>JBBBVM010001054.1:0-2439488 GCA_037355625.1 Petunia x hybrida | reverse complement strand
TAATATATATATATATATATATATATATATATATATAATATACAAGATGTAGGAAGCGTCTAAACACTAAGGTGGATCAGACGGTATGCCACCGCGAACCATGCGGTTGCTCACCTCAAGCAAAAATAGTCCAGCAAGCCTCGAACGATCAGATAAGTCCAGCTGTCTGACTAGTAGAAGGATCTGCACATTTAAACAGTAACTTATGAGCCAAAGCCAGTAAGATCATCGACAGCCCGCTAAATTAACCTTTCGGGACAAGTCTTTGATAATGCATAAGAAGATACGGAAGTACAATCCACACCTTTACAAAAACCCATTAACATTACAACGATAATATAATTATACAACAACACAAGCAATAATACGCGAATACATAACATGGTCAATAATATAAAGATACATAATATAGGCAGCATATACACTATTATATTGATACTATGGCATAAGCAATAATATAATTAACACACAGCATGGCGATGATATATCTCGCATACCACATAGGTAATGATATACCTAGCACATAGCATAAGCACAACTGTGCGGCTTTGTTTATAGGTCATAACGCACCACAGGCCTCTGTCCCTATAAACAACTTTACTTATAGGTCATAACGCACCACAAGCCTCTGTCCCTATAAGTCTCCACATCTAGGTCATAACGCACCACCAGCCTCTGTCCCTAGATGGAATTTCGCTTCTAGGTCATAACGCACCACCGGCCTCTGTCCCTAGAGCATATCAATAATACACCGGTACACAACATCGACTATACACAAGTCACGTTTGTGCTTTCTCCTTTTGTATAAATATAACGAGTAGTACATAATACTATCTACTAGACAATGCTAGTCAATTAAGTACTCCACATCTTACTTAGCAAGATCAAATCTTATCCGCAAGCAAAATAGAGGTCAAGTCTCACTTACCTCAAAATCGGCTCAAGTGGCCAAGGAACGACCTCCTTTCCCAAACGATGTGCCTCCGTAAGACTCTTCTCTAAGCCAAATAAATAGTGTCGCACTCGTAAGCATGTGAGGAAAGGATTCTAAGCCCTTACGCAATTTAAGAGGCAATTTACCAAAATACCCCCGGGTCGGACGTACCCAAACACCCGTAAAATTTATGTTTCCGGACTCCCCATACTCCCACGAGTCCAAAAGTACCATTATTGTACATACCCGAGTCCAACTCGGTCATTTTTCCCATTTCACAAATCTAGGGTTCAAACCCTCTTTCCAAGGATCGTCACTTTGATCCTCGGATTAAAGCGTTAAAAATGGGTAAGAATAGTTACCTTGTGTTTAAGAATGATTTTGGTACTTCAAATTCCCTTTGGAATCACTTTTAGAAGCTCAAAACATGAAAATAAAATGAATGCCCGCCCTAGTATATATAGCAGCCCGCAGCTTTAAAGAGTTGTAGCACATGCTGTCCAAATTGTACCTCACTAGATAGATTTCAGTAAAATATCCATAACTTTTCATAGAAATGTCCAAATGATACGAGGTTGGTGGCATTAGAACCACACTCAAAGAGTTACAATTTTCATGTTTTGACTTTTTTCCAATTCCTTATGGATTAATCTGAAAAATCGATTTCTTTCCGGCTGAACAGTAAAAAACAGAATTCAGCAGCTTTTTTGGCTTTGCACCAGGTCAGCCACTATTTTTGGGTCCAAATGGGACCCTACGAAGCTCGGAATGACCCCAAATTTTGTACACAAGTTATACAAGACTTGTGTGACATGCTCGTCAAGACAAAACTTAATTCGGATCTCTAGAACTCAAAAAGTGGGTCCCACGGGAAAGGGTCAAATTTCGACTTTCGCCAAAATATTGAATTTTAATCAAACGACCCCGGAATCCAAATTCGAAAGTTGCTACAAGTCACAAATGACGATACGAACCTAACGCAACTTTCAGATTTCACATCAGAGCTCATTTGCTCAAATCGAGCTCCGAAACCTCTTTTAGCCTTAACGAATATCCGAAACAGATGTCTTTCTCCGATACCTATCTAACAAAGTTTGTTTTTGTTAAAAATTTTCAGGCATGTCATAATGGACCTTACGGAGCTTTTGGAATTGTTGACACGTAAATCGAGGTTCCGATTCCTGAAATGACTATTTGAGGTCGTTACAACACCAATGATAGCATGCGGCTTCAAATCACTCTCGAACCCTCCTCCGGAGCCCTTGACTTGTCTTCTTTGTGCTCTCAAGCTTGGCTCTTGATGGTTGGCGCTTTGGCTCAATTTTCCCTGCATCATCCTCCCTTTCTTGAAAGGATTTCGTCCTCGAAATCAAACCATCAAAACCTACAATCAAAGACAAGCACAACCAAAGTTTCCCACTAAAAGAGTAGGTTAGTTCAAAAAGTGTGGAAAACACACTCTTATGATAGAGCCAAGCATCAATAACATTTAAAAAGCTTATGTCTCCAAAGGAAACAACATGTACTTGAATCGAAAAGAAAGCGCATCCAACACAAGAACAAGCAAAGAGATCAATAGGATATGGAACATGCAAGATATAGCAATCAATTTCCCTTTGACCCCTAAGCTTACTACCAACACACCAAGCCTTCAAACCAACATTTTCACAATGTGACACATTGGCTTTGGCATGCTCAACACTCAAGGTGTGATCAACATGGAGTCAGCAAAATAGTTCAATCTACAACTAACATCAAATACTCCACACCCCTTCTTAGAAGCACTCTTACACACACCGAGATGTACCTCCTCACCTCCACTTTTACTTCCATGACAATCCTCCTCGCTAGAAAAACTCCAAAGGGAGGTCTCAAACAATGGATTATCTATAGAGTTAAGCTTTCCAAACCATGGAGGTTGAAACTCACACTCTTCTCTAGTTAGATACAATTCACTATCACCATTGAAGATGCCCTCATACAAAGGATTAGTATAGGCACACTTCCCAAGTTCACTAGCAAACAAAGGTGAAGTATTCAAACTAGAGACAACATCTACACTTAAGGAGTCATCGAAAATAATTTGATCCATCTCATACACTAGAGACTCCTGAAGGTCACGATCACCCTCACAACAATACATGAGACCACCACTATCAAGTAAGCAATCAAAGGGAAGAATAGGATATTCATGCAATCAATCTTCTCCTTTATCAAATATGGGTGGGGTGTCATAACAAGGCTCACTAGCAAGGTCAATCATAATATCCTCACTAAAGAGAGGTTCAATGAAAACTGAGCTCACATCATGATGTGGCTTTTCAACCCTCTCAACTAGTGGTTCACATTCACTCACAAGTTGACCAATCGACTCAACACTAGTTACAAACACATTGTAATCATACAAATCATCAACTAGTGTCGAGTTATCACAAACACTATCACAAGACAAGAAAGTAACATGCTTAAGGGAAGAAGGACTATCACTTACATTTGAGTTGCATTCGTGCTCACTCAATGTACTTGAAGCATCATGGGTAGTTCCTTCACCTTGTAGCTCACATTTGGAATCATCTTCACCTTGTCTTTCCATCTTGGAACATGGTTGAGGTTCCATCGGTTTGCCTCCAAGAATTCCTACACACGAATTCAAACAAGTAGAAGAAAAAGATAAAGGGTTAAGGTTAGAATAAGGGGTGCCCTCCTCTCAATGATTCTTTTTTCCTCTCTCTTTTCCCTCATTTTTTCTTCAAGGTCGGGTGTAGATTCGAGTGGTGACAACCCACTCACATCACTCAACACAACCTCTCCTTTTTCCACTCGAGAGTTGTCACCGGTCACTCCCTTACTCCTCTCAATCTTTTGTCTCTCATATTCGGGCGAGTTGGGACGAGGCCCAAGAATACCCATTACTGGAGTAGGTGGACTCATTACATCAACCCGGAATCTAGGACTTGGAGACTCATCACTTGATGTCTCCTTCTTCTTTGTTGGTGAACCACTTGGCTTTGAAGCTTGTGGTTTCGGGCTCACCTTGTTGACACTTGTCAACCCTTCATTTGCACTAGTCCCACCACTTCTTGTAATTGTAGGACTTTTTGATTGCACATTTTCACCTATGGAATGAAGTTCTCGCTCCTTGCTCCTTTGCATAGCCAAAGAAGGTGTACTAGTAGGCAAGTGGCCCCTTGCTCGATAAGGTACAAAGTCATAAACCCTTTGACCTATGCCCAATAGATACGCATCCTTCATAGCACTATATTGCACTATCTTGTCTTCCAACCACGGCTCACCTATCCACACATCAGCATGATGCATGGGACACATATCACACCATACATAACATTTATAATTCCTATGAGATATGAGTACTCGAGCCTCCTTGGAAACCCACACTCCATCATACTCATAAGGATGCTCTAGCGCATGGCATGGTATCCTTAGCCTATCAACCAAAGAGGTGCTAATGCAATTGGCATTGGTATCACCAATCTTGAGCAAGTATCCTCCAATACCACTTACCTCAACAACGAATCTTCGCCTACCCAAATTTTGTAGATTGGCATCCAAATGGGAACTTGAACGCCCACGAGGGTCAACACCAATGACTTGGGTCTCCCTTATCCCTCCTCTCCTAGCAACATTGCTAGGGTCACTTCCACTTTCCGTCACTCTTCCAACATTAAAAGTGTTGTTGAAAGTCGAGGAAGGAACCTTGCCATGGAACCCATAAGAGTCCCTCGCCTTGGTTCCATTGGCCATAGCACTACTCCTACTACAACTACCCATACCCTTCACGACGTTGATAGAATAATATAAGCCCCTTGTAGCAAGAGCAACACCATATCTTATACCACCCTCCACATGGGAATTAGAAGCATTAGGTCGCTTAGCATACCTAAAAGATGCAAGCTTCTTCTTTCCCATGGAACAACCACCTCCTCCTCCCATACTGATAAGAATCAAATACGCGGAACAAAAGATAGAAGAGCGAGACACTTCTCGAACTCCCTTCGAAGTAACCACGGGGAACTCGTCCCGAGATACCCTCGAATCGGCGTCAAGGAGGACCTACACTATGCAACGACCCTCGAGACAACACGGGACTCGCAAGTCGAATGGTCGGGTTAGCGGTTCAAGACTCAACTAGGTTACACTAGTGAATTCAAGCAACCAAAGACAAAAGGATTCTTCCAAAGAGTTCAACTCAATTCTCATTCAATAATAATCAAAGTGTAAGGTGATCGTTTGAAAGAGGTTTGTGAAGTATTTATAGACTTCACCTAATTGTAATGAAAGCTCACAAATACCCCTAAAGTGGGTTTAAACAATAAAGGCCTCGTAGGGCTAAACTTGTCCAAAACGTAGCATAAAATTAGCAAATCCCGCAACCCTTCCATCAAGTAGGCGCCCAGCCTACTCAAGTAGGCGCCCCGCCTGGTTTCCCCTTGCTGAAGGACTAGGCGGTCCGCCCCTGAACAACAGGCGGTCCGCCCAGTTGTGCAGTGCAAACTTCAGAGAGTTTGAGGGGCGGTCCGCCTAGTAGAGTGGGCGGTCCGCCTCCTCCTGTGGCGTCTTGGTTTGCCTCCAAACGTGCTCCGGAAGCCTCTCCAAGTGGGCTAAGTGATCCCCCATCCATGGCACACCAAAGCACAGTCTTCAAGTCGCTTTTGGAGCCTTCTTCCATACCCTTCCACACCAAATGAAGATGGATGTCTTGGATCAACTTGGCTTGGCTCCGAGTGAGGGGTCTTGTGGTTTGGGTCTTATCATCCTCCCCTTCTTGAGAGGATTTCGTCCTCGAAATCGAAGCATCACTCACGACCTCTTCCTCATCATTCACGACCTCTCCATCATCATTCACGACCTCTTCATTACCTACATTTAAAGGAACCAAGTCACTAACATTGAAAGTATTAGAAACTTGATACTCACTTGGCAAGTCGACCACATAGGCATTGTTGTTGATCTTCGAGAGCACTTGGAATGGGCCATCTCCCCGGGGTGCCAACTTCCCTTTCCTAAGGTTTGGAAACCTTTCTTTCCGGAAGTGCACCCACACATAATCACCCTTCTTGAGTTCCACCTTCTTGCGACCTTTGTTCTTCTTGGCGGCAACCTTAGCATAAGATTCCTCCAAGTTCTTCTTCGCCTTAGCATGCAGTTCAACCAAAGCCTTGGCTCTAGCTTTACCTTCAAAATTAACAACCATCTCCCTTGGCAAAGGGGTTAGATCAAGGGGAATCAAGGGATTAAACCATAAACACATTCAAAAGGAGTCATGCCAATCATGCTATGCAATGTACGATTGTAGGCAAACTCCATCATAGGCAATCTATCAATCCACGTCCCGGCCTTACCTCGGGTCATGGCCCTAAGAAGAGCACCCAAGGTCCGGTTTACCACTTCGGTTTGACCATCGGTTTGCGGGTGGTGGGACGTAGAAAACAAGAGCTTGGTGCCTAAAGCACCCCATAAACTTCGCCAAAAATGACTTAGGAACTTAGTGTCCCTATCACTCACTATGGTTTGAGGCACACCATGTAGCTTCAAAACATTTTCAACAAACAAGGAAGCTACATGTTGGGCGTCATCACATTTTTTGCACGGAATGAAATGAGCCATCTTTGAAAACCTATCCACGACAACAAAGATGCTATCGTGCCCCCCTCTAGTCCTTGGTAATCCCATGACAAAGTCCATTGATATATCCAACCACGGACTAGTAGGTACGGGAAGTGGGGTGTATAACCCATGAGGGTGGGATTTAGATTTAGCACGCTTGCACTCAAGGCAATTAGTGCAAAACTTCTCCACATGCACCCTCATCTTCGGCCAATAGAATTGCTCTTGAAGAACGGCCAAAGTCTTCCTTACCCCAAAGTGACCCATGAGTCCCCCACAATGTGCCTCTTGCACAAGCAATTCCCTCCATGAGGACTCGGGTATGCACACTCTACCATTTTTAAAGATGAATCCATTAGACCATTGGTACTTTGCAACTCTCTCCCCTTTCTCTAGAGCATCATGGACACTCTTTAGCTTTGGATCATGAGCATACATCAATTTGATGCTCTCGAATCCCATGAGCTTAGAGGTGAGAGTGGTGGCTAATGCGAACTTTCTAGAAAGCGCATCCGCCACAACATTGTCCTTCCCTTTCTTGTATTGGATCACATAGGGAAAGGACTCAATAAACTCAACCCACTTGGCATGTCTCTTATTGAGCTTCTCTTGGCCTCTCAAATGCTTGAGTGACTCGTGGTCACTCTTGATTACAAACTCACGAGGCCAAAGGTAATGTTGCCAATGGGCAAGGGCTCTCACAAGGGCATACAACTCCTTGTCATATGTAGAATAATTCAAGGAGGCCCCTTTCAACTTTTCACTAAAGTAGGCGATGGGTTTACTATCTTGCATTAACACACCACCGATTCCCACCCCCGAGGCATCACACTCAACCTCAAATGCTTTCCCAAAGTCGGGCAATTGAAATAAAGGGGCGGTACTCAACCTACCTTTCAACTCTTGGAAAGCCTTCTCTTGAGGCTCTCCCCAAACAAAGGGTTGGTCTTTCTTGACCAATTCGGTGAGTGGAGCGGCTATGGAGCTAAAGTCTTTCACAAATCGCCTATAAAAGCTAGCAAGACCATGAAAGCTCCTCACTTGAGTCACGGTAGTAGGAGTAGGCCAATCACGTATGGCCTCTACCTTAGACTCATCCACCTCCACTCCTTGGGCACTCACTACAAACCCAAGAAAGACAACCTTCTCTACACCAAAGGCACACTTTTTGAAGTTAGCATAGAGCTTTTCGGCTCTCAAGGTTTCAAGCACTTGCCTAAGGTGGTCAACATGTTCATCAATTGTCCTACTATAGATCAGGATATCATCAAAATAAACAACGACAAACTTGTTGATAAAAGGCTTCAAAACATGATTCATGAGTCGCATGAAAGTGCTAGGTGCGTTGGAAAGCCCGAAGGGCATTACCAACCATTCATAGAGACCGAATTTGGTCTTGAATGCGGTTTTCCATTCATCCCCGGATTTCATCCGGATTTGATGGTAACCGGACCTAAGGTCGATTTTAGAAAAGACACGCGACCCACTCAATTCATCCAACATATCATCAAGCCGTGGAATAGGGTGACGATACTTGATCGTTATCTTATTCACGGCTCTGCAATCTACGCACATTCTCCAAGTGCCGTCTTTCTTTGGGACAAGAATGACCGGTACGGCACAAGGACTCAAACTTTCCCTCACCAAGCCCTTTGAAAGCAAGTCATCAACTTGTTTTTGCAACTCCCTCGTATCCTCGGGATTGCTTCTATAGGCCGGCTTATTAGGGATTTGAGAGCCCGGAATAAAATCAATTTGATGTTCAATACCCCTCAAGGGAGGTAAGCCATCGGGCATCTCGTCCGGGAACATGTCCCCAAAGTTCTCCAAAACATTTTTCAAAGCATTAGGTAAAGGACTAGTAGAAAAGTCACAATTAGAGTTAAGGATCATACCTTTGTGCACTAAGCATAGGAGAAACTTGTTGCCATCATTACCTCTTAAGAGCTCGCCCGGTTGCATCATGGCACATATGCCACCGGTAGATGAAGACGGTGGGATTGCCACCATGTTTTTGGACAAAGGGCTAGTCTCAATGATTGACTTGGCCTTCGCCGCTTCCCTCAACTCCTTCATGCGATTGTAGTCATCACTCACTTGTTTAGGAGTTAGGGGCTTCAACACAAACTTTCTTCCTTCATGTTGGAGCGTGTAGGTGTTAACACGTCCATTATGAACCACTTGCCGGTCGAATTGCCAAGGCCTTCCAAAGAGAAGGTGGCAAGCTTGCATGGGCACAACGTCGAACAAGTGTTCATCAACATAACTTCCCATTTTGAACTTGATCATGGCTTGTTTCACTACCTTGAGCTCCCCACATTCACTAAGCCATTGTAACCGGTATGGCTTGGGATGCTTCATGGTAGGCAACTTCAATTGAGTTATGAGAGATTGACTCACCACATTAGTACAACTCCCTGAATCAATGATCATAGAGCACACAACACCCTTAACACGACACCTAGCATGGAAGAGGTTTTCCCTTTGCAAGGTTTCACCATCCTCCGCAATCATAGCTCCTAAGCTTCTCCTCACTACTAGAAAAGTATGAGGTTCCTCATCCTCCACCGTGTCATCTTCACCATCCTCCACTACTCCCTCATCTCCCTCTACTCCCTCTAATCCCTCATCTTCCGATTCACTCTCTTTCTCATATACATCATTACCAACAACAACCATGGTCCTCTTCGTGGGACATTCCCTAGAAAAGTGTCCATAGCCCTTGCACTTGTGACATTGAATGGAAGAAGAAGTAGGAGTATTCAATTGAGTTTTAGAGTTACCTCCCACATTGGGTGTATGCTTCTCAAATGGCTTCTTCACATCCTTGCTTGCATTGGCACCACTCGTCCCAATAGTATTCGGGGACCTTACATTTGTGGTAGGAGGCTTCCAACTCTTTGTATTGCTTGTTGGAGTAGTAGTGCTACTCTTGTAGCGGAAGGATTTCTCCTCTTTGACCCACTTCTCGGCTTCAACCGCATCCTCACATAGCTTGTAGAGATCATCATATTTGTGGAACTTCAATTGTGAGGCTATGTCTCGGTTAAAGCCCCCTTTGAAACGGATCATGGCCAACTCATGGTCTTCATCATCTATGTCAAGGTTCATTCGGATTTGCTCGAATTCATTGAAGTACTCCCCAACCGAATTGGAACCTTGCTTCAACTCATAGAGACGCTTTTGTTGCTCAACCCGGTATTGATTAGTCAAGTATTTCTCATCCATCACCCGAATCAACTCTTCCCAAGTAAGATTAATAGCCATTCCCGTCCTCCTCCTATTCCTCTTCACCGACTCCCACCAAGTAGAAGCAAAAGATTCGAAGGAAGATATTGCATACTTGGTTTTCTTCACCTCGGGCATGTCATTAGTTTCAAATATCCGTTCCATGGCCAATTTCCAATTTTTGTACTCCACTGGGTCACTACTTCCCTTGAAAGAAGGAATAGTGAGCTTCACACTATTGAGGTTGTTGTTGTTATCACGACCCCCTTTAAAAGGCTCCGGTTGGCCCCCATAGTGATCCCCATAACCACCATAACCTCCATAATCTCTCCTAACATCCCCTCCAACATACCCCATAGGGTGCCCTCGACCTCGGCCCCTACCTCTATCTACATTCCGTCCCCAATTCATACCTCGCCTCGGTTGAAAGTGATCATCAAACCCATACATGTCATCTCCATCATTAGTTTCCTCCCCTTCTTGAGCTTCGTCAACTTGCCCAAGAGGTTGCACATTTCGGATGGGTTGTGGTAGTGGAATGTTTCTTGGAGGGTTGTCTAAGATACGGGGAATGCCCGTTCGTTGGGGATTGCCCAACATTGGATCAACTCTCTCTCGTTCCTCCTTTACCCGTTGTTGACTGAACATATAAATGACAAGGCTCATTTGCTCCGGGGTAAAGTTTGGATTACTCGAGACTTCAACTTGGACACTCGGGGTCCCCTTCTCAACTTGGACACTCGGGGTCCCTTTCTCCGACTGAGCATTGGAAGTCCCTTGCTCAACTGGGGCACTTGAGGCACCCTTTTCAAGAGACTCAATTCTTTCGCTCATGAGGTCCACCTTGGCAAGAAGGTTAGCCAAGGCCTCCTTTATGAAATCTTGTCCTTCGGTAGACATTGTACCTGCACAAGTATCAAACGTTAGCAAGAACAACCTCACACACTCCCTCACAAGTTTTTCACTCGGATCACTCGTATAGTGGGTGGTGGATTTTTCACTCTTGCTTGAACCCAAAAGCTTCACTAAGTTGAATAGTAAACCTCAACTTGATCACTCAACTCAAAAGCCCAATGAGCTCCGGGGTGAGTGGAGTTGATAGGACTCTATCGGAACGATAGCTCTTTAAGTGCGGACTTGAGCCAAAAGAGACTACGAGTCTTCTTTGAGTTCTAACCTCCGGTCTAGGCTTGAGTTTCCTAATAGCTTAGAAGGTTAGCACAATTCAAGTAGGCAAGATTACTCAAAGAAGTGCTAACTAGATGCGATGCAATCAACAAAACACGAAAACCTAGAAGAAACTACCCGAAACCACACTCAACAGAAGTGGGCGGTCCGCCTGTTTAGTAGGCGCCCCGCCTCTGAACTTCAGAGAGTTGGGTAGGCGCCCCGCCTCCTTTTCGGGCGGTCCGCCTACTGCAAATTTTAGCAACTTTCAACAACGTTTTCCTTGGCCTTTGCACCCAAAAATCCAACGATTCCGATGTTGTTTTAGCAATTCAAAGGTATCCCAATGTTGTTTCAATCACAAGGTACGAACCCCAATCAATTTAATCAAACCCCATTCAAAACTCAACAATCTACCATGTTCATAGCTAGGGTTTCAACCTTTTCAATCTTTCAAGGGATTCAAAATTTAAATTCTTGTGTTTCAACTCCAAATCGAGTGTTTAGGGTACCAAAAGAACGGGTTTCCAATAAGGAACAAACCCCAATAACAATCACACAACGAATCCAACAATCCAAGAATCTATGATTAAAATTTTTTTTGGTGTTTTCTTCTTTTCTATTTTTTTTTGTAGTTTTTCTTCTTTTCAAAAGCAATAAACAAGAACCTAAAAACGAAACTAACCTAGGCACGAAGAATCAAGGGTCGGGGGTTCGTAGAAACGATACCCGAGCCTTGCTCTGATACCAAGATGATAAGAATCAAATACGCGGAACAAAAAGATAGAAGAGCGAGACACTTCTCGAACTCCCTTCGAAGTAACCACGGGGAACTCGTCCCGAGATACCCTTGAATCGGCGTCAAGGAGGACCTACACTATGCAACGACCCTCGAGACAACACGGGACTCGCAAGTCGAATGGTCGGGTTAGCTGTTCAAGACTCAACTAGGTTACACTAGTGAATTCAAGCAACCAAAGACAAAAGGATTCTTCCAAAGAGTTCAACTCAATTCTCATTCAATAATAATCAAAGTGTAAGGTGATCGTTTGAAAGAGGTTTGTGAAGTATTTATAGACTTCACCTAATTGTAATGAAAGCTCACAAATACCCCTAAAGTGGGTTTAAACAATAAAGGCCTCGTAGGGCTAAACTTGTCCAAAACGTAGCATAAAATTAGCAAATCCCGCAACCCTTCCATCAAGTAGGCGCCCAGCCTACTCAAGTAGGCGCCCCGCCTGGTTTCCCCTTGCTGAAGGACTAGGCGGTCCGCCCCTGAACAACAGGCGGTCCGCCCAGTTGTGCAGTGCAAACTTCAAAGAGTTTGAGGGGCGGTCCGCCTAGTAGAGTGGGCGGTCCGCCTCCTCCTGTGGCGTCTTGGTTTGCCTCCAAACGTGCTCCGGAAGCCTCTCCAAGTGGGCTAAGTGATCCCCCATCCATGGCACACCAAAGCACAGTCTTCAAGTCGCTCTTGGAGCCTTCTTCCATACCCTTCCACACCAAATGAAGATGGGTGTCTTGGATCAACTTGGCTTGGCTCCGAGTGAGGGGTCTTGTGGTTTGGGTCTTATCACATACTAATGGAAGGACCTCTACTATTCCCTTGTACACCACTAGCAATACCAAGAGAAGATGCAAATGAATAATGCGTATAATCAACTTCATCATCAATTCCCTCTATGTCACTATCAACATGTTCATATTCATCACAAGAAGGGTAAGTAGGAACATTGTACCTTGAAGCGTCACCATCTTCGTATTCTTGACTAGAAGCATAAGGATCAACACATTCATCTTCATAGGCTTCATAGTCTTCATTATACTCTTGATCATCATAGTGAACTGCTTCATCATCATAGGAGCCATGATTTCCTGAGTCTTCGTAGTAATCCCCTTCAACATCATTTTAGGAACCATAGTCTCCATCATCCCCATACGAGTCATAGCAACTCGCATCATCCCCACATAAGCCATAATCTCTACAATCATCATCCGACATAGTTGCAACACCAAAAGGAA
Organism: Petunia x hybrida; assembly: GCA_037355625.1. Taxonomy (NCBI): domain Eukaryota; kingdom Viridiplantae; phylum Streptophyta; class Magnoliopsida; order Solanales; family Solanaceae; genus Petunia; species Petunia x hybrida. The sequence goes on along the minus strand of JBBBVM010001054.1, from coordinate 2,426,515 downwards.
AGAACCTCACAAAATCACTCCCTCACGTGTATCACTCAATATATGAACACTCAAGGCCAAGGCCTTCAATCTCTACGAAACCACGGTGATCACAACTAGTATGTCCAAGTATTACTTCGGAATGGAGTTAATGGGACTCTATGGACGGACGGTTATTTTAAGTGCGCACTTGAGGCCAAAGAAAGTTCTACGACTCTTCTTTGAATTCTAATCTCCTCTATGCACGAATATCCTAATACGCTAAAGATTTAGTGTCTTTCAAGTAGGCCAATTACCCTAGAAACACTAACCAAGAATCCCGGAGGCAAAGAACAAGCAAAATACTACGAAATCAATTACCCGGACACCAAAATAGGGGTGGGAGCCCGCCCTGACTCAGGGGGCGCTCCGCCCTCAACTTCAGAGAGTTAGTTTTTTCTGAGGCGGTCCGCCCTGCCTCCTGGGGCTCTCACCCCGGGCTGTTCTTCAGCTCCTTCAACAACGGGTTTTGCCCGTTTTTACCCAAAAATTTTGATATTTTTCAAGTTGTTTTCAACTCCCAATGGTACCCAAAGTTGTATTCAACTATTTCAAACAATCCCCAATGGTATTTCAACCCCAAACAACATCACAAAAGACTCGATTTAAGTTTGAGGAAATTTCAAGGGTTTATAAAAATTTTGGGATTTTGATTTTTCAACTTTTGAATCACAACACCAAACTTTGATTTTATGGTACCAAAAGAATGGGTAAACAATATAGAACAATCCCCAATAAGTTTTATCACTTGGGGCATCGAATCAAACAAGATCTATCAATTTTTTTGTAGTTTTCAAATTTTTAAATTTTTGTTTTTCTTTTTTTCTCAAGAACAACAACAAATAAGAACAAGATACTAACACGTTGAACAAGGAACGAGGGTTTGTAAGAATATAAACCGAGCCTTGATCTGATACCAACTGATGTAGGGGAAACTACGCGGAAGCAAACTAAACGATAAAAAAGCAGAAGCAAGTAAAATGAGATAATGTGATATTAAAGATATCGAGAAAATCAAGACTAGGAAGGCAAGAAATAGAAGAAAGAACGGATAACGATTCACAACATGAATTTATTATCCAAATGGAGAATTGAAACTCGGAACTTACAATGGTTTCATACTAGCGATGAATCTCCATAGGTTCCAAGTCGAGGCATACACGAAGCTTAGAGCTTCGAACTAGAAGGCTCGGCCTTTCTACGTTCTCTCTTCTCTCTATTCAAGACTAAAACAAAGTTAATGAAATGAAATGGCTAAGGAAGGCTTTTATAGTCTTCCTTTAAACATGTTGAAAGGTCTAAAACACCCCCAAAGTGGTTTATAACAATACAAGCCACGTAGGTCCAAAATAGGCATTTTACTCAAAATCCCGTGTGCTTCCATTAGGGGGAGGCGCTCCACCCTCCCTGCAGGGCGCCCGCCCTGGACACAGTGGGGCGCCCGCCTCAAGCTCAGGGCGCTCCGCCTTACCAAAATCCAGAGAGTGGTGTGTTCGACACTTAGCCGATTTTTGAGCGATTTGAAGGATGGGCGGTCCGCCCTCTCCCTGGGGTGCTCCGCCCTCGTCCTGAGGTGCTCCACCTTCATCTTGGAGTGCTCCACCCTCCACACCAATAATAGCATGCGGTTTCAAGTCACTCTCGAACCCTCCTCCGAAGCCCTTGACTTGTCTTCTTTGTGCTCTCAAGCTTGGCTCTTGATGGTTGGCGCTTTGGCTCAATTTGCCCCGCATCAATGTGGTAAGTCTGCCACTTTTGACATTCACAAGTTTTGTTATCAAACCCCACCTTGTGTACCTTACCAGCACGGTTTTGATGTCGATGAGTTTCTACTTCGAAAGCACCTGTTTCTAGATTATATCTATTGACAATATTAAGCTTCGGCCTCTTTTCATATTTTTTGAATTATCTTTCACCATTAGTGTGAAGCTTTGCTGCTCAAACAAGAGTTGTTGCCCATATTGCTTTCTGGACAAAAATCTCTCAACTAACTGCCCATATGTGAGCTTAACCATTGCTGTAACTGGAAATCCACGAGCATTCTTTATGAAACCATAGTATGATTCTGAAATATTTGTTGTTAAGATGCCCCACCTTCTGCCACCATCACAATAAACAATCCACTTATCTAGTGGGATGTTAAATAAATAATTGTACGCTTCAGGTTTAGCTTCTTTCATGAGATCCATGGTGCTAGTGAACTTGTATTCTTGTTGTTGAGTTGCAGCTTTCCACATAAATCCCTCGAGCTCCTTATTTGGAAACCTCGACAGAAAATTGCTCATGCCTAAGACATAGCCGATGATATACATTCGGCTCCTGCAAAGCAACCAAATCCTCTATACTTCGAAGTATTCCAGGAGCCCTGACAGATATCAAAGTAATTCCTCTGCGAAATTTTACCACATAAGTCATTAGTAACGATAAAAACCATGACCATGCTTATTTCGCCTCCCTATCAACCATTGCAAAAGCAAGTGGAAATATCTGTTCATTTGCATCAACACCCACAACAATCAATAACTTCAAATCATATTTCCCATATATGTGAGTACCATCAATTAATATAAAATATCGACATGTTGTAAATCCTTTTATACATGGTTCAAATGCTCAAAATACATATTTAAAGATATTTACCTCCGTTGTTGACTGGTCCGCGTGTAACCATTCGAAAATTTTTCCTGGATTATAATGTTTAAGAGTAACAAATATCTAGGAAGCAAAGAAAATGATTCATCAACATCACCGAATATTGTCTTGAATGCATGCCTTCGACCGAGCCACTCCTTTTTGTAAGAGTTTACATGATTTGCAACAAGCATAATTGTATTTATTACATCTTCACATTATACCAAGGATTATCCCTGATGTGGGTTAACAACATAGAGGAAATCATGTTTGTATCTAAGTTGAAATGGTCAGATGCAATTACCCCCATTTGACAAGTGTGTTTTCCATTGTACTTTCCAATCTTCCATAGATTTGTTGAAATTTTCCTGGCTCTGAGCATCCAATTACAACCAGACATCCACCGCCTACACTTAACTATCCAATATTCTTTCTTTTATTCCCATCCCCTAAATTCTCTATTGTTTTATAAGCTCCACTTTTTAACGGTGCTCTTTAACATATCCTTGCTTTGGAACAACATTCCAGCCTCAAGATCAGATGTGTTATCATCCATCCATATCCTGCACTGAACACCCTCTGACTCGCGGGTAGAAGCAAACACTTCTGGCTGTCCTTGAAGATCATAAAGAAATAGGTTATACTCAAAAGTGGTATGTTGGGTACTTCTTCGGCTGGATGTTGGTCATCATCATCACTGCCACTTTCTTCACCAGAACTTGCTATCTCAACATAATCATACTGGTCATTTGGGATATCACCTTCAGAATCATCATCCCCTTGATCAACATGATGATCAGCCTCTACTCGAGCTTGTATTTCAGATACTTTTCGTATCTCAGGAAATTCTAATATCCTGCTAGGTCCTGCATCATCTCAAAAACCATAACAAGAGTTATTGTGATCGGAAAAATTTATCTTAAAATCGGTATAACCCTGGCCTTAACTGCTTGACGGTAAATTATATTGATGCGATGTACATTGTGTTAACAAGCTTGTAAAAGTGGAAAATTCAAATAACACACTCATTACTTCAGGAAATAGCTCATTAACATGATGCTCATTAACCTTCAACGGTTCAGTTTTAATGTACATCTCAAGCAAACTAAGGTTCATCATGTAATGCACACTGTCAGGTGTCAACAAAAAATCTTTCAAAAATTCAATATCAACAATTGGAAATTCTACGTAACGAGCAAAATCCTGCACAGTTGAATGTGGCCATCTCCCAGAAATAACGTCTTACCTCTTCAGGGTTGGTTTTCATTCTAATATGTAGGTTCCTAACCAACCAATCATACTCAGCATTTGGCGATATTTTAACGATGGCACGAGGATGCTCACTATAATCAACTGTATTATTTTCAGAAATAATTTGTTCGCCCCAGTAAAATGCAACTCTCACATAATTATCATTCGACATTTTTTAACCCTGTCACAATGAAAATAATCATTATCAGTAAGTATGCAATATTAAAAAAAAAAATCAACAAAACACATGACTTACTAGATTAAGCGGAATAACTAAAACTCTTCCTCAATAAACCACTAAGAAACAGCTGGAAGAAAAAAGCTAAGAAACTCAATAATATTTGCTGAATGGTGTACAAAAGGGAGATGAGTTACAAAGGTCTTCCCACCCCTGGTTATATAGAAAATATTTGCTGAACGCAATAATTGTCGGTACTATTGCAACTACTAAAAATACCATCTATTATGTATTTTTCAAAAAGCTGAAAAGCCTGTAAAAGTTGAAAAGTCTGACTATTGATTGACAGCGGAAGAAAACTCCATCTTCCAAAAAGTAAAAGCACTTACAAATTATCAAAGAAAACGCCAGCGGTTAGGTAGTTCTCTGAATTTTTATAATATTTGAAAAACTCCAAGATGGATGGTGTTTTCTGCATAGATTAAACTAACAGACCGGTAATGTTAAAGTTTATATAGAAAACGTCATGCCCCTTGGCGTTTTTACTATTTTTAGCAAAAAATTCTGACACACTCATATATTGAAAAAAGTCTAAATTTAACACCATTTCAAGAAAAAAATTTAGAAACGAGCATAAGGTTCTAATTTAGACACATCGCAGGTTTCTGTAGTTCATATTTTAGTCCATGTATTGGGATGCTACTCAATTTTTAACTTTTTATTTATTGGAAACGAGCTATTTATGTACTTCAAAGTTCAAACCTTGACTAAAGTCTAGAAAAGTAGTTCCAGTTTTGTTGAGTTATACAGCCCTTGATTCATAGCATCAAGACCTTCCATTCCACAATATGAAAGTTGAATTAATCTAGTACAACAATATATGACGTAAAATAATTATGAACGTCCCTCTAGATTCTTCAAAAAAATAAAGAGATAATGGTCAAAAACCCTCCTAAACTATCATTTTTTTGTTAGTTTCATACTTAAACTATGGATTGGTCACGTTACCCCCTGAACTATCAATTTTCATATTCAAAACTCCCCTGCAGTGCCAAGTGGCATGGAGATTGACTTCACTCTCTTTGTTGTGTGTGGGGAAATAAAGTAAACTAATAAAAAGCATCATGTGGCATTTCTCTTCAATTTTTAAAATTTAAATATCATTTTACTTATTAGTAATTATTTTTGTCTTTTTCCTTTCTTCTTTTCTAATTAATTATTTTCTTCTTCATGACTCTACTTTTTTTTTTTGCCAATAATAATAAACTAGTTGAGATCCATTAACCTTAGATTAATAAGAGTACTAAAAATGATTTAATCAAATGTGATAAATTCTGTTGCAATTTACAACCAAATATTGTCAATAATGATAATTTCAATTAAAAAGACATAACCCTTAACATGCACTGTATCATTTTAATATTTAAATACGCAAGTTCTCAATTGAGTTTATTATGGTTGAGTAAATTCAGTTCTATTTAATAAATTAAGTTTACTATTGTTGGTTAACATTTATTATTTAGAAATATGGGTTTTCAACTAAGGTAAAAAAAATTTATTTTGACGGAAAATTAAAAGAAAAAATTAATAAATTTAAAAAAATCAAATAAGAAATAAGAACAACTACTTTAAAAAATTAATTGTATGGATGCTCTACAAAGAGAGTGAAGTCACCCTCCATGCCACTTGGCACTGCAAGGGGTTTTGAATATGAAAATCGATAGTTCGGATGGGTAATGTCATGACTAACTCATAGTTTAGGTATGAAACTAACAAAAAAGTGATAGTTTAGGGGGGTTTTTGACTATTATCTCAAAAATAAATTGAAACATTTTTTGAATTTATTTACAGCATTTTTTAATTTAAAAGCGTGACGTGTAAAACCTTATTATACTTTTGCTTTGTCAAGCTTCAATGAATAAATTAAGCACAAGCTTTGTCGGACAGTGATATAAATGAAATCTCACGTAGTCACATGCATAGATTTGGAAGATTATACATGTTAAATAGTCCAAATTAAAGAAACTAAAATATAAGATTTGCCAGATATTTGTTGGCTTTTGTTTTCTGAGTCACTTAGTATTTGGTAGAAACGAAAAGTTCTTCTTTTTTTTTTTTTTTTTTTTTTAATTTGCAGTCCGTCAACGGTCAAACCCGTAATGTTGTCAGTACTCATGTTATTTACACAGTTGTAGGAGAACAATCTCACAATAAGGAAACAAACGGTTGGAGCCAATTTAGCTTCTCAATGACTTAACACATGGATGAAGGCAATCAGAGAGATCTCATAGCAAGGTGGTACGTCTTAATAAATAATAATTAAACCAAGTTTATTCTAAATAATATAGTAGATCAATAAGAATTTGGAAATTTTTGAAATTTTTTCAAGTAATAGTTTATCTGGTGATATGAGCAACAAAAGAATCGATCTCCGTGCGACTGGAGCCATTCTTGACTGACTTTTTCACAGCGTCACACAACTTTGTTACTCTCTGCCTCAGCTTTTCTCCTTCTTCAGAACTCATCAATGTCCTCACTGCATTTTCAATTTTCGCAGCACTCACCAATTCATGTCGATTTTCCCATTCTCTCACAACTATACCAATTTTTAATACTTTCGTTATCAACACAGTGTTTCTTGGTTGCTCTGAATGCTTTGGCCAAGCTGCTATTGGAACTCCCATTGAAATGCTCTCAATGCAAGAATTCCACCCACAATGGCTCATGAAACCACCTATTGATAACAAAAGAAAGTACGTTACATTCATTGATGAAATTAGAAATTTCGTTAAGGTGTTCAATATTTAATATACATGTATAAAAAAATGCTCTATCTCTCTCAATCTATATTTTAAAAGGCATTTTTGGGACTCGCCCCTGGGCTCGGGGCGGGCAATAGTAAAACGCCCTAGGGCTCATGTATGGGACTTAGTTCTGTGAGGTTTATGCCTTAAGCGTCTGACTGTGCGCCCTGTGTCACGCCCTAAAAATTTTAATCGTGAGTGGGTTTGTTTATTATTTAAAGGCTCGTGACTGGTGTTCAACAGGTACAAAATTATTTAGAGAAACTCGGAGTCGCCACTTGACATAGTTTAAGGTGTGCCAAGTCACCAGAAGGTACCTTGGAACACCTTTGACTCGTCTAATGGTCTGCGTTAGAGATTCGGGTAAGGTTCTCAGTTGACTCTCGGGAAGGTATTAGGCACCCTCGAGTCCTGTGCCAAGCACAGTTGCTTTATTGTTGCAATTTTAATTTATCAAATATGGTTGTTATATTAATGCCGTTAATTTGAATTTGATACTTTGATTTAGGGAAAATTAAAGTCGTTATTCTTATCCAACCTCACAGAGGACTGGACGAATTTACGCTTTAATTCATAATAAGTACATAAATAAATAAATTTATTACGCATTTTCCACTTTGCAAAGGGCTTAACTATTTAACTCCAAGAATAATTGTTAAAGCAAGTAGCTATTTGTCAAAACACAATAAGTAAGCCTTACCGTTGGAGTGGGCTGAAACTATTTGCGAAAATGAGCTGCTTTACAAAGTTGTTATATTTATGTACCCACAAAGTAGTTGATTGTCAAAACTTGTTAAATGACCAACTTTTTTTTTAAGAAAAGAAATTTACATAATAAGCAAGGCCACCTTCACAAAAGGATGGCATATTTTTGAAAATAAATTCAAATGCTATTTTCAAGTTCACTTTTGTAAATAAATGTCCAATGGATCCTAAAATTGCCTACACCTTTAATTTTACATAGATGGTCTTTCTTCCAGCCTTGGCCTCTCATTTTATCCAGATTTTTTCATACTTTCCAGATTTTGCAGAAATGTACCAGTTTGTGAAAAACGGCCAAATTTGCAGAAACGTACCAGTTTACAAAAACGGCCAGATTTGCGAGAACGTACCAGTTTCTAAAAATGGTCAAATTTTAAGCAAATATCCTAAATATAGAGCCTATTCGTTCCGGAAGGCAGTGTTAATTTATTTGCACTTACGTTCTATCTTTGCCTACAAATAATTGTTAACTTGGCCTAACACCAACAATTCATAAAAGAGGGGATGGACTAACAACATTCATAAAACAATTCATAAAGAGGGGATGGACTAACAACATTCATAAAAATGGAAGTTTCAGGCCATGAACATGCTGAGATATTAATCATTTCATAGCTAGATACATGACATAAAAAATATTAAGGAAGCATTTACCTTATGTAGCAATTCCCAAGGTAAGAAGCAAATGAAATAGCAAGCCAAAAAAAGCAACTTTTACTTCCAAAAGTCAGCAGCTAAAACAGCCCTTTTTTGCCTCTATTTAACCCTTAAAACTAGTAGATTTATACCCCAAAAGACCCTTAGTATAAAGGCTTTTGGTTCTAAATCTTTTCTTCAAAAGAACTAATTTTTCCTCAAGCGTTTTGCTCCCTTTTTCTCTAAATTTCAGCAGGTTGTTCTTATTGAAAGAGGGCAATAAATGGCCCTATTTATGCTGAAAATTGAAGCCAAAAGGTGGGGCTAAAAGGTGGGGTGTGGACTTGTACAAAAGTACAAGCCCACACCCCTATACTTGAGTGTTTTTGGCTACTTTTCAGTAAGTACAATAGCTATAAAAGGACACTATTTCAGCAACTCTTGGCTGTCCAAAAGCTAAAATTGTGCAAGAAAATGTCCTTTAAAAGGACACCCAAACACTCATTATATTGACTAAAGGACTAGGACAAACTAAGCCAACTAAATCAGCCCCAAACTAACTAAATGACCAAACTAAACTTAAAACTAAACCAAAACTAATAGCAAACTGATTATACAACTAAGTTATACTTCCTAACTTAACTAGACAGACTAAATTAAAGAGAAGGCAAGCTTTAGCATACTTTTCACAACTCAAACAGAAACATGTAATAGGCTGGACACAAAATTTATTACTGATACTACACAAAGAGAAGCCAATTCAGGTTCAAAACTATCATAAGCTCACATAATCCTGTACATAAGCTCACAAACATATAGCTCCATCCAAACAAACCTTCATACTTAATCAGAAACCAACACAAGTGTCTAACTATCCAAAATAGCCAAGCCCAATATCTAGTTATGCGCATAACTGGTTCATGTTTAAACTTACAACCCAAAAGATCATAGCTGAATCGATGGGATAACGACAAACATTAAGGGAGACAAAATGCATTCTGGATTATTTCTAAACATGGGAACACTTCAACAAACTGGACAACTTTATTTGATTACAAAAAAACTTCAATATTAACACACAAGTATACAATGGATTGCTAACGCTAAAGCTACGATGACATTCATTTACTAGACAATTTAAAAAAAAAACAACTTCAACACAAAGCAAAAAGAAGAGGGATCTCTTTAATTCTAACTGTCAAATCCAAAGCGTCACTATTGCTCATCACTGCCTCGCCTAGTCCCCATCGCCTCGGATTCAAGACTGAAACAGAAACAAATCAACAACAGCCCCGCCACCGCTCTCGGATCAGTTTTACACTATTTTGTTGCCCTCGGATCAGCTGCATCAATGTCTCGCTGCCTAATCAGAAACAGAAACAGCCTCGCCCTCGTCAATCAGCACCATCACATAATCACCCACGCCAATTACAACAGCCTCGCTATCATCGAATCCACACATAATCACTGATCCCCTCCCCTGAACCACACTGTTTCCAAACAAAACAACTACCAATCAGCTCGTCGCCACCACTCCACCAGCTCCCTCATCATAGCCTAATCAAAAAGCATCACCATCACAGCCCCGCCTTCTTCAGATCAACCCTCACACGCCACTGTTTTCAGCTTCCAAAATTGCTACGACGCCAATCGTTTTTTCAGTTTCGCCACTGCCTCCTCGCCTTATCAAAAAATATCATCACCGCAGCCCCCACAAAACTCACTGCCTAATCAAACATAACAAACCCCTCCACCAAAAACAATCATCACAGCCCCAGATTCAACTCGTCACAAGCAGATTGCAGCGACCATACCATAACAGAAATGAGAAAAAAAAATAAGAAGAAAGGAAGAAAGAAACAGAAACGGACAGCGGGAAAGAACGGGGTGCAAGGGGATGGGTTTTTGGGAATCGGGATATGGGGGTGAGAGAGGGGAAGTAAAGAGAAGAGAAAGGAACAAAAACTCACCGGAAAAAGTCAAGGATACGTCGGAGTCCGCTTTTCAAAGTCCGATCTACTCCAAACGGCTTGGATTTTGAAGAAACCAAGTTGAGAAATGGAATGAGGGGGACGAGAGGAGTCGATTGGTATAACTTTTGTATTTTTCCGGCCACCGGAGGTGGTGGCCGGCGGTGGAGCAGTGGTGGCACCGCCGTGGGAGGCGATTTCCGGCCGGCTGGAAAAATTTGGCATGGCTTGGCCTATTTTCTGATTTTTTGTGTAAAATGAGAAAAAATATAATGTTTGGCTTATATAGTTAGTGAGTATGGGCCGGGTAAACAAATGGGCTGACGGGCCAATGTATTGGGCTGCTATTTTTTTACAAATGACCAGTTAAAGGGCACATACATACTAAATTAAACAACACAAAATCACATAATCTACACTAAACATCACAATTAAACATAGAATTATAATTAAACACGTAACAAGTAATTTTTGTTAATTTTCACATTTTACTTCCTAATTAATGACAAATTTGGTTAGAACAAACACCAGAAGTCAAGAAAAAATTGACGAAATGTCCTAAGAATCTAATACGACTATTTTGAGCATTTTTTAATTTTGTGTGCCAAAATTAGGTGATTACAGCTGCCCCTCTTTGTTCGGGAACACGAAGAGTTTTCGGACAAAGAAGTAATCGACAACTAATTTTGGCTTTTCGGTTCCAACCAAGAACAAGGCTACCTACATATCCCCGGACTAAGGAATCAGGTCAGTGTAGTTCCTCACGTGCGGTAGCTGGGACTACCGCTTTCAAACAGACACTAGACTCCTCTAGACGCACTAAGACAAACACTAGACACTCTAGACTACTAAGACAACCCTAGTCACTCTAGACTACTAAGACAAACTAGAGACTCTTCTAGACACACTTAGGGCTGATGCTAGACACTCTTAGGCACACAAAGGCTGTCGTTGCTGATTACTGGTCGCTAGCTGGTGGTTATGGCTTTTACAAAGAAAAATGGAGTTACAACATTGAAAAATGTAAAAGTTACAATTCCTAGACTACTCTTCACGCTCCCCAAGCTGACGAACTGGTCTGAAGCTCCCACTAATCAAGTGGGTTTTGAAACCTTGAAATTGCCGCTCGGGCGTGCTTTAACTTGAATATTGAAATCGCCGCTTTGACGGGCTTGACTTGAATGTTAAAATTGCTGAAAGTTGAAATTGCCGCTTGGGCAGGCTTTAACTTCAAAGTTGAAATTGCCGCTTGGGCAGGCTTTAACTTCAAAGTTGAAATTGCCGCTTTGACAGGCTTTGACTGAAATGCTGAAAGTACCGCTTTGATGGGTTTTGACTTGAAGCTGGGGATGGTTTCTAATCTTTGAGCGGGACAAACTTGAAAAGGAAATGGTTGCTATCTTCTAGCGGAACTGACTCGAAAAGGAAATGGGCGCTATCTTTTAGCAGATCTGGCACAAAAGGAAATTATCGCTATCTTTGAGCGAAACTGACTCGAAAAGGAAAAGGGTGCTATCTTTTAGCGGGACTGACACGAAAGGAAATGGGTGCTATCTTTTAGCGAAACTGACTCGAAAAGGAAGTGGGCGCTATCTTTTAGTGAAACTGACTCGAAAAGGAAATGTGTGCTATCTTTTAGCGGGACTGACACGAAAAGGAAATGGGTGCTATCTTTTAGCGGAACTGACTCAAAAAGGAAATGGGTGCTATCTTTTAGCGGGACTGACACGAAAAGGAAATGGGTGCTGTCTTTTAGCGAAACTGACTCAAAAAGAAAATGGTTGCTATCTTTTAGCAGAAATTGACTCGGAAAAGAAATGGGTGCTATCTTTTAGCGAAACTGACATGGAAAGGAAATAACGCTATCTTTGAGCGAAAGAGGAATTTTCTCTTGTTGCGACCGCACCGAAATGGTTGCCTACGTATCCTTTTGAGAGGAATCAGGTCAGACGTAGCTCTAGGCAAATGCCCAAGTTTTTTTTTGATGCTTTTCAGTTTCATTTCATTTTGGTGCAATTACATTGATTCCAAACTGAGAACATGTCTCGAAAGTACAATGTTCAAAGTGCTAACAGGGGATACAATTTGGGATAGCAAAAGAGAACAAAAGCCTTGCACTCATCCCGAGTTGAAAGCCATCTTGGAGTCAAATGTAGTACCTCTTGACCGCGTCTGCATTGACGGGTATTTTGGTTGTCCTGCCTTCCGGATCTGTAAGGTACAAGGCACCGTTTGGCAATACTTTCTTTACCAGGTACGGCCCTTGCCAAGTTGGAGCAAATTTTCCCTTAGCTTCTTCCTGATGAGGAAAGATTCTTTTCAAGACTAATTGCCCTTCTTTCAAGTCTCGGAGGCGCACTTTCTTGTTGTAGGCTCTGGCCATTCTTTGCTGATACAATTGACCGTGACAAACTGCATTGAGCCTCTTTTCGTCAATGAATGACAACTGTTCCAATCGGGTTTTGACCCACTCTATGTCCTCAATCTCTGCTTCCACAATGATCCTGAGAGATGGTATTTAATCTTCAACGGGTATGACTGCTTCAGTTCCATATACCAATGAATATGGGGTCGCACCTATGGAAGTGCGCACAGTTGTGCGGTAAGCTAGCAAAGCAAAACATAACTTCTCATGCCAATCACGAGATCCTTGTATCATTTTCCTAAGGATCTTCTTGATATTCTTATTAGCTGCTTCAACCGCACCATTTGCCTTTGTTCGGTAAAGCGTGGAATTTCGATGCATGATCTTGAATCTTTCACACACGTCATTCATTAAATGACTGTTCAGATTTGCCGCATTATTAGTGATGATGGTACTTGGGATACCAAAGCGACAAATAATATTAGAATGAACGAAGTCCACCACAGCTTTCTTGGTCACGGATTTGAGAGTGACAGCCTCAACCCATTTGGTGAAATAATCTATTGCAACCAAAATGAATCTATGCCCATTTGATGCTCTTGGTTCAATAGGCCCGATAACATCCATCCCCCATGCTGTAAAAGGCCAAGGGGCTGACATTGTGTGCAACTCTAAAGGAGGTGAATGTATCAAATCACCGTGTACTTGGCATTGATGACACTTTCGCACAAAAGTAATGCAATCATGTTCCATGGTAAGCTAGAAGTATCCTGCTCTGAGTACTTTCTTAGCTAGCACGTGCCCGCTCATGTGGGGTCCACAGATCCCCGAATGCATGTCATTGAGAATCTTTGTGGCTTCAGTTGCATCCACGCATCTTAGTAGTCCCAAATCGGGTGTCCTTTTGTACACCACCCCTCCACTAAAAAAGAAACCACTTGCCAGTCGTCGAAGGGTTCTCTTTTGATTGTTTTCTGCCATTGGAGGATACGTCCCATCTTGAAGGAAATTCTTGACATCAAAATACCACGGTTGACCGTCAATTTCTTCTTCAACCACATTGCAATATGCATGTTGACTTTGGACCTGAATCTCTAACGGATCAATATGGGCTTTATCAGGATGGAAAAGCATCGAAGCTAATGTAGCCAAGGCGTCAGCCAGCTCATTATGTATTCTGAGAACATGTCTAAACTTTAGAACATCGAACTTTTGGCGAAGATCGTCCATACACTGCTTGTACATGATCAACTTAAGGTCTCGAGTTTCCCATTCACCTTTCATTCGGCGTATCAATAGATCTGAATCTCCGATCACCAGCAATTCTTTGATGTCCATGTCTAAAGCCATACGCAAACCCATTATGCATGCTTCATACTCAGATGTGTTGTTAGTGCAACTAAAGCGAAGTTAGGCAGCTGCCGGATAATAATGTCCATTAATGAAAGGCCTAAGAGCCAAGCTTTCCTTCAATCTCTGTTCATATTCCTAATTTTATTCTACTTTTGTTTATCTGTAGTGATATATCTGCCGGTCCTGATATCATGACATGTTCAAGGAACCTATCGTCCATCCAGGGACCGCAATCTGATTTTGGCTCCATAACCATAGTTGAGGTTGAAAGTGATGAAGAAAACATTGAGGAATCTGTTAACGAGATTGAATATGATGGCGAACAGGCTGATTTTGAAATAGGCCTGGAAGTTGAACGCCATGAGGGCAAGCCTAAACCCAATTTGGCTGATACAGAGGATGTTAATCTTGGGAGCCCTGATGATGTGAGGGAAACCAAGATAAGCATGTATGCCCGACCTGAAGTGAAGAAAGATATTCGGAAAGTGCTTTTTGAATATCGGGATGTTTTTGCATGGTCATATGATGAAATGCCGGGTTTGAGCTCCGAATTGATAGTCCACGAATTGCCAATTCAACAGGGTTTCCCTCCAGTGAGACAAATGCAGCGGAAGTTCAAAACTGATATGATCAAGAAAATCCATGATGAAATAATGAAACAGTTGGATGCAAAAGTAATTCAATCGGTTCAATACACTACTTGGGTTGGAAATGTTGTTCCTGTTCCTAAGAAGGATGGAAAAACAAGGATATGTGTCGACTATCGAGATTTGAACAAGGCGAGTCCCAAAGACAATTTCCCGTTGCCTAATATTCACACTCTCGTAGACAATTGTGCCAAACATGAGATACAATCTTTCGTTGACTGCTATGCCGGATACCACCAAATCCAGATGGATGAAGATGATGCATACAAAACGGCATTCACTACTCCTTGGGGAACCTATTGCTATAGAGTGATGCCGTTTGGTTTGAAAAATACTGGGTCAACCTACGTGAGAGCTATGACTGCCATTTTCCATGATATGATGCATAAAGAAATAGAAGTGTACGTGGATGATGTGATTATCAAGTCTAGAACTGCTGAAGAACACGTGAGAGATCTCAGAAAGTTCTTTGAAAGGCTCCGTAGGTACAATCTGAAGCTGAATCCAGCCAAGTGTGCATTTGGTGTGCCTGCTGGAAAATTGTTAGGTTTCATTGTTAGCAGGCGAGGTATTGAATTGGATCCCGCAATGATCAAAGCAATACAAGAATTACCTCCGCCTCGAACCAAGAAGGATGTTAAAAGCTTTCTAGGCAGGTTGAATTACATCAGTAGGTTCGTTGCTCAACTTACCACAATATGTGAGCCGATCCTCAAGTTGTTGAAAAAGAATGCATCAATTGCATGGACCGAGGAGTGCCAAGAAGCCTTTGACAAGATCAAGCAATACTTGTCAAATCCTCCTGTTTTGGTTCCGCCTGAGCCTGGCCGACCATTGTTTTTGTACTTGTCAGTCAATGAAAACTCCTTTGGTTGTGTACTGGGGCAACATGATGCCTCAGGAAAGAAAGAGCAGGCAATTTATTATCTGAGCAAAAAGTTCACAGATTGCGAGGCCAGATACACTTTGTTGGAAAGGACGTGTTGTGCCCTAACTTGGGTTGCACAAAAGTTGAAACATTATCTTTTGTCCTATACCACTTATCTGATTTCCCGGATGGATCCATTGAAGTACATATTTCAAAATCCAATGCCAACTGGCAAACTTGCAAAATGGCAGATCCTGCTCACAGTATTTGACATAGTTTATGTCACCAGAACTGCTATGAAAGCTCAAGCCTTAGCTGATCATTTGGCTGAAAATCCGGTTGATGATGATTATGAGCCATTGAAAACTTACTTCCCTGATGAGGAGGTAGATGTGCTTGAAGAACTGATTAATGAAGAAGAACATGTGTGGAAAATGTACTTTGATGGTGCTTCTAACTCAAAGGGTCAATCTTTGCTTGCTTGCGATCAGCTGCTTTTGGCTTGAACCCTAGTCCCCACGTGCCTTGCACACCATTTGGATAAACCGGATTTACCCTGCCTTGTAGTGACGCTCCCAAACCCTTTCCAAATTAGAACCCATGCTTTAACATTTCAGATGCCATCATGATAGACGTATCTGACACTCTTGGGATGGGTATAGGTTTCCCTTCTGTTACTTTTTCCACATACACCACATCGGAGGTTTGATACATGATGGTCGGGCGTGTGGTGACAACTTCAAGGGCTGGTACATCCAGACTATTGTTGAACTGTAAGTCATCCTCTCCGTAAACTGCGACAGCCTGATTATCCCAAGTAAACTTGACCACCTGATGAACTGTAGAGGGTATAGCACAAGCCATGTGAATCCATGGTCGGCCCAATAACAGATTGTACGATGCATCCGTTTCCATGACTTGAAACTCAATGCTGAAGGTAGCGGGACCAATGGTTAACTCAAGATTAATTATGCCCAAAGATTCTCGAACTCCACCATCAAAAGCACGAACAGCAGAGGAACTTGCCCTGATTTTGTTCATATCCACCTTTAGACTCTTCAATGTAGACAGAGGACAGATGTTCAATCCCGCACCGCCATCTATTAGAACACGTGTGACATAGGAGTCTTCACACTTAACTGAGACATGAAGCGCTCGATTATGACCGGTTCCTTCTGCTGGCAGCTCCTCATCGGTGAACATCACACGATTAGTCTCAAATACTCTGCCAGCAAGTGCTTTCAGATTAGCCACAGTAGTTTGTTCAGGAATGTAGGCCTCATTCAGTATTTTCAACAGTGCATTGCGATGTGCCTCAGAGTTCATAAGTAGAGACAAAAGTGATATCTGAGCTGGAGTCTTTCTCAATTGCTCGACGATAGAATAATCTGTCGATCTCATCTTCTTCAGAAATTCTTCAGCTTCTTTCTCGGACACTGGCTCTTTGATGGTTCCTTGGTCTTCTCGACTTGGCTTTGCCTTCTCAATTCTTCCGGGGTAAAACATCTCCCAGACCGAGTTAGACCATTCACATCTGCAACAAAGTTCATGATTTCCTTCCCATTGTAAGATACAATTGTCTTGTTGTAGTTCCAAGGAACAGCCTTTGTACTTTTGACAGGGAGTTGCGCTGCTTGAGTGATGATAACCGGTTCACACCTCTTTGCCTTAACCTCGAAGACCGGAGTTTTCTGGCATGATGCCCCTTGCACAATAAATGTTGGTGCATTGTCATGAACTTTTTCCTGCTTTGCAGCCGGAATTATGAAACTTGGCTCAACAACTGCGTCTTGCTTTGCTTTGTTGACAACAGACGCACTTGACTTTCCCCCGATTACAACAATAAATGGCTCAGGGCCTTTGATGTCTGGGGAGGGACCAATTGCCACAATCTGCTTGGCGGCTTTCCTTTTCATGTCCTCTTCTATGCATACCATCCCTACCATGGGTACGTTGTTTTGAACATCATGTGCTGGTAAAGGATTTTGATTCACATTTTTTGTTTCATCCTCCACGACTTTTATCTGATTATTGTCTATCATTGCCTGGATTACCCTTTTGAGTTCCCAGCAAAATTCTGTGTCATGTCCAGGTGCTCCAGAATGAAACGCACAATGGCGTGAATGATCAACTCTTCCATTGGGGTTCACTTTTCCCGGGATTGGCTTCAACAGATTGGCTTGTTGCAACTTTTCAAACAAATTAGTGTAAGTTTCCCCCAGTGGGGTGAACTGCCTTTTCTCGTGTTGCATGTTTCTCTGTTGCATGTTTGGACGAAAACCCGGTGGACCTCGTGGTCGATAAGGCATCTCCTGCTGAGCCGGGAATTGAGCATGTGCCTGTTGATTGTTGTACTGGACTGGAGCAGGGGGTGCACGCCATTGTGGACCAGATAGCGGCTGAACATAAGATGCTGCATTGACAGGGAATGAGAACTGCGGCATGGCAAATTGTTGGCCATGAGGTGGATAGAATTGTTGTGGCGGGGGTGTCTGAATGTACCCTTGACGGTCATTGTATCTTCCATCATTTCTTCTCGGTCCAGGACCAATCATTGCCACTTCATCTTTCTTTTCTTTCTTCTTCCCAAAAGCACCTGACCCTGATTGCAACGCTTGGGTAGTGGCTCTCAAGGCTGTTTGGCTAACAATCTTGCCTGCTTTGATTCCTCTCTCAATCATCTCCCCAATTTTCACTGCTTCACTGAACTGCTTCCCAATGGAAGATGCCATCGCTTGGTAGTATGTTTCATCTAGCACTTCGACGAATTCTTCAACTATTTTATCATCTGGGATCAAAGGGCTTACACGCGCCGCCTGTTCGCGCCACCTGTAGGCATACTCTCTGAAACTTTTACTTGGTTTCTTTGTGATCGTCTTCAAAGAAGAACGATCAGGAGCAGCCTCCATTTTGTAACCATAATGATTTAGGAAAGCGTTGGCCATGTCATCAAAGGTGACCTATTTCGAAACATCTTGTTGTACAAACCATTCTGTTGCCGGTCCTCCCAAACTGTCAGCAAAGTATGCCATCAACAATTCGTCCTTCTCGATACCCCTCATTTTGTTAAGGTATATCTTCACATGGATCCTTGGATCACTTTGTCCAGTGTACGGATCAAATTTGGGCACAACAAAACCTTCAGGCAATGGCACATGAGGGAACAAGCACATGTCTTTGTATGAAATACTGGTTTTACCCCCTTGCCCTTGTATGTTTTTCACAGTTTGCTCCAAGCTTTTCAATTTCCGAACAAAGTCGGCCTCTTCTGTTTTCCCCAATCTTTCGATATCAGCATGTGATTCTGGGTGGTGTCCATGATCATACGACTCAGTGGGACGGAGTACATTACCCCGAGCTTGGTCGAATTGTTGATCACGGGCCCTTAACTGTGGGTCACTGTTTGATCTTTGCAAAGTGTGTCCTGCAGGAACGGTGAATGCTGTGGCAGGAGCTTGGGCTTGGCCATGTTGTCCATGTTGTGGGAATTGTGCCCCAGGTTGTACAGTAGAAGGTCCAGCTACGTTGTCAGTTTCTGGATGTGGACCGAACCCTGGAGGATAACGGGGGTCTTCTACCATTGTAGATTGCCTTTGCCCTTGCCCTGGTGGCTGAGTATTCGCCATGAAACCAGCAGCACCTGGCGGAACAGGAGGTGCCTGAACTGCTGTCAAGTTACGAACCAGCTGCATCATCATTTCTTTCATGGCCGTGAAATCCTCGGCCATCTTAGCCTGCTGTTCAGCCAAGCGAACCAGCTCAGTGTTCTCAGTTTCTTCGGCCATCGTTGTTGGAGTGTTTTCCTGAAGAGGTGCTTCAACCACTTCTGGAACAGGCAGTGGTCCCTTGATTCTGGTGGAATAGGAATGTGGGGCCAGCACGGCAGTTGCTCAAGCTCTATTCAAATCAAAACACGTTAGTGCAACAAGATAGCATGGAACATGAATTTGCTCGTCGGCTTAACCGATGCCTAAGGTCGTTATGCGTCATCCCGAAATGGTTCTCCGAGCAATCCGCGCGTACCGACCGTATCCCCCAAAGATTGCTTACGTGCCTTGCGAAAAATCAGAACAAAATTGTAACTGGCATGTAATTAGAACAAGGACAAACTTGGATGATTTTTTGATTTTTCTTTTTCTGACTCAACAAACATAAATTAGACAAATGACATGAGACAGACTCAAAATAAACTGCTTAACGTGATACACGAGTCAAAAGATATATACAAACTGACACATTGGGTGGGTACATCCGGACGGTGAAAATACTGAGACTCGACATTTTAGCGGAGTCAGATTATTCCACGAGGATCGACGCAAATACAACTTAGCTAATTGCAATTTATCGTCTGTACCCTGTCTTGACCTTGAAAAAATACAATACAAAGTAAAGTGGGACTCTAAAATAATATTTTTTTCTTTTTTTTTTGAAAATTTAAGACTCAACCCGAGGGAGGTTCTAACGGAACTTAAGAACAGATTATGAAACAAGTTTTTTTTTTATCCGAAAGGTGATTCCAAAATTGGACACTATGACAACACAAAAATGGACACAATTTTTTTTGAAACAAACTCTTTGATCCCATTCGAAAAAAGAAACTTTAGAGTATTTACGAAATTTGGCCATTATGACGACACAAAGACACAAAATATTACACAAATTAGATGCAAAATTGGTTTGCAAAAATTGGCCATTATGACGGCGTAAAACCCCGATAAATTACTTTCCAAAAATATGAACTTGACTTGGACACAGACTCAAAGACAAAAGGGTCCCAAAATTTCGCCATTATACCGGCACAATACTATAACGGTGCACAACTATGACAAATTATTTTCTAATACTTGAGACCGAACCCGGATACAAAATTAGACTCTAAAAGATCTTGAAAAAAAAATTCGCCATTATAACGGCGTAAAATGACAACTGAAGATATTTTGAGACACGGGACTAAACCCATTTTTCATCTTTCTCTATTTTTTTTTCAAAATTTAACACCCACCCCTGGTGATCGGTCAGCATAACAACCCTCTTTCTACAACAAATGCAACACAGAAAATGCTTCGGACGTATCTTTCCCGGGAAGTGGGTCCCGCTTAGACAAAAAGGTAGTCAGCCTAGACAAGTGCAATACCGGTGTATCGCACCTCATTAAGTCAAATATGATGCAGATAATTGGGCCTAAAAGTTTAACTCTAGGTGGCATAACTGACTCAGTGTCTAGACTGGCTGAAGAACCCGGTGGACATACCGGGCGGAAAACGCATCAGGGCCATCCGGAGACAGTGTGTCCGGCCTAAAACCCCGTCACGCCTTCCTCCTAAATCATGGGCAATTTAGTAAGAAGTCCCAGATGCCACAAGCAATCTGGTAAGTGCACGTGTGTGTGTGTTTCAGAGACTCAGAAGGTTGCGGAGGAAGATAGTTTATATACAGTTCAACAATATCGAAGCAGTAACATTCAACTTTTCATGTGGTAACGGCAAGAATATAACAACCAAATATTTAATAAATTAAAACATGCGACAAATTTATCAAAGCCAGAGATTCTAGTTTTCACTATCTTCCCCAGCGGAGTCGCCAAGCTGTCACGCCCTAAAAAAATTTATTAACTGCGAGGAGTGTTTATTATTTAAAGGCTTGTGACTGGTGTTCAAAAAGGTACAAAATTATTTAGAGAACTCGGAGTCGCCACTTGACATAGTTTAAGGTGTGCCAAGTCACCAAAAGGTACCTTGGAACACCTCTGACTCGTCTAATGGTCTGCGTTAGAGATTCGGGTAAGGTTCTCAGTTGACTCTCGGGAAGGTATTAGGCACCCTCGAGTCCTGTGCCGAGCACAGTTGCTTTATTGTCGCAATTTTAATTTATTAAATATGGTTGTTATATTAATGCCGTTAATTTGAATTTACACTTTGATTAAGAAAATTAGAAGCGCGACATTCTTGTCCAACCTCACAGAGGACCTGACGAATTTACAATTTGATTAAAGAATATCATTTCATTTCCAACCTCACGGAGGACTGGTCTACTTTAAAAAAATTTAATTAACTTTTAAAAAAATAATAACTAATTTAGATTTGGTTTAATCTCAATTTAGTTTTTTTTTTAGCCTAATAAGTAGATCACAAATCATACTTATCATTTGCCTAATTATGTCAGTTTTCTTAGTCCTATTAATTTGCCTAATCATATATTCATCAATAAATAAGTATTGGTTTAAAGGCTAAACGAACAAGAGCTAATTTGCCTAATCGCATTTCATTAAAACATAACCGCTAACTTTGTTAAGTGACAAATTGGGACTCCCAAATTTGCCTTTTATTAAAATATGAATTACGAAAATATATACATATAGTAGGCCATTTGTCAAATTAGAATAGCTTTATGGGCTGTTTTTGAAATAGAAAAGTGTACAGAAAAAAACTGCAATATGGGCTGAATTATTTTGCAAGAGTGAGCTGCTTTAAGGTTTTTTTGCAAAATTAGTCACATCGTGTTTATATTCAAGTGATGACTTTTTTTTTAATCAAAATCAAAAGTGGTCAGAATTTAAAAGACGTCCTAAAATCTACAGCCTACTCGTTCCAGAAAGCATGAAAGCAGTGTTGATTTACATTGCATTTATGTCCTATTTTGCCTACTTCTTCCAAATATGTCCAGATTTTTAAAGAGAGCCAAGTTGGTCAAAACTTGGCAAAAAAAATTCCAGATTTGCAAATACATACAATTTACAGAAAATACCCCCATATTACAGAAATAGCCAGAGCTTAACGTTTACAGTTTTGATGGTTAAGTCCTAAATTTGCCTAACCTTTACATGCTGTCCAGATTTTAGAAGTGGCAAATATATGATGATAAAGAAAACCAACCCCCAAATTTAAGCCTATTATACTTTAAAAGCAAGGAATAGAATTAAAGGCTAGCTAGACCGCTTTTATGCTACTTATACATTTTATTTTCTCACATGCCTCAGCTTGAAAACGAAATAACTATCACTATGTCATATGCTCAATGATTAATCCTCATTTCCTTTAAGCACAAGTTCAAAAATCAAATGAAAGACTAAAACAAACGAACAGAAGAGACAAATTCGTTATTCTTTGAAGCTACTAAACATGCTGATTCCATTTCATTTTTATAGTTAAAATTCAAAGATAAATACAAAGTAAATTGTGTTTACCTATTCGCAGGACCTTAAGAGTAACAAAGGAGCCCCCACAAGCTTAAAAATGAGACCCAAAACGCAGCAAAAATCAGCACTCGAACAGCCCTTAAACAGCCCCTTATGACCTCTTTTTAACTCCTAAAACTAGTAGATTTATACCCCAAAAGACCCTTGGTATATAGGCTTTTGGTTCTAAATCTTTTCTTCACAAACTTACTATTTTTTCTCAAGTCTTTTTTTCCTCTTAATTTAGAGCTATTTCAGCTGAGTTGTTGTATTTTCAGCAGGTAGTTGTGTGCTTTCAGCAGGTAGTTGTGTGTTAAAGAGGGTAGTAAATGCTCCTATTTATGGCTGAATTTTGAGGCTAAAAGGTGGGGCTAAAAGGTGGAGTGTGGACTTGTACAAAAGTACAAGCCCACACCCCTATACTTGAGTGTACTAGCCCCAAATTTCAGCAAAGGTACAGCAGTTATAGGGCCATGTTTCAGCCCTCTAAACAATCCCAAAAGGCTGAAAAATGTACAAGTAGGGTCCTCTAAAAGGACCCCCACTACTCATTACATTACTAGAAGGTAACTAGGACCAATTAAGCCAACTAGAACAGCCCCAAAGTAACTAAAACATACCTAAGAATACCACCAGATTCTAAACACATCTAACAAAGTCCAGAACTAAAACTTTTGATGACAAGAACAAAACTAAGATTAAAATAGACCAGGCACTAATTAATTCTATGTTAACAAAACAAACTAAACAACAGACTACTTAAATATCCTTACTTGAACAAACAAATGAGACACCTGATGCCTAAACTGGACAACTAAAGCAATCTTTTAATAATTCCAACTTTATGAAATCCTTCACAATTAGCATTGTACTAATCAGAACACTCTAGTAAATTCAACATGCCAAATACACTTCCTCGCAGATCAATTCAACTAAAGTTTCATACTCAAACACAACTATCAGAGGTAAACCAAATTGGGCAAAGCGTACAAGTCATAAACAGATACACGCAGGATCTTGTAATGCTAAGATTAAACTTAAAACAACCAGATTTTGTGACTAAAACTCAAGGTCAAGTCCATGCTTAAACAGATGGTGACAAACAGATTCTGATGTATTAACCGCAAAACAGTGCTCACAGGCTTTCAAAATTTGATATCCAAAGCATAATTTGACATATCTAAGCTAAAGTCATGAATTCAACAATGAAGCGACATATACTAATATCTAAACACAATTTTTTTATCTTTATCATCTATTATTGATCATCTAAACTAGTGAAAACAATGTGACAAACAAGAAATAAAGACAGACTGATTTCTCTAACCAGTGGCCAAGCAAAGCGTCGCCAAAGCCTCCGTTCATCATCTCCATAGCATACCCGCTGCCTCCCTCGTTTCATCAAAACATCATCATCACAGCATATGAATGACACCTCCAAAGCAGCCCCCTCACGGTATTTCATCCCCGCCCTCGCTGCTGAATCAGAAACAGAACCAACATATCCCAGCCCTCACTGCCTCGTTCCAGTTTTATCGCCGTCAACTTGCCTCGACAAACGATTGAAAATCAGCCCCTCCACTGAATCGATCACTGCCTCGGACTCGCTCCACCACTGCCTCCGTTCAAAGGTCGAAACAGCCCTCGACATCGAACATCACAGCCATACACGATCATCCCCCTCACCTCACCAAAACAAAATTATCACAGCCCCCCTCACCCTCCATAAATCATAACAGAAACAGAGAGAAAAAAGAAGAAATAAGAATAAGAAATTAAAGAAAACAGAAAAGGAAAAAAAAGAGAAACGGGTAGGGAGAGAACGGGTTTCGGGAAATGGGGTAGTGGGAGAGAAGAGAGGAGTAAAGAGGAGAGGAGGAACCAAGAAAACTCACCGTAAAATTCGAAGTTACACCGGATTTCGGGTTTGACCGAACTTTTGACTCCCGATCTACGCCACACCGTTGAGATTTTGTAAAAACTAAGTCGAGAAATGGAATGGGGGGGGGGGGGGTCGAGATCTTTTGAATGATATATATATTGTATTTTTCCGGCCACCGGAGGTGGTGGCCGGCGGCGGCAGTGCGGCGGAACCGCGGTGGGAGGCGAATTCCGGCGGGGTTGGAAAAAATTGGCAAGGGTTCCCCCTATTTTCTGAGACTTGTGTGTAAATGAGCAAAAATGGGAAAATGAGTTTATATATTGGGGAGGTGAGCCGGGTAAGTGAGTGGGCTGATGGGCCAAAGTTTTGGGCTATTATTTATTTTACAAATGGCCATAAAAATGATTTATACACACCAACTAACTGAAATTAAACCACATATTTTACAATACTAACACAATTAAACTAT
Organism: Petunia x hybrida; assembly: GCA_037355625.1. Taxonomy (NCBI): domain Eukaryota; kingdom Viridiplantae; phylum Streptophyta; class Magnoliopsida; order Solanales; family Solanaceae; genus Petunia; species Petunia x hybrida. Next base: position 2,401,507 of record JBBBVM010001054.1, on the reverse strand, counting down.
AGAATCAAAAATTAAACACATAATAAGTAGTTTTGGCAATTTTCATATTTCACATCCCAATTAAAGACAAATTTAGTTAAGAATAAGCACTAGAAGTCCAGAAAAAATTCGACGGCACGTCCTAAAAATCTAATACGACTATTCTAAGCAATTTTTCTTATCTAGTGCCAAAATTAGGTGATTACAATCTCGACATACCTGAGTCATTAATAATAACTGTCCTCCTAAATGTGCTTGAAATTTCTTGCAAGAAATGGCGAATTGGCTCACGAAGAAGCAAAATGGATGTAAAATATGAGCCTATCTTATCCATTATTGACTCGCCAGAGGCATTCGTAACAAGAAAGGAAGAACTAGAAGCTGCAGGGATAAGGTCATGAAATTGTATGGTTGGAAAATCGAGAATGTCCCAACCACATAATCTAAATTTTACATGACGATTACTAGTACTAGTGCCTAGGAAAAATATAGGAATGTTGTAAGATGAAATGAGTCGAGAGAGATGGAGGAGGGGATTGAGATGTCCTTGTTCTAAATATGGAACTATAACTACCGTAACTTGGTCAATTTGGCCATGTTTTTTGAGATCGAAGAGGTTAGCCATTGAAAAAGTTTAAAGATTTGGTATTCTGTGATATGAGGAGTCAAGACTACTATATATGCCGAAACAATGATACTGGATGTATGTATGTTACTGTGTCGGCCTTAGGGAGAGGCCACTCAAGCAATTGCTTTAGGCCTCTAAGGCTCCAATTTTTTTTTTAAATATTACTATATTTATACATTATAAAATTATTAAAAAGAAATAAGTAATTAATTTTATATAATTATTTTGAATATAATAGAGGTTCTTCAAATTTTGATACAAAAAAATATTTATGAAAATGAACAATTTAATAACTACTTTGATATTCAAAAAACGAAGTCTCTTATAAACGTATCTTTTAAATTTAAATTATCTCTTATAAGATGGGTTAAGCCATTCTTTTACTTTAAAATAGACTCTCATTATTCCAATTGTATGATATTATTTTAACATGAACTTAGTGAGATTAATAATTATTAGCATTTATGAAAATATTATCTCTATCACCAATGTTTCTTATAGAAATATATTGTTTGAGCCTTTAGTGAGTAGAGTTACCAAATATCTCCATAAATAATTAAGTCACCTACATGATGGTCCGTTATAGGGAAAAAAAAGAATTATAAAAAAAATTAAGGCCTCTTATTAAGAACGGGCTTTAGGGCACCATTTTTCTTGGGCCGCCCCTGCTGACACAACCTTAAATAATAGGGAGGTTTACGAAAATACCAATCAAAATCAAAATATTTAGCAACCTCTACCCATAAGTTTTATATTTATAAGATCTACCCATAAACTATTTACATGTCATACCCACCTAGACTTGTATACTATTATTTATGCAGTATACTTTAAATGTATACACCCATAAGGTAGACTTGTATACTATTATTTATGCAGTATACCTTTAAGATATACACCTATAATGTATAATAAAGGTATACACTAGTACTAAATGAGTAGGTTAAGTAAATACTATAATTTTTAATGGGTAAAGTTTGTAAATACTTTGAATTTCATGAATACATAGTATAAAAAAAACCCTAAATAATACTAGTAGAAGGGCTATTTTAACAAACTTAAAATATGCATACTACTAGAGTACTACTTAACGTACACTCTTCAAATCACCTCACATATGGAAACAAACAATTGAAGCCAATTTAGCTTACCGATGACTTTAAGCACATGGTGGAGCCTATCAATGGTGTAGCTAAATAATTATAAGAAGTTTATTATAGCTCAACAAGATATTAAAAAATTGTGACAATATTTTTTCGTTTACATAGTTTATCTGGTGATATGAGCAACAAAAGAATCCATCTCCTTGCGACTGGACCCATTCTTAACTGAATTCTTCACGGCATCACTCAACTTTGTAAGTCTCTGCCTCAGCTCTTTTCCTTCTGCAGAACATATCAAAGTTCTCACCGCATTTTTAATTTTCACAGCACTCACCAATTCATGTCGGTTTTCCCAATCTTTCACAACTATGCCAATTTTCAATACTTTTGTTATAAATGCAGTGTTTCTTGGTTGATCTGAATGCATTGGCCAAGCTGCAATTGGAACTCCCATTGAAATGCTCTCAATACAAGAATTCCACCCACAATGGCTCATGAAACCACCTATTGATAATAAAAGCAAGTACTTTCATTGATGAAGTCAGAAATTTCTTTCAAGTTTTAATATACATGTATAAAATTAATACTCCATCCGTTTTAATTTATGCAAAATAAGCTCGAATTTTGAGAGTCAAACTTATTAATTTTAACTATGAATTCAGACACAATTTTTTTTAATATACATATTTAAAAACTACATAAATTATACTATAAGCCACAATAATTAACAATCAATAAATTTAAAAGTTATATGATAAACTGCAATCTAAACCATTTTACTCTCAAAATCAAAAAAATATCACATAAATTAAAATAGATGGAGAAATAATTAACCTATATATAGAGTATAATGCCGAGGTATAAAAAAAGCATCACCTATTGATGGATGTGCCAAGATTTCCAATTGGGGTGCCCAATCTTTTTCTATAAACCCATGTCCTTTTATTCGCTCTTCGTACCCTTTTGGCATAGTTACTTCTTTTTTTTATGTTATCAGCACCTCTTTTATCTGCTTCTCTAAGAATCCAAATAAACTTTTGTCCACTCTTTTCCAACCCAAGTGCAAGTTCTTTGATTTGTTCATCTGATAGTGTAGTTGTGGACTCAAATGAAACATAAATGACTGAATTCAAATCTTGCATATCAAGCCATGCGAAACAGTCATGTTTTTTATCCAAGCCCTGTTTCTTAGTTACTTCGACTGGATTTAGTGGACCAATTGCCCATTGTTTGTTCTCTTTTATTTCTTGTAACAAATCAATAAAAACACCTTCTATTTCTTTGCAAGAATTGTGGAGACCAAGAGAATAAAAGTTTCTTGCTTCACTTTGCAACTTTAAGTATTCTAAAGTTTGTGAAGTGTTTTCCCTTGGAGGAAGCTCAGCAATTATTTCAGCTTCTGGATATGGAAGTTGTTTCTTTGTAGTTTCCCATGCGAATGATAATGCAGTAAAAGCAGAAATAGTGTTGATATAGCAACATTCAGCAAAAATTGCATCTTGAACAACCCATGACATACCTGCGATAAATGCAATACGTGAACGATTACTAAAATTGCAATTAAATTTTGATTCTCAACCCATAATTTAAAAAAGAATGCAATAAATTTTTGCAATGATAAAAAGTAAAATCGAGATCTAGACCAGTTTAGTCGTGGAATAGAACAAATATGTTGACGAATAGACCAAATGGTAAAGGTGACTAAATATATTTGGTCGAGATAGTTGAGGAATAGGCCAAGGCTAAATGCCGGAAGAGGTCATGAAATGGCTTGTTCGAGATTTAAACAATATCAGTGCATAACTTCAAAAATGAAATAAACCTTAATGAAAAAAAAATGAATCCATCAAATTTAAATTTTAAATGTCTTCACATACTCGAGTCATTAATGATGACAATTCTCCTATATGTGCATGACATTTCTTGCAAAAAATAGTGAATTGGTTCACGAAGAAGTAAAATGGATGTGTAAAACGAGCCTACTTTATCCATTATTGATTCACCAGAGGAGTTTTTAAGAAGAGATGAAGAAGAGAAGCAGGTACAAGGTCATGAAATTGTATGGTCGGAAAATCAAGAATGTCCCAACCACATAGTCTTAATTTTGCGTGACGATTACTAGTGCTAGTGCCTAGGAAAAATATAGGAATATTGTAAGATGAAAGCAAACGAGAGAGATTGAGTAGAGGATTGAGATGTCCTTGTTCTAAATATGGTACTATTACTACTGCTACTTGGGGGGTTTCATTGTGAATTTGGTTATGTTTAATCAGATCTAAGGGGTTAGCCATTGATCAAGAGGTTTGAAGTTTTGGTATTCTGTATAATGTGCATCAAAAGTTATCTTGGTGGCTAATATATGTACTGGCTTTCTTGAACTGTCAGCCTAATTTGGTTGAAGACAATTACTTCAACAGAAAGATGCCTCTCAATTAGTATTTGATTTCATTGTCATATACACACCAAATTGGAAAAGACTCGCTATTTAACTCTACAATTGTGCTTGGTTCATTTAAAGGAAGCTACAGGTGTGTGAAAAGATTAATTTCCTTTATCTGCAGATGACATCGTAGGTTAGCCTTGTAAATAATGTTCCTTTCTTGGAAAAAGATAAGTTTTTCAAGTCAATTGCTAGCTGAAGATTAATCAACCCTCTGCCTCAGCTCGTCCCCTTCTGCCGACCACATCAAAGTTCTCACTGCATTTTTCATTTTCAAGCACTCACCAATTCATGTTGATTTTCCCCATCCCTCTCAACCATGCCAATTTTCAGTATCTCTCTAGCAACACATTCGGTATTGGGTTTAGAGGGTGCATACTGAACAACCCATGACATGCTTGCTAGGTCAAATGTGGGGAAAATCACTAAATATTTCACCAAATTTTTTATTCAAAACTCATAATTTAAAAAATGCAGCAATTATTCATGCTGAAAAATAAAGTTGTATTCATAAAGTTTAAATTCTGAATTCGTGACAACGTCGTTGAGTTATTTATGATCAGTTTCTCCTATAGTTACTTGACATGTATGTCTTGCAAGAAATCCTTTTATACATTACGTACTAACTCACCAGAGGCATTGGTAAGAAGAGAGGAAGAACTATAGAAGCGGGTCATCGTTCATGATTACTGAGTGTTAGTGCTTAGTAAAAATATAGGAATGTTGAGGATGAGGGTAGTCGAGAGAAATGGAGGGGACTTTTCAGTAATAATAATAATAATAATATGAATATTATTCTCTCGGAGATCAAATACATCACCAGGAGGTCCACATCATCCTTCATTCGAGAAATACGCTATTTCAACCCTCGAATCAAGGCGAACAACTTGGAGACAATAATAATAATAATAATAATAATAATAATAATAATAATAATAATAATAATAATAATAATAATAATAATAATAATAATAATAATAATAATAACCTATATTTCATTTCTACAGTAAATTATAAAGAATTTAAGTTATATCCACAAACATGTAGTTTCATCTTATCAATGTGATTTCACTAAAGATTGAAGTTTCTCTCTCCAAATGCTCTCTGTTGCTAACTTGCCCCTCTTTGATAAAGCTATGGGGAAAGGACATGGCAGAGGTCGAGGTCGAGGTCAAGGCCAACCTAAGAAAATTTTATTAGCAAGATAAAGAGTTCCATCGGATCAAAGACAAAGACAGTAAGAGATGAGATAATAGAAGCAACCCCCCACACAACAGATACCTCATCTAGCAAGGGGGTTCTTCCCGTAGGAGCGAGGGAGCAGCTAAGAAACTGCAATCAAGTGAGCTTACTGATACGGATCCAGAGCTAGAAGAGCAACAAGTTGGTCACCATGAATCCAAGGAAGCTGAGGTTAGATCTGAAGGGAAACTAAGTTCAATTCAACAAGAGGAAATTGGAGTCAACTTACTTGAGCTTCCTGAATCACCATTGACTAACCTGTTTTTAGGAAATAGAAGTGGTGCGAATAGTTTGAATCTGAAGTATCCTCCGAAAATTGTTGAACGGAAGATACAGGTGAAATTAGATCCAGTTGAGGTATAGAAGGAGACTGAGAAGTGGAAAGCTACAATGATTGCTTATGTAATTGGGAAAACTCCAGGGTTCAATTATATGAACAGATATATTGCTCAAAACTGGTCCATAGTGGCTAAACCTGATGTATTTCTGCATAATGAAGGGTAATATGTAGTCAAATTCCAATCAGTTCAAGATATGCAAGAAATTTTATAAGCTGGCCTATATACAATTAATAATAGACTAATGATTATCAAACCTTGGACCCCTGAATTTGAATTTAGTGCAGAGTATCTAATTGACATACCATTATGGGTAACATTTCCTAATTTGCCTATGAATTGCTCGTGTTGTGACTCACTTAGCACAATGGGAAGTGCAATTGGCATCCCCTATGTATGATGATGAGTATATAGCTAAACAAAGTAGAATCTCTTATGCAAGAATTCTTATAGAGATTAATGTTACATAGGCATTAGAGCCAAATGGGAGAGTGTTTCAACAACCTGTCTTATATGACTGGAAATCAGAGTTTTGTGAAATATGTATGAAGGTAGGGCACATCTGTAGGCCTCAAGCACAACAACCTCATAGGAAACATATCAGTTCATTTAGCCTAAGAGAAAGAAAAGAAAGCCAGCTACTCAGTGGCAGTCTAAAGGTCCAACTGCTGGTATTCAAGGCAATGCTTAGCAAATGCAAAAGGAGGAGTGTGTTGCAACTCCTGTTGTTAATGAGAAGCTTCAAAGTACTCCTAAGAAGCAAAATGTTCAGGACGGATCACCTGTGCAACAAAGCTTACATATCGACAAAGGAAAGGGCATTCAAACTCCCCCTGAGCTAAATTTGATAGAATTTCCTGAGCTGAGTAATGTCAAGACTAAAAATGGGTTTGGTGCACTAAGGATTAATGAGCCTTTACGTGAACAGAGTCTCCCCTATGATAGAGGGGGGCTCTAACTTATTCCCATTGAAATGGTTATTTTGGAATGTCAGGGGCCTCAACAAGAGATACAAACAAAAAGAGCTGAAGCAGTATATGAGAGCAAAAAATATCAAATTAGCAACCTTCATTGAGACTAGAGTGAAAGAACACAATACTCCTAAAATAAATAATAAGGTGGCCCCTGAGTTCCAAGTTGAGCATAACTACCAACATGCTCAGAATGGTAGAATTTGGCTAATGTGGGATGACAAAGTATATGAGGTTACTGGAACATTGAAGCTGGATCAGTTAATTCACTGTCAAGTCAAGAGAAAAGGGGATAGATGTGACTGTGAGCTAACAGTTGTCTATGGTCACAATTGCCTAGAAGGTAGAAGATCTTTATGGGTGTAGTTGCAGAACTTGAGTAGAGGGATCAACAAACCCTGAATCATTTGTGGGGATTTCAATGCAGTTCTATCTCCTCAAGATAGACTATATGGTGATCCTATCATTAGTTCTGAAATAAAATGTATGCAGCAACTGTTCTTGACTGAATTGCCTTAGAAAGGGAAATATTATACATGGACTAATAATCAGAAAGAGGGTGACAGAATTTTGAGTATAATTGATAGAGCTTTTGAAAATGGAGACTGGATGATTCACTAGGGCATGTATCAGTGGAATATGATCTTTATTATTTCTCTGATCATGCTCCAATGATTATTTCAATACATCCTCATAACATAAATATTAAAATTCCTTTAAATTTCTTTAATATCTGGACGAACATAAGAAGTTCATACAGATAGTAACAGAAGTCTGGAAAGGAAACGTGGGTCATACCACTATGAAAGGCATCTGTTACAAACTGAAGGAGCTGAAATTCAGACTTAAAAAGCTGAATAAAGAGGAACTTCTGGGGATATCAAGAAAAATTGAGCAAGCAAGAGGTAAATTGAATGCAATACAGAAGGCTATGTAGCAACAGTACACAAATGAGTTGCAAGATTTGGAGTAGAGTACTGTAACTAAGCTCGAAAAATGGTCTATACAGGAGGAAAGTTCAATGTAGCAAAAAGCCAAAAGCAAATAGATTAGGCTGGGAGATTCTAATACTAAGTATTTCTCATCTGTTGTGCAAGAGAGAAAGAATAAAAAGCAGATTTTAGAGCGAACCTCCTTGTCAGGAACGAAACTCACTGATCCTACAGCTATTCATCAAGTAATCCAGTTTTACAAATCCCTGATGGGTTCAGCTGCAACTTTTCTACCTGCAGTAGATATAGAAGTTATAAGAAGAGGAATAGTTCTAAATCAACACCAACAGCTCAGCCTTGTGCAGATGTAACTGATGAAGAAAGGTTTGAAAGCTATAGGGGATGATAAATCACCATATATTGATGGGTACAATGCTTATCTTTTTCGAGAAAACTTAGCATGTGATTAAAGAAGATATCGTGAAGGCAATTAGAGAATTCTTCACTACTGGGAAGATGACTGAAGTGACCAACTATACTTCAGTCACTTTGTTGCCTAAAATTTATAGTCCGGTTATCGTTAAATACTTCAGGCCAATTGCCTTCTACTCTGTCCTCTATAAGATTATTTCCAAGATTCTAGTAGCCAAAATCAAGAAAGTAATAGCAACTATTATAAATGAGGCACAAGCTGGATTTATTCTAGATAGGAAAATTGTTGATAATGTTGTGGTAGCTCATGAGCTGGTCAAATCTTATTCCAGAAAGCATATCTCACCAAGATGTATGATCAAGGTAGATATGAAAAAAGCCTATGACTCAGTAAAATGGGTGTTTTTAGAATAGGTTATGACAGAATTGCAGTTTCCTAATAAATTCATAAAGTGGATAATGCAATGTGTGACAACAGTTAATTATTCTATTTTGGTGAATGTGGAAGCTACTGAACCATTTCAGGCAGCTAGAGGGTTGAGACAAGTGGATCCCATATCCCCCTATGTGTTTGCAATATGAATGGAGAATCTAAGCAAAATTTTTTGCACTCTCAAAGATAACAAGTCCTTTAAATTTCATTCAAGATGTGCAAAGCTAGGGATCACTTACCTCAGCTTTGCAGATGATCTATTGTTGTTTGTTAAAGGAGAAGCTACATCAGTTAGGTGTCTGCGTCAAGGTTTCCTCAAGTTCTCCCAAGCTTCTGTGCTTCAAGCAAACTTTGGAAAAAGTGTAGTATTCTTTGGGGGTGTTAGAGAAGGGGAGAGAGAACTGATTTAGAATCACTTGGGCTATATATTGGGGGAACCTCCTTTTAAATATTTGGGAATTCCTTTGTCCACTAGAAGGCTCACTGTTATGCAATGGCAACCTCTCATTAGTAAGATAGTAGTTAAGATACAGGGAGTGTCCATTTAGTCCAAACAGTGTTATTTGGAATGCAAGCTTACGGGCTCAATTGTTTGTGATCCCTATCAAGGTGATAAAAGCACATTGTAAAAGTTACATATGGTCAGGATCAAGTGTAATCACTAAGAAGACACTAGTAGCATGGGATAAAATGTGTACACCTAAAGCTTCAGGTGGTCTCAACATTGCCAATCTGAGAATGTGAAATAGAACAGCTATAGCAAAGCAATACTGGGATTTAGCTCAGAAAAATAACAGGTTGTGGGTAAAGTGGATCCATGTTTACTATATAAAGAACCAATCAGTGGATACCTGCCCCATCTCTGGGCAAGCATCATGGATGGTGAGAAAGATAATGGGTGCAAGAGAGGATGCTAAGATAATTCAGCTACCTACTAGAGCTAATAAGAGTATCACCAGACAAATTTATTACAAATTTTTTGGTGACATTGATAGAGTCAGCTGAAAATGCCAGATCTTTCAAAATGAGGCAAGACCAAAGGCAAAATTCATAATGTGATTATCATTACAAGGAAAACTCCTCACTGCAGACAGACTATGTAAATAAGGCCTGAATATAGATCAAAAGTGTAGCCTATGCCTCAAGTAGGATGAAAGTAATGAGCACCTGTTGGTTGAGTGTGAGTATACAAATGCCTTATGGGATAGAATCTTAAAATGGCTTTAGAGAAAAGGGATAATTGTGAACAATTGGAACCAACATTTCTAGTGGACTATTAGTAGAGGTAAAGGCAAGTCATCAGAAGCTCACTTATTTAGAATGTTATATGCTGAAGTGATTAATGCAATCTAGAATGAGAAGAATTAAAGAAAGAGTCATAGGGAAGTGGAACAGGTGGCAAGATAAATTGCAATTATCTGCAACATTATAGCCTCTCCAAAAGTGCAGCTGATTTTGTCTAAGTGTTTGTTCCAGTTATTTTTAGAAAGAAGTCTCTACACTGGTGATATTATTCCTTATGAACAAATCACCTATGGTCAGCTTACCAGTCTCATTCAACAAGTTGCTCTCAAAATCTGCCGACAAGATAAGATATTCAAGCAATTAGCCAAAAATAGAGCTCAAACTTGCAGAGATTTAGGAAGTTTCTGTGAACAATTTGGTATCCCTCTATATATATAATATAGTAGTAACTGATGAGCTATAAACGATAATGATGTTGTTGTAGGCAGTTAAGTAGAATAGGAGTCCAACTATACTGATTAAGCAAGTTGTGTTAGCTGTGTTGTATTGTAAATTCCATATTTTGGTGATTAATAATAATATAATTACCAAAAAAATTGTGATTTCACTGGATATAACATGTTATACGATTATACTAGAGTTAATATGTAAAATTATTTGTTAGTATTATATATCAACATAGCCTGATAGCGTAGAAATATTTATACAATTAGTGCACAGAATACAATTCAATTAAAATAAATTGATTCAAGAGATAGAACAACTTAATCATTTTATTTTCTTTTCTACAAGATACAAGAACGTAACATTTTGATAATTTCCTTAGTTTTCATAGTTTCTAAACTCAATGTGAGCAACAACATATTCCATCTCCTTGCCATTGGCCTCATTCATGATTGTATTAACGATTTAACTTATATATATTAATAGCATAGACGTATTTTACATTTTATCAGTGCAATTTAACGTTTTCTTAGTTGGTTAACAATAATATTTGTTCGGATTTATTTTACTTGTTATAGATAATTATAGCTAGCCATCATTCAAATGACTTGATTGTGTAAAAACTATATTTTACAATATTAATGTAGAAGTAACATTCAATTATTGTTTGTGCATGCTAATCCAATAAGGATTCATCGTGTCTAGTCGATCGAGTCGTTGTTCTTGTATTTAGCAAGTCAAGTGCTTCGGCATTCTCACGCTATAGAATCAGGGGCTACCGTAGCTGAAGTCCAGTTTTAGGAATGTGAAATTTCGGCTGGGTAGCTAGTTTTTACCTTGGCAGTAGATAAAACTTCAATAAAATTTTCGGGAGTTTTGAGATGAACTTCAGTACTTTGACCACGAACTCAACTCCGGGAGTTCAAAACTATAGGGTTTTTTTTTTCTCTAGAAACTTGAATTGAACTTGAAGAAATTTTCTAAAGTTTGAATAGATGTGAATATTTTTCTGAAATATTCCGCAAGTTGTTCTAAGAAACTAGGGTTTTTTACACTATGTACCCGTGAAATCCAAAGTATTTACCCACTCTTCCCATTAAAAATTACACTACCCATGAAATTAAAAGTATTTACCCAACCTACCCATTTATAACTATATACTTTTGTTATATCTTATGGGTGTATACCTTTATGGTATACTGCATAAATTATAGTATACAAGTCTGGATGGGTAGGACATGTAAAAAATTTTAGGGTAGAGCTCGTAAATATGAAACTTATGGGTATAAGTGTGTAAATATTTTGATTTTAATGGATACTTTTGTAAACCTCCCTAGAAACTATTCGCGAAACTTCCTGGGTGATTTTGATGAATAACCATTTTTAAGTTACTCAATAAGAAAATAGCCAGTACTTGGTTTATCTTAGATGTATATCCACGACTTGCCTGTTACATAAACACTCGCGCGGAAAAAGGCTTTTGGTGCCGACCTCAATAAGAGAATTTCTTCTTATTCAAATTTCTACTTATCAAACATTCTTACTGGAAAATCATAAATTCTGAAGGAATATAACACGAAGTTTCATTAAAAATTTATGAACTTTGAAAACAAAGACACTGAACTTCATGAAAAAAAAAAATTGAAACTTTGAATTAGTCTCCTGAATAATTTCTTTGAATGTAGTTTGAAGTCTCACAAAATTCTGCTAAGACTTTATATTTTGCAGTCGCAAGAAAATCCATGTAATTTCGTACTAAACTTCAAGAAATGTTCTGAAACTTTTTGGTATTTAGTTCAAAGCTCCAAGAAAATTTCATGGTCTTTTAGTGGCTACTCATAAAAAACTTCCCGTGATTTTTAAGTTTTGACTACTTTTCTAATATTTTTTCAATATTGGCTATTTTCCGTTTGACACTCCTAAAAGTATCTACGTGATAAATATTGGGATTTTAGAAACAAGGAGCACAGAAAAAGTACCAATATGAACACTTTCTTCAAACATTTTCCCATAATGATCTATTTGTGCCACATTTTGAAATAAAAATTACCATCCTAGCACCTACTACACACAAAAAAAAATCCTAGCCCCTATCTTTGCCTCTCTTCCCCTTCCCCTTCCAAGAAAAAATCCTAGCACCTCATTCCCACCTTGCCATCGTCGTCTCCTCCCCCAACTGCTGCTTCTCCGCCCTCCTATGCTACTGCTAGTTCATCGAGGTGTCGTCACCTTTGCTGCTCTTCTTCTTCTTCTTCTTCTTCTTCTTCTTCTTCTTCTTCTTCTTCTTAACTTCGGCCAAATCTCATCTTTATTTATTACTGTGGATCCATGATTATTATATTGAAAAATATTCATCTTATGTATAGATTTGGTATTTTTGTTGAGGATTCGTATAGATCTGGTATTTTCTTAAGAATTTGTACACATATGGTATTTTTTTGTATAAATATGGTATTTTCCTTAAAAGCTCTACGTAGATCTGACACGACCCGAAATCCGGTTAGGCCATGCGGGCACCCGACATCTCCCCCAGACCCGTCGGGCGAACCCTTACCAGTTAAATTAGGAATATAAATATAACAATTCATGAATAAGGACAAGACTTTATAAAAAAAATACAGACATACTGATACCGCTAAGTTGTACAAAAGAAATTACAGCTGACTACCCAACATACTAGGTTTAGGGCTATCCAGACTAGACCTCTAAGAGTACGAAAGAAGACAGATACCTCCTGAAGGGAGCAAAATGCAACTGAAATAATAAACAATAAACTGGTGGCCATCCGGAATAAAAGATGGCTCACACTGACAGCTGAAGTCGTCTTCGCTCCTGAACAATGTGGCGAACTCAATCCTGGAGCGAACCTGCCGAAACGAAGTAGATAGACAAAACAAACAACAAACAAGGGTGAGTCAAAAGGACTCAATAAGTGGGGCAGACTAGCCACCTCAAAGAGTAGGATAGCTAGCCCGGGAGAAAAGAAACAGATAAACCAAATTCCTCTTATTTAAATTATGAAAAGGAAGGGCCAAATAATAACTAGAAACACGTATGGAATCACAAACTCATCAACAACCAGGAACGTAAGATGGCCAGAATATATAGGTATCCCGAACACATCAACAATCAGAAATACATCCTGTTGCGGCGTGCAACCCGATCCATATATTCATCTTGTTGCGGCGTGCAACTCGATCCATATATTTATATTGTCGCGGTGTTCAATCCGATCCATATATCTATATCGTTGCGACATACAATCCGATCCATATATTTATACCGTTGTGGCGTGCAACCTGATCCATATATTTATACCGTTGTGGCGTGCAATCCGATCCCCGCAACCCAGAATACGAGCCAGAAATATATAGGCAAACTGAAATATGTCCATAATATGGTATACATACCGCATACATAAAACACAGCATAATAGTCACACAATAGTCAGCACGCGGTGCAATGAAATGGGATGAATGCAGTATGATGCAATGGTGTCACATATGCCAAATAGATGGAGCGGAATCCTCATACTCCGGGGCGGAATCCTCCTACCCTCAATATGATGTAAGGAGTGGAATCCTCCTGCTTCGAGGGCGGAATCCTACTACCCTCAATATGATGCAATGGAGCGGAATCCTCCTGCTCCGAGAGCGGAATCCTCCTACCCTCAATATGATGCAATGGAGCGGAATCCTCCTGCTCCGAGGGCGGAATCCTCCTACCCTCAATATGATGCAATGGAGCAAAATCCTCCTGCTCCGAGGGCGGAATCCTCCTACCCTCAATATGATGCAATGGAGCGGAATCCTCCTGCTCCGAGGGCGGAATCCTCCTACCCTCAATATGATGCAATGGAGCGGAATCCTCTTGCTCCGAGGGGGGAATCCTCCTACCCTCAATATGATGCAATGTAATGCATATGAATGCAACATGATGCAATAATAACTCATCACCAGCGTGGGACTCTCATCGACAGCTGGAAAGTATATGCCAACTCACAGCCAGAGTACAATGCTCAGATCCTCAATGCAATACCAACCGACAGGACATAACATATAATATACAATGGAAATCCAAAGCTAAGGCGTAATGAGTACGCCTATTGTCAGCTACACACGTAAGAAACACGTGGTAGAAAATCCACGAGGCCAGGTGCCTCCAAAGAAATGGATATAAACACTTACCTCTTCCAAAAGTTAGCACTGCTAATCAACAACCGCTTTATCCTTTGGTTTCATTGCCAAACGATCCCACTCTATTCAATAAGCAGAAAAATATATCAAATTAGGCTAAAGACTTCATTCCTTACGTCTTAGGGCAATCCGATTAGGAACCTGATATCCTATTCGCATACGCAATACGCAGGTCAGGCCTATGTACAGGGTTTAAGGTCACATAACCAAACCCTAAATAAATTACATTTATATGTTGCACATAACTCACTGAGTACGAATATATAATCAATTCCATTATCGGGGTCCAATTGACCCTTTAAACTATTAGTTGAACTTATTAAAACGATGTCTACTATTCCAATTTTTACCTTTAAAACATATTCAAACACACGTAATAAACTCAAATAATGCATTAAGATCATTACCTGAATGTTTTGGGGTAAAAAATTCTACTATTTTTCCAGCTCTTTTCTCATTTTCTGGCATTTTTTCCGTTGCTTCTCGGCTTTCCCGTTTCTATTCTCGTTTCATTTTTAATGCTGCTAGTAACTTTAGCAAAGGGATTAATATCCCTTAGCCACCGCCATTGACTCACTCTTTTCTTTCTTTTACTTTTTGTCTTTTCCTTTCTTTTCTTTTTTTTTCTTTTCTTTTCTTTTCGCGATGAAAATTAAAATGGAATCCTACGATGTTCGAAATAATTCCAACTTTTGCACACAAGTTATGCAAAATATATATAACATACTCGCTAAGACGGATCTCAAATCGGACTCCCAAAACTCAATATGCAAATTAATTGGAAAAAGGTCAAATTATATAACTTTCGACATTTTAGCGGAAACTAGTTGAACAACCTCGAAATTCACTTTCAAAAAATCACAAAAGTCACAAATAATCATACGAACCTAACGGCACTTTCGGATTTCGAATAGGAGCTCATTCGCCAAAACCGAGCTCGAAAATCTCTTTTTAATATTTATCGACAATAAAAACTGAAACCTTCTTCCGATACATACCAAACGAGGTTTGATTTAACTCAAATTTTACTGACAAGTCCTAATGGACCTTACGAATATTTTAAAATTATCAGCACGCCAATCGGAGTCCTCACTTCCGAAACAACTGACCGAAGTCGTTTCAAGATCTGCTAAAAATGTCGTATAAATACTATCGTACGTTTTATATACTTTCATACATTTTTTATACAAGTTTATACACTCTGTAAGCACCGTATAAAAATATATTAAGTTGTGTACGCGTGTTAAGTATGTATATAAAATGAATAAAAGTGTATAAAACTTTAGTTTTACATATTATTATGGATGTGTGTATAGTTTTTATATTTGCAGTGTATATTTTTGTAATTTTTTTCCTTGTATACGTACTTCTCTATGTAAATACATGTATAATTTATAATTTTTGGTAGATTTGTGTGTATAAAATTATCAAAAAATAAATAAATAAAACCGGGAATATTAAAACTTTGGTGAAACAAAATAAGTAATTTCGGTGAGAATCCGGCGATTTGAAGTTTTTCGCCACCAGCCTATGGCGGGAGAGTGGCCGGTGGCAGATTAGTGGGGGAGGGGAGAAGTAGCCGTTACGATTTTTTTATTTTTATTTTGAGAGAGATCCCAAATTCAGAAATACGCAATGTGCTATCTGATAGGTAAATTTTGATAACTGACCAATTTTTGACGCCCTAAGTGAGTTCTATCCACTATTTCAAAATTAATTGAGAAATAGCCAAAAATCCGCACGCACACTAACACTCAATTAGCGTTGGGAAACATCCTTGACTAGTCTCAGTATTTTATACTGGGACTTTTGAACTAACATGTTCAAAGTCCCATTATTTTATACTGTGATTCATGTTCAAAGTACCTTGAGCTTTATATATAAAGTCCTAGTATTTTATATTGGGATTAGTGTTTAAGTGATCCTAGTATAAAATACTGGGACTTTGAACATGTTAGTTCAAAGATCCAGTATAATATACTGAGACTTGTCCAGAACTGATTTGTTTTCAAACAGTTTTGCACTGCTGGCTAGTATTTAATTAGTGCATTGCAAATAGGCTACGAGACTAAATTTTTACTCATGAATAGCCGTGTTATTTTGCTGCGTAGCTATTTTTAGATGCGTTAAATGAAAATTATCCACTATTTTAGAATTAATTGAGGAATAGCCACCGCGCGCACATACAATCCATTAGCATTGGCAAACAGCCCGGACTAGTCCCAGGTTTTCATGCTGGGACTTTGAACTACACATGTTCAAAGTCCCATTGTTTTATAATGGGACCTGGTGCTTTATATATATAAAGTCTCAGGTTTTTATGCTGGGACTTTGAACTACACATGTTCAAAGTTCCATCATTTTATAATAGGACCTGGTGCTTTATATATATATATATATATATAAAGTCCCAGATTTTTATGCTGGGACTTTGAGTCTCATTATTTTATAATGGGATAGTCCCCTGGTGCTTTTTATATATTTATAAAGTCCAAGGTTTTTATGCTGGGACTTTGAACTACACATGTTCAAAGTCCCATTATTTTATAATGGGATGGTCCCCTGGTGCTTTATATATATAAAGTCCCAGTCCCAGGTTTTTATACTGGGACTCTGAACTACACATGTTCAAAGTTCCAGTATAAAATACTGGGAATTGTCCGGAGGTGGCTATTTTCAGCGAATTTATTTTGGGTGGCTACGGATCAATTAACACGCGCCAAACAGGCCTCTACGCAAAATTTTTACTGAATAGCCTAAATCTAGTGGCCCAGCCCAAGAAGCTGCTGCTGAGCTCATAAGGTACAAACATTATTAATTTTGGATAAACACCAATACATTTTAGGTTCAATTTCAGCCACTGGCATGTCAGGTTAGGGTATTTTGTGGTTCGATGAGTTTCAGTGTCTAAAGTTATGCACTTCCATAAGTATTAGGACCAAGATCAATAGATCATCCTCTATAAGGAATGGATTTGTTGGTGATTAATTTCTACTAATATGGAGCATATCACCAGCTAAAATTAGCTCATTAATATTCAGTAGCTACAGATAGATTTTTAAATTTTTTAGTTGACATATTACTTCAGGAGTATAGTTATCTAAGTTTAAGCTGTAAGAAACAGGCTTCGCTTTTAGAGACTCCAATTGTAGTCATAACTCATTCTGAATTATCTCAAGGAACAACGATATATTCAATACATATATATGGTCCATTTTCTCCGGTCATAATTTGACCTTCTTGGTATTTTTATCTTGTATATGTCCAGTAATTTTTATTTTGAACTAAAAATAGTCTCATCCAAAATATTTATCCGAGCTGACTATTTGGCTAAAAATATTTTCTTCCATAATCGCGGTATACCCCAATGATATATGATATATGGTATATAGTATACTCCATAACCGCGGTATATCCCAATTGTATATAGTATATACCCCATAGCCGCGGTATACCCCAATGGTATACGGTATACCTCAATGATATACAAGTTTGATTTGTCTCAATTTAATCATGCTTCTATTGTATACCTTTCTAGTATACGGTATACTCAAATAGTATACAAGTTTTTGATTTGTACTAGTATACGGTAATACCCCAATGGTATATCCCAATGTTGTGGTTGTGCGGCTACAGAATATTTAAGCAAAACTTGAGTCATGATCGGATAATATTTTAATGTAGGCTGGCTAATTTTGAAAACTTCCCTTCATTCTTCACTTAAAATACATGTCATTAGGCTGCAACGGATTGGAGGGTGTTTGGATTGGCTTAAAAATTGTTTAATTAGCTTATAGGAGTGCTTGAGTAGACAAAAAGTGCTTAAAGCCACTTCACTTTTAAGGCCCCCTCTCCCTCCCCACCCCTCCCCCCTCCAAAAAAAGAAAAGGCGAAAAGACATAAGTTGGTAATTCTCCAAATTATGACTTTTGGCTTAAAAACTATTATACTTTGACAAATGGTTTTATATTATTATCAATTATAATTTTCTAATTTTGGTAATACCCTCACTAACAAATGACCTAGATTATCTTTCCCTTTTCTTTTGTTCCGTATCATTTACTAAATATTAAAAAAAATACTTTTTTACCAAACACTTCAATAGTTTTTTAAGTTTTTACACTTCTATCCAAATATGTAATTGCTTATTTGTAAAACCATCCAGCATTCAAAAAGTATTTTTAAGCACTTGTGCTTAAAAACTACTCTCCCTATTCCAAAAAGATGCACAATTTTCTTATTTGACCGTTCAAGAAAATAAAGACAAAGCGCTAAGTTTGAAAACAGTTTAACTTCAAATTTTTCACTTTACCTTTAATGATATGATTTATAGCCACACAACAATCTACAATTTATTCTAGACCACAAGTTTCAAAAATTATTTTTTGTTAAAAAATTTTATGTGAAGTTAAATTATGTCATCTATTTTAAAACAGGGCTATCTTTTCAATTCAATCCAAACGAGCTCTTCTGTCTTTTTCGATCTTGTCAATCTGTTCATTACTCCATAAATGGGTAGTCATTCTGATAAAAGTAGACAGTATGGTTGCCTTAATTTGTCATGTCATGCCCCAATAAGGAGGATGCCACTTTTTCTGGACCTATAGATCGTTACACTTATCTACCCAAATGAGAAGAATATTTTCACAAAGATGATGCACAAGGGTAAGGTGAGTTTATACCTATAATATAAAAAAAAATCACACGATAAATGTAGTTTAATCTCTTATAGCATATCAATTATCATTTTAATTAGGTCAACTTAATGCTTGTCATAAAAGTTATTTAAAATTAACACACAAGTGCAGTGACATGATTGCAAACATTAATTCCATAGTAAAAGTAAATGGAGGCCAACACCCTATACTCTAATTTTACTGCGGTTAAGATTGTAGTCTATAGGCTATAACCTCTATATATGAGTGCCAAATACATGAGTAGAAGTAATTAACATGAATAAATTTGTCTCATACATCATGGAATGATGAGCAAGAGATACTACTATATGTTATGTCCTATTGTAGAGAGACATTTGTTTTGGGTACAAATATTCCTATAAAAATAGAAAAAACTCTTAACTTTTTGTGCACCTACCGTACACATAATATAACTTTTCATTGAATCGTTTTCATGAGGTAATAAATAAATATATCATCGGAGAAGATACAATGGAATGATAAATAATTATTCACTCTTAATAAAAGATTTTGTGTTTAATCCATGAAAAGAAATTCTTTTCTTTCTTTTTTGGGTTTGGGGGAGGCCTGAGCCTCCAATAGTGGACTTTCTATGGAGCCAATCCTAGTGGTCCGACTAACAAGTGAGCAAATGTTTGAAGCAAAAAAAGAAAAAGAAGATAACTAACATAACTATGAAGATCAGCTCTGTAGACAATAATTGCTCGGGTGGCCAACTCTTCAAATGTTTTGTGCTTTATTCCTAGTAACATATAGCAGAGGCCCTAATGCATGTCTTGGATACACATTCCAATGCCAGATGTTTCGCTAAGGCGGTCTTTGCAGTTTAGGCTTAGGCTCCTCCAACGATTGATGAAGTCGATGACTTGTTCATCCTTCAATTGGCGGACGTTTGTAAGTTCAACAATACTAACAATGCGCCTTGTGCTATAGAATCGGTTGAGGAATTCGTGTTCCAACTGTTCCCAACTGTCGATGGAGCAAGGCTCGAGGTCTGTGTACCAGTTGAAAGTATTTTCTTTGAGAGATCGGACAAACTGCTTGACAATGTGATCACCATAAGTGCCAACATTGTTACATGTCTCAATGAAGTGCGTCACATGTTGTTTGGAATTTCCTGGACCGTCAAATTGTTGAAGTTTAGGAGGTTGATAGGACGAAGGCATCTTCAACTTTTCAATTCTTTGCGTGTATGGCTTTGCATATGTGAAGGAAGATTTAGTTGAAGGCTCAATTTCGTCTTGGATTTCCCCCACGATGAATTTCTTCAGTTGATCTACAGGAATTAGGCCGTCCGAAGAAACTTGGATTACTTTCGTCGCGACCAGTTGCTTGTTGGATGACTCTCTCGTGTCTTGTGCTTCAGGAAGATTTATAAGTGTTTGGCTTGGTTCTCCTTCCACCATGCTCTCCACCTTACTTGCTAACTTAGTAATTTGAACGCCTTGGTCTTTCATGTAGTTTGTTAGGTCATCAACAACTTTAGTCAGTTTTGCAAGTCCTTCTTCTAAGGTAGATGTTTCAATTGTCATTATTTGTCCGACCACCAAGGAGGAAGAAGAACTGTATAGATCATCGTTTGGATAGAGATTTGATGGATGTGTGCCATGAGGAGAGACTAGAGCCGACCCAGTGCTTGAGACATCGTTATCCTTTTACTTGAAGTGGTTTTTAGACTGGCTAAGTTGGGCCAAAATTGTTTCCACCACCTCGGATATAATGTTCCCTTGTTTTAACATGAGCGAGGATGATCTCACTTCTTTTGGAGAGGATGAAGTAGAAGCATGAGTTGAATTGGACGGTACTCGATGTACTTGTTGGCCCAAGTTTTCAACTTTACTCCTTTTGATTTGCCTAACAATCTCCATGGCAATTTCCAATCCATTTTTGGAGTTAGCAGTATTAGAGTTGGGATTGATCATCTTTTGAGACATCTCGGTACTTTTTACTTCGAAGAGAAGATATGAGAGGTAGAGATTATCCCGCTAGGCGTGCCAAATTTGTAGACAATAAATTTATGCCTAAAAATAATCAAGACAAGAAAAATCCACTAGTAGTATATTGATTTATACAAAACAATGCGGGTTACAATCTCTAAAAAATCTTAACTATAAAAAATTGTAATCCTTTGATTCTTCTCATCAAGTATTTGATTCGAGGGCGTTAAGCTTGATCTCGATCTTGATGTATTTGATTTGATTCAAGAGTTTTATAGCTTGTTCTTGAATATATGGATTTGACTTGATTCAAGTGCTTTTGAGCTTGATCTTGAATATATGGATTTGACTTGATTCAAGGACTTATCCGCTTGTTCTTGAATGTATGGATTTGATTTGATCACGAACGTGGAGGCAAGCTTTAATCATGAACGTTGCGGCGGAATATGTATAGAAAGACTTCTTGATCTTCTGCAGGAGAGAAGACTTCTTAATGTATGGAATGCTTCTTGATCTCTGGCAGAATGGAAGACTTATATGTATCTCCTCCTTGATTTCTCCACTGGTGATGGATGATTTCACCAACTTCTTAATAGTTTCAAGAGTTATGTAACCCCTCTATTTATAGTTGTAGAGGGTGGGCAGTCCAGTTACATATGTACTCTATTGTTTGATTTTGATTTGGTTAATGTAAGTCATCAAACTTATCACACAATTATATGATAAGAATGAATTTGATTGACCAAGACATGTCGTATTTGATACTTGGATGGTTTTGACTGGCTATCAATTTGACTAGACATACTGCATCACTTATACACATGTCTCTATTTCATTGGTCCTTGATTTGACTTAGCACCACATCATTTGCCACGTGGCTTGGACCTAGGGCTAATGGATTGCACTCACCATTTGAAGTCTGACAAGATAAACTAGTCCAATCAAATTGGACCTTTAATTATAGGGGAATTTTCAAAACTAGGCACCCCTCAACACAAAATTACAAATGAGAGGCCACATTTCATCCATAGCACCCCTTTATTTTTACATTACACAATATATCATCCCTTATTTTCAAAATTACACAACATAGCACCCATTTAAACTAAAACCCTAGGAACCACTCCCCCACCACTGCCCCACCACCAGAAACCGACCTGCCGCCGCTGCCGCCGCCGGCCGGCGGTGGCCGGTGGCCGGAAAATCAAAAAGTCACCGGATTTATTTATTTTATTTGTGGATTTGTTTAAATAATTATTTTTGATAATTTTATACACCTAAATCTTTCAAAATAATAAATTATACATGTAAATACATATAAAATTGTGTATGCAAGAAGAAAAATACAAAATATACACAAAAATATAAATTTTATACAAAACATCCATAAAAGTGCACGAATCTGAAACTTATACTATTTTATTCATTGTTCATACACGCATATACAGCTTTATACAAAATTTACAATGCATAGAATGTGTTTTATACACTGTTAATGCGTACATATACAGATTTATATATTTTTATACACGTTTACAGAATTGTATAAACTTGTATAAAAATGTATAAAAGTGTATACAAAAACAAAAAAAAAAGAACAAAAAGAAAACGAGACGAAGAAGAAGCAGCATCAGCGGTGGTGGTGGTGACCACGACTTCAGTGGCTTATACAGATTTATACATTTTTATACACGTTTACAGAATTGTATAAACTTGTATAAAAATGTATAAAAGTGTATAAATTTGCAAAACTGACTTTAAACAGTGCTTCGGGCAGCTTTTACACAAAAGCTTAACAAACATTCCAGATCTATACAGTTTTATACAAGAAAAACACTAGATCTAAAAAGTTTTTAAAAAAAACTAGTAGATCTCAATGGATACTTATGAAAATTGTGTAAAAAAAAGAAGAAATATGATAAACAACTTTTTTAAACGAACTCACCGGAGTTTTAACCGAGATTTACAATCAAAATCGACATTGTTATACAAAAACAAAAAAAAAAAACAAAAAGAAAACGAGACGAAGAAGAAGCAGCATCAGCGGTGGTGGTGGTGACCACGACTTCAGTGGCTTGGAGGAGAGGAGGTGACGGTGGGGCAGTGGTGGAAGGGTTGGGGGGTGGCGGCGGCGGCATTAGGGTTTATGAGGGAAGAGAAGAGAGAAAAATATGAAGGAGAGAAGGAGAAGAGAGGGAAAATGGGGGGCTAGGGTTTTTTTTCTTTATAAAGGGGGTGCTATGGAGTGAAAGAAAAAATTAAAAAAAGGGAGGGGGTGCTATGTCATGTAAGGTAGCAAAATAGGGGTCTTTTTTGGTAATTTTCATGAGTGGGGTGTCTCTCAATGTAATTGTCCCTTAATTATATCCATGTCTTTGAATTTAAAATATGATCCCAATTATTTGTATGAATTTAAATTCAATAAAATTTACATGTCTATAAACTCAAGCAATAAATATAGTGACTTCAGAGACAAAAAGTTTTTTTGAAGTACAATTAGAAGTAATTATGTCACTAGAGTATTACTTACCTGTTACCATATCAGCAGGCTTGTCGTTTAACTTCACATGTAGGGAAATAGAGAAGATGGTCACATCATTTGGATTGAAGATTTGGTTCACATGTGGAATATAGATGTTAGTAGTTGTGTTCCTTACGTCTCAAAGACATCCTACATCCACATACTCTGCTTTAATCTTCTATCAGAATATAATATATGCTGCACACTAATATAATTAGATACTTGGCATAGAAAGAAATATATTTAATAGTCATATATCCTTACAGCGTGAAGATAATTTCATGTACTGTGAACTCATCCCCAAAGAAGAAAATATAATGAGTGGGACACAGACAACAGCCTCTTTATCCTCTTAATTAGGCTTATGTGCTATAACGTTACCATTAAAAAATTCCATTACAAACTAGAGTTTCATACTCTATTGTCAACAGTAAAAAGATTCTGTCTAGTTTCAATATAAAAAATTAGTGTTTTTATGAAAGTATCTATCCTGACTAAGAATGAACTCCATTACTTAAGAAACATCAGCGAAAAGAAAAAAATGAATAATTACAAAAATAGCCAGTCAACTTAATCAGCTTACTTTTTAACAGTCATTACTTTTTATAGCCAGTATATACAAAACTAATACACATTGTGTACAAATATTGTTAGAATGTATGCAAACAGTCTCCTCACGTATACACATTGTTTACACCCAAATTTATGGTATATACAGTCAGATTTATTAGTTATACATAATGTATACACTTATTTCTCAGTTATATTCAGTGTATATACATTTTTTTTAAATGTATACACATTTTAATAGAGTAGATTGTGTATACATCCATCCCAAAAAAAAAAAAAAAAAAAAAAAAAAAAAAAAAAAGGAAAAAGGCATGGAGGTGCAGCAGTTCTGACCTCCAGCTCCGGCGAGCTGCTGCAACAGTGCCGTCGTAGCAGATCTGCAGAGATGGAATAGCGAGACAGTGGTCTCCGGAGCTCAGACAAAGCAACAGATCTACAGGTTCCAATCGCGATAGAGGAGCAGTGGCAGGAGTGGTAGGCAGCAGTGGTCGGAGGGAAGGGTGGCCATAGTGGTGAAAGAGAAGGAAAGAAGAAGGAAAGCCACAAACCCAAGAAAGGGAATGACTACAAAAAGTTAGGAGGTGTAGTTAGGTATTTATTTAGGGATATCTTGAGGGAAAAAAGCTTATAAATATAAAAGTTGGTGGTTATCTAGAGTAATTTTCTCAAAAAATAGAATACATATTTACAATATGATATATAATTATTTACAATATGATATATGTTATAAATTTATTTATTTGTGTGGATGATCACTACTCACCATTATTCAATTGTAACATATGGTTTACTATCCCACTTTCTCCTACTTAATTCTTCCCCACTAAGTGACCACTAATTCCTTATTAAGTCGCTACTTAATTCTTGTAACCTTTGGGTTGATTTGTAACCTATGTATTTGTATCCTATAAATAGAGCACATTTGGCTCTATGGAAGATACACTTAAAATACTTTGAGAATGATACATGTTCTTCCTTCTCCTCTCATATATTTTACTTATCTTGTTCTTGCACTACTTTACAATTAATTTTACAACACGTTATCAGCACGAGTCTCTATTTTATTACACGATTTAGAAGAAATGAAAGCAAATTATGATACAATTGATAGAAGCCAACGTTCTGATTGCTAACACAAGATAAGTTTTTTTTTTTTATTTCTAAATTCATTCATATTATGGTTTTTGTTAATCTCAAAATTAATAGTATCCTATTTTCATTTTATTTTATACCACTTTAAATTGTGGAAACCTTTCACTGACTACAACTTTTGTCTATTCTTCCATTGTTTGGTTGATTTTGTAGCTATCCTTTGACAACAATTTAAGGGTGCATGGCCTAGCAACATGATATTGTAGATCAGTTCTACTCATGTTTCAAGGTAAACTGCTTGTGAGAGAAAACATGGATTATGTAGTATGGTTAATATTTTACTCTCACATGGATATATGGAATGAAACAAATATGGTAACTTTTAAAGAGTGCTTCTTTGATTTATAGTTGGGTATAAATTTTTATACTCTTGGTAAGTGGAGACCGGAAGTGTTATATCATTGATACATGATTACAGTACTATGTTTTAATTATACGAAGCATGAGTACCTTTGAGTATTGTACTTCAAATCGCATCATATATACACACTTTGGCCTATTATGCCATTAGTTAAGGGTAAGACATCATATTCAATTCTCAATGCATTATGGCGTAACACGCTTTTGCGATAATAAGATATTGATGGCATAATGATGATTGAGGCAAACTAAAGTATTATCAAAACGATAAAGTATTTTTGATAAAAATCATGAAGCTTCTACTAAATAGGCTCCATTCATAAAGGTGAATGTGGGAGCAATATATGCTCCATTCCCTAAGATGAATGTGGGAGCAAGACAAGCTCCATTCCATAAGGTGAATGTGGGAGCACAATATAATGCTCCATTCTCAGATGTGAATGTAGTAGCAATACATAATATGCCTGAAAGAAGGAAAATTATCATTATGTCTGAAAGAAGACACAACATAATATGCCTGAAAGAAGGCAAAATATCTTTATGTCTGAAAGAAGACACAATATTTTATGTCTGAAAGAAGGAAAATAATTTTATGTCTAAAAGACGATAAAATAATTACCATGATAGAGACCATGGATGTGGACGTGGCAAGGGATGAAAAAAATAGTTACCATTGTGAAATAAATAAGAGAACAATACGGGTTCTAAAAAAGTAACCGTTCAAACGGTAAATATAATAATGCCTTCAATGTATCATATGAGCATGAGGCAAGTCCAGATGATTATGGTCAATTCCTTGCAGTGAATGAGATAATTCATAAAAAAATTATGAATATATACCCTTTCACAGAAGTGAATGTGGCAATATGTGATAAAATATCAAAACTCGCCTCCAGAAGAGGTTCAAGAAAGATGAATATGGACGTGCCCATGCGTGGTTGATAAAGTACCACAAATCACCTCTAGAAAAGGTTCGACTATAATAATTCTATTATTTATTGTGGCATAAATGGTCATTGCTCTCGTACAGAACGTACGCCATAACTATGTATTATTATGAATTACATAAGAGCAAGTGAAGCAAGAAATTGATCTTGCCTATAATAATTTTACCATGAGAAAAATAATATGATTTTCTCCTTGAAAGGAGATATTCACCATATGGTTGGTGTAATAAAATATATAGTAGTACAAAGCTATTTGAGTGCTCCGGAAGAGTCAGAATATTACTACCTGGAGGAATGAGATTGATAAAATATTTATTGTAGTATGTCTCGAAAGAAACTTGTTAAGTTTCAAATACATTTGCCAAAAAGGCTAAGAGACTAAATTTGATAGAAAGATATAAATATCTTTAAATTACTACAAGAATGTCGGGAGAGATATATGTGCTTGAAAAGCTCCCTGCCTCTTCCTCGAGTATGTACTACTCAAAATATAAGTGTGGTAAAATTATATGTGCATGCCACAATAAACTTTTAGTTTATTGTTACAATGCTCATGCTATAGTAAACTTCTAGTTTACTAGATGAATAAATTTATAAGTTGGCATGACCGGTTTGACCATCCCGGTTCAAATATGATGCACAAAGTATATAAATGAGGATTCTTCAAGAATTCTTTATGTGCTGTTTGTTCTCAAGATAAATAAATTATTCGACCAACTAAATTTGGGATCAGGATCCCCGCACTTCTGGAATGTATAAAAGGTGAATATGGGCCCGTTCACCTGCATGTTGACCATATAATTATTATAAATAGATGCATCTATGATAAGGTCACATGTGCGTTTTATTATAAACTCGCAATGGTACTTGCGAGGTTAAGTATTTGCTCAAATAAATCTTATTAAGAGCATATTTCCAGATTATGCAATCAAGACAAGTTATCTTGATAATGTTGGCAAGCAAGTTTAGCATATTCATATATTGAAAACCTCCAATTGCTAAATCATGCATATGAGAACAATACTACCTAAATCAGGTATGAGGTATGGCATATCCATAAAGCAACACTTGTGCACGACATGTCACAAAATGAATTTCCCCTCATAATTGGTTCAGGGTCAGGAACCAAATATTTTCCATCTAATAATTTTAATGTGCGGTATATTATCAATCGCTCCACCGCAACGCACAAAGATGGATCCCATATAAAGTTGGGAACGAATGTTAGTTTGGCTAACATTAGGGGGAGAAATTAATGCAGCCGAGGAATAAATAAATTAAATTATCATTTGATTATGATCCTCATATAAAGATAATGCAAGTCACTGCCAGACGCATTACTGACCCAAAGAAAAATATTATATTCCAGCTGCTAGTGCTCCTGATGTCCTGGTGAGACAATCTATTTATGTCAATGAGTCTAAGGCACGCCCGAAGCGTGGTAGACCATTCGGTTCCAAAGATAAATCCTTGAAAAAAGAAAGGAGCAAATGATTATGATGGTCAAGTAAGGAGGTAGGGCTCTAAAATAGCCCACGACATAACACTTCATAAAACCTTATCAGGAGAGGTTCAGGTACCTGAAAATTTATGAAGGTCAAGAGATCTCAATATGTTATGTCGGATTGGGAACCGAGATATGAAATTATCGTCGACGATATCTTACATATGTTATAAAGCTCAATATTTTATATGATTATGAGGATCTTGATCTTAAGTCTGTTAGGAATGCAGACATGAAATTATTGTACAAAAATAGCAAAACGCATTCAAGCAAAAATTGGCTTCACTCGAGTGACGTGAAGTTTTTGGACCTATAGTCCGAACACCTGAAGGTGCAAAGCCAGTGGTGTACAAAGATATTTTTGTGCAAAAATATTGATAATAATAAGTCGTTAAATATAAAGTACGACTTGAGGCACAAAGATCTGACATTGATTATACGGAGCTATATTCTCCTTGGTGGATGCATCACCTTCAGGTATGTTATATGTCTGGCAGTGCATGAAAGACTTGAATGCATATGAATGTTGCAACAGCCTTAGGTATGGCTCATTGAACAACAATATATTTATTAAAATCCTTTAAGGATTCAAAATGCTTGAAGCATATAAAGGTTCTCGGGAAACCTATTCAATGAAGCTTCATAAATATTTATACGGATTAAAACAATCCGGCCACATGTGGTGAAATCGCGTTAGCTGCTTCTTGGTATAAAAATATCATATTTTAATGCAATCGGTGTATTGAAGTATCTTACCAAATATACTCCACTGGTTATAACTTTTGTTATAAGCTTATTGGTAAGATTTAGTTCTTCCTCAATGCGAAGACATCAGAAGAATACATGGTATCTACTTGATCCACAAAGCCCGATATCAACTTGGTATTTATTTATTGTGGTAGAATACCTATATTGTGGTATTTTATAAAATCAATTGTTGCTGCTACATCTTCAATTTATGAAGAGATAATAGCGATGCTTGAAGCTATGCGACAATATTGGTGACTGAGATCAAGAACTCAACATATTCAGCAACAATGTGGTATTTCTTTGAAGACGAGGATCCCAGTAATATTATATGAAATATTGCATGGATAGTTCAGCTAAAAGGAAGATACAACTGAGAAGACAAATATTCAACAAGATTCCTTTTCAGTCGTGATCTTCAAAAGAATGATGAAGTTAATGCTGAAGAATTCACTCCTGTGATAGTTTGGCGGATCTGTCCACTAAGTCATTGTCAATCTCAACATTTGAGAAGCTGATTTACAAGATTGGAATGTGTCGTCTTCAAGATATTGAATGATGTTTTCATCAGGGGGAGTAAAGTACGCGCTGCACTCTTTTTTCCTTAACAAGGTTTTATCCCACTTGGATTTTACTTGTAAGGTTTTTAATGAGGCAGCTCTAAAGGCGTATTACAGGATGTGTGTACTCTTTTTCCTTCACTAGGCTTTTTTCCATCGGATTTTTCCTAGTAAGGTTTTAACGAGGCACATTACCTTCCAAATGGTCATCCAAGGGGGAGTGTTATAAATTTATTTATTTGTGTGGATGACCACTACTCACCATTATTCAATTGTAACATATGGTTTACTACCCCATTTTCTCCTACTTAATTCTTCCCCACTAAGTGACCACTAATTCCTTATTAAGTCACTACTTAATTCTTGTAACCTTTGGGTTGATTTGTAACCTATGTATTTGTATCCTATAAATAGAGCACATTTGGCTATATGGAAGATACACTTAAAATACTTTGAGAATGATACATGTTCTTCCTTCTCCTCTCATATATTTTACTTATCTTATTCTTGCACTACTTTACTATTAATTTTACAACAATATATAATTAGATTAGATAATTGAGTATTAGTTGTGGTTTCCTTAAATTTAACTCTACAATGTAAAGAGCCAAAATAAGCGGTTGCATACATAAATAGAAGGTAATCCTAATTCCTACCAAGGAGAAAGTAGGTAAAGAAGATCTGAACAAAAATGCATGGCATATAATGGAAAAATTGGCAAGTGATGGTCCCTCTTGTTTTCCTTTCAACATGTGATTTATATTCTTAGATTAAAATAAAGCTTCACCCATAAACTTTACCCCATATGTACGTGTGGCGGCTAACAGTTCTTCTTTTATGACTTGTTGGCAGACAAAAATATTAGTATGTACACACTTGTGCGTTGCCCAACCTCAAAAATTAGAAGGGGCCATATTCATAAAACTTGGTTTTGATAAATTATACAGGCTACCAGCAGATAAAGTTTGTCGCAGATAATGCAGAACTATCTTTATTTGGTTAGATAACATACTTAAAAAATAGTCTATTGATCAACAGATCATAATTTGAATCACAATTAACTTCACGAACTGTAATTTTAAAAAATGATCAAAAGCCATTGCAGCACAATTACTATCTTTGTCGCAATCACATTATGTAGTAGACATAGTAGGATATTTTAATTTATAATAGGAAACTTTGTCACAGTTTTGTTTAGTCTTTTTAGCAAATATAATTCTTAGCTGACACTATTGTTGAGCCGCCAAATATTCACAAATAAGAAGGCATAATTTGTGGTTCATTTTAGACATGTCATACGTTAAAATTGGAATCCCACAAGAAGGAAACTTTGTAAATACAATGATAACGGTGTATCCCCTCTAATTTAATTCCCTTAACCCTCCCGCCCCCCACGCCACAACCCAAAACAAAACTTTTGTTCTTCTTCTAACTTTACTACGTTTATCACTTTTTAGTTGGTTCATTTCATGTAATTTGATATTCTCTAGAACGCCATGTTCTCCTTCTATATCAACGTTATCATGGGGAACGTAATAATGAACACATACTTAGAGAGCTTTGATCTATTATTAGCCTGAAATAGTATCTCTAAAGGGCGGCCCTAAGGTAAGGCAAGTAAAGCCCTTGCCTTAGGCCTCCATTTTTAAGAGCCCCGAATTTATAATGGGTACATATATATACTATCCTATAAGATAATTATTCATTGAATGATTATATGTGTTTAACCTAGATCCGATTTAAGGCCAATTAACAATTAAATTTGTATTTGTGGAGTCACGATCAATAGTTTAGATTAAGAGTTTTAAATGAAGAACTGCATTGGTTGTTGTTATACCAATATATTCGTGATTCCCAATGATAATTAGTAATATGGAAATCAAATATAACCGGAAATGAATAAAGATAACGAGTAAACAAAGTAAATAGAAGTAACCGTGTTGGATCGCTTGATCCCGGTGAGACTCTCTCCTTACTGATTGTACTTAGAAATTAAAGAACAAAAGCACGCAAAACAAGAATAGTATTTGAGAGTAAGAGAATATTCTTATTGATGTTGCAGGCATGAAAATAAAGTTGTTGTACAATGGTATAGGATGAGTGCTATTTATAGGTCTGATAGGCGTCCGTTGGGTTTTGTAACCGCCGGGCACGTATCCGTCGGATATGTAACCGCTGGGTTGTAATTATTGCCTTTATGATCATTTATTGAGTGATCGCGCATGATCAGGTTAATAACTCCTCATTCAGATCGTGCTGACTGATGAGGCGTTACATAGTTGCTTAGGATCTACTCGTAGTAAGCGCCTGGCTGGTTGTCTGCTCGTAAGATGTCTGCCCGGAGAAATGTCTGCCCGTGCCACGTGGTAGACACGTGTCCCTTTTAGGTGACGTCAGATTTTATCCAATACAGATAGTCCCCGCACTCCTCGAGCAGAGTATCTGTTCGAGGAGTGGATGTGAATTTTTTGGCGGGAATCTCTACTTTGTAAAATCCCATTTTTATATGATAGAGTTTAAATGACGTACGTATCCCATCAGCTACGTGACAAATCCTTCATGACGTGCACATTAAATGCGCCGTATGCAAAAGTAACTGCAGCTGGCATGCTTGCTCGTCTGCAGTCCACTCTGAAGTGACTATTGCGCGTTTTAAGGGTAAAAATAATGATTTTAACCGCCTCAGCCACGTGCATACGTCGACTGCTGATCGCGAGGTGACCGCTGCACTTCAGGGTAATGATGATTTTACAAAAGTTGGTGAAATCTACTTTTTCTTTTGACGGTTGGATCTGATCGTGGCCTCTTGGATGATCTCCACGTGTTTCAGGGGAATTCGATGAGCCGGATTTCTGCTCTTATAAATAGGGATTTGTTGAGTGAGAAATCTCTTTACTTGCTTTCACTTTCTTTCTGCCGAATCTTGAAAATTCTTTGAACATCCCTTAACCTTCTTTGCGAACTCCTTAATTCTTCTAAAATTATGTCTTCAAGGGCTAGAAAAAACCAGAACGCGGATGCAGCTGGTAGTTCCTCGGTAGCCACCCCCAGGCCTAGGGCTGCTCAGGCCACGGCTGCTGAGATCATCCCTAAGAAATGGGGTGATTTAGAAGCGGACTGCAATATTAAGGCCTCTAATAACCACGGAGATATACGCGTGTGGCCGGCGTATAGGTTCAAATCTGGGATCACATCGGAGGTGATTCCTTATGTTAGAATGGATTGCAACTGGGACGAGAGTGTTCCCCTCTTGCCAGTTTCTGAAGGGGAGAACATCACTTCTCACAGGGCTGGGTGAACAGCTATGTGCACCTACTCTTTCACAGTTGGGTGTAAACTACCCCTGCATCCTGTGCTGGAGAGGCTTTGCAGGGAGTATTTACTCTGCCCAGGGCAACTGTGCCCCAACGTATATAGAATAGTTACCCTTATAGATTGGTTTGCGGAAGAAACCGACCAACTTTTTGAATACGAGCATTTTATCTCCCTGTATAGTATACAATTTTTCAAGGACGATTTCGTCAATGTTAGGATGCGTGGGAGCAAAGGTCCGGTGCGCAGCTCTGAGGACACAAGTGACCGGGGTTGGTTGCACCGGTACGTGTTTGTGCGTACTCAGGACTTGTCTCTCAACTCCAAGGCTTTTCTTCCTGAAGTCTGGAACAAGAAGCGTAAGTCCCCGAGTTTCTTTTAGAATTTTTCGTGCTTCTTCTTTCCCTCGTATCTGATTATTCCTTTGGTTCTTCTTTGCAGCCATCAAACGACCCTACGCCGGGCTCATATCAGTCGATGAACTGACGGTGTGGGGTGAGGCGATTTTGGAAAAGTTTTCTCCCGAGCAAAGGGAGTGGATGTATTTTGCTACGAAAAAGAGTCTGGCCGTGAAAACTCATGGTGAGAGTTTTCCTTTTCACAGTTAGCACTTTTCTTCGTACTTTTGCCGTATTTGAATGTTTCCGCCTTTTGTAGGTCTGGGTACTCAGGGGGATTTTTTCCCGGCTCCTCCTCCTCAGGTCGTGCCCTCTGGGTCTTCTGCCGACCCCGACGCTGAGGTTGCATATTTACTTGCTTCAGTAGAGGCATTGAAAGGCAGGGAAGGCAGTGAGGAGCTCTTATCCAGTAGCCTTGGTTCTTTAAAGAGGAAAAAGAGCCAAGGTGGGGGCGGAGCACAGAAGAAGTCGGTTCGTAAGACTTCCGTTGCTGCTGGGCAACCCTCAACTGCTGGAGGTTAAACCCCGCCCAAAGCCAATGTACCAGCGTCTACAAGAGAGAGTACTAAAGTCGCTGCTGAAGTCCCCGAGTTTGCACAGGGAGAAGGTTTAGACAAGGTGGTGATTGATCTTTCAGATACTGAGATTGAAGCCGATAATGAACCCCTTGCGTGAAAACCTTATCTTCTGAGTGATAAGAGGAAGGTTGATGAAGAAGATGCTGCCCATACTCCGGAGAGGAGTCCCCGAGTTGGTGACGGGGTGAGGGTAGCTCCTTCCCGTGTAGACAAAGGGAAAAGAAAAGTAGGAGAAGAAGAAGAAAAAGAAGAAGGAGAAGAGGAGATAAGGGAAGAGGTTTCCCCGGAGGGTGGCCGAGGTCCTCATGTTTTTCGTTTCGAGGATCTGGAAAATGTGGCCACTGAGGGAGCGACGCCGGTTGGTCTTCATGAGTGTGACACGACAGATCCTGGAGTGGGAGGTGACCCCATCTTATCATCAACTAGACTTGTCTGGTGGTCCATCATCAACGGTCACACTGGAGTAAAGGATATCAGGGGTGTGCGCTACAAGTTTGGTCCCAACTACCCCTCTGAACAGGCTTGGGAACCCAAGTACTGCGAGAGGAAGCATACCATGAAGTTAGCTCCTGACGTCAACTTTATATCCAGGCCGGGTAGTTTGGCCAAGGCTGTCTCTTCACTCATTGGTCCCCGAGAAGAATGGACAATGAGGGAGATGAGCGACGAGGAGTTGGCCTTTACAATCGCCACTGATTCCGCCCGGGTAAGTGTTTGCCGCTTGTCCTTGGAAGTGATTTGATTTCATACTTCTAATTTTGTTTCTTTTTATTTCAGTCAAGCATAATGTCTGCTAAGTTGTTCCGCTCCAGGATCAACAATGTCGACCAAGTTGTTGAGGTGAAGAAAGACTTGCTGAATGTCCTAGAGGAGAATAAGATCCTGGCAGAGCAGTGTGGTTTTCCTAGGGGTGAAGTTAACCGATTGACTGAGGTTAACAACGAGCGAATTGAGCGGATTAATGAGCTCACCAAGGAGAAGGACCTTCTTTCTGAAGAGAAAGAGGGGTTCGCACGTTCTGCCCAGGATATGGAGATTCTACTTGAAGAATGTAAGGCTTCGCTGAACAGAGCTCTTGACGATCGTGGATCCCTTGAAATGAATCTGCAAAGAGCTAACGACGAGTCTGCTAAGGCCAGAGCTGAGCTCCAAGCTGCTAAGGATCAGGTTGCCCAGTCGATGAGTGCTCAACTCGCGTTGTCTAAGGACTTGGCAAACCTTCGTGATCAATCCGAAATCAAGACAAAGCTTGCTGTGCTCGAGGCCAAGCGTTTGCTGCTCGGGCAAGTCCTAGCTAAGCAGATTAATGTCGAAGAGATGTTGCAGAAGACAAAGAGTGCTGTTCGATGAGCGAGACAAATATTGAATCTTTCTCCTAAGGGATCTGAAGCAGACGAAGATGAAGATGAAGAAGACAGCGAGAATTCGGGTGGCAATGGGAGAACTGACGGAGCTGGTGCGTCGAGTTCTGTTCGTAGCCCCAAAAACTGATGTCCACAAAATTTGATTGAGTTGCAAGTTTGTGCATCTGGCGAGAGCCGGATTAGTTGGTTGTGGATAGAGGTTTCGTAGAGACTCTCTGATCCTTGTATGGCCGGTTCTATTTGGCCTTTAATCACTCTGTAAATTTCTGTCAGTCGTTTTCGGCATCTTATCACTTTATAGAATTGTGTTTATATAATTTTAGATCTATTCAATGACTATATTTAGCACGAGTTTTTGATCTTTTGTTTGTATGTATTGTGGCCTTTGTGCCTTATGTTTAGGAGCCTTTGAAGTTTGAACTTTATTAAGTTCTGGTCTCCAAAAGTCTGTCAAAATGTTTTAACTTAGCCTTTCCCAAGGAAGAGGTCATAAGTTGTGAATAATCTGCGCAGATGTTTTATTCTGACCGAGTCGTGGTCGATATATTTCTAGCCGAATCGTTGGCTTTTGCGAACGACTTTGCTTATCGCCATGATAGTCGAAAGTCATCGTAGGGATGTGTATATTAGCTCTGACCGAGTCGCTGGCCTTGTGAACGGCTTCTCTTATTTTCGTGGAAGTTTGTCACGTAAAAGTTTTTCAAAAACTCGCCGCCTTTTCTAAAGGTCTTTTGCCTTTATAAAGGTCTTATCTGGCCTACCTATAGGGGCCTCTTACCGCCCTCCTTGTTTTTATGTTGGAACACAATAAGTGATAACATAAAAAGAGTTAAGGCAAGCTGTATATAAAACAACACATATAACCAAACGAGGAGTATGTCCGTTGTGGGATTCGAACTCACAACCGCGAAGTTGAAGAACTTCGAGCTCTACCAATTGAGCTAAACGGATCTGACCTTATTCAGGTCGTTAGTACCATTTAGAAGAGATATAATAAAAATAAGAACTGTCATAAAAGTAAAAGGCAAGAAGAAAATCACTGACCGTTTCACCATTCAGAAGTGATACCTTTTGAGGTGAATCACGTTCCAACTGTTCGGGATGATAGAGCCATCTGGTCGTGCGAGGCGATAAGATCCCTTGCCGACTGAGGCGATCACCTTGTAGGGGCCTTCCCAATTGGGGCCTAGTTTCCCTGAATTTGTCTCCTGTGTGTTCTGGGATACTTTCCTTAATACAAAGTCCCCAACCTGAAAACTTCATACGCGCAGTCCCCGATTGTAATATTGTTCAATTCATTCTTTTTGGGCGACTACCCGTATGAGGGCTAGTTCCCTTCGTTCTTCAAGGAAATCCAGCTCTTCAGAAAGATTGATTGAGTTCGACTCTTCAGTGGTATGTGCATACCTTAGGCTGGGCTCTCCGATTTCGACTGGAATTAATGCATCTGCGCCATATACTAATGAATAAGGGGTCTCCCCTATACTCATTTTTATTGTTGTCCGGTAAGCCCATAGCACACCGGTCAGTTCTTCCACCCAATACCCTTTTGCCCGTTCAAGGCGCTTTTTGAGCGACTCAACGATGATCTTATTTGTCGACTCCGCTTGTCCATTGGCAACCGGGGTGATAAGGGGAAGATGTGATCCTTTTGATGTGCAAGTCATCGAGGAACCTAGTCACTTTCTGGCCGATAAATTGCGGGCCGTTGTCCATGACTATTTCCTTAGGTGCTCCAAAGCGACATATGACGAAACGCCAAAGAAAGTCAATAACCTCCATTTTCCGTATCTTTGCTACCCATTTGGTGAAATAATCGGTGATGATCAACAAGAAACGTACCCCTCTTGGCGCCGCGGAAAGAGGTCCAACTATGTCCATTCCCCATTTCATGAATGGCCACAGGGAGATTATTGAGTGTAGTGGTTCTGCCGGCTGATGAAGGAGATGTGCGAACCTCTGACACTTGTCGCATTTTTTGACAAACTCATTAGTATCCTTCTCTATCTTATCCCAATAGTATCCTGCACGAATCAATTTGCGAGCTAATGCCTTGCCCCCAGAGTGATTACCACAGCAGCCTTCATGGACCTCCCGCATCACGTAGTTGATCTGGTTCGGCCCGAGGCACTTTGCGAGGGGTCCAGTGAACGTCCTGTGGTAGAGCTCACCGTTGAGGATTGTATATCGAGCAGCTTTTATCTTGAGCTTGCGTGCGGCTTTGGCGTTAGTGGGCAGAGTTCCATGAATAATATAATTTATAATCTCATTCCGCCAGTCCCAAGTCGCGTTTATTGCATTGACTTCGAACTTCTCTCGATCTATGGTTGTGTAGAGGAGTTGAACGACAGCTGAAGAGATGGTCGCCCCCATTTCTGCTACTGATCCGAGATTTGCGAGAGCATCGGCTTCATGGTTCTCTTCCCGTGGTATTTGGAGTGCTTCCCATTCGTCAAATTGTGTCGGGATTTCTTTCACGCGGGTAAGGTATACTTGCATTCTGGATTCCCGTGCAATGAAGCCTCCGATTATCTGGTTGACCACCAGCTGAGAATCACTCTTGAGTTTGATGATGTTTGCTCTATAGCTTCGGGCTAGCTCCAATCCTGCAATCACGGCCTCATATACGGCCTCATTGTTAGTAATAAACGGGCATTTGATGGCTTGCCTGATGGTTTTCCTGGATGGGGTGACGAGGACTAGTCCAAGACCAGACCCTTTGACGCTCGAGAAGCCATCAGTATATAATGTCCACGCGCCGGGAGCTTGCTCGGTATTTAGAACGGCATCTTTTTCCGCCTCGGGATAGATATTAGCACTAAAATCTGCTACAAAATCTGCTAGAGCTTGTGACTTTATGGCCACTCTAGGTTGATAAGTAATATCGAATTCACTTAACTCTATAGCCCATTTTACTAATCTTCCCGAAAATTCAGGTTTGTGCAAAACATTTCGTAGAGGAAAGGTTGTTACCACAGCTATTGAATGACTTTGAAAATAAGGGCGTAACTTACGAGCAGCAGTTACTAGTGCTAATGCCAATTTCTCCAAAGGTCGATAGCATGTTTCTGCGTCGATTAGAGCTTTGCTAATGTAGTAAATGGGAAGTTGCTTACCTTTTTCTTCCCGAACCAGAACCGCGCTTACCGCAGACTCTGATACTGCCAGGTAGATCAGCAACTGCTCCCCAGGCTGAGGTGTCGAGAGCAGTGGTGGATTGGACAGATACTTTTTCAGATCCTTCAGTGCTTGTTGGCATTCGGGAGTCCACTCGAACTCTTTGTTCTGCTTCAAGACATCGAAGAAGCTTTTGCACCGATCTGAGGAGCGGGATATGAACCTTCGCAGAGCCACCACTCGTCCAGTCAATTTCATGATATCCTTCCTGTTGTGGAGCACATCGGGGATCGATTCGATAGCCTTGATCTGAGCGGGATTGACTTCAATTCCACACTGAGAAACAATGAAGCCCAGGAATTTTCCCGATCCGACTCCGAATGCGCATTTCTCTGGGTTCAGCTTCATGTTGTACTGATCGAGAATTCGAAAAGCTTCCTTTAGATGCACTAGATGGTCCTCTGCTCGCTTGGATTTGACCAGCATGTCATCGATGTATACTTCCATAATCTTACCGATATGGTCATGGAACATTCGATTGACTAGGCGCTGATACGTTGCACCTGCATTTTTCAACCCAAATGGCATAACTTTATAACAGTACGTACCTCTGCAGGTTATAAATGCTGTTTTCTCCTGGTCATCGGGGTCCATGAGTATCTGGTTGTATCCAGAGTATGCATCAAGGAATGTAAGCACCTCATGCCCGGCTGTTGCGTCAATCAGTTGGTCTATCCTGGGAAGGGGATATGAATCCTTCGGACAGGCTTTGTTTAGATCCGTGAAGTCAATGCAGACTCGCCATTTGCCATTCTTCTTTGGCACAATGACCACGTTGGCTAGCCAGTCCGGGTACTTGACTTCTCGTACGGATTCGATCTTCAACAGCCGATCGACCTCATCGTTGATGATCTGATTCTGGAAAGCTTCTTGCTGTCGCGTCTTCTGTTTTACTGGGCGGTGGTACGGGTCGACGTTTAACCTGTGAGAGATAATATCCGGAGAAATACCTGTCATATCTGCATGAGACCAGGCGAATGTTGTGTGCCGCTTCTTGAGGAACCGGAGGATATCTTCTCGTAAGCGTTCGCTTAGCTCGGTCCCTAGGTAGACCTTCCGCTCCGGCTTGTCTGTGAACAATTCTTCGGGCTCCAAAGCTTCCACAGTCGGCATGTGTCTTTCCCGCTCGTCCAGCTTTGTGATGAATTCCGGGACCTCGTACTTTGCTTCTCCGCTAGGCACGTCTGATCCCGGTTGCTGTAATTGCCATTTGCTTTCTTCAGGTAGCTTGAGGGCCACCGAGTAGCAATCTCGGGCAGAGCGTTGCTCTCCTCGAACCTCGCGCACTCCCCATTCAGATGGGAACTTCAACACCTGATGATAAGTGGAAGGAACGGCTTGCATATCATGGATCCAGGGTCTTCCCAGGATGATGTTGTAAGCTAGGTCCGCATCGACGACATGAAATGTCATCTCCTTCGCTACCCCTTCAGTAAGAGTCGTCATGGTAATCTCGCCAAGGGTCTTCTCACTCGAATTGTTGAAACCGGAGAGAACTCGAGATATTGGCACGATCTTATCTAACAGCTGCATCTCCCTTACAACTCGTGATTGGATGATGTTCGCAGAACTGCCTGCGTCAATGAGCACTCTCTTGACGTCGAATTCCGCCACACGCAACGTTATAACTAACGCGTCAGTGTGTGGGAATTGCAATCCATCTGTGTCTGAATCTTCAAATGTTATGGTCTCCTCTAGTCGTGGACGTTTAGTCTTGGTGATGGAGACTTTTGCATACTTTTTTCCGTGAAAGTGACGGAATCCACCTCGATCCCACCAGAAATAACATTGACTGTCCGCTTCGGGGAGGATGCTCGTGGAGGGCCAGATTTGTTCTGCTGAGCCTTCGCGTGGGTTTGCTTTCCCTTCTCAGTCAGGAACTCCTTCAAGAATCCCTGTTTCAATAAATGTGCAATTTCATACCTTAAGGCCTTGCAGTCTTCGGTGGTGTGACCGTGGTCGCGATGAAATTTGCACCAGAGGTCGTGATTTCGCTTGCTTGGGTCGGTCTTCATGTCTTTCGGCCACTTGACCTTCTCTCCCATATCTTTGAGTGCCGCCATGACTTCGGCCATTTCGACGTTGAAGCTTGGCAGGCTTGGGGCTCCATGGAGGCTCGACTCGGAATCCTCTCTTCGGGATAGCCCTCTGTTGTTGTTGCGGCCGCGTCCTTTGGAGTTGTTGCGTGACTGGTCAGGGTACGGCTCGTACCGTGCGTCTGACTTCTCTGTCTCCGCTTTCCCGCCAGGGCCGCCGCTGCGCGATTGAGTTCTTCCTCAGGTACCTGTTCCAATCAATTTATCTTCATCAATACGTAGCTTTGAGTTGTAGCGGTTGTAGACGTCTGACCAATTGGCTGCTGGAAATTCGCGGAGAGATTCGTATAGCCTGCGCGTAGCCTCTGAGCTCCTGATGTCCAAACTGTTGGTGAACGCAATCGCTGCCCATCTGTCCGGTACTTTGGGTAACATCATCCGTTCCCGTTGGAAGCGATCCACATATTTACGGAGAGACTCGTCGGGGCTCTGCTTGATCTCGAAGATATCTTCTACGCGCATCTCCGTCTTCTGAGCTCCGGTGTGTGCCTTCACGAATAATTCAGCCATCTCTGCGAAGGACCCGATGGAGTTTGGTGGCAACATTGAGTACCATCGCAGAGCTCCATCCGCTAGGGTCTCTACGAACTTCTTCAACTGGACAGATTCGATCTCTTCATCGGTGAGATCGCTGGCTTTTATAAAGTTGCTGAACATCATGAGATGGTTATTGGGGTCGGATGTCCCACGATATCTCGGAATATTCGGCATTTTGAACGTCTTGGGTATCGCCTTTGGGGCTGCTTCTTTCTTCCAAGGCCGCTGAGAATAGCGTTGGACATCGACTTTCTTCAGCGTGGGTGGAGCGCCTGGTATCTGATCGATTCTCTCGTGGAGAGACTTTTGAAGCGCTTCCTGGCTTTTCTTGAATTGTTTGGTGAGGGCTTCCACAACGATGCTCATTTCTGTAGATGCCATAGATCCTCCGTTTCGAGTTTGGTTGATTTGAGTCGTTGGATCCACGGTTCCTCCATTGTTTCGCTCCCCGCCTTGTCTCGAAGTGTGTGAGGAAGGGGCATCTCGATCGGGCGCTGTAGCGTCAACTCTTGCGACCGGGGGAGCTCGTCCTCGGAGAGAATTGATCGCCTCCCTTATCCCTCGGTTGACCTCTGCCTGTTCCTGCATAAACGCATAGAGGGTTTCCTGGATGTTCCCTTGGCCAGGAGAGAGACTCCTGTGGCGTCTTCTCCTAGGCGGAGTGGCGCTCTGAGAGTGCCTACGCCTATTTCGCTGCCTGTCCGTTCCTTGGGAAGATTGTTGCTGCCCATCAGACGAATAATCGGGAGAATAATTAGGAGACCGACTCGATGAAGGAGTACGTACCTGTTCTCCTCCCACGATAGTTCGTTGTGAATTGTTTTCTGCCATGTTAGTTGTAAAAACAAAAGATTGACAAGAAAGGGGTAAATTGTATACAAGTAGTAAACTATTAACCTATAGAGGCTATTGACCGGCTCCCACTGTGGTCGCCAAATTGTTTAACCTAGATCCGATTTTAGGCCAATTAACAATTAAATTTGTATTTGCGGAGTCACGATCAATAGTTTAGATTAAGAGTTTTAAATGAAGAACTGCGTTGGTTGTTGTTATACCAATATATTCGTGATTCCCAATGGTAATTAGTAATATGGAAATCAAATATAACCGGAAATGAATAAAGATAACGAGTAAACAAAGTAAATAGAAGTAACCGTATTGGATCGCTTGATCCCGGTGAGACTCCCTCCTTACTGATTGCACTTAGAAATTAAAGAATAAAGTACGCAAGACAAGAACAGTATTTGAGAGTAAGAGAATATTCTTATTGATGTTGCAGGCAGGAAAATAAAGTTGTTCTACAATGGTATAGGATGAGTGCTATTTATAGGTCTGATAGGCGTCCGTTGGGTTTTGTAACCGCCGGGCACGTATCCGTCGGATATGTAACCGCTGGGTTGTAATTATTGCCTTTATGACCATTTATTGAGTGATCGCGCATGATCAGGTTAATAACTCCTCATTCAGATCGTGTTGACTGATGAGGCGTTATATAGTTGCTTAGGATCTGCTCGTAGTAAGCGCCTGGCTGGTTGTCTGCTCGTAAGATGTCTGGCCGGAGAAACGTCTGCCTGGGCCACGTGGTAGACACGTGTCCTTTTTAGGTGACGTCAGATTTTATCCAATACAATATGTTTTTTCTTAAATTTCTTAGAATTGGTAAGTCTATAAATTGTTGTACTTTTTTTTTATCTTACTAATTAGTCTCAATTAGTTTCTTCTACAATTCAATTTCATCCTTTATGTTCTATTTGTTCAAAAAAGAAAAATATAATTTTCCTCATGAAAATATTTGAAAAAAAATTGATTAAACTTCCTATTTTATTCTCTACGAGAAACTTTTATTACCAGACAAATATTATAACTTGATTAAGATCATAAGTTTCAAAAGCTTTATAATCACACAAGTATTATGACATATGTTGATAGAAATTTTAGAAGTCTTCATTTCATTCCTAAATTTTTTCCCAATTAACTATGTCATATAAATTGAAAAGAATAGAGTATTATGTAAATCCATTCTTATTTTTGGTGATGGCTTTACAATTTTGACTTAAGTTTTTTAAATATTTTATTACGTTTTCTTGTTTAATTTATCCATATATAAGTTAGAAAATTAGTTTTTTAATGTCTTGCATGTATATGAATTTCGTGAAACAAATCTAAGGCCTCAAAAAATGATCTCGCTTTAGACCATAAATTTCGTTGGCCGCCCAGATCTCTAATAAGGGATAAGTTGATCATTGGGATCATTTCTAAGTCAAAGAACAGAAAAAAGAAGTCGAAAGTGATTAATTAATTAAAATAATGAATTGTCACTTGCCTTATTCTTATGTATGTCAATAAGAATAAATCGCAATATAATATTAGAACTAACATAACGGTCCGGGGCACGGCTAGGAAATTGGACATCAATTTCAAGGACACCCAAAGTTTTGATTGAAGGGTCAAGAGAGAGCCTAACTAGTACGCTCCTCACTTTAATATACTTGTTCTTGACAGTGATAAACTAGCTATATCCATTGCCTGCAGTCACTTTATTAACTCGCTTATCCAAGGCTTTACCACTCGAACCACATCAATACTATGCTTTGACAGCTACAAACTACTACATTCACTTATTATATATCTTCCACAAACCCAAGCTTTCCAAGGCTTTACCTAGCTCCCGGACAATTGTTTCTCAATGCTACGCTTTGACAGCTGCAAACTAACATCAGTTGCCTCCATTTAGTCCACTAACCCGAGCTTATCCAAGATCACTTTACCACCCGGACCAAACAAGACTTGGAAAAGGAGACTATTTGCCACCACAACTAACCTCACATATCAAAGTTAACCAATTTTCAGTTTGTAGCTCCATGTATAAAATTTAATCATCTATTTGCTCTCTGGCCTTACTAACATGAATCATTATGAATCATACGTTATTTGTAATCTCAATTTGCAAACGATTAACAATTAAAAGTTTCAGTCCTTAGAATGAACTTCTTCATCTTCTCTTCTCCCCAAATAATTAGATTAGATTATTGCCATGTATCCTTATGTTTTACATCATTCAACTTCATAGATATTTTCCTGAAATTACTGAAAAATTCTCATTCTTTAAGCAACTATATTTATTACTACGATAACTAACAATGCATGTCCTACATTGAGAACTTTCTGCCTACTATTAGTGCCATCAGCCATGTGACTCATCTCATTACTATATAGGCAATTTCAAAATTATTTCTCTCATCAAATCAGTTAGTTATTCACATGCTATAACTCGATATTATATCATTACAAAAAAGATAAATAAATAAACAAATTCAAGTCACCATTATCCTAATGTTGTCACGCTCTCCACATAAATAGGTGACGAGTTAGAAGAAAACTTGTATACCAAAAAGTCCAGAAAAAAAAATAACAAGTTCTTATCATCTCATACAAATGCAAAGTGCATAGTTTAAAGTAAAGAACATTCATAGAGAAGTTATCTTCAATGGCTTCCAATCTCCATGTCCACAACAAAAATAGCCAAAATTGTCAAAAAATTGCAGTAGTTGTAGTCCCTTTTCCAGCACAAGGTCATCTTAACCAACTTCTTCAACTTTCTTGCCTTATAGCATCATACAATATACAAATCCATTATGTTAGCACAAAAACACATAATCTTCAAGCTAAACTTAGAGTTCATAACTTGGACTCTCTTTCTATATTCAACATTCATTTTCATGAATTTTCTACACCAACTTTCATTTCTCCCCCACCAAATCCATATTCTCCAACTAAATTTCCATCACATCTTCAACCTTCATTTGAAGCATCATCTTATCTAAGAAAGCCTATTAAAAAACTTCTGGATACACTCTCAGCAAAAAATAAAAGAGTCATTATAATAAATGACTCTTTAATGGGATCAGTGGTTCAAGATTTTGTGCTATTACCAAATGCTGAGGCTTACACTTTCCATAGTGTGTCAGCTTTTACTCTTTTCTTGTTCATATGGGAAAATATGGGCAGGCCATTTCCAATTGATGCTGAAATGTTAAAAGATCTTCCTTCACTTGAAGATTGTTTTAGTCCTGAATTTGATTTTTTTTTGAAAAAAGAATATGAATGCATGAAGTTCAACTCTGGTAAAATATATAACACATGCAGAGTTATAGAAGG
Source organism: Petunia x hybrida (assembly GCA_037355625.1). Lineage (NCBI taxonomy): Eukaryota > Viridiplantae > Streptophyta > Magnoliopsida > Solanales > Solanaceae > Petunia > Petunia x hybrida. Next base: position 2,356,509 of record JBBBVM010001054.1, on the reverse strand, counting down.
TCCTTTTCTTGATTTGTTGTCAGAAGAGCAAATTAGTAATAACAAGAAACAATGGGCTCTTGGACCATTCAACGCTGTGACAGTAAACAAAATAGGGTCCCACAAATGTATGTTTTGGTTAAACAAACAAGAACCAAAGTCAGTGTTATATGTTTCTTTTGGTACCACAACTTCATTTTCTGATGAGCAAATCAAGGAAATAGCAATTGGCTTGGAACAAAGCAAGAAAAAATTTATTTGGGTGTTAAGAGATGCTGATAAAGGAAATGTTTTTTCTAAAGATTTGAGAAAAATTGAATTACCAAAAGGGTTTGAAGAAAGAGTTAAAGAACAGGGAATTGTGATAAGAGATTGGGCACCACAGTTAGAAATATTGTCACATACTTCAATTGGAGGATTTATGAGTCATTGTGGATGGAATTCTTGTTTAGAGAGTATTTCTATGGGAGTACCAATTATTGCATGGCCAATGCATTCTGATCAACCTAGGAATAGTGTACTTATCACAAAATTCCTTAAAATTGGTCTTGCTGTTAAGGAATGGGCTAATAGGAAGGAAATTGTAACATCATCAATGGTGCAAAAAGCTGTGGAAAAATTGATGGGATCAAACGAAGGAGATGAGATGAGAAACAGAGCAGCTGATCTGAGTGCAGCACTTAGGAAATCGGTGGCAGAAGGTGGAGTTAAACGCATAGAGTTGGATTCATTCATTTCTCACATAACAAGATGAGATTATTTGATCACAATCAAGAATGTTCATGCATCTAGACTATTGCAGGATTGTTCAAATTGTGCACATTTGTCTTGCATGTGTACAATCAACGTACCAAAGGTCACAACTTGTATACACTTATAGCGTAAAGCTACTATTGCTCATATAGTTTAACTTAGCTATAATATGTTGCTTGCTTTAATTTTTTTCAAATAGCTGGTTTCATCTATTTATATTATCTTCTAAAATTGAGAAAAGTTTGAAGTTTAGTAGCGGACGGTCAACTCAATTGCCCTCAACTCTGTTCAGTAAAATGCCAACCTTTTCTAGGCAAAGGGTTCAAACTCTTAATGTATGTTTTTACCTAACATATTATACACTGTGCTTTAACCACTGGACTAATTATGAACAATTACTTTTTAAGAAGTTATTGTTAATTGCAATTTCTATGTTATCTTCGCGCACGAGTCATATCTAGAAGTTGAATTTAATAAGCTAATATGTTGCTCTATTCATTTATACTACAAAATAAGGAGAAGTTAAAGAGAGGTCCTACTACTGACAAGGGTCCATGGATGATGGAAGAAAACCGTTGTAGTGAGAGGGGGTATTGACAAGTAAGCTTAAAATGAACAGTTGACAAGAAAGAAAAAGAAACCTACAATAACATAATATGTATAGGCAGCAATCAAGAAAGATAAAAACAGCGAAGCAACTTGTTGTGTGTGGATAATGGTGTACAGTCTATCTCCAAATCTCATAGAGTATTAAAAGAAAAGTGACAAAGTGGTTTGTTCCCATCTCCAATTCCCACTGACAACTCTTAAGCAGTTTGTGGAAGATTTTTCCAGGCCTTATCAGTAGAAACAACAATATGGTTCATGTGGCAACATTATATATTATGATATTCATCTTATTATTAAATATATACATCACAGAATGATGACAAGCCGGTTAGGTTGAAAGGCACCATGTATGGGGAAGAAATAATCGGTTATGCCATTTTACAACTTGAATGGTAGAACCTGAAATATTATTTTTGCAAACCTGATTACTCAGGGATCATCATATTGCTACAGTGCCCTTTTTATATGTAAAATCCACAAGGCACAGTAGCCCACTTTTAGGGCTAAAATACATCATCTAATATTTCTATATTCTTGGGCTTCTTGAAGATTTAGGCTCGATAGCAGATTCATTTGCAGCAAAAGCCAACACTTTTATGCCTTGGGACTTGACAGGCTCTTAATGTCCTTGTCCTTGAGATACCATTCAGGTATTATTTTGGCAGCATGGGGATAGAGATCCTTGTATGCATTCTTGATAGTCCCTTCTGCAACTGTGGTTGCCAATGATATATCTGCATGTAGAACAACCAACCTCATTCAAACTACAATAACCTCATTCATTTTCAGCTATATCTTGATCAAGCATTACTTCTTACACAACAAATAGTCGAGTTGGTAGCATAAAAAGAAGCTTTGTTTGCCTCTCTTATATATGCACCATTTAGATTCAAAATAGAATGCCTATACTCTAAAAAAGAACGTAAATGCCAAACCTCGTAGGGGTTTCTTTGAATCAGTAAGCTGCGTTAGCATGTATATTATAGCTGCAGCAATAGATATAGGACTCCTCCTGCAAAATAAGGAATAAACATTTAAATTGTTATTCAAATTAACATGATAGGAATATAAAAGTCTGTGGTTGGTGATCCGAGTGATGAAAGCCGTTTCCCATCCAGTTTTTCTCTGAGATCAGCTGTTTTAGTTCTCCAAAATTCTCATTAAAATGACCTCATGGAGTTGATACATGTCCCACTAAAAATAGAGAGATAAGCTTTGTTTAAGATGTATTGGAAGTGGGAAAGAAGTTCAACAGCAGTTTTCATTTATTTCAAAACACGTTCTCCAAGTTCTAGAAGAGAATGCAATTTGCCAAATTCAAAAGTAAAAGATGTTGAGTGGATATAGCTGCAGAAAACAACAGGTTTTCACTTAGAAACTTAATATCCCCATCCACAAAACCACTTAATTACTAGACTAAGAATCAGTTGTGGCTAAGGCACGACTAATTAATATTGAGAACTTGATTAAACAATAAACTGCAACCAAAAGTTCTCCTGTACCTTATATCAAACTCTTCCGACTTCTTGACAGTTTCTTGGACAGCTTTAATCTCTTCATGGTTCATACCAATGTTAGAACAGAAACGTCTCTGACATTCATTCATAGCTCTTGTCAGATAATATAACACACATTCATATCGTATTGAATGTGCTAACAAAGAGAAGAAGCCCATAACACTTTGTCTCACTCACCAGATAGTCTCCAGCATGTATAGTTCCCATCTCCATTGATTCTCCCATTTCAACCTTCAGTTGTTTCACGATGAATTCTTTTGCTCGGCCAATTTCCTTCTTTGTAGCTCCATTGGCGATTGAGCATATCTCTAATTAACACCCAAAGGTTTAGAGAAGTTTACATAGAGAACTAACCATTAATCTACATAATCAGATATCATGGCAACACCTTTTACAGTGCGTGGTTTTCCTTCTTGCCGACAAGCAATGTAGATACAAGCGGCCACCAAGGCGTCCAGATTCCTTCCTCTTGTACACTTCTGGTCTTCCAGCCTTTTATAGATCTCACTTGCTCGGTCCTGCAGAAGATGAAGGAAAATATTCATGTTAAAACAAGAGAAATAACAGATGGTCATACATAATGTAGTGTTCAAATTTGTCCTAGTACATATATAGGACCGATAAGGATAAAATCAGAATTTTGTTCTTATAGAAAGGATAAAAACGAGCACTGCCCACTCATCTTTAATCTTCAACCATATAGTTCACTTCCCTAAAAGTTTACCCAGTTTGATTATAACCTCGAACAGTTGACCAAAATAAAAATGCGTCATATAACATGGGATAGAGAACAATTGACTGTCTTGCTTCAGATCCACCACCCCCAGATAGGTCTTGCATCTTTTAATGGTTATGAGGCTCTTTCAGGCATAAGAGTCCAAACTTAAGGAGCTAATGCTAGGAAGACAGAGACCCGCAAAGCTATTGACTAGAATTAGGAACTAATGATATGAAGAGAGAGATCCACAAAGCAGTTGTCTTAACAATTTTCAAATTTAGCATGGGAAGAAAGTGGCAAGTGCAAGGGAAAAAATAGGGGTCACTGATTCTTTCAATCTCCACAGTAAATAGTATGACAGAAAGTATCATGGACGCTGATGGTCATTTAACTCTGTGCCAAAGGAAGGATACTCCCTCCCAGAGATGCCTTGGGGTTCCAGCTGTGGAGGTTGTGTAGGCTGCTAAGCCTATGCATTATGATTTTTAGATATCACATGCAAAATCATGATAGACGTGGGCAGAAAGCATCATTATGATGCAAAAGTCGTCTTCTTCAAACAAGCCTGGAACTCTAGACTAAAGAGAAGACTCTAGACTAGAGAGAAGAAGATAGCGTGTGGCACCTTAGAAAAGTATTATGTTGAAGGTAAGCTCATTTACTAAAGTGAAGATTAAATACTCTAAACAAACTAGAAAGAACCAGAGATTTGAAGCAAAGATGTACCAGCAATTCCAAAATCGCCTCCATTTCTGATGTGGACAAAAAAAAAACCATAACCAAAAAAGGACATACCTTTATGGTAGCAACAAGGCTCAACCTGTAAAGAAGGAAAAAAGACACCTAGTTCAGTTGATGCACACAACTTGACAATAATACAAAAAAGTCAGTTGAGTAATCTAACAGATAAGTCAACTTCATTCCCTAATATTAAACCTGTCAATATGTAGTTCATGTAAAGGGACAAAACACAACTCTCTAAGATCATTAGGCATGCTGTCACAACAATCCCAACAACTTGCATCTGAAACCACTATATCACTCAGTTAGCCGTCCAAGTGCAGTTAGAATATAAGGCATACACAGATGCAATCTCAAGCCATGGAAGGCCAACGATAAATGAAAGAATTGGTTATGATAACAGAAAACCAATCCAAATTGTAATATCACATCTCATCTCACAAAGGACTTCCCTCCAAAACCTAAAAAGCAGAAGAAAGGTTAGCTGCTCCTCTGTTAAGTCTTGTTATTGTGTTTCTGGTTAGAAGCGGAAGAAAAAGGAAGTACCCTTGGAGAATTCTATGTAAAAGGAGGCGCCATTAAAGTGGTGCATTTGACTTGGATTTCTATGCATAAAACATGTCTTACTCATGAGAAACTACAGATAACAGGGACCATATACAGATTTCAGCAACCACTTGGTGTGCTTTTGGCAATAATGTTTACTGACGTAGAAATACCTAAATCGGAAACAAAAAGTGATATTACAGTTTCATACTTCAAGCCGCACATCCAAGTAACATATACATTTATAAACATCTACAAGGGAATTCACTGTCATATTCTCTTAGATTAATCCATGTTTTATCTCAATCACCAATACCACATCGGGACTGAAGTCTAATCAACCATCATACTAATATTTTCTTACACTTCCTCAGCATCCAAAGAAAACCCCACTATGGTTTAACTCTCAAAACCCAAGAAATAAAAACCAAATGGAACTAACACCCTCCCACCCAATTTGCCAAGACTATATAAACTTAACTCTTTCTACAATTAAAATTTAAATACTCTCAAAACTAATCCACTATAAGTTGCAATTCTCCTCGTACCAAAATAGTTTTGTAAGAAAATAAAAAAAGCATTTTAAATTGTCGAGTTAAAATTCTATACTGTTTATTATCATCAGTTTCAGCACTTTCATACATTAATTGTTCATTAATGAAACCAGTTTCTGCACCTAAAAGTATTTTTCAGTACTTGATACTTATCAATTATTTTAATCAGCTAACCCAAAACAGGCTCAGGTTACTTATGAGTTACTTTTGATCAGCTAATCGAAACAGGGTCAGTTTGGTCATCAGCTAATCCAAATAGGCTGAGATTACTTATAAGCTACTTTTAATCGGCTAATCCAAACGGACTCAGTTTACTCAGCTACTTTTAATCAACTAATCCAAACGGGCTTAAGTTACTTCTCCGCTACTTTTAATCACCTAAGTTGAACGGGCTCAATATACTTATCAACTACTTTTAATCAGCTACTCCAAACAGTCTCGAGTTACTCATCAACTACTTTTAATCACCTAATCTAAAACGGACTCAAGTTACATATCAACTATTATTAATCGATTAACCCAAACGGGTTCAGCTTAGCTAATTTACTCAACTAATCCAAATGTCAGCTACTTTTAATCAGCTAATCTAAACGGGCTCAATTTACTTATAAGTAAACCCAAGTTGACTCGGGTAACTTATCAACTACTTTTAATCAGCTAATCTAAACATGCTCAATCTACTTATCAGCTACTTTAAATCAGCTAACTCAAACGTGCCGAGCTAAAATTACCTATCAGCCATATTAGCAATAGCTTTAAAAGCCATAACAAGAGCACGATCAGGATCACCACCCCGATTCTGCAACCTGGCTAAAGACGCATCTCCATTACTCCCATTAGGTCCTTTAGAAATGACAGTAGATAAACCCGCATCGCCTAATAAAGGGTTAACGGGTCCACCCACACGGTTCGGGTCATGATCACCCGATTCATCAGCAAAAGTACGCCACTCTGAAGTCTCGTCAATGGACCGGGATTCTAACACCAGCCCACACTCCGAACAAACAGTGTCTCCTGCGGCGTGGTCGAATACTACCTCTGTGTTCCTCTTGCAGTCCGTACAGTATGAGTCCCCACCCATCATCCTTGGTTCTATTCAGTTATATGGGTTATTTCTGGGTTGTATCTATCCACTCAGTGTTGTGTTGTGTTGTGTTGTGTTGGTGTGGAAATGAGTAAACAAGACATGAATATGGTCAACTGGGTATTTATAAACACAACTCTGAAACGGGTCGGTTTTAGGTATGGGATATTTTTTTTTAGTACATAATTTTTTACCGATATTAAAAAATTCAATATTACCAATATTAAAAAATTTAACAATATTTATTGTATACAAGTTGTTACAAACAACTAAAAAAAATATCCTATCCTCCACCTCACATCCTCTTCCCCCTTCATGTAACCTGCTACCCCATTGTTGCCCTCGATTTGCAGAAAGAGTGCAGAAAAGTGAAATAAATTGTGCAAAAATATGAATAAAACAATGTAAAAATACATAAACAATGTAGAAATATGCGGACGCAATGCAGAAAATAGTATAGAAACTAGGGGGTGTCAATGGTTTTCGAAAAACCGACCTAACAGACCGAACCGTACCGAATCGAACCGATTCTTAGGTTATTTTTAGCAAAATCGATGGTTTGAATATAACTCTATAACCGTACCGAATAACTAGGGTAGGTTTTTTTATAAACAATGTAGAAATATGCGGACGCAATGCAGAAAATAGTATAGAAACAGAGTAGAAAAGTGCAGATATGCAGAAACAGTACAAAAATGCATAAATAATGCGGAAATCGTGCAGAAATAGTGCAGAAAACAGTACAAAAATGTAGAAATAATTAAATATTGTGCAGAAACAATGGAGATACCATGAGATACAATTAAATTAAAATATGAAGAAAAAAATTAAATCTGGCTGGAAAAATGTCGAATCTGACCAAAAAAAAGTCAGATCTGGCCGGAAAGTATTGTAGCCAAAAAAATATCAAATTTTAGTCAAAAAATACCATATTTGAACAAAAAAACATCAAATATAAGTGAAAACATCAAATCAACATCGAAAATTATCAAAGCTAAATAAAAAATGCCAAAGCATATCTTACCTTGTCACGACTTAGTAGCCACTTGAAAAGCTTTTTTCTGAAAAAAAAAAAAGAAACTAAAATACCAAAGACGAGGACATTGAAATAGAAGGACGGCGGGGTGAGTGGTCGCTGTGGTGGCAAGGTGGCGGCGAGGGAAGAAAGGCATGGGTGGTGATGAGTGGGCAACGAGAGAGAGAAAGTGAAACGGGATAAGGATGCTAGGGTTCTTTCTCTTTTGCTATGTTTTGTAATTAAGTACCTATTTCCTCTATATTTTATAATTGTACCAAAATATCTCTATATTTTGTAAAAAATTATATCCAATTTGCACTTTTGTGCAAAAATTTTCCTTTTTTTTTTTTGGATGTACCTCGATATCAAATATCTATTTGTGGAGCATGATTAATCCTAATTCATGCCGAAAAATTTCACTTTAAAAAAGTACAATGCTTGACTTTATTACTATAGCTCAACCTGACACATTTTGGCTAAAAAAATGTTAGTACTAAAAACGAATCAAAATGCATACTAATTTAATTATATTCAACAATTAACAGTTCATACGAAAATATTTATAATATTTTTATTGAATTAGTTCAACATTCTAATAAGTTCAAATGTTGGATTCAATTATAAGTCTATCATATATCATCGAAGATTGCTTATGTTGGACTATATTAATTTATAGTGGTTAAGTGATAAATCAAAATAATAATTATTATTATTACGGAAAAGGGCCAAAACTGCCTTTAGCGTTTGGGAAAAGGATCAAAATTGTCCCAACCGTTATTTTTTTGGATTTTTTGCCCCCACCGTTATCTGAGTGGCTCAACCCTGCCCTCCCCACTAACGGACCAAATTTCATTTTTCATTTCTTTCCATTTTAATTACGTGGCCCGCTTATATTTGGCCACGTCACCTAAACTAACTCACCTCTAACTAAATAACCACTGCCCTTAGTTAACCCAACCCCAACTTAATTAACCCAACCCACCCTTTCATTTTCCACCCTTTTCATTTTCCACCCTTTCATTTCCCTTCTTAAACCCCTAAAAACAAATCAGATGGTTCATTTAACATATTTCAAATAACCCTAAAAACTATTTACTGAACGGACGATTTCTTTGATGATTTCCTCATATTTATCTGTGCATGTAAAAAGATTACACTCTTTATCCAAGTAAGTGCTCTCACTTTTTAAAGAATTATTTTTCATTCTAGGGTTTAGTATTTAGTCGAATCTGAACTTTTTCTTTGATTTTGTTGTTTTTATCTGGTATGCGATGCCTTTTTATGTGTTTGATTAGTAATATCTTGAAGCATGTGGTCCCTTCTATTTTTTATTGTCTTCGATTTAGGGTTATTTAAGTGATGGCGGGTCGGGTATTTATTGAGGTTCGGTCCCATGTTTGCTGACTTTATTCAACTTTGTGTAGTTTATTTACTCCTTTAATAATAGATGTGGTCCATGCTTGCCCTGTTTTTGTCCTTTTTTGTGTTCTGCATGTGAGTTAGGATTTTTTGGACTAGTTAGATGTTAATTTACTATTTTTTTATTTTTAATTATCTGATGTGTCCCTTTTTGTGGCTTGCATGTTATTGATTTCCAAAGGATGGTTGAACAAGTCGAATTGGTATTTAACTATGGGGTCGGTGGGTATTGAAACCAAAACCGTCTTACCTTAGATTTAAGACTGAAGTGTGGCATGAATATGAAGTAGATTTCCTTTCTTATATTGATATATGTTCTGAATTTACTGAAAGAATGGGGTTTAAGATGGTGAAACAAGTACTGGTTTTAGGGCCTGATGGTAGGTATTACACAATGGTGGGTGATGAAGATATAAGAAAACTCCAATCCTTATTGTGTGAGAAGTTTAAAGTACTGCAATTATTTGCTTTAGATGATGGTGAGGTATTACTGCATGCTCCAAGTATAAATCAATTCAATGATACCCTATATCTTGATACCCCACCTCTTGATACCCCATCTCTTGATACCCCACCTTTTGATACCCCACCTGTTGATACCCCATCTGTTGAGAAACATATAGTAGATGTGGGGACTGATTGTGATTCAGCTGATGAAGAGGTAATTGAAGAGTTACCTAGTGACTATGACAATGAGGAATTAGAGCAGTTTAGGAAGGAGAGGAGCAGAAAAGTTACTACAAAACTGGACAACTTCTTGGAGTTAGAACCTGGTATGTCTTTTAGAGATTTGAATGAAGCTAAAAGGATTGTTGGTTATTATGTTGTAGCTAATAGGAGGGGACTTTGGGTACACAAAAGTGATAAGGGCAGAGTAAGTTACAAATGTCAAGCAGGCTGTCCATTTAGGTGTTACATATCAAAATGCAACAACAACCAAGGGTTTATGATCAAGACACTAAACAGTAATCACAACTGTGATTTAGTGTACAGTACTAGGAGAGCTTCCCCCAACACTTTAGCACATTATTTCAAGAACAAGGTACAAGGCTGTCCTAAATATAAGGTGAAAGAGATGAGAGTGGACATGGAGCAGCAGTTTAAGCTTAATGTAAGTTATTCAAAGATGAAGAGGGTGAAGAAGCAGATTCTTAAGAAGTTGGAGGGTAGTTATATAGATGACTTCAACAGATTAGAGGCTTATGCTCAAGAGCTGAGGGAAAGCAACCCTGGGTCTGATATTGTGATTAACATCTCAAAGGATGCTGCAGCAGAAGGCAAAAGAAGATTCCTCAGAATGTATTTGTGTTTTAATGCATTGAAGCAAGGCTAGAAGGCAGGTTTGAGACCATTAATAGGTCTGGATGGCACTTTTCTTAGAGGAAAGTGCAAGGGGCAGTTACCGGTTGCTATGGCCCAAGATTCAAGCAATCATTTTTATCCCCCTTGCATGGATTGTTGTGGACAAGGAGACAGGTAGGACTTGGAAATAGTTTCTGGAACTTTTGAGAAGTTCCTTGGAGCTTGTAGAAGGTCAAGGTCTGACCATTATGTCAGACATGTAAAAAGTATGACTTATCCTATTTTTTGTCTCTTTCTGTTATTGTTTTCTTTAATGTAGAATATAACCATTAACTTACATGTATGTAGGGTTTATTGGATGCTGTTTCAACTATCCATCCAAGTGCAAACCAAAGATTTTGTGCAAGGCATGTAGAAGCTAATTGGGGAAAGAGATGGAGAGGTAAGGAACTGAAGAAATTAATGTGGTGGTATGCTTGGTCTACATATGAGGAAGAATTCAAGGATCAGCTGAAGAACATGGGGATTGTATCCAAAGAAGCTGTTGAAGAGCTACTGGTTTATCCACCTCAGTGTTGGTGTAGGGCATACTTTGACACCACTTGCAAGAACAACATGGTGGACAACAACTTTACAGAATCCTTCAATGCATAGATTCTAGAAGCAAGGTTCAAACCAATAATCAGGATGCTTGAAGAGATTAGAGTGAAGGTATGTCTTTAGTTTTTTCAGTTTTAATTTATCAACAACTTTCAATTTTTTGCAGTTTTTTTCAGTTTTTCAGTTTTCAGTTTTCAGTTTTTCAGTTCTTTTGTTTTTCTTGTCTTGCTAGGTTATGAAAAGGTTGCACACTCATGAAGTAGAATGTAGAGAATGGAAGGGGGAGTTCAGCCCTTATGCTTCATCTCTGTACAATAATTTCAGAGAAATAGCTCAAGGGTGTTATGTGGACTTTAACGGAGATGATGGCTATGAAGTAACAGAGGGAGAGGATAGACACACTGTCAACCTTGACATGAAGAGCTGCGCATGTAGGGCATGGGACTTGACTGGTATTCCATGCCCTCATGCCATCAAAGCATTGCTCCATAGTAAGGTTGATCTATTGAGTGAGGTGAACTGGTGGTATTCCAAGGAGTAGGGGTGGGCGTTCGGTATTTCGGTTCGGTTTTTTGAAACTTCGGTTCGGTATTTCGGTTTTCGGTTCGGTTTGAAGTGTAGAAAAATCCGTAATTTTTATAATTCGGTTCGGTTTTTTAGTTCGGTACTTCGGTGTTTCGGTTTAAACCAAAGTTTATGGCCAAAAAAAAAAAGCCCGAACAAGAAAATTTATAGCCTATGACTAACTAGGATAATTTGGTCCCCTCGACCACACCATAATTTGGTCTTCTCACTTTCTCATTTTTTTCAATTTCTTTTAGCTTAAAAGAAATTAGTACTAAAAGTATGACTAATTACAGAAAATGAAACAATTCACCCCCTTCGTACAGTATGGTATTATCATGGCAGAGCTACAATCAGTGAAAGTTGATACTGAAAAACTATAATTGTATATATAAGTCAAATAGGAGCATTACTTGATATTTATTAAATTTTGAAAATTCTTAAACACTCTTAGCAAAATTATTGGTTTCGTCACTTGGCACTGATGTAATTTTATAACGTCTCAATTTAGATAATTGTGCTATGAATGATTTTTACAAAGAGTAACAAACATTTAGATACTTTCTCTCTATTCTGCAAAATAAAAAATAGCAGAACCTTTAGTTAAATCAGTCAATATGTAGAATCATGTTACTTATTGACAATGGCTAACTCAGAGATTTAGAAAATATATGGCATATGTGTAAAAAAAAAAAAAAAAAAAAATCGGTTTTTTCGGGACCCGAAATTTCGGGTTGCCCGAAACCGAAAACCGAACCGAAAAATCGAAATTTCAAAATTTCAGAACCGAACCGAACCGAAATACCGAACCCGAAAAACCGAATTAGTTTGGTTCGGTTCGGTATTTCGGTTTTTTCGGTTTAGTGCCCACCTGCTATCTGATGGTTTATGAGCACAAGTTGAAACCTGTCAAAGGTGATAAATTCTGGAAAGTTGAGCCTCAGCATGCTATGGACCCACCACTGGTTACCAACAATGTTGGAAGACCTAGGGTTAAGAGAAAGAGGGAAAAAGATGAGGCTAAGTTGAGAGAAGGGCTATGGAAATACAATAGAAAAGGAGTGCTTCAGACATGTGGATATTGTTCAGACCTGGACATAATATGAGAAAGTGTCCTTTGGTAAGTTCTTTAAATCTGCCTAGTTAATGTATAGTCAAGTATGTTTATCAATTTTAATTTGGAATATATTGTCTTGTAGGTTCGTGGAAGGCACAAACACTTTTTCCAAGAACCAGAAAGTTCTCCAAATGTTTCAGCACCCAATGATAGCCAGCAATCAGAGTTTGTATTCATGTCCACTCCTGGAATAAGCAAAGAAGTTGCTGCAGATTTATGTTCACAAACAGATGCAGTCACAAAGAGACTTTCTACTACACAACTGTCCAGTCAACAACCTTCAAGTTCTAAAAGAATGTCCACTCAACCTTCTTCTAGCAAACAGGTACCACCACCCCCCATTTGATGATGCAAGTGAAGATTCTGAACCTGAGTTAAGGCCTATGGTCATTTCTGAGGCCAAGACTAGGCTGCAACAAAGAAAGCTGCAACAGAAGCCTACTGGAACAAGGAAGATTTCCTTTGTGGGAAATAGAAATGGTGGGGTGACTATGCCAAAGGATCTGCCCTTTGAAGCTAAGAAGATGACATGGAAAGGCAAAAAAGCAATGAGCACTAACCAATTGGTAGCTGAAAAGGAACAAAGAATTGGCAAGTTGAAGTGTAAGAGGGCTAAGAAGTAGGAAATTTTACTGTGGGGTGCTGTGATCACTTTTGTTAAGACTTGTTAAATTTAGGTATATGGCTATTTTTGAAGTTGCTATGTAATAGCAAAACTGTAAGTATGATGCCTTTTGAGCATGCTGAATTTGCTATGTAATAGCACCATGCACTATGCATGTTTTTTGCTAGTCCTATTGTAATGTTGAAGTTGCTATGTAATAGCTACATAGCAAAACTTTAAGTAGGATGCCTTTTGTTAATGCTAAATTTGCTATGTAATAGCACCTTCACTAATTATTTATGGCAATGATGTTTGGACCTCGTTTATATTAAGCAATGTCTATTTTGTTATTGTGATCACTCTCTTGTTAGCTGCACATTAAATGCAGCCGAGCCTTTTGTGTGTGTGTTTGTTTAAGTTTGTCATATACCTTATGTTTAAGTCATATGCCTTATGTATAAGCATAGTTCATAACCTTTACAACCTTTACAATACAGATAACAAATGAAAACATTATATTCAAGCAATTTGATGGAAATATTAGATCTAAAATACCTTGTTTCCATTGATCAACAAAACATAAGAACATCAACATAAACCAAATTTCAGCCACCATAACTAAGTCCTACACATATTTGGCAGCTATGTAACCAATAAAAATAGCCCAAGAAACTAGACTAAACATCTTCCATCCAAGGAGTTTCAACTCCAATTCACCCACTTTTTTCTCCAACCTTGGAACATTGTTCACATTAGTAGTATTACTACCTTGTAATTCAGCAACCGTGTTCTGCAAATTCTTCCTTTCTTGAAGAACTTCATCCAACGATCTCTCAAGATTATTGATCACCATTGTTGCATGAGGTGGATATTTTTCATCACGCCATACCCAAAAACCACATTAAGATACCTAATGTATATAAGAAACACATATTTTCAGTCAACAAATACATGAGACATAAAAATCAACAGAAGAAAAGAGAGTACTAACAGCAGATTTAGGACATTTGTAGAATCGTCTTCCAGCATTCATAGGAGTCCACGCCGTGTATTGATTAGTATTTAACCCACAATGACATTTACGTGATTGAGCTTGGTCACACGATGAAACTGAAGATTGAGTCATTCTTCCAAAAAATGAATGAAATTAAAGAAAATGTTGGAAGATATTTGATAGAACTAATAATAAAAGGTGGGTGTAAGGTTTTGAATGGGGAAGAAATGTTTTATGTAGAAGAAAGGATAATTTTTGGATATGGGTCGGATTATATTTGGTTAGGGGTGGGTTAACTAAGGGGAGTTAGGGGTGAGCTAGTTTAGGTGACGTGGCCAAATATAAGCGGGCCACGTAATTAAAATGGAAAGAAACCAAAAATAAAATTTGGTCCGTTAGTGGGGAGGGCAGGGTTGAGCCACTCAGATAACAGTGGGGGCAAAAAACCCTAAAAAATAACGGTGGAGGCAATTTTGATCCTTTTCCCAAACGCTAAGGGCAGTTTTGGCCCTTTTCCGTTATTATTATATTAGCAAGATATAATAATAATAATAATAATAATAATAATAATAATAATAATAATAATAATAATAATAATAATAGAGTTTGGTATGAATATTGATAAACAGAGTTGAGAGACATAGAAGTTAGGGAGAGGGGTCGACGTTGGCCCTCATAAGAAAGTTCATGGCGATCGCCAACAACTTTTCCTCATAAAAGCCCTTTTTATAAGATTTTTATTATGATGGTTAAAATTATAGCAGCGGTTCCAGAACTGCTAAAATTCCGCGCAAAAACTTGTGGGATTTCCACATAAATAGCCCTCAATATACCATATCAATAAGTCACCTAGCACTAACATAATCTAGCCACAATATTTATTATATTTAAAATTTGATTTACAATTAAAATATGACATATAATTAGATTGATATTCTTTATATATAATTTCTATACACATATATACACATATATATTTATTTTATATTTTTTAAATATTTATATAATCAAATTATATCTAATAAATATGGTAGGAAAAGAAAGAAAAGACAAAATATGGTTATAAAAAGTGGATAATGATTGAGAATGGTTATATGGGTAATAATCCCAAAATTTGTGGCCCTATCATATTGGGCTTACATAATTGCTTATCCTAGGCTAATTTACAGAAATGAACATACTTGTACATGATCTTGAGAAACTGAATATGTTAAAGTTGATATTTAAAAGTTTTGCACTTTTACATTTAATGTCACCGCTCCCTACGCACAGAGCAGAAATCAAGTCAATCCGGCAGCACTTATTCGTAGAGTAAACAAAAAAAATATGTTCACTTTGAAAATAAATAAAGCTAGATCAGGCTCACTTCCCACATCCACAAAACATAACTTCAGGTGCTAATATTTAATAATCACGATAATCCGGTCGTACTTATTCATATTGTTAATGCTCTGCACATTTTGCAAATAAATAAGGGTAAATCGTCCTTACTTCGATCAACAAAACATATGAAAACATAAAATCAATATAATCTGGCCGTATTTATTTATATAATACTTTATCCATTTTATAATTAAATGAGACCAAATTGTCATCACCTTGCTCATTTAAAAAATCCAAAGGAAAACATAACATTAAATCAATCTAACAGCGATTATTTATATAATGAGCCATATGAGGTCAGATCGTTATCACTTTGAACTGATCCATCGATTCCCAGTCCCGAAAAGTATATCCAGCAAATGTTGAAGGAGCACCGCCACCTAAATGCAAATTATTTCTCTAATTGAGCCGCCTTGAAAGGCAATGATCATAATTCGCAACAATGGCATTTGTTGCTCATAAGGCATAAGTTAAAGTTTTACCTATTAAATTGGAGTTATAGACGTTTTATAATTTATAGACAATAAAAATAGTGTAAATTGTTGTCGATTGAGCACGAGATCAACTAATTAAAACTTATGTCAGTGCAATAGATACTATTAAAAATTATTAAAACTTATGCCCAAGAGGCTATCTTTTAACTTGTTAAGTAGAGCCAAAATCCCAAATCACTACTTTATGCAAGGGGAAGTGGACAAATAGCCTATTTTGGTGCGCCATTTAAGTTTTAGCAAATTTTTAAAACTATTTAATTTTTAGCTTCAATCCTTTAATTCTTAACTTTAGACCTTCAGGGTTGAAGTTAAATACTGAGGGGTTGAAATTCAATTTCTAATCTGAAGGTTTGAAGTTGGGCATAATAACTTCCAACTTCAAACCGGCAATAAGCAACGTACAACATCAAACTTGGGCATAATAACATCAAACCTGAAGATTTGAAGTTAGGCATGGGCAGCTTTCAACTTCAAACATTCAGGTTTGGCATAGCAACTCTCAACTTCAAATCATAACATCTTCCAACTTCAAACATTCCTTCAAACCTTTCTTCAAACCTAGGCATTACAACTTTAAACATAAAGGTTTGAAGTTAGGCATATGCAGCTCCCAACTTCAACCCTTTAGGCTTGAAGGTTTGAAAAGGGATGCCGAAAAAAGATTTCAATTTAATCTGGTGCAAAGTCAGTAGTACTAGGGGCTTCGAGTTGGAATTTCCAACTATAAATAAGTGTAGCGAAGTCACCTCCATTCTCGATTTCTATTGCGACAGAGGAGGTATCATAATTGAGTCAAAATCACGATCTCAATAAACCTTGAATAGCATGTAAGAAAGGATTTATGAAGAGGATTTGACTATTGTATCAAATCCACATATAAATTTTGTACGCAAGGTTGCACAAAGCTTTCGCTTTAAAAAAAATTTGCTTTCAGATTTGAAGTTGGGGCATAACAAGTGCTTGTTTAATGGGAGAATATGACAAAGACTCGAAATACGCTATTTCTGGAAAAAAAAAAAATCTACTGGCTATAACCTAAATTGAGATGAAAAAACTAGCTGTTGGACTAAATTTTTACCTTCTAGTATCCCTTTTTGTAAATCTCCCAGGAAAACGTGAGGTAACTCGGGAGATTTAAATGACATTGGAGAAAATGGTTTGCCTTTTTGACCCTTTAACATGGTAGCAAGAATGATCCTTCACTAATAATATTCGAACAAAAATATCACTCAACTCCTAATTAATTGTGCGCGTTCCTCCTCCCTTTCTCTCCAGCTAAATATATTTGAAGTCTTGGCAAATCAATATTTGCCATCGTCTCCTTCACTTGTGTCTAACTAAATTGTCTTTAAATCTTAGCAAATAGGCAACCCTTGAAGTCTTGAGAGAGTAACACTTGCCTTCGGCCCCTTCCTCCCATCTCCAACTAAATTGTCTTGAAATTTTGGCGCATAGGCAGAATTTACTCTCAACCCCTTCACCTTTGTCCCAACTAAACTGTCATAAAGTCTTAGGGAGGAAAATACTTGTAAAGCTGGAGATTATTTACTTAAAATTATGGATAACAGGGATAAATCCTCAAAACAAGTCAAATTTGGGGATACCGGGTGAAATTTCCTGGAAGGGGAGATTGACAGAACTGGAATAATATTGCGACACTCTCACAGTTTTGGGCCCGCTTAAAAACTCATTGCCCCGCTCTAATATTACTCCAATTGTTAGGAAAAAATCTATTTTCATCGTTGACCGCTAACAATTCCAGTTTGAGAAATTTTAAACCATTGCAAAAGGTTGGTAAAAAAATGTGGACAATTTTCCTTAAAAAAATGAATTTTTATAACTTTTGTCTATCCATTTAACGCTGGGCAAGTATCATTCCATTCGCTTACCACAATGGCATAACGAAAAATTTCACTTGAGTGCACCCGTATATCACTGGCATCGGAGGCAGCACTTCAAGTTATAAACTGACAAGTGCTGCATCTTCGAAAAATATAAAGGACAAGTGCTGTCTGCGAAGACATTAAAGAGGCAAGTGTTGCTGAGCAATACTTAAGTTATTTGAGAGAATATGGGAGATAAAAGACAAAGTATTGCCTATGCAAGAGGGGGTCAAAATCAAGTGTTGTCAAATGCTGTCTAAGAGTCAATACTTACGAGAAAGGAATGGCGGGGCAACACTTCAAGTTACCTGGGGGAATGTAGAAAGAGATAAAAGGCCAAGAGGCCGCACTTACTAAAAAGGGAGGGCGGGATGCGGACGTCAATATAAGTTTTCGTAGGAATATTTCCATCTGAAATTTATTTTTTAAAATTAGCAGATATTATTCTTGCAAAACCATTTTAAACGAAGCCAATAAGTCAAACCACTAGCTATGTGTCATACTAGTTTTGTATATCAAAGGTCAAATATAGATGATGAAATTGCATAATCTCGATTTGAACATGGATAAATCCAAATCTTTTAATTCAAAGTGACAAACCGTGCTCTCCCAAAAGGATTTGTCGTGGAAAATGTATAAAAAAGTTAAATCTGTATCGGTGAGCGTGAGAAGAATTCAATAATTGAACCGTAATCAAGGGATATTTTCTATATAAAAGTTTCTACTTATGGCGACATTTGAGGATGTCTTTTTCCAAAATTTCTAGGACTAACATTGTCCTATTTGGAAAACCTTTTCCTTTTGTTTCTTCAAAGCCCTTGCTTCCATTTTCGCAAACTTTGGCAAAAGTGTCTCCTAAATGTTTGCTTTGCCCTTCGGCCAGCTTACTTCGCGGAATTGCACTTTCATTAGAATTACAGAGATTCAGTTGTCGCATTTAATAATAGCATTATTCGTCTGAAATTTTGTATGGAACTAGATTATGAAAACTTGATGAGAAGGGCGACGTTTACAATTGCCTAGCTAAATCTACTAAGAAATTTGTGCATCATTTTAATTCTGTCTCCCTATTGGACATGGGACGACACAATAGCATGGGACCGCACAGCGACTTTAGGCTCAAAACAATGTATGTAGGCACAAGTTACATCCACCTTTATAGTAGTATTGGATATACTCTGTGTGAAATGTACTAGATCTGTATACTATCAGCTGCATCCACCTTTCTGTGGATGGGGGGTTTTGCACGTAAAGACTCATTAATCGCCTCATGCATCTTCTGTCACCAATAAGTTTTGGTCAAGAAGCAGGCTTTTGTTAGTGTTATCCCAAATTATTGAGGAAAAAGAAAAAAGAGAGAAAGATTTAGACTTCTATAAGTTTGTTGTGTGGGTGAGACTTGGAAATTGAGGAGGAGTTGGATTGCATTATTTAGTAGATAATCCAGCCAAACGATTCTTTTTTTCTCCTGGAATGATGGAAATTGGAATATGTCCACGAAGGCCGAAATTATTTGCTGTTGGTCCTTTGCTGATACATCTCTATCAGCACAATATTCATCCGCAACATATCATCACAAATTATTGCCAATCATATATTTGATTAATTTCAATAAAAGCTTAGCAATTTAGCATAGTTTGGTTATTCAATATTCAACCAAGATATTTTTCCAACATAAAATTTTAATGAAAAAATATTAAAATAAAACGTTTAAAAGCAAAAGCAACACCAGGTAGGTTTTTAAACAAAAAAGCACTAATACTAATATTCTGCGAAGTAATTTTATCAGTATTTAATCCAAACAAGGAGTATAATTTTCCTAAAATGATGTCTCCTAGCTTCATAGAAAATGAATACTCTAAAACTAAACAAAAACTAGAACCAAACACCATTTTAGAGGCAGGGCCTGCTGAAGCCTAAAGCAAGGACTTTAGGCCCCAACTTTTCTTAGAATTATATATTATTTTTTGTTTTTAAAGATTGTTTTAATTTTTGAAAAGATTTTAATACATGTTCTTGTACTTGGATAATGTGTTTTATTTTGTTGCAAGTTGTTTAATACAATTTTTGATACTTGTAACAATAAACTAGCTACTGAAGGTAGTAGAGATTAGAGGAGAAATTTTAGTGCTAAAGCTCATGAAGAAAAAAAACGAGAATATTAAAATGGATTAGCTTATGTTGTTGTTATTAAAATGAATTAGCTATACTATTAATTGAAAAAGAATTATTAGAAGACATTAACTTTAAAAACTATTAATGACTGCATCTAAAATGTTAGAAAATTACACTTAAACAAAATATATGTGATGCTTTTCTTTTCCAAAAAAATAAAAATAAAATTAAGACCTCTCATTAAAGTTTGGTTTTAACCCCGTTCTTTTGAGTCACCCTGTTTAGAGGCATGCAAATTCTTTAGTAGATGTATTTTTCAAGTATTCAAGATATCGCAAAAGTTTAGTTGTGTAGCATTTGGTCTAAGAAAGAAAAAGTGAAAACAGTGACTAGTAATTCAACTATTTTTTCAGATATAGAGGCCGAAGTATTAGTTAGAGATGGTGTGCTAGAAATGTATATCGCTTTAGTAGAAGAATCGAAGACAACTATTTTCTCTGTAGAAAACTACACATCATTACCACAAAGAATCGAATAAACCCCTAACAGCCATGACTTATGCTATTTTATGAGTTTTATCACTAGCCCAGTAGCCCTATTCTTCGCAAGAAGGCAATATATGACGTATTCTGACAGGAATAACAAGTACATTTCAATATTAAATAATTAAGTTGTTATTTGTTATATAAATCCCCCATAAATTATATATCGTCAATTCTGACAATTTCAGATCTTGCTAATAGAAAGATCTGGAGATCGCCAGAAATTTTATTACGTGGTCCGAATTTGTAAAATATTTCTTATGGGGACCACTTATAACAAGCGCAAGAATTGTCCTATTCATGTTAATCACCCCTAATAATCTTCTTTCACAAATTAATTCTAGAATTTTATTTTGGTTAGACAATTGAATTAGCACATTTAATAAATGTATTGGGTAAAAACCGACATCCTCGGATAGCACCTCGGTGTAACGAATCGAGGACAATCGAACTGATGTTCCAAAGGGGAAAGATCAAAGCAAACGATTGAACCACCGAAGTCGAGTACCAATGTCGTCATCGAAGGCGAGCCGCGAGCTGTGCTTTGGTGACACACACCTCGACCGAACAACAAGGTCACACCACCGAGGTCATGCATTTGGGCCTCGGTGGGACACCTCGGTTTCAGCGACTTGTCAACCCAATACTGCAGCCCAGTAACTCCACTCCAGAAGATGCTGAACGTGGATATAGGCACGATCAGTCTTACAGAACGTGGGCAAGACCCCTTGTACCTATAAATAGATCCTCATTTTACATTGTATTCATTTAGAAATACTTACAGAAACTCTGGCAAAATTTGTACTCACAGATATATATATTGAAAACACATTATTTTCTTGCATTTTCGCTTTTTATTCGTGTTGTCTCGACTTTGACACTGAGATTTGTTTGTATTCGCTACCCAAATTCGATTTGTGATCCTAAATCAGTTTAGGCCCATACAAATTGGCGTCGTCTATGGGGATACAAGCATAAACGCTTTGTTCCAAAGTTGAACGTCTTCTTCATTTGAATTCATATTTTTTACTCGACGATATGGCTGACAATAGCAGAAATCCTACTGAATCGCAGTTAACTCCCTATGGACAAACTAGCGTTCAGTCGAACCCAAATTCTTCGTCTCCGATGACAACCGAAGCCTTTCAGGCTTACATTGTTGCCTCACTAAGAGCTCTTCAAGAGCAGCAGGCCGAACAAGCTAACATCAACGCTGAATTTCGTGCCTCACTTGAAGCGAGGAATAGCTCAACCCCGAACGGAGCCCAACCTGTGGACCCAAGTGGAGGCATCCCGCTCTTCGTTCCTACGGGCACGATAACAGGGGGACCTCAAAATGGGACCACATCTGGAGGTTCGGGTACATTACCGAGCACAACGCCACACTTTGGGACGATCCCCACCGTAGCAGAATCTACCTCTTCGATTGATGTTGAAAAGTTAACCAAAGAGATCAAAGCCCGAGTTGAGGCTCGCGTCGAGGCGCGCGTGGAAAAGCGCCTCGAGAGCGTTCCCGGGGTGACTAAGGTTCAAGACGATCTTGATATCGACCAATATAGGCAGTTGCCATTCAGGCCCGAAGCTGCTCCAGCTCCAACTCCCAAAAATTTCAAGCTCTTCTTCATGAAAAAATATGATGGGACCACTGACCCCAAAGAACATGTGACCGAATACATGTCAATGGTAAAGAGCAATGACTTAACGGAGATAGAGAAGGAATCAATGTTTTTGAAAAAATTTGGTGAATCTCTTGAGAAGGGAGCACTTCGTTGGTACATGCGCCTACCATCGGGGTCGATTTCCACGTTTAAAGAGCTGGTTAGCGCATTCGTTAAAGCGCACACCGGGGCGCAGAAAATCCTCCAGAGGAAGGAGGATATATTTGAAGTCAAATAACGGCCACTAAAGGACTTCCTCGAGCGCTTTCATGCTGACCGCATGAAACTACCTCCTATGGATGATACTCTAGCCATCATGGCATTTGAGAAATGCATCAATGTTCGCAATTCCGATGTTGCTGCTGAGTTGCGAAAGGAGCTCCAGCAATATCAAACCCTGAAATGGGATGATTTGCACAATAGAGCTTATACCAAGGTAAGGCTGGAGGAAGCCGAATGGAAAAATAATGGCCGAAGCCACAACTACAAGAATCGAAGCGAATCCTCTTATCGCGCCGAGGCGGCGCGAGGAAACTCGAAGGGGAGGTATGAGCCATACACCTCGTCGAGGCAGCCTGTTAGTCGGAGGCTGGGAAATCACTTGGAAACTCGTTTGGAAATTCTCATTTGAGCCAACGGCTCGGTGGAAAGGTTTTCCCAAATACGAACCAGAGGAACTCTTCGAGCCCAGCTCTGGTCGCAAAGAATAAAGAGCTACCTCGCATTCCCGACTATAACTTCAGCATATCGACCTCAGAGCTGGTCAATATTTTGAAGGGGACAGCCGGGGTAAGAATACCAAAGGACATGAGAACTCCTGCTGATAAAAGGGACCAAAATCTACACTGCGAGTTTCATGCGGATTATGGCCACCGCATCGAGGACTGCAAAGCATTGTGCCTCGAGGTGGCACATTTATTGAAGAAGGGATTGTTAGCCGAATTCCTCACTGAGAAGGGGAATGAGAACTACACCAAGAACTGAGGTGATGGACAACCACCTCGGACACCACCCCCCGAGAGAGTCGTGAATGTTATCACCGGGGGGTCAGAGGTAAACAGGGTGAATTTTGCAGCTGCTAAGAATTCCGTCAAGCTGTCAATCACCACGGAGAAAAGAACTCGAGTCGGAGGCTCGGGGAAAGAAATTGTGTTTGATGATGACGGTTGTGATGGGATGATGTTCCCTCATCACGACGCCTTGGTCATCATGTTGAGAATAAATAACTCGGATATCAAACGAGTCCTGATTGACCCCGGTAGCTTGGTTAACATAATCAGCTATGAGGCCATTAAAAAGATGTGGCTAAAGGGGGAAGTTATCCCTAAGGCAACAGTGTTGACTGGCTTCAACAACTCCACGGAGAAGACATTGGGTGAAATCACACTCAAGACGTTTGCTGAAGGAGTTAGCAAGGAAACACTATTTCAAGTCTTACTCGAGGACATGGCGTACAATGTGATCCTTGGCAAAGCATGGATTCACTCCATGGAAGCTGTTCCATCTACTCTTCATCAAGTGATCAAGTTCCCTACCCCATGGGGAGTTCGGTCAATAAAAGGAGAGCAACGAGTAGCAAGAGAATGCTATTCGGTTGCATTGAAGAGTGGAGTCGTCCCATCGGACCAAAATAATAGCAACCAATGCAACCGAGGTCAAACGAGGAAGACCCCCGAGGAGAAGTGGAGAAGATCCCGGTATGCATTCAAGAACCTCAGAGGCAAAAGTCCGAGGAATCCACCATAGAAGAGCTGGAATCTTTCATGTTATCGAAAGATTTTCCAGAGAGGAAAGTGTTTGTCGGCTCGGAGTTGGACCCAGAGTCGAAAAAAGCTATCATCGAAGTCTTAAAGTCCAACAACGATTGCTTTGCTTGGTCCCATTCAGACATGGTTGGTATCGATCCGAGATCATGACCCATAAGTTGAATGTGGATCCCTTATTCACCCCGGTGAAGCAGAAGAAAAGACCTCATGCTGGGGTAAAAAAAAAAAGCAATCGAAGATGAAACTATGAAGCTGCAAGAGAATGGCTTCATAAGAGAGGTGAAATACCCCGAGTGGCTGGCTAATGTAGTCGTCGTGCTCAAAAAAAACGGCAAATGAAGGATGTACGTAGATTACACTGATCTAAACAAGGCTTGCCCCAAGGATTCCTATCCATTGCCACAGATAGACAGGTTAATAGACTCCACGGCTGGACACAAACTGTTAAACTTCTTAGATGCTTATTCGGGGCATAACCAAATCCTCATGGATCCGAAGGACGAAGAAAAGATCTCTTTCATCACTGACCGAGGCACCTTCTGCTACAAGGTGATGCCCTTCGGTTTGAAGAATGCTGGGGCGACATACTAAAGACTGGTGTGTCGCATGTTCAAAGAGTACATTGAAAAATCTATGGAAGTCTACATAGATGATATGCTAATCAAATCTATTCGAATGGAAGATCATTTGAATCATTTGAGAGAAGCTTTCGCTGTTCTGAGGCAATATGGCATGAAGTTGAATCCTGAGAAGCGTGCCTTCGGTGTGGGGTCGGGTAACGGGGATCGAAGCTAACCCGGATAAGATCAAAGTCATCGAAGAAATCCCGGAGGAACTAACTGGGGTAAAAGAAGTTCAGCGTTTAACTGGCTGAGTCACTGCCTTGAGTCGATTTATCTCAAGGTCTTCGGAGCGATGCCACAAATTCTTCTCGGTCTTGAGGAAGAATAATCACTTTGAATGGACACCGGAGTGTAAAGAAGCGCTAAGGGAGTTGAAACGTTATCTAGCTAACGCTCCGTTGCTCGCCAAGCCAAAAGATGGTAAAACTTTGCTAGTTTACTTGGCTGTATCCGAGGTGTCAATAAGTGATGTATTGGTTCGAGAAGAAAATGGCAAGCAGCAGCCCATCTACTATGTGAGCAAGACACTCCTCCATGCTGAAACCAGATATGCTCATTTGGAGAAACTAGTATTTGCTTTAATTGTTATTGCTCGGAAACTACGACCCTATTTTCAATGTCATCCAATAGCAGTAGTTTCCACCTTCCTCTTGAGAAGCATATTGCATAAACCTGAGTTGTCGGGGAGGTTATCTAAATGGGCAGTAGAATTAAGCGAGTATGACATCACTTATCAACCTCGAACGGCCATTAAATCCCAAGTCTTGGCCGACTTCGTAGCTGATTTTAGTGTTGGGGTCCTACCCAAAGCAGAAAAAAGGAGAATTCAATGTCGAAAGGGTCTGCTTCGGGGCTATGGGTACTTTACACTGATGGGGCAACTAATTCCAAGGGTTCAGGATTAGGCATAGTGTTGAAAGCACCCACCGGAGAGAAGATGAAACACTCAGTTCGGTTTAAAAAGGTGACCAACAATGAGGCCGAATACGAAGCAGCCTTAGCAGGCTTGGAGTTAGCCAAAGAAATGGGGGTAGAGAGAATTAAGTTAAGGTGTGATTCGCAACTGGTGGTAAACCAAGTGCTCGGTGAATATACAGCTCGTGAGCCCAGAATGCAACAATTCTTGACCCAAGCACAAAGAATCTTAGCTCAATTCCAAGAGTGGCAAATCAAACAAGTACCTCGAGAGGAGAATACCGAAGCCGATGCTTTGGAAAACTTGGGTTCGGCAGTTGATGAGGTACACTCGGGGATTGATTCAATGGTTCGGTTGCTTTCTGCGCAAATGAGAGAGATGAAATTGGAAGTCAACTCGGTGGACCACAAATTGAATTGGCGGAGTAAGTTTATCTCTTACTTCGACTCGAGGACTCTTCCCCAGGATAAAAAAGAGTCAAAAAAGTTGAGGACTCAAGCGGCTTCGTACTCAATGATTGAAGGGAACTTATATAGAAGGTTGTATAGCGGCCCGATGGCCAAATGTTTGGGTCTAGACGAAGCTAGATATGTGATGGCTGAAATACACGAAGGCGAGTGTGGCAACCACTCGGGGGGAAAGTCCTTGGTGCATAAATTACTTCGAGCTGGGTACTATTGGCCCACTATCAGCACAGATGCAAAGGCCTTCGTGAAAAAATATGATAAGTGTCAACACCACGCCAGAATGATTCATCAGCAATCTGAACCCCTACATTCGGTTGTGTCACCATGGCCCTTCATGAAGTGGGGGATGGATATTATTGGCCCCTTACCGAAGGGAAAAGGTGGTGTTCGGTTTATCCTTATTTTAACCGATTACTTCACAAAATGGGTTGAAGCAAGAGCTCTCACCGAGGTTAAACAGAAGGAAGTAATCGACTTTATTAGGAAGAATATCATCTACAGGTTCGGCGTCCCGAGGGAGATCACTTGTGACAATGGTAAGCAGTTCATAGGAGCAGCCATCACTGATTTCTTCAAACAATGGGGAATAAAGAAAATAGCGTCGACCCCCTATCATCCAAGTGCCAACGACCAAACCGAATCTTCAAACAGAGTGATAATCAAAAATCTCAAGAAGAGGCTTGATGAGAAAAAAGGCACTTGGCCCGAAGAGTTACCAGGTGTATTGTGAGCTATGCGAACAACAGAGAAGAATAGCACCGGTGAAACCCCATTCTCCCTTGCCTATGGCATGGATTCACTTATCCCCGTGGAAGTGGGCGAACCAAGTCTTCGGTACGCTCATACCACCGAGGATGCCAATCAGCAAGCCATGCGCATAGAGTTGGACTTACTCGAGGAGAAAAGAGAGTTGGCTTTGGTTCGGTTAGCAGCACAAAGAGAGGCAGATCGAGGTGTATCTCAACAGGAAGGCCAAACTTAGAGATTTTAAAGTTGGCGATTATGTGCTGAAGGCTACGAACCAATCAACAAAGAAAAAGAATGGGGGAAAACTCATTGCAAACTGGGAAGGACCTTACAGAGTTAAGGCGATCGTTGGAAAGGGATCTTATCAAATCGAAGATCTACAAGGCAAACCCGAACCTTTGAATTGGAATATCTCCAATTTGAAGCGGTACTACTTTTGAAATCGAGGTAAATATTCCTTGGTCATTTAAAATTTACCCACAGCCTCGAGCCAAAAAAAGCTCCTAGGGCTTCGTTCGAAATGTGCTAAATTGCTCCTCATTTCGTTTTGCTTGACCTTTTCAGGAAGCAGATAAAACGGTCTCCAGTGCTCGGATCTTCATCGAGATTCAAACCCGAACACTGGGTAGGGGGGGTAAGAGGCGGGTTGCAACTGAGGTCGACATCGAGCCTTCCAACCGAAGTCTATCTATTCAGCAACCGGGGACTGACACCCAGGAAATAGATTAGTACTTTGTAATTACGCCCGATAGTGACATGTCATTTTTTACGCCTATGTTTCACTCTGACTAGGCCCTATGTAAAAAGCCGATTGTGGCTCGTTGATTTAATGTCTCTTTGTTTCTATGATCTTACTTACCGAAGTCATATCTTAAATATATTGACTCGAGAACGAGACGTCATTCTAAGTCCGCATCGATCCCTAACAACTAAGTCTTGCAAGCAAACTACACTAAGTGTTCGACTCGAAGTCTATCAAAGGGCAAAACAAAGTTAACACTTAGAATATAAAATGCGCGTTCATTCATTGAAAAGCCTGAAGGCTATAAAGTTATATACATTAAAAGGCCCGAAGGCTTGAACAAAAAGCAAAAAATACAGAGGATGAACAAATGAAGAGCAAATCAAGTTCGGAAACTATCTTCCCCTAAGGGTTTCCCCCTTCGGCATCTTCATTATCCTCTTCGGCGCTCTCTCCCTCCTCATCGCCTTCGGATTTACCATTATCTGAATCCTCACTCGAAGGAAGATCATCTACTATCCTCTGGGCTTCGGCAGCAGCATCCCTGGCCTTGACTATTTCCTCTTCGAGCACGATCTGCCCAGCTTGGACTTGCTCAAGCGTGTCAAGCCTAGTCTTAACAATAGCCCAAGCTTCCTCAAACTTCGCCCTCGTCGCCTTGACTTCGGCCCGCTGATTGAGATAGGCAATTCTTCCTTGAAGCTTTGAAACTTTGCCCCGAAGAGCACGCACTTGATCTACTTGGCTTTGAAATCCAACAAGCTTGACGTTGTACTCCTCTAGCTTGCCACAGTATTTCTCACCTGCCTCCAACACTTCGGTCCTGGCACGGAAGAGGTCGTCTTCAAGTCGAGCATTTTCAAGGCTCAGCATCGAACGCTCGTTAACAAATTCATTTGTCACAGCCTGAACTCTTGCCTCGGCAGACTCCAGAACCCCGTGCAAGTCAGCCTCGGCCTTAGCTGCTGCTTCGTTAGCACGCCCCCAAGTCTTCGTTCAAAGCAGTAAATTGGGCTTCCAGCTCGGCGATTCTATCCAAAAATCCCCTTTTGTGTTCTCTCCAGGCAGCGGACGCCGCTTGAACTTGCTCTGCTCAGTCGCATTCTAGATAGATAGCTTGTGTCGCGAGGACCAAGTTCTGCACAAGACCAAAGTGTTAGCGTCGAGAACAAAGAAAAGATAAGTCGCGCGAACGAGTGTGCATGAAAACTTACACGAAGAGCAGATGCGGCTGAAACACCCATCAAGCTCATAGGGCTAAGGTTCCGAAGAGCGTGTGCCTCAGTAGACCCAAGCATAACATCGATGGCGGCGATGTCCTCTTTGGTGGGATCCAGTAGATTGGTCTCAGGAGCAATTTCCAACGCCCGAGGTGCAGAGTTCGAAGCCTTGGCCGAAATTCGGGAAGCCTTGACCATGCTTTTAATCAAACCTTCGCTTGCTTTAGCTTTGCCCTTCTGCTTGGCAGCCTCTTGGTCAGACTCCTCCATATTTATAACTTCGGTCTCCCTAAGGACCTCAGAAACTGGCTCTGGAGTTACCTCGGGAATTGGCTCTCGAGCTGCCTCGGGAGCAGCTATATGAACCTCTTCGTCGATGGGCTCATCAACAAGGCCTCGGCGCTTCTCGACTACTGCTTCGGAAGTAGGGGTGGCAGTTTCCTCGACCCAAGGTCCTTTCACTTTGGTGGCCCTCTTCGATTCAGCTCTCTTCCTCTTAGAGCCTGGGAAAGGGAGGGAAGCAATTTCGTAAGTATGAGATAAAGTAGAAGTTGGGATGCATACAAATCAACCTAGAAAGATGTCATCACCTTTCGAAGTCCCCTGGCCTGACGAGCCCTTAGATTTCTTGTCTTCGACGAGTTTCTTCGCCAAATTCACCATTTGATTGATGCCTTCGGTGGTGTCAAGAACTTTTTTCTCCTTTTTCTTCTCTTTCTTCTCTTTCTTCTCTTCCCCTTCTTTGTCTCCCTTCTCTTCGGTTTCCTCCTCCTTCTCCTCTTCGGCATCCTTAACGGCCCTGTTGGAAAAACCTAAGTGGGAAGGGAAAAAGAAAACATCAAGAGGCGATCATTCAAAACAAGCATTAGTGAATTTTGAACATCGGTAAGTAGCTCACCATGCCTCTTGCATGCCTATCGGTGCTCCTTCAAAGCGGCTAAGATCATCCACTGCCGATGAGGACACTTCTCCTGTTTCATGACCTCGGTTGCCCACTCGAGCAAGTCTCCCGGTGGGTTGTTTGGAACCTTTTCAGCTGTATGTCACAAACATGAAAGTAAGCACGAGCTATGATGATCAAAGACCAAATGGAGACGAAAATACTTACGTTGAGCATTCCACTCTTCGGGGAAGCCAGGCTCAGCTAATAGCAGCCTCGTGGGAATGAGCACATAACGATCGTTCCAACCTCGATCACCATGGTCTTCACTCTTACTCAGAATGGCGTAAGATCCCCGAGGTAAGAGAGTTACCACCCTGGCTTTGTGAAAATATGGGTAGTAAAGAGAGATCAGATGTTGGAAGGTGAAGGGAAATTTAGCTAACCTACTTAAATACTCGAGGGCCTGTACAACCCTCCAAACCCCGGGGCCCAGTTGAGCCAAGCACAAAGTGTAAGATCGACAAAACGTGTCGATTATGGGGTGAACTGGCAAACCAAACCCTATGGTGAAAGGATATGTGAAAACCGAAGAATACCCTGGAACATGGGTGGAGGCAGCTGCGTCCAGGGCTTGAACCCTTATTTCCACCTCGAGTCCCCAACGGCAATCTGCCCGACCACTCTCAATCACATCTTCGGTTATCACGCTCGGGGTGACATGCACTGGTATGTTTCTTTTCTTCCCTTTTGGGCATCGAACTGAACTTGGACTTTAAGGTCCTTATCATTGCTGAAATTCGAAGGAATAACCAACCGTGGGTCTATCTCTACTTCGAGAGGAATCTTCTTTCTCGACTTTTTCGAGGTTCCAGTTTCGATCTGTGACCCCTCTTTGCTAGCCTCGGTCTCGCCTGAAAATTGAAAAACTTAACCATTTATATAAATACCATTTGTAATAATTATGTAAATTATATTTTTCAATGAAACAAAACAATTATGTAAATTATATTTTTAAATTTATTAATGTAAAGTAAATAAATAAACACTAAACAAACGTTTATAAATTGATTGGAAAAGAAATACACACAATTTATTGAAAATTCGGGAAATACATAATTGAAATGACAAAAACAAACTAGAAATTGAAAATTACAAAGATACTAAATAAACTAGAAATTCGAAAATACATAATTGAAATGACATAGATATTCCCTTAACCATCTCTTCAAATTTTCAATCACGCAGAATAAAGTCATTTATTCTATCCCATTCGGTCTTGTGAAGTTTTTCTAAGTGCTTCCTAAACTTTCCCATCCCTCCACCGTGCACACCAGTGTAAATTTGCCACTCTTTGTTACAGAGGCTACATTTAGCTTTCTGAGTTTCAGTATCTTTCATAATAAGTTGCCACACTATAGAACGACATCTTCGTTCCGCAATTCTTGTTTCACTAGGACCGGGAGCAGCGGGAGCTTGATTTTCAGCCATTATAATTGTTTGGACTTTGGAAGAAATTTAGAAAATAGCCTTTTAGAGTAATTTGAGAGATAAATTGATAGAAAGTTATGAATTGTGTGATATAATGATGAAATAATAGGGTATATATAGATAAAAATAGGTTGGGGGAGGTATGGGGGACGTTTAGGGGGGGGGGGGGTGATAGGCAAATATGGCCAACGGCTATATTTGAAAGAGAGCCATTGGCTCAAACTGCCGGCCCGGTTCCGGCCCGGTCCGGGCCGACAGTCGGCCAAATATATTTTTTTTTTAATTTTTTTTCCTTTGTGTTTTATTTAAAGTGGTGGATTATTTGAAAAATATTACAACAAAATATTATCAAATTTTTACTTGTACATATGTTTGGAATGTTTAGTTTATTTCAATGTTTAAAGTTTAAACTTAGAATTAAAAAACTTGTAGTATTTTTTTAAACTTTGAACTTTGAAGTAATGAAATTTTTGAAGTGATGATTCAAAGTTCAAATTTTTGAATTAATTTATTAAGTTCAAAATTCAAACTTTGAATTAATTTTAGAAAAATCAAATTTGAACTAATTTACAAACTAGTAATTAATTGTAGTGTTTTTGCGCAAACTATAAATTAAAAATAAAAAGTATGAAGACAATAGTTGTGATTGAATTCCAAGACTTGGAGCAATTTTATTGAATTGTTTAAGACATAAGTAGTGCAACACATACTACAATAGCTAAACTTTCAAACTTGTAATTTCAAAATTCTTATTTAAAAAATTACATTCTTTTAAACATATTAGCTAGTTTCTTGAGGATAGTTGTAGGCTTTTCTTCAGGAAGTGGCCGTTGTTGTTCTTGTTCATCATCTCCTTCTGGTTCTTCTTCTTCTTCTTCTTCTTCTTCTTCTTCTTCTTCTTCTTCTTCTTCATTGCCGGTTTGACTCCCTTCACTTGTTCCGTCGCTCAATATTTGATCGAGATATGCTTTGCCTTTTTGCTTAGTAAGTTCTGGTAGACCAAAGTTTCTTCACTCTGCTCTGATCCAATCCCTGAATAAAACTCCTGTCTCCATTGCCTCCTCCTTCAACGAATATTTGTGATCTCTAATTTGAAATCTTCCTTGGCTAAAAGCGCTTTCCGATGCAACTGATGAAACTTGAATTGTTAATATATCCCGGACCATTTTTGAAAGAATTGGAAATTGCGATTCTTGATTCTTCCAATAATCCAACAAATGATGAGTTCCAAAGTTGTTAAGTTTCTTTGGATATTGAATTAAATACACTTGGAACTCGCTGTATTCCTCCCCGTACTCGTCCTGTTCTGAAAGCAACTTTTCATCAAGTCCCCCAAAAGTGCTCATCCCCGCCTGTGAAGAACTTTGCCCGGTGGATTGTATTGGTTCCGTTGGTGTACAGTGTCTGCCCAAGCTCTATACTTTGCAACAACAGCCACGGAATCTGCATAAACTTTAGCAATAGCCTCTTCTACACTTGGATACTTGTTAGTAGCAATTTCAGTAGGTGTAATTTCTAAATTTGCATATACTTCTCTAACAAGTCGTTCAGTTAACTTAATTTTAAAAGCAGGATGCAACACAGAAGCAATGTAAAAAAGAGGAGGAGTTGGAAAAAAATATTTTCTAAATTTTTCAATCATTCTCTCTACAGCCGGTTTATAAATTTTATATTGCTTATATAATTTCAATAATTCCGATATTCCAGCTATATAATATAACATGGTAGGAGTAGTTGGATAATATTGACCAGAAAATTCTAAAGTAGCGTGATAAAATTTTTGTAAAAACTGAAGAAGATGTTGAACAAGTTGCCAATCCTCATCTTTAAGGTGATAGATTTCCATAAAATGTTTATTATACATTTGAGAAATAGGCACTTTATATTCATAAGCGACAGTCAATGCATCATATAATATGTTCCACCTAGTACAAACTTCCTTTGGGACTCTCCTAATTGGCATTCCTAATTCTATACATTTTCTTTCCCATTCTATTCTTCTTTCTTGGTTTTTATTTCTAAAAATATAAGTAATAGCTATTTGCACCTTACTGATAATGTCGTTAAACAAGTCAAGACCATCTTTTACTACTAAGTTGTAAATATGACATGCACACCTAATATGAAAAATTCCGCAAAAGGGGGGTTCAAAATAGGTATCAAGTTCCTAAGTGCATCTGTGTTGTTTGTAGCATTATCTACCGTAATACTAAAAACTTTGTTAGTTAAACAGTACGTACGATAAATTGATGAAACTTTATTACAAATATAATTTCCCGTGTGTGGTTCATCAACAACTTTATAAGCAATAATACGTTTTTGAAATACCCAATCAGGATCTATCCAATAAACAGTAACAGTAATATAATCACATCCATTAGTAGAACGACCCATATCCGTAGTAAGACATACTCTAGTATCAAAGTTATCAAATAAATATCGCAAATAATCCTGATATTCGTTCTTAAATTTCATTTTTAACAGTAGTTCTTGGAAAACCTTTAAAAGAGGGATTATATATAGACTGAACATAACGAACAAAACCAGTAGAAGAAGGAAAACTATAAGGTAAACCCTCGAGGGCAACTAGTTTAGCAATAGCTTCCCTATCCTTTTGTTTATCATAAGTAAGAAGCCCTCCTGTTGTTTGGTTAATTCTTGTTTGGGTACCCGAAGATTAATCATGCGCTACTCCCCCATGTTCGGTCCCTAAATATATACCACCCGCCCGCATTGACCATTCTTTAGGATGTTTCTTTTGTAAGTGGGCCCTAAGTTTACCCGTCCCACCCTCATTACCCCCAGTTTTAAAAATCCACACCTTTTCACAAATCCCACACATGGCCGTCTGCGATTCAACATTCTTTGTTGCAAATTCCCACACCTCAGATCTTTCCTTACGTTTAACCGGTATTCTAGTAGGAGGTACAGGAGGCAAGTCAGACTGAACTTCGGGTGGACTAGCTTGAAATTCAGGTGTTTCTTCTAAATTAACCCCGCTTTGATTCCCATATCGTATTTCTAACATTTCGTAATCAAGTATATTATCAGCGCTAACATTATAATATTGAGAATCATCTATGTGGGTGAACTGACTAGAACTACCAGCAATTTCTTTACCCCTATTTCCCCTACGACCACGTGCCCGCCCCCACCACTAGTTCCAATTGAACCTCTTTGAGACATAATAATAGCAAATAAAATAAATATATGACAAAAAAAATTATAAAAAAGTAGAAGTAGGAACGACCAACCAAATATAACCGTATAATTGAGGTGAAGTTGAAACTTGAGCCTCCACTTCAATTAATTAGTTGAATACTTGATAATCGAAAAATTATAAAAATAGCCAAATTGATATTTCAACCAAGTAGCGCCTCCAGTTGACCCAATACTTGATATTTGTAAACTTCACCAAATAGCCAAATATAACTTTGATAGCAACTCCAATTAGAACTTGATAAAGTAGCCAAGTTATAAACTTTTAACAAATAGCCAAAGTAGAATAATAGCCATATTGTAGAGAATTAGAGAGAATTGGAAGATTTGTGTGAAAAATATGATGAAATAATGGGGTATTTATAAAAAAAATAGTTAAGGGTGGTTATGGGGTGGTAGAGGGGTCAAAATGGCCGTTTTTGGCCGTTGGAGAACGGCTAGGGGGTCAAAAGAGCCGTTGCCAACGGCTAGTTAACGGCTGAAAATGTGACTTTTCCTTTTTTTTTTTGGACCGGTCCGGTCCGACTCGGTCCAGCAGGTTCCGGTCCATTTTTTTACCGGTCCATCCGGTTTTTTTTTGGCCAACCGTTTCGGAACCGTGTCGGGGGGGGCCAATAAGGGGTAACGGACCGGTCTCAACTGGTCCGAGCCGGTTTCCGGCCCAAATTCAGCCCGGTCCGGTCAAAACCGGCCCGTTAGCCACCCTTAGTCCTAGCCGCTCCACCTCTGTAGTAGCCAAATAATTATGAGTAGCACCTGTGTCTATCATCGCACGAACAGGTTTGCCATTAACCCGCACGTCGATGTACATAAGTCCCTTACTTTTTCCAACCCGAAGTTTGGCATCGGCTTCAGAAGTCTTCTTCTGATCAGCATGATCAGCTTCCTTCTTCAACCGAAGACCTGCAGTACTTGATTCACCCACTTCTTGAGAGATGGAGTAGAATGTGTGCGAGAACGCACCAATCGGAGCCTCACCGTCATCCTCATCCTCTTCGTCTGCTTCTTCTTCATCAAGAGTTTCATGGGCGTTCAGCTTCCTCTTTTCAGGGCAATCAGCAACCCTGTGAGGACCCCCACATTAAAAACATCCACCTTTAGGAACAAAGGCAGCTCCCTTTCCTTTTCTTTGAGCTACCGTATTGCTACTGCTCGAGGAAGAGGCCTTGGAATAATTATTACTCCGCTCTCCCCCACCTTTGCTAGGACCACTTTTATTAGATTGACCCCCTTTGTAGTTGTTACCACCAGCAGAACGTGGAGTCGTCTGCTGCCTATCATTTCGAGTATCCACTTAATAGTCTGTAATGCACTCAGCAGCCTGAATAGCCCTTGCCAACGTGTCCACCCTTTGCCTTTGTAACTCGGCACGAGCGTAAGGTTTAAGTCCCTCCATGAAGGTAAAGAGCTTATCCTTCTCACCCATGTCGCAAATGCTTAGCAATAGGGCTGTGAATTCACGAACATATTCCCGCATAGACCTCATCTGCCTTAGCTCCCTGAGCTTTTGTCGAGCACTGTACTCAACATTTTCTGGAAAGAACTGTCCACGGATAGCTGCTTTCAACTCATCCCATGTTGCCAGTTCTGGTTCACCATTCTCCGCGGCCTCAACTTTCCCACGCCACCATAGTTTGGCGTCACCCTCAAGGTACATGACTGTAGTTGTGATCTTCTGATCATCATCTAACCCGCCAACTGCCTTGAAATATTGTTCCACGTCGAACAAGAAATTCTCGACTTCTTTAGCACTTCGAGCACCATTGTAATGCTTGGGCTCTAGGAACTTCATCTTTTGTTTGGGAACAAAATTCATTGCACCCCCACCTCCGTTTCCTCCTCCTCCTCTGAGAAGGCCCTGCATGACTTGAGCCATCAAGTTGTTCACAGTGTTTTGCAACGCCGCATGCGACGCTGCATTCTCATCCAAATGTTGTTGTATAGTAGCATTCCTTTTCTCGCTCGCATCGAGCTTTTTCTTGACCGCAGCAAGCTCAACGCGGTCATTCTCCATGTCTTGGCTCATGTGAGCGATGTCTGTCTCACTCCGATGCACAAGACGAGTAAGATCATCCAGTCTCTCTTCAAGACTAGTTTTGAGATCCGGGACCGTCCCTATGATCTCTTTTAGTGCCTCGACTGCTTCTTCGAGCGCACCAACCCTTTCACCGTTCGTTTTCTGTCCACCAGCCATGTTCCGTATTGTTTGTCAACCTTTTTCTTTGTCCGTTGTCGAGCCTACGCTCTGATACCAACTGTTACGCGGGGTCTTCTTGAGTTTGCTTAGAAGGGCAACGTACGCTGGCTAGTAGTCCCCTCCTCACGCTAGACTAGAGCGTCAGTGCCGTGCGGGAAAACCGATGTCAATCACAGTGTGTATAAAAAGAGTAATTGAAAATGAAAGTCGTTGCACTTGCTTGTATTAATCAAAAGCCAACCGATTACAAGAAAGCCAACGTGGTGTCGAGGGGGCAAGACACCAGAGCAGAAATATGAAAGCAGCTTACAATTTGTTCGAATCCTTATACCCCCTATATATGTTCTTAAAAAATAAACCCATGTCATAGCAGCAGACACTAAGGGGCTAGACAATCATACTAGAAAAATACAGAAAGATAAACCTAACTATATTTACATGATGTGCGGCACTTTAAGGGACCGCATCCTTGTCTGCGTCTTCATAGCTTGCGCGCAGGGCTCAAAGGCTTTGGCGCGCGCATGCGCAGGGCAATCTGCGTTGAGTTGTGCATGCGTTGGTCGCATGGCATAGGCGCACTCTAGTGTGGGATAGGCAGCATTGTGGCACGCATGCGTAGGTCGTATGGCGTTGGCGCACTCAAGTGCGGGGCGCGCGGGCAGGCTTTGAGGGTGCTGTCAGCTTGCTGCGCGCGGGCACGCTCAACCGGTGGGGTGACATACGCAGATGCGCATATAGATCTTGGCGCGGCCACAACTGTGGCACTAAGCATCTTGAGGCTTGCCAGGGCACCACGGGGCGCGCCCAAGGAGTCATGGGACACGGCTGAGAGGCCGCCCATGACACCCTCGACGTCATTACTGTCATCATCGTGGTCGTCACCACCAACATCAACGTCAAAGCTGACCTCAGCCTTGTCACGACCAGCCCTCTCTTTGCGTCACCTTGGAGCACTGGCTATCGGCGTCGCTTCCCCATCGCCCTCTGCCTCAATGACTTGCAGCGCCGGCACGGTGGGGATAAAATCGCCGCTCACAATTGCGGCGGAAAAACGCATGGCCCTCTCGCCAGAGTCACTAGATCCTTGTCCAAAATTTGCAGTAGACATGGTGTGAGATTTGAAAGAAAAATTTTCTGACAAGAAGGAAGGTTGAAATCTAGGTTGAGCAGGTCAAGAAATTAGCTGAAAAGGGAAGCTTTCTCTCTCTTTCTCTACTATTTGCAGAAGGTTATCAAATGGAGAAGAAAGTCTCCCAGTGACGTACTTATAGGTGATGTGCACGTGCAAGTGGGAAAGCAATGATGACTATAACGCTGGAGGAAGCGAATAAGTCGGCGTGACCATTCGGTAGCCAACGAACAGTCGCCATGTAACGCGGAACAGTAATTCGAAAAGGCGTGCGGCTTTTTGAAACTCTTGCATAGGGTTGAGCCACGTCATCTTCCCGCTTAAATTCGTTCCACTCCTCGGCGGCCCTGACGCTCGCCTAAGGAGTGGGGGGACTATCTGTATTGGATAAAAACCGACGTGCTCAGATAGTACCTCGGTGTAACGAATCGAGGACAATCAAACTGATGTTTCAAAGGGGAAAGATCGAAGCAAACGATTGAACCACCGAAGTCGAGTACCAATGTCGTCACCGAAGGCGAGCCGCGAGCTGTGCTTCGGTGACACACACCTCGACCGAACAGCAAGGTCACACCACCGAGGTCATGCATTTGGGCCTCGGTGGGACACCTCGGTTTCAACGACTTGACAACCTACTACTGCAGCCCACTAACTCCACTCCAGAAGATGCTGAACGTGGATGTAGGCACGATCAGTCTTAGAGAACGTGGGCAAGACCCTTTGTACCTATAAATAGCTCCTCATTTTACATTGTATTCATTCAGAAATACTTACAGAAACTCTGGCAAAATTTGTACTCACAGATATATATTGAAAACACATTATTTTCTTGCATTTTCGCTTGTTATTCGTGTTGTCTCGACTTTGATACTGAGATTTGCTTGTATTCGCTACCCAAATTTGATTTGTGATCCTAAATCAGTTTAGGCCCATACAATAAATTAATTTGACTTATCAAAATAAAGACTAGAATTAAAACTAAAATACAAAGATAAAAACTATAAAGATGAGGAACTAGACTAGGATTCAAAAGTGCAAAAAATTAATATATAGTGTAAATTTTTGAAATTTTACATTGAAATAAACATAAATTATACATAATATTATACAGTAATTTATAAGAAAGTATTTGTCTAATCGGTTTGGTTCAATTATTTTTTTTATATAAAACCATAACCAAACTATATTTTATCGATTTTTAAAATTAAAAACTAAAATCAAATCTAACCGAAAACATGTCGTTTATCGGTTTTCAATTTGATTTGATTTTCTCTCAACACCCCTAACAATTATGATGACCAATAACCATAAACTAAGTGATCATATAAAAAGAATCTTAAGTTTCTTAATTTTATCATTTTAAGGTGTCATTAGTTTGGAGATGAGCAAAATATGGAAATAGTGTGCCCCACATGCATGGATGATGGAACTAAATGTGTAGTGCCCCAGGCCTTTCCGTCTGTCAAGCATCGTGATAATGTGAATGCATGTGCTTCGTATTAGGAGTACTACAAATACGATATAACTTTGGTGCTAGGATTCAAACTGCTTTAAACGATAACTATGTTGTGTGCCTAAATATAGCAGCCTTAGCCCATACATAGTCTATGTCAGTCGAATCCCGTATTCCTTTTCTTGCTTTAGTATTTATTATTATGAATACCATGCCCACAAGGTGATGGAAAAACTTATTCCCATTGACGGTTGCTCCAATCAAATATAGTAAATACTACTATGAGATATGTGTTTTGCTTATAAATTTTATTAGTTAACCAAAAATTATAATATGTATTTCAGAATTTAACTTGTGACTGTTATGATTAAGTTATGTGACTTGATGCAAAATTCGGACGAGAATAAACAAGTCTGAAACCGTATCCTTCACTTTTGAATGTCATTGACATTTTGCAGTCATCAGTTCAATTTTCCATTTCAAAGCTTATCGGCTTGTAATTAGAGAGTTTTCATTTTTGTATTAGGTTTTTAATTAACCGAATTTGATTATTTAAACACTTATTCTGGGAAAAGGTAACACTAACAACTACACAAAAAGCAGCCAAGCTTGGGTTTTCGATGTCTAGGTTAGTGAATTCATATGACTCTTTGAAGCACATGACTCTTTATGTTGTCTATGTTAGAATAACTTGTAGTATATCTTACTAAAACTTAACAGTTATGCTTTCTTTCTTAGCTTATGATTGCATAAACTTTATTGACCCTGATGAATTAATTCCCTTTTTACTTGGGAAATCTTTTATGTAAAATAAAGATGTCAGACGTATATTTGAGTGGACTCTTCGCCATTTTGATTGTTCGTATACTGTCTAAGGATGTAATTATTGTACATAATAACATCTTGGTTTTTAGAGAAATTCGTTTGTCAACTATGATGAGATACACGGAATTAAATTGCAAGTTCATGGGGTGTTAAAAAAATAAAAGAAATTAAAGGGAAGAAAAAAGTACTAGGAGTATATTTTGTCTTTACTAAAAGAGAAATAGGTAAGTCTCTTTCAAACACATTTTTAAATTACTTTAAAACATCAATTTCAATTGCTATTTAACGAAGTAGGAACAATACACGCCTTCTTACTTTAGATTTATATATTACTACTACTATACTACTTTTAGGAGTCGTTTGGTATGTGGTATAAGATTAATTAATCCTAATATAAAAAACTGGATGATTTTATCATGTGTTTGGTTTGCAAATTCAAATCAGTATAATCTAATCCCAGTATAAATTTATGCACAATTTGATGGATAAATCAATACTAAAAGCCCTATAATATTTACTTATCCTTATATAACTAATTCCGGTATAACTTATCTTTGTACCAAAGAAACTTTCTTTAGGGAACATCAATTTTGAGAGAATGGATCAATTACTGGAAGCTTGTAGTAAGTCTTTGTAAAGAGGGTATTTTGACATCACTAGTTCTTTTCGTAATTATAAGAAGCTTGTAGTAAGTCTTTGTAAAGATGTGGTATTTTGACATCACTAGTGCTTTTCGTAATTATAATCTGTTTTCGAAACATAACTATAATTCTTGCTAAAATCATGTAAATTAAAATTGGAAAACTAACACGAAAGGCCATTCCTCTTTATCTAATTAAACTTTATACATATTTCAAGCTTTTTGAGAATGAAATTAATATTTAATGATTTCAACTTCATCTTAAATTACATATATGATTTTGATTTCACAAAACAAACTCTTCTTTTCGTTATGCTAGTCCCTATTCCACTATTTAGAAGAAGAGTCTCAACATAATAGTAAGAATTCACGATAGGATTTGATTTAAATCATGAGATAATATCTTCAAATCATGAAACAATCTCTTACAGGAACATAACTTAAGGTTACTACAACAAGTCTAATTTGATAAGTATTTTTAGACCTCACACATAATTTTTGCTTAATCATATACGGAGTAATATTCATAACACTACTGAATTGACTAATCTAGATTTACGCTAAGTATGTCACAAACATAGAAATACTTGATAAAATCATTTCTTAATTCTCTATGCTTGGGCGTAAAACCTCCGATTAAGATAAAAAGATCTCATCTATCTCACCAATTGCTAGGTGGTGTATAACACAAGTTTAATATACCTAAGGTGTTACTTTTAACCTATACTCCACTAGTACATTAGAAAGATTTTCAAAATGTCCTAGTCCTATAACAAAGCGCAGCCTCATAGGTACAATTTCCTTCCATGTTCCAAAAATGTTGAGAGCCAAGTCTAACCAAGCCAGCTAAGTACCCAGTCTTTAAACTCATCTTTACCATTAGTACACGCCTTTGACCATATAACAAAAATATATATAACCAGCATTCTTTTTCCATCTTTTTGACAGCTCTCATTGATTCCCTTTTTTTCTTTTTTCCATATAGTAATACACAACATCTTCAAAGCCTTGAACTTGAACCCCTTAAAAACCTTTCCTCAAATAAACAAAAAAACATCCTTTATTCTTGCCTTGTTCAAATATATATACATAGAAAGCTCTTTCCTTTATTGTGTTCATAGCAAAAACTCTTTATTTTTTCTTTCTTTTTAAGCTAAAGACTTGACCTTTTAATTAAGCTATGCTCAAGAAAATGGTGCAATACCAAAGATACCAACAATGGAAAAAAGGAGTTTGTTTAGATGAAGAGTCACAACACTTTGGTTTTGTTAGTGAAAACAATAAAAGAACTTCAAGAACAAAGCTTTTGTTTCTTATTCTTCTTTCTTTTATCTCTTTTAGCTTTATTTTAGCTCCTTTGTTCTTCACCTCTGCCTCAAGTTTTTCTATTTTAAGTAAGTTTCTATCTTTGTTCTTTTTCTTCTTTATTTTGTTGTATATGGTTTATGTTTGCTTTGTTTATACTGTTTTTAATTGTTGTGTTTTTGTGGGTCTTTTGCAGATTCATTTAGTTATGAAGATGAAAGGGTTGTTGTTCCTGTATCAGATGTACATGCTTCTGTTTGTTCCTCTGTTTCTAACGGTAAGTTGCTTTACGTTGTGTTTCTTTTTGTTTATTGATTGCTTGAATACTTTGAAAAACTAGATATCTGCATCCAAGGGTGTGCTTAGTGCTCAATGAAATGTGATGAGAACCATCACGTCTCAGGTTCAAATCCGTCTAGAAAAAAAAAGACTAGGTCTATCTCCCCATCTATCCAAGCAAATTAGCTAGTATCGCTGGTGGGTGGTGGGAGGTCGAAATTAGTCGAGGTGCGCTTAAGCTGGTCTGGACACCATCGTTATCCCAAGAAAAAATGCTAGAGCTTTTTCATTTTTTTTTTTTTTGATAAAATGTTTTTGGAATTTTATCATGTTCACCATGGATGGTTATGGGCTCTACCCCTTTGTTGCTTCTGAAGAGGGAAGCAAGTTCTTGTTCTTCTTTGTGCTTTTAGATTGCCTCCTAGGCTTCGGTCTACTCAAAAGTGGTAAGAGCACAACTTGTCGTGTTTGAGTTAGGCACGCGTCACAGCTTAGAACCCTGGCACAGACTATAGCCCGTTTTAAAGTGGGAAGCATAGAGGGGCGGACCTATTGTCTACCGAGTTTTGAACCGTCTTCGGGATTTATCGGTTGTAAAAAGGTGTGCTTCTAGATTTTCTTTCCTATTTTGAGGTGTTGTAGGAGGTAGTCTGATCCTGTTTTCTACTTTAAGGTTGACAAGGATATAGGCCTTCAAATTGGTGTTTACTTATTTAAAGACTACATACAGAAAATGCACAATAAATATGTTGAATGTTGCAAGGCTTTTCATTTGCTATTAAATCTTTTTGGTTTTTGATGTTAATCTAACAGTTAGGGTGTCATATCAACGGTCAAACCTTTTAGTTTTATACGCTTCTTTTATCCAATTGTTGAGAGATTTCTTTTAATCTAAATGCAGGATCAATTTGCTGTGATAGAAGTAGCATTCGAACAGATATCTGTGTAATGAAAGGGGATGTAAGAACAAATTCTGCTTCCTCCACAGTTTCACTCTACAGAAACAATGGTTATAAGGAGAGCCGTGTTTCTGGATCATCTGGCGACACTGATGATATATTCCAACATGAAAAGATTAAGCCGTATACTCGCAAATGGGAAAAAAGTGTAATGGACACCATCGATGAATTAGACCTTGTTTCAAAGGGAGAAAATTCTGCTGTTCATCAGAAGTGTGATGTGCAACATGACGTACCTGCTGTGTTCTTCTCGACTGGAGGTTACACGGGTAATCTTTACCATGAGTTCAATGATGGAATTATGCCTCTTTACATCACTTCTCAGCATTTTAACAAGAAGGTTGTGTTTGTGATCCTTGAGTATCATGATTGGTGGATTTCAAAATATGAGAACATACTATCTCACCTCACTGAGTATCCTATAATCGACTTTAGAGGCGATAACAGGACTCACTGCTTCCCTGAAGCCATAGTTGGTTTAAAAATCCATGATGAGCTAACTATTGATCCTTCGCTGATGAAAGTCAACGGGACCATAAGAGACTTTCGAGACCTGCTAGACC
The DNA here is from genome assembly GCA_037355625.1 of Petunia x hybrida. NCBI lineage: Eukaryota > Viridiplantae > Streptophyta > Magnoliopsida > Solanales > Solanaceae > Petunia > Petunia x hybrida. Next base: position 2,312,894 of record JBBBVM010001054.1, on the reverse strand, counting down.
GAGCTTATCTGCCGCGAATTAGAGATTTAATCCATGAGGAGGAACGTGATAGACTTGCTTTGTCACCATCAGCTAATACCAAGATAGAGATGACTGAAGAAAAGCAGGACCGGAAGAAACCTAAAGTGGTCATAATATCCAGAAATGATTCAAGGGCAATACTCAATGAAGATTCCATAGTTAAAATGGCACAAGATATTGGGTTCCAAGTAGAAGTTTTGAGGCCTCAACGAACAACTGAGCTCGCAAAGATCTATCGCATTCTTAATTCCAGTGATGTTATGATTGGAGTTCATGGTGCTGCTATGACTCATTTCCTCTTCATGAGGCCTGAATCCGTCTTCATCCAAATCGTTCCACTGGGAACAGATTGGGCAGCAGACACTTACTATGGACAACCGGCAGTGAGATTAGGTCTCAAGTACACTGGCTACAAAATCCTTCCACAAGAAAGCTCTTTGTATGATGAATATGAGAAAACTGATCCTGTTCTGATGGACCCGGACAGTGTGAACCACAGAGGATGGGAGTTCACAAAAAAGATCTACCTTGATCGTCAAAATGTGAGGTTGAACCTTCGGAGGTTCCATAAAAGATTGCTTCGCGCCTACTATTATTCTATTGCAAAGGAGAATGAGCGTGTCCATCATCCAAATCAGTAATTCTTTTCCATCTTGGTGATTACTAGACTTGGTTAATCTCAGTCGTTATAGTTCTTAGAGTTGTACATCAATTTTCACAAAAAGAAAAAAAAGAAAGATGAGAAAATTCTGTAAAGATTAGTGGCAACTGCGTTTGTACATCAAGTAGGAAAACAATAAGTTTCTTTTTTGTTATATACTAGTGAGTTCAAAGTAAAAGATTGTGTTGCTTCTTAATATATCTATAGCTGTTCTTGTGCAATTTTTATGTCAAGTACTAAGCAGTTTCAGTGTTATACTGGTATATACTTGCTCAAAGTTCACTATACTTTTAATGTCATCCTTAGCTCCCGTTTGGACATAGAATTTGGGAGTATTTTTTGGACTATTTTTTCAAATTCTTGTTTGTTCATAAAGTTTGTCCAAATTTTGTATTGTAAAACATCAAAATCCCAAAAATTGGTTGAGACCAGTTTTTGGGATTTTTGGGAGAACTTTTATTTTCCACTCACAGAACTTCAACTTTTCTTCAAGTGAATTGTATGTCCAAGCTCAACTTCATGTTTCAAAAATTGTTTTTCAACTCAACTTCAAAAATTCAAAATTTTCAAGTTTCAACCAAATCATGTCCAAACGCAGGCTTAGTCTTTGCAGTTCTCTAAGATTGGGGAATTGACAGCATTGTTCGACTAACTCCTTATTTATGTTCAATACTTTTGCAATAGTTGCAAGGGTTAATTCTCATTTTTCTTTGTTTTCATTTTATGATTTTCTGGTCTTCATAGGCAAAGGTTAAGCTGTAAACTTTTTGGGGGCTTAGCTTTTATGCATACTATAAGTTATGCGGCATGTCAAAGCTCTGGTTGTCATTTCTTATTCTGAATATAAGCTGATCGTTTATATATGTTTGATTGTCATGTGCTGTCTGAAAAGAATTTGAACACAAATATTCCAACAATGTATCAGCTGGCTATGGTTCCTTTGAATAAATCTTATTTACATGATTATTTCTCTCCTTTCTATCTACTTTATGATTAGTGTAGTTGGCACTTGGCAACTCATTCCAATGAACCATATTACAGTTTTTATGACTTGTCCCAAAAGTCAGGCAAAGTTTGATATAATAAAATGATGGTTGAACAATTGCAGAGAATAGAGAAATGGTACCAATTAAAAGGCCTAGCTTATGCTGTAGAAAATTCTGCCAGAGCATTTCCAAATATGAAAATGCAGATTGCAGAGTATCCCATGTTCCTCAATCCTCACACTGGGGTTTTATGAGTTTGCATTCAAGGTAGTCAGGTTTTTAAATGCTGTATTAAAGCTGTAGCTAATAGTTAAACAAGACATATATTACTGCGAAGTTAAAAAAAGAGGCATGTGGTTTCTGAAATCTACTAGTCTATCAATTCATGAGAATTGCACCATGTAGGGGACTTATTAAGGAAAAATGCTCCCTATTAAAGATTTCTACTAGGTCCGGCCTAATGGCGAGGTCATTAAGGCAATTGCTTTGGCACCAAAATTTTATTTACATATTATGAAATCATTAGTTACTAGTAAAATTATACTTCTCATTTTGGAACGTATAAGAGGCTATGCAGATAAGTAACCTGATTATTATCATAAAGACACAATAGATGAAAAGGAATAATTTGATAACAATCTTGATAACTAAAATAAACTAAGTTTTTTGTAGTATCTTTTAAAGGTGATACTTTTTTAATAAGGAGTGGATTAAGCCATTTTTTTAGAGTGCTGAGTGAGTGACCGATATATGTACATGATAACCTGTATACTATTATTACAATTGATTAAAAAAAGAGAAATCAAATTTTATTAGTGAAGGGATCTGACGTATGCCCAAGTAAGGGTAGGGGTCACAAATACTCTAGTTGGAGTAGGGATCGAATACGAGAACTTGCACGAGACGCGATTTAGTTGGATTTGCTCAAATTAATTTAGCTATGACTAACGAAAGAGTAATTCAAGGTTTGTTTTTAACAATAAATAAAACAACTAGGTTACTAATTTCCCCTTAACCCTCTAATCTAATGGGTTTATTTCTAAACTCTAACTAGAGGCGAATTTACCTTGGAGGGACTGGCACCCGCTAGCTTCGGCGATATTTTGTATATATATATGTATATTTATAAAGAAAATCATACATATACTGAAACTGACACCCATAGTGAACAAAGGCACCTTGGTGCCAGTGGTAAACAGGACGTGTTTTCTCCCATATGACTGGGGTGATTCCCGTCTAGCTTTTCTTTTTAATCTTTTTTTGTCCTCCAACATAATAACACAGTGCAGTGTGTCCTTGTTTCGCCTCGGCAGACTTCTATTTTCTAACTTTTCTTTCCCTTTTATATTCTATACTCTTCTTTTTCTTCTTCTTTTTTCTTTTTGTTGTTCATTTTCTTTTTTACTTTGTGCTATCATATTAGAAACTTATTTTTCATAAATAACTTGAATTAATTTCAATTAATATATAGTTTGTCTCTTTTGATGGTACAATAATAATCTATACAAATTGGAGAATAATTTAAGCAATATCTTCTACTGACTTTTAAAAACATAAGTGGCTTGACTAACAGATCTTTACGGTTAATTCTCATAGATTTAAAAATTTAATGGTTTTATTGTGCACAGAATTTTCATAAAATGTGACTTTTAAAATAATTAATTTAACTCGAAATTATTGAAGGAATCTAGTCAAACGAACAAATATGTAGTAATTAAGCAACTTTTAAATACTTTTCTAATTAGGACGCTCTTTCATATTGATTTATTTGTTTTGCAATGTTCTTTCACGACATAGAATAATAAAAACAAGTGTGATAAATAAATTAAACCTAACTTATTTGTTTTTTCGAAATAAAAAGCCTAATAAACCTAGTTGAAGTAACCAAAATCTAACTGGCTCGACCCGACCCGCCCTTCCTCTCGACATAAAAGTGGCACCCGCAGTCTTTGAATCCTGGATCCTCCCCAGGCTCTAACACTGGTCACCCAATGAACCTTGCTCACATATACCCAATTCACTCCTTTCGGTGATGAATCGAGACTACCAACTCTTGCCCTTTCGGTACTAAGAGTTGGTGCTTTCAGTGCTAGCAAATAGTCCCTAGTAGGGTATCCCCCTTTCGGTGTTCAACCCGTTAACCCGAGGTAAATGCGACACACTTACCCTCGGTACCCCGTCACTACACTTTCCATTTCTAGAGATACCCTTTCGGTATAAATCTAGTACTTAGGGGTCAATTTGAGTTGTACACCTCAAGTTGTTGCAATGTAATCAAAGATAGTGACATGGGGTGTTCCTAAGTGTTCTAGAGCTTATTATACTATACCCATTTGATTAATGGATTAAGGTTTATTTAGCACCCTAGAAGGTGATTTAGCTACTCATGCTATGTAAGGAATCAAGATATGTAAGTAATAGATAATGCATTGAAATATAGTAATACAAAGATGATTCTCACAAAGTATGATGTTGTTCTTCACAACCCACGAAGCTTGATAAGAAAGTAATGATCTTTTCTCTCTACCTTACCTCTTATGTTATGTAAAGTAAAGAATATGTTCAAAAACCTAAGTCTAGCTATATATAGCATTTGCCTAGACTAATTACAAAATTATCATTTGCAGGTCTCGCGAGGGCCCTTTTAGCAAAAGGGCTGAGTTCTGGAGCTGGAGTAGGTAAAAGGGCTGGCGCCTCTTATATATAGGCTGGCGTCCTTTTGGAGTTGCATGAGAGGGCGGCCGCCCTTCACAGAGGGCGGCCGCCTTTTCTTCTTTTCCAAAAGAGGGCGATGTGTAGCCTTAGGATATGGTCACCTCTTCTTCTCAACAGCTTTTCCTTGATGGTGCAATGGGTGCCCGCCCTTTGGATGGACGGTCGCCTTTTCATCAGTTCTCCTAGTTCTTCAGGTTCCTTCAAAGGGCTGGGGCCTTTTAAGCCGCCCAATTGGTAACTCAGCATGGCTCTCCATACGAGGAAAGGGCAGTCGCCCTTTGCATGGGTGGCCGTCATTTCAGTGTTTCTGCAACTTCTTGAACTTGATCACGTTCTTGGGCATTCTTGCTCTTTTTGGTCTCTTGCTCTATCATTTAGCATTAACACCCGAAACCAAGAAAAATACATGAATTTTTCCTATGGATTGGTCACTTTTGGATTCAAAGACAAAAGTTTAAGCAAGTTAAAGTACGCAAAATGTTTGCTTGTCCTCCAGTAAACTAATCTCTACCCAAGAATAGTGAAGCACTTTCAAGTCTAGCATATGTCATACCCATATTTTTCTTAACTCGGAGCGAGTTAAGACTCGGATTTGACTGGGTAACTCGTTTGAGTTAGAAATTGGAGTCGCCACCTAATATAAATTTCTAAGGTGTATTAGGTCACATAAATATCTAAGGTCAGGTCTTTTGTTCAACACGTTCAATTCCAGAGATTCGAGGGTAAGAAGTCCAAGTGACTCGGGGAAGAAGGTGTTAGGCACTTCCTCAAGTCCCACAAAATTGGTTCCCGCCCGAGCAATTATTTTTGGGATGTCTAACAAGTTGTAGATAAATATTAATTATGTTCACAAAGTATATTAGTAACTTGAGAGTTAAAATCACAATTAATCATGAAATTAAATCTATTTATACAAAACAGTATATAGGGGCAGCAAGTACATGGTTTTGGGCTTTTAAATTTGCAAGAACGGCTTAAGCCCTATGCCTAATCGCATATTTGGCTTCTTATTTGCAAAATATTATATCCAGTGGACCATTATCACAAGGGCTAGTTCAATTTAGTCTAGTTATGCAATTTTTAGTAGTTAAACACAGTTTGCAGAAATGACCAGTTTTATGCAAATGGCCAGTTTTGACGAAAACAATTCAGATTTGATTTCAAACCAGGTTGGGGTTATTTTAAATAAAATATTAGCCATTGAGAGTCGGTGTGACTTGACATTAATTGTCGAGCCCTAACCTTAATGGCTATTTTATTTTTGGGGGCATTTCTGAAAATGTATATAAAAGGGTCTGTTTTAGAAAATGGGTCACAAAACACATAAAATTCACATAAATGGGCTGTCGCACATAGCATATACATATATATAGGCATGCAAATATATGATAACATGTGTTAAGCTTTAGAAAATACATATAATTAATTGTATAGTTGACCTCAATAACTTATACACCCCTATACAGTGTATAGGAGCTTAAAGTTTGTAAGTATAGGTTTAGACACACGAATGGGCCATATTTGAAAAGAGTTTTGGGCCCAGTTTAATTACACAAAAAGGGGCAGTTTTGTTTATGAAGATGATTCAAATTTCAGCAAGTATTACACGAATAGCCCCTATTTGTCAAAAATCACAGATTTCACAATTTAGTCATAGAAGTTGTTTTAAACTTTGATTTCAAAGACTAAGTATGTTGAGTTTAATTGACTAGGCATGAGACAACCTTGTTTTAGAAAATATGATGCAAGCACATAGAAGGAAAGGGATAGTAATGGCCCCTGTGTCCTAACAAATATACACATAAGGGGAGACTAGAAAGGGAAAGAATGTATAAAGCCCTGTTTCTTAAGCATCAAGGTAAAACTTCCCAGATGATTCATAATCTCAATGATTATGCTTCAACAATCTGTAACAATATGGGGTAGTTACTGAGCTATACATTCAATACCCTGCAGTTTTAACACTGGTATGGCCTTTTTAGACCATCCTAACAAGTTGTATAAAGGTTAACAGGGGCTAGAAGGAGACGAGAACCAAGATGCAAATTGACAAGAGCTCATGCAAGTATAGGCAGTTTAAATCATGAAAACAAACAGAGAAAGAGAGCAATCAAAAGGACCAGGCATAAGCTGGTTCAAAACATAGGCAATACTGATTAGAGTAGAGGTATACCTTTTGAGCAATAGCATTGAGCAAACAAGCAAAGTGCAGGCAGTAATAGGTGCTTGCAGGGACGGGGTCAAGAAGGAAAAAGAGAGCAGGGATCTTCCAAGAATTTTGAAAGAAAGTGAGGGAAAGTAGTATGCAGTATTTTGTATATCCAAGTATATGTATGCCTATGAAGTGTCTGTGTGATGCCCTAGAACTGTCTGGTGAATGAGAAAGGTCTTGGTTTAAATAAGTGTGATGGGGAGCCCTAGTTTTAACGGGTAAAAACCAAAGAAGACAAAGGAATATTGTCTCCTAAAACTAAAAGGATTCACTTAGGTACTTTTCCAAATATAGGACAATCAGGATCCCTAAATTAAGGTAAATCATATCCCTAATCACTATAGTCCCCCTTCTTTAAACACAATGAAGTCCAGGTTCTAAATCAAGCAAACAACTCCTATTTAAAATCAAATAACCAGCTTTCATTCAAGTAATCACAATTAGGCTCGAAGTTAATCTGAACAGATTTAAAAAGGATTCCCATTGATACTAGGCCAATCAAATAAACCAATTTCCGATCTTGTTTTCAATCAGTCATTTCAAAATTTAAAACTAATCAAGACCTTTCAATCACAATAGGTCAGTTCTCAAGCACATTACACATGAAGATGGCACAGTGAAACAAGATGATTGACTGGACAAAAATGCACAAATTGATTCCTAAATCATCATGGATTACAGGTCTAGAATTAATGGAGATGGTACGGTGTTGAAACCATGACCACACACAAATTCACAAAATATAATATTTAACCAGTCAATGACTTAAGCCAAGGTTAGGGGAGCATGCGAAAAAAAACAGTTACCAAAGGGTTAACGATCACACTAATTCACTGAGACAACTAGGCAAATTTAGATTTTAACGATCACATACATCCATGAGAAAATCAGGAAGAAAAGGAAATAAAAGGTTTAGGGTTACCCGCTTTTGCCATTGAATCGAACCGGCCTCAGCACGTTTCAATTACGATCTTCCCCTTTCTGACTTAATTTTCCATCTAAAATACGCAAAGGGTACGTATTTTGGCCGTCGTCTTAGTTTTTCGATGACAATGACGGAAGTCGATTGAGGGGTCGAGTTTTTTCCTCTATCATTTGGGGAAAGTACCATGGGGGTTATGTTGCGGACAACGGGAGGAATAAGAAATTGTATTTTCTTTGGGGTGTCGCCGGCGAGGATGGCCGGAAAAGGCCATGACAGTGAAGAACTAGGGTTTTCGTTGAGAGAGAATAGAGAGGAAGGGCGGCGGGGGTTTGAGAGGGGAAATGAGGGAGCCAGGTAGGGTTTTGGGGTTGGGATGTAATTAAAAAGGAAAGTTGATCCTTAGCCGTTGGATCATATGCGTGGAGGGTCAGGATGAAGCCACGTCGACATAACGTGGTAATGACGTGTATAAGTGAGTATGAGGTGGTATAAGAAAAGATGAGGTGTAAATATATGTATATAAATGTGTATAAATTGGTATACAAATGTGTATAAATATATATAAAATGCATATAGAATTGCAGAAAATTGCAAAATTAATTTTAAAAAATGCTAAAATGATTTAAAAAAGTAAAAATATCATTATGAAGTTTAAAATAATTTTACGCAATTTTGTTGAAAATATAGGTAATTATGAAATTCGTAACAAATATGCAAATTGTGTAAATAGCCATGGTTTTGTGCTGGTGTCTTTTAAAAATAGCCTAATTGACGTGTTTGTGCAAAAATAATGATTTTGAATAGGGGTGAGTGAGGGTAATGGTATAGTTATCAGTGCGATTTTGTCTGAAGAATGACTATTGAAATATGAGGGATAAAATTAGGTGTCAACAGCTGCTCCTCCTTGCCCGGGTATGATGAAAGAGTCTTTGGGCAAAGACGTTGACAGAACGACTAATTTTTTCACGACTCTTGAGGAGTGTGTTTATAGATTTTGAGAGTTTACGAGGTTCCCGATTGTAATGTTCTGTGTAGTCGGATTGTATATTCTGTAGTAAAAGTGAGTTTTGCAAAAACAGTGTATATATAAATGTAAAAATGGACTTTCCTGTTTGCTGGATCGTCTTGCCAGGGTTTCTCATCGTATGCATGTGTGTTCGTCATGTTGGGTTGTATACCTCATTATTATGTCAAATTGTCCACCACACACCATGCCGTTTTTTTCATTGGGCTGTCTACCCTTTGTCATGCCAAACTTCACATCGGGTTGTCTACCCTCTGTCAATGCCAAACTTCTTACAGGGCTGTCTACCCTCAGGACTTGTCTTCCCTTTGCCATGCCAAACTCAACATCGGGTTGTCTACCCTCTGTCATGCCAAACTTCTCATAGGGTTGTCTACCCTTTGTCATGCCAAACTCAACATCGGGCGGTCTACCCTCTGTCATGTTAAACTCAACATCGGGCTGTCTACCCTTTGTCATGCCAAACTTCTCATAGGGTTGTTTGCCCTCATGGTTGTCTACCCTTTGCCATTCCAAACTCAACATCGGGTTGTCTACCCTCTGTCAATGCCAAACTTCTCACAGGGCTGTCTACCCTCAGGGTTGTCTAGCCTTTGCCATGCCAAACTCAACATCGGGCTGTCTACCCTCTGTCAATGCCAAACTTCTCACATGGTTGTCTACCCTTTGCCATGCCAAACTCAACATCGGGTTGTCTACCCTCTGCTAATGCAAACTTCTCATAGGGCTGTCTACCCTTTACCATGCCAAACTCAACATCGGGCTGTTTACCCTCTGTCAATGCCAAACTTCTCACATGGCTGTCTACCCTCTAGGCTGTCTACTTCCTTGGCTGTCTACCCTGCAAAATAAAAGCATAGTGAAAGGACACTAAATACCTTCTCGTCAGGAGATGTTCGTCTGTCATGTCGTTATAGTCTTGATCACACCCAAGCAAACGATCAGTATTTTGAGCAAACAACTCTTTGAAACTATGCGAGGATGCAGTTTTGTCTTTTCGGGTTGAAAACCATGTTCTACATTTGGACTAGGTTTACTGATGGGCTAAAACGTGCCAAGGACATATAGTCTTCCTAAGCTTGAATGATTTTTAAAATTAAACATGCAAGTGCCAACCAATTATTCTCAATTGACCACCAAAACATTGTAATTTTATAAACCAAGTTTGATTACAATGGACAAAAGACACAAAGAAATCTTAAAAATTTGGATCCTCGGGTATCTTTGATTCGGCATCGGACTTCTTCAACTTCTTTTGCATCTTTCCAATGACTAACTGAGCATCGATCAAGTAAGTCATAGCTAGTAATCCTCCACCTCCATCTCTTTGATTGTAACTCTCATTGTACTTTTCCTCGAACCCTTTCTTCAGACCTTCCAGTTCTCGATCTAACTCCTCTACCTCATGTCTATGCCTCTTTCGCTCTTCTTTTCTTAACTTCTCAGACATCTTCAGTTTTTCCATTAACTATTTAATCTTATATTGGTTTTCAGCTTCTTTGTCTTTGACTGCCCTAGGTACGTCGGTTTTAGGAATGGGAGCGTCCTTCATGTCATTACGCAACCATTCCAAATAACCAACTCCACAGCCTGCATGGTATCTGTTTGGTTCAATTGAATTTTCTTCAGCAAACCTCTTTTCATTCCATATCTCGCGAATTTCTGGTACGAATGGAACTTTGTCTTCTTTATAATCTACTTGGAATCAGACTGTTTCTCCTACCAACGGGATATCTTGTCTTCTGCCTGCTTGCCTTAAAGCTCTAATAGGTACATAAGGCTAGAGACCACGTATACCCATAAGAACTACAAACGATTTCATCTTTGACCGAAGCAAAACTCGTGGAGAAGTGAACCAAGGGTACATCCACTGTATGTCTTCATCTTTCAAATTTTTCAACAACATATAGCACTCGTGAGTAGTGTAGGGTGCTTTGAATCTCTCAACGCCATAGTGTTGCGCCAATATGTGGTTCGAACGGCACATGTCATAGAACTCTTGGCTTGCGTTTGGTTTCCTTCGAAGGTGTTCAGTCAGCCACACTTGCAATTACAAGTTACAACCCTCGAAGTATCGAGCCCCATTCTTGCACCTTCCCAAGGCTCTAAGAATGTTGCCTAATATCGTGGGAACCATAGTGCCTACTTGATACCATAAAACAAGGCATGCGGAAGTAGACTATCTTTGTGTTGATCTCATAGTGCATTCCTTGTGGGACCACGACAACGCCAAAGAATACTACCGCAAATGCAAAAGTTCTTTTACACTTCCAATCATAGTGTGATGCAAACTCTGATTTGTGATTTTCATAACTCTTTTCATGACCAAACTTTTCATACAAGTACATGCAACTGAACTTGGACCTTTGTAAAAATTTGGACACATCATTTGTTCGAAAACCGAACGCCTCGCAAAACTCCTCTTCAGTGGGTTGACGTGGTATAATAACTCTAGCGTCTTGCCATCTATGTCCCTTTCGCCTCAAACCCGGATTTTCAATAAAACCTCCTATTTCCTCCAAAAGTGGTGTCATTTCGAACTCCCCAAATCTAAAAATATTTCTATCATCATTCCAAAAGCAAGTGACGACTTCAATGATGAATTTATTGGGTTCAACATCCATTAATAAAGGCAGGTGACCCAATATTTTACTCAATTCAAATTGACCAGCTTCTCCCAAATTTCTATACCATGCCCTTATCTCCCTTGGAATGTCGATGATCATGCCAAACCAATGGTAATCTCTGTGACTCATGGTAGCCTACAAAAAAGAAAACCATTAGACTCGATCCCCTTTCCCTTTTGAGAATAGATGGCATACACTTGGTAAATTGATAAATTGCATAAATAAACGAAAAGGACAAACAAAAAGGAAACAAGTTAGTACATAATAATAATAATAATAATAATAATAATAATAATAATAATAATAATAATAATAATAATAATAATAATACAAAATAAATAGACAATAATAAAGATAGAAAATCTCAAAAAATTAAAGCTCGTTATGGTTAGGACTTTGAATATCCCCAGCGGAGTCGCCATTCTGTCATACCCATATTTTGCTTAACTCGGAGCGAGTCAAGACTTAGTTTTGACTAGGTAACTCGTTTGAGTTAGAAATTAGAGTCGCAACCTAATATAAGTTTCTAAGGTGTATTAGGTCACCTAAATGTCTAAGGTCGGGCCTTTTGTTCAACATGTTCAATTCCAGAGATTCGAGAATAAGAAGTCCAAGTGACTCGGGGAAGAAGGTATTAGGCACTTCCCCAAGTCACACAAAAGTGATTCCCGCCCGAGCAATTAATTTTGAGATGTCTAACAAGTTGTAGATAAATATAAATTATGTTCACAAAGTATATTAGTAACTTGAGAGTTAAAATCACAATTAATCACGAAATTAAATCTATTTATACAAAACAGTATATTTCGGCACTAAGTACATGGTGTTGGGCTTTTACATTTGCAAGAACGGTCTAAGCCCTATGCTTAATCGCACATTTGGCCTCTTATTTGCAAAATATTATATCCAGTGGGCCATTATCACAAGGGCTGGTTCAATTTAGTCTAGTTATGCAATTTTCAGTATTTAAACACAGTTTGCAGAAACGACCAGTTTTGACGAAAATAATTCAGATTTGGTTTCAAACCGGGTTGAGGTTATTTTGAAATAAAATGTTAGCCATTTAGGGTCGGTGTGACTTTAAATTAATTGCTGAGCCCTAACCTTAATGGCTATTTTATTTTTGGGGCCAGTTTTGAAAATGTATGTAAAAGGGTCTGTTTTAGAAAATGGGTCACAAAACACATAAAATGCACATAAAGGGGCTGTCGCACATAGCATATACATATATATAGGCATGCAAATATATGATAACATGTGTTAAGCTTTAGAAAATACATATAATTACTTGTATAGTTGACCCCAATAACTTATACACCCCTATAACATATACACCCCTATACACTATTAGATTAGTGTATAGGAGCTTAAAGTTTGTAAGTATAGGTTTAGACACACGAAATGGGCAAGATTTGAAAAGAGTTTTGGGCGCATTTTAATTACGCAAAAAATGGCAGTTTTGTTTTACAAAGATGATTCAGATTTCAGCAAGTATTACACGAATAGCCCCTGTTTGTCAAACATCAAAGTTTTCACAGTTTAGGCATAGAAGCTGTTTTAAACTTTGATTTCAAAGACTATGTATGTTGAGTTTAGTCGACTAGGCATGAGACAACCTTGTTTTAGAAGATATGATGCAAGCACTAGGAGGAAAGGGATAGTAACGGCCCCTGAGTAGCCAAATACACAGTCTCATGACTGTATAATCTATTTTAATCAGATACAACAGGGAGAGTCCTAACAAATATACACATAAGGGGAGACTAGAAAGGGGAAAGCATATATTAAAGCCCTGTTTCTTAAGCATCAAGTTAAAACTTCCCAGATGATTCATAATCTCAATGATTATGCTTCAACAATCTGTAACAACATGGTGTAGTTACTGAGCTGTATACATTCAATACCCTGTAGTTTTAACACTGGTATGGCCTTTTTAGACCATCCTAACAAGTTGTATAAAGGTTAACAGGGGCTAGAAGGAGCCCAAAACCAAGATGCAAAGTGACAAGAGCTCATGCAAGTATAGGCAGTTTAAATCATGAAAACAAACAGAGAAAGAGAGCAATCAAAAGGACCAGGCATAAGCTAGTTCAAAACATAGGCAACATTGATTAGAGTAGAGGTATACCTTTTGAGCAATAGCATTGAGCAAACAAGCAAAGTGCAGGCAGTGATAGCTGCTTGCAGGGACGGGGTTAAGAAGGAAATAGAGAGCAGAGATCTTCCAAGAATTTTGAAAGAAAGTGAGGGAAAGTAGTATGCAGTATTCTGTATATCCAAATATGTGTATGCCTGTGAAGTGTCTGTGTGATTCTCTAGACCTGTCTAGTGAATGAGACGGGCCTTGGTTTAAATAAGTGTGATGGGGAGCCCTAGTTTTAACGGGTAAAAATCAAAGAAAGCAAATGAATATTGTCTCCTAAAACTAAAAGGATTCACTTAGGTACTTTTCCAAATATAGGTCAATCAGGATCCCTAATTTAAGGTAAATCATATCCCTAATCACTATGGTCCCCTTTCCTTAAACACAACGAAGCCCAGGTTCAAAATTAAACAAACAACTCCCATTTAAAATCAAATAACCAACTCTCATTCAAGTAATCACAATTAGGCTCAAAAATAATCTGAACAGATTTAAAAAGGATTCCCATTGATACTAGGCCAATCAAATAACCAATTTCCAATCTTGTTTTCAATCTGTCATTTCAAAATTTAAAACTAATCAAGACCTTTCAATCACAATAGGTTAGTTCTCATCCACATTACACATGAAGATGGCAAAGTGAAACAGGATGATTGACTGGACCAAAATGCACGAAATTGATTCCTAAATCATCATGGATTATAGGTCTAGAATTAATGGAGATGGTACGGGGTTGAAGCCATGACCACACACAAATTCACAAAATACAACATTTAACCTGTCAATGACTTAAGCTAAGGTTAGGGGACTGTTGACACCCAATGTTGTCCCAGAATTGTTAGAAATTTATAACTTAGTGTGGAAATGTTATAATTAAGGCTAAAATTTAAATAGGAAAAACGAAAGCAATTTAATTTTGATTAAAATGGGCTAAAATCACAATTTATGTCTTAAAATCCAGCCTATTTGTGTAACCCTTCCCTTTTCCAATTTAAAATGAAAATGAGGCTAATTTCGTTCCTCTACCTTAAAGTCAACCTATATGTGCAAAAACCTTATATACTACTCAATCCCTAAAATCAGAACAAAAGATCTCCTAACCCGTTAAACCGTCAAAGCCCTAACCCTTTTGCCCGATCCTTTCCCCCCAAAATCATCTTGAAATCTGTCCAAATTTCTTGACCCCACTGGTCCCCTTCGCCTCCACATCACCATCTTCGTAAAACCCTATCCAACATTTTACCGTTTGGGGGTTATTTTGGTATTTCCTTCCACCCCTAGAACCCTAATGGGTCGGGTATAAAAGCTGAGGTTTAATGTCATTTGAAAGAGGGTTTTTTCTAGGCAACGACAATGGATAAAAAGGGGAAGGAGGAAAAACTCCGAGTTTTGGAGTGAACAAGCTGAGAGAGAAAAGGGAAGTCGTGAATATAGAGGGGATGGAGAGAAAGAGAGTGGCAGAGAGTTCTAGGCATAGCAGCAGCAGCAATTAGAAAATACTAACACATTTAAAATCTCAGTTAACATTAAGTTTTCCTGATCCTCGTTGAAGTATTTGAGTCGTCGGTTCATCGTTCGAGTCATCGTCTTGTTTCGAGTCGTAGTCTTCGATCCATCGCCCTAGCTCACTGCGCCGCAGCAGGTAAACTCCTCGACCTTTCATTTTTTTTATATTTGATCAATTTAATGCTGTTCTTAATTAAAGTATTGTAAATGTGATCATGTTGTACGTTTACGCATTCATTCTGCTTACTGACTATTGTATTACGTTTACGCATTCATTCTGCTTACTGACTATTGTTATATACAAAATATGCTTTTTAATGAATGTTATGGTTCTTGTTATAAAAAATCTTATTTCGAAAGGCTGTCTTCCTTGTAATGAAAGCTTGAAACTTTTCTCTATCGTAGATTTCTTTCTGTTGAAAAGTCTTTTAGAAGGAGCAGCTGTTTTGAATCTTCCTATTGTTGTTTAAAACTTCTTGAGTGGTGCAGATTAGCTTTGAAGTTGTTTAGAAGATGTTCTTTAAGTTTGAAATGTTTTTAGAAAGTTTCTGGTTATACTCTTTATGCCCTGTTAAAGCTTTCATATGCGAATAGGTTTTAAGCTTGAGACTATATTATTGTTCCAAAGGAAATCTTGAATTAAGTTAATCCTGGTTTCATTATTATGTCTGGACTGAAAAAATAATTTGCAAGTTTAAAGATTCTAGCTTTGGCTGGAAATAGTTTTATACCTATCGCAAGTTAGTCTCTTTGCATAAATTGGAAGTTGCATTACCTGTCTTAGCCTACTTTAAGTTGCTCGTCATGTCAATGATTTGTTTCAGTCTCTATAAAACATATCTTTTCTTTATGGCCAACATGTGGTTCTGTGTAAGAATTCAATAAGGGGTGATTTTGTTCTAGATGTGTTATTGAGAGAATGGGAGTTAAAGGAGGTGCTGGTGTCCTAGCTGAAGCAGGGAAGGCTGTTTCTAGTGGTAGCAGGGAGTTTGATGGAGTTCAGGGGTGAAAATTATTTTTTTGGTGTTGCAGATGATTCTCAGCTATTTGCTGATGTTCATCAGGTGTGGGAGAGAGTGTAAAGGGATCTATTCTAGTGAATTGTAGTAGCAGAGGTGGGGGAGTTGTTTCAGGGTGCTAGAGGGAGTGCATGTGTTTGTTTCTGGTTCAGGGAATCAGAGTGTGTCCTGGTTTGTTTGAAGAGTGGCTGGTGTATGTGAATATTTGGTGGGGAGATTGCTTCAGGTAGATGTGCATGTATAGGGTTGAGTTTGTTGTTGATGCAGGTCTTGGAAAAGGGTAGGGCCTATTATATGAGTTCCAGGTTTTTCTAAGGGAGTCTGCATATGGCTTTTGGAGAGGTGTTCTGGTGAGTTAGTGTGGCATAGGTGCAGGGAGTTTTTTTTTCAAGTTATTTTAGGTGAGGTGAGGTAAAGGAGTTCTGGTAGTTGTCTTAGGCAATGAAGTAGTAGAGAAGTAGGCTATAGTTCTTGTTTGTTTGTTTGTTTTTTTTTTTGGGATAATTTTCAGTCAGGCAGTCCCTAATTCATAAGATATTCAAGTGTTTAAAGCATTTCATATCAGCTTTTCTGTCTCTCTTTAAATTTGCCTAGTAGTAATTGCTTTGTTCCTCTTGAGTTGATTGTTTGGATAAGCGGGAGATGTTAGAGGTTTGAGGGAATGTCTAAAGGGATGTTGAAGGATCTGGAAAGGGGTTCTCCTATTCTCGTAGCTGATGCAGCAGTGGTAGGAAGATAGAGGCATGGAGTATAGGATTGGTGAGGAAGAAGAGGGTTTGGTATTGTTTCATTGCCCTCCAAATCCCTATTTTATTGAAAATGGCCAATGTGTTAAGATGCTGTAATTGCTGGCAGTGTTTTCTGTTTTTGTTGTCATGGAATTTGTAAACCTTTGCTTGCTGGTGCTATCTCTTGGAAGTGGGTCATGGCTAGAAATTCTCTTATGAGTTTTGGTAGAGGTCCTGATAATCTGCTTATATTTATATATACCAAAAGTTGGTTACATTGAATCTTATGCCAACTGTTGTTCCTGGTTCTATTTAATCTAGGTTATGCAGTCAAGCTTATTTAATGAAATTCTCTTGTTGATGCTCCTGACAGTAAAAGATCCATCTCGATATGTCTGCATCTGTTCCAAAAGATTAGAATATGTTGTTAAAAGCAAGTTATTGTTTTAGCAAAGCTGTTATGAGGTTTCTCCATTGGAGTCAAAATATTTTGGTATAAGAACCATGATTCATGTAGGCTTGGACCTTTGAGTTGTCTGATTCATATAAGCTTTTACCTGTCAGTGTGCTCCATGTTAGTTTAGTCCCTATGTGTGCCTGTGATGCATTTAAATTGAATATCTTGTGTCTTTATTTTACTCGTTGCTAAAATCTGAAAGGACCAAATTATGTGAAACTGTTTAAACTTTAGTTCATGAGTATTTGAGTTTGAGTTATGTACTAATCCTTATCTCCTTGTTATTTTCCTCTGCATAAACAACATTTGGGACGAGCTTGGCTAACATTCATGATTGGGATGGCTCATTGGCTTGGAGTTACATTGGGGGTCAAGCTCGGGCTCAAGTTTTAGAAATTTTAGAAAATTCAAGGTTCCCGCGAGTTTGTCAAATTCCCGGATTTTATCTCTCAACTCTTATCCTTCCTTTCCCTTTAGAATATTTGTATAAACTTTGTAGAAATATTTTATTTATTAATATATATATGATTTGTTTTAGTTATTCACTTTATGTTCATTATCTTTTATTTTGAAGTCGTTATTTAATTTATTGTAAATCGGGCCATTTAAGCAAAAGCGTGCAAAATTTCAGAAATTTTTTTTAAAAAAAAAACCACGCTTAATAACAGACTATAATAAAAGACTTCTATCTTATTGATACGAAGTAGTTTCTTTTAAAAGTTAAAATTTATAAAGAAGTTTTAATTAGGGTTTTAAAGTTGAAATTAAGCAAGTACCATTTATGCGCTTACCACACACGAGTTGGCAAAGAAATTAGGACGATAAAGTCGCTCCTTTTTCAAAAGAAAATGCGTTTTTATTTTATTTTATTTTATTTTATTTTGAAAATAATTAAAGCTTTCAAATAAATTGTAAATCTTTTGAAAACTTACTAAATTTAATTAGTTGAATTAATTAATGGTTCGATTAATTATTTTTAGATCATTTTAAGAAAAGCGCATAAATAGCGCTTGCAAATTAATTTGAAAACCTGTCGGATTAACTGTATTTTACGGAATTTCGAAAGTGCCTTAAAAACATTTTTTCGAAATTAGAAAAACCTCTTACTTAGAATCTCTGAAAGACTGTCTTTTTCCAAAAAATGGAGTTTTTCATGCATTTGCTTATTTGGTTCCCTATTTTTCTTAAATTGGGTGGCGACTCCAAAAACTCCAAAAGAGTTGGTCCATTCAGTTGATATTCCTGAATTTAGCCCTTCGGGGTTAATTTTTTGAGGTTCAACAGGGACTAAGGGTGTCTATTGACCCGGTTTGGGCCGGGACGCACCGACCGGACCGGAAACCGGTCCGGACCGGATCGGAACCGGCTCAAATCGGGCCAAAAGTAAAAAAAAAAATTCGGTCCGTTCCCGTCTCGACAGAACCATTTTGGACCGGACGAACCGGACCAAAATGGACCGGAACCGGACCGGTCCGGACCGGAACCGGACCGGACCGGACCGGACACGGCTGATGGGCTTAGCGAAAAATAGCCGTTGGGCAACGGCTATTTCAAGCTTAGCCGTTGGCCCAACGGCCAAAAACGGCTATTTTAGCCCCCCCCACCCCCCTTGGCGCCCGCATACCCCCCCCAACCTATTTTTTTCTATAAATACCATCATATTTCACCAATTTATTCACAATTTCTCAAATATTCTCTCTAAATCTCTATCAATCTCTCTTATTTCTACAAAGGCTATTTGCTAAATTGCATTACAAAAAACTATTTGGAGTAAAGTGGAAATATTGTTCGGTGCGGTTCCGGTCAAGTTTCAACTTTCACTTCTAAGTTCTACATTCTAAGTTCACGATATCAAGTAAACTCGTTCTTACTTTTTATTATCTATTTTATTTTTGTGCACTATTATTGTTTGTAGCATATTTTAGTAATTTGTTCGAAGCATATTTTAGTAATTATAAAAATGTCTAGAATTTGGAGATCAATTACGGGTAGTGGTCGTAGATCACGTGCTTCTAACCGAGGGGGGGATGATAGAATGGCTCGTGCTTTAGGTAAAAGACCAGTTGGTACTTCTAGCGCCCCTTCTCTTCTAGATGATTTTACTCAGGAAGATGACTCGCAATTTATGCATGATATAAATTATGATCAACCACTAGATAATGATTTGTTAGAGGCCCAATATCAAGAAAATACCGAAGGGGCTAATTTAGATGATGAAACACCCACTAGTCAATTTCAAGGTGAACCTGAAGAAACTGAATTACCACCTATGCCTCCTAGTAGAGAACCAGCGGGACGAGTCGAAAGATCGGATGTGTGGAAATTTATGACTAAAAATGCTCCGGAGTAGACCGCTAAATGTAATATTTGTAAAAAAGTTTGGTCTTTTAAAACCGGCAGCCATAATAGTGGGACGGGAAAGTTGAGAACACACTTAGAAAACCATCATAAGGATGAATGGGATAGGAGGCCGGGTGGCCCTCGGTCAGGGAACAGAATGGCTCCATCGCAAGGTAGTGGAGTCCAACAGGAAATTAACCCAGTGACGGGGGGGCTTATGCATTATGATAAAAAGAAAGATAGGGAACAAATGGCAAAAATGATTGCGGTAGAGTGCTTACCTTTTACATTTGCTTCTTGTCAAGGTTTTATTCGTTATATTCAAACCGTATACAATCCATCTTTTCAAGGTTTTCCAAAAACTACGGTTCGAAGTGATATTATAAAATTTAAAAATGAATATAGACAATATTTACGATATATATTTTATCACTTTGACTGTAGAGTTTGTCTTACTACTGATTTGGGTCGTGGTGTTACTGGGTATGAGTATTTAACAGTTACTTGTCATTGGATAGATCTTAACTGGGTAATGCAAAAAAGAATTTTAGCATATTCCGCTGTCGATGAACACACACGGGATCATTTATTAAGAGAGAAGTTTCGGATATTTGTAAGGCGTATTATCTTAGTGATAAAATTTTAAGTATAACTCTTGATAATGCTGCAAACAATGATTATGCTATTGGTAAGTTAAGACCCGCATTGCATCCCCCTTTTGAAGAATTGTTTCATGTTAGATGTGCATGTCATATATATAATTTAGTTGTAAAAGATGGCCTTAAGTTATTTGATCCTACTATTATGAAGGTTAGACTCGCAATTAGTTATATTTTTAAATCTAAAAAACCGGATAGATGGAGGGACTTTCAAGTAGAGTGTGTGAAAGAAGGTATAGGTCCTAGAAAAGTTCCCAAGGAAGTTGCAACTAGGTGGAACACTGTATATGATTCTTTGAGCGTTGCTTACACTTTACGAGTGCCTATTACTAGTTATTTTAATCGCAAAGTGGCGGAAGTGTATCACCTAGAAGAATCTGATTGGCAAAATGTTGAGCGTCTTCTCCTTTTTTTAGCAAAGTTTTTTTATGCTACTAAAGAATTTTCGGGTCAATATTATCCTACAATCACTACCATGTTGTATTTTATAGCTGGAATATCAGAATTACTTAACGATTATAGAGTAGTTGCTGGTTATGAAGTTGCGGTAGAAGCAATGATTGAAAAATTTAAAAAATATTTTTTCCCCATTCCACCACTTTATTACATTGCATCTGTATTACATCCATGTTTTAAACGTTTTAATACGGAAATGCTAATTAGAGAAATTTATCGGACTTTGAGAATTACTGACGAAGAAACACCAAGTGTAGAAACAGTCTGTGCGCAGGTAATTGCAGATTGCCAACGGATTTATGAAAGGTATAGGAGTGCAGCTGATAATGTTGTTCCAAGTGTTCCAAGTGGAGCTGGATCAAGTTCAACGCAGGCTCCCAAAAGAGCTGCAACCGGATTGGGAAGTTTTTCCAGCCTTAATCAAAGGCTTTCTAGCAGGCATTCGAGTAGCAGCGGAGGGTTCAACGAGCTTGATGTTTATCTACTTCATGCTTGCAAGGATGTTGATTATTTTGGAAGCGAGCAACTACTGCCATTTTGGAAGGATCAACAAGCACAGTTTCCAATTTTAGCAAAAATGGCGCGGGATATTCCAACTATTCAAGCATCATCTGTTGCTTCAGAAAGCGCGTTTAGCCAAGGAAGATTGCAAATTGGAGATCATAGACATTCATTGAAGGAAGAAGCAATGGAGACAGCCGTATTATTCAGAGATTGGATTAGATCGGAGAGAAGAAATTTTGGCTTTGCAGAAGATGAACTAGCCGATGGAGAAGCAGCATCCGAAATTTTATCAGGTGATGGAAGTTTGGACAATGAAACTGAGTATGAAGAAGATGACTCTTTGCCACCGGTTCCTCCAGAGGTGCCAGACGAAATTATTCAGAAAATGAGAAGCTTTTTTATTAATATGTAGTTTTTGCAATTTAATATCTATGTACTTTGCAAAAAAAAAAAATCAATCATTATTTAATAAAATGCGTTACGCCTTGCTATTAAGTAAATCCTTTGTTATATTCTTAATTATCCTTTGCTATTAAGTTACCTCTTTAGTCTTTGGCTCTTTGCAATTCAATACTAAATACTAAAATACTAAATACTAAATACTAAATACTAAAATAATAAATACTAAACTACTAAAATACTAAAAACTAAATACTAAAATACTAAATTACTAAATACTAACTACTAAAATACTAAAAACTAAAAACTAAATACTAAAATACTAAATACTAAAATACTAAATACTAAACTACTAAAATACTAAAAACTAAATACTAAAATACTACATTACTAACTACTAAAATACTAAAAACTAAATACTAAATATTAAAATACTACATTACTAAATACTAAATACTACTAACTTAGTATTAAATTTGAAAAAATAATAATTTACTTACATTATGCTAGATTACTAAGTTTGGAAAAATACTCAATTATACTTTTATAAAACTAAAAAACTATATTACATAATAGTTCTTAGTGCAATACTAGTTTATTAGATTACTAGTATTAATATATAAGTTATTATTACATAAAACTAAAATTTAAACAAAACAAATAACCAAAAAACAAAAAAAAAATAAAGAAAGCGCCAAAACCGGGCCGGACCGGACCGGAATCGGACCGGTCCGGACCGGCCCACTGCCAACATTGCCCAAATCCGCTCCATTTTGAAAAATAGCCGTTGGCAACGGCCATAAACGGCTATTTTTCCCACCCACACACCCATAAACACCCCTACACCCCTCCCTTACCTATTTTTCCTATAAATACTCCCATATTTCATCAAATTAATCACAATTCAATATTTTCTATTCATTTCTCTTCAAAAATTTCTACCAAAAGGCTATTTCATTAAATTTTCTATCAACATGGCTGCAAATGCAAATAATGCTAATCAAGTTGAGGGTGCTAATGTAGCAGGTCCGTCTGTTGGTCCAACAAGAACTAAACGATCCGAAGTTTGGGAATTTATCACAAAACATAATGATACCGGCAAAGCACAATGTACTCTTTGTAAGAGATTTTGGAATTGGGAAGATAGATCAAATACTAATGGAGGGACAATGAAGTTTCAGAAACACTTGGAATACCATCATGCCTCTGAATGGGCATCTCGTGATGGTGGCAAATATCTGCAACCACGTGATAATTGAGTCGCAGAAGTTTAAAATTTATGTATTTTTCTAATTTCTAGTCTATTTTTATGTTTTTATTTTCTATTTATGCATTTCCTTTTTCCAACTTAATGTACTATGTGTGTATTGTTGAATAATATGTGTGTTTTGTGTTGTTTATTTAGATTTTAGTCTACCAATATTTTTTAAAACAATAAATAATATAATGTGAAAAAAAAAAAAATTAAACGGAACCGAACCGGAACCGGTCCGGACCGGGCCGGGACCGGCACGAATCCGTCTGCCGGTTCCGGTTCCGATCCGGCATTGGTGCAACTGCACCGGCCGACCGGACCGGGACCGGACCAACTGCAATTTTTTTTTATTTTGTTAGCACCGGACCGGACCGGACCGGCACAGGTGGACCGGCACCGGGCCGGACCGGGCTAATAGACAC
Source organism: Petunia x hybrida (assembly GCA_037355625.1). Classification (NCBI taxonomy): domain Eukaryota; kingdom Viridiplantae; phylum Streptophyta; class Magnoliopsida; order Solanales; family Solanaceae; genus Petunia; species Petunia x hybrida. The sequence goes on along the minus strand of JBBBVM010001054.1, from coordinate 2,289,835 downwards.
CCTTAACAGGGACCATGCAAAAAGAAAAATCTGTTACCAAGGGGTCAACGATCACACTAATTCACTGAGACAACTAGGCAAATTTAGGTTTTAACGAACACATACATCCATGAGCAAATCAGGAAGAAAAGAAAATAAAAGGGTTAGTGTTACCCGCTTTTGCCATTGAATTCAATTACGATCTTCCCCTTTTTGACTTAATTTTCCATCTAAAATACGCAAAGGGTACGTATTTTCACCGTCGTCTTAGTTTTTCGGTGACAGTGACGGAAGTCGATTGAGGGATCGAGTTTTGCCCTCTATCATTTGGGGAAAGTACCATGGGGGTTATGTTGCGGACAACGGGAGGAATAAGAAAATATATTTTGTTTGGGGTATCGCCGGCGAGGATGGCCGGAAAAGGCCATGATAGTGGAGAACTAGGGTTTTCGTTGAGAGAGAATAGAGAGGAAGGGCGGCGAGGGTTTGAGAGGGGAAATGAGGGAGCCTGGTAGGGTTTTGGGGTTGGGATGTAATTAAAAAAGAAAGTTGATCCTTAGCCGTTGGATCATATGCGTGGAGGGTCAGGATGAAGCCACATCGACATAACGTGGCGATAACGTGTATAAGTGAGTGCGAGGTGGTATAAGAAAAGCTCAGGTGTAAATATATGTGTATAAATGTGTATAAATTGGTATAAAAATGTGTATAAATATATATAAAATGCATATAGAATTGCAAAATTAATTTTAAAAAATGCTAAAATGATTTAAAAATGCAAAAATATTATTATGAAGTTTAAAATAACTTTTAAGTATTTTTGTTGGAAATATAGGTAATCGTGAAATTCGTAACAAATATGCAAATTGTGTAAATAGCCGTGGTTTTGTGCCGGTGTCTTTTAAAAATAACATAATTGATGTGTTTGTGCTAAAGTAATGATTTTTAATAGGGGTGAGTGAGGGTAATGGTATGGTTATCAGTGCGATTTTGTCTGAAGAATGGCTATTGAAATAGGGGGGACAAAATTAGGTGTCAACAGCATATAATGAAGCCAAGTTCCATTTTCAATTTTTCAAAACTTTTGACCTCATTTGGTACCAACACACATTCACTCTCATGTATTCTAAACAAGTCACTTAATGAACCACTACATAAATTTCACAATGGTCAAAGGATGACATAGAGCCTCAAGTGTGGATTTGGTTTATCAACCAACTTCACTTGGTTTCAAACCTTACCTCAAGCCAAGCTCTCACCTCATATATCACCACTTGCAATCCTTACCACAAAAAGAATAGTCCTTATCTCACAATCAAATTAAAACTAAGAACTTTCAAGAAATTAAGCACTTACTCTACAAAGAATGTTCACGAGTTGAGTCAACGTACCATAAGCTTGCCCATATTATAACTCTCCACTAATGGAGAAGTACCAAATATTGTATCAACTAGGACTTGATTAGGCTTGTAATGAAGGCTTGGGGCTAGGTGCGATAATTTGAGAATATAGTGACTACTAACCACCTTGCCAATATATACATATTTCATTCCATTCTTCTTTCTCCTCCTTTCACCCTTGAACTTCATTCCCTTTTCTTTATTCTTCTACTTCTTTTATATTTTTTTAAGTCTAGGAAGCCTAATGATTTTTATTCACTTATTCCACCCTTAATATTTACATAAGTGAGGTAGACTAGTCCTTTTTCACTTTTTTCCCCTCAGCAATTCACTAGGCTTCCTAACACATGACATATCCAATGGACTCCCCCAAACTTAGGCATTTTGACTCAATATAGAATATTCACTTGAAAAGGGAGTTCAATTTCAAACAAGCACCAATGGATTACTCACATACCGAGTTACCAAATGAAAGACTACTAAGCTCAAAAGGGATAACTAGTGATATTTTGAAGTAAGGGTATATGAAGAGGCTAAAAAGAAGGGCTCCAGAGAAAGCGTATGATCATTTCCAAATTTGGTACAACTCATATTTCGCCTTGAGCACAAACCGGGTAAGTTCTAGACTACAACTTAACATGTGAACCCACCAACTAACCTCACATACAAGCAAGTGGATCAATCAAGATAAGAACTCTAATTTTCAACAAGGTTTCACACTTGTAAAGTCTTAGTGGTCCACTAGAAACCACATCAATGATTCCAAAGCAACACATGAACCTAGAGTCATCAACCAAGACCAAATACTTGCAAAGTGGACACTCCACAACTTGTCTCATACCATGAGATACAATAGATTTATTGGTACTTCATGAGACAATAAAACCACAACCACAAGGGAATTTCATAAAAACTAATATTCTCACTACTTGGTTCAAACAACCACTCCTAGAAAGAACCAAGTAAAGAAAATCGAAAGCTTATTTAAAATAAAAAAATTGGAACTTAACTAAATATGCTAAAATGAAAGTAAACATGCATTATATACAATAAAAGAGAGAGGTTCAAATTCAAACATGCAACCAAGTCAAGAGTATCAATGGTACATCATAAATGAATATGAACCCCCTCCCCTAATTAAAAACTCTAGCATCGTCCCCGAATGTTACGTCAACAAAAATAAGCATGAAGGGGGTATGTCTAAAGTACGGCCCCGCCTCTTGGTTTCAACACTTAAAAATTTTCAATGTCATGTCAAGGGGCGGCCAACATTTCACGTCGCCCTTGAGGGGCAGAGAAAGTCTTTAGAGGTGCTCATTCCATGCTTAGAAAAATTTTCAGGTCATTCGAAAAGGGCGGCCTCCCAACCAATGGGTAGCCTCCTCTTCTCAAGGGGCAACGAACACTGAGGGCCGCCTTTGAAGGGCGCCCAAACTTTAGAGAGTTGGAATTTTTACACTTTAGCCAAATTTTTAGCAAGTTCAGAAAGGGAGGCCACCCAACAAGGGGCGGCCTCCAAATGCACAACTCAACAACTTGAGAGGAAAATAGGCGGTGAGTACAGAGGGTTGCCCCATAAGTGCGGCCAAAGTTCAGAGAAGTGCAATTTCAACACTTGAAAAAATTCTTGGTCTCAGAAAAAAGGCGTCCTCTCATAGTAGGGGCACCTGCATGTTCTATTGCAATTCTCTCTTTTGAGAGGTGGTAGGGTGAGACAAATTGGGAAGCCGCACAAGCAAGGTGCAGCCTCCGTCTCACCACCAATAGGTAATTTGAACGATAAGATTATGCAGTCACCTCACAAAGGGGCAACGACATGTTCTTTAACCTTCAGTAGTTCAAGATGAAGCCCAGGAAGAGAGGGCCGTCTCCCAGTAAAGAGCAGGGGCCCTTTCTTCGTCTGCAATAGTTGCAGAGACACGTTTCCCAGATTTTGACACATAAACAACAACAAGGTTCTCCTCTTGGCATCAACTTGCTTGTCCTCTTTTTGGGAAATCTCTCTTTCCAGAAGTGAACCCAAACCTAATCTCCCGGTTCAAAGATCATCTTCTTTCTCCCCTTTTTGGCTTTCTTGGCAACTTCTTGATTCTTCTTCTTAAGTTGCTTCCTCACTTGTTCATGAAGCTTCTTCATTTCTTGAGCCTTTGTCTTGACATCTAAGCTTACAATCACATATTGAGATAAAGGGATGAGATCCAAGGGAGTTAGGGGGTTAAAACCATATACAACCTCAAAAGGAGTCATACAAGTAGAAGTATGCATGGTTCTATTGTATGCAAATTCAATCAAAGGCAAATGATCTTCCCAAGATACAAGTTTTCCTTTAATCAAGGCCCTAAGCATGGTTCCCAAGGTTCTATTGACAACCTCGGTTTGGCCATCGGTTTGGGGGTGGCAAGAAGTAGAGAACAACAACTTAGTACCAAGCCTTCCTCACAATTCCTTCCAAAAGTGGCAAAGAAAAATAAGAAAGAAATTCAAAAGTTAGTTGAGGCGGTTAGGCACGAAGGGCAGTTTGGTAATTTCGCTGAAGTTCGAAAGGTAGTTAAGGTAGTTAGGTAGTAGCTTAGCATATAAGCTGGGAACTGGGGGAAATGATTGATTAATTGATTCTATTTACATTGTAACCTCCCTATCTCACTCTCACTCTCCTCTCCCTATTGTAATCGCAGAATTTATTCAGGGATTCTTCATTCTTGGATCCCTTAGAATCTGCATTTTTCTTCATTTTGAGTAATCAATACAAGTGTGTTTCACAATTATGCCTGGGATATCTTAGTGTTTGCGTGACAAAATCAATGGTTTTATAAGGCGATGGAAATTTGCAGCTCTCTTTTACACTTTTTTTTGCTGGCTAATCGTTGATTTGAACACTCTTATATGATGCTACTGGCCTATGAAAAATACTACTCTTTGAGGTTTTACGAACATATTTAGAACAGATGCTACACGGCTAATGACAATTTGGAGGCCAAATACAGTCATGCTCTGATTGCAACAACATAGTCCTTTACGATTTTTGCCCCTCCAAAAATAAAAACTAGGCGATGACGATATATATTACTTTGCAAAGTAAGCAACAGTGGAGTAGTGGGATCAGTGCTTGGCATGCAACCGGTCGGCCACCGTGTTTGCAGCCGTACCGATATCCCTAACTTCTACTCGATGCACTACACCAATTTGAGCATAAACCTTTAAAATAAATTATTTTTCCCTTTATTTTCTTTTTATTATATTTATTATTATTATTATTACTTTATTTATTTTTATTTTATTAATTATCATACTAATTCCTTTTCGTATTCTTGCAAGGTACATATGGATGAATATTTTTGAACACGACGCTCCAAAAAAATACTTCTAATTCAATTTACCATTTCATTCTTTTAATTTTCATCTTATCGTTATTAATTTGTTTTTGCATATTAACTAACTTGTTTTTATTTTGCGAGGGCTGTTTGATTGAAGTTCGCTAAGGAAGAAAGCAACTAAAGAAGACGAGCATTTAAAAAAAAAAATTTTAATACAATTATGTGTATCTAACATCGTATAGTGAAAATTGTTCTAATTAATTTAGTTTTATTTATTTTTTAACTAATTGTTAGTCCGGCCGGGAACCACATTTGGTGAAATTCGAGAGGTGCCTAACCCCTTCCTCTTGGGTTACTTCGAACCCTCACTGAGAATTGTTGATTCGTAGAGTATGTTTCGGAGTTGACATTAATATTGGCTAGAAACAAAGTAGGTGCTCTAATACGCCTAGTTAAAAAAAAGTATTAGGTGGTGACTCCAACTCTTATCCGTGAGTTTCAATAAGTCGAATCCTGCTTTGAACACATAACTGTTTGGGAAAAAAGGTGTCGATACTCGTTTCCAAGACCCCTATCACATTCCTTCAATATTCCGACCCCTAAACTGATGAAAATCCATCTATTTATAGCCGCGACCTAAGGCTTGAATCCTCAAGGAAAATGATGTGGCATTCTCGGGTAAACAATCTGGAATGTTGAAATATATTTGGAATTCGAATTCTACGGCTTGATTTTAATGGAACTTTGATGAATTTGATTTGTTCTTCAAAGATAAGGTTGTACCGATTGCGCTTGAACAAAGGACGACTCTGGAAGGCTGTGATTTGTCTAGCGTACGATTTGTATAGCTAGAAACTTGTGGAAATATTTGTTCACAATCTGTTCTAGTATGAGATTTTGTAAAATTAAAAGAATTTTTGGGGTGGGTCGCGGGTTCTTAGGTTATTTTAGGAGGATTTGACGGGTTTTCTGATTTGGGGGTTAAGGAATCGGGTCTCCCAAATGAACGGATTTTTAATTTGGATTGGGGATGGTTTATAATTAATATCGCTATTTTTCACGAGTAGGACAGGTTTTGAGGCTCATTTGCAAAAATATGACACGGGAAGCAATGGTTTGCCTTTTTGCCTGCGCTAACAGATGGTTTGCAATAATGCCCCCGTTAAGATTTAATGAAAAAAATTCGGGGTCAAGACTTGCCGTTGTATTTTTCCGCTTTTCAACACTTATCCCTTCAAGTATTGGCAATAGGCAATACTTGCCGCATTGGGCCGTAAGTCTTGGCAAAAAGGCAAGACTTGCCATTGACCCCTGCTCGATTTGCCAGCACTTGAACGGAAAGTATTGGCAATAGGCAACACTTGCCGCACTTCTTCGCAAGTCTTGGCAATTTTGTCCCTTCCAGTTTTCCCTGCATTCTCGCCATATAACTTGAAGTATGGGCAAAACAACACTTGCCCTTGAAGTATAGCCAATTGCCAAGACTTACAAAGTTTTTTCCTTGAAGACCGGACTAAATAAGGGCATTTTTCTAAAACATTCCTTAGCGCGACAATTTTATAAAACCACTCCTTATGGAGGGCATGCGGTGAAATTTTTTGTTGGTTTTAAGCTATGTGTTGCGCTTTTGGCCTCCCCTTCAAAATCTCAATTGTGATGAATTAAATTTTAAAGTTAACCTCATTAAAGATTCCTTAATTATACACGCCTTTGAAATTCGACTTTAGCTCAATATTCGGGACAAAATTGGGTATCAAAAGTTACGAAAACCCATATCTAACATGTTTAATGCTTATGTGAGTGAAAAGTATCACCTTGATGAAGCGGATTGGAACAAAATTGGGTGTCAACAGTTACGAAAACCCATATCTAATATGTTTAATGCTCATGTGAGTGAAAAGTATCACCTTGATGAAGTGGATTGGAACCTTGTTCTTCATCTTCTTAAATTTTTAGAAAACTTTTGGTTTGCTATTAAAGAATTTTCAGGTCAATATTATCCTAACATTCCTACCATGTTGTATTTTGTACCTGAAATAGCAGAATTACTTAACGAATTTAAAGTAGTGCCTGGTTATGAAGCTATTGTTGCTCAAATAATTGAAAATTTTAAAAAATATTTTTTTCATATCCACCACTTTTTTACATTGCTTCTGTATTACATCCTTGTTTTAAATAGTTTAATACCTAAATGCTAATTAGAGAAATTTATCGAACATTAAAAATTACTATTGATGAAACACCAAGTGTAGAAGAAGCTTGTCTACAGGTATTTCTACATTGCAAACAGATTTATGAAAGGTATAGAAGTGCAGCTGATAATCTTGTTCCAAGTGCTCCTGCACCTTCAACCAGTTCAAGTTCAACTCAAATGAGTAAAAGAGTTGCAGGGATGGGCACTTTTGCCAGCCTTAATCAAAGGCTTTCTACTAGCTAATCGAGTGGAGGATCGTTCAACGAGCTTGATGTTTATTTACTTTACGCTCCAAAAGATATTGAACAATTTGAAAGTGATCAACTATTGCAATTTTGGAAGGATCAACAAGCATAATTATCAGTTCTATAAAAAATGACACATGATATTTTAACAATTCAAGTATCGTCAATTTCATAAGAAAGCTCGTTTAGCCAAGAAATATTACAAATTAGAGATCATAGACACTCATTGAAGGAAGAAGCATTGGAGACAGTCGTATTATTTAGAGATTGGATTAGAGCAGAGCGAAGAAGTTTTGAAATGTCAGAAGAAAATGAAGAAGTGGACACAACATATTCGATCGATATCTTATCAGCTGAGAGCGGGGAGAATGAAGTTTACGAAAAAGATCAAAATTTACCACCATTTCCTCCGAAATTGCCAGAAGAAATCATTGAAAAAATGAGACTTTTTTATAAGTATGTTGTTTGCCAATTTAATTTGACTATGTATTTTAAAAATTATCAAAAATTATTTAATAAAATGTGTTAACTCCTTGCCATCTTATCCATAGTTTTTGTTATATTCTCTGAAATAGTTCACATGTACTCCAAATTGCCGAAGTCTTCAAATGAAAAATTGAAAAAAAAAATAAGAAATAAAGTTTATCAAAAACATGGAACCGGACCCAAAAAAAAAAAAAAAAGAGAGAATCAGCATTGTAACTAGCCGTTGGCAATAGCTATTTTGACTCAACAGCCGTTGGCCAACGGTAGAAAATGGCTAATTTGGCCTCTCCACTCCCCTAACGCCCCCATACTCCCCAACCTATTTTTCTCTATAAATACTCTATTATTTTATAAATTTTGTCACAAGTCTACATTTTCTATCATTTCCTTCTCATATTTCTATCATTTCCTTCTCATATTTCTATCAAAGACTATTTGCTAAATTGCTTAATGTCTAGAATTCAACCTACTCCACGTAAAGAAATTGAATCTGAAAGAGCTAGAGCCTGTGCACATCAACAATATAGAGATGAAGCGTAGGAATTTGTAACGAAAAATAGTGAAACTCAGACTGCTAAATGTAATCTTTGTCACAAAGTTTGAGATTATAAAACTGGATACTACACTTAGAAAAATAATACAAGGAAGAATGAGTTGCTAGGTGAGGGGCATATACCAGCGTTGGCGAACTACTTAGGGGAACATCTATGTAGTTTCAACATAAGGAAGAATGAGTTGCTAGGGGGTCAAAAGAGCCGTTGCCAACGGCTAGTTAACGGCTAGATTTCTGATTTATTTTTTTTGGACCGGTCCGACTTGAAATCGGATCGGTCCATTTTTATACCGGTCCATCCAGTTTTTTTACAAGGGATCGAGTCGGAATTGGGGTTTGGGGGTCGGTTGGGTTTTTGGTCCGGTCGTAACCAGTCTGAGCTGGTTTCCAGCCCAAATCCAGCCCGGTCCGGTCGGAGCCGGACAGTTAGCCACCCTTAGTTATGACCTTATTCATGCATATAAAGATGCATTATTTATCTTTTCGGTCCATTTTTATACCGGTCCATCCGATTTTTTTACAAGGGACCGAGTCAGAATCGGGGTTTGGGGGTCGGTTGGGTTTTTAGTCCGATCGCAACCGGTCCAAGCCGGTTTCCAGCCCAAATCCAGCCCAATCCGGTCGGTGCCGGACCATTAGCCACCCTTAGTTATGACCTTATTCATGCATATAAAGATGCATTATTTACCTTTGAATCAATTTAGGAGGAAAAAAATGAATAGCTCGCAATAAATGATTTGATGTCAATTGTCAAATCTATGTGATAATATAAACAATCTCTTAAAGAAACAAATCCATAAGTGGTAAAACCTCCCAAAAACAAAAAGGTAATAGGAGAAAAAAATAAGACGGCAAGGCCATATTAAGACATTTTGCTATACATGGAAAATCCATGATTTCCTTTCCATATTTGCCTTTGAAATGAGATATTAATTCCTTTCCATCATTAGACATCCCCTAACTAACAGTATATATACTATATATACCAGATGAATCATTCCACATTAGCGATCAACATTCATTGTATTTGTATCCCTTTCCTCAAGATTAATAGTAATTAGAAACTGAGAAGGTTTATTGCATTTTTCTCATTTAGAAAGTGAAAATTGAGAGAAAAGAAAGGAAAGGAAAATGGGGAGAGGGAAACTTGAGATGAAGAAGATTGAGAAAATTAGTAGCAGGCAAGTCACTTTTTCCAAGCGTAGGGCAGGGCTGTTCAAGAAAGCTGATGAGTTGTCTATCCTCTGTGATGCTCAAGTTGGTATTATTGTTTTCTCTAGCACTGGCAAGCTTTATAAATTTGCTAGTCCAAAGTCCAGGTATATATAATTCTTCTGTTTAATGTTGGTTGGATATTTTGTTATACATCTTTTTGTGCATGGAATGATTTTATTTTTCCACTTTTGTGGAGGGTGGAAGAGGCTGCGGAAAGGAAAGGAATAGGGAAAAAATTGTCATATATATGTGTAAAGAATATAGAAATCATGAGTTCTATTGGTAAAGCGGACGTCTGGCTTAATTGGAAAGCTTACGCGGTATTCAGGATACCATATTACATAAATGACTTCTAGCTTTATGTAACATGTAATTCCATTATGATCAATCCTCTTGTCACAATTGGTTGCTCACACACAATTAGGTTAAACAGATTCGTAGAGGCATGCTTAATAGCTATTGATATAACGTGGGCCTGGAGTTACTAGTACATGATCAATAGAATAATGTTGGCAAGTTCATTTTATTGTTATTCCTTTATGTTATACTCTGAATTAAGGACAAATATGGAGTAGTAAAATTTACCCAAATAAATAATTTGTCCTTTTTAACCTTTTATGGTCATTCCTTTTTGTTAACATGTTTGTGCAGTATGGAGAAGATTGTGTATAGATACAACAGTGTTCCCGATTCTTCTGATCATGATACAGTCGAAAATGTGGCAGAGGTATGATAAATAAGTTAATTAAATAATATTCAAGTAATTAGAGACTTAGAGTAAATACGTGTTTCATTAATTAGCTTGATATTACCTTCCATTCACTGCAGCCTGAATTAGATGCTTTGAAAACTGAAGTTGCAAAGTTGCAACAGGTTACTTGGTATGTTCTTTGATGTTTCTTAATTCACGACTGTAATGCTTTAAATTTTTCATTAAAGCGTTTAACTATATATGCACTAAAATGTAAATATTACTTACGGAATTGGATCACTTATTATAACATATATACAAGTAAATTTCTACAGTGAACATTGATTCATAACGTAGTAAAAAATTATAAATAATCTGCTATCACATATGAAATTGCGTTGGTTAAAAATTAACTTTACATTGTTTTCGCATGCTTTGAAGGAGGATGATGGGGAAGGAACTTGAAGGCATGCACTTCAAAGAGTTGCAGCAGTTAGAGCATCAGCTAACTGAAGGCATTTTGTCAATTAAGAATAAGAAGGTAAATTGATCTGCACCAATATTTGTCAGAAAAAAATACTTACTAATATGGAGAATAGAACTTAGGAAATCTTGAGGCGTGTGAACACGGCCCTTAAAGATATTTCATCCGCACAGGAAATGAAATATAATTCTTAGGCGTAGATATGTAGATGTAAATTATTAGTAGTGACATTTTACAAAATTAAAGCTTTTCAAACCAATGATGAACACTATATCTCGTTTGAGATACCATAGTTTTTGCAACAGTATTAATAATGATTTTACATCATCCTTAAGCAGTAGAGAGGGAAAAGAAAAGAAGAATATTTAAGGTCTAATTTCCACCATGTACTATATTTCAGGAACAAATACTACTGGAGCTACTTGAAAAATCAAGTCTGCAGGTAAACTTTTATTTAAAAACCTTTTCTCTTAATTTCCAAATTTTAGTGACCAAGATTTCTTACACCTTCAATAATATAGAAGTAGCACTAGTTACTTGAGATACAAGGAAGATTACCAATTACAACATGTTAAATTAAATTAATAGTGCAAAATCTATACACACGCACTGTCAAATTAAATTATATAAGTTAAATAAGTTAAATGTATTATTATAAGAACTTAAATAACATTAAACAAAAACTTGTATACTTCTTTATTTTTTTATTACTGTACGTACTATAAGTGATGATTTCCTAAAATTTGAGTCTTTTCTTTTAAAGATTGAGGAACTTGGACACAGCTCTGGCAATCACCATCCTGAAAGTCATCATGCAGCAAGGAAGAACTCTGGTGGAAGTTCAACTTTACTTTGTGATTGCAAATCAGATGGAGAAGGAGATTCAGACACTTGTTTGCGCTTAGGGTAATGTATAGTTTAACCTTTTCTTCACTACTAAAAAAAACTGAATCTGCGACCACCAAATCGGTCGCCGATCGGTCGCCAGGTCGACCGATCGGCGACCGATACGGGTAGTCGGAAAATTCATGGTAGCAAATAGCCCTGCGACCGAAAAACGGTCGCCACTTCGACCACCATGCGACCGAAATTCGGTCGCACAATAGCTCACATAGAGTGACCAACTGTGCGACCGATTTTCGGTCGCACATCCTAGTGCGACCGAAAATCGGTCGCATACTTGGTCTCATTTGTGGGAATTAATGGTGACCAAGTATGCGACCGAAATTCAGTCGCACAGAATGTGCGACCGAAAATCAGTCGCATAGTGGTCTCAGTTGTGACCGCTATGCGACCGAAAATCGGTCGCCAAACCTGTAAAAACCTGCAATAAAAATCCTGCAATCAGGCACATCGCAACAGCAAAAACCAGCAAAAACCAGCACCTGGACAGGAATAAAACAGCAATCCAAATATTTCAAAAACATCCAATCATTTCAAAAACATCCATACACCATTAGTTATATTCTAAAATTGTTAACAATACAACTTCACAAACATTTAAAAGACTACTGGGGCTCGGGCGAGGCTGAGCTAGACCCGGACTCGGAAGAGGAAGAGGAAGAGGAGCTGCGGCGATGCTTGCTCTTATGCTTTCTTCTTGATTTCTTCTTCTCCTTTTTGGCAAGGAGCTTTCTGATCATGTCATGCGTTTCTTGGTTTACCCTCGACAGCTGTGCGATCTGCTCTCTCATTTGAGCCATCTCAGCAGGATCAACGGAGCTCGCCGGAGAAGAAGTAGCTGAAGAGCCCAAAAAGCGAGAATTATGCTTATCCGGAGCATATAGCGATCCAAGACCATAAGCATACCCCTTCTTAACCCCTCCAACAGTATCGACCCATATTTGCTTTTCTTTCTCGAACGTCAATGGAGCCGGGGTGCTGCTTCCTGCGTCCGATGCTTGGGTCGATGTCCAGTCTTCCACGGCCTTTGTAGCCTTTTCCTGAATAACATAAATATAGTAATGATGTTAATAGAAAGACTAAACGTTGAAGGATTGAGGCGACTAAAGATCGAATTTTACAAACTTACCCATGCCTCTTTTGCGCGGGGCTCGACCCACTCTCCACCGCCCTTCTTGCCACCCTTTGTATGCCTGATCTTGTGCAGCTCGAGCACGGGAATAGTGCGCTTTTCTTTCTTTTCCTACAAATTAAAAAACATAATATGTTAGACAAAAAAGCAACTGTTCAAGTAAATAATCAAATAATTAAATATACTGTACCAAGCGCATCTTTTGTGTAGCCGCGCTAATTGAGCCACCGGTATGGAGCGATCCACCCTTATCCGACGCTCGCGCAGCCTTTCCTTGCTCGCTCTTCGCCTCGAACTCGGGCGTGTGCCAATATTCATCCAGCTCCGCCCACTGAGGGCCTTGGAGGAAGCCGGGCCTTATACCTCTATGCCGCGCATTGTAAAGGGTTTGCTTGAATAGCGCAGCACATTTCTTTGGGAAGATGCTGCGAATGTTATAATCCAGCCCCTGATGCCAGATACATTTGCCCTGAAATAGTATCAAAATAATTTCTTTAAACATGTTCATGGTTTAAAAAACTACAATTACTTTTAAACCAAATGCATATGTATCACCTCAAAATCTACCAATATCTGCTTCTTTACATGCTGGGGCACATCGCTCCATATTCGCCAAGGCTGGTTCCAGTGCGCTCTCATGCACGCAGTCACTACTTTAGTGGACTCATCGCTTGGGCAAAAGCTACAAAAAAAATTAACAAGAGTTATTCATAATACTAGCAATTAAAGTAGGAACTAATTATTTAATCGACAAGAACTTAAGAAATTAGGTAGCTTACCCTTTATCCGCCTCGGGGTAAATAATCATCCTGCCATCTAGCCGAGCGCCAGGCTCACCAATGTAATAAGGCGAACGGGGATCATACAGCATGAGCTCCTGCTGACTCGGTGGGTCATCACAACTATCTAGGGGGAATTCAGGGGGCTGAGTCTCACTGTCATCAGCCTGGGAGGGATCGCCCTGTGTGGGAGGGACCTGTGTCTCAGTATAATCAACGGTTGGGAATGTCCATTGCCAATCAGGAGGCAACTGAGACGGGGTAATAAATGGTACCTGATATGGGCCAGGGGGCCTGAAAAAAGCTGGATCATAGCCAGGTGGGGCATCAGTAGGCAGCGAATGCGGGACCTGTGATTGTTGACTGTCACCACCCGCAGAAGCTGAACTCTCGCCCACAGGTCTCTTGCCAGGCCTTCTGCTAAAAACTTTAGGGCAGAACTTGTCCATACCTGTTGAAACATTCAAATCAGTTGAACTAATTTAGGGGAAAATAAATTGCTTTACTGTTAGGAGAATATGTGTAAGAAAGTCAAAATCTTTATAAAAGGAAAGTCTGATAGCTAAACATAAGTTTTCCTCATACCATTCTCACTTTCAACAAGAACGTTGCATGTTGAGATTTACATAACTGTATCTCTTTGCTTCATTTGAGTATATTCATCACAACTAATTTATAACAAAAGCAGACTACAATACTATGTAAAATGAATGCTTGAACAGAGGAAGAAGTTCTCCAAAGAAGAACCAACAAATAAAAGGCATCCGAGGACAACATCCATAGCTTTATCAATGTGAAGATATTCGAATCGCATTCAAACAATTGAGTTAACTCGAGCCAAAATTGAATATTAAACCAAAAAAAAAATTAAATTCGAATTATTAAAAAAATAAAAAAAAATTACCTCTACTTTGTATTGGATCCAATGGCAAGAAAGTATGAGTTACCAATGTGTTATCCACCCAATAACTACAAAAAAAGTGAATTAAAAAGTCATTATATGAGTTTTTAAAAAAATAAACCAAATTACTAAAAAATGAAATTTACCTTGAATTTGTAGGTTTAGATTGTGTTAAATGTTATGTTGGAGGTAATAGAGTAGTAATTTAAAGTTATATGGGGTTTATAATGGTGGGAAGTTGATTATGGGGTGGGGGGGTTCGGTTTTTAGGGATTGGGTGAGTTTTGGGATATTTGAAATGGGGAAGAAAGGGGTTCTGCCCCGTTTTTAGTTACAGTTATGCGACCGACATGCGACCGATTGTCGGTCGCATAGCTGTGACTAATTTTTCTGTGACCGATGTGCGACCGATTTTCGGTCGCCACTTTTTTTTCGTTGAATGTGCGACCGATTTTCGGTCGCCACTTTTTTTTCGTTGAATGTGCGACCGATTTTCGGTCGCCACTTTTTTTTCGTTGAATGTGCGACCGAAAATCGGTCGCACAACTGTGGAGACCGAAAATCGGTCGCATGGTGGTGGTCTCAGATTCAGCTTTTTTTAGTAGTGCTTTTCATATTTGATTCTATTTTAATTTGTCAAAAAATAATTCTTGTAATTCACTCTTCTCAATACAACTTTTCATATTTCAGGACTAATAAAAGTCTAAAGAGTAACATGTTCGTTCATATATTACCCGTTAAATATATCAATTTATATTGTCAGCTCTTTTTAATGACAACTATAAACAATCGAAGCTAAGATATTAATCGAAGCTAAGATATTAAGCTAAGAGTAACACTTTATTTCTGTTTCATGCAGACTAACAGTTGCAACAAGTCATGAGAAGAAAATTCCAAAGATAGAATGCACTTGTAATGATTGTGAGAGTCCAATGGTTTTAGAGTAATATTTTCCCCAATGACGCAAAGTCTTTGCAACATTACAATTGAAACCCTCTCATTCTACATTGTTTTTTGCTAAGATTTAGCTAGGATATACCAAAGTCAAACTTACATTTTCATAATATTAATTACAGTACTTGGTTCTTGTGTTAAGTCAAATGAATGACTAAGCTTGAACTTGTTGCAATAGCTGGGAATGAACAGAACAATCAATTTGGCAAGGATTATAATAATAATATGCTCTTGTTTTATCTATGACATGCAATAACATCAATAAATGCCTATGTAGAATTCAAAGTATATCAATGACAAATTCTTTGTCATTCAAGCCAAAGATAAGCCTATCAAGAATTAGATGAATACTATATATTAAAAATGCAAGAATAAATTTTTTCTGCGTTCAAGCTTAAGTTTGACCAATACTCATCATATACTAAACATAAGAAAACATACCCATAATTAAGGACATGCGACATGCATAGAGACATTACACAAATTGAATTACGCAAACCACTAAACATTATTCATGAACACATAACATGAAAGAATTAATCAAACTATATAGGTTTGATTTGATTTATCTCTTTCTTTTAATTCGATCCTTATTTTTTTCCCCCAAATTTCACATCCTAAGAAGAAATATACTGAGCTCAGGTCCTCCATTTCCATCAATATTCATCATATAAAAAGCTTCCGAGTCATGATTCCCTATTACTCGTTCAAACCTAGCTCTCATATACAACAACTCACCTTCCGCCTCACTCTTATTCCGCCCATCATCCACCACTGGAATCACTCCAGCCCCGACCGACACCCTCTGCACAGTACGCAGCACGTGCCAGTCGGAGTCATTGCACACGCGTGATAGCGCGTAGCCGCACTTCCTTCCATTACAATACATAGTCCACCTAGGTTCTTGGAAGAGCCTCACATGCGGTCCCTTGTCGCACTCTAGTGCGATTCGGACAAGCGCTGATGACATATCTTTTACTAAAGTTGATGTGGAAATGGCAAATTCGATTAAGAAAACCGGTTTTGACATGGGATTTTCTTGAACAACAAAGTTGATAAGGCCTCTCCGATAACCGAAAAAAGTTCCGGTGACTTTTCGGCCGAGGGACGGTGTAATGGAGAGATTAAGCCACATGCATGTAGGAAGTATGGAAGGGAAGGAGATAATATTTAGAAGAGACTTGAGAAGAGCTGATACTCCACTGTGAGTCTTGGTAATTAGCTGCTGAAAAGCTATGGGTGAGCTTCCTCCACGGCTTTTGTGGATAGGAATAGATTTGTATGAGAAATCCTCATAAGGGTCATGAATAATAGAAGTTGATCTGAGATAATTGAATGGAATTATATTCTTGGAGCTATTGCAGCTGCTTGCTCTTGGAAGTATAGAAAAAGAGGTTTGTTCATGTCTCATTGTAATAATAATCTTGTACCAACCACTAGCTTATAGTACTATATATGCTACCTATATGAAGAACGAAAGTGGAAAATAGGGGTTTGATTGTTAGTACTATTATACTTGTATTTGCTAAAAAATGAAAGTAAGGACAAAAAATTGAGAGAAAGAAGAAAGAGAGGCCAACAAGAGGATGATAATGTTTGGAGGTGGAGAATTTAAAGGGAAATTGTGAACGTTTGTGCTGTTTCAATGTTTGAAGCTTGATCATTTCTTGCATTCAAGCCGCCCATTTATATAGACATACACTGAAAAACTTTAATTTATGAGTTTAAATTATAAACTTAGTTAAGAATTTTAATCTAATCTTTAACTCTTAATTTATTAGTCATATATAATTTTTTGAGGGCTGATGAGTAAGTGGTCCTGCACGGCACAATAGATTGCACGTGCAGTCATTTTGATGATTATAGTCTACGAGAAATAGTCTACGAGAAAGCTTTTTGCCTTTGCCGGCGTGTCTCTGATAGACTGATTTTGCCGATGAATGGACGGCTGGCACATTGCTTCAATTAGTATGCACCATTTTTTATTTCAATTTTTATTACCATGTTACTTGAAATTACGCGACAGAGACGAAATATTATACATGAACAGGTAGGAAGTCGAAGTCTAACTATGCGTGCAAGCAGAGGCCAGAGAGAACACTCTAGTGAGAGCATTTTTATTTTTCATGTATTGGATAGAATTATTAGTATTGAAGTATAGCAATAACATTATGATATCGCTGCATAGCTTGCAGGTAATTTAATAGTGTAATGAGTTGTTTGGTTGCAATTGATTTTAGGTAGGTATTAGCAATGTAGGTATTAATAATGTAGGTATTAGCAATGTATGTATTATCAATATGAAAATTAGTAATGGGAGCATTAGTAATGCGAAAATTAGTAATACGGGGATTAGCTATGCGGAAATTAGTAATATGAGTATTATCTATACAAGTATTATAGTAATGTAGAGGTTATTTCTTGAATCATTTATATATTATAAAATAATATACAACTTCATAATTATAATATTTAGTTACTCCTCAAGTAAAATTAAAAGATATTCTTATTATTATGAGGGTTAGTTTTGTCATTTTAAATTTTAATACGTGCATTGCTAATACTCATATTACTAATTCCATAAATTAAAAAATATTCTCATTACTATAAGGGTTTAGTTTTGTCATTTTAAATTTTAATACGTGCATTGCTAATACCCACATTACTAACTCCATAAATTAAAAAATATTCTTATTATTATGAGGGTTAGTTTTGTCGATTTAAATTTTAATTCCTGCATTACTAATACTAACATTACTAATTCT
This sequence comes from Petunia x hybrida, assembly GCA_037355625.1. Classification (NCBI taxonomy): domain Eukaryota; kingdom Viridiplantae; phylum Streptophyta; class Magnoliopsida; order Solanales; family Solanaceae; genus Petunia; species Petunia x hybrida. The sequence goes on along the minus strand of JBBBVM010001054.1, from coordinate 2,271,840 downwards.
ACAGTCTACCCGCATAAGATAATACATATATATTCCTTCATAACTTATGCAGGAATTAGTTATATATGCGGAAATCAAAATTTTGAACAATGCAATCTTTCATGCGGAATACAAAAAAACAACCAAACATGGTACAGAATAATGCAAGGTTCAATGGGGATTATTTCTTCAAATAGTGCAACCAGACATTGTATTAGCAGTGCAAAGCTTAATGTGGGTATTATGCCCACTAGTGTATGCGACCAAACGACTCCTTAGTGTTTAACTAATATTCTTTACATAAACTAATTATGATTTCGATAAAATGTATTTTCCACTTCTATCTTTAATTTGATAGCTTTTATATTTCGAATGTGCAGGGCTAAACCGTCCTTTTCCCTGCATCCCCATGGCTATTATTCTAAAAAAGGTGAAGGTCGAGTAAATTGTTCAGGATATATGAGATGCATGGAGAGGATTATTGTGCCAACTAGAGATATTTTCAGATATTTAGACAACTCTCGGACAACTGTTTTTGTATCAAATTCATAAACAAAAAGTTAAATAGTCTTGAAGATAATTTGGTAATAAAAATATCTTCTGGATGACGTGGATTTATATATTTCCCAGCATGTTACTTTTTAGTTGGTATAGCATACAGCTACAACCACATCTATATATTCTCTAAAGTTCCATTTTGTTTTCCACACATTAAACTTGGTCAAACAGGAAAGCGATCCAAAATGAAGATTTTCAGACGCTCAAGGTGCACTTTTTAGGCTGGCACAATCTCAAATAATTGATAGGATATGAACAAAGCAAAAGAAAGTGTTCTATCTCATTTCAAACACGCAACAAATAAAGATTCGTTGCAGAATAATAGATTTTTATTGTGAGGGTTAGGATTAATGAAAAAAAGAAAAAAAGAAGGATAAGTTGGTATGAAAGATTTTGTCTAAAATGTACTGATCCTAGGCCCTAACTATTAAAATTTTGAAGAAAACATTAAACTTAAAAAGCCTGTCCCTTAACAGTTGCTTCAGTCTAAATTGAAGATCACAATACTATGGATATAATTAGCTGCAGAGACATCCTCTTCTGTTTCTCCTTCACGTAATTTAATTCCTTCCGATATTAATATACTAGCATACCCTTTGTTACGGGCCGCACCTTCCCAATGACAGCGGCACACAGTTAGCCCGTGCGGCGCTCGTAGTCCCACCTGTCTACGAGCCAACCTGCTCCTTGTCCCAGTTTCTAGGAAGCTCGCCTCAGTGGCCTAGTTTCAACTGTACCGCCCAAAGGTCCTCCCTTGTGCACATCTCATTTGCGGATACTTTAGTGTGCCACATCCGGGATTGGCTTAGGACCTGCCCGTCCCTCGCCTAGCACTAAGCATCGCTTCTGCGCGCGCAGTGCAATCCTCAAGTTTGGCCCTCGCTTTTGCCCTGGCACTTGGCTATGCTTCACCCGAGTAGGACAACTCTAAAGCCCTTGGCCCTTGTCATGTGCGACTCCAAGGATATCTCCCAATGTCTCCTGACAATGGCAAGGGTAGCCCTCGCATCATGCCTCCCTCTTGAGTAGTGTAGTGTCGCCCCACGACTGCACGTCTAGGCCAACGAGCCCTTGCTTGCATGGTTGAACCCTTGGCATGCTCACAAGTCAATACATGAGGCTCTTAATAGCTCCTCGAGTACTCAATCGGCACAGAGGTCTTTATCTTTTTAGAAGACAGCCCGGGGGGCTTAGTCTTTCCTCCCGTCAAGCCTCTGCCGCCCGTTGTGCGCCCAACGTTGGCCCTCTGGCCATACGCCGTCCATAGAGTCGCCTGACTCGTATGGATACCTGGAATACTCCTCTAAGATGTCCATGCAGGCCCTTGAGGTCCTTCCTCAAGGCAGCTCACTGGTGCGACTTTCTGACAAAGTGCACGGGGAGGACTGGTAGGCTGTCACCATGCCCGCCCCCCCCCCCCCTTATATATGTCTTAAAAAGATAAACCCATGTCTCAGCACTTGACATCCTTTGTCTAGAGAATCATACAAGGGCTTAACTTTCTACTCCGACCTCCAAATGAGGTGTCGTTTGTTCCTAAAGATTCCTCTTGACTTCCTTCACACCTCCATGAAGTTTCATCTCATTCCCATACTCGTGGAAAGAGATATAGCCCTCGATAGATCAACATAATTACCACAATGCCACTGCTTCTTGGTTAAGTCAAGCTCATAGGAAACAAGCTCCGAACGACACCAAACTTTGTATGCACACTCTATAGCATCTTAGGAACAAGTTCCTCACCCTATGTTCCAAGATTCCTACTATAGCTCCAAAATGTGCGGCACTGATACTCGTGCCTGCACACAGCTCGCACGGCTGACACTCAGCCTACGCCCAGCTGATACTCGTCCAACACCTTGCTGGCCCTCATCTAGCATATGCCTAGCACTCATCTAGCGCATGGCCAAGGCTTCCCCTCAATCATGCGGCTGACACTCGTCCAACGCACGGCTGGTTCTCGTCAAGCCGACTGATACTCATTCCGCGCACGGCCGACACTCAGCCGAGCGGCTGACATTGGTCTGGCCCGCTTGTGGTGCAAAGACGTTGCGCGCGCAAAGGCATCAAAAGGGCGCTGCGCAACATTCTCTCCCACTCAATCTAGGCATCGTCCTCAGTGACTGCCTACGCCCACGAAAACCCAGAGTTTGTCCACTCGGGATTCTCCATCACGGTTCCCATTTCCAAGGCTCCTTGGACTTCCTCAAGTCCCTAGTCTTAAAATAGGAGTCGTGCCAATCACTTCTCCTCCCAAGTTTCGTCCAAGCGTGCCTCTGCACTCCATCTCTGCGATGATCACTTGGACAGTGCCTCCGCACTTGCACCTCCTTGGTGACTAACTATTCCTCCCTCTGAAGACAACTCCCTTGTGTTGGCACACCTGCCAACCACGCCATAGCTCATATGGCCATCATATCCATCAGGCTAGCTCCCTTTGCTTTTGGCGAGTACTTCAGGCACCCTCTGGTGTGTCACACGCAGTCCAACTGCGCCTTGCGGCCCTCTTCTCCACCTCTAGAAAATTTGCTCCCTTCAGGATTTTCCCTTAAGCACAATGCCTCATCATAGGCAAATTCTCCCCCAGTCAAGTAGGAGACTCCCCTAAATTTCGGTAGGCATCCTTTGATGTGGCTCCTTGCCAACCATACTCTTATGGTCCTTCTCCGTCGTTTCCCTTTGGAAAGATTCCATTATGCCACTATGTGAACAATATCAAATCCCGATCCCATAACTCGGAGTAACTTGTTGCTTGATCCCATACTCAAGGCAAATCATGACTGATTCAAAAATCGCATACACAAGGACAATAGTGGCTGCTCATGCTCAATTCTGCCCCAATTGAACATCCGTCCGGCCTTAGAAACCCACGCTCCATGCCTAGTAACTTTGGCTCCTCCAATGTCTCGCACCCTCTGGTACTTAGTAAGCTCTTGGGACGTACTCCTCTGAGTACTTCAATTCTCAAAGCGAAGCTCTTTATTCTCAAACTGTCACTTCCTTAGCAGATCCCGAATTGTACTCCTTGTACTTGGCCCAACTGTCAAGAACGCCTTGTTCAACCTGTATGCGTCTCCCGATTCGGTGTACCTCTGTACCCTTAGCTTTGGAAAGACTCCATTCTCAAACTTAGAAACATATCCAATTTGTAGCATCGCTATTCCTACTTTGATTCAGCACACAATGCCTCCCCACATAAGGGTTTGGCCCATTCCGACTACCTGCTCCGCACAGTCCAACATAATTTCCCATATTTGCCTTCCCAGACAAAGTGGTTTGGCTCACCATCCTCATTGTTGCTTCCCCGTCCACCGGTTTGGCCTATTATTATGTCTCTCTGTCCGCCGATTAAACATATTTCCCATATTTGCCTCCCCACACGAAATGGCTTGGCTATCAATTCCAACTTTGCCTTCCTACTAGGTAGGTTGGCTCCTTTCCATCACAAAAATGGTGACTGACTCCGCCTCATCATGACACTCGAACGCCCCGCCAAGACGCTTTCTCTCAAGCCCTTCTTCACGGTTATCGCGGCCTACTGGCACGCCCTGCTCTAGCTTTGGCATCATCCAATACATAGAGCTCATATTTGGAGACCACTCTCCCCCACAATGATAGGTTCCTTACCTAATCATCCAAAGCGGTTGTTGGTGCGACACTCATGCCAATACCCCCATACTAGCTCGGCTCTTTCCTAGCGTAGCACTCATACATGCGAGCAACGCTTGCCTCATGTTGTATGCACCAAGCCTACTCAACCGACATGGTTGTTCAGGGACTCGCCTTCCATTCATTACAACCCTTAAGATGGATAAGCATTCACAATGTCCAACTCCTCAGAAGAACCCAAATCGATGCTCCTCGGTGCTTAAGTCTTCCCTCTGGAAGGCCCCTTAATTCACGCACTTCTAGCATCTATTTCATGCTTCACGCATTATGCTCCTCACATTCCCAATGCCCTCAGGCTGCTCAAGTCAATCCCACTGGAAAAACACTGAAATGATGTGCCACTCACATCCATGGCATGATCTCCACGATCTGCTTCGATCTAAATAGCCCACGGCTTACATCTGTTCACAACATGGTTGCTCGACCTGGCAATTATGGCCCTCTTCCTGGTCACCCGACTCATCCGCATGTCCCTCTCTGAATGAAAGCCCACACTATTCGAAAGAAAATATTTTTGATTCGCAAATTTTCCCTCTTCAATGTTTCCCTGCTGCTAGCAGAGTTTCTTTACAACTGATGGATATCCCATGATCAAGAAAATTAAGCTCTTGCTAACCGTCTGTCCCATCTTTGCAAAATTATCCTAGCAGCGCGGCACATTGGTGCTCCTTGCTGACCAACCATGCCTCATTCAAATCTCTCTGACAACAACCATATTGGGTCCGCCGTCTCAAATAGCATGTGGAACATCATTCCTGCTTTGATATTATCTCTACAATGACATTCCCATATTGCACTGACAATTTAGCATTCTTAAGTTGTGACATCAACCATGGCCTCTCTTGTTTTACCGAAATCGACTCCTTATTGGCATGAATCAAACTTCCCTGACGCTTAGCTCACAATGCACTGCAAGCCCTTATGCAAGTACAAATTGTGCTTTGATGGCGTCTCAAAATCACAATGCTCAAAAAAAATTTCTAACAGTGCATTCCATGCTCTATCCCATTACAGGCGCAAAGCTCCTGCTTTGGGTGCCAATCCGCTTGGTACCAACCTTCACCATCCTGATCATCCCCCGCTCTGATACCAACTGTCACTGGCCGCGCCTTCCAATGACAGCGGCACACAGTTGGCCCGTGCGGTGCTCGTAGTTCCACCTGACTACGAGCCATCATATTCCTTGTCCCAGTTTCTAGGAAGCTCGCCTTAGTGGCCTAGCTTATACTGTACCGCCCGAAGGTCCTCCCTTGTGCGCATCTCATCTGCGGAAACTTTAGTGTGCGCACATCCGGGGTTGGCTTAGGACCTGCCCGTCCCTCGCCTAGCACTAAGCATCGCTCCTGCGCGCGCAGTGCAATCCTCAAGCTTGGCCCTCGCCTTGTGCCCTGGCACTTGGCTATGCTTCGCCCGAGTAAGACAACTCTAAAGCCCTTGGCCCTTGTCATGTGCGACTCCAAGGATACCTCCCAATGTCTCCTGACAATGGCAAGCGTAGCCCTCGCATCATGCCTCCCTCCTGAGTAGTGTAGTGTCACCCCACGACTGCACGTCTAGGCCAACGAGCCCTTGCTTGTATGGTTGAACCCTTGCCATGCTCACAAGTCAACACACGAGGCTCTCAGTAGCTCCTCGAGTACTCAATCGTTACAAAGGTCTTTATCTTATCCGAAGACAGCCCGGGGGGCTTAGTCTTTCCTCCCGTCAAGCCTCTGCTGCCCGTTGTGCGCCCAACGTTGGCCCTCTGGCCACACGCCGTCCATAGAGTCGCCTGACTCGTATAGATACCTGGAACACTCCTCTTAGATGTCCAGGCAGGCCCTTGAGGTCCTTCCTCAAAGCAGCTCACTTGGTGCGACTTCCTGACAAAGTGCACGGGGAGGGCTGGTAGGCTGTCACTAGGGGTGTACAAACCAAACCGGCGAACCGCACCAAACCGATAAACCAAACCAAACCGAAAAAAAACCCGACTACTGGTTTGGTTTGATTTGGTTTGGTGTTGGAAGAAAATAAACCGACATATTAGGTTTGGTTTGATGTTAACAAAGAAAAACCTGAACCGACACCAAACCAAACCGACATTACATATATATAATTTTTAATTCTTTTATACATAAAAAAATAGTGAAATCAACATAAACACCTTCTCTAAAGTAATTCTATTTATTATGTATCCAACACTTTAAAATATTCTCACTAATACAATTTTTGAGAATTTAATATTATATTTCTATAGTTTATTTTCAAAAATACTATACTTTCATAATCTCGATAATCTCCTAAATCAATGTGTATTAGATATCCCTATCTTTTAAAATCATCTTCTTCTATCTCGCTAAAAATAAATATCCTAGTCAACAATCTACAGGTCATCCTAAAAAAATCTTTCAAATACTATAAAGGACACCAAGTATAATTATGTATTGTATACATATAGTATAATTAATATATATTATTATTTAGATAGTTTAGTTTAATAAAATCTATGTGTACAATTAGAATATGTTACATATACAATCTTAATTTTTATTATGTTAATATTTTTTACAACTAATTTTTTTTATTGTATTCTTTGCTTGAAAAAGCACCATGAAATTGTTGCTTACCAATAAAAAACCGAAAAACCCGTATAATCCAAAAAAATTGAAAAAAACAGAGAAAAACCGAGATAGAAAAATCGACTTTATTTGGTTTGATTTGGTTTATAGATTTAAAAATCCGACATAATTGGTTTGGTTTGATAAACTAGAAAACCAAACCAAACCAACCCGACCTATTTTCACGCCTAGCTGTCACCATGTCTGCCCCCCTTATACATGTCTTAAAAAGATAAACCCATGTCTCAACACTTGACATCCTTTATCCAGAGAATCATACAAGGGCTTAACTTTCTACTCCGACCTCCAAATGAGGTGCCGTTTGTTCCTAGAGATTCCTCTTGACTTCCTTCACACCTCCATGAAGTTTCATCTCATTCCCATACTCGAAGAAAGAGAAGCCCTCGGAAGATCAGTATAATTATCACAATGCCACTACTTCTTGGCTAAGTCAAGCCCATAGGTAAACAAGCTCTGAACGACACCAAACATGGTATGCACACTCTATAGCATCTTAGAAACAAGGTCCTCATCCTATGTTCCAAGATTTCTACTATAGCTCCAAAACGTGTGGCATTGACACTCGTGCCCGCACACAGCTCGCACGGCTGACACTCAGCCTGCGCCCAGCTGACACTCGTCCGACACTTTGCTGACCCTTATCTAGAACATGCCTAGCACTCGTCTAGAGCATGGCCAAGGCTTCCCCTCAATCACGCGGCTAACACTCGTCCCGTGCACGACTGGCCCTCGTCCAGCTGACTGACACTCATTCCGTGCACGGCCGACACTCGGCTGAGCGGCTGACATTGGTCTGGCCCGCTTGTGGTGCAAAGATGTTTCGCGCACAAAGGCATCAAAAGGGCGCCGTGTAACATCCATCTTATGAAAAGAAAAACATAAGGGTGTCCGATCAATTGTTGGGATGGAGATACTACTAACATTTTACAAGATTTAATCAACTATTACAAAGTATTATTCTACTGTTTAGTTACCATATTGACACTTGATATGAAAATTTATCTATTAATATATGTTAGTTTACGCTGATGCCTCACAACTTATACTCTGCCACTTTATCTCTGCATAGAACATATTCTATATTCAAACACAAATATTAAGCCTAGAGCCCGTTTGGATGAACTTATTATAAGTAGCTTATAAGTCATAAGTTACTTATACGTCATTTTTGATAAATTAGAATTTCCTAACTTCTCACTTTTGGCTTATTTTAAGCATATAAGGGCTTATAAAGCCATGGCTTTTTGAGTTACCAAACACTCATTAATAGACTTATAAGCAAATAGGTACTTTTAATCCACTTTAAAGCTTATCCAAACGGGCTCATAGTTAGACTAAATTCTATGGGGCTTCTTAAGGTCCTTAGCCCACAAGAGGCCCTTGTCTTCAATCTGTTGAAGGTCAATCGAGCTTCTCCTATGTAAATATTAGTTCGAGGAGAATTACACAACTATGACATTGAAGGCAATGGTTTGTCTAACTATCCCCGTTCAAAATAGTTTATAAAAATGGCTTTTACTAACTTTAATGAATAAATTTCGGACAGAAATATCCCTACAAAATTTTATATTGATGCCTGCATCCCGCCCTCCCTTCTCTAGTAAGTGCTGCCCCTTTGGTAGCACTTATCTTTTATCTCTTTCAACATTCTCCCAGATAACTTGAATTGATGCCCCGCCCTCCAAGATAACTTGAAGTGTTGCTTCTCTAGTAAGTGTTGCCCCTTTGGTAGCACTTGACATTTCATCTCTTTCAACATTCTCCCAGATAACTTGAAGTGATGCCCCGCCCTCTAAGATAACTTGAAGTGTTGCCTCGGCAGCACTTGCCTCTTTAATCTCTTCACATGCAGCACTTGCCCCTTTATATTTTCCGAAGAGACAGCACTTGTCAATTTATAACTTGAAGTGCTGCATCGGCATCACTTGCCCATATAATCTCTTCGCAGGCAGCACTTGCCCTTTATATTTTTCGAAGAGGCAACACTTGCCCTTTATATTTTCCAAAGAGGCAGCACTTGCCCTTTATATTTTCCGAAGAGGCATCACTTGTCAATTTATAACTTGAAGTGCTGTCTTCGATGCCATTTTGCTAAACCATTCTTAAGTGGGGACAAAAAACCATAACCAGGGATAAGGGGTACATATGGTAAAATTTTAAGGAGTAGTTCTGTAGCTAGTTTGTACCTCTCTAAATGAGAAATAGTCAGCATTTGAAATATTTTTAGAAGAATAGTCATATTTAAGAAATACGGGAAAAATGGAAAATTTTCTAGAACTGCAAAATATGAAGTCCCTGAAAAATTTTCTTAAATTTTGAACTAAACTCCAGAAAATTTCTTGGAGTTTAATTCAAATTTCCATAAAAATATCCTGAGGTTTTTCGTGCTTTGTTTACGCTGGTGGTTATTTTTTTAAAAGTTTTAAGTTATGGTTGTTTCTCTTTGAGCAGCTTATAAACCGACTATTCTTCGACTAATTTACACAAATAGGTAAAAATTCCCTTGGTCTGAGTTCTAATCACTTTAAAGAAAGTCTTTAAAAATTGAGCATTTTTTGTAATTACAAAAATGCCACCAAACATTTTGCATTTAATGAAGCAGTAATTGTAAAAATGTCATCCCGCCTTTTATATTTTGTGAAGCCGTAATTACAGAAATACTACCACATATTTTACATTTAATGAAGCCGTAATTGTAGAAATACCACCACTCCTTACAAAGCAGAAAACACGGTTAATCTGTCCATATTTATGCATATAGTGAACCAAATATTATGTCCATTTTGTAAAGAAATGAGGCCAAATCGGCCTCACTTCGTACATACAGAAAAAGATAACTTCAAGTGCTTATATTTGAAAATAACGACAATCCAGTCGTACTTATTCATATAATGAGCAAAATACTACGTACATTTTGCATATAAATGAGGCTAAATTGTCTTCACTTCATCCATTCACAAAAATACATATGAAAACATAAAATGAAGAAAACCTCATGCATTTATTCATAAGTGAACCAAAATATTATGTCTATTTTATAAATAAACAGCACCAAATCGTCATCACTTCAATCATATACAAAAATCTAGAGGAAAACATAATTAAGGCCAATTCGGCATCATTTATTGACAATGTGAGTCAAATACTATTTACATTTTGCAAATAACTGAAGTTAAATCATCATCACTTTCAATATAACTTTCAAAGCAAATTTTCATTACTTTCAATACAACATTCAAAGCGAAATCGTCATCACTTTCAAGTGTGAAAGACACCAAAGCCAATCGCCACCATCATCGTGATTGATCAAAAACCTTCTTCATCACAAGAATCTCATTTGTGTTTTTATCTATTATCACTACCCAAAAAATTAATCCCATAAGGTCAAAGAAGAATCTCCAAACATTACTTTTCTTCCAATTCCCACATCACAAACATTTCAACAAAGCAAAACACCTTTCAACCTTGCTTTCACTATAGCACTCACTATCTTCATCTTTTACTCTTTTTCTGTTCTTTCAGTGTATTCAACTTCTCCGATAACGACAGAAATTTCAAAAATTACGACGATTTCGAAGTTCCGTCGTCGTTCGATAACGAGTTGTACGAGTAAGACAATGATGGACTTAAAATCGATGAAAAAGACGTCGTTATTTCAATAATAGGAATGTTAGTGAGTTTTACTGGTGATAGTAGCGACAGTGCTACTACTCAGCCTTTTCTCCTCCTCTGGTTTGGTACATTTACTGGACAATGACAACGATGAGAGAGAGAATGACAATGAGGAATAAGCGCCACCGGTGACTGGAAAAGGTTCTCTAGTGATTATTAAATGGACTACTATCACTTGTTCTCTCTCTCATAAATCCTCTAACACGATAAGTTTGATTGCCTTCTCCCTAAGGTCACTTCCTGAGCCTAAAAGCTGGTGTCGTTTGGAAGTGGAGGGGTTGAATATAAAGTGTTTATACAACGGATAAAGTGCAAAAAAAAAAAAATCAAGATCAGGATCGTTTTTGCTCAATTCGTGAAAAAAAATAATTATTTTACCCTTACAACATCACTGCCGCCGCCATCCCCCACCCCTTCCACTACTGCCCCACCGTCATCCCCTCTCCTCCATGTTGCCGCCACCGCCGCCAGCATCATCACTGCCGCCGCCGCTGTTTCTTCTTCTTTTTTTTTTTTTTGAATAACAATATTGATTTTCCGTTGTATATTCCGGTCAAAACTCCGGTGAGGGGTTTATTTATCAAGTTTCTTCTTTTTCTTTGCTTTTTTCATAAAAATCCGTTGAGATCTACTAGTTTTTTATTAAAACTTTTGTTTAATGTTTAGATCTAGTGTTTTTCTTGTATAAAACTGTATAGATCTTGGATATTTACTAAGCTTTTGTATAAAATCTGCCTGAAGCACTGTTTAAAATTATTTTTGCGAGTTTATACAATTTATACATTTTTATACAAGTTTATATAATTCTAAAACGTGTATAAAAATGTATAAATCTGTATATGTACTTATTGACAGTGTATAAACACATTCTATGCACTTTTATAAATTTGTATAAAGCTGTATATGCGTGTATAAACAATGAATAAAGTTGTATAAATTTAAGATTTGTGCACTAATTATGGATGTTTGTATAAAATTTATGTTTTTTGTGTAAATTTTTATATTTTCCTTCTTGCATACACATTTTTTTAGGTACTTACATGTATAATTTATTATTTTAATAGATTTAGGTATATAAAATTATCAAAAAATAATTATTTAAATAAATTCACCAATAAAATAAGGAATCCGGCGAGATCCGGTGAAATTTCAGTTTTTCGGCCACCGGCCGGCGGAGGCGCCGACTCGGTTTTCGGTGGGAGGCCAGTGGCGGTGGAGGGTGGGGGAGTGACTCCTAGGGTTTTTAGTTCAAATGGGTGCTATGTTATGTAATTTTAAAAACAAAGAGGTGCTATGTTGTGTAATTTAAAAATAATGGGGTGCTATGAATGAAATGTGGCCCCTCATTTGTAATTTTGTGTTGTGGGCTGCCTAGTTTTGAAGTTCTCCCTAAAATCTTACAAGATGGCCCATGTCAAGAAAGCTCCTAAAACGGAATTTTCTTAAAGGGCCATTTTTGTAAGACTTTCTTAGTGGGTCAAATATATGACGCAATGTTAGGAAGTGGGTCAATTAAGCTCCTAAAATGGAATTTTCTTAAAGGGCCATTTTTGTAAGACATTCTTAGTGGGTCAAATAGATGACGCAATGTTAGAAAGTGGGTCAATTTGCAGAACAATGATATTTGACTCCACATAACAATGATTTAGCAAAAATATCCTCCATTTGGTTTAGTGAATAAATTTCGAACGAATTTTATAATGATGCACGTATCTCCGCCATAAATTTCTCCATAAGTACTATCTAAGAGGCAATACTTGTTTTTGACCCTTCTTTCATAGACAATTTTTGCCATTGAATCTCACATTCTCCCGCATAAAGTGTGCCTAGGAAGTACTTGCCCTTCAAATCTCTTCCTGTATTTTTCCAAATAACTTGAAGTGTCATCCACTTGACTTCTTTCTAAAAGTCAGCACTTGTTAATTGGTAATTGAAGTGTTGCATACATATCAAGGGAAGGGCATTCTGCTAAAACTATGTTAAACGGGGGCAAACTCTGAACCAGTCAATTTTGGGGACACCAGGTGAATGTTTTTGGAGAAAGTGTCCTATTTCTGTAAATCTCCAAAAAAAAAAAAAAAAGAAGACTGCAGAGGGTTTATGACATTTCCACAGTGCAAGATTCAGAGGGTTTAAGCAATCAAAGCAGAGAGGGAGAAAGATGAGTGGTAGAGTGAGGAAAGGATGGTTGGGACAAATGGGTTTCAACAAAGGTGGTGGAAGCATCAATTGGTACCCAGGCCACATGGCTGCAGCCACCCGTGCCATTCGCCAACGCCTCAAACTCTCTGACCTTGTCATTGAAGTCCGCGATGCCCGCGTAGGTGTTATTCTTTTTGAAACAGACTAAAACGAAATTGTGCCATTCTTTTTTGAACGGATGGAGTAGTACTTAGTTTGAGCGATTATTGTTGGTCTAAATTATTTTTTTGGGGTGTTTGCAGATACCATTATCTTCAGTTAATGAAGACTTGCAGCCAGTGCTTTCTGGAAAAAGGCGTGTGATTGCCTTGAATAAGCAAGATTTGGCCAACCGCAACATTATTCATGTATCTAATTTCTATCTTTCCTTTTTATAGTAAATGATAAGTAGGAGTTAATCCTTTTCAAAGTTTTAATCTTTTTAATAAAAGAAATGCTAATTCTTTTTCTTTTTAAAATTATACTCTTTTTGTTTTTGGAGCTTAGGGAGCATAATTGAATAGATTGATTGTTCATTTATTTGTAGAGTCACCTTCTTTGGTCCTTTATTCACTACTAATTCAAGTTCTCTTCACCTTGAGAATCTATCAATCATGTTAAACAGGGAAAATAGCTTCCTTTTTCGAAATGAGCATCATGGTTGTATTAAATGAAGTTGCCCTAAGGGCTTTGTTCAAGTGGTAAGAGCTCAACTTATGATATGTGGATTAGGCGCATGTCACGAGTTCGAATCCTGTCCTAGTATTTAAATGGAGAAGGATAGAGGAGTAGACCCATTATCTACTAGTTTTGAACCATGCGCCACTGGTCCTTGGGGATTTATTGGTTATATAAAAAGATTGTCCAGTGACGCACATCATCTTCTAGTATATACCTAGGGTCTGCCAAGATAAGTAAAGCCTTAACAAACAATCCTAAAGTTTGCATCTTTTGTTCATGTATGTATTGGGCCATTGGCATATGCTTGTCTATTAGTGAAGGCAATAGAAATTTTCTTGAGCTTCTGAGATACTCTTGATAGCATACGGCAAAGACAACACAGTTATTTATTTCTTTGACATGTTATATTTTCTCTAGCAATGTTCTAGTTGTACCTAGAATCTCAAAGGTGTTTTGTCTATAGTATGCTAGCATCTGTCATGTTACTAGTTAGTTCTTTCTTAGAGTCACTAACATTAAAATTTTAACAGTCGCTATTAAAAGTGCAACTTATTGTTGTCACTTTATTATCAACATTGAGACTTTGGTTTGCGTGAGGGGATACTTGTTGGGATTTGTATGAACCTAAAGCTAGTTGGTGTTGGCTTTTCAAACTAAAGTTGGTGAAACTTCTGTTTCATTCCGTGCAGAGGTGGATTAGTTATTTCAATTCATGTAAACAAGAGTGTCTCCCAATAAATGCACACAGTAGAAGTTCTGTGCAAAAGGTTAGTCATCCTTTCTCCATGCTCTGATTATGCTGAAAACTTGTGACTCATAGCCTTGGTACTGAAATCATCTCAAATATGCGGCCAGAGTTACTTTTTAACTCTTTCTCTCATAATAATTAATTCCAAATTGCATTGCATTGCATAGCTGAAACTTCCTCTTATTAGTATATCTAGACAGATTCTTAAGTATGCTTTACATTTAGTTAACTGGATCTTGGATTGAGGGATTTGGAACTTCATAGGTCGCCAGTGTGCATCTCTTCTGAGAGTTTTTAATCATTCATTCATTCTTTGTTGCAAAGCTTCTTGATCTGGTCGAGTTCAAACTGAAGGAGGCTATTACAAGGGAACCTACACTCCTTGTCATGGTGTTGGGTGTTCCAAATGTTGGCAAATCTGCTCTAATCAACTCCATCCATCAAATTGCATTATCACGATTTCCAGGTGAGGCCTGGTTTTGTTGGTCATTCTTTTGGGTGCTGTTGCAGGAAGCTGATGGTGGTTATGTTTCCAAGTGTATTGTCTATTGATGGTTATGATCTTAGTGCAGGAGAAGATGAAGAAGGCTAGGGTGGGGCCTTTGCCTGGTGTTACTCAAGATATTGCTGGATACAAGGTTAGAGATATTTAAAAACATAGGGGGTCAGATTCCTTTTCAAAAAAAAAAAAAAAAAAAACATAGGGGGTCAGATTATGCTGTTGTCGTTTGTTCCTTAGTGGTTAAGTTGATCACTCTCATGCTGTATGAATGTAGAGGTAAAGGTTCTATATAGGATACTTGTATTGTTATGTGACATCTTCTTTGTCGTTTGGTTGTTTAACTCAAGTAGAGCACTCCATTAAGTGTTTAAATTTGGTATGTTCCAGCGCATAAAAAAGTGCATCATATGCAAGCTGAATAGGATATGCAGCAGAGCCCTTGGAAATTGAAATTGTGACTAAAAAAGTTAGTTCACTTACTTCTTCTATAACGGTTTCTACAGATATCCTGTTTTCAGCCTTTCATCTTATTAGACTTCTTTTAATCAAGGACAACCCATGGTTTGTTGCTGCTCTAATACTGGAAGTAGTTTTGGTTAAACTTGCTATTAGGTTGGTGATTGGTTAAAGATCTTGACTTGCATCCTTTTTCTGGGCTTATCAGAAGTAAAATACAATCTTGTTTGGTGCATTCACATATAGACACCAAAGTACCTCGTCTAGCAGGAAAATCAGTTACCTTCTCCTAGATTCAGATTGCATTCATATGTATAAAGTTTTGATTTGTTGGTCTAGCCTTTTATTTGATATCCTTTCTAAAGGAAAAGAATGAGAAGTAGTTTTCTTTTTCTTTCAAAATTGCCGATGAAAAAAGAGGAAGACCAAATGTGTGGTTACTTGAGTTAATCTTTTTAGATAAACATCTCTTTACCTGTTAAACTCATACAATTCACAGTTTTCCATGGTGAAATTTTGAATTTTTCGCTGCAGCCAAAAGCCTATTTTTATCTCTATATTTCCTTGAGGTCCATTAACTTTGCACAATCTCATGATTTTATTAACTTGTTAGTGTCATCTTTTTTGTTGCTTAACTGCAATTGAATACAGATTGCACATCGACCTAGCATATACGTGTTGGATACTCCAGGAGTGTTGGTTCCAAGTATTCCAGACATTGAAACCGGGCTAAAGCTGGCTCTCACAGGTGTGTACCTACTTGAAGTGTTGTTTATAAAATGTCCCTCAAGTTCTTTTATCTTACTAATTAACTTGGTTTTGTGATTAGATTTAGTATTACCGTACCTGCAAATAGTAAAACTTGGCAAGCCTAGTCGCTTATGGAAAAGTTTCTGGAAGGCTGGCCACCACA
This sequence comes from Petunia x hybrida, assembly GCA_037355625.1. Taxonomy (NCBI): domain Eukaryota; kingdom Viridiplantae; phylum Streptophyta; class Magnoliopsida; order Solanales; family Solanaceae; genus Petunia; species Petunia x hybrida. Next base: position 2,255,863 of record JBBBVM010001054.1, on the reverse strand, counting down.
TAGATAGATCCATATACATGTCATATATTTTCTCAATTCTCATGCCCTGAGAGACGGGCCATTCCCTATTGGATCATATTTTCTTAACATGGAACTAACTCTGTTGCATTACTTCCTTGATCTCTTTTCTGGCCTGCATATCCCTTCCCACCATTTATAGCTCCCAAAGCACAAGTAAAATAAAACAAATGATTACACGAAGTTAGTCCTTGGTGTTCACATTTCATCAATCAAAATAAGCTCCACTTAGGTTTAGTTGGTCCATTTGCTGTTCTAAGTTCGACTGATCTGAAGCTTTTTCTTGTATAAAAGCTCAAGTTATGCCACACCCAAAAAAAAAAAAAAAATTGCTTGAGTTCTGTCGCTTATGCGATAGTAAAAATAAATAGATAAATAAGAACCTCAAGTTCTGGAATTTGCAGTTCAAGGTGAGAGAAACAGATCACCACACAAAGTGTAACAGGTCGCCAATTGAAGCAGGATATCCGACAAATCGTAATTATCCTGGTCCAATCTTTATTGTAATTCATATTTAACGTATATGCGTATGCAGGGTCCGTGAAAGATTCTGTAGTTGGTGAAGAGCGAATTGCTCAATACCTATTAGCAGTTTTAAACACTCGAGGAACTCCTCTTCATTGGAAGCACTTGGTTAGCAGGGAAACTGAGGACCTTCACCATGACTTGGACAAAAAACCCGAAAGTACTACTGTCAAGGATCTTCAAAATAAGAGCAAGAAGCCCATGAACAGATCTGTCTACCGTGTTCAGGTTAGAATTTGGTTTACTAAAGAACTCTACTGTATTTTCCATACCTTTTAATTTAAACTACAAACTCATTAACCTTATGCTTATTAGCTTAATAAAAGTTGTTCATCATCAATCTGCATTGGCTATGTTTTAATAATTATATATTTGTTTCCATCTCTGCCCAGGATATGGTTAGTGAAGTGCAACGTGCACTTTATATCACACACTCGGAGTTTAGTGGCATTTTGGAAAATGAATGTGACCTGGAGACTCTGATAGACCACCAGTTTGAAGTGTTGCAGAAGGCTCTGAAGATTCCTCATAAGGCTTCGGAGGCTCGGATAATGGTATCAAAAAAATTCCTTACTTTATTTAGAACAGGAAAACTAGGTTCTTTCATCTTGGACGATGTTCCTGATGCATCCAACTCAGTACCTTGACTCCTTTTAAATTTATCATCCGTGACTAAAAGCAAATTCTGTACCATAGTATCATCAGAATTAGGAAAGAATGTAACTTCTTCTCTTTGTAACGCCGACACCTACTTAGTACTGTTATTTAACAAAGTTATCTTTTGCCGATTAATGAAAAAAACCTGTACCAACAACAACAATAACAACGTACCCAATGAAGTCTCATAAATGGGGTATGGGGAGGATGAGGTGTATGGAGACCTTACCACAACTCATGTGAAAGGTACGCAGACCTTACCCCAACCATGTGAAAGGTAGAGGCTATTTTTGATAGACTTTCGGCTAAAGAAAAACGTTTTGAAAACAATTTGAAGAATGAAAGGGTAAAAGTTGAAATAAAAACATGGAAGAATGGAAAGGTACACCTCTAGGTCACATTCATCTTTACTTTACTGTGTAAGTATCAGTTTTATTTATTTGTTGGTTTCTTTATCTTTTAACGACCTAGGTATCCTTTATTTTCATTGTTTTCGTGGAAATCAAGCAGAAAGCCTGAAAAAGATAGGAGGAAGGCTGATGAAAATTAAACTTGCACCTTGCGTCTATTACCTCTCTTTGATTAGTGTGAACTACCGTGGGTTTAGACATTATCCAGTCCAAGATCCGGATATAGCTGGTTATGATGGTGTTATTATGGGTTAAAAAAATGAGTTTTCTGTACTATAGGATCTAACTAGACATTTTAAATGACATGACATATATTCAGGCGAGAGGAAGAGCTTTTCCAACAAGTGTGACTTTGAGAGATACGTAATACGCAAACCATGAGTGACTCTATTATTATCAAACAAACAAAAGTAACTTTACTAGCTAATTTCCATAACTTTGATCATAAAAGTAAGGATTTTTATACCTTTAAGGTATACTGTAAAAATAATACAGTAGTATACAAGTCTAGATATGGGTGTATACCTTTAAGATATACTGTATAAATAATAGTATACAAGTCTAGACGGGTAGGGCATGTAAATAATTTATAGGTACGACTTGTAAATATGAAATTTATAGGCAGAGGTGGATAAATATTTTGATTTTGATGCGTATTTTTGTAAACCTCCCTAAAAGTAACCTACTCCACATCTCTCTCTTTCCATAAGATGTAAATAGATCGAGCTCAAATAAGTTTACCAACCACATGGGTCACAAGGGCAAGCACATCCACAATTCTCGCATAAACAAACCGTTGGTATCGACAACTTCCTTCGATTTTGTGCATCATTTTGCATTACCTGCCGCAAGCGAAAAGATGGTAACCTTGATTCATCCCATTCCTGCGGAACCATAGTTTTTTTTTTTTAATAACAGTGGTGTCCGGGCCAGCTTACGCGCACCTCGACTAATTCCACCAAAAACCTGCCACCTCCCACCAGCAACAGGTACCAGATATCTCTATCCCCCAAGGTTGGGATAGATGGGAAGAAAGACTTAGAGTTTTGATGTAAGAAACAAAAGGCAATTATCAGAATAATTGTATTCAAAATTTTCGGTGAACAAAGCTTTAACAACCTAGTGATTAAGTATTTATAATAAATAAACTCCTCATATTGTCCTAAATTGATTTAGGATTACAAATCGAATTTAGGTTATGAATACAAGCAAATCTAAGTATCAAAGTCGAAAGCAGAAGTAAACGAAATTGCGAGTGAGTAAACGAAATTTCAATATGCGAGATTGAGTATAAAATTTGGCAGAGTTTCTGTATATATTTCTGAATGATTATCTTGTAAAATGAAGGGCTACTTATAGACTGATGAATACAAAGAATTTTAACAATGATTCCCACGTCTCCAACTAAATTGTCCATGTCTTAACCTCCTTGGTAGTGGAGTTAATGGGCCGAAATAAGGGGAAAGCACTCCGCTGGGAACAAGCCAATTCGCCGAGGCTTGAATTGTTGATCTCGGGGACGTGACCTCGCAGGGCGACCGAGGTGGCGTTCCACCGAGGTAAACACATTAATCTTGTTCCTCGATTGTTGACTTCGGTGACCCTGTCGTTCACCTCGATCCATAACTTGCAAACACCTGTTCGGTCGACTCTGAGCCACGCCGCCGAAGTGCTACGTTTGCAAGTCAATTTTTACGCAATACACTCATTAGTGTTTATTTTTTGTTACCAATTATAGAAACTATGAATTAGATTTAAGGTTTAATGCTAATTTACAACCCATCTTCAGAGAAGACCTTAATATTATATTGTTTACTATGAAATATATTTATTTTAGTTTTATCCAACATGTGTTATTTAAAAGACGAAAGTAGCTGGACTGGTTGGATATATGTTTGTTTTTGATATATGTTATGCAAATTTGTGAATTTTTAACTTGCTAATTAAATGAGATGAGTTGTACCCTATCAACTTCAAGTTGCATGACCATTGAAGTTTAATAAATATTTAACTCCTAGTTATATGGTCCTGAAGTTGGAGAGTCCTCTTCAAGTCTGAAAATAAGAAAAAGTTCCCATAATTTTAAATATTAGCTATAGAGTCCTCATTTAGGATTAGTATTAATGATAATAAACTTGACTTCAAAATAACCCCAAGTTATTTAGTTTTGAGTTTAACCCCTCCCTCCTCCCCCCTACAAAATCCACCAGCTTCCTCTTTCCCTTTTTTTCCACCGTCAGCGGTGATCGACTGGTCGTTTCTTTTCCATTTTTTTCTTCAAACTCAACTCCCCCATGAAGATACAACCAACCTTTCCAACTGCATTGGCCCCTTTCGATCAGATTTAGGATTTCCCAAATTAGATAAAATTGTGCAATAGTTTCACCATTTTCCACGGCTGTTCGACCCATTCCTTGCTCTCCGGTAAGTTTTCTTTAAGCTTTAGGTTGTGAAAATCAAACTGGGAAAAGCTTTTCGCCGATTTTTCACGTCTGGGTTTTCTGGTGAAACATATGTCGTCATGTTGCAGGTAAACATTACTTGTGTTGTTTAAATTACTTGTGATGTTTAAACAACATCCGTGCCATATGTTTAAACATCTTTTATTTTTGTTTTTATTGAATGTTTAAATAATAAGATGCTCGAACATCTCACACATTTGGTGAAACATCTGTAATAATGTTTAAACATCTATTTGATATTTTACACACTGTGTTATATGTTTAATGTCACGACCCAACTTAGGGCCGCGGCGGATGACCAACACTAAGTGTCGATCATCACTAATCCTGCTGATAATCTGCTAACCATGAATATAACCGATAAACAGAATAAGCATAAACTTTAATGATAAGAATTATGCAATGGAAAAAAATCTGACAAGCTAACATACTGATAGAACCACACAGGGACATATCTACAGGCCTCTAAGAGTGCTGAACTGAATATACAAAGGACGGGACAAGGCTCCGCCATACCCAAGCTGGCTGACTGTACACATACCAAAAGATAAGTAACTCCGGGAGATAGCGGAGTGACTCCAATAGCTGATAGATGGCCTACTAATGTAGTCCAAACATTGATCTATCTGCACCTGCGCGGCATGAAACGCAGTGCCCCAGAAAAGGGCGTGAGTACGATATGTACCAAGTATGTAAGGCATGAGCATATAATATATCATAGCTGAATGAAACTGTAAGGCTGGAATATAAATATGTAAATATGAGCTGGAGCATAGCAATATAGCTGGAAATCTTAAGAACGTACTAAAGATGCTCTGAATATAAACTGAAGTCTAGCTGAATCTGAAACTGAAGATTGAGCTGAACTGTACTGATAAATAAATGTAATATGACTGATAACTGGTAACTAGAAACTGGAACTGATAACTGTCAACTGATACTGACGCTAAGAACTGGTGGCTGATAACTGGTACTGAGCTAAAACTGAACTGTTATCTGAATGGTACCTGTCTGGTGTTATGGGCTATATCCCCCCAAATCAGGTAACTGAAAATCTGAACTAGTACCTGTCTGGTGTTATGGGCTGTATCACCCCAAATCAGGTAACTGAAAACCTGGACTAGCCTCATGTATAATCATGCAGTGCATACTGTGGCTATATACGCGTATATAACAAACCTGGCGGGTGTTATGGGCTATATCCCCCCCAGCCAGTAATATCTAGTCTCTCTGGTCAGAGTGTGTGAATGACACCCGGTCACACTAGGTGTTTCAACTCCCGCCTGAACCAGAGGGGCTGTATCCCCCAGACGGGTAGTATCACACGCGACCGGACTGTGTGTCCATTGTCCAGCCTCTATGGGGGACTCCAAATCACACATAACATGATCACAATATAAGCATAAGCATGTATGAGGCATAACACATGTGGCAACAATAGATATGGACTCAAAGGAATGATAAGAAAACTCTGAATAGAATTATAGACACACTCTAGAACTCAGAATTTGTCCAACTCTTTGAATTTCTATAAAAATTTCGGCAGAGTTTCCCCTAAAACTGGATGATCCGCAAAAACAGAACCAGCACTATACTATATACGGATGGATACCCGGATAAACTGATAACATAAACATGTTAAACGGATAACAAGATGAGACAACTGGATGACATAACAAATCCGCAGATAGATTGTCTGGACAACACCACTGTCCTGACTTTCAACCTAATTTTCAGAGTGTAGATCAAAGATATGGATTTTATAGTCTTCATGAAAGTTTTAGATATATGTCTTAGGGTTCTGGAGATTCTTAAAGAATCTAAATATCAATTTTGTACAAGGAGTTATGATCACTATACTAACAACTGTCCAAAGATCAAAACAATTTTCCAGATTTTGAAACGTTTTTTCTTGCTGATTTGAACGTCTTTCACCTAGAATTTTAGTACCAAATTAAGTATATACAAGATTTCCTTGATACCATACCGGTTTCTCACAATAAACACTAAGTTTAGAACTAAGAAAAGCTTCAAAAGCTAAAAGATACATGCCTTGCCAAAAGAAAGGTTTAGCCTTACATACCTTTGATGTTTCTTGCTTCTAAACCATGTCTCCTTTGAATTCCACACCTTCTAAAGCTTAAACAAGCTATAATACAGCATTTAGGCACTTTACTTAGCCATGAAGTAATTCTAAAACTCAAGCTATAGACGAAATTGAAGGTAGCATAACGTTACCTTAATCGCGTAGAGCGTTTTGACGCAATCTGTCTTCAATTTCGAGTTAAGATTGATGTTGTTTCTTCAAAATCATAAAAATTAGCTTCAAAGTCAAGAGAGAACTGTTTCTATGGTGTATGTTCTGGAAATGACGAAAAGAAGACATGTTTTTCCTTTTATACTCGAAACATTTCAGTTCTAGCCCTCTTTTGCGCTTATGTCCCTTCTTCTGGCCTGATTTCTGATGCTCATATCTTTTTATCTATATGTTGTATGAACAAACCGTCAAAATTTTTGAAAACTACACTCCAAGACCTTCAATTTGATATATGATATATCCCCAAAAGACCTCATATAACACATGAAATTAATTACTGAAAAAGCTCCGTTACAAGGCAATTCCTTAGTCGGTTTTTCTGCAACTTAAATCCGATTTTTTCCAAACTTTATATTCAACATATAAACATCATATATGATCATATTATGACTTTAAACTCACTTAAATCATTCTTAACATGTCTTTAGAATGATATACGTCACTTTAGACATACGGGGTGTAACAATCTTCCCCCGTTAGGAACATTCGTCCTCGAATGTTAAATGAAGTATGTAGAAGCATTAAGCAACGATCTGTATATACCTGAAGTAGTGAAGAGATGTGGATATTTAGCTCTCATGTCATTTTCAGCTTCTCGAGTTATTTCTTCTACATTACTGCTTTGCTATAGCATCTTAACTAAAGAAATGTCTTTCGTCCTTAGTCGACGAATCTGTCTATCTAAAATTGCAACTGGCACCTCTTCATAAGTCAACTGCTCTGTGATCTGAACTTTATCTACAAGTACAACTCTAGAAGGATCTCCGACATATTTTTCTGAGCATGGAAACTTGAAATACTGGATGTACCTCCTGAAGGTCTGCTGGAAGGTCTAAATCGTAGGCTACACGCCCAACTCGCCTGATAACCTGATATGGACTGTTGAGAGGTGGTTTTGAATTATGACAAACGAAAAGGACTCAGAGGTTCCCACAAAGAACCTAGTCCTTAAGAGGAAGGGCACGCTTGATCGAAAAGATTGCGGGTTGCAAATCCCTGTGGAACTAGGAGTAGTGGCGCGTGAATGTATATGCATCCTAGTCAGACTAAAAGAGGCGGTGCCCAGGCTGTGTCTTCGAAATGTGAAAAGGAGTTGGACTTCAATAAGGAAAAGAGTTACTACGAATCCTGACTTACCTTAATTAAAAGGATTCCTGGTAGAACTCAACTAGGGTTTCAAGATCCGTATAAATACAAGTAGTGGAGATAACCGTAACTCAGTTATTCACTAACAGAGAGCTGAGAGCATACAAAGGCGATCTGAGATCTTTCTACGTGAGTAAACTGGAGAAGAAAACTGAGTGCATGCAGTGTATCGAGTCTAGATATTTTGTCTAGGTTCATTGAGTTGTAAGTTGTCATCGTTTGAGCTTTCATAGTTTTACCTACTTGCTTATTACAGAAGCACATGTATTAGGTGAATTCTTGTGTAATTACTAGAAAAGCTAGAGTGTAGCTTTGAATAGTGATTAGGGTCTAGAGTGTAGCCCCTTGGTTACAGAGTTTGTAATCAGAAACGTTGCTCTTGTGTTAGTGGATTCAGTTCTAAAATCCCAGAGTGTGGGTCGTGGTTTTTCTCCCTTGAGCAAGGAGTTTTCCATGTAAAATCCCTGTGTTCCTTGTGTGTGTGGTGTTGTGAGTTATAGTGTTCAAGGCAGCATAAAAATAATATAAGAACTAGGTTCTACGATAGAAGAACCAGGTTCCTGTGACGAAAATCGGTAGACACTGTTCAACCCCCCTTCTAGCGTCTTCAGGAGGTGCTAAGAGTATAACAAGTGGTATCAAAACAGGTCTTCTCGTGTGAGGCTAACACCTTGAGAAGGATCAGGATGAGTGCACCGCCTACCATCACTGAAGGACAGTCGGTTCTGAGGCCCCCACAGTTTAATGGGCAATACTATGCATGGTGGAAGAACAGGATGGAGAATTACATATGTGCTGAAGACTACCAACTCTGGCTGATAGTCTCTGAAGGAAACCTGATTCCCACTAAACTAGTTGGTGAAGGAACTACTGCCACGCAAGAACCTAAACTGAAAGAAGAGTTTAATGAGACGGATTATAAGATGATAGAAAAGAATCATAAGGCCAAACGACTGGTCATATGTGGTCTTGGCCCTGAGGAGTTCAATCGAGTATCATCTTATAAGACGGCCAAGGAGATATGGGATGCCCTACAGGTTGCACATGAAGGAACCACAGAAGTGAAGGACTCAAAAAGGAGAATGCTGAAGAGACAATTTGAACTATTCACCATGGGTGAAAAAGAATCAATTCAGGATATGATGACCAAGCTGACCATGATTACAAATGAAATGAGATCTCTGGATATGGAATTGCCTGAAATAGAGATGGTTGATAAAATTCTGAATGTGCTGCCTGAAGCATGGGAACCAAAGATGACTGCCATCATTGAATCCAAACCTCTGAGATCCATCAAGCTTTAAGAACTGGTTGGAAGTTTGAAAACCCATGAGATGATGAAGGACTCAAAGGCTAAACTCGCAGCAAAAAAGGACAAGACCCTTGCTCTGGAAGCAACTGAAGAAGCTGATGAATATGTTGATCTCCAATCAGTTGAAGCAGCAATGGTGAGTGCCTTAAGACAAAAGCTCAACCTGGGAAGGTTCAAAGGATTCAAAAGAGGCAACAAGGAGAGTTCTAGCAGAAAAAACATAGTTGATAGCCCAGATTACTCTGGATGTTTTAAGTGCTTCAAGAAGGATCACGCTGTCATGGAGTGCCCTATGTGGGAAATAGAGTGGATGAAGAACAGAGCGGCTAAGGATAAGAGAAGGAGACGACAAAGGAGAATAACAAAGACAAAAAGAAGTCAAGACGGCCTCCAAACTTTAGAGCGGAACGGAGGAAGAGGAAGGAAGCCTTCTATGCCACGTGGGGACCAACTGATAGTGAATCTGATCATGAAAAGGAGTCTGAAGACGACTCACCACTAGCACTAGCAGGTATGATAGACATTAGTTCTGATGAAGAAGACCCTCGAGAATTCAGAGGTGGAAGAGATCCATCAAGGCCACCGGTGTTCAACGGGACTCATTACAATCACTGGAAGAAACAGATGAAGACCTTCCTGCAAGCAACTGACTACAGCTTGTGGTTGATCGTGAAGAGAGGACCTCACGTCCCTGTGAAGAGAGCAGCAAATGGAGTCCTTGTGCCAAAGAAAGTGGAAGAACTGGATCCTCAAGATCTAGATTGGTTACAGGCAAATTCCAAGGCTGAATGGTGCCTGAGGAGAGGACTTACCTATGATGTGCTTGCAAAGATACTTGAATGTAAGTCGGCCAAGGAAATCTGGGAAAGACTGAAGGAGATGTACACAAATGAAAACAACAGGAAGGACTCAGCTCTCATGGCAACTGATGAAGATGAAGCTGGCTGTTCAGCAGAGGTATGTTTATCTGATCTCAAGGAAACTTTACATACATACTCTTCTGAAAACTTAATTCTAATCACGGCCACCTTGATTGAAGGTTATGAAAAGGAAAAACTTGAAAAGGATAAATTAACTGAAGAACTGAGTAATCTTAGAACTAAGCACAAGAGTCTCTTAGAACAGAATATTGAACTTGAAGAAACCAATGCCATCTTAAAAGGGCAGACTCTTGTGTCAAACTCTAAGATCACTGAACTAGAATTGGAGTGTAATCAGTTAAGAGAGAGTAAGAATGGTAAACAAGTTATGAGTGAAGTTCAAACCTTTCTGGAAAATGAATTGAAAAGAGCAAATGAAATTCTGTATCAGGAAACTGAAAAAAACAGGATTTTAAATTAAAAGGTTGAAAACTCAAAACTTGAACTTACCAGACTGACCAAATGGAATAAATCTTCAGAGGCAATGAATTGGGTTTTTGAAAATCAGAACAAAGGAAAACAAGGGTTAGGATTCAAGAAATCTTTGCCTCCATATAATCCTAAAAGCAAATATGTGGGGTTACCTTGCAACATGTTATGCACTTTTTGCGGTGAAACCGGTCACGTTAAACAAAAGTGTGCTAATATTAGCAAGGCAAAGGCCAAAAATAAAAGATGTGTTTTACCCAAATGGGCCAAACAAGATCTGATTTATCCATTCTCTCATAAGAAGGGACCCAAGCTCGTCTGGGTTCCTAAAGTTAACCTCTAATTTGTCTTGCAGGCTGGAGTGAGGGAGAACAACTCAAGCTGGATTCTTGATAGCGGTTGTTCAAGGCACATGACAGGAGATAGAAGAAACTTTCTCTTACTCACAGCATTTCAAGGAGGCAGTGTGGCCTTCGGAGGAGGAAAAAGTGGTCAGATAGTAGGTATTGGGAAGATTGGGAGAACTCTGGAGCGTGCAATTGGGAATGTCTACTGTGTTGATGGTCTCAGACACAATCTACTGAGCATCTCCCAACTGTGTGACAGAGGCAACAAAGTGAGTTTCTCATCTGTAGGATGCACTGTGAAGAACCTACAGAGTGGAGAAATCGTTATGGAAGGAAAAAGGGTGAACAACGTATACAAGGCATCGCTGAAGTCCTTACCTAAAAATAATCTAACATGCTTGAATGTGCAAGAAAGTGACTCTCAGCTGTGGCACAAAAGAATGGGTCATGCAAGTCTCTCACAACTGAATAAGCTTGCGTCGAAGGAACTGGTTCGTGGACTGCCAAGCAAGAGATTTGAAAACATAAAAATGTGTGATGCATGTGTAAAGGGAAAGCATGTGAGAACATCGTTCAAATCAAAGAAAGTGGTAAGCACATCAAAACCACTGGAGCTGTTACACATGGATCTGTGTGGGCCTATGAGAGTCAGGAGTAGAGGAGGAAAAAAATTCGTGTTTGTGATCGTTGATGACTACTCTAGGTACACGTGGACCCTGTTCTTGGCCTCTAAGGATGAAGCTTTTGATAGCTTTAAAGACTGGGCTGGTGTGGTTCAGAAAAGGTTAAGTCTTGAACTCATCAGTATTAGATCTGATCATGGAACTGAGTTTGAAAACTCAAAATTCTCTGAGTATTGTGCAAGGAACAGCATAGATCACAACTTCTCCGCCCCAAGAACTCCCCAACAAAACGGGGTGGTTGAGAGGAAGAACAGGTCGTTGGAGGATATGGCCAGAACTATGCTGCTGTCGAGTGGGCTGGCAAGGAACTTCTGGGCTGAAGCTGTAAACACTGCATGTTACTTGCTGAACCGGTGTTCCATCAGAGCAATTCTTGACAAAACTCCATATGAGCTACTCAGAGGTAGAAAACCAAATATTGCTCACCTAAGGCCTTTTGGTTGTAAATGCTTTGTTCACAACAATGGCAAGGAACCCTTGGGAAAGGTTGATGCTAGGAGTGATGAGGCAATATTTCTGGGATATTCTACTCAAAGCAAGGCATACAAAGTGTTTAACAAAAGAACACAAACAGTAGAAGAAAGTATGCATGTCGTATTTGATGAATCAGATAAGGAAATGGGGGAAACTGAGGCAGACAATCAAGTGATTGGCTTAAGGAGAGAAGAAGGTGTAGATGAACTGGAAGACTCAGAAGAAAAGGAAACATCAAGTGAGAATCCAAGCTCACTAGAACAAGGAGTCAACTTGACAGGGGGAACTTCTGATGAAGCTGACAATCCAGCAAGTCAGGAGGAACTCATCCAAGATAATGCTGCAGGTCCTTCCGGTCAGATTCAACTCAAGTCATGGAAACATCAAAGCTCTCACCCTTTGGAGAATGTCCTATCTGAACTGGATACAGGAATCATGACCAGGTCAGCTTTGAAGAACTTCTGCGCATTATTTGCTTTCCTCTCATCTTTGGAACCAAAGAATGTAAAGGAAGCTCTAGAAGATCCAGACTGGATTTTGGCTATGCCGGAGGAACTTCATCAATTCGAAAGAAGCAAGGTGTGGCACCTAGTTCCTAAGCCGAAGGACAGATCAATAATTGGAACAAAATGGGTGTTCAGGAACAAGTTAGATGAACATGGGATAGTGACAAAAAACAAGGCAAGGTTGGTAGTTCAAGGTTGTCAGGAAGAAGGAATAGACTATGATGAAAGCTTTGCACCAGTTGCAAGAATGGAGGCTATTAGAATGTTAATTACTTTTGCAACATACATGGAATTCACGCTCTATCAGATGGATGTAAAGAGTGCCTTCCTAAATGGCTACCTGAATGAGGAAGTTTATGTGATACAACCTCCAGGTTTTGTGAACAATGAATTTCCTGATCATGTTTACAAACTGGACAAGGCTCTCTATGGATTGAAGCAGGCCCCTAGAGCTTGGTATGAAAGACTCTCAGGATTCCTGATGAAGAATGGTTTTTCGAGGGGTAAAATTGACAATACGCTATTTCTCAAGAAGAAAGGAAAAGATCTGCTGGTGGTTCAAGTGTATGTCGATGATATCATCTTTGGAGCAACTGATGAGGAGCTGAGCAAAGGTTTTGCCGACCTGATGGGAAGTGAGTTTGAAATGAGCATGATGGGTGAATTGAACTTCTTCCTTGGATTGCAGATAAAGCAGATGCCGGAAGGAACTATGATTCACCGGCAAAAATATGTCAAGGAACTACTGAAGAAATTTGATATGGAGGGAGCAAAGGAAATGACGACTCCCATTGCACCTGGAACCAAGCTGGATATGGATGAACTAGGTCCTTCGACAAACGAGACAAAATATAGAGGAATCATTGGCTCACTTCTTTATCTCACAGCTAGTCGACCTGACATAGTATACAGTGTAGGACTGTGTGCCAGATTTCAGTCCAAGCCAAAGGAGTCACACTTGACAGCTGTGAAGAGGATCCTTAGATACTTGAAAGGAACTCAGGACCTTTGTCTGTGGTACCCAAGAGGAGGAACTTTTGAATTAATTGGTTTTGCTGATGCAGATTATGCAGGTCATTTGGTGGACAGGAAAAGTACTTCAGGAATGGCACATTTTCTAGGTCCTTGTTTGGTTTCGTGGGCTACAAAGAAGCAAAACTCAGTTGCCTTATCAACTGCTGAAGCTGAGTATGTGGCAGCTGCTTCATGCTGCTCACAATTGCTGTGGATCAAACAACAACTGGAGGATTTTGGTATCAAGTGTGGAGCAGTGCCAATTTTCTGTGACAATACTAGTGCAGTGAATATTGCCAAGAACCCAGTCCAACATAAAAGAACCAAGCACATTGATATTAGACACCATTTCCTGAGAGATAATGTGGAAAAGGGTCTGATTACTATGAATTCATGCAGGACTGAAGATCAAATTGCTGACATATTTACCAAAGCATTGAACAAGAACAGTTCGAGAGGAACATGTTGGAGTTAGGGATGACCAAAATACACGGATGACCCAGCAGGTAATCCCCTTATGATTGGCTAGTTAAGTATTCAATGTTCTTGCTTAAACCTTGTCATTACTGTCTAGTCTAACCCCGTACTTGAGTAAGTACACTTGTTCAGTTTTTGAGCACCAGGTATGAATAATGTGTTCCCATGAAGAACCCTCTATGTACTGAGAAGGAACCAACAAAAAGCATGAGGAATCATGTCCAGGTACATTCACACTACTCTGCATGATAGAAGTCATAACTGAAATTAAAATTGTCAATCATACGTGTGTCATGGGAGATCATCCATGTTCTTATAACCGCCCTAAATTATAGGAACACATTCCTTTTTCGGGTAGACTTCTATTTGAATTGTTTGGACCCTACTACTCAAAAAGGGTATATTAAATGAGTCCATAACCGTCAAATCTTTAACTCTTCCCGGTTCTCAAAAAGTTCAAAAAGCTGCTTTTCTATTCTACATCATTACTTCTTTGCCTTCCCTAGAAGTTGTCAAGTCTCAAAACCCATCCCTTCTGTCAATCCACCCACAATCACCATTTATTCAACCACTTCTTCTCTATTGCACCAATAATCCTCTCTCGAGCCCTAAAAACAGAAAATTCCCTAGAAATCTCAGAAATCACTCATAAATTCTTCAAAATGTCTGAAAGACCACCTCCATCAACTCTTGCCCAAAGAATCACGAGGGCTCGCACAAAATTTCTTCAAAAAGGGGACAAGAAACTGGTAAAGAAGATGAGGTCAAGAGCAGTTACCACTACACCCACTGCACAAAGTTCATCACAATCACCGCATGAGGTAATCCCTGATCCTATTTCATCTACGCCTGTCGTTTCAGTCGATATAAACAGCCCTGGAATTATAGAAACTGAAACCCTAGTTACAGAACTAGACAAGATAATAGCTGATGAGCAAAATGACAGAATAGATAGGGGGAACTCATGTGAGACAGAACAAGATAGAGAAAAGAATGAACGCAGGAAAGATTTGCAGGTGCCTGGGGTTGGTGAGTCTGGAGAAAAATTGAATATTGCAGAAAGAATGGAAGAACAACTTAGGGAACAAGACTGTGAGGAAGCCCTTAGAGAAAGTGAAGTGAATGTTGGTAGGTCTGAGAATAATGAAAAAGAATCCGTGCCATTAAGTCAGTAGTTGGAGGACTTGGTCTTGCTGAAGCCTCAGAGAATTTGGTTCAAGAGCCTGTTGCTTGTCCAAATTCCACTGGGGCTGATGATGCAGACTTTAGTTGGACAGAGTCTGAGGAGGAAGGGAATAAGGAAGTCGTTTTAGAAAAGGAAGAGATTGCCAAGAAAACTGAAGAACCAAAAAGAAAGAGGAAGTTTGGAGCAGAGGATGAGAAAATGGCTGGTGAGGAAGAAGGAGAGGAAGTTGTGTTTGTGAAAGAAAACATAGTGGAGCCTGAGAAAAGAAGGAGATTAGTGAAAGGGGGAAAGCCAGTGCTGAAGACAAGACTGGTAGATGAAACCAGTGAAGAAAATGATGACAAAGTTGTGGATGAACCTGTTGCCAGGAGGGTTGGCACCAGGTCTGCACTGAAGCAACAACTTGAGAAACTTGGTAAGTTGGAAAAAACAGTGACAAATGTAAGAGATAGAGAGGAAAAGAAGAAAGAAGAAGAAGCAAAGGAAGCTGGGGAAGCACAGGAGGAGAGTGAGGCTGGCAGTTATGTAGAGCCAAGTGATTCTGATACAGATAGTGAAGTGGAGACTAGGAGAAGAAGAAGAGGAAATGAAGAAGAGGTTGACAGGGAAGCCTTTTTCTCAAAGCATCAGGTGTTGCCCGGCAGCATCTTGCATGATGAAAAGGAATTCCACATGAAGTCATTACTGAGGATGATTGGTGACGAGGGTTGGCTTGGATTGTTTGCCAACAAAGACAGAAAGTTGTTTGTTAATGAAGTCAGAGAGTTCTACACCAACTGCAGAGTAGTAGCTAGGAGAGTGTTCACCACAGTGAGGGGAGTAGAGGTAGAGTTTGGGAGACCTGAGCTTGGAGTGATTCTTGACATACCTGCTGAAGGTTATTGCAGGTATGTGAAATTGAAGTGGCCAAAGAGAACAGATGGAGTCACTCCTCTGGATGTTGTCAGGAAGTTCTCAGGAAAACCCAAGCTAAGGAAGGAGAGGAAGGTAGACAAGAAGGAGATGGAACCCGCACACCAGTTGCTGTTTGAGTTTGTGCACAGGTTTCTTCTGCCTAGAGGAGAGAGGAACTGTGAAGCTAGTGCTTTGGACCTGACATACATGGACTTGCTGGACAGGGGGCAAAGATCAATTTGCCTGGGCTGATAATCAGACATATAAAAAGGATTGCTGACACAGATCAGAAGCCACATTCTCTTGTGCATTCCCACATTCTCCAGCAGGTACTTGAACACTTTGGGGTCCCCCTGGAAGCTGGGAAGAAGCCAACCATTCATCAAATGTTTGGGCACAATATGCTTAAAAATTGTGACTTCTTCAAGGAAAGCAGAGCCTCTAAGAGACCAATGCAGGCCAAGCAAGAGCAAGAAGAGGAAAGTGAGGACTATGGACCTGAAGAGGCCATTGATGCTGTGAAGGAGCTGGAGACTCATGTCCTTGAGGTTAATTCAGAAAACACAGAGCTCCACAGACAGCTGAAGTTGAAGGATCAAGAAATTAATCGTTTGAAGATAGACTGCCACAAGTATGAGGCCGAGTTAGTGATGGAAAGGGCCAAGAATACGAAGCAACTTGAGGCTCTTGTTAAACACTTCAACATTCAGCTTTGAGTCCTCATGTCCTGTCCTGTTTTCTTCCTGCTACCTGTTGTCTACTCCTTCCCATTCTCTCCTGATTGCATGTTATGGTTGTTGAAGACAATTTAAATTTTTCAGTTGTGTACTTATTAATAGGGTTGTGCTGATGTCACAACCTAGATGATGATTTTAATTTTCTTATGCTTATGACTGGTTTCTGCTTAAGTAATTGGTTCTTACTTGGGCCCTTATTTCTGCATGTGTGTGCTCTTATTACTGACGTGTTGCCTTGTGCTTTAGACTGGATAACATTGACAGGTTCCTGCAGGTATTTGAACCTTTTCGATGATGCCAAAAGGGGGAAGAAGGAAATGTTGGGGTGTTTGTGACCTAATTCATCTATTTCGTTTTTCTTAAACTTGTTACTTTTTGTTTTTTGTTTTTGGTCTATGTCTACTCAGGTTCTTGGGCAACATTTGTTTGTCATCATCAAAAAGGGGGAATTTGTTGAGAGCTGGTTTTGAAGTATGACAAACGAAAAGGACTCGGAGGTTCCCACAAAGAACCTAGTCCTTAAGAGGAAGGGCACGCTTGATCGAAAAGATTACGGGTTGCAAATCCCTGTGGAACTAGGAGTAGTGGCGCGTGAATGTATATGCATCCTAGTCAGACTAAAAGAGGCGGTGCCCAGGCTGTGTTTTCGAAGTGTGAAAAGGAGTTGGACTTTAATAAGGAAAAGAGTTACTACGAATCCTGACTTACCTTAATTAAGAGGATTCCTGGTAGAACTCAACTAGGGTTTCAAGATCCGTATAAATACAAGTAGTGGAGACAGCCGTAACTCTGTTATTCACAAACAGAGAGTTGAGAGCATACAAAGGCGATCTGAGATCTTTCTACGTGAGTAAACTGAAGAAGACAACTGAGTGCATGCAGTGTATCGAGTCTAGATATTTTGTCTAGGTTCATTGAGTTGTAAGTTGTCATCGTTTGAGCTTTCATAGTTTTACCTACTTGCTTATTACAGAAGCACATGTATTAGGTGAATTCTTGTGTAATTACTAGAAAAGCTAGAATGTAGCTTTGAATAGTGATTAGGGTCTAGAGTGTAGCCCCTTGGTTACAGAGTTTGTAATCAGAAACGTTGCTCTTGTGTTAGTGGATTCAGTTCTAAAATCCCAGAGTGTGGGTCGTGGTTTTTCTCCCTTGAGCAAGGAGTTTTCCACGTAAAATCCCTGTGTTCCTTGTGTGTGTGGTGTTGTGAGTTATAGTGTTCAAGGCAGCATAAAAATAATATAAGAACCAGGTTCTACGATAGAAGAACAAGGTTCTTGTGACGAAAATTGGTAGACACTATTCAACCCCCCCTTCTAGTGTCTTCAGGAGGTGCTAAGAGTATAACATGGACCAATAAATCTAGGGCTAAGCTTCCCCTTCTTTCCAAATCTCATAACGCCTTTCATAGGTGATACTTTCAGGAATACCCAATCGCCAATCTGAAGTTCTAAATCTCGACGTCCGTTATCTGCATAGGACTTCTGTCTGCTCTGCGCTGCTAATAATCTTTCCCTGATCAACTTGACTTTATCAACTACCTGTTGGATTAAATCTGGACCTATCAATTGAGACTCGCTAACCTCAAACGATCCTATAGGAGACCTGCATTTGTGCCCATACAAAGCTTCATATGGCGCCATCTGTATGCTAGAATGATAGCTATTATTATACGCAAACTCTATCAACGCTAGATGATCACTCTAGTTGCCTCCAAAATCTATTACACAGGCTCTAAGCACATCTTCTAACGTCTGAATGGTCTGTTCAGCCTGTCCATCTGTCTGGGGATGAAATGTTGTATTCAGATTCACATGTGTCCCTAAACCTATCTGGAATGATCGCTAGAAATTAGTTGTAAACTGGTGTGCCACTGTCTGAAATAATAGATACTGGAATACCATGTAGGCGCACTATCTCTCTGATATAAAGTCTAGCATAATCCTCCGCTGCATATGTAGTTCTAACAGGCAAGAAATGAGCTGATTTAGTAAGCTTGTCAACTATAACCCAAATAGAGTCATACCTGCTCCACATACGGGGCAAGCCTGTAATGAAGTCCATATTCACTGCTTCCCATTTCCATGATGGAATCTCGATTTCCGGTAACAAGCCACTAGGTTTTTGATGCTCGACCTTAACCTGCTGGCAGTTAGGACATTGAGCCACAAATTCTGCTATGTCACGCTTCATTCCGTCCCACTAATATATCTGCTTAAGATCATAGTACATCTTAGTCGAACCTGGATGAACAGTGTATCTGGAATAATGTGCCTCTGTCATAATCTGTCCACGTAAATCTGCAACATTAGGAACACAAAGTCTATCTTTATACATGAGAACCCCGTCACTAGTAACCCTGTATGTTGACTCCGATTTTCTTCTGGCTACCTGTCTGTATTCAACTAGAACTGGATCCTCATACTGACATTTTTTTTACTTCTGTCACTAGGCAAGTAGTGGCTGCGTTCTGAACTGTAACTCCTACATCCTCTGAATCTATTAATCTGACTCCAATGCTGGTTAACTAGTGGAGTGCATGAACTAACTCTCTTTTTTGTGGCTGTAAGTAAGATAAACTACACATGGACTTATGATTAAGGGCATCAACTACAACATTCGCTTTACCTGGATAATAAAGAATTTCCATGTTGTAGTCCTTTAGCAACTCTAGCCATCGCCTTTGTCGTAGGTTTAGCTCATTCTGATTAAATATGTACTGGAGGCTCTTGTGATTTGTATAAATATCAACATGAACACGGTACAAATAATGTCTCCAAATCTTCAATGCATGAATGGCTGCTGCAAGCTCGAGATCATGGGTAGGGTAGTTCTGCTCGTGCTTTTTCAGCTGCCTAGAAGCATAAGCGATTACTCTTCCATGCTGCATCAATACACAACTAAGACCAATTCGAGAAGCATCATAGTAAATGACATAGCTCTCAGATCTCTCTGGAAGTGTAAGCACTGGAGCCATTATCAACTTGTTCTTTAGTTCTTAGAAGCTGTGCTCGCAAGAATCAGACCACTGAAATTTGGCTGTTTTCTGTGTCAATTTGGTCAGTGGAGCTGCAAGGGAGGAAAAACCTCTATGAACCTTCTGTAATAACCTGCCAAACCTAGAAAACTACGTACTTCAGTTGGCGTCGTAGGTCTGGGCCAATTCTTCACAGCCTCGATCTTCTGGTCATCTACTTTAATTCCTTCTGGTGAAACTATATGGCCAAGAAATGCCATTTAATCTAACCAAAATTCACACTTTGAGAACTTAGCGTATAATTGCTGGTCCCGAAGAGTACGCAATACTGTGTGTATGTGCTCCGCATGCTCTGATTCAGACTTTGAATAGACGAGAATATCATCAACAAATGCAATCACAAATAAATCTAGATAAGGCCTGAATAGATGTTCATCAGATCCATAAATACTGCAGGGGAATTAGTGAGTCCAAATGAGATCACTAAAAACTCATAATGGCCGTACCTAGTCCTGAATGCAGTCTTAAGTATATCATATTCTCTGACTCTAACCTGATGATAGCCTGATCGCAAATCTATCTTCGAGAAGTACTTGGATCCCTGGAGCTGGTCGAACAAGTCATCAATTTTGGGCAAAGGATATTTATTCTTGATTGTGACTTTATTTAGCTGTCTATAATCTAAGCATATGCGTAGAGAACCGTCTTTCTTTTTCACAACAATACCGGGGCTCCCCACGGGGAAATGCTAGGTCTGATGAGGCATTTATCTAACAAATCCTTCAGTTGCTCCTTAAGTTCTTTCAGTTTTGCTGGTCCCCGAAGACATGCCCCTGAGGGCGTGCTGGTGCTGAGGAAGCAACTGCTGATCTAGCTGGCAGGGCTGCACCACTACCACCCCTAGTCGGAAAATCTCTCATGAAATGGCCTGCTTCGTGACAAATATAACAAGTATCAACTCCTAACTGACATGGACCCAAGCGGCGTCTACACAATCTAGACATCTGGGATATATCTGACTGGCCTGTACAGAAGTACCACGATGCTTAAATCCTGAAGTCTGTGATGCGTGACTAGATCTGGACTGAAGAGGTCTATTAGATCTCAGGCCACGGGACTCTGGAGGTACATTAGCGGGTGGCTGTCTAACACTCTGCTGCCTACTCGCTCCAGATGTCTCTTCAAATGAACCAAACAATCTGTCCCTCTTATGTAACCCTCTATCCCTGTCGGCTCTCTGTTTCTGCTTATTCTCCTCAAGTGATAAATAAAACGCCTGAATGCGTAATAGGATCATACCTGGCATCATAGCAACAGTCATGCACTCATTCACTAGTTGTGGACCTAGTCCCACTACATACCTGTGAATTCTATCCTCCATACTCACTACCACCGTAGGGGCAAACCTTGGTAAGAAATTAAAGCGATAATTATACTCTTCTACACTCAAACTTCCCTATCTCAAGGTCAGGAACTGATTAGCATGGGCTCTCTATGTCTCTTTAGGCATATACTGATGAAGGAATGCATCTGAGAATTCCTTCCAAGTCGTGGGAGTAGAATCTAGCCCTCTGGTAGCTCCCACGTCTGATAACACCCTGCTGCTAGGTCATGCAATCTAAATGAAGCTAACTCTACTGACTATGTGTCTGACACGTGCATGACCCTCAATACCCTGGCTATTCTCACTAGAAAATCCTGAGGGTCCTCTTCTGTATGAGATCCAGTAAAGACTGTAGGCTCTAGCCTGATAAAATCATTGATCCTGGATCCAACATCTCCCTGGGCATCTGCACTGTGCTGTCTAGTCTGAGCAACTACAACACTAGTCAATAATCTGATGGCATCCCTCATTTCCTGCCCCTGACTGTTGGTTTGAGGAGCTGGAGGTACAGTAGCTACGGTAGCCGTGGTACCTCTAATATCACCCTGAACTGAAGAGATCTGTGAGGCCTTAGATGGAGCCTCAGGTCTGAACTCCTCGCTCTCATCCACTTCAGGTGGCACTCTACTAGTACCCTGGCCGGCAATAGCCTTGCCCTTCTGGGCAGCTGTTAGTTTCTTCGGCGGCAACGCTTTGCTGAAAACACTATTGTTAGAGGGCTGAATTCTATAATCATGGCTCTATCGCACGATTTAGAGAAGAAAGAAAGAAAACTATCCTGAAGTGCCTTGTAGCCTCCTGTTCAAAAGTATGGCGCGCAACATACTCCTAAACAAGACTCTACCAGACACGGCCTGTAGACACCCTAGGACTGAACTGCTCTGATACCACTTTTGTCACGACCCAACTTAGGGCCGCGACGGATGACCAACACTAAGTGTCGATCATCACTAATCCTGTTGATAATCTGCTAACCATGAATATAACTGATAAACAGAATAAGCATAAACTTTACTGATAAGAATTATGCAATGGAAAAAAAACTGACAAGCTAACATACTGATAGAACCACACAGGGACATATCTACAGGCCTCTAAGAGTGCTGAACTGAATATACAAAGAACGGGACAAGGCCCCGCCATACCCAAGCTGGCTGACTGTACACATACCAAAAGATAAGTAACTCCGGGAGTAAGCAGAGTGACTCCAATAGCTGATAGATAGCCTACTAACATAGTCCAAGCATTGATCTATCTGCACCTGCGCGGCATGAAACGCAGCACCCCAGAAAAGGGCGTGAGTACGATATGTACCAAGTATGCAAGGCATGAGCATATAATATATCATAGCTGAATGAAACTGTAAGGCTGGAATATAAATATGTAAATATGAGCTGGAGCATAGCAATATAGCTGGAAATCTTAAGAACGTACTAAAGATGCTCTAAATATAAACTGAAGTCTAGCTGAATCTGAAACTAAAGATTGAGCTGAACTATACTGATAAATAAATGTAATATGACTGATAACTGGTAACTAGAAACTGGAACTGATAACTGTCAACTGATACTGACGCTAAGAACTGGTGGCTGATAACTGATACTGAGCTAAAACTGAACTTTTATCTGAATCGGTAGCTGTCTGGTGTTATGGGCTATATCCCCCCAAATCAGGTAACTGAAAATCTGAACTAGTACCTGTCTGGTGTTATGGGTTGTATCCCCCCCAAATCAGGTAACTGAAAACCTGGACTAGCCTCATGTATAATCATGCAGTGCATACTGTGGCTATATACGCGTATATAACAAACCTGGCGGGTGTTATGGGCTATATCCCCCCAGCCAGTAATATCTAGTCTCTCTGGTCAGAGTGTGTGAATGACACCCGGTCACACTAGGTGTTTCAACTCCTGCCTGAACCAGAGGGGCTGTATCCCCCAGACGGGTAGTATCACACGCGACCGGACTGTGTGTCCATTGTCCAGCCTCTATGGGGGACTCCAAATCGCACATAACATGATCACAATATAAGCATAAGTATGTATGAGGCATAACACATGTGGCAACAATAGATATGGACTCAAAGGAATGATAAGAAAACTCTGAATAGAATTATAGACACAATCTAGAACTCAGAATTTGTCTAACTCTTTGAATTTCTATAAAAATTTCGGCAGAGTTTCCCCTGAAACTGGATGATCCGCAAAAACAGAACCAGCACTATACTATATACGGATGGATACCCGGATAAACTGATAACATAAACATGTTAAACGGATAACAAGATGAGACAACTGGATGACATAACAAATCCGCAGATAGATTGTCTGGACAGCACTACTGTCCTGACTTTCAATCTAATTTTCAGAGTGTAGATCAAAGATATGGATTTCATAGTCTTCATGAAAGTTTTAAGAATCTAAATATCAATTTTGTACAAGGAGTTATGATCAATATACTAACAACTGTCCAAAGATCAAAACAATTTTCCAGATTTTGAAACATTTTTTCTTGCTGATTTGAACGTCTTTCACCTAGGATTTTAGTACCAAATTAAGTATATACAAGATTTCCTTGATACCATACCGGTTTCTCACAATAAATACTAAGTTTAGAACTAAGAAAAGCTTCAAAAGCTAAAAGATACATGCCTTGCCAAAAGAAAGGTTTAGCCTTACATACCTTTGATGTTTCTTGCTTCTAAACCATGTTTCCTTTGAATTCCACACCTTCTAAAGCTTAAACAAGCTATAATACAGCATTTAGGCACTTTACTTAGCCATGAAGTAATTCTAAAACTCAAGCTATAGACGAAATTGAAGGTAGCATAACGTTACCTTAATCGCGTAGAGCATTTTGACGTAATCTGTCTTCAATTTCGAGTTAAGATTGATGTTGTTTCTTCAAAATCATAAAAATTAGCTTCAAAGTCAAGAGAGAACTGTTTCTATGGTGTATGTTCTGGAAATGACGAAAAGAAGACATGTTTTTCCTTTTATACTCGAAATATTTCAGTTCTAGCCCTCTTTTGCGCTTATGTCCCTTCTTCTGGCCTGAGTTCTGATGCTCATATCTTTTTATCTATATGTTGTATGAACAAACCGTCAAAATTTTTGAAAACTACACTCCAAGACCTTCAATTTGATATATGATATGTCCCCAAAAGACCTCATATAACACATGAAATTAATTACTGAAAAAGCTCCGTTACAAGGCAATTCCTTAGTCGGTTTTTCTGCAACTTAAATCCGATTTTTCCCAAACTTTATATTCAACATATAAACATCATATATGATCATATTATGACTTTAACGTCACTTAAATCATTCTTAACATGTCTTTAGAATGATATACGTCACTTTAGACATACGAGGTGTAACATTTAACATCTTGTGTTTTCTAACCATAAGATGTTCCAAGTATCAGGCGCAGTTAGTGAAACATACATCATGATGTTTAAACATTATGAATTCCTGACAAAAATTTTGAAACATCACTATAGTATTTCATGTTCCTGGCTTCCATTAACAACGGTCTGATGAATATCATGCTATAACGACCTAATATATTCCGTTTTTGTATGTTTTGGACTTGTGGCAATTAAATGGCATCGGTATTATTAGGAGTGGATTATCGCGGGCAATGGGTGGAGAAGGCAAAATATTTATACTTGGGTTCCAATGGTGAAAGAGAGTAGATCGATCTTATGAGTAGGGAGGTTACCTATGCTGATTTGGTTGGGAAAGTAATTCAATGTTGGGAGATAAGTGAGCATCCGAAGGATCTTTAAATTACGTACATGATGACCGTTGCAAAGCAAAAGACTACCCCTTCTCAAATAAGAAATGATAATGATGTCTCTCTTTTTATGGATGACGTTGATGCCGTCGGTGCTAGGCCCACTCTTAGAGTAAATGTTGTTCCTCGATCGGAAGAATTTTCAAATGCATAACAAACGTCAAATCAGGGGTTGGAAGACATTGGGGATGCTCTATTGAACATAGATATGCCTGAAAAGGAGGAAGTAGCAGTGCCATCACAACTTAGCCATGAGTTCAGTGCCATCACAACTCGCTTATCACGGAGTTTCTAAGGTAAAAATGGGTAATTTTGGACCTTCCATGAGTTCAGTGCCATCACAACTCAGCCACAATTACGGAGACGACAATGATTTTTACAAGGGTAAAACATTCATGAACAAGTGTGAGTTGGTTGTGTTGTTGAAGCTGGCGGCAGTGAAGAAGCCTTTTTATTTCGAGGCAATGAAGAATAAGAAAAAAATCTTTTGTGCTCGATGCATAGACAAGAATTGTCGTTGGTGGTTGCGAGCCATTAAGTATAAAAGTGGTGTTATATTTTATATCACTGTTTACAACGGTGAGCACACCTGTGGTTCCAAGCATGCTAAAAGCCACCATCCGCACGCCATGTGCGAGATCATTGGTGAGTACATAAAAAGTAAGTTTCTTGAGGGCAAAGCACCGACCACAAAAGAAATTAAGAGAACAGTTCTTGTAGATTTGGGTTGTAATATAAGCTATTAGAAGTGTCTAAATGGCGGTAGTGTTGCAAAGAGTTTGGCAAGGGGGACATACGTACACGGTTATGCTTATCGTGATGCATACCGTTTCATGATTAGACATTTAAATGAAGGAAGCAAGATTAGATTGCAACTTGATCAAAGAGGAAAGTTTTTATATTTTTTTGTGTCTTATGGTGTATGGATCACGGGGTTTGCTCACATTAGAAAAGTCCTTGCTATTGATGGGACTTTTTTGACTGGCCTATATGGGAGAGTGTTATTGTCTGATGTGGGTCAGGATGCTGAGAATCACATTTATATTTATCCTATTTCATTTTTTTGTATAGTTGAAAAAGAGTGTGATGTCGCATATGAATACTTCTTTGAACAATTGCTCGGCGTGGTCCCCTATAATGATAGTTGTGCATTACTTCTGACAGGCACAAAAGCATAGGAAAAGGGTTGACGTTTCATTGTGGAGATCTCCTTCCTAAATACTATCCTGCTGCAGAGGCATATCATTTAAGTGATTTTGAAACCCATTTTAAAGAAATTGAAATAAAGTATCCAAGGGTTGCCAAATATCTAGTGGAGAAAGTTAGGGTTCAGAAGTGGAGCAGATGCCATTTTACTGGAAACATGTCACTCTTAAAGCAGACTGTTTAGTTTCGAAAAATTAGCTACATTGTTAAACGCTTGGAAGATGTTTACACTTTTTGTTAAATATTTAAAACAACTGATTGATGTTTGCAATATTCTTAGTGATGTTTACGTGTTTAGGCTTGTTGTTTCCCAACATCTGCATGCATGTTTAAACATTATGGTGTATGTTGGAAACAACTGTTTGATGTTTGCAATATTCTGATTGATGTTTAAGTGTTGAGGCTTCTTGTTTTCCAACAGCGCAATAAATGGTTAAACGTTTTGTTTAATATTTGCAACATTCTATAGTGATGTTTGAAACATTCTATTAGATGTTAACTTTTTTCAGTTTTGATGATCACAACATTTGAGGACATATTTGAAACATTATGACTGTTGATTAAGTGTTTAGGACTGGTGTTCCAAACATTTGTATGTATGTTTTCAAATTTCTATTAGATGTTAAGTTTCTGATAGATGTTTAAACCTTTATTTCAGTTTGTTTAAGAGTTTCTTTAGAAATATTGTAGGTATTCAGTGATGACTACAAACATTGCCGAGTCCGTTAATGCTATGTTTAGGGATGTGAGGGAATTCTCAATTGATGCCTTATTCGATGCTATAAATACAAATTATGCTGAAAAACTTATATCAAAGGCACATGAATTTTTTTAACAATTCCAACACGTGTCAAAATGATTGAAACCAAAATAGTAGATAATGTGTTAATGGGCAACAAACTTTTGGTCCATCAAAAGAATACCCATGAATTCCAGGCCTCTGGGGGGGACAACTGATATGAATGTTACTGTGGATCTACACAACAGGACTTGTACTTATAAGCAGTTCGATTTTGACAAGATACCTTGTCAACATGCTATGACAGCAATTCAGAAGAAGTTTGATGCAGATTTTGGGAGAAGAATCTATGGTTACACTTCTCCATATTATTATGTTGATTCTTACTTGCTTGCCTATGCAAAAACTATCCATGCAGTCCCAGATGAAATTTTTTGTAAGGATTGTCCTACTGAGCTAGTTGAGAGAAAAATTCTCTTCCCTCACATGAAGCCCAACCGTGGAAGAAGGAAGATAAAGAGAATTCCATTGATTAGGGAACAATTTGCGTCAAGCAAGAAACGAAGTGGTATTTGCAAAAGACTTGGCCATAAAAGAATTACCTGCCCAACGGTTATAAGACTTCCATCTGTGAATGAAGGAACACGTGATGTTTTTTCAGTTTAAGATAATGCTTCTTTTTGGTCTCTTTGTTTGAGACAATTATTTTAATTTGTAATATTTGTTTAAGACAATTGTCTATGTGGCATGTGTTTTAATTTGTAATATTTATTTAAGAGAATCATTTTATCTATGTTCATATGTAGTAATTAAATTTTCTCTCTTTTGCTCAAATATTAAAAACACGACTTTATCTGTCTAAACATCATCAATATGTTCAAACATCTAATGTAATGTTTACACTTGTCAACAAATATTTAATCTGCAATACAAATATTTGAACATCTGACACAAGACTGACTCAATCAATCCAAAAATTTAAATATTTCGTGTTATGTTTAAACATTATATTTAATGTGCGCAACATCGCTGCATATGCGCAACATCTGATGCCATGTGCAACATGTTTTTATATGAGTAAACATCTTTTATTCTGTTGAAACAATGCAAACAATATTTGCACATCAAAGACGATGTTGACACAACCATCCTAAAATATTAAACATTTTAGTGAATGTTTCAACATCATAATTCATGCACAAAACATCATTCAGTATGCGCAACATTCTACAATATGTTTAAACATATGTTTACAAGTGCAAACTCTTATGTTATATCGAGACAGCGTAACAATATTTTAACATCTGACACTACGTTGAGTCAACCACCCAAAACTGTCAAACACTTCAAATTATGCTACAACATATTATGATATGCTCAAAACATCATGAAGCATGTGCAACATCGTACGTAATGTTTCACATCTATGTTTATGTTTAAACATATTCTTAGATGTTTGAAACATCAGCGCCAATGTTTAAACATACTCATTGAATGTTTGGTTTTCTGATCAAATTCTTAAACATCTTGCTTTATGTTTCAACATAGTTTTGGTGTTTAACAATATTTGGAGTGTTAACATGAGTAAGTGACATATTTTGAGTGGTAATATTACTAAATGGTTATAAGCTTATGTATATATACACAATTGAACACATTTATAGTGATAAGACCAATAATCAGTCGTTCACTCATGTATTACTACTTATCAAACACAATAGGAGTAATAACATCACTAACTACTCCTCCACTAATATAGGTGTTGTTATTTGAATATACTTGGACTTAAAACTCTAATAAATGGTAGTTAACTATGTATATCCACATAATTGAACATATTTGGAGTGAAAACACTAATAATTGTTAGGAAAATGCACTTTCTCCCACATTGGTAGAGGAAAAAACTTTTATTGGATTTAAATAGAGAAATGCTTCTTCTAACTCTTAAAAGGGTTGAGAAGAAGGGAAGCCTAACGCCGACGTCGTCCCTCGTCTCGGCTTCGGATTCGGTCAATTGATACGATTTATTGACTTAATTTTTTGGACCAACAAAAACTAAAAGTATTAATTAATATTAATATTTTATTATTAATATTTGTTATTCCGTTTTTGTAACGGGAATCTGAATTCAGATTGATTCATTCCTCCACTTTAATTTTTCCCGTTATGTATTAAAACCAGCCATTAGTGTGGTCGTTTCTGTTACATCCACATTTGAAAGGTTGTGTCTCTTCATATTCTGCCTTCCCTTGGCTATAAATACGTGTCTTTCATCAGTCTTTTTTTTTAAAAAAACAAAACATCTGACTATCTCCTCTCTTTTCTGCATACAAACAGTAAGTGTCGTGTGATTTGCTCCGTTCCTTTGAGTTCGCTGAGTTCTACAGCTTGTAGTGACGCTACCGTAGCTGTTATCCCGTTCCATCCTGGGAGGAATTAACCCATTAACCTTGGGCAACAGTGAGGGGGTTAGATTCCTTAAAGAGACACAAGGAACTTGTGGGCTCGGGATTGTCCAATACAAACTGATTATACATTTCTGTTTTTTGTATTTTCTGATTTGTTTGAACGCAGGAATAACAAGCTTAAGGAATCTAACATTATTTATTTTCTGCGTTTAAATAATATACTAATTAAGGAGATTAAAACCTTCGTGGTTTTCTACTCTTATTTACTGTTAATTAATTTGTTTGTGGAGACTAAAAGCCTTCGTGGTTTTTCTACTCCGACTGTTTAAACAGTATGTTTGTATTCGGTTTGAAGATTTAAATACTTCACCGGTTGTTGATATAGTTTCTGCTTGTGTCATTTTGACAGAGATGACAAACAGAGTGGAACAACTGTCCCTGTTGTGAGTGCTACTGCTACCACAGTTTCTGGTGCTGCGGAGCCTAGCCGTGCTGCTACTGCAACGGTTATGCCACCTGCAGAAAAGCCGGAGAAATTTTCAGGTGTGGACTTTAAAAGATGGCAGCAAAATATTTTCTTTTATCTGACCACTTTAAGCCTGCAAAGGTTTATTAAGGAGGATGCTCCGGTCCTGACTGATGAAACACCTGAAAACGAGCGCTTCCTTGTGATTGAGGCTTGGAAGCATTCTGACTTCCTATGCAAGAATTATATTCTAAGTGGCTTGGAAGATGACTTGTAAAACGTTTATAGTAATGTTGAAACGTCAAAGAAACTATGGAATGCACTGGAAAAGAAATATAAGACTGAAGACGCTGGACTGAAGAAATTTGTGGCTGCCAAATTTCTGGATTATAAGATGGTGGATAACAAATCTGTTGTATCCCAAGTCCAAGAACTTCAAGTCATTATCCATGATCTCCTTGCTGAAGGTTTGATCCTGATTAATACTTGTGTTAAAAGTATTAATTATATTGTTGCTAACAAACTTTTCTTTGAAGGTTTGATGATTAATGACGCGTTTCAAGTTGCGGCTATGATTGAAAATTTGCCTCCGTTATGGAAGGACTTAAAAATTTACTTGAAATATAAGCGCAAGGAGATGACCCTTGAAGATTTGATTGTACGCTTAAGGATTGAAGAAGACAACAAATCTGCTGAAAAGAAGGCTCGTGGAAATGCTACAATAATGGGAGCAAATATTGTTGAGCATAATCCAAATCAGAATAAGAGAAAGAAGCCTTCTGGAGGGAAGACCAACCCTAGCAAGAAAAAATTCAAGGGAAATTGCTACAACTGTGGCAATAGTGGGCATAAGTTGACTGTCGTGTTGCAAAGAAGGACAAGGATAGGAAAAAGGAAAAAGGTCAAGCCAACATGGTTGAAGAGAATAAATTGGCCCAAGGAGTGCAAGACATTGATTTGTGTGCTATGATTTCTGAATGCAACTTGGTTGGAAATCCTAAAGAATGGTGGATTGATTCAGGAGCCACCCGCCATGTTTGTGCTGTGAAGGAAGCCTTTGCTTCGTATGCTCCCGCTGGACCTGATGAGACACTCTCTATGGGCAACTCTTCAACGGCCAAAATTGAAGGATATGGAAAGATATGCCTCAAGATGACATCTGGCAAGGTTGTGACTCTGAACAATATTCTTCATGTACTGCACTTCTCGTTAAAAATGGGTTTAAGTGTGTCTTTGTTTCTGATAAAATTGTAATAACTAAGAATGAGATGTATGTAGGAAAATGTTACTTGACTGAGGGCCTTTTCAAACTCAATGTAATGGTCGTTGACACTATGAATAAAATTTCAACTTCTTCTTACTTACTTGAGTCAAATAATTTATGGCATTCTCGTTTGGGACATGTCAATTATAAAACCTTGCGGAAAATGATCAATTTGGAAGTATTGCCTAAATTTGATTGCGAAAAGTCAAAATGTCAAATATGTGTTGAGTCTAAATATACTAAACACCCTTACAAGTCAATTGAAAGGGATTCTGAACTATTAGACTTAATTCACACGGATATTTGTGACATGAAGTCAATACCATCTCGCGGTGGAAAGAAGTATTTCATAACTTTTATTGACGATAGCATTCGTTACTGCTATGTTTATTTACTTAGTAGTAAAGATGGGGCAATTGACGCATTCAGGCAATACAAAAATGAAGTTGAAACGCAACTTAACAAAAAGATCAAAATGATAAGAAGTGATAGGGGCGGCGAATATGAATTTCCTTTTGAACAAATATGTTTGGAATATGGCATTATTCATCAAACAACTGCCCCTTACACGCCTCAATCTAATGGGATTGCGGAAAGGAAAAATCGAACATTAAAGGAGATGATGAATGCCTTGTTAATAAGTTCGGGTTTACCTCAGAACTTGTGGGGGGAAGCTATATTCACGGCTAATCAAATACTCAATCGAGTTCCCCATAGCAAAATACTTTCCATTCCAAATGAGAAGTGGAAAGGAAGGAAGCCCAACTTGAATTATTTCAAAGTGTGGGGGTGTTTGGCAAAAGTGCAAGTCCCAAAACCCAAAAGGGTTAAGATAGGACCGAAAACAGTTGATTGTGTTTTCATTGGATATGCTATAAACAGTAAAGCATATCGATTTCTGGTTCATAAATCAGAAAATCCCGACATTCATGTAAATACGATGATGGAATCCGATAGTGCTGAATTTTTTGAAAATATATATCCGTATAAGAAGGAATGTGAGTCAGTTGGTGAAAGATCCAAACGACCTCGGAAAGGAACTAAAGAAAGTACACCAAATGAGGAAGAACCAAGACGTAGCAAGCGTCAAAGAAATTCTACTTCATTTGGAGATGACTTTGTCACTTTTTTTTTTTGGAAAATGAGCCTCGGATGTTTAAAGAAACCATGCCTTCTTCAGACTCACCATTTTGGAAAGAGGCAGTCAATAGTGAAATAGAATCTATTTTGAACAACCATACTTGGGAGTTTGTTGATCTTCCTCCTGAAAACAAACCATTAGGTTTTAAGTGGATTTTCAAAAGGAAAATGAAAGCTGATGGCACTATTGACAAGTACAAGGCAAGGCTTGTTGTCAAAGGCTATAGACAATAAGAAAGTCTTGACTACTTTGACACATACTCGCCGATAACCAGAATTACATCCATACGTATGTTAATAGCGTTAGCCGCCGTGTATGGTCTTGAAATCCATCAAATGGATGTTAAGACAGCATTCTTAAATGGGGATTTGGAGGAAAAAATTTACATGGAACAACCTGAAGGGTTTGTGGTTCCGAAAAAAAAATGGTGTGTAAACTTGTTAAGTCGCTTTATGGACTAAAACAAGCACCTAAACAATGACATGCGAAATTTGATCATACAATGTTGTCAAATGGCTTTAAAATTAACGAGTGTGATAAATGTGTTTACATTAAAAACACTCCTAATTATGTAGTCATTGTTTGCTTATATGTGGATGACATGTTGATAATGAGTAATTACATTGCCAATATAAATGCTACAAAACACATGCTAACTAGCAAATTTGATATGAAAGACTTAGGAGTTGCCGACTTAATTCTGGGTGTTAAGATCCATAGGACTCCTCAAGGTCTGGTTTTGTCTCAATCTCATTACATCAATAGTGTGCTTGAAAAATTTACGTACTTGGATTTTAAAGTTTCAAGGACTCCTATTGATATAAACCTTGCTCTTAAAAAGAACAAAGGTCAAAGCACGTCACAACGGGATTATGCTCGTGTTTTGGGAAGTTTGATGTACATCATGAATTGTACTCGTCCAGATATAGCTTGTGCTATAAGTAAACTAAGTCGATACACGAGTAATCCCAATCAAACTCATTGGATGGCAATGAAACGTGTTTTGGAATATTTGAAATACACCAAAGACTTTGCATTGCATTATAACAAGTATCCTGCTATCATTGAAGGATATTGTGATGTCAATTGGATCGCCGGCACAACTGATTCTAAGTCCACAAGTGGGTATATTTTCGCACTTAGTGGAGGAGCGATATCTTGGAAATCGTCCAAACAAACGTGTATTGCCTGCTCTACAATGGAAGCTGTGAAGAAGCTGAATGGCTTCGGAATTTTTTGGAAGACATTCCATTCTGGCCTAAGCCGTTGACACCAATTTGTATGCATTGTGATAGTCAATCGGCTATAGGACGAGCAAGGAATGTCATGTATAACGGTAAGAATCGTCATATACGATGAAGGCATAAAACCGTTAGGGACCTACTCTCTAGAGGAATTATCACCATTGATTACGTGAAGTCAAGGGATAATGTGTCGGATCCGCTTACAAAAGGCCTAACTAGAGAGGCGGTTGAATGTTCATCGAAGGGAATGGGACTATGGCCAAGGACAAGTCATCACGGCGGCAACTCTACCTAGGAGACTGGAGATCCCAAGAACTAGGTTCAAGGAGAATACAAAGTTGTGTATGACGGTTCAACATTGTCAAATTAAATTTTTTGGTCCATTCTCGTGATAAGACAATGTTCATGTAACAAGGATAAAACGCTAGAGGCGATTTTTAATGATCATCTAAGTTTGATATTGCAATTATCAAATAGTGTACATCTATGGGATTACACATTTAGAAATCACCTATGTAAGTGTGAAGTGGAAGCCGCTTCAAGGAGAATTCTGTAGGGCCAATTCTCTACGCACTTATGAAACCAGGCGGTGTTCAAGGCTGAAACGAACACAACAGTGAGAACTAAAGACGGTTAAGGGTTAGTTGTGTGACTTACGTAGTCTAGGTATACATCAAAGCTCAACGGTTCAAAGATATCAAATCTACTGATTGACCGAATATATTCGATGTATGTTCACTACGGAAAGTTCAAAGGGAAACCTACTTATCCCGGTGCAACTAATTCTTTCTTGCAAATCACACAAGTCTGTCATGCATATTTCCATAATATATCCATTCCCCATTCATGTGGGGGATTGTTGGGTTTTTGGAATGTGAAGAGTGTGAATGGAAAATGGGTGGAAAGGTGAAAAGGTTCCTTTTATAAGGAAAATGCACTTTCTCCCATATTGGTAGAGGAAAAGACTTTTATTAGGTTTAAATAGAGAAATATTTCTTCTAACTCTTAAAAAGGTTGAGAAGAAGGGAAGCCTCGCGCCGTCGTCGTCGCTCGTCTCGGCTTCGGATTCGGACTCGGATTCGGTTAATTGATATGATTGATTGACTTAATTTTTTGGACCAACAAAAACTAAAAGTATTAATTAATATTAATATTTTATTATTAATATTTGTTATTCCGTTTTTGTAACGGGAATCTGAATTCAGATTGATTAATTCCTCCACTTTAATTTTTCCCCTTATGTATTAAAACCAGCCATTAGTGTGGTCGTTTCTGTAACAGCCACATTTGAAAGGTTGTGTCTCTTCATATTCTGCCTTCCCTTGGCTATAAATACGTGTCTTTCATCAGTCTTTTTTTTTAAAAAATATCTGACTATCTCCTCTCTTTTCTGCATACAAACAGTACGTGTCGTGTGATTTACTCCGTTCCTTTGAGTTCGCCGAGTTCTACAGTTTGTAGTGCCGCTACCGTAGAACTGTTATCCCGTTCCATCCTGAGAGGAATTAACCCATTAACCTTGGGCAACTGTGAGGGGGGTTAGATTCCTTAAGGAGACACAAGGAACTTGTGGGCTCGGGATTGTCCAATACACACTGATTATATATTTCTATTTTTTATATTTTTTGATTTGTTTGAACGCAGGAATAACAATAATTAGTGGTAACTCAAGTGTGAAATTACAACTGAACACATTTTGTATGATAATACAAATAGTTAACCATTGACTTATTTATATCACGGTAATGGAATATATTTCGAGTAATAACACTATTAAATAGTCTTTAACGTATGTATTTTTCGAAATCTGATCATATTTAAAGCGATAAAACTAATTATTAATTAAACATCAATTAGAATGTTGAAAACACTACATATTTAAAGATAAAGCAAAATGTTCAAACACCTTTGGAATATGTAAACATATTGTCTAATGATGCAGCCTGCAAACACCTAAGCTATTGTTTGCACATATTACAGGATGTTTGCAACACTAGTCTGCGATGTCTACACGTCAAAGATGATGTTTAAAACATTCTTTCCAGTTGTTTAAACATTCATCACGATGTTCCAAACATTAGAATTGGCGTCAAGAAAATTTAACAAGTTTGGGGAAGAAAGAATACAAAATAAGCATGAGAAGAAGTTAGAATTTATTTAATTGGCAACATTTCACTGTCAAATAGTAGAAGATTCACGAAAATTAAAGATATTTATGAATGAAAAATATGAAAATTAAAGATACTAACAACTTTAATTTTGATTGTCGGGTGGTGGGGAATTGGTAGGGGTTATGTAGTCATTAAGGTCCCTACCAATGAACTCCAGTATCACTCGAAGAACCCTTGCAATCCTTCATATGTCCATCAACTGGTGGGCATGTGCTTATTGGAGGCTATTTTGATTGTCTTCTATGCCTCGCCCTCTTGAGAATTCTCCCACAAAATGCCTGCACATCAAGCAAAAGAGAAATATACGGGGCAACAATCCTGATCTCCCTCAACAGGGACATTTCGCGACGAGAAATCTTGAGGCAGCAACAAGTTAAATACAGAAATCAAGAGTTTGGGCAGAGAAGAGGGTCTGAAAGTAATAACTTACCATGGTCTTTCGCCCGCCAGCTGTTTGTACTAGCCAAGGCTATGAAGGTCAACAAAACAGGAGGGTTCCTTATAAAAATAGTGGTGGTCCACATCATCAGCTCATTGTGACTCAAGGAGATGGCAGACACAGTATTCACTTTAAAAAAAAAGAGAAAGAAGGAGATCAGTTCGAAGCAACTATAGGCGAAGTATAAAGGCAAGTTTGTGAAGGCTTGGAATTTCTGTTGAAGACCTCTGAAAAGGAAGGGAGGATACTATATCGGCCGTCCGCATAGCAACATACCTATGTACCCAGCTACGGTCTTTTAAATCTTCACTATTGGGGACTACACCTTTCTTTCCCCGCTTTATGAACATTAGCATACCTGCTTTATGAAGACGAGGAGAATAAAAAGCAAGAAGATGATCAAAGGAGAAGGCAACTTGGGCATAGTTAGCTATGTGATCCAGCACGGCTACTAAACGCTAGATAGAAGGACTGATCTGGCCCAAACAAATATTGTAGCGGCGACATATGTCCTCGATGACAAAGTGGGCTTGCCTATTAAGATGAAGCGTGAAAGGGTATGTGTTGACCATATAATAACCAGCCTAATGAGAAGAAATTCTTTCCTTAGTGTCAGGAGCGATGATGTTAACAAACTCAGGCCATTGACATTCATGTCGGATATGCATCAAGTCATCCCTCGTAACCGCGGAAGGGTAGAATTCTATGGAAAGGTTGTTGTTTCCACCCTATTGTTTAGGGGTCTGGCCCAGTATACGAACATCGCTCTCAAAACTGAGGGAAGCGGAAAGATAATCTTGCACTCTAAAGTTTGCTGGAAGGAAACTTGGTCCTTGAGCCATGGCGAAAATATTGTTAAGATTGGGAAAATATTATCTTGTTAAGAGAAGTTTTTGGAGTTCTTTGGAGGATTATGAATGAACTTTAGCACTTACGACGAATATATACACGTCTATGCAGATAATTTGAAGGAGAAGTTGAATGATCTCGGTCACGTGGGATCGTAATTATGATTACTGCAGTTCAAGTGATATGCATCCCCATAATTACGGGATATGGACAGAGCGTGTAGCAGCATTGGAAAAATACGCGGAAAGCCCCTCCAATCGTAGGGGGACGCATCGATGTACCAAGGAATTTTTATTTAATGCGATGTACGTGAAGAGGCAAGGAGGCAAGCATCTGTATTGTCGCAACTTTACGTCTGCTATCACGCTTCTTTCACTTCCTGACTGCTCGCGCCAGCACTCAGCAAGTGGGGGGACTGACTGTCTGGGCAAAAGTACGCCACCTACTATTACGGGATTACGAGTCCAGCTGGCGAGACTAGACTTATCTTACAAGTCACCGGGCGCAGAGGATATACGCCCGCTCCTGGAGCCAACGACCGTTTAGGCGGCACGACCATAGGATGCAAGATGTACATTCCGCCGCCTAGGGTTTATAGTCTCCTAGTTAGGGTTTAGTATATACCACTGCCTTGAGTTATAGGCCCATAGACTTATTAGTCTTTTTATTTTACCTTATTTAGGACAGGGTATCACTACTAGAAATACCCATCCTTACATTGTATTGTACAGGAAGTGATTCACTATAGAATCCAGCTATTATCAAGGAATAAGAATTACTTTACCTTTTCTTGCTTATTTTGTCTTGCTTTACTTATTACTGTCTTCATCAGATTTACTTAGTTTTCCATCATAATTACTGCATTGCTTGTGACCCCTAACCATAATTAATTGTTTAACCTAGATGTTCAATTTTAGACGTAAACAAGTTTTAGTACCCCATATGCATGTACCTTCATTGGATATTCAAAAAAAAAATTGACGCATCGAACTATTAACTATCACACGATATTCATGCTCTGAGTTTCTATTATGTATTACTCCACATATGTTTTACAATTATTTATACCGATTTATAATGATTATACTTATTGACAAGGGACACACATGCAACGCACGTGTCCAAATACTAGTTTATAAAAACACCATAACTTTAAAAATAAATAATTTCCCTCCTTTTCTCCTTCGCTCATTCTTCTACCTATTTCTTCTATTCTACTTCATTTTAAATTGACATAATGGTCCAAAACCCTCCTAAACTATTACTCTTTTTTACATTTTCCACTTAAACTATGAAACGACCCAGATTCTTGGGTAGGCCCTACGGGCACCTAACAGCCTCCCTTAGACCCGTCGGGTTAACCCAACTGACATCTAAATCAATATAAGGATACAAAAGTCACTTAAACAGGACATAAGGAACTCATAAATTGATATATAAAAGAAATATATACAAACAAGCTGCCCAAAAGAATGCAACTGACTACCCAAGTATACATGCACAGAGCTATCCAGATTAGGCATCTATGAAGTTATATATATATATATATCTCCTGAAGAGAGCAAAACAAGCCTATACAGTATCAAGACTATGACTGATGGTCTCTGCGAACAAAAGCTGGCTCACCAAGATGGCTAGAATTTCCTCGCTTCTTAATTGTTCTGCTGGCTGGTCATAGAGCAGAATCTAATGAAATGAAAAGACACAACAAGAAACAAAAAGGGAGTGAGTCATAAAGACTCAATAAGCAAGGAATTACTAGCTTCCTCGAAGGATAGATAAGTGAGAAATCACTAGCTACCTTGAGGGAATCAGAAAGTAATAGCAACCGACTAGATAAGGAAAGTAGAGATGATCAATGCAGAAATCACATACATCTAGCAAACACATATAATGATGTGAAATGAATGAAACATTATGCAATGGGGTTAGATGTGCCTGTTGACACCTAATTTTGTCCCAGAACTATGTTTATTAATTAATTAAATTGAATTTAACTATAATTGTGATAATTGTTTATGAGAGTTAATAATTAGGGTTAATTTTAAAAATTAAAAGATAAAAATGAAAAGAAGCAAAAGGGGGCCAGAATTGCACCCCACACCCCCTATACACCTTAGACCCGACCCACTCAAAAACTAAATCCCTAAATCGTAACTCTCGTGCCGCAGCCCCAATTTCCCCTTCTCCCCGAACCCTAATCAGCAAAAACGCAAAGAGATAATGTCAACTCCACCACACGACGTCGGATTAGCTCTTCTCTTCTCATTTTTCAGTACATTCGCTTTCGCGCTAGACAGATGAGAAGAGATGAGTACAATCCCCTCGTTTCATCCGTCCAGATCAAAAGAGGATGATTTTCCACGTTTGGATTGTGAAAGGTAAATTTTTACTTTTTCTTCACTCGTTTCTTTACTTTGATTCACAACATATATGTGTGTTTATCCCACATCAAAAATCCACTAGTTTTCACACTCTAAGGCTAGTATAAAAGCCCCTAAGAGTATTGGGAACAGGGTTGGGATTCATTGATTTGAAAAAGCTTTTGAACTATCAGAACCCTAAGCTATTCTTGGAATTTTTTTAGTAAAAATTTATTATTCGCTGTTGATTCGATATGGGGTTGTCTTTTGGAGTCCTCTTGTGCTTGTTTAAGCATTGTCGAGTCCAAGTGCGAGCCTCATTTCACTGCCTCGCACAAGGCCAGTGAACCCTTTTTCTTTTGTTGTCTTTACTGTGTGGTTGCTTGCTTAGATTAGCTATTTTGATATGATCTAGTTATGGTAGTTAAAATTCTTAAGTAGTCTATGTGTTAGGATTGCATAAGATGTGCATAAAAGATAGTAGCATGGTCATTTCTTAATAAGTTTATGAAACTCAAAGGTGGTTTAATGGATGATTTAAAAAGTAAAACTTTAACAAAATTCCTAATTGCTTAACAAAATAACTATATATGAAGGCAGTTAGCTAGGACTGTAATGAACCTGGAATTGTGTTTAAAAATTCAAAGAGTATTGAGTTTTGTTTCAAGTGATCTAGAATGCCTCAAATTTGTTCTTTGTTTCTTCAAATACATCTTGTAAGTATCAAATGATTCTTCTAGAGCCCTCACTGTCCAGTTTTTCCTATACTCCCTAAGTCAGTCCAGTCCTTATCTTTAAAGGCAAAGTAAAGCCTCTTTTAAGCAGTGTTTTCCCAAGTTCTAAAATTTTCATAATAAATTTTGGACTTCCTATGGTATGCATACTGTAGTAATCTGCCTTTGTTAAGTTATTAAATTCTACTTTTTTTTTTCTTGAGTCCTTTGTCTTCATTTTATTGTTAATATTCCCGA
Source organism: Petunia x hybrida (assembly GCA_037355625.1). NCBI lineage: Eukaryota > Viridiplantae > Streptophyta > Magnoliopsida > Solanales > Solanaceae > Petunia > Petunia x hybrida. The sequence goes on along the minus strand of JBBBVM010001054.1, from coordinate 2,215,930 downwards.
AGTAGCTCAGTTTGTCTGCTATGAGTTAGTGAGTTTGTCATGTGGCTGTGAGGGTGAGGTGAGGGTGAGGCAAGGGGCATTTGAGAGGGTGTAGAGTGTTGATCTGCTTCTTGTTACTCTGTGAGGGATGCATTGAGTTTGATAGTTTGTTCTGCTAGTTCTGAAATAGAAAGGAGGAGGCAGGTAGTTCTTAGGTGTTTGCAGGTGTTAGCAGGTATTGCAGGGGTTTAGGAGAGGTGTGAGAAATGTCTGGGCAATGAGAGGGTCTGCTATGCTTGTTCAGGCTTGTGTCGGATGGTTGATTTCCTGGCTATTGATGTGATGTAAAGGGATTCCAGCTTTGTCTTGGAAGTGATGTGCTGTTGTTGATCGCTGAAAGCTGTTGCAGATTTACTTTGCTTTTCTAGGACACCTATTATCCCTAATATAAAAGCTTAATGCTTTTACCCCAGCATTTGGATATTTCATTGTCCTAACACTTTATTATAATGTAGTATTTTGGAGACATATTTTTATTTATGACAATTATAGCAGTTTATTTATATTTTAAATCTTGTATTGGAAAATGGCTTGTATCATTATAATATCCATATGTGCGTGTGACTTGACGATTACGCTTACCGCTGGCACGAAAGAGGCACCTTACAGGATAAGACAGACTCGCATTCTTTTTAGGCTCAAATTATTTGTGGTTGACACATGCCTAACCTATTGCTTTGTTTAAATTGAAAAAGTGCTACGTGATGCACGCTACATGATTGTGTGCAATTTTTCAAATAATGCGCAAACTAACATAGTTACCTTTTCTTTTTGATTACTCCTAACCAGAGCTTTGATTTATGCTGATTGAACTGGCTGAACACCCATATTATACAAGGGTAAAGGTCAAAGCAACAGAAGACCCATCATCATGTTGGTATATATTTTGCGAATTGAAAATGAGTGGTATAGATGATGAACCTCGCAACACTGAGAAAAATTTCCAAGTTCCCGAGTCTTCAAGTGGAAAGTTTCTTGCTCAAGATGATCTCATTATCCAACTGAACGCTGAATTAGAAAAGCTGAAAGGGCCTACTCCTCAAAACATGCCGCTGCATCGGCCCGACGCATCTCAGTCTTTGGATCAATATGCACAACTTCTGAACCCAAATGATGGGGCCATTATTGTGAATACACCTTTGAATGTAAATGCCGCTCAACATACACCTACCAACAAAAACAACCTGCCACTCAATAAAACTCTACCTCAAAATAACACCCAAGCTAGCCAACCACATACCAAGCAAAACATCCCACCAACTGGCTATTACTCATACTATCTATATCCCAAAAACACCGCTCCTCAATATCAATACCTACCTATCAAAGATACTCCTCGCCGCGCACAACTCAATGCACCTATTAATGTAGCTATTGCGCATAAGAATGCAAATGATCCAAGGCTTGGATAACCCGAAACTCATTATTATGAGCATGACCCTAACCTCAAGAATTCTGATTTCACTAAGTATGTGCATCAAACAGAAATGCTTTTAATAGTGGAAAAGCAAGTGAGGACGGCTGAATAAGAAGAGATAATTCGTAAATGAAAAGTCTGGAACAGTCAATAAAGAATTTGCAAGGGTTGGGAAGACAAAGCTATTAAATTCTACTTTGTTTTCTTGAGTTCTCTATCATTATTTTATTGTTAATCTTCATGAAGTAGCTCGGTTTGTCTGCTATGAGTTGGTGAGTTTGTCATGTGGCTGTGAGAGCGAGGAAAGGGGCATTTGAGAGGGTGCAGGGTGTTCATCTGCTTCTTGTTGCTTTGTGAGGGGTGCATCGATTTTGATTGTTTATTCTGCTGGTTCTGAAATAGAAAGGAGGAGGCAGGTAGTTCTTAGGTGTTTGCAGGTGTTAGTAGGTATTGCAGGCGTGTAGGAGAGGTGTGAGAAGTGTCTGGGTAGTGAGAGGGTTTGCGCTGCTTGTTCAGGTTTGTTTCTGATGGCTGAAACTGGTGTGAAAGGTTGTTTCCTGGCTGTTGACGTGATGTAAAGGGAGTCCAGGTTTCTCTTGGAAGTAGTGTAGGAGGCTTGGTTTTTGTTTGTAGAGAGGAAGGTAAAAGTAGTGTGTGCTTTTTGTTGCTTTCAGTTGTTCAGGGGTTTTAAGCATGTGAGGGTGTAGGCAGGGTCTGTTCTGGAGGTCTGGATGTGGTTAAGAGAGAGGATCTGGTGCTGCAGGTGTCAAGGAACTTTAACTTTGGTTTGCAGATGATTGAAGAAGTGTATAGAGGTTCAGGTTCAGGGTGGTGTTCCTAGAAGTTAAAAAGTTGGTTAGGAGGAAGTTCTTGTGGTTGCAAGTAGTTAGTTTTTGTTCTGGTTGATGAAAGAAGTGTGAGGGTGTAGGCATGTTCTGTTCTGTTTGTTTGCAGGTGTTCAGGGAGGGGTATTGTGATGGTAGTTAGTGTAGGATGTTGTTTCTGATATGCAGGTGGTTAGAGTATATTTCTGGTAGTTGTTGTGTGAGTTCAGGGAGTTCTGGAGTGAGTGTAGCAGGGGTTGAGGGCATTTCTGTCAAAATTCTAGATGGTGGATGGAGCTGCAATGCATCAGCTTGTTCTGTTGTGTTCTAGGCTGCATTGCAACTTTATTTTCTCTGGTTCTTTCATGTCAGGTCTGCCTATCCTGAAGAATGATTCTTAAATAGCTCCTAGGGTGTTCATTATTTTTTTTAGTTCAAGTTTGTATCTGTTTCTTGAGCTGGTAGTGTCAATTTTCGTGAAGATCTGATCTTCTGTTCCTGAGTATTGGCTATTGTTTATGTTTGTTCCTATGCAATTTCTCCCTTTACTTAGCTTCTCATGTTTGTTCTTCTCTAATTTCTACCTGTTTCAATCCTATAAGCTCTGGTGTGGAACTCTCAGCGGGTGTAGATGATGCTCTAGGTCTGAATAGTGAAGGACTAGTGTTAAGTTTTCTCTCTAAATAAAAGGTGTTTGCAGTAGCCTTGTTGGATTGTCCATTCTTGGTTCTTTGAGTTTACTATGTTAAGATTAAAACTTCTAAAGTTTATATTGGTAGAGTGCTGAAATATGGATGTGGGATCCTACTTATTCTTGACCAGTGCCGTCTTATTTATCTGTAACTAATGAGGTCTTATTTATCTGTGACCAGTGCGGTCTTAATTATCTGTGACAAGTGAGGTTCTATATATTTGTGATCAGTGCGGTCTTGTTTATTTGTGACCAGTACGGTCTTGTTTGTTTATGACCAGTGCGGTCTTGTTCCTCTCTGTTCATTTGTTTCTTTGCTTGTCATTACTTGTGTATGCTAATTCTCTTTATCTCTTTTTGACATGAACACTCTTGGGAAATGAGTTTTGACTGGGATGATTATATTTGCATTGGGTAGACGATTACTGCAGTTGGAGTTAAAATTGCATTTTCGGATCCTATCTTCTAAACTCCTTCTTTCCCTGTCCCTTTAGATTTCATGTTTAGGATCCCTGTAAACTGGACTAGGAGTTTTGTAGGTTAGAATCCTTGCAAATTGCATGTTTAGAATTACTTTTATTGTATCATTTGTTCTCGTTTCTTGGGACTTACCTATCAAATTTAAGGTATTAAGAACCGATTTTTAATTAATGAGTGCAAAATAAAAGCGACAATTAAAAATCCTTTTAAGTCCTAATTTATTATAAATAATAATTATTCATTTATTTACCTATTTATTTAATTAATAAGTTAATTATTTATTTATTTATTTTACCTATTGATTTATTTATTATTTAGTTATTTAATTAAGTATTTATTTATTTATTTACTTATCTATTTTATTCAATTATCTAATTATTTAATTAACCATTCATCCTTTACTTATTTACCAATCTATTTATTATTTACTTACATATTATTTTACCTTATCGAGTCTTAAAACTTCTAAATTATTCATTTTATTAAAATTCGTGAAAACCGATCGATTAACTGCTCTTTTGGTGGATTTTCGAAAGTGCTCCAATAATAAGGACCTTCTTTCGAAATTAATTGAACCACTTACCTAAAAATCTCTAAAAATATTTCTCTTATGAAAAGGAGAATAAATCCACTAATTCAATTAACACTTGGTTTCTAATATTCCTAAATTAGGTGACGATTCCAAAAAAAAACCCTTTGGAGTCTCCGTAATGTTGAATTTATACCTGGAAGAGTATTTAACTATTAGACAGAATAGATAAAAATTACTAAAATATCCTTGGGCCTGGCTTAGTCGAAAGTTCATAATAATACATACATTAACTCCATACAATCCCACACATGATATTGTTGGATTACATAATTGAGTTCAATTTAACTCAATTCCCATATATATAGCAAGCCTAGGGTTCTAAACAAATCTTCCCCAACTTAATTTCATGAAATTCAATTCCCAAAATCATGAAATAACGCAATTGAATGGAGTAGAATCGTTACTTGACGATATTTGATGAAGTGGTACCAAGTTTTAGCCCTAAATCGACTTGGAATCGTAAGAAATGAGTTAGAAATAAAATTAACCTACCAAAGGCCCATTTTATACTCTGGATCCGCGCTTTCGCATGCAGGCAAGCGCGATAGCGAGTTAGGACGTCGCGGTCACGTGCCTGCTGGCACCGTTTGCACTGGGCTGCTGCACCCATAGTGCTATAGTACACCCTATTGCACGGTCGCACAGACTATTTCTAGAAGGCCACCAGCATCAGCTGGTACTGGCGCCGTTTACACTAACTTTGCACGCATGTTATACATCACATATATGACCCACTCCCCGAAACAGAAAGCAAGGGTCAAACGGAGGAGGTTAAGTCCCAACTATTGGAACATTAGAAAAAGCCATCCGAATGACTTTGAATTTTACTTTCAAAAGTTCACACAAGTCACAAATAACCATACAAATCTAATGACACTTTCAGATTTCAAGTTGGAGATCATTTATTCAAATCGAGCTTTAAAACCATCATTTTGCTTTATGGATAAAGGAAACTAAAAATGTCTTTCAAGATCTACCAAATGATGTCTGATTCAACATTACAGAATGGTGCTAAGGGACCTTATCGAGCTTTTAAGACTGTCGTCTCACCAATTTCAGTCCTAACTCCGAAAACGACGAGCCAAGGTCATTACATTCTCCTCCATTTATACTCTTATTTGTCCTAGAACGAGCTAGAGTATAGAGCAGATTCACACAACTAACAAGAACACTAGCATAAACCTTTAACAACTATTCAACAGGCACTCTCACACAATTACTGAACCAGAATCGTAACGGACGATAAGAACCTTTAAGCTTCAGAGATCAAGATTGCACCTGAATCATCGAAAAGGTGAGGATACTTCTGGCGCATACTAGACTTGAGCTCCCAGGTGTCCTCATCGTGACAGCGACTATGACATCATACCTTAACCATCGGAATCTCATTAGAATGAAGCTTCCGGACATCTCTAGCAACTATGGGAGCTCATAAGCTAGATTCACATCTAGCTTAAGGATCTAACTCAATCACCTCGGAAGGATCCCAGATACACTTCTGGAGCATCGATACATGCAAAACTTGATGAACTAGAATAGAAGCTGGAAAATCGAGCCGATAAGTCACCTTACGAATATGTTTCTCGATATGCAAAGGACCAATGAACTTGGGACTGATCTTTCCTTTCTTCCCAAATCTCTTAACTCCCCGCATCGGAGACACCTTCGAGAATACCATGTCGCTGACCTCAAACTCTAACTCCTGGATTCTCCTTTTCAAGTATGAGATCTGCATGCTTTGAGTGGTCCGCAAACAATCCGAGATAACACGAACAACATCAAGAGTCTGAAGAACCATCTATGAACTCATCACCTCAACATCTTGAGACTGAACCAACCAATCGGTGAACGACATCAACGACTATATATGCCTCAAATGGAGCTATCTGGATGAAAGGTTGTTAACTATTAATATAGGCAAACTTCACCAAGGCCAAATAATCATCCCAATAACCTCTGGAGTTTAAGGCACAGGCTCACGACATATCTTCCAGGATCTGGATAGTCCTCTCAGACTGACCATCAATTTATGGATGGAATGTCGTGCTAAGCTGAACTTGGGTCCGCAATTCCCTCTAGAAGGTCTACTAGAACTGAGAAGTGAATTGGGAACCTCGATTAGATATGATAGACATAAGAGTGCCATGCAATCGAACCACCAACTGAATAAAAATCCTAGCTAATCTCTAAGCTGATTAGTAGTCTTCACGGGAATGAAGAGAGCTGATTTAGTCAATCTGTCAACAATAACCCAGATTGAATCATGACGTCACAGGATCTTCGGCAAACTAACTATGAAATCCACAGTGATCCACTCCCACTTCCACTCAGGAATGGGTAATGCATGGGCCAAACCTGTAGGTCTATTATGCTTATAGTTGACTTGTTGATAGTTCAAGCAACCAGATACATGGTCAAACACATTCTTCTTCGCTCCCTTCCACCATTACAGCTCTCGGAGGTCCTGATACATCTTATTAATACCAGAATAAATAGAATAACGCGAGCTATGAGCCTCGTAAAACAATAGTTGCCTCAAATATCCAATGTCAAAAACATAGAGTCGGCCGCTAAGCCAAAGAATACCATATGAATCAAGCTTGAAAAGAAGGGCTCCTCCACTTTGAACACGGCCACGCAACTTCCAAAAATAAGGATCCTCGAGCTGTATATCCTTAATATGACTGACCAAGGAAGACTGAGCTTCAACACAAGCCAGAACTCAACTGGAGTCTGGGCTAATAAATCTCACTCTAGAGTCGCCAAGACACTGCAACTGTCAAGCTAAAGGCCTCATGTCAGCATAAAGAAAAGCCAAGCTGCACATGGACGTCCTGCTCAATGCATCTGCTATCACATTCGCGTTCTTTGACTGATAGCGCATAGTGAAATCATAATCTTTAATCGGCTCGAGCCACCTCCGTTTCCTGTCACTAAGTTTCTTCTAAAATAGAAGATACTGCAAGCTCTTGTGATCGCTATACACATCACAAGGCTCGCCATAAAGATAATGCCTTTAGATCTTCAAAGCAAAAACTGCATCTTCAATCTCTAGATCATAAGTCGGATAATTCTTCTCATTTACCTTCAGCTCTCTGGAAGAATAAGCATAACCTTCCCGTTCTGCAATAGAACACATGCCAAGCCTTTATGGGAAGCGTCACAATAAACCACAAATCCACCAGTGCTGGAAGGAAGACATACCTACAGCTAAGGCCATGGACAACATTCATGAGAAAGTGAGGATACAAATTGAGAAGGCCAACCAAGATGCAACCAAAAGAGCAAACAAAGAAAGAAAAAGAATCACCTTTGCACCTGGTGATTTTGTGTGTGTTCATTTCAGAAAAGAAAGATTTCCAAGCAAGAGGAAAAACAAGCTTATGCCTAGAGAAGATGAACCATTTCAAGTGCTAGAGGAGATTGGAGACAATGCTTACAAAGTGGATCTTCTAAGTGCGTATTTAATTCATAATGTCTTCAATGTTAGTGATTTGTCTCTCTTTGATGTAGATGAGGCTAATTCAAGGACGAATCTTTTGAAGGAGGGGAGAATGATGTAGATCAAGTCATTGCAAAAAGGTCTTTTACTAGAAGTCAAGCTAAGGATATTCAAGCCTTACAAGCTTTATGGATGAAGGTGGAACCTTTACAATGATCCATCATGAAAGACTTGATGATATTTAATGTATTAAAATATTAATACTTTATCTTGTAATTAGTAGCAATTAAGTCTTTCTAATTAGACTTGTGATGAGGGACAATTAAGGCATTTCCTACTATTTTGATCCCTTAGTATAAATAGTAGCAGTTAGGGTTTCATATCTTTTGTTTTTTTATGAATGAATATTTGTAACTCTTATGAGAGCTTTGGAAATCCTTTGTTGGATTTCTGCAATAGAACACATGCCAAGCCTTTATGGGAAGCGTCACAATAAACCACAAATCCACCAGTGCTGGAAGGAAGACATACCTAAAGCTAAGGCCATGGACAACATTCATGAGAAAGTGAGGATACAAATTGAGAAGGCCAACCAAGATGCAACCAAAAGAGCAAACAAAGAAAGAAAAAGAATCACCTTTGCACCTGGTGATTTTGTGTGTGTTCATTTCAGAAAAGAAAGATTTCCAAGCAAGAGGAAAAACAAGCTTATGCCTAGAGAAGATGAACCATTTCAAGTGCTAGAGGAGATTGGAGACAATGCTTACAAAGTGGATCTTCTAAGTGCGTATTTCATTCATAATGTCTTCAATGTTAGTGATTTGTCTCTCTTTGATGTAGATGAGGCTAATTCAAGGACGAATCTTTTGAAGGAGGGGAGAATGATGTAGATCAAGTCATTGCAAAAAGGTCTTTTACTAGAAGTCAAGCTAAGGATATTCAAGCCTTACAAGCTTTATGGATGAAGGTGGAACCTTTACAATGATCCATCATGAAAGACTTGAAGATATTTAATGTATTAAAATATTAATACTTTATCTTGTAATTAGTAGCAATTAAGTCTTTCTAATTAGACTTGTGATGAGGGACAATTAAGGCATTTCCTACTATTTTGATCCCTTAGTATAAATAGTAGCAGTTAGGGTTTCATATCTTTTTTTTTTTATGAATGAATATTTGTAACTCTTATGAGAGCTTTGGAAATCCTTTGTTGGATTTCAGCATTTGCCCTAGGATTTTCAAGTAAACTTTCTAATTTAGGTGATTATTGTACCCATTTGGGAGGTAAATTGGTACTATCTACCATTATATTTCCTAAGTGTTTGTTCAATTTGTGTATAGCTTTCTTTTATTTCTATCCTTTTCCACTCTATCCTTATTTTGCTTCTTATTTTACATCAATCACAAACTTGGGTTTTGAGAATATATTAAAATTCTGAGACTAGGGTTTCTCAGTAGCTAGATATGTTACAACTGCATACAATATGCTTGAGCGATACATAGTACAATTGAAGAATGTTACTGTATTTCCTTCAGAAACTCGAAGGAATCAGAGTCTTGATGCTGCAAAATCCTCGATGATACCCCATGAAGAAATTGAACCGTGAAACGTCTGAAAATAACCTCTGAAATAAAACCGTGAAAGTCCAATCGACGCTGTCGCCAGAGAATACCAATCTTTGCCAGAAAATTTCAGAAGTTGTTAAATGAAAAAATTGAAACAAATAGAAAGATAGAGCACTATGAGATCTACCAGGATCTCTGCTCTAATACCATGTTACATTGGGGAAAGCAAAAATATAAAAGAATTAGAAGTATGAAGAAAACTCTAAAAAGAGAGAACTTGAGAGTCGATGTAACTGGGGAAGATGAAACTCTCTATGAACTTAATATTATATCCCTTTTTATATGTTGGATCATCGGCTCAGATCTGTTAACTAATAACTGAAAGGGGGATTTACAAAAATACACATACATCCTATTTTATTTACATGACTTTACCCATTACATTTATACCCATAACTTATTTACACTCTATACCTATTAGCTCATAACCTTCTTATTTTAAGGCATAAAACAAGGAACTCAAGTTCCTCTCTCTCCTCATATCTTGTATTAGTATTATTTTTTTCTTTTTTTTTGTCATTCTTTTATTATTCTTTTCTCCTTCTCCGTTTTCACAATTCTTTTTTTTTTCCATTTTTTTCTGTTTTCTTTCTATTTTCTTTCTCCTGTTTCTAGCACTATTCATGTCTCCCCATTTTTTATTTTTTTATTTATTTTCTTTCTCCGTAATTTTATTATACTCATTTTTTTCTTTCTCCAAAAAGGCATACTTTGTTCACAAACTCAAAAATTGAAATATTTTATTTGCTCGATAGTATCTCACACTTTCATCCAAATATAAAACGGTAGACCAAAAGAGTATATGATATACAAAAAAGATATACTTCTTTAAAAATAATAAAAACTAAAATATTTATGTGCTCTGAAACATCAGCACTTCTATCCGAACATAACAAGGTATACCCAAAGAGTATACAGTATACCAAAAAGGTATATTTTGTTCAAAATAATAATAATTAAAATATTCATTTACTCGATAGCATCGCACACTTTGATCCAAACACAAATGTGTATACCAAAAGAGAATACAATATATCAAAAAGGTATACTTCTTTAAAAATAATAAAAATTAAAATATATATGTCTTCTGAAACATTTTGCACTTCGATTCGAACACAAAAGGGTATACTACAAGAGTATACAGTATATCAAAAGGGTATACTTTGTTCAAAACAACAAAAATTGAAATATTTATTCGCTCGGTAGCATCACACACCTGGATCCAAATACAAAAGGGTATACCAGAAGAGTTTAAAGAATACCAAAAGGGTATACTTTGTTCAAAACAACAAAAATTAAAATTTATTCGCTCGGTAGCATCGCACGCTTTGATCCAAACACAAAAGGGTATACCAGAAGAGTATACAGTATACCAAAAGGGTATACTTTGTTCAAAACAACAAAAACTGAAATATTTATTCGCTCGGTAGCATCGCACACTTGGATCCAAACACAAAAGGGTATACCAGAAGAGTATACATTGTACCAAAAAGGTATACTTTATTCAAAACAACAAAAACTAAAATATTTATTCGCTCGGTAGCATCGTACACTTGGATCCAAACACAAAAGGGTATACCAGAAGAGTATAAAGTATACCAAAAGGGTATAGTTTGTTCAAAACAACAAAAACTAAAATATTTATTCGCTCGGTAGCATCGCACACTTTGATCCAAACTCTAAAGGGTACCAAAAGAGTATACAGTATGCCAAAAGGGTATACTTTGTTCAAAACAACAAAAACTAAAATATTTATTTGCTCGGTAGCATCGCAAACTTTGTTTCAAACTCTAAAGGGTACCAAAAGAGTATACAGTATGCCAAAAGTGTATACTTTGTTCAAAACAACAAAAATTGAAATATTTATTTGCTCGGTAGCATCGCACACTTTGATCCAAATACAAAAGGGTATACCTGAAGAGTATACAGTATACCAAAAGGGTATACTTTGTTCAAAACAGTAAATTTGAAATATTTGTTTGCTCGATAGCATCCACACTTTGATGCAAACACAAAAAAGTATAACAGAAGAGTATACAGTATATCAAAAAAGTATACTTTGTTCAAAAATAATAAAAATTAAAATATTTATTTTCTCGATAGTATCTCACACTTTGATTCAACAAAAAAAGGTATAACAAAAGGGTATGTGGTATACCAAAAAGGTATACTTTGTTTATAGCAATAAAAATAAAAACTTTCATTCGTTCTATAGCATCTCACATTTCGATATAAATACAAAGTTATACCAAAGGAATATACCGTATACCAAAAAGGTATACTTAATTTAAAACAAAAAAAAAATGAAATAACCATTTATTAAATTAAATTATTAATTTATATTCAAGTAGTTACATAACATATATAAATAAGCACATACTGTAGTACATAAAAAGTCGCTAATTCGAGTACTTCGGTAATATTTTATAGAAAAACAAAAATTAAATTTTAGAAAAGAAAGGGAATTAATGAATTACCAAAAAGAAAAAAGGAAAATTTGTATTTTGATTAGCTGTTAACATATGGATGAAACAAAGTAGATAACAGAATACATTGTACATATTGATTTTGCTCTCGAAACAAAATCGTTCTCTTTATTCAGTATATTATTGAAGGAAACAATTTTTTCGTACCGCCAACTTCAAAAGGAAAGCACTTGCAATATCACAGTTGACATCAAAACTAAGACAAAAAATGTATGTAAATATCTAACAACTTGGAACTAGAGAAGCAAAGCAAAGCTTAGATATCAACCAACGCAGTGTAGTTTCATGCTAAGGCTATGGTCAAGTGGTGCTCTTGTGGTTATTTCATTAACTCTCTCACAAAAAGTGGCTAGTCTTAAATATTTATGAAACTCCAGACCTCCATCTACACAACCAAGAACAACTTTGTATTCTTCAAATTTAGGCAGCTTCAATCCAAAGCTCTCAATCCAAACCTTTCCAAAATTGTTGTAACTTCAACCATAAACTGTAAACAACATAAGGATCAAAGCACCAACTTCAATTTTCAAAAACAACAAAGAAATCACTAAATTTAATTTTGTATTCTTAAGCTTCCTCAAGGTTCATCAATGGAGATTTTTAAATTTCTCCAAGAAAATAACCTTTAATCAGTATTTAAGCTCAACTTGCAACACAAAGAACCTCAATACCACACAAAAAAAAAAAAAAAAAACAACAACAACAAGAGTTTGGGTCTTCGCCACTTTCAAATTTAGATCTACGTCAAACGACTGAGATTTTGTAAGAAATAATTGTGGAAATGAAAAGAGAACATTAAGAGGGTTTATAGAAGGTATGATTTGTATTTTCCGAAGGCGAACACTTGGCGGTCCGGTGGCAGAGTGGTAGTGGAGGAGATTTCCGGTGGTGGGGTGAAAGTCAGGCAGAGTAAACCCATCCTAGATGGCTAGGGTTTGAAATGAGGGAAGTGAGAGGACTTTGGAGGCTTATAAAGGTGGGTTAATGGGCTGGACAAGTAAATCAAATGGGCTCAATGGGTATATAGTGTAAATAAAGTGGGTAGAATGTGTAGCTGGTGTTAACCAACTTTAAATGGGCACAAAAACGTAAATATTTTAGTTTTGTAGGCAGCCCACGTAAAAATCTTTAACTGAAAAGGGGCCGGGTCCCCAAACGTAAGCAATGCACGTGTGTATTATTTACCAGGACTAAACTATATGAGTTATTTACAAAACAGGACCTAATATGTGTATATCTAACACTAATGTTTTCAGAAATCAGCCTGAATTAATGTCATGTGTGGGAGCTGCTCTAATATAGTTCTGTATAATTAACAAAGTAGTTGGTTAGTTGATTAATAAAATAATTGTAAAAGTCCGGTGAATTTTCCTTCCAAGACTACTTCAGAAGGACACATGCCGAACAAAGGTTGAGTTATTGTGAATCTTCTGATGAATTGACGTAACTGCTAAATAAATTTTGGCCAAGTCTTCTTCGCTCTGTGACTTTGAATATACTCTGATAAATTAATTTTTCGTACACGTTATTACAAGGAAAAGTTTCAAAGGAAATGACAATTACCATAAGAAAGACATAAATTGCACATAATATACGATTTCACAATTACGGTCACTACACACATAAGTATGCTACTGTTTAAAAAAAATATAAGCATGTTACTGAACTTGCTGAAAAAGCACCTTGAATATGTGGACGTTGATTACATGCTCAGTGACATGTGCAGTGTAATAGAAAGTTTAATGTCTTGTTCGAAGGTGCTTGAAGTTGTTAAGTAGGCTGTTAAGAGAACTAGTAGAAAGAATTAGTATTCGAGGGTAGTTTAGTAATTACCCTAAGTCCGATTGTTAGTTAGTTGGTTAGGATTTTAAATGTTAGTTACTAAACTAACTGCAGTGTGTATAAGTAGACTCTATAGGCTCATTTACTGATCAACATGATAATGAAACCCTCTTCTCTTTTCTGAATTCCTTTCCTCTCTGAATCATCTTCTCCCTCTCGTCTGCATCATCATTCAAAGCATGGTATCAGAGCAATCAGACAGATCAAGACTCTGCATCTGAAAATTGGTTCTGGTAATTTCTTCATAGTTACAGTGTTTTATTCTTCATCTGTTCTACCATAGTTTCTTGAATTCTGCATTTCTTGAATCATCAAGAACTAGTATTCCGCGCGCATCAATGGCATCCAATAATGGTTTAGCTAATGGGGTTTCTACTATAGATCATAATCACCCTTTGTACTTACAATCAAATGACATCAGTGGTATTCTTTAATTTCTGTACACTTGACTGGGAGTGAAAACTATGCCCTTTGGAGTAGGTCCATGAGAATTGCCTTACTTGGAAGAAACAAGTTAGGGTTAGTAGATGGCACTTGTAAGAAGGAAATCTATGATGAAAGTCTATGGACACGGTGGGAAAGATGCAATGCCATTGTATTGTCAAGGCTTATGAACTTTGTTTCTAACACATTACTTGGAGGAATAGTCTATGCTTCTAGTGCTCACATGGTTTGGAAGGATCTTAAAGAGAGATTTGATAAAGTCAATGACTCAAGAACCTTTAATCTGCACAAGAAAATTTCGTCCTTAGTTCAAGGAACAAATTCAGTAGCTGTGTACTTTTCTAAGCTGAAAGATATGTGGGATGAATTTGAGGCTTTGGTGCCTACTCCAGGCTGTGATTGTGATAAGTCCAAAGATTTCAAAGCTTATGTTCAAAGACAGAAGTTGTATCAGTTCTTGATGGGGTTAAATGACTCATACCTTTAAGCAAGAAGTCAGATTCTACTCATGAACCCACTACCTACAGTGAATCAGGCCTATGCCATGATTATTAGTGATGAGAGTCAGAAAGGGTGTACTGCTAATACTGGGATTTCAGGAGCTGCACCAGCTATTACAAGTTCTGATCAGGTGGCTATGTATAGCAAAGTTAAGGGTAATCAGGGAAACTACAGGCCAAAGAAGCAGGCAAGAAATTTGTACTGTGATTACAGAGATGACTGCTGGAAATTAAATGGTTATCCACAAGACTTCAAGAAAAGGAAAGCAGCTGGTTCTGCATAAATGTGCAATCTGAGGGACAAGAAGGCACAAGCTATCGGTCGATTGGATCAATGACCAACATTGGAAGTTGCACTTTCACCCCAGAACAGTATGCGCAGATCTTGCAGATGCTGGGAAACAACAACAACACTGCAACTGCTAACCTTGCAGGTACTAGCAGTGCCTTACTTGTATCTACTGAACCACAAGAGTGGATTATTGACACAGGGGCCACTAATTATATGGTCTCTGATAAGTCAATGCTAGACAAGACATCAATACAACTTATCAATCCAAAAAAGGTATTTCTACCTAATGGTGACACAGTATTTGTTACACACACAGGCTCTAGCCACATTGCAGGAGAAAATGTGCTGAGCAATGTATTTCATCTGCCTCAGTTTAAGTATAATCTACTATCAGTTTCTCAAGTTACCAAGGATCTTGGTTGCTCAGTTACTTTTTACCCAACCTTTTGTGTATTCCAGGATCTTTGCAATGGGAAGGTGAGGATGATTGGTAAGGAGAAGAATGGCTTATATCTGATGCAACAACATAATGAGGACAAAGTGAAGGCTCACAGTTTAACAGCTGGTCTGCAGACTCAGGACATCACTTTGTGGCATAAAAGACTTGGACATGTGTCCACTGGTGTTCTTAAAAGGTTGTTCACTGTTAATAGTGGTATAGTTAGTAAAGTAGTAGATGAATGCTCAGTTTGCCCTTGTGCAAAACAAACCAGAATTCCCTTTCCCAATAGCTCTATCAAAAGTACTACTGTATTTGAATTGATTCCTGTGGATGTCTGGGGACCATACAAAAAGTCTACATTTGATGGCAACAAGTATTTTCTGACAATAGTTGATGATAAGACCAGGATGACTTGGGTTTTTTTGATGAAGCTAAAATCTGATGTTTGTGTTGTATTACAGAACTATCTTGCTATGGTTAGAACTCAATTTAATTCTCAAGTTAAAGTGATAAGAACTGATAATGGAGCTGAATTCTTAAATTTAGTATGTGCTAGTCTGTTTAAGAGCCTGGGTATGATACATCAAAGATCTTGTGTATATACACCTCAGCAGAATGGTGTTGCAAAAAGGAAACACGTGCAGATTTTAGAGATAACTATAGCAATCAGATTTCAGGGTTCTATTCCTATAAAATTATGGGGTCACTGTATTCTAGCTGCTGTGTATCTGATCAACAGGATTCCATCTTCTGCTATAGGATTTGTATCTCCCTTTGAAAAGATGTACAACAGGAAACCTTTACTAGAACACTTAAGGGTACTAGGCTGTCAGTGCTTTGCAAAGATAGTTCAACAGCAAGATAAATTGCAGTCCAGGTCCATCTTGGCAATACACATGGGCTACTCAGAAGTCCAGAAAGGGTACATTCTCTATGACTATACTAACAGGTTATTCTTTGTCAATAGAGATGTAACATTCAGGGAACATATTTTCCCTTTCAAACAAGATCCTACAACTTTTTCTCCTATATTCCTAGGCACTCACATACAAAATGATTCTACAAATCAGACCCCTATGGCTCAGCCTACTGATCAAGGGGGAGTAGAACATGACACACAGCACACAACATCTGCAGATGCTACTCTGGTTGACCCACCAGCTGCAGAAGTTGTGGAAGAACAAGCTGTAGAACAGCCTATTGCACAAGCTGTAGAGCAGCCTATTGAACAAGCTGTAGAACAGCCTGTTCAAACATCTCCACCTATTACAAGGCCATCAAGAACAAAAAATCCACCTATTTGGCTCAAACACTTTGTGTCTTTGGGCATTCATGACACTGTTCCTTATTTTTTGAACAATTACCTCTCCTATGATCATCTACCCTCCAAGTATCAAGCCTACATTGCTGCCTTCTCTGCTGAGGTAGAACCTACTTCCTTTCATCAAGCTATGCAAGATCCCAGGTGGGTTGAAGCTATGCAGTCAGAAATAGAGGCCCTAGAGAAAAATAAGACTTGGACTATAGTTACACTGCCTCATGGCAAGAGACCTATAGGCTGTGAATGGATTTACAAAATTAAATACAAGTCCATAGGAGAAATAGAGAGGTTCAAGACAAGGTTAGTTACCAAAGGTTTCAGTCAAAAAGAAGGGATAGACTACAAAGAAACATTCTCTCCAGTTGTAAAAATGGTTACAGTCAGGACTATCTTAGCTATTGCTGCTTCAAGGCATTGGCATATTCATCAGATGGATGTATACAATGCCTTCCTTCAAGGTGATTTGTATGATGAGATTTACATGCAGCTGCCTCAAGGATTTAGGAGTCAGGGGGAGAACCAAGTATGTAGACTCACCAAATCCTTGTATGGCCTTAAACAGGCCCCTAGAAAATGGAATGCTAAACTATCTGAAGTATTAAAGATGCTAAAATTTACACAAAGTCAACTAGATCACTCATTGTTCACCAGAAAGACCACTTCTGGAATCATAGTGGTGTTGGTCTATGTAGATGACATGCTGATTACAGGAGATAACCTAGAGCAGATCAAAGAGACTAAAGATAAGCTGCAACAAGTATTTAAGATGAAGGATCTGGGTGAACTCAAATACTTCTTAGGCATAGAATTTGCCAGATCAAAAAGGGGTATTCTGATGCATCAGAGAAAGTATTCCCTAGAAGTGATCTCTGAAACTGGGCTTAGTGCTGCTAAACCTGTCATCACACCTATTGATCCAAATATGAAGTTAACTACTAGAGAGTATGATGAATTCCTAAAGTCTGATGACCTCGAAACTGATAAACTCCTGCATGATCCTAGTGTCTATCAAAGACTGATAGGGAAATTATTATACTTAACTGTTACCAGACCAGATATTGCTTATAGTGTTCAAACACTAAGTCAGTTTCTACAACAACCTAAGCAATCATATCTGGATGCAGCAAGGGGAGTGGTTAAGTATGTAAAGAATCAACCTGGATAAGGAGTACTGTTGTCAAACAGCTCTATCAATCATATCAGTGCATTTTGTGATGCTGACTGGGCATCCTGCATCTTCTCTAGGAAGTCAGTAACTGGATTCATGGTGAAACTAGGAGATTCACTGGTCTCATGGAAATCTAAGAAGCAGAGCACTGTGTCCAGAAGTTCTGCTGAAGCAGAATACAGGAGTATGGCTTCACTATCAGCTGAACTGACATGGTTGATCTATCTGATCGCTGAAATTGGAATCAAATGTGAGCTACCTGTTAAGGTGTTCTCTGACAGTAAGGCAGCCATGCAAATTGCAGCCAATCCTGCGTTTCATGAAAGAACAAAACACATAGAGATTGACTGCCACTTCATAAGAGAAAAGATATTGCAAGGACTGATTTCAACTGAGTATGTTTCAACAAAAGATCAGCCTGCAGATATGCTAACAAAAGGATTGAATCGTGTTCAACATGCCTACTTATGTTCCAAGTTAGGATTACTTGATGTATTTGCACCCCCTAGCTTGAGGAGGAGTGTTAAGTAGGCTGTTAAGAGAACTAATAGAACTAATTAGTATTCGAGGGTAGTTTAGTAATTACCCTAAGTCCGATTGTTAGTTAGTTGGTTAGGATTTTAAATGTTAGTTACTCCTAACTAACTGCAGTGTGTATAAGTAGCCTCTATAGGCTCATTTACTGATCAACATGATAATGAAACCCTCTTCTCTTCTCTGAATTCCTTTCCTCTCTGAATCATCTTCTTCCTCTTGTCTGCATCATCATTCAGAGCATTGCCAAACACTGACTTTACAAGAGCTTGTATGTCAGTGGTCTTTGAGTTGCCGGTCACCAAAAAGGAAATGAAGAAAGGAATTAGACAGCTACAAATTATAAAAGAAAATGAAACATTATTATAATATGTGATTTTTAACCTTTTCATTTTTTAGCTTACTAAGCTTGCGACATATTATTTGTAATGGCGGACACAGGCTATTGTACTCTGCATCAAATAGCGTCTCATCATATGATGTATGGCAGGCTGAAAGATTAATTGAATACACTAGCAACTCTGCTTCTTCTTGGCATGTATTACTTCCTCCCTAGATCCAAAAACCTAGGCGGTTGAGCCATCTAAACTATTTCATCAAGCTGTCCATGTACAAATGTATTTGAAATATCCAATTGAGTAATATGCCATTTATTGGAAAGGGCTAGAGAAAGTAAAACCCTTATTATACCGGGCTTAAGTACAACATTAAGTGTATCTACAAAGTCAACACCAGGATGTTGTTTTGGCAATAAGCCGAGCCTTATAACGATCAATTATACCATCTGACTTCATCTTTGTCTTAAAAACCCACTTACATCCAATGACATTTTGACAGGATGAAGGGGAAACCAGCTGCCATGTGCCATTATGTAAAGTGCATTATATTTGTCAATTATTGCTTGATGTCATTTTCTATCTTTATACCTTGAGTGTAGCTCGTGGGCTCGAAGTGAGTGGTTGTTGTAGTAGAGAGGGAGAATGGATGCTTTGGTTTCAATGACCATGTTTCTGCATGTGTCACTATTTTGTGTGGTCATGATGGAGTTTCAGCAGGCAATGAAGTATCAGAAGAAGGGACAGTTATATCATTGCCTGAAGATGATGTAATATCTAATGGTAGCGACACTGGAGGGGAGAAATTAGGTGTGGTAAGAGAGATAGGTGACATGGCAGAAGGTACAAAGGAGGAAGATAACTTTGAATTCGCTTGCGGGGACTTAGAGTATGCATTGTTAGGTGTTGGCAAAGGAGTGGATTCCACAGCTGAACTATATAGGATTTGAACAGTGAGAGGTGGTGTGGATGAACAGGTTGAGGAAGGCTGCACCACTTGACCTTGGACATCAAAAGAAAAAGTATTTTCATCAAAAACAACATGGCGAGAAGCATAAAATTTTGACGTAATAGGATCAAAACACTTATTTCCCGTATGAAGTTTACTACCAAAAAAACACATGGTTTGGACTGTGCAGATAATTTGTCCTTCGTGTAAGGATGTAACCATGGGAAACAACGACATTCAAAAATTCGCATCAAAGAGTAAGCAGGATCAGCAGTAAATAACACATGAAAAGGAGATTGATTATCCAACCATGGGGAAGGAAATCTAGTGATAGTATAGACAACAGTATTAAATACATTAGTCCAAAATTTTGATACAACATTACCAAAATGCAATAAGGCACGACCAGTCTTTACTATATGTCTATGTTTCCTTTCAACACAACCATTTTATTCAAGAGTATAGGGACATGAAGAATGTTGAACAGTACTATTGGCTCTTAAATAATCGGTCAAAGCTTGAAACTCACCTCCCCAGTCTGCTTGAAAGCATTTAATTGGATGGAAAAAAATATTTCTACCAGTGTGCGAAATTGAATAAAGACAAAAATAACTTCGAACTTAAATTGAAGAAAATAAATCCATGTATATTTGCTAAAATGATCAAAGAAGATGATATAATATTGATAAGCATCATTTGAAACAACCGGGGCAGGGCCCCAAACATCTGAACAAATTAAATCTAAAGGCCCATGGATCAAAAGCTAGACTCGCTAAATGGAATTTTGCAACTCTTACTAACAGCACACGATGAGCACAAACTAGATATTTTATTTGCTGGAGAAATAATGACACTCAAAGACAACGCTTCTCGGATGGTAGAAATAGAAGCATGAGCCAGGCAAGTATGCCAAACACCAAGTGATACATCATAAGAATCTAGTGAAGGTGAGGACTTAATTGTAGGAAGCGAGTAAAACCTCCATTATTCGGCCCTCTGTGAAGAATTTCCTTCGTTGCCAAATCCTTAATTAAAAAATAGGTAGGAAAAAATTAAATTTAAACTTGGTTAGACTTAGCAAAAGAACTTATAGATAATAAATATTGAGTAGTCGAGGGAACACAAAATATATTATCAAAAGTAATCGTCTATTAGTCATGGAAATTGAGCCTTGGCAAATGTGAGAGATATAAGAAGTTTAGAATCATTATCCAACATGAGTTCCTCGGGACCTTGATATTCATAATAGATTGCTAGATTATCAAGATTTATGGTAAGGTGATGTGTGGTTCCACTGTCCATCAACCAATTTTGTGATGTCTGTGGAGAGGTGCAAGCTAGGTTTGTTGAGCGCTGGCTAGAAAAGTTACTGCCTCCAGTAGTTTCTGGTGAAGGACACATGCGTGCAACATGACCTTTCCCCTCAAAATTATAACAAAAATTTTCTAAAGAAAGGTGAAGATATTTTTGATTGAGGGGTTTGAGATAAATTCTATATTTGCTGATTGGATGAAGACTAGGAAAACCACTGGTTCAATGAGCGACCTCTACATTGACTACCTCGACCTCTACTATGACCACGTGTAGTAGGGAGTGTACTCTGCATGTATTAGGCAAATGGAGCAATCACATTGAGGGTTTCATTCCTTTTTTAATTGAATCTCCTCATTTAACAACAAACTATATAAACCATCTAAACTAACATCTTTTTGCTGCGAGTCCAGTGATCTTGTGAAAGGACGATAGGCAAGGCCTAGTCCCACAAGAACAAAGTCGACAATATCATCCTCAGGGACAGGATGCTGCACATCAGCTAATTTAGTTGCAATTCCTTTTACCTTTTGCACATAGGTCTCAATGTTGTCATTATCTCGATGTAATGTATGCATTTATGCTTTAAGCTCATGAAATTTGTGGCTTAGATCCAGTGGTATAAGCAGCAACAAGTGTATTCCACGCTTCACGTGCATTTTCTACGCCAACTAATTGCGGTAAAATGCTCTCTGAAATTGACAAGCCTTTTGGCTTTGTAATTTTTCTCGGTCATTTTGTAATTACCTTCATTGTACTCAGACTTATCATTGGGCTCAGTTCAAGCAGCAGCTTCTTATCCAACAGTCTTGGTTGGAATCAAAGGTCCTTAACAGACAATCAGCCATAACTAATGGACTTCAACACAAATAAAGTTCTCCATTCAGTTCTTCCACCATGGATAGTATTGTCCGTTGTATTGTAGAGGCCTAAGAACAGACTTTCCTTCAATGGTAGTAGGTAGCACACTCATGACTAAATCCTTCTCTTGGTGTTAACCTAACGACAAGAAGAATGGATGTGATACCACTTGTTGCACACAGTGCACCTATTCAAAATACTAGAAGGGGGAGGGAGTTTAATAGTCTCCAATTTTTCTGAAGAACATAGTTTGCCTCGTCAAGAACCTAGTTCTTGCCTAGTTTCTTCTGTCAATGAAGTACTTGCAAATCTAAAATAGAAACTAAAGAACAAGGTGTTTTTTACGTGGAAAATCCATGCTCAAGGGAGAAAAACCATGACTCAAGCTCTGAGATTTTGCAAACTCTTCACTAACACAAACAAGCATGTTTTAGGTTACAGACTCTATAACCAAGGAGCTACACACTAGACCCTACAAACTCTCAAAGCTAAACTCTAGCTTTTACAGATTCTTTCTCACAAAATCACCTAATACAACGCTTCTACAAATAAGCAATAGGTAACAGTTTACAACTAGTTCAATACGATAACAATATTAAAGAGCTTATACTAAACTCGATCAACATTGGGTTCTTCATTGGTTGTCTGTATTTGTCTGTATTTGTCCACTTACTCACGGTCAACTCTGAACTACCTTTGCATGCTCTCTACTCTCGTGATGAATGAATCACTGCTGCTAGCCTCAATTACTTGCTTATATAGGGTGTATGAAACCCTAGCAGCTTACCACTAAAAGTCTTCTCAATTATGGTAAGAGAAGATCTCTTGTGATATATTCCTTATTTAACACTACTCTTCGTTCACACTTCGTAGAAGCGACTAAGGCACGAACTCTTATTGCTGACTAAGATTAATACTTTTATACGTGCTAAGTTTCCAAGTTTTCCTAGCACTGCATGGATTTACAACCCGCAATCTTTTTGATCAATCATGCCTTCTCATAAGGACTAGGTCCTCCACCAGGTCCTTTGTTTGTCAATCTTCAAAACTTTAGCATCATTTTTACAGTGACTGTGTCCTTACAGTCATATATCTCATTAGCAGGTTTCCCAGTACTGTCCTCTCTAGAAAAACCCCATTTGAAGTCTTAGTATAGAACCAATCACTCTTACACTCATTTGAGAAGTTTTAATTGTCTTTGTTATACTACTATTCCAACTCTGCTTTGGACTAAATTCACTCCCAGATCTAGTCCATATGTTTTCATTGGCTATGTCCCTGGTAAAAAGGATTACAAGTTATTGCAGCTAAATGATAAGAAAGTTTTAATCTCTAGAGATGTTGGTTCCATGAAGATATTTTTCCATTTACAAATCCTACCTCTTATAGAAACAATTTTCCAAATCCTTTTTTTTAATGTCTGTCACTTCCTCTCCTAGTCCTGCTTCTTGTGTTTTCGGTTTTCACCTTGTTATTCCTTCTTCTCCTTCTGATATTGCTTAACCTACTATTCCTTCCCCTGCTGTTCCATCGCCTCGTCCCAAGTACCCTTCTAGGGCTCACAAACCCCTTACCTACCTTTAAGATTATGTATGTACTCTCTGTACATGTTTCTCCTCCCACTCTTATCTCTTTGTCCACTTGTCAAAGATCTTTTTGCTTCAGTAGTTTATCAACTGATAATCATCATTTACTCACTACTTTAGAAAATGTGCATGAGCCATCTACTTACCATCAACTTTCCCCTTCACCCTGTCTGGCAAGAGGCAATGCTACAAGAGTTTGCAGCTCTTGAAGCTAATCACACTTGGAATTGGTACCTCTTCCCCCGGAAAGAAACCTATTTGTAATAAATGCATCTATATGATCTAACATATGGCAGATGGGAGCATTAAAAGGTTTAAAGCTAGACTAGTAATAGGGGGGCACTCAAATATAGGGGGTAGATTGCATATACACTTTTTCTCCGGTGGTCAAGATTACTGCAGTCAGGACTATAGTTGTTGTAGCAATTAAAAAAGGTTGGGACATGTTTCAATTAGATGTTAATAAAACCTTTTTGCATAGGGATTTAGATGAGGAAGTTATATGAAAATACCCCAAGGCATGGTGGCTCCTGCTCGTAACATGGCTTGTAGGCTGAAAAAGTCCTGTTATGGCCTTAAGCAAGTCTCTAGATCCACTGGTACTCTAAACTCAATGACTCTCATTTACAAAGGTTCTGTAGTTTCGAAGAATGATTATTCTTTGTTCCTCAAAGTTAATGGCTCTTTTCTTAATGTGGTTGCTATATATGTTGATGATATCCTCTTGAGCAGTAATGATGCTGAAGAAATTTCCTCTCTCAAACTGTTTTTAGACAACTCTTTTAAGATCAAAGACTTGGGGCACCTTAATTATTTTTTAGGTTTGGAGGTGATTTACAAAGCAAGTGGCGTCATCATGTGCCAAAGAAAATTTGATCTTGATATTTTTACTGACTTTGCTGTCTAGATTGTACCGTTGTTGCAAGCTCTTTGGAAGTTAATGCGAAGCTTCAAGCTGGTTGTTGACACCCAATTTTGTCCCAAAATTTCGAAATTAATTTGCTGACACTTACTCTTTATATAAATCTCAAAATATAGCATTTTGTGTTAATATAAAGCCAAAAATGTCCCTTTTCAAAAAGAAATTATAAAATTTGATGTTTTGTCGCAATTTGGCTATCGTTTACAAAGTTTTTCAATATTAGCAACTTAATATTTTCGGCTTTATATTACCTACAACATGTAAAATATTGGGAGCATTTATCTAATTAGAAAGTTTTTCAAAAATTGATTTACGAAATTAGTTAAAGCTATTAGTTTTTAGAAAAGGGTCATAATTTTTTTTCGCTTTAAGTCCCGGCCTATTCTACGCAACACACAATTTTCTTTCCTAGCCCAATTCTACAAAAAACCCTAAAGTCTTGCCCTATATATACATACTACATCTAAAACCCTAGCCTCATTCATCACTATTCATTCATCTCTCCCATCTACACCCTAAAAAATGAGCCCCTTCACATTAACCACTATTCACCATCTTCACCATCCCAAAAACCCTATACACCATTATTATTATCAACCCCAGCCGCGGCACCCCACTCACCCATTTTTTCTCCTCTCCCACAAAAATAACCCTCCACACACCAGATCCACGCTGACCCAACTCCCTCCTGTCTTCTTCCTCATTAAACCCACTTCTTTATACCCCATCATCACACCCAAAAACCCGTTTACACACACACCCACGAGTCGAAAACCAAAAGGGGGAAATTGGGGTTGGGGCGAGTTCAAAAACAGAGGCCAACAAATGACCCTTTCACCGGAAAAGCCATCATCGCCGGCGAAACAACAGTTCGGAACATGTGAGAGAAGTGGAGAGAGAGGGTTGCAGTGACGCCGTCGTGGCTCTCCGGAGCAACAACTGGTGTTGTTCCCCTCCTCCGTTCCGACGGCAGTCCCACTCTCTGTATTCTTCGTTCCCGTTTTGGAAAGTTTGATGAGGAGATTGTATCGTTTTTTATGTTTGGTCGTTGTTTCGTTCAATGTTGTCGTCGTTTATTCCATTAGATTGGTTTTTCTGTGATTCCACCTATTTGGTTGGAATCGTTAAATGTTTCTGGGTTCTCACTGTTTCTGATTCGTCATTGGAATTGAAGAGAACGGTGGAGTTGCAGCGACGCCGCTAAGGCTTGGCAGTCGCTCCTCCCCATTTGATTGCTGCTTCAGCCGGAGTTCTCACCGGCGATTCACTGTTGTCGATGATGATCTTATTCTGGGCTTATGTTTTTTTTTTTAAAAAAAACTGATTTCTGGTGCTTCATGGATCTGGTTGTTCCCATGGTTTTGTTGGCTATGTTGTTGCTTCATGGATCTGGTTGTTTTCATGGTTTTGTTGGCTATGTTGTTGACTCATGTGACATTCTGCTGTTACAATTGATTCGTTCATTTTTTGTCAATTGGGTGTTGACCCGTTCAAACCTGTTGGATTATTTCACTGAACAATTCCACTCTATTGGATTATTGAGATGCAATTGACTCGTTCACATGGTTGGACTACTGTGTATGCGTTAACTGGGTTTTCTGAGTGCAGGGATCCATTTTGGATAAATTTTGTCCATTATGGAGTATTGAACTGATTTGAACAAATACTACGCTAACTGGCCAATGAAAAAATACATATACACGTATTGAGGCCTACACAAAGAATTGACGGATAATGAATTGACGGATTTTGAACATGATACTACACTTGAACCGTCCCGTTCCCGTGTCCCTAAAGCAAAAGGCGATGATGAATGTATGCATTTTAACACAAAACAAGTTGAATAGAGTAACGAAATTGGTACTTGGCGTGGCAACACGACCGGCCGGCGTGTTTGCAGCCGTATCAATATCCCGAGCCTCTACATGATACGCCATACAAATCTGAGCCTAAATTTTGCAAAAACAAACCCCTTTACTATTATTATTATTATTATTATTATTATTATTATTATTATTATTATTATTATTATTATTATTATTATATGTTTTATTATTATTACTTTATTACTTTAGTATTATTATTTATTTTCATTAGTTATTACACTTTATTATTGTACTAATCCAATTTTATTTGTTTGTTTTGTGAGGTACATTTTGGCACGAACACTTGGGGACGAGTTGGTTAAAACTCGACATTGGGGTTGCTAATTTGCATTGGAGTCTCATTGGGGTCGAGTCCGGGCTAAAAATTCAAGAAGTGAAGATCATAGAAAGTGCTTTGTTGAGCCGCCTATTCTAACTTAGGCTCATGGGCATATAATTGTATAAAATTAAATAAATTCAAGGCTCCCATGAGTTTGTCAATTTCCGGGTTCTTCTTCTAAACCTCCTCTTTTCCCATCCTTAGAAATTGCATGTCTATAGGAATTCTTATATATATATATATATATATATATATATATATATATATATATATATAAAGGATGGGCTTTGATTGAGGCCCAAAATTTATTTTTCCAAATTCATTTCTCTCACTTTCTCTCTCTAAACCCTAGACTACTCTTACACAGAACTCTGGCTATTATTGATTCTCACCGTTCTAATAGGCTCTGTAAGGAGTGCCCAAATGAACAGTGTGGTGTTGGGACATTCGTGGCTAATTATTATTACAGGCACTACTGTGGTAAATGTGGCCTTACCTATGTTTACCAGAAGGCGGGTGGTTATTAGTTCATGTTACATACTTTACCTATGACATTCACTTTGCCAGTAGAACTTATTTTTGTCCCCCACAACTCTTGCTCTATACTTTCTTATTTCTCGCTTGTGACGAGATGTAATGAATTTGAATTATGGATTATGTTTTTCAGCTTAATTGGTTAAAAAAATGTTCCTCATCTTCCCTACAACATGCTCATTATCTGATTCTATTGCTGGCTTAAAAGATTTGCTTCAACACAAATATTGGAGTTGACCTCCTCTGAATCCTGGACAAATTCCTCACTTGTTGAAGACGCAAAATAAATACTCACTAGAAGTATGTAGAGTCTGAAATCCATCCAAGACCACGGGAGTTGCACTAAGAATTTTGAACCATTTAAATAAGCATCATCTATGGACTAAAATACTAACTTTTTCTATTTTAAAATTGTCTAAATTACGCTTTTCTAAAATTTTGTTTAAGGAGTAACAATAGTCACAAACTAACCTTTCTCACTTAAATGAGAGAGTACGTTCGAGCTAAGTTTCATCCATACAATTTTTTTTGTGCAAATAAAATTATAATAATATTAGAGATAATTTTGGCATAGGGAGCTCCGTAGAGCTGCAAGATTGTTGTGATCGGGTGCAGTTTTTCAACACATAGCTATAATAGTCTTAGTAGTAGCTTGACCATACAATTCATTCAAAAAACAAGTGAATACAGAGTTTGGAGGCCTACGCATAGCAAAAATATTTTTTCTACTATCCATCCTAAGACCATCCTTTTCCATTTGATCTGCCACCATATTTTGTCCCATGAAGTAATGCCTAAGTTCCTTCATTCCCAGCTTCTCCATTAATAACGTGCAATCACGAACAATCAAAGCGTGTAAATATGAGTTTGACTTGAACATTTCTAAGATCTCTATCGAATCAATTTCAAATGAGAGGGGGTATCAGTTTGTTCCCAAAAGCCAATAATAATCCATGTCTAAGGGCCAAGAGTTCCATATTGGTGTGGTTTGCCACTGGGATGTGCATGCTAAATCCCATAAACCAGTGACCATTCTAGTTACAGATTACCCAACCAATACCATTAGAAGAAGCATCATCCACATTAAGCTTGTAACTTTAGGGTTCGGTGGCCAGTCTAGTTTGTGTTAAAATATAATAATTCATAATCAACTTTATTTGTGGATCTTTTTAGAAGATTATAGAGTAGCCAAGATAATGCAAAGATTCTACAGTAGCCAAGATAATGTAGAGGAGGAATAAATCTAGAATAATTCTAGAGAAGTCAAAAACAACTGTAGAATGAATATTCTAGAATAGTTCTAGAATATGTAGTTCTAGAATTATGTAGTTAGGTGTATTCTAGAAAAGGGTACTAGAAAGATCTTCGCTAAATCCTTCCATCACTACCTATAAATAGAGGAGGATCATTTCAAATATAACCAAGCAAAGCAAGAGAGAAAAACAAAGAAAGTGAAAGTTAAAGAGAGGAAAGAAAGAGAAGTGCTAGAGTATGAGTAAAAAAAAAATATTGAGTGTAAAATATTTGTAAGATCAAAGTTGCTTCTTAGTTTGCAATAATAAAATTGAAGTTGTTAGCAACTATTTGTGTTACATAAGTGGTATCAGAGCCAGGTTGATCAAGAACGATAGCAACTCAAGAGAGGTTCAACAAGCTACTACCCGAGGCTACAAGTCAAGAGGCACCAACCGATGGCGGATTTTGCAAGCACCCTCAGTAGCGTTGATGCAAGAAACTATGGACCGTGGAGCACACGACTGCAATACTATTTTCTCTGCCAAGATCTACGGGACATTGTTGGTGGCTCCGAAACTACATCACCAACAAATGCCGAAGCAGCAAAAAATTGGAAGGTCAAAGCAGGAAAGGCCATGTATGCTCTCACAGTAACAGTTGAAGATAATTTCTTATAGAGGATCAAGAATGCTAAGTCGCCCAAAGAAGCTTGGGACACGCTAGCAACAATCGTTACCAAGAAAAATGATGCGAGATTACAAAGGCTTGAAAATGAGCTTTTGTCGATCTCACAACAGAACATGACGATTAGTCAATATTTCTCAAAGGTTAAATCTATGTGTGATGAAATATCAAAATTGGATCCAGAGAATGCTATCACAGAGACAAGGATAAAGAGAATTATCGTTCATGGTTTGAATCCGGAGTATAAAGGCATAGTTATAGCCACACGAGGGTGGGCCATAGAAAAAACTTTATCAAAGTCTGAGAATCTATTGGCAAATGAAGAAGACTTGGAGAAACCATTATCAGGCCTTTCTATAGAAGATGAAGAAAATGCATTTTTTAACAAAGGGCATAGCTACAACCCTCAAGGTAGAAGAAGTGGTAGATCAAGCAACAAGCAAGACTAGCAAAGAAGAGGTGAAAGTGAGAAGCTCGCAACCAGGGGGAGATCAACGTGATCAGCATCAAGGAAGTCATCGACCCAATAAGCAGGCGGACCAAGGATCACAAACATATGAATAAATGTATCTAAAAGGCAATGACTGGTGTTTTCAAGGTAAAAATTATTTTAGAGAACCCAGAGTCGCCACTTGACAAGTTAAAAGTGTGCCAAGTCACCAAAAGGTACCTTGTAAACACCTTTGACTCGTCTAATGATCTGCGTCAAAGATTCGGGTAAGGTTCTCAGTTGACTCTCGGGAAGGTATTAGGCACCCTCGAGTCCTGTGCCAAGCACAATTGCTTTATTGTCGCGAATTAATTTAAGAAATATGTGGTTGTTACATTTTTGCCGTTAATTTGAAATCACACTTTGATTAAAAATAAAAATGCTTCATTAAATTTGTTGATTTATGCCTCTCGCAAAAAAAAAAAAAAAAAACTTAGTATTTACATTGATAAGAAAAAAAACTAATTTAAACCAATTTAATTAAACATAGATCATTTCAAAAAAAAGTTGACAGTTTGTAAAAGAGTGACTGTTTCATCAAAAGAGTGACTGTTTATCAAAGTTAAAGATATGGTGCGTGGCTGCTTATAAAAATTAAAGGCATGATGTGTCATTCCCATCTCTGAAGTTTGTTTGCGAAGTCAGCCCACTAATTCTGTCACCCTTCATTTAGTCACAATTTACAAAATTCAAAGTGTCTGGGTTTTAGATCATAGCCCATTTCTCCTTTTAAATCTGACTTTACACAGTTGTCCTATAAGATTTTTTACATAAAAGTACAAGTTTTAGAGCTTAATTACCAAACATAGCAACATTTTAGTAAAATTACCCTATATAGAGGAAAACATAACATAATTACAAACATAGCAAAAAAATAGCAATATTTTCCCATAACATACCAAACCCTTACATTCTTTCTTATATTTCCCCAACTATCACTTTTGCTCCTCCTACTTCTCTCTATTTCACTTTTCCTCCCACCATTTCCCCCCAATTTTACTTTTACTCCTCTCATTTTCCCCAATTTTATTTTTCCCCATCCATCCTCAATGTATCTCGTTGAATCTCACTATTTCTGCACGGTATCAACTATTTCAGCACTGTATCTCAACTCTTTCTGCACCGTTTCAACTGTTTCTGCAGCACCGTATCTCAATTATTTCTGCATCGTTTCAACTGTTTCTGTAGCACCGTATCTAACTGTTTCTGCACCGTATCTAACTGTTTCTGCAGCACCGTATCTAACTGTTTCTGTAGCACCGTATCTAACTGTTTCTGCAGCACCGTATCTAACTGTTTCTGCACCGTTTCAACTGTTTCTGCAGCACCGTATCTAACTGTTTCTGCACCGTATCTAACTGTTTCTGCAGCACCGTATCTAACTGTTTTTGCACCGTTTCAACTGTTTCTGCAGCACCGTATCTAACTGTTTCGACACCGTTTCAGACTGTTTCTGCAGTGCCGTATTTAACTGTTTCAACACCGTTTCAGGTTGTTTCAGCACCGTATCAAAGTATTTTTGCACCGTTTTCAAGTTGTGTTTAGCACTGTATCAAACTATTTGTGTACCGCTTTAAGTTGTCTAAACATGTAATTAGACTCTCAAATCATCTATACCTAATTACACCCATACAACAGTTCGTATTTGTGCATTTCACTATTGCCTACAGTAGACAGTAACTTGAGATCTTGCTGTTTTTTATTAACACCTCTTAAATACATGGTGCCTTTAGAAATACAAATCTGCTGGGCAAGACACTATTATCTTGGCTGGAGCTGAGTACGGAAGTGGAAGCTCCCGAGATTGGGCTGCCAAGGGCCCAATGTTGTTGGTAGGTTTCTTGAGTGTTGGTTTTTGACTTGGTTGATTCTGTCTTTTTTTATCCCACTTACCATATGATTTCCTAATTAAAGAGCTATTTAACAGGGAGTTAAAGCCGTAATTGCCAAGAGCTTCGAGAGGATTCACCGCAGCAACTTGGTAGGAATGGGTATTGTGCCTCTATGTTTTAAGGCTGGGGAGGATGCAGATACACTTGGATTGACAGGACAAGAGCGATATTTCATTGATCTTCCAGAAAATATCAGTGAGATCCGCCCAGGTCAAGACAATAGTTGTATTCTACTTTTTTGAATTTTTGTATGTTTTTGGTGAATTTACAGAGCCCAATTTACAGAGTATGTACAGAAAATATGGCTTTGTATCAGTTTTGTAACGAGGGTGGGGTGAATGGCGCTGGGGTGGTGGAGGTAGCGGTGGGGGTGGGGTGATGGAGAAAATGTGGCTTTGTATCAGTTCGTAATGGGGGTGGGGGTGAATGGCGTTGGGGATGGTGGGGTAAGCGGTGGGGTTGGGGTGATGGAGGAAGAGAGTGAGATGTTGTAATTTGGGGAAATGAAATTAAAATTTGTTGATTGGTATAAAATGTGCTAAAAAAGTATTGCTATACCTTGTAATTTGAAAAATATTGCTAGTTTTTTTGTAATTAAGTGTTAAAATTTGTATATTAGTGTAAAAAACCCTGTCCTATATTAGCTACTTCATTTTAGATTTTATTCCAGTTTGCAAAAAATAGCAGTATATGGCTGTTTTTAAGTATGGCCAAGATTCTAAAGTTAATGCAACATAGATCTGATTCTGCAAAGTTTAAAATTTATGTGCTCAAAATATAATATGTAGCTTAAAGATAGACATTCTAAATATCGATTATTTCTACTTTTGACTAATAGCCATTTCTTTCAGAACATCTTAGCGAAAAATAAACATTCAAATAACTAAGCACACATTCTTTAGGTCTCTAAAACATACTGATTTTTGTATCATTTCATGGCAAAATGCTTAAAATAAATACAAAGATTAACATACGTTTACCTAGGTAACTAGACCTTAGAGTACGGCTAAGTCGATCCACTAGCTAAACCAAGCAAACGAACACAGCAAGGTTGCCAAAATCAGCAACTAAACAACCCTTAAAATACCTTTAAACTTGACTCAAACTTTGAATTTTATACCCTAAAAGACACTTAAGTTAGAGTACTTTTGGTTCTAAACCTTTACACTTTAACTCACTAACTTCCTTACTATTTTCTCTCTTCTTTTTCATAGCATTCAACGCTCAATATAAATGTGTTGTAAGGTGGTTGGTGGTGTCTATATTGGTAAAAATCTTGGTGTCTTAAATGAGGAGTGAAGGCTTTATTTATGGCTTAAAATGGGGATGGACAGTCCACTTGTAGAAAACCCACACCCCATACTTGAGTACATGTCAATTTCACCTTTTAGCCTCCCTGGGGAAGAGTTTCTAGCCACCCTATTCATCTACTAAAGCTAAAACAAGCTGTCTTATTTAAGGGACAACCCTATGGGCTGGGCTAGTTGACTACTGGGCCTATTGGGCTAACATTTAAACTCAAAACCATTTTAAACACAAAAAGTTACAGCTCTGAAATTACTTAAAATCAGCCCACACACTAAACTTAAATAATCTAGTGGGCTAAATCAAATTCGCAGTGACTTAGGTACCAAAATACATAATGGACATAAGTCCAAAACATACAAAATCAGCACACATGCCATACACAATACAACATAATGAAACTAAAACTATCAATTTCCGTCAAACAACTTACAAACAAAATGATCAGACAAAATATACCTCCACTTCAACACAGAGAACTTTCACATCCAAGACTAATGCTAAACAAGACTCAACTTAATTAATATAAAAGATATTTAAATTCTTGGACGACATGAGGGTTGTAATATATGCTTGAAATATAGCAACAACCACACGGATTTAGCAAAGATACTCAAGAAAAATAACAAAAATGCAAATTAACTAGTACATACTTTAATATCAATACAGGGTAACTAAACCATTTCAACCAACTAGAAAACATACAACATGGAATTGATTTTATTGCTAGCACTAAACTAAGCAATCTTCCTTAGCTAAGAACATGAAAATGAACAAAAACCGATAGGAAAAATGACGGAAACGGGAGGTCTTCATGCTAACCAGTCAAATGAGCCAAAATGTCAACCCTGTTTCCCCTGTTTCTGCCATTTGCTGCCTCGACGCAGCTGCATCATCACCAACATCGGGACAGCCCTTCGTGGCACCATAGCTTGCCTCCTCCACTGCCTTGCGTCGTCGAATCCAATACCATCATCACCAGCGTCACGACTTGGCCAATTATAATCCCTACATTTCAATTTCCTAATGGAAATGACCTTATGAAGGTCGTTTCTATTAGGAAAAGGAAGAAAATGGGACAGGCACGTCGGAGAAGAAACCGAACTGCGCCGGAGTTTATTTGTTAATTTCACTTTTTGTTTTGGTCTTCGCCAATTGAAGCATTTTTTGACAAATCGAAAAGTAGAAATAGAAAAAGGATGATGACACGGTTCCAAAAAGGTATATGTCAACATTTTTTGACCACCGACGGCGTTGGTCGGTGGCGGCGCAGCAGCGGAGCTGTGGTGGAGCTGCGGTTGGTCGATGGTAGAGGGAGATTTCCAATGAGTGGCTGAAAATTTTGCATGGTTACCCTAAGCCTTGAGAGGCTTGTGAAATTAGGCAAAAAATAAAGAAAAAAATGAGATATATACTCGTGGTTTTGGACTTGTGGGCCTAGTAATGGATATGGGCTAGTAGGTCGAGAAATTAGGCTTCAACTTAGGGATGGCAACGGGGCGGGGCGGGGCGGGTGCGGGGCGGGTTGAATCTTAACCCGCAAAAGTTAAACCCGCCCCGCCCCGCCCCGCATAGCATTTTTGTCACTTCTCAACCCGCCCCGCCCCGCCCCGCATTAACCCGCCCCGCCCTGCCCCGCTATATTATTTTTATTTTTTTTGTTAATTTTATGAACTAATTAACGAGTTTCTCAAGTATTAATCATCTTATCTTAGGTAAATTATCATAGTAGTTTGGGCAATAATTTTATTATTCTAATGATAGATTTTAAACATACCCATATGTATAAGTTTGTTATAAAATTAAGTCTTTTATATAAAGACACATATAATTTGATTACGATTTAACTTCTATTTAAGATAACTTTTATATAAAAACATATATATACAGGTTTTACAAGGATTTGAAAAAAAAAAAAAATAGATAAACCCGCAACCCGCCCCGCCCCGCCCCGCCAAAATTTTAAAAAAATTTGTCCCAACCCGCCCCGCCCCGCCCCGCCCCGCAAATGGCTTAAACCCGCCCCGCCCCGCATAGAGTTGAACCCGCCCCGCCCCGCACCCGCCCCGCCCCGTTGCCATCCCTACTTCAACTTCTTCAATTTCGCTTTGCTAATATAGATCTTAGCCCATGTATTCATTTTTACACATTAAGACACAAGACCACACATTTACATACCAAATAAACTAACAATTATGCTAACTAATTAAAGTTACATAAAACCAATACGTACCATTTAACTTAACTATACCAAAATTGGGTGATTACAGTGACCCAACCACTAATCGAACATATGTTTCAAGAAATGTGGTGTTTGATGAGGCATCATGGTGGTCCCAAGATGCCACGCTAGTAGATTCAAGAGAGTTGGAACAAAAGATACAACATAAGCTCAAAAAGGAAGGACAAGAAAGTAAGAAAGAATTTGAACAAGAGGAGCGTGAAGAGTTTGAGCCAACTATAGAAGAGATATCCCCAAGAGGAGAACACTGGAGTCCATGGAAAAACTGGAGTCTATGAAACCCCCGAGGAGTTTCAAGAAGAAGCTGAAGAAGCACATCAACATCAACTAAGAAAATCTACTCGAAAGAAATTCCCAAACCCTAAGTATGCAAATGCAGAACTACCACCTTTGAAGAAACTTTGAAGAGTGGTGAATGGAGAAAGGCAATGGAGGAGGAGATTCTAGTCTTGAAGCAAAATCAGACTTGGTATTTAGTGGCCAAACCCAGGGATATTAAACCTATATCATGTAAATAGGTTTATAAATTGAAAACACAACCTTGACGAATCCATCGATCAGTACAAGGCTCGACTAGTAGCTCGAGGATTCTCTTAGGAGTACGGGCTAGACTATGACGAGACATTCTTCCCTGTGGAAAGAATTACTACAGTTCGTGTGTTACTAACTTTAGCGGCAAGTAAGTCTTGGACTCTATGGCAGATGGATGTGAAAAATGCTGTCCATCATGGAGAGTTGGATCGGCAGATATACATGGATCAACCACAAGGGTTCGTGAATAAAGACAACCCAGATTATGTGTGCAAATTAATGAAAGCTCTATACGGCTTGAAGGAACCCCCTCGAGTATTTTATGAAAAAATTGCAGAGTTCCTAGTTCAAAATGGCTATCAGGTGGCTCCAGCAGACTCGAGCTTATTTGTAAAGGTTCGAGGAGCAAGGCTAGCCATCATACTAGTCTATATGGATGACCTGATCATCACCGGGGATGACTTTGATGAGATTCATCGAAGTAAAGAAAATCTGAAGGTACGGTTTGAAATTAAGGATTTGGGTGAACTAAAGCACTTCCTTGGTCTCGAAATTGAGAAGAAAGATGAATTATTCCTTTGGCAACAAAAATATGTGAGAGAACTACTTCAGCAATATGGGATGTCAAGTTGCAAGACGTCCAGATCAATGGAGCCTAACTTAAAGATATGCTCTTATGAAGGCAAAAACTTGAAGGATAGGACAATGTATCATCAACTGGTTGGTAGTCTCATCTACCTAATTTTGACTAGACCAGATATAGCCTTCGCAGTAGGAGTCATCAACAGATTTATGAAGAAGCCAAAGAAGCCTCACTTGGAAGCAATCAAAATAATATTGAGGTACGCGAAAGGAGCCATTGGTTATGGACTTCTCAATGAGAAAGGCGTTCCCTGAAAAATAATCAGATATTGTGATGCGTATTATACTGGTTTCCACGATACCTGAAGATCAATCACTAGATACGCCTTCAGTCTTGGGTCAGCTGCAATATCATGGTGTAGCAAAAGACAACCAACTGTCTCACTCTCAACAACTGAAGCAGAATATCGAGCAAGAGCAATGGCAGCACAAAAGAGTACATGGCTAATGCAACTCATTAGAGACTTGCATCAACCATTAGAAGATAATGTGGCACTATATTGTCACAACTTTTCAGTTATACGATTAGCTGAAAATCCAGTGTTTCATGCAAGGACAAAATATGTGGAAGAACACTATCACTTTCTTCTAGAAAAAGTGTTTCACGGAGAAATTATAATGGAACCAATGGACGAACAAGTTGTAGAAATATTCACAAAGTGCTTGGATAATATGAGGTTTACGAAATTTCGAGAAGCACTTGGGATGATTACGAGACCAAATAAAGTTGGTGCTGAGGGGGAGCGTTAAAATATAATAATTCATCACCAACTTTATTTATGGATCTTCTTAGAAGATTCTAGAGTAGCCAAGATTCTAGAGTACCCAAGATAATATGAAGATTATAGAGTAGCCAAGATAATGTAGAGGAGAATAAATCTGAAATAATTCTAGAGAAGTTAAGGAACAACTCTAGAATGAGAATTCTAGAATAATTCTAGAATATGTAGTTCTAGAACTATTTAGTTAGGAGTATTCTAGAAAAGGGTACTAAAAAACTCTTCACTAGATCCTTCCATCACTACCTTTAAATAGAGGAGGATCATTTGAGTTGCAACCAAGCAAAGCAAGAGAGAAAAATAAATAGAGAAAAAGTGAGAGCAAAAGTGAGAGTTAAAGAGAGAAAAGAAAGAGAGGTGCTAGAGTAAGAGTGAAATCAAAAAAAATTGAGTGTAAAATATTTGTAAGATCAAAGTTGTTTCTTAGTTTGCAATAATAAAATTTTAAGTTGTTAGCAACCATTTGTGTTCAACAGTTTGAGCTCTATTATTTGGTGCCAGTGGAAATATTTTTCTTGAAGTAACATATTCTACCGTTCTAGTGTGGACAGAGTCAAAGGACACATAATTGGTAAAGTTATTGTGCAGATTGTTATTTCTACTGTGTCATGTGTGCCATAATTGTTTGAGGAAAGAAATCATGCCAGTCATAGAGTTAGGAAATGCGAGTAGTGGTAGATGTCTTGAGATGATCTAGGAAATGAGTAGGAGAATTTGTGCTGCCAGATGAAAAGAAGCTGCAGACTCCAAATCTTTTGGACATGAACATAGTGGAAAAAGATGCATGTGTTCAATATCCTCTAAGGAGTTTTGTCATATGGGATAGTAAGGGATATATTAATTCTTATGTGATGAAGATAAGTACGGTGGTAGGGAGTCTTTGTGATATAGAGTCGATAAGAAGAATTAAATTTTATTTGGAATTTCGAGTTTCCATATCCAAGAGAAATTCAAGGTGTTTTGAGGAGGCGGTGATATCAATTATCGAACATGTTATGAATCAAATACCCCATTAGTACTGTTAGACTCTGGGTGATCTGTAATATTTGGGTAGATTGGAATTGGTATGCTGTTTATTTTGTCAATGATCTCGTTTGGCCAGGCAAAAAATAAATTGTGAAGAGACCAAAAACCAATGTTTGTTAGATCAGAAACCATAAGATTTTCTTATTGTTCTAGGAGTGGATCATGAATTTGGTTTTCGATAATAGTATTACAGCCAAGTCAAGGCATGTGAAAAAAAGATATTGTTTTACCATTCCCTACTTGCCATTTGACGCATTTTCTAACTCTGATGATATTACCCCTAAGTTCCCGGTTTATCTTTGAGTTGGTTTGCACTAGGGTTTCTCCTGTGGTATTTTTTCATGAGAACTTCTGCCCTCAGAGCCACAGGATTTGAGAAAGACGCCAGACAAGGTTAGTAAAAAGGGGTGAGATTTTTGGTTTCAGCATCAATTACAAATAATCCCCTATTTTCTTTAGGTTGGGTTAGGGCTTTTTAGCTAATCGGATGAATCTTTAACTTTTCAGATGTGTAGCCCCAAATGAAATCTCGCTAAATTTCATCCATACATTTTATTACTACAATATATCATTCAACTTAAATAATTATAACTACTGTACTGTTTTGACTAGAGAAAATTAAAAATAAGAAGTCCTAGTAAATGCGAAAATTGTCAATAGAATAGAAGTGACTTTAATTTTAACAAGTGTTCTTTCAATTGGACAGTTGTAATATGCATGTTATTAATGGAAATAAGAGAACATTTTACACACAATTAGATCATGCTAAACAAATAATCAAAAATTATTTCCTTAACTTACTACCTGGAGAGGGGATTTATGGGGGCAACAGGCAAGGCATTTGTGACGCTAACAATGTGGACAATGGGGGCTGAGTTAAGTTGTCTTATACATGGAGGAATACAATATATGGTCATAAAAACATATACGTTTAACATTTGGACGTTACCGGCCTGGACATGAACGGATGGGAGTTAAGGATGTTAATAAAAATATAGGTAATGGAGATAGGAGATAAAGAGATGTGAGTTATTACCATTCATTTATATATTTTCATAAACTATTTCATTTTTCTGTCATTAATTAATTTAAAGACCATTGCTTACATTGTTTTCTTAGACCAAAGAAATTAATGAGACAGATTAAAGGAAGAAATAAATAGGGTATTTTTATTTTTATGCAATTCTTTTAGGAAAATTATAGGAGGAAAAAACCAAAAAAAGGAGAAAAAAGATAAGTACAATCCTTGATTATAGAGGTGCCACATCACCACTCTTGAGGTTAGGATTATATGTATATAATGATAGTACTCAAGGAGCAAGATGGACTACTAGAGTTGCTTAACAAGAGTATTAGGACTCAGGAGTATTTTAAGCAGCTTAACGTGGTGGCTTATTTACAAGTGATAGTTCATGATATGTTATGAAGGAACAATACGAGAAAACGTATCATAAAATCAACTACTCACTAGCAAAATTACAATGTTGTTTAATCTAGATCCGATTTTAGACTAATTAATAATTAAATTTGTATTTGCGGTGTCAAGGTCAATAGTTTAGATTAAGAGTTTGACTAAATTGAATATGGAACTAAACTACGTTTTCCAATAATGATAATTAACGACGTGGAAGCAGGATATAATCGAAAATGAATAATGTTAAAGCGTTAGTAAAATAGATAGAGGTAACCGTGTTGGATCGCCGGATCCCGGTGAGGATTCCTCGTTACTGATTATGCTTGAAGACTTTAGAGCAAAGTATCCAACTAATTGTAAACGGAGAACAGTATTTGAGCAAGAGTAAGAGGGAGTGTTATTATTGATATTGTAGACAAAGAATAAGTTGTATTACAATGGTTATGACGAATACTATTTATAGGTCTGATAGGCGTCCGTTGGGTTTGTAACCGCTGGGCACGTATCCGTTGGATATGTAACCGCTGGATTGTGTAATTATTGCCTTTATGACCATTCATTGAGTAATCGCACATGATCAGGTTAATAATTGCTCATTCAGATTGTGCTGACCTGGGAAGCGTTACATTGCTGCTCTGGGTCTGCTCGTGGTAACCGGCTGGCTAGTTATCTGTCCATTAGATGTCTGTCCGGTGAAATCTCTGCCCTTGCCACGTGGCAGACACGTGTCACTTTTTTAGATGTCAGTTTTTATCCAATACAGATAGTCCCCGCACCTCTCGAGCAGAGTTTCTACTCGAGGAGTGGATGTGAATTTTGGCGGAAATTTTCATT
Organism: Petunia x hybrida; assembly: GCA_037355625.1. Classification (NCBI taxonomy): domain Eukaryota; kingdom Viridiplantae; phylum Streptophyta; class Magnoliopsida; order Solanales; family Solanaceae; genus Petunia; species Petunia x hybrida. The sequence goes on along the minus strand of JBBBVM010001054.1, from coordinate 2,176,012 downwards.
TTGCAACATCCAACCTTTATATGACGAAACTAGGTGACGTACGCGCCTCATCAGCTACATGACAAATTCCCATGACGTGCACATTAAATGCTTAGTAAAAAAGTAACTGCAGCTGTCACACCTGCACATCCGCAGCCTACTTCGAAGTGACTACTGCGCGTCCCAAGGGTAAAAATAATGATTTTAACCGCCTCAATCACGTGCACACGTCGGCTGTTGATCGCGAGGTGACCGCTGCACTTCAGTATAATGATGATACTTCGAAAATTGGTGAAACCTATTTCTTCTTTTGACGGTTGAATCTGATCGTGGCCTCTCCGATATTCTCCACGTGTCTTGTGGGAACTTGACGGGCCGGATTTTTACTCCTATAAATAGGGGTTTGCTGAATTAAAACCCTTTTACTTGCTTTCATCTTCTATCTGCTAAATCTTGAGAATTCTTTGAATACCCTTCAACTTTCCTTCCAAATTTCTCAATTCTTCTTGAATCATGTCTTCAAAAGTTAGGAGAAACCAAAGCACGGATGCTGCAGCTGGTAGTTCTTCTACAGCTACTCCCAGACCCAAGGCCACTCAGGCTACTGCTGCAGAGATTATCCCCAAAAAGTGGGGTGAATTAGAAAAAGACTGCAATATCAAGGCCTCCAATAATTATGGAGATATACGTGTGTGGCCGGCGTATAGATTCAAGTCTGGGATTACGTCGGAGGTGATCCCACAAGTTAGAATGGACTGCAACTGGGACGCGAGTGTTCCCCTCTTGCCAGTGTCTGAAGCGGAGAACATTACTTCGCATAGGGCTGCGTGGACGGCCATGTGCACCTACCCTTTTAGAGTTGGATGTACACTACCCCTGCATCCTGTGCTTGAGAGGCTCTGCAGGGAATATTTACTCTGCCCGGGGCAACTGTGCCCCAGTGTGTATAGAATAGTTACACTTACGGATTGGTTTGTGGCAGAAACCGATCAAATTTTTGAATATGAGCATTTTATTTCTCTGTACAGTATACAAATTTTCAAGGACGGTTTTGTCAATGTTAGGATGCGCGGGAGCAAGGGCTTAGTACGTAGCTCCGAGGATACAAGTGACCGGGGTTGGTTACACCGGTATGTATTCGTGCGTACTCAGGCCTTGTCCCTCAACTCCAAGGCTTTACTCCTCGAGGTCTGGAACAAGAAGCGTAAGTCCCCGAGTCTCCTTTTGAGTTTTTCGTGCTTCCTCTTTTCTTCTTGTCTGATTATTCCTTTGATTCTTCCTTGTAGCCGCCAAGCGACCCTACGACGGGCTCATATCAGTCGATGAGCTGACGGCGTGGGTTGAGGCGATTTTGAAAAAGTTCTCCCCTGAGTAGAGGGAATGGGCATATTTTGCTACGAAAAAGAGTCTGACCGTGAAAACTCACGGTGAGAACTTTCCACTGTTATAGCCACTTCTTTTATTTGTGACTTTACTATCCCTGACCGCTCCGCTTTTTGCAGGCCTGGGTACTCAGGGGGACTTTTTTCCCGCCCCTTCCTCTCAAGCTGCGCCGTCTGGTTCCGCTGCTGATCCTGATGCTGATGTTGCATCTGTACTAGCTTCAGCGGAGGCACTGCGTAGGAGAGAAGGTGGTGAGGAGCTTTTGTCCAGTGGCCTCGGCTCCTTGAAGAGGAAGAAGAAGGGCCAGGGTGAGGTCGGAGCTCGGAAGAAGTCTGCTCGTAAGACTTCCGTTGCTGCCGAGCAAACCTCAGCCGTTGGAGGTGAGGCCCCACCTGCTGCTAGTGTGTCTGGGAAGGAGAAGGTCAAGGCTCCTGCTGAAGTCCCCGAGTCTGCACGGGGAGAGGGTTTAGACGAGGAGGTAATTGTTGTTTCAGATACTGAGACTGAAACTAATGAACCCCTTGTGCGAAAACCTTATCTTCAGAGCGATAAGAGGAAGGTTGAGGAAGAGGCTGCCCGTACTCCGGAGAGGAGTCCCCGAGTTGATGACGGGGTGAAGGCGGCTCCTTCCCGTGCGGACAGAGGGAAAAGGAAAGCGGGTGAAGAAGAAGAAAGAGAAGAAGAAGAAAAGGAAGAGGTAGGAGAAGAGACCCCCCAAGATGGTGGCCAAGGTCCTCGTATTTTCCGTTTCGAGGATTTGGAGAATGTGGCCGCTGAGGGGGCGGTGCCTGTTGGTCTTCACGAGTGTGACACAAAAGACCTTGAAGCGGAGGGTGATTCTGATGTGTCAAACACAAGGCTCACTCGGCGGACTGTCATCAGTGGTCAGACCGGACTAAAGGACATCCGGGGCGTGCGCTACAAATTCGGCCCGAACTACCCCTCTGAACAGGCTTGGGAACCCAAGTACTGCGAGAGGAAGTGCACCATGAAGCTAGCCCCTGACGTCAACTTTGTGTCCAGGCCGGGCAATTTAGCCAAGACGGTTTCATTGCTCATTGGTCCCCGAGAGGAATGGACAATGAGGGAAATGAGTGATGAGGAGTTAGCTTTTGCAATCGCTGCCGATTCTGCCCGGGTAAGTGTTTTTCCTTAATACCGTTTGCATCAGAAGTAATTTCAATTTTAGACCTCTAACTCCACTCTTTTTGTGTTTCCTCAGTCGAGTATGATGTCTGCTGAGCTGATGTTCCGCTCCAGGATCAACAGCATCGATCAAGTGCTCGAAGTGAAGAAAGAGCTGCTGGAGGCTTTGAAGGAGAATAAGGTTCTGGAAGAGCAGTGTGGTCTCCTTGGGGGTGAAGTTAATCGATTAACTGAAGTTAACAATGAGCGAATTGAACGGATTAACGAACTCACCAGGGAGAAGGACCTTCTTTCTGAAGAGAAAAAGGGGTTCGCACAATCTGTCCAGGGTCTGGAGATTCTGCTCAAAGAATGCAAGGCTTCGCTGAACAGAGCTCTCGATGAATGTGGATCTCTTGAGATGGACCTGCAAAGGGCTAATAAAAAGTCCTCTAGAGCCAGAGCTGAGCTTCAAGCTGCTAAGGATTAGGTTGCCCTGTCGATGAGTGTTCAAAGCGCGTTATCCAAGGACTTGGCAAACCTGCGTGACCAATTTGAAATCAAGGCGAAGCTCGCTGTGCTCGAAGCTAAGCGCACACTGCTCGGGCAGGTCCAGACTGGCCAGATCAATGTTGAAGAGATGCTGCTGAAAACGAAGGGCGCTGTTCGCGAAGTAAGACAAGTGCTGAATCTTTCTCCTGAAGAGTCTGAGGTAGACGAAGATGAAGATGAGGATGACAACGAGAGTTCGGGTGACGATGGCAGAATCGACGGAGCTGGTGTGTCGAGTTCTGGTCGTAGCCCCAAAAACTGATGCCCCCAAAATTTGATTAGGTTGTAAGTTTGTATATCGGGCGAGAGCCGGATCAGTTGGTTGTGGATAGAAGTCTCTTAGGGACTTTCTGATCCTTGTTCGGCCGGTTCCATTTGGCCTTTGATCACTCTGCAAAATTTCTATCAGCCGTTTTCGGCATTTTATCATTTTGTCAGGATTATGTATATAACTTCAGATCTTTCTTAATTAAATGACTATATTTAGCCTGAATTTTTGATCTTTCGTTTGTGTGTATTGTGGCCTTCGTGCCTTATGTTTAAGAGCTTTTTGAAGTTTGAACTTTATTAAGTTCTGGTCTCCAAAAGTCTGTCCGAATGTTTTAACCTAGCCTTTCTCAAGGAAGAGGTCATAAGTCGTGAATAATCTGCGCAGATGTTTTATTCTGACCGAGTCGTGGTCGATAGATTTTGGCCGAATCGTTGGCCTTTGTGAATCAACTTTGCTTATCGCCTTGATAGTTGAAAGTCATCGCAAGAAATTTGTAGTTTTATTCTGGCCGAGTCGTTGGCCTTGTGAACGACTTCTCTTATTTTCGTGGAAGCTTTGTCACATAAATTTTTTTTTTTGAAAACTCGCCTTTTTGCAAGGTCTTTTGCCTTTATGAAGGTATTACTTGGCCTACAGGGGCCTCTCACCACCCTCCTTGTTTTTATGTTGGAACACGGGAAGTGATAACATAAAAAGAATTAAGACTGGTTGTAAATAAAAGAACACATATAACCAATCGAGGAGTGTGTCCGTTGTGGGATTCGAACCCACAGCCGCGAAGTTGAAGAACTTCGAGCTCTACCAATTGAGCTAAACTGATCTGACCTTGTTCAGGCCGTTAGTACCATTTAGAAGAAGTATAATAAAAGTAAAAATTGCCACAAAAGTAAAAGGTAGGAAGAAAATCACTGACCGTTTTACCACTTAGAAGTGATACCTTTTGAGGTGAATCACGTTCCAATTGTTTGGGATGATCGAGCCATCTGGTCATGCTAAGTGATAAGATCCCTTGCCGACTGATGCGACTACTTTGTAAGGGCCTTCCTAATTAGGGCCTAGCTTTCCTAAATTCGCTTCCTGTGTATTCTAGGACACTTTCCTTAGTACAAAATCTCCAACCTGGAAACTCCGTATGCGCAGTCCCCGATTATAGTACTGTTCAATTCGTTCCTTCTGGGCGACTACCCGTATGAGTGCCAATTCCCTTCGTTCTTCAAGAAAATCCAATTCTTCGGAGAGGTTGACCGAGTTGGATTCTTCAGTGGCATGTGCATACCGTATACTTGGCTCTCCAATTTCGACCGGAATTAGAGCATCTGCGTCGTATACTAATGAATAAGGTGTCTCACCTGTACTCATTTTTACTGTTGTCCGGTAAGCCCATAGCACAGCGGGCAGTTCTTCTACCCAACATCCTTTTGCCTGCTCAAGGCGCTTCTTGAGTGACTCAACGATTATTTTGTTTGTCGACTCCGCCTATCCATTGGCAACCGGATGATAGGGGGAAGATGTGATCCTTTTGATGTGCAAATCGTCGAGGAACCTAGTCACTTTTTGGCCGATAAATTGAGGGCCGTTATCCATGACTATTTCCTTGGGTGCTCCAAAACGACACACGACGTATCGCCAAAGGAAATCAATTAACTCTGTTTGCCGTATCTTTGCATACGCTGCCACTTTGACCCATTTGGTGAAGTAATCGGTGATGATTCGCAAGAAACGTACTCCTCTTGGCGCCGCGGGGAGAGGACCAACTGTATCCATCCCCCATTTCATGAATGGCCATGGGGAGATTATTGAGTGGAGCGGTTCTGCCAGTTGATGAAGAAAATGTGCGAACCTATGACACTTGTCGCATTTTTTGACAAATTCATTCGTGTCTTTCTCCATCTTATCCCAATAGTATCCTGCACGAATCAACTTGCGGGCTAATGCTTTGCCCCCGGAATGATTGCCACAGCAGCCTTCGTGGACCTCCCGCATTACATAGTTGACCTGGTTTGGTCCCAGGCATTTGGCAAGGGGTCCTGCGAACGTCCTGCGATAAAGCTCACCATTGAGGATTGTATACCGAGCAGCTTTTATTCTGAGCTTGCGGGCGGCTTTCGCGTCAGCTTGCAGAGTTCCATGAATAATATAATTTATAATTTCATCCCGCCAGTCCCAAGTCGCATTTATGGCATTGACTTCAAACTTTTCTCGATCTATGGTCGTGTAGAGGAGCTGAATAACAGCTGAAGAGCTGGACGCCCCCATTTCCGCTACTGATCTTAGATTCGCGAGAGCATCAGCTTCATGGTTCTCTTCCCGCGGAATTTGGAATGCCTCCCATTCGTCAAACTGTGCCAGGAGTTCTTTCACACGGGCAAGGTACACTTGCATTCTGGATTCTCGTACAATGAAGCCTCCGGTTATCTAATTGACTACCAATTGAGAATCACTCTTGAGTTTGATAATGTTTGCTCCATAGCTTCGGGCTAACTCCAATCCTGCAATTACAACCTCATATTCGGCCTCATTGTTAGTAATAAATGGGCACTTGATGGCCTGCCTGACGGTCTCTCTGGATGGGGTGACGAGGACCAGACCAAGACTGGACCCTTTGACGCTCAAGGAGCCATCAGTGTATAGGGTCCACGTGCCAGGAGCCTGCCCAGCACACAAAATGGCATCCTTTTCTGCTTCAGGATATATATTAGCGCTAAAGTCTGCTAGGGCTTGTGACTTTATTGCTACTCTAGGCTGATAAGTAATATTAAATTCACTTAGCTCTATAGCCCATTTAACTAATCTTCCAGAAAATTTAGGTTTATGCAAGACATTGCGCAAAGGAAACATTGTAACCACAGCTATTGAATGACCTTGAAAATAAGGGCGTAACTTGCGGGCGGCCGTTACCAGTGCTAGAGCTAACTTCTCCAAAGTTTGGTAGCGTGTTTCTGCATCAATTAGAGCTTTGCTAATATAATAGATGGGAAGTTGTTTACCTTTTTCTTCTCGAACCAGAACTGCGGTTACCGAGGACTCTGAAACTGCCAGATAAACCAACAACTGCTCCCCGTGTTGAGGTGTAGAGAGTAGTGGTGGGTTGGACAGGTACTTTTTGAGGTCCTTCAGCGCTTGTTGGCATTCCGGCGTCCACTCGAACTCCTTGTTCTGCTTCAAGACTTCAAAGAAACATTTGCATCGTCCGACGATCGGGATATGAATCTCCGCAAGGCTGCCACCCTCCCAGTCAATTTCATGACGTCTTTTCGGTTGTGGAGTATGTCTGGAATTGACTCGATAGCTTTGATCTGAGCGGGATTGACCTCAATTCCGCGCTGAGAAACGATGAAGCCCCAGAATTTTCCCGACCCGACTCCGAATGCACATTTCTCCGGGTTCAACTTTATGTTGTACTGATCGAGTATTCGGAAAGCCTCTTTTAAGTGCGCTAGATGATCTTCTGCTCGTTTGGATTTGACCAGCATGTCATCGATGTACACTTCCATAGTCTTATCGATATGGTCATGGAACATTCGATTGACTAAGCGCTGATACGTTGCACCTGCATTTTTCAATCCAAATGGCATAACTTTATAACAATACGTACCTCTGCAGGTTATGAACGATGTTTTCTCTTGGTCATCGGGGTCCATCAATATCTGGTTGTACCCAGAGTATGCGTCGAGGAAGGTGAGCACCTCGTGCCTGGCTGTTGCGTCAATTAGTTGATCTATCATGGGAAGAGGATATGAATCCTTTGGACAAGCTTTGTTTAGATCAGTGAAGTCGATGCAAACTCGCCATTTGTAATTTTTCTTGGGCACAACGACCATGTTGTCTAGCCAGTCTGGGTATTTGACTTCACGTACAGATCCAATCTTCAACAGCCGATCGACCTCAGCGTTGATGACCTGATTCCGAAAAGCTTCTTGTTAGCGCTTCTTCTGCTTTACCTGACGGTGGTACGGGTCGACGTTCAACCTGTGAGAAATAATGTCTGGAGAAATACCTGTCATATCTGCATGAGACCAAGCGAATGCCGTGTGTCGCTCCTTGAGGAACTGGAGGATTTCTCCTCATAAGCGCTCGTTCAATTCGGTCCCCAAGTAGACCTTCCACTCGGGCTTGTCCGTGAATAATTCCTTGGGCTCCAAAGCTTCCACGGTCGGCATGTGGCTTTCCCGTGCCTCCAGCTTTGTGATGAATTCCGGGACCTTGTACTTTGCTTCTTCGTCTGGTACGTTGGATCCCGGTTGCTGTAATTGCTATTTGCTTTCTTTAGGCAGTTTGAGGGCCACCGAATAGCAGTCTCGAGTAGAGCGTTGTTCTTCCCGAACCTCACGTATTCCCCATTCTGATGGGAACTTCAATACCTGATGATAGGTGGAAGGAACAACTTTCATATCATGGATCCAAGGTCTCCCCAGGATGATGTTGTAAGCCAAGTCTGCGTCGACAACATGAAATGTCCTCTCCTTCGCTACCCCTTCAGCAAGAGTCGTCAGAGTAATTTCGCCAAGGGTGTTCTCACTTGAGTTGTTAAAGCCAGAGAGAACTTGAGAAATCGGCACGATCTTCTCCGACAGCTGCATCTCCCTTACCACTCGTGATTGAATAATATTCGCAGAGCTGCCCGCATCGATGAGCACTCTCTTGATGTCGAATTTCGCCACGCGTAGCGTTATAACTAACGCGTCAGCGTGTGGGAACTGCAAACCATCTGTGTCTGAATCTTCAAATGTTACCGTCTCCTCTGGCTGTGGGCGCTTGGTCTTTGTGATAGAGACCTTTGCGTACTTCTTCGCCGTGAAAATGACGGAATCCACTTCGATCCCTCCCGAAATAATATTGACTGTCCTCTTCGGGGAGGATGCTTGTGGTGGGCCAGATTTGTTCTGCTGAGCCTTCGCGTGAGTTTACTTTCCCTTCTCGGTCAAGAACTCCTTCAAGAATCCCTGTTTCAATAAATGTGCAACTTCATACCTTAGGGCCTTGCAGTCGTCAGTGGTGTGACCGTGGTTGCGATGGAACTCGCACCAAAGGTCCTGGTTTCGCTTGCTTGGGTCAGTCTTTATGTCCTTTGGCCATTTGACCTTTTCGCCCATATCTTTTAGCGCCGCCACTACTTTAGACATTTCTACGTTGAAGCTTGGCGGACTCGGGGCTCCACGGAGGCTCGACTCTGAATCGTCTCTCCGAGATAGCCCTCAGTTGTTGCGGTTGCGTCCTTTGGAGTTGTTGCGTGACTGGTCAGGGTACGGCTCATAACGCACATCTGACCTTTCTGACTCCGTCTTTCCGCCAGAGCCACCGCTGCGCGACTAAGTCCTTCCTCGGGTACCTGTTCCAATCAATTTATCCTCATCAATACGTACTTTTGAGTTGTAGTGGTTGTAGACGTCCGACCAGTTAGCTGCTGGGAATTCGCGAAGGGATTCTTATAGCCTGCGCGTGGCCTCTGAACTCCTGATATCCAAGCTGTTGGTGAACGCGATCGCTGCCCATCTGTCCGGTACCTTGGGTAACATCATTCGTTCCCGTTGGAAGGGATCCACATATTTGCGGAGAGACTCGTCAGACCTCTGCTTGATCTCAAAGATATCTTCCACGTGAGTTTCCGTCTTCTGAGCGCCTGTGTGTGCCTTCACGAACAGCTCAGCCATCTCTGCGAAGGACCCAATGGAGTTGGGTGGCAACATTGAGTACCATCGTAGAGCTTCGTCTGCTAGCGTTTCCACGAACTTCTTCAGCTGAACTGATTCAATCTCCTCATCGGTGAGATCGCTTGCTTTTATGAAGTTGCTGAACATCATGAGATGATCGTTGGGGTCAGATGTCCCACGATACCTCGGAATGTTTGGCATCTTGAACGTCTTCGGTATTGCCTTTGGGGCTGCTTCTTTCTTCCAAGGCCGCTGAGAATAGCGTTGGACATCAACTTTCTTCAGTGTGGGTGGAGCACCTGGTATCTGATCGATTCTCTCGTGGAGAGACTTCTGAAGCGCTTCCTAGCTTTCCTTGAATTGTTTGGTGAAGGCCTCCACGACGATGCTCATTTCTGTGGACGCCATAGATCCTCCGTTTTGATTTTGGTTGATTTGAGTCGTTGGATCCACGGTTCATCCGTTGTTTCGCTCCCCACCTTGTCTCGAAGTGTGCGAGGAAGGAACATCTCGACCTGGTGCTGTAGCATCAACTCCTGCGACTGGAGGGGCTTGCCCTCGGAGAGAGTTGATTGCCTCATTTATCCCTCTGTTGACCTCCGCTTGTTCCTGTATAAATGCATAAAGTGTCTCCTGGAGGTTCCCTTGGCCAGGGGAGAGACTCCTATGGTGTCTTCTCCTAGGCGGAGTGGCGCTCTGAGAGTGCCTACGCCTATTTCGCTGCCTGACCGGTCCTTGAGAAGATTGTTGCTGCCCGTCGGACGAGTAATCGGGAGAATAATTGGGACTTGATGAAGGAGTACGTACCTGTTCTCCTCCCATAATAGTTCGTTGCGAATCACTTTCTGCCATATTAGTTGCAAAAACAAAAGATTGACAAGAAAGGGTAAATCGTATACAACAGGTAAACTATTAACCTATAGAGGCTATTGACCGGCTCCCACTGTGGTCGCCAAATTGTTTAACCTAGATCCGATTTTAGGCCAATTAACAATTAAATTTGTATTTGCGGAGTCACGGTCAATAGTTTAGATTAAGAGTTTGACTAAATTGAATATGGAACAAAACTGATTACTGGATTATCAATATATGCACGTTTCCCAATGATGATAATTAACGACGTGGAAGCAGGATATAATCGAAAATGAATAATGTTAAAGCATTAGTAAAATAGATAGAGGTAACCGTGTTGGATCGCCGGATCCCGGTGAGGATTCCTCATTACTGATTATGCTTGAAGACTTGAGAGCAAAGTATCCAACTAATTGTAAATGGAGAACAGTATTTGAGCAAGAGTAAGAGGGAGTATTATTATTGATATTATAGACAAAGAATAAGCTGTATTACAATGGTTTAGGACGAATACTATTTATAGGTCTGATAGGCGTCCGTTGGGTTTGTAACCGCTGGGCACGTATCCGTTAGATATGTAACCGCTGGATTGTGTAATTATTGCCTTTATGACCATTCATTGAGTAATCGCACATGATCAGGTTAATAATTGCTCATTCAGATCGTGCTGACCTGGGAAGCGTTACATTGCTGCTCTGGGTCTGATCGTGGTAACCGCCTGGCTAGTTATCTGTCCGCTAGATGTCTGTCCGGTGAAATCTCTACCCGTGCCACATGGCAGACACGTGTCACTTTTTTAGATGTTGTCAGTTTTTATCCAATACAAATGTTGATTTTGTGAATAGTGGAACGGCAGTTTCCTTGCAATGCATGCATTGAGGAGCCACTCTCAACAAGTTGTATTTTCCTTCACAAGTATGTCAGCATAATATTAAAACTATATTATGAATTCAAAGGTAAGATCTGATCTCATTCGTTTTACAATATGTTCCTTAAAAGCCTCGCGAAAAAGAGATTTCTTGAATCCATTTTGTATACAAAGTTGGTTCTTAAATTTAATACTAACGGCTTTAACATCTAAACCGTATTATACATGTGAAAATCAAACGTTAAGAAAAGAGCTTTTAGGTAACCAAGTCCTAAGGTAGAAGAACTTTATGGAATTGAAATTTTAATGGGCTCAAAAAATAATTTGGAAATAGTATCTTTTATCTCAACATTTTGAATTCCATGGCCATCTCCATGCTGATATACACAGTGTGTCGTTCTTGCAACATTTATTGCAACTCCAATGAATGTTTCCGAAAATAACGAGTTCTCTTTTTGAGCTTTGTTGATCAATTTCCATGTCTCCTTTATACAAAATTTTACGTGTTCTCTTGCCTCTTCTTCAGAAATCTCCATTTCGTTCATGTAACATTGAATTGACTTTGGAACATCACCTCTTTTCATTTCATCCTGAAATAAGAGTATGTATGTATATATATATATATATATATATATATATATATATATATATATATATATTAAAAAGGAGCGTGAAACATCAAATAGAATTTTCTATATTTACATGCAGTGTAAATATTTTTTACTCTATTAGGTCCAAAGACGAATAACTATCTCTAGCAAAACATAGATGGGTAAATTAGAAAATATGGTAAGTGTCCTATAACAACCGGTAAAAATACACCGGTATTATAAAAATGTATGAAAATTGAATCCTGTATAAAATCTTTTAATTTGAAGGCGCAAATTTCAGCAAGCTTTTAATAAAATTCAAATTAGGATTACCTAAAAAGAAAATTAAGTGCTTATTTTATTTCATTTAACTGTTTAGATACCTCCGAGAACTTGGAACTTGAAATACAAACTTGAATTATATATGTAGGTTCATTCCTTATGTTGAATTCACTGAAAACACTTCAAAAATTTTCATTTGCAAACACTAAATTTTGGAAGTCTTTAAGTTCTCTCCTTCAATCTCAATGTCTCTATTAATCGAGTAACCTAAATATTTTATCAGAGATAAGCTGGGTGGAAAACTTACTGATGACGTCCCTAAATCATCTGCAAGACGAACAATTATAGAACACCAACGAATTATGTCAGGATATTTGCTTATGGATGCCAATGCCTCTTCCCTAATTGGGTTGGTGACAAAGCAGAATGCATGGACTAAATACATAGGAGCTCCAATTGAAATCCATGCATTATCCATGTATTCTTGCAGAGTTGGCCTACAACCATTGAAGTGCCACCTTGCTTCTCGTAAGGAATATTCGCAATAATCTGCCCACTATATATTAACATGTTCAAATAGGAGTGTGAATAACTAGATTAATATACTGGTGAAGATATAGAAATAAAATGAAAAGCAAAGGTTCAAAATCAAAGCTTACTGTTTTTTTAAGGTATGGTAAGACATTGATTCCTTGCTCTTTATGAACTTTATACGCCATTTCATTGATATTGTTGAAGAGTGAAAGGTAACATACTTTCATATAGTCTGGAAGCTGTTCCATTGCTTTTACATCCCATCTGCATTCATTGTCACAAAACAAAAACAAAAAACAAAAAACAAAAAACAAAAAAGTATATCAAAATAATAGTAGTGCAGTAATACTCCTGCGTCTCACGGACTTAAAATTTTTGATCCATCTAGAGTAAATTAAATTAAACTACTTGTTATTGTTACTTTAATTAATCAATGGCAAATGAAAAGAAAACAAATGGATTGTTGAATATAGGTTTTGATGATTGACAAAGGACCTGGTGCTGAGTGAATAATGAAAAGGTTCGCAGTTGGAGTTGAAGTGGAAGCTGTTCAAATTGACGTTAGAGTTCGAGTTGAAGAAAGAAAAGAGAACAGCTGGAGTACAAGTCTCAATCCGAGTTGAACAAGGAAGAGCTTAGAAGCGGCGCTGGAAGGAAGAAGTTTCCTAGGCAGAATAGGATTGAAGACTTAGGCAAAACAAACTTAGGTTTCAAATAAGAAAAAGTTTGCTAACCTTATTAGAAGCGGATTCTGAATTTCAAAAGAAGTTCCAAGATAAATTGAATAAAGATTTCAAGAACTCTATAAATACAAGTTGTTTTGACAAGATTATTTACGCACGCAAGAAATCTCAATAGAGCAAATCTTTGTGAGAATTATTGTGTGCAAGAGCAGAAGCAAGATAGCAGAATCTAGAGGAGTTCGAGTTCCATAGTTTAATCTTGTTATCTAGTTTTCTGTTATAGGTATTGAGTTGTAATTCTATCAGCTTGGTGAGAAGCAATAAGTAGAATACTTTTGTGTGAGGTAGTTTCAACCTTACAAGTTATAGTGAAGCTTGGAAGATTCTAGGTACTAAGAGCGTTGATTCCTTGGTTATAGAGTTGTAACCTAAATCTTGCTCGATTTTTTCATAGTGGAAAATTTAAATCCCAAGAGTTTTGGTTCGTGGTTTTTGATCCCTTGAGGAAAGATTTTTCCACGTAAAAGTCTCTGTGTCGCTTTATTTCCGCAATTATTTTAAGTGTTAAAGATAAGTGAAACTCATTAAAAACCTGGTTCTTGGTGAGTAACAGGACTTAACAGAAAGCAAGGTTTAGAAATCAAAAATCGGGTAAGGACACTATTCAACCCCCCTCTAGTGTCATACAGAGGTGCACCACGTGCAACAAATGGTATCAGAGCAGGTTCTTATAAAGATTAACATCTTGAGAAGGATCTAAATCATGAGTGCACCACTGATCATAACCAAAGGACATCACATTAAATGACCTACTCATTTCAACGGTCAATACTATAAGTATTGGAAAGCTAGGAGTGAGATCTTCTTGCAGGCAGGGAACTATCAGCTATGAAAAATTACGACTCATAGTCCTATGGTTCCTACTAAACTGATATGTAGGGAACAAGGTCCAAAAGACTGTAGAAGAACTAAATGAAGATGATTTCAAATTACTTCAGATGAATGCTAAAGAAATAAAGATACTTCACTGTGGTCTGGGATTTAACGTGTATAAACGAATCCCAAAATATTCAATTGCAAAGGAAATCTGGGATGCGTTAGAAACTGTCTACAGTGGAGAACCAGAAAAGAAGGATGAAGTTTTTATTACATAGTGGGGACTTTCTGAAAGTGACCCTGACTCAGAAAAAGAAGAATCGAATGATGACTCTCCATTAGCACTGATGGCTCTTAATGAAGAAATTCGCACTGATGATCTACCTGAGGTAAGTCTCGATGACTTGAAAACAAAACTTCTACTTGCTCCTTAAGGGAAATTAATATTCTTGCGCTGGCTTTAATTGAAGGTATTGAGAATTTAAAGGAACATTTGCTTTCTGAGACAAACTAATCTCAGTTGTGTCTGATTTTAAAATTAAAACAAAAACTCGTAAGAAGCTAAAACTGAATTAGAAATAGAATTAGCATCTAGTGATGCTCAAGTTTTTTAACTAAAACAAAAAGTCTTAGCCTTTAAACTTGAAAACCTGAAATTAAAGGAACATGTGGTTGATGAGCAAAAGAAAGTTTCAGCACTTGAACTTGAAAATCTTAAATTGAAAGAAGTCTCTAGTAAGAAAGTAGTTAGTGAGGCTCATATCAACCTTGAAACTAAGCTTAAAAAGAAAAAAAAGTTTTACATCATGAAACTGAGAAGAACCGAGTTCTTCAAGAAAATGTTAATAAGGTTAATAATGACTCACCATACTCACTAAGTGGAACAAGTCTTTTGAAGATTTGAACTGGTTGCATGAGAATCATAATAGAGGTAAAAATGACTTAGGACATAGGAAATCTTTACCTGCCTATAATCCTAATAGTAAATATGTAGGACTTCCTTGCAACAATCTTCACTTTCTTTGTAGAAAGACTGGTCATTATAAAAATGAATGCAACATTGCAAAAAGGGAATTTATAAAGAATAAAAAGTCAGTTTTACCTCACTAGGCTAGATAAGATTTGATTCATCCATTCTATCACAAAAAAGGGACCCAAGCTAGTTTGGGTTCATGTTACTAACTCCTGATTATGTTTTACAGGCTGGAGTGAGAGGGAACAACCCAAGCTGAATTCTTGAGAGTGGGTGTTCCAGGCACATGACAGGAGATAGAAGAAACTTTCTCTCACTCACACCATTTCAAGGGGGTAGTGTGGCTTTTGGAGGAGGCTAAAGTTGAGAAATTGTAGGTATTGGAATGGTAGGGAGGTCCCTCAATCATGCTATTGAAAATGTACTATGTGTGGATGGATTGAGGCACAACCTGTTAAGTATCTCTCAACTATGTGATAGAGGAAATCAAGTAAGCTTCACGTCTGTAGGATGCAATGTGAGAACATGGAGACTGGTGAAGTGATACTAGAAGGGAAACGTGCGAATAATGTGTACAAGACTACATTAGGTTCTTTTCCTGAGAATAATTTAACTTGTCTAAATATGCTTGAGAATGATACACAACTGTAGCACAAGAGATTAGGACATACAAGCTTAACTCAACTGAATAAGCTGGTGTCAAAGGACCTCGTTCGTAGAATGCCAAGCAAAAGGTTCGATGATATAAAGATCTGTAATTCTTGTGTGATGGGAAAACATGTAAGATCTTCATTCAAGTCAAAGAAAGTAGTTAGTACTTCTAAACCACTTGAGTTGGTTTACATGGACTTGTGTCGGCCAATGAAGGTAAGCAGCAGATGAGGTAAGAGGTTCATGATGGTGATTATTGATGACTACTCCAGATACACATGGATCTTGTTTCTTAACTCCAAAGATGAAGCATATGACATGTTCGAAGACTAGGCAAAGATCGTTCAGAAGAAACTGGGGTTTCAACTAGGGAATAGACATCTGAGAACATGGTTAAGAATGGAGCTGACCAAACTGATGAAAAGGGTCAAACTTAGAGGGGGACAATAAGATGATCAGACAGAGGGATTTGAAGAACAAGAAGAGAGCAATGCAGATGCATCAGGTCCCTCTGACAGTACCTCTCTATAAATTCAGCCTAGACCTCGGAAACATCAAAGTTCACACCCATTGGAGAACCTTATCTCTGATCTTAATACTGGAATTTTTACTAGAAGAGCTTTGAAGAACTTCTATTCGTTCTATGTGTTTCTTTCTTCTATAGAACCTAAGAATATATGAGAAGCACTTGAGGATCTAGATTGGGTGATTGCTATGCAGGAAGAACTTCATCAGTTTGAACGAAGCAAGGTCTGGCACCTGGTCCCTCGACCTATAGATAGGTCTATCATTGGAACTAAATGGGTATTTAGAAACAAATTGGATGAACATGGCATAGTAACAAGGAACAAGGCAAGACTGGAGGTTCAAGGATATAGTCAAGAAGAAGGGATCGATTATGATAAAACCTTTGCACCTGTTGCTAGATTTGATGCCATTAGGATGTTGATTGTGTTTGCAGCTTACATGAAATTCAAGCTATATCACATGGACATAAGTAGTGCATTTCTTAATGGGTATCTGAATGAAGAGGTGTATGTAGTTCAACTACCTGGTTTTGAAAGTTCAGAGTTTCCTGATTATGTCTACAACTTGACAGGGCATTGTATGGGTTGAAACAGGCTCCTGGGTTCTTATTGAAGAATGGTTTTACCGAAGAAAAATAGACAATACCTTGTTTCTAAGAAAGAAAGCCAATGACCTGCTGATTGTTCAAGTGTATGTAGACGACATTATCTTTAGAGCTACTAATGAGAACTTCTGTAAGGAGTTTGCCGACCTGATGAGAAGCGAGTTTGAGATGAATATGATGGGTGAGCTGAATTTCTTTCTAGGCTTACAAATCAAGCAAACTCGGGAAGGCACAATGATTCATTAGCAAAAGTACATTAAGGAACTGTTGAAGAAATTTGATATGAAGACTGCTAAGGATATGAGCACACTCATAGCTCCTGGAACTAAGTTGGATTTGGATGAAACTAGTGCTTCAATTGATTAAACTAAGTACATAGGAAGAATTGGTTCATTACTGTATTTAACTTCAAGTCGTCCAAACATTGTGTATAGTGTGGGGTTGTGTGCAATAGTCAAAGCCAAAGGAGTCACACTTAACATCAGTCACGAGAATCATGAGATATTTGAATGGAACTCAAGATCTGTGCTTATGGTATCCAAGAGGTTGAAGTTTTGATCTAATTGGTTTTTGCAGATGCAGACTACGCTAGTAATTTGGTTGATAGGAAAAGTATATCTAGGATGGCACACTTCCTAAATCCCCTGTCTTGTTTCATGGGCTACAAAGAAGCAGAACTCGGTGGCTTTATCTACAGCGGATGCTGAATATATAGCAGCTGCTTTGTGTTGTTCACAGTTATTATGAATCAAGCAGCAATTGGAGGACTTTGAAGTAAAGTGTGGACCAGTTCCAATCTTTTTTGAAAATACCAGTGCAGTCAATATAGCCAAGAACCCAGTCCAGTACAAGAGAACGAAACACATTGATATTAGGCATCACATTTTGAGGGATACTGTTGAAAAATACCTAATTACTATGAATTTTTGTAGAACCGAGGATCAAATTGCTAACATCTTCACTAAAGCTTTGAACATGGTACAATTTAAAAAGAACAGGCTTGAGCTAGGGATGACCAAGATACACTGATCGAGGCAGCACCTAGTTCTCCCAATGATTGTTTAGAGAAGTTTCTTTATTTACTTGTCTTAACTTTGTATTGTTGACTCTACTTTTATAACTTAATTATTTGCTTGTTAACCTTGTTGGAATCTGTTTTCATGACTTAGGAGCTGGCAAATAAACTTGTTGAGTAGATGATTAAATCTTGTGGAACCCGATCCTTGTTGTTCAGGTATGCATCCAATTTACTTACACTAGAAGTGAAACTTGTCTTACATGGCCAATTTGTTACCATTTAACCTTAAGTGACGCCTGATTATTGGGTAATTTTAAATTTCAAATTCAGTGAACCCGCTGGCGTCAGCTCCCATACGTAATAATGGTAATATCAGCTTTTACGCATCCCATCACCCCATTCCACTTCCCGAAACTAACTCAAACCATCTCTATTCCCTTAAGCAATCAATTAAGTGTTTTGTGTTCATTATACATTGTTTCTATCGTTACATACACACAAATCCTCTCTAAAAGTATCTCTCTAATACTCTTCAAAAATGTCAAACACTTCCAAGAACACCGTAAACCCTACTTCTCCTAAGCCTAGAATCTCCAAATTGAACCAAATAGCGAAGCAAATTGCAGCGAGTCATTTTGTGGCTGCGGCCAAAAAGTTTGTGATGCTAAGGCAATGGAAAGTATCTGAGAAAGCTACTAGCACTGGGGAAACTGTTCCGACTACTAATGTGGAACAAAGGGTCGTCGTGAATCAAGAAAGTGTTTACGAAACTGAAAAGGTAAACCTTAGTTTTTCTATTGCTACTGTTGTTGTTGAAAGTAGTGTAAATCCTGAGCCTATAGGAGATGTAGAAAAAGAAGTATTAGTTAAAATACTGAAGTAAATAAGGAGGTAGTAGAAGTAAAAAATACCAAGAAATCTGATCATGCAGAGGGTGATTTAGGTGAAAAGTTGGTAAAGGAACCTATCAAGGAACATGTTCCTGCGACAGTTCCTTCGAATGAAGTTACTATGATAAGAAAGGGAGAAAAGGAGAAATCTCCTGAACCTGCCAATAACTAGAGAAAGAACCTGGTTCACTCTCTGGGTCTGTGGCTGGTAATGATGCAGATCTGAAAGAGATTGATGATTATGAGGATAAGAATCTAGAAGGTGTAGGATATACTGAACCCCTGAATGTTGTTTATCCCAAGGGAACAAAGGCAAATCCAACTCCTCAAGATGTTGAGAGTTCCTCAAATGAAACGGAAGTTGTAGTCGTGGAGGAACTGAAGAAGAAGTCGGAGAAAAGGCCTATAGTAGAGGTTAAGTCAAAGACTATGAAAGAGAAGATTGATGAATGGAGGTAAACGTGTAGGTAGTTCAAAAGTAGGAAGTTCTGGAGACTTTGATGATGGAATGGGTGAGTGCAGTAAGAAGGCTGGTAGTCATGCTAGGAGACCTTCGACTCAAGGTTCTGTGAGGGAACAATAAGAGAAGGTTGTTGAAGAACCTGAGGCGACACAGGAGAGGTTCAAAAGTGAAGTTGGTTATTGGTGAAGATACAGAAGAAAAGAAACGAAAAAGTGGACTATTTTAGGAGATTGCCTCTGGTTAAGGGTAAAATTCTCGCTGACCTTGAGTTAGAGGGCATGTCTCAGGTGGTGGAGAAGCTGAATGCTCAAGGTTGGATGAACTTGTTTCGTGATGAAACACGCAAGCTGTATGAGTAAGAGGTTCGAGAGTTTTACACTAACTGCACAGTGAGTGAGGGGATAGTAACCACTAATGTGAAAGGCTTAGTGATCCAGTTCAACTGTTATGAACTTGGTGTGATTTAACGTGTTCCGTCTCAGGGCTATAGTAAATATTTGAGGAACTCATGGCCGGCAAGAGGTGATGGTATGTCTGGCATGGAGGTATCTACAAAGTTTGCAGGGAGACCCAGGTTGTCTAGAGCAACCCAAGTGAAAAAGAAAGCAATGGCCCCGTTCCATCAATTATATTTTAAATTTGTGCTGAAGAACTTTTTGTAGAGGTCAGAATGCCGTAGTGAGGCAAATTTCCTTGATCTGACTTATATGTACCTTCTGGATAGAGAGGTTCATATAAACCTGCCGGAGCTGATGATTAAACACATTGGGAGAGTAGCTGATGTGGGTCATGGTAAACATGCTTTAGTATATGGGTTTCTGCGAGGCAAGGTTTTTGAGTCCTTTGTGATGCTTGTGAATAGGTGGACTGAGTCGGATCACAGTGATATATTTGGAAGGAATATTTTGAAATCATGTGACTATGCGTTGGATGGTGAACCAGTGAACTTAGAAGATGAAGCCGAGGAGGTGCATGGTGCTCGTGTGGACAGAAGGGTAGACGTCTATCGGAGGCAACTTGAGAGGCAGACTGAAGAGATAGCTTGGTTGAATGCTGAAAAACACAAGGCCGGAGGATGAGCTGGAACGTGAGAGACAAAGAAACTCTGCTCATCTTGCCAAGTTGCTTGCTTATCTCAATATCCTCGATATTCCCTGTGTCTGAACTATTCCTTCCTCATTTCCCTTAGTTGGTTCCATTAATTTGGCCTGTTTTTAAGACAATTATTACTTTTGGGTTGTAATATTTTGGATGTTTAAGCCGGTTTGGAACTTATTATGTTTAATATCCTTTACTACTATTTGCTGGTAAAACTCTATCTGAAACAAGTTCCTAACTTGATAGGTTGGCTAGCTACCTATGGCACTGGAGTCAACTTTACTTAAATTAAGTTGAGAAGGTTCATACAATTGTGAACTTTTCGATGATGCTAAAAGGAGGAAATTAGATGTTGTTTAGATTAGTTTATGTTCGTGACCTATTTCGCCTAATTATAATTACCCTGGTTCTTGGTTAGTGCTTGTATATACAGGTTCTTGTACTAATACCCTCGGTGAGACAACATTATTTGTCATCATCAAAAAGAGGAAATTTATTGAATATAGGTTTTGATGATTGACAAAGAACCCGGTGCTGAGTTAACAGTGAAAAGGTTCAGTGTTGGAGTTGAAGTGGAAGCTATTCAAGTTTACGTTCAAGTTCAAGTTGAAAAAGGAAAAGAGAACAACTGGAGTACAAGTCTCAATACGAGTTGAAGAAGGAAGAGCTTAGAAGCGGCGCTGGAAGGAAAGTTGATGTTCGAGTTCGAGTTGAAGAAGGAAAAGAGAACAGCTGGAGTACAAGTCTCAATTCTAGTTGAAGAAGGAAGAGCTTAGAAGCAGCGCTGGAAGGAAGAAGTTTCCTAGGCGGAAAAGGATTGAAGACTTAGGCAAAACAACTTAGATTTCAAATAAGAAAAAGTTTGCTAACTATTAGAAACGGATTCCGAATTACAAAAGGAGTTCCAAGCTACATTGAATAAGGATTTCAAGAACTCTATAAATAAAAGTTGTTTTGGCCAAATTATTTACGCACTCAAAAAATCTCAACAGAGCAAATCGAGAGCAAATCTTTGTGTGAATTATTGTGTGCAAGAGCAGAAGCAAGACAACAGAACCTTGAGGAGTTCAAGTTTGATAGTTTACTCTTGTTGTCTAGTTTTCTGTTATAGGTATTGAGTTGTAATTTTATCAGCTTGGTGAGAAGCAATAAGTAGAATACTTTTGTGTGATGTAGTTTCAACCTTACAAGGTATAGTGAAGCTTGGAAGGTTCTAGGTACTAAGAGTGTTAGTTCCTTGGTTATAGAGTTGTAACCTAAAACTTGCTCGGTTTTTCCATAGTGGAAAGTTTAAATCCCAAGAGTTTTGGGTTGTTTTTTTTTATTCCTTAAGCAAGGATTTTTCTACGTAAAAATCTCCGTGTCGCTTTACTTCCGCAATTATTTTTAAGTGTTAGAAATAGATGAAACTCATTAAGAACCAGGTTGTTGGTGAGTAACAGGACTTAACAGAAAGCACGTTTTGGGAAATCGAAAATCGGGTAAGGACATTATTCGCCCTCCCCCTCCCCTTTAGTGTATTACAGAGGTGCACCAAATGCAACATGGATAAACCTACATTTATATATGCTCTTAATTTACTGATTTAATTGCTTCCTTGTAGCTATATTTTACCTTTCAACAGCATCAGTGAAGAGTTGTAGCTCAGGTAGACTCCCATAAACATCATAAATGTCATCTATGGCTACAGCAAGAGTATTGATCTTGGTCAACATTCTTCGGCAGTAACCGTGTTGTGGCTCAAATATTGTCCCCACTGTCCAAAAGTAAGCCTCCACGAGTCTATCCCTTGCAAATGGCAATTCTTCTGCTAGGCACGTGCTTTTCCACCACCTTATCAATTTACATGAAAACTAATGCAGCATGAGAAATTAAGTATCAAAAATCCTTTTTTATGTGGTAAACCTAGCTATTAACCATGCATGATATACTTTGACTGCAATTTAAATTGCTGTGGAAAGCTACTAGTTCTACTAATTATGAATATATTAAATGTAATTATCTTTGAAATGATCTAATAGTTAGTGTATATAAGTTAAATTCTACTCCCTCACCTTGATATATTCCTCAATTCTTCTTGGTGTGTTGCTTGAACAATGTTGAAGTCCAACTTAGCAAGCTCGAGCACAAGAGGATTAACATTTGGCATTATCTCATAAATGTTAATAAACCAACTTGTCTCAACTCTTAACATCATCCAATGCAAAGGAAGTTCCAAGGCATGACGTACTAACTCGACTGTCAGATTGTCTTCTTCACCATATTGATTGTTCAGATAATTCTTTAGCAGTGACATTGTGAACTTATTGGCTGACTCTAAAGTGCTTTCAGCTTCAGTAGAGAGAAATGAAGCTTCATATAATTGTAACAACCCTTTTGTATCTTTATAAAGACTTTGCTTGAGGTTACCGTGTTCATCCTTAAAATCGTTCAAAATATCTAAAACATGAGAACAAATAGTTGTCAAAAACTAAAAAAGGATATTTTCTATATTCTTTCCCACTATAAATGGCAACCTGTAAGAAAATCAGTAGCACTCATTTAACGGTAAACACGCGATGAACCAGTATTTACACCAAATCAGTTGATGTATATTATTTTTTCAAAAATACACTTTTCTCACTTAAGCAACTTAACGATTGATAAAGTTTGGTATAAATACCCCATTTGACTATGTAACTCAATGATAATGAAACAACATTTATAATGACGTCTCGAAAGTTGTCATGATGACTAATTCCGTATGAACTTATAATCATATAGTATGACTTTCGTACATAAGAGGTAAAAGATATCTCCTTACTAGTGGCGGAGCCACTTTATGCTGAGGGTGGTTATCACTGTTCACCAAAAAATAATACCGAATATATAGGCTAAATATTGATTTTTATGAGTATATATAATATGTTGAATACCCTTGAAATGATATAGAGACATAGTCTAATGGTCAAGGGTGATCACTGTAAAGTAAAAATGCTTAGGTTTGAATCACATAACTCACATTTTTTATCAAGCCTTTTTAAGTTTGTTCCAAAACAAAGCAAATCAGACATACTTTTCTCTTTGACTTTTTTAATTTCACTAAAGTATTCTAAAAGTGGGTAAAAGAACATCGGTTAAAAGTATAACAAATAGGTTTAAAACATAAAAGTCAATTAAATAATTTGATAAAACTTTGGTTTAGCTATATGTTGTGTGGTTTAATCTAAAATGTTTCGGGCACCTATACATTATCAATTTTTTTTTTTTTTAAGTCTTCAAAAGTTTGAATATCTTTGGTGAGAATTCTGGCTATGCCACTGCTGCTTACCTAGACTCTTTTCGTCCCAAATTGTTTTTCATGCTTTCCTATTAGATTGTTCCAGAACGTTGTTTACTCTCTCAAACGGCAAGTATCAAATAACATTTAATTACTAAATAACCCGTAATTTTCCAAAAAATATGAAATTATCGTCGCAATGTTTTCGGATGGTTGCAAGTTTTGTGTGTTAATTAATATGACAAAAAAATGAGAACATGAAAGAAGAACGAAATTTTGGCAAACACAGCACCTTGAGAGATATGAAAACCATGTTGTCTCAAGAGTTTAAATTTCAGAGCTGTGGTGTATAATGAATCTGATTTGTACGTGGGTTGTTGGTGAATGCTCCTTAAAATTGGCACGATTTCCTTCTTGAAGTGGTAACTCACTCCAAGCCTATGTAAATTATCAATCAGTTCCAACTTCTCTAATTCTTCTAAACCCTCAACATTATTCATCAGCTCCTTCATTTCCTTCTTCAATTCGTTGAACCGCTTCATATACTTCTCTCCCTACGCAACACACTTACAAATTAGTGCTCAGCTCAAACATTCATCATGCAAGATTATTGAAGTTAAAGAAAAATTATAAATGGAGACGTGCTAAACAAATTAGTCTACCACATAATCATTGTTTATGGACTGAATAAATTCAAAATCCCACATGGTAGGTCCGTAATTCCCTGAACGTCTATTGGGATTTTGATTACTGGAAATAGTACAGTACTGATTAAGTACTAGTGATCTATTTTGCATGCCGCCAGCAGCTGTATGGTGATAGAATTTTGATATAAGTGATGACTTGGTAATAGCAGGTCTTCTGCAGGTGGCCATGAGTACCATCCTTATGGTGGTGAATCTTGCCATCAATGATTCCGTTCAATGTTCAAAGATATCTTTTAGATCGTTTGAGCCACTATTAGAAGATGGTATATAAATAGAAATCTGAGTCTATGTTGTTTAGAGAGAACTTTTAGATTGTTGGAGCGCCAAACAGCCGTATAAATAGACTAATTGGTAAGGGTGTTTCAGCAAATCTTTATTTTTAATTGGAAACTTAATGACATTATATTGCGTACTCCTTTGGACCTCCTTGTTGCCAAACATTTTAGGCCATCAGATTCAATTTCCTATTGGAGTACCATATAAATTCAGTCTCATTTTGAATTTAGTAGGTGTTTATGCCTAAAACTTGCCTAATATGTTAAACAGATAAATTTAGAATAGGGACACATGCAATAAAAAAGGGAAAAGGGCCAAATATACCCCTGTACTATCAAAAATAGTTTAAATATACTATTCGTTAGACTTTCGGTCCAAATATACCCTTTCCGTTATACTTTCGGTTCAAATATACCCCTCCCATTATAGTTTGACACAAATTTGCCCTTAATTTTAACAGATAGACACGTGTCAAACTCAGAATCAAATAATCCAATTTTAAATACCTGATTCCTTCAAAAAAACCCCAACATGTTTTATCCGCCCCCACCCATTTTCATCATCTTCTTCTTCTCTTTTATGACTGAAAAAAATGTCTGATTCATTTAGATAACATCTCCTTATTTTTTGATTTTCAATTACCATTAGCTGGACATGAGTGATTTCTAGAGTGTCAGAGAAACTGCATAAAGCCCAATTCAATTTACAAACTTGATAATGCTCTTAAATGGGAGGAACTTTAACAATTTTATTATATAGAATTATCAAGGAAACAACATATCACGCCTTGAAGGGTGAAATGAAAAAGTAATTAAGTTTGAGTAGTTAAAAATGATAGTACCAAATAAGTAAGAGTCCGAGATATAATGTAATTTTCCTATGCAATGTAACTTTGTTTCACATGAAATTTGATTATTCATTTAAAGATGTTACTTTTTTTCTCAGACGCTTCCTGAAATTCATGCTAACAGAAATTTCTCTTCGTTCTTCGAAATATAATTTAGGGAAAATCATCAAATATACCCTTGAACTATGTGTTATTGCTTAAATTTATCCTCCGTTAAAAGAATTGTGTATCCGTGCCCTTACCATGATAAGTTCATTATACCTGTGCCCTTATTCACTAACGCGTAGATGAGTAGGATAAATTTTGTCCATGTGGCAAAAATAAATCCTACTCAGCCTCCACATAAGATAAATTGAACCCAACCCCACACCAATTTTTAACCCAACTCCACATTTTAACCCAACCCCACATTTTAACCCAATTAATCATACCAGTTTTTATTACTTATACAAATGTAACCCTAACACCTATTACAACCATTTCACCCTTTAATTATTTTTCCCCCCAAAATTAAGCGGTGCAAGGGTTTTTACGCGAATGATTCTGAGTGATCCTTGAGTTCCGACCAAGAATCTGCTGCTGCTACTACATAGAGGTAACTTTATTTATCATTGTCTTCATCTATTTGTTGTTGTTTTGTATTGTTAATATTGTTTATGTATTAGGGTTTAATGTGTATTTTTCAGTATTATGTGCATTTGTTGTTTGAGTAAGAGCATATTATATAGGCAAAAGGTATGTCTTTTTATGGACTTGTTTGTTTGTTGGTGGACCCGAATATGCTTAAATATTCCCTTGTACCCATCTTTTAGGGTTTTTTAATTTTTTTAAAGTTACAGTTGTTCCCTTTTTCTTTACATGACTGAAGTGGTCCCTATTTCGATTGTCTTGTGTTTTGCATGTGACTAAAGGATGTTTGATAAAATGGATATTGTGTTTAACTATGGGGGTAATTTGGTCTTTTCCCCTTGAGTTGTTGTATAACAAAAGACTAGTGCATAAATGGGAAAACTTTGAGTCTAGTTTGCTATTTTATGATGAAATTATCGAGGTGTTTACTACAAACTTAGGCTTTAGAGAGGTTAAACAGTTGCTGGTAACTGGACCATCGGGTACTTATTACCTGGTTAATGATGGTGATGGATTGAGGATACTGCAGTGTCTTTTCTCTAACCAGCTTAGGGTTATCAATTTTTTTGTTGTTGATGAGTATGAGTTGAATGTTAGGGCACAAAATATTACACACTACGAGGAAATTTACTATGTTGATGTTGAAGTGGGAACTGACCAAGAAGATAGTATAAGTGACATTCTTGATGTTGAACCTGAGCTAGAGAAATATAACCTTGAAGAACTAGAGGTTCTTAGTAAAGAAAGGGATAGAGTTGTGGGTAATAGACTTGAGAAGTTCATGCACTTGGAAAGAGGGGTGATATTCAATGACCTGAAAGAAGCTAAACAGATTGTGAATTACCATGATATTGCTACTAAGAGAGATATTGATGTAAGGAAAAGTGACAAGACAAGGGTTAGATATGTATGTCAAGTGGGCTGCCCTTTTGTATGTCTTATTTCAAGGGATGGTAGGAGTAAGGGTTTCAAAATCAAGACTTTGAATTTAGATCACAACTGTGATGAAGTGTTTGAGAATAATAGGGCTAATGCAGTTACCTTAGCCCAATATTTTAAGAACAAATTCCAAGGTAATCCAAAGTTCAAGGTTAGTGAAATGAGAGGAGAACTAGAAAACGATGTGAGCTTAAATGTGTAAAGATCAAAGTTGAGAAGGGCCAAACAAATCTGTTACAAAAACTAGAATGAAGCTTTATTAATGAATTCAATAAGCTTGAGGCATATAGTTAAGAACTTAAGAAATGTAAACCTGGTAGTGATGTTGTTATCAACATATGAAAGGATGCACTATTGAACGGAAAAGAAGGTTCCTGAGGATGTATATATGTTTCAATGCTCTAAAGCAAGGATGGAAGAGAGGTTTAAGACCACTAATTGGGCTAGATGGTATATTTTTAAGGGGAATATGTTCTGGATAGTTGTTGGTAGCCATAGGGCAGGATTCAATGCACTATTTCTATCCAATAGCATGGGCTATAGTGGACAAAGAAAATGAAAGGACATGGGCATGGTTCATTGAGCTTCTGAAGAGGTCATTGGAGCTATATGATAGAGTTGGAGTCACTTTTATATCAGATATACAGAAGGTAAGTGTTTATCAATTATTTGTTTGTTTCTTTTTATGGGCATGTTTTTATCTACTAATTTTAATCTTTCTTGTTTACTGCTAGGGACTGTTGAAGGCTGTGAGGAATGTGATGCCTGAATCTCACCATAGGTACTGTGTAAGACACATTGAGGCCAATTGATATAAGAGATGGAAGAGTGGTGAAATGAGAAAGTATATCTGGTGGTGTGCATGGAGTAGCTATGAAGAGGATTTTAATGACCAGTTGAAAAAGTTTGGACAACTTTATGTGGAAGCAGCAAGGGAGTTAGTGAATTATCCTCCACAATCTTGGTCAAGGGCTTTCTTTGACACTCAGTGCAAGAACATGATGATGGATAACAATTTCACCGAGTCATCCAATGCATGGATCCTAGATGCTAGACAGAAGCCCATCATTAAAATGTTGGAGGAGATCAGGATAAAAGTATTGGGGTTGCTGATAACCAATGAAGATAAGGCAAGGTTGTGGAGTCATGAATTTAGCCCAAACTGTATGAGGCTGTTCAATGATTATAGATTAATTGCTCAGGTTTGTAAGGTTGAATATAATAGAGATAATGGGTATGAGATAACTAAAGGGAATGATAGGCACACTGTGTGCTTGGAAAGAAAAAGGTGTACTTGCAGGCTGTGGGATCTATCTGGGATTCCATGCCTTCATGCAATCAAGGCCTTGCTGCATAAGAAGGTTGACCCAACAACTGAAATACACTGGTGGCATAATAGAGAGGCTTATATGCTTACTTATAAACATAAGTTGCAGCCTGTGAGAGGGAAGAAATTCTGGAAGATTGAGGCCTCACATGCAATGTTACCATCTGATTTTACAAGACAAGCTGGTAGACCAAGAGTGCTGAGAATTAGAGAACCTGATGAAGCAAGGCTGCGAGCAGAGTTGTGGACTGCTGGTAGAAAGGGAACCACCATGACATGCAGAATATATGGTGAGCCAAATTACAATGCAAGGGGCTACTTCAAGGTATTTCTTTATTCATTCATTCCATTATTTTATGTTGTTCTTTGTAGTTATCTAACTATTTTAAGTTTGGTTGGCAAGCCAATTCTGATGGCCAGAGAAGCCAGACTTCTCAACCAAGGAAAAGGGCTAGATCCAGCCAAGCCAATGTTAATGGCCAGGCTTCTCAAGCTACTGATGTTGAAGTGGAAGCTGCCACACAGTAATCCCAGTCCAGTGCCTATGCTCCTTTTGCTCCTGAAACTGAAGTTGAAGAAAATGTCCCCTTGAGACCAACTGTTGTGTCTGAGACACAAACAATAATTGAATTGAGGAAGATCTTTAGGCCACCCATTAGTAATAGAAGAATTCAGTTCACAGGAGATAAAATTTGTGCCTGCCTCCCAACAAACTTGGCATATGAACCAATAAATGCAATAAGGAAGGGGAAGGATGTACTTTTACCATGTCAGCTGCAACAGCAGGCCAAAAAGAAGAGGATCAAGCAGATGGCAAGGGGGGCCAAAGATGTCAAGAGGGGGATCAAGCATGTAAAGAGAGGAATCAAACATGACAAGAGATTCTATTGACACAACCAACACTGATGCAACTGTTGATGATGAATGGGTCAATCAGTTATCTTTTGATTAATTTTTTTGATGTTTAAGTGGATGTTTAACTTAGGTTTGGATTTGTTGGTTATTGTGGGTGATAAACCCATACTTTTGCTGCTTTATTATGCAGTTTAAGACTAAGTACTCCTATCTTTTATTAGGTTGAATGTATCCCTAAACTACTATATTGTGGGGTGATAGACCCGTACTTTTGCTGCTTTTTTATGCAGTTTAATGTTACATTAATGTTTATGTTGATGATTTAGTGTTTACTTTATCCTATCGTTTAATGTTGATGATGATTTAATGTTGATGATGATTTAGTGTTTATGCAGTTTAACAAAATTGCATCTGGTTTTAACTGGTGTGTGATACAAAGTTGATAAGGGCATAGATGAGTTAAACCCCTTGTATAAGGGTATACTTGAGGTAAACGCATAGTTCCAGGGCATTAATGTTACCCAAAATCTGAAAGGATATAATGGAACAGGTATATTAAACAGGTTTCTCAAGTGTATTGAACTGACATTTTTCCATGTGCATTAAACATGTTTAAAGTCTCTTAAAAACCTATTATGGAAGGTCTAAAGTCTATTCCAAATAGACACTCCGATTCCCCTTTGCTGCTATAAATACTGCTCTCAAGTGTGGAACAAAATCAACAACAAATAACAATAACCCCATCACTTAAAATGCCTCGTCGACCAGGTAGAAGAGCAGCAAATAATTCAAGACAAAGGAGGGCAGTTTCAAATGTTGAAGCATGAACACCTAACAAATTATTTGGAACAATTAAGGGCTAAGATATGGTCATGGAGATTCAAGTTTGAGGAGTTCTTTGACGATTACAAAACGGACATGCAAAGAGTCGAGCGGATGCTTAGAGGGCTACTGTTGATTCCATAATTTTTCTATAATTTTATACCTATTTTATACAATTTTTATGCATATTTTAGACTAAAATACGCCTAATATACACTATATATACACTCCACGCGTACACCTCACACCCTACTCACTTATCCACATAGACGCCACCTCAGCGCCACATCATGCCGACATGGCCTCATCCTAACCCTCCATTCCTCTCATCCAATGGCTGAAAGCGATATTTCCTTTTTTAATTACACAGCTGGACCCCGAAACCCTATTCCCCCCGCTCACTTTCTCACAATCCCCGCCGCCCTCCTCTTTTGTTTTCTCTCTCGGCGAAACCCTAGCCTCACCACTGTTTCTTTGTTTTCCGGCCACCTTCGCTGGTGAAACCCAAAATAAATCACACCATTACACTCCTCTCGCACTCCGCTGCGAAACCCCTATGGAAATTCCTTATTTCGACGAAGGTCAAGAATCGACCTATCGCTGATCGATATCACTGTTGCCGGAAAAGGCCTCCGGCATATACAAACGATGGTAACGGCTTTATCATGATAAAAGAAAAGGGGTAACCCAACTCCTTTTGTTAAATTTTGTAAAACTCTGTGACATCATGCCTATGATTTGCCTATGTTTTCTTCTGCGTATTAACGCATTTGTGTATTACTTGATTAAAGTTCATGCGATTAATTAGTTAGTTCACTAATTTTTTTAAAACGTTGTATATGTTTTTCATAATCTCGCGCTTCTGGACATCTCTGTTAGTCGATATATGTGAAAGACAATGTTAGTTGTGGTTTGGGCATGCTTATTTGTGTTCTATCATGCACTGACCATGTTTGTTATGACTAGATATATTATTTTTCGTAATTAAGTGCTTAAAGTGGAGATGGTAATCTGACTAGGAAAATCTTGAATCGATTCAATAGGAATTCTTGTTTGAAACTTAGAAGGAAGTTATTTTTCTGTGTTCAATCCCATATCAATTAGAGTCTTTTGAAATCTCTTAGGGAATTCTTAAGTCTAGGATATGCCCATACAATTGATAATGAATTTGGACCCTATTATGCTTAAAGGGAAGAAGCTATTTTAGGTTAAGGATCTGATTGACCTTGAGCTTAGGTCTTGATTGATTTATACTTGGTAAGTCCACCTAAGAGACTTGTTTTAATTCTGGAAAGCAATATTTCACTGTCATATGTGCTTTTCCCGTTTGAATTTGAATTAGCACCCCTCTCACCTATATAAACCTGGCCTTTCATTCACTCCAAAGAGTTTTTGACACACACACAAAAAGCATTTTGCACACTTTCCTCATAGTTTTAACAATCTGCATAATCTGCTTACACCCTTTCTCTATTAAGTCCTTACTATACTGCAATACTAAAAGAAAAAGAGTGAAACTGCATCACTAGAGGATTTGGAACAACTTTCTGGCAATTGTAACCTGTCCATATTCTCCGAGCCTAATCTGTTTGATAATTTGCTAAAGGTATACATGCTTCCCTTACCCTTCTCTGACTTCTAAACAATGGCATGCTGTTTGTAGCTAGAACCTATTTATGTTTGATCTTTCTTGCATATCATTTGCTTGTTTGGAAGGTCCTTTCCTCCACCTTGCTAACCTCTGTTTTGCAACATGAAAGGATAGCTCTATGGCTATACCAAAACTTATATCTCAGGCCTTTTCTTTGTGTTTGATAAAGCCTGGTAAAAGTCCTTTTCTGCCTAGAAAAGCCAAGTCTGGATAGGCTGTGTTTGAGTGCACACAGGGCATCCCTGTCTGTATTCTTTAAAACAGGGATATACCGCTATGAATGCTGTGTTTAGGGCTACCCAGGGGCCTTTTTCTAACCCCTCTCCTATGTGTTGCATCGTTCATTAAAAGAAACTTGGAACCTTACATGAAAAGTTTGGCGTAGAAACATGTTCATGAGTAGAAGTTGATCTGAACAAGCGTTTTGGTAATGACTCAGCATTTTTCCTGTGAAATTTGGACAGTTTTGAGTAATAGCGGCCATTTGTGAAAGGACTGCTTATAATCTGCCCACTTCTGCAATTTTAAAACCGCCCCTGCTTTTGCATAAACAATCTGGGCCCAAAACCATTTTAAAATCTGTCTCTCTATGTGTTTAAATATTTTTTGACAAATTTTAATCTTCTATACACTTATCTAATATTGTATAGGAGAGTGTGAGTTTGGGGTCAACCATAAAAAATTAATATCTATATTTTTCTAAAGCTATGTGTGTAGCTCAATAATGTATTTGCATGTTATATATGTATAAAATTATGTGTGGTAGCCTCCCTTTTGTGCATTTGACTGTTTCTGTGTACCCTTTTAAAAAACAGCCCTTTATCTAAATACTTTTCAAAACTAACTCCTAAACAAAAATAGTCATTAAGGTTAGGGCTCGACAATTAATGACTAGTCACACCGACCCTAAATGGCTAACATTTGTTTTAAAAACAACACCCATTTGGTTTTGGTCCAAATCTAAAAATTATTTATAAAACTGCCTATTTGTGTAAGCTGCTCTAAGTATTAAACTGCGCAACTAAGCTGAAATCAAACACTTTTTGCATGTTTAATTATACTTTCGATTAGGCGTTTTAACTAGAGGCCTTGAAACGTGATTAGGCGTAAACATAGGTCGTATGTGCGAAACTTTAAAGTCTATTTGCATGTGTATTGTTTGCATTTGTTTAGATTTATTTACTTTCATAAGTTAAGACACGAATTTGACCTCCTAAGTTAGTATCGCATGATAGTATCCACGACTTTATCCTAAAATATAGACTCGGACGGGAACCACTTTTCGTGGGACTTGGGGAAGTGCCTAACACCTTCTTCCCCGAGTCATTTTGACTTCTTACCCTTTTGAATCTCTGAAACCAGACTAGTATGGTAGTTAAACTCAACCTTAGACACTTAGGTGGCCTAATACACCTTAGAAAACTATATTAGGTGGCGACTCCAATTCTCAAACTCAAATGAGTTACCCAGTCAAATCCGAAACTCGACTCGCTCCGAGTTGAGTCTAAAATCGGGTGTGACAGAATGGCGACTCCGTTGGGATATTCAAAGTCCTAACCACAATGAGTTATTTAATTTTTGGATTTATTTAATTATTATCTTGCTTTTCATATTATTATTATTATTTTAGTAACTTGGTTTCTTTTTGTTGTTTTCTTTTTCCCTTTTGTTTATTTACTCACTTATATGATTTGAAATTTTGATCGGCATATTTTACTCATACTCTCCCACTCCTGGAAAACGACACTTTGCACACACACGGGCGATTACGTGGATCCCACGGTTGCTTCACCACAAAATACCTTTTAGGAGGGACATTTTGGAATATAGTTGGTCCGTGGTACAACCAACAATTTCAAATGATCCCACTCCTTGGCCGTCAGCCTTGGGGAACTGTGTCTAGAATTAGACAACTCTTTGAATGTAATAAGTATGCATCATGTCGTAGAAAGGGCTCCCCGTGAGCCGGCTAGTCTTCAACTTGTCCAAACTACCTAACGGGTTTCTAACCCCGAAGGGACGTTTGGACATGCTTACATGCATTTGAGAGGAAAGAAAAGTAAGACGAGAATAAAAATGCATTTTGATTTGCCGAATTATTCTCAAGGGAGGGGGTTTTAATCCTTTTATTTTTCTTTTTCTTTATTGGTCACAATGAATCAAAAATTTTACTCTTTTGGAATATCTATGGGCGCACCTCCTTTGTTAACTAGTTGGTGGAGTAATTTGTCATTAAGTGAACAAACCGAAGTACGTCAATATTTGGGTCATTTGGTTTCACTTTTAGAAATGGAGCCATGTAGAGAGATGATTGAAGCATCAGTGTCATTTTAGGATGAAGAATTGAATGTGTTTAGATTTGGGGATGTTGAATTAACACCTTTGTTGGAAGAAGTTGGAGGGTTCGTGTCACGCTCGGGGTTAGACAAACATCGTTGGCAAGGGGGTCACGTACTAGCACCAAGTGTCCCCACAGCGGAAGAGTTTCGTAAAAGGTTAAGGATGGTGGCAAGCGTGAATGTGGAATTTTTACAACCAAAAAAAAATATTGTTTTCCTATTTCTATAACCGATTTGGGTATTTGAGTGCATTCGACGACTGTAAGAAAGAGTTCAAGTCCTACAATGATTGGAGGAGAGCTAGACCACTTGCATTTGCTATTTGTTTCTTAGGAGTAATGGTGTTTCCTGAAAGCTCGAGTCACGACATATGTTCAAGGCTTGTCATGGTTGCCGATGCGGTAGTCAATGGAATTGATGGTTACCATTATACCATAGTTCCTATGATAGTGCTGGACATTTATCGGGCTTTAGGTTGTTGCAAGAGGGGAGCAAAATATTTCCAAGGGTGCAATCTTCTACTACAAGCATGGTTCAAAGAGCATTTGAGGAAAACGAGAGGTGTACAAGCATTGTCTAAGCCGACTGGTTTCAACTACTTGGTCGGAGAATGATACGGGGGTTCCAAAATTCAAGCAGCCAAGTAGCAAAGAGAAATAGGTAAAGTTGTTTGAAAACATAACGGAGGACTCAATTCAGTAGATGTTCATTTGGTTTCCTTCATCAGACTTCATCATTAGCTCTGAGAAGGCACCCTTTGTTATACTTATGCGATTAAGAGGTCTCCAACCTTACCAACCATTAAGGGTGATGAGGCAAGCAGGGAGGAAGCAAATCATACCATTGATATCATACATGAAATATTATCAGTTCGATTACACTGGAGATGTTATTCCAAGGGTCAAGAGCATTAGAAAATCCTGGGTGGGAAGACAAGTTATGGGAGAAGAATTGCTAGCGTTAGACAGATACAATGCTGGATGCGAACCAAACTACAAAAGCTGGTTACGCTCTAGTATAAAGGGAAATGTGGTAGTGGGGCCAAGTCGAGGGAATGACTTAAGAGATCGTGAGGTGGAAGCTCAAATTCGATACCAAGAATTCATGTTGAAAGCTGTTAAGATGGATAAAGAGAACAAAGAGGAGATCGAAGTATGGAGGAAACACGCATTAGGGCTAGAGGAAAAGATAGAGGCGTTGGAGACAAAACTTGAACAATGGAATTCGGAGTGTGCAGAGATAGACATCCTACACTTAGTAGTGGCTAAGGGGTACTTAACCAAAGCTATGGAGGAAGTCAAGGAGATTACACGAGAAGCAAGGAGAACCAGGCTGGAGTAGAAGCGTGCTGCCTAGTCAAAGTGTCATTTTCATTTTTCTTCTGTATTTTATTTTTCGAAAGTTATCATGTACTGATTTTCAAAATTGATTTGGGGGAATTTATGAGAATAATTGGCAACAAAATGTGTATTTATTTTCTTTGCATAATGACAAATTTAGGAAGGCAATACGTCCTTGGTGCGTAATAGTCCATTAGTAAGCCCACGTCCAAATGTCGAAAGGGTTCTTAACCCGAAAATAACAAAATTGCATCACTGCATGGATTCGAAGAAACATTTGCACAAACATTGATCGTCTGCTTGAACATGATCAAAACTATAAGAATGTTTTGGTCTTTACCTTTTCTTGTTTTTGTTTTCAGACTATGGCTGCAAGAGGAACACTCCAATTTGATATTGTTTCCCGACCTCCTCACCTGATCAGGCTCTGGTGGGAAGATTTAACTGTTGTTAGCAAGGCTCGCGTTCAAAAGGTGTTGGGAGAACTGGTGGCTCTCAAAAACTACACTGCCATGCCTGGTTTGGTTGAAGCTGCTACACATTTCTGGGACTACAAAAGGGCGGTTTTTCATTTCAATGATTTGGAGTTGACACCAATGTTGGAAGAATTTGGAGGACTAGCAGGGTTAGAGCCTTAACCCGAGACTATGATTTATCCCCGAGACGTGGACCCTAAGGAGTTCATTGAACTGCTGGGTGCTCCTTATGATCCATACGTCGAGGGAGTGCATGATGGGAAAGTCACGTTGGAGTACTTGCATTCAAGATTTGGAGATCCAACGCTTAGGCATGATTGGACTGGAACATGGGAAATTCAAGACTGGGAGTGGACTGAATCAAATGCTTTCATCGTTGCTTTTCTGGGAAGCATGGTTTTTCCCGAGAAGGAAGGAAAGATCGACATAAGGTTGGGAAGAGTAGTAGAAGGATTACGTAAAGGTGCTCACAAGCGTCAAGTAAATGATTCTGGGGGAGGTTTATAGGGCTCTAACAAAATGTAGAAGAGGAGGAGACTTCTTCGAGGGGTGCAACCTGTTGCTGCAAATATGGTTGATAGAGCATTTGCACCGTATCCCCGTCAGTCCGATAGCACCAAAACCATCTTGGAAAGGAGGGATCCGCTCACATAGCACCCGCATGGCTGGAACAGCGGCATGGAAAGACCCCGCAAACATAGAAGGTTGGTACACCAAGTTTGAAGTGTTGCAAGAAGTACAATGGGTAATTGAAAGCTGTGCTGGCTTCATCGTTTCCATACAAGGTCAAGACATCACTTTCTTGATATTGATTGGATTTCGAGGAACTCATCACTATGTTCCTCTAAGAATCCTCCGTGAAGTGGGAATGACACAACAAACTCCGCAGTTGACTGAGGGGAGAAGCTTCAATGTTGACATAAAAGACATCGAGCATCTGATGGTTGGCACTATATTGACAATGTGGGAAAAGAGGCTTACTATGCAATTTTGTCGTGGTCGAGATAGTAGGGTGAACCCCGTGACTACCCTATCTTATCCTCAATGGCTCAGTGAAGAAAAGGAGAGGTTCCGATCAAAGACTACACTAAAAAGGAAAACCAAAGCTCCAAGCAAAAAATGCAAGAAGCTGAGACACGAGTTTGATCAAGGAAAAAAAGAGTTAAGGGTGACACAAGAGAGGGAGATGAGGAGACAATACAAGGATAAAATTAAAGGGGATGAGCTCAAGGATTGGACAAGCAAAGTCATGGCAACAAGGCAGGCTGCTGGGAACCTACAAGATTTGCTCAAAGGATGGGGAGAGTATTTTAAGGCAGTATGACTGGAAGAGAAGGAAGCAAAGGGGATAGAAATCTGCGAATTCTTCACAAAAGCTCTGGGTGACATGAAAGCTGGGAAGGATCTGATGGAGATGTTCGCCGATCCTCCACCCATGAGCTTAGTTCACAAGCCTAAGGAAGAAGCCAAAGAGAAGAAGGAAAAAGAAGACGTTGGAACTGATGCTTGATCTGAAGCCTCTTTGCTTGGTACGTAGTCTGGTCGTATTGAGTCGAGTCGTCTTGTCCTTTTTGTCGTTGTTTCCGTTTTAACCGAGTCGTTGTCTCAAATTAGTGGTTGTAATAAAGCCAAGCAAATCAAATAAAATTTCGTTATTTTTGGGTTTTTAGGCTTGTGTTGATTACGTTTATGCAAACGAAATGATGTGTTTGGTGCAAACGTTACTTCGAATCTTCGATAGGCTTACCTCTGGCACAAAAGAGGTCCCATGCATGATAGGACGCGATTTTATTTAAACTAATGTATACTCACATCTTCTTTCTTTGTTTTTGATGTATCAGTCCTCAATTCCCTGATAGTTTGGTTTGTGCATTCTGGCCGCGCCGCAATACCGGTTAAGATCCAGAGGATCAATCCCAATACCTCCCCCTTTACCTACAAGGACAAGGACGAGATGAAATATCATGGCTGAGTTTGACAAAGTTGGAAATAGAACTCCTAACAAGCAAGGTGCGGCTGCCTATGAAGACTATGCTAAGTTGGAACAGAGACTGTTCGAATTGGAGAATAGGATCCCTCTTGCCCATACTGATGAGACCGTTGAACCAAACAAAACTACCCGCCCTCACGACAAAGATCCACTATACCCTGAAAAAGACATTCCTTATCCTGCCTAACCGCACCACCAAAAACACCACAAAACAACTTACCCTGCTTCATTGTTGAAACAAAAACCATCGCATCACCCACCAAAGATCATGAAATGTATGCATGGACCAAGGAAGACCCGGACAACACCAAGGAGCAAGTCCAATATTTGGTAGAGAAGTTCAAGCAATTCCAAGGCACCGAAGGAACCCGAGGGCTAGCTTATGAGGACCTCTACTTATATCCTGACTTGAAGCTGCCCGAAGGCTGTACGACGCCCAAGTTCAATAAGTCCGACGGCAGTGGAGACCCAATGGCTCATTTGAGATCTTATTGTGACAAGTTGATTGGAGTTGGACATGACGAAAAGATCCGCATGCAACTGTTCAACCTCAGTCTGACCGAAGATGCATTGGTGTGGTACTCTAAGCAACAAACAAAGAAGCGGACGAACTGGAAAGCAATGGCTGGAGACTTTGTTGACAGTTTTGGGACACAACACTGATGCTATGCCCGATCGGTTCTACTTAGAGAAGTTGAAGAAGAAGCCTACTGAGACCTTTAGAGAATTTGCAACTAGATGGAGGGCTGAAGCCGCCAAGGTCCAACCTCCCATGGAGATGCCGAGATAGTGACAACCTTCATCCGCATACAAGAAGACGTCTACTTTGACAAGATGTTGAATCTGCAAGACAAGAAGTTTGGAGATTTGATCAAGATTGGAGATATGGTCGAAGATGGACTAAAAACGGGTAGGATCGTTAGCTTGGCTGCACTACAAGCCTCTAACAAAGCCCTACAAGCTGGAAGCAGTACCACATCAAGAAAGAAGAAGGGCGATGTTTCCTTCGTAGCTGCATCACTTGACCACTCTCCTACCCATAACCACTACTACCAAACACCTCCTTCATCATACTCATACATTCCACTCACATCCACCTACCCAGTCTACAATACCCAACCGATGTTCCGAAACCCACCACCACAAAGACCACCGTACCCACAAAGTCCCAATGACCAAAACACCAATGCCTATTCACCAAGGCCTCACGCCAACAACAACCCAAGACCAAAAAGAAACTATACCCCATTGGCCGAGTCCCGTACTCAGTTGTTCGAGAGACTCAAAGCAGCCGGCCATATACAACCCGTGCCATTCAAAATACCTGATAGGATGACAACCTATTTTGACCAAACCAAAACCTGTGCCTATCACTCTGGAGGACCTGGTCACGATACTGAAAAGTGCTACGCCTTGAGGGACAAGATACAAGACTTGATCGATCAAAAGGTGATACACTTCAAAACTCCAAATGTGCATAACAGTCCCTAGCCTAACCACGGAGACAATAGGGTGAATCTGATCGAGGTTGATGAAGAATGCAGCCTGGAGGGGACCATTGTTAAAACAAAAGAAGACACACCGGCGCTTGCCTCAGTTGCTCAAGCTGCTACAACACCAGAGCCTATCGAGGTAGAAGTAGCTCCAAAGTTCTACGTTGACATGGTTCCCCCGTACAGTGACAAGGCGGTACCATGGGACTATAAAATAGAGAAGAAGAACAAATCAATAGTTGAGACTGTTGCTGCACAAGGGATGAATAGGAGTGGGAGAATTTATACTCCCGAGCATCTTGTTCAAGGTAGACGAGGCATCAACGAAAAGGAGTCCGAAGAATTGTGGAAGAAGATACAAGCCAAGGAATACTTCGTGGTTGAACACTTGGGCAAGACTCCATCACACATCTCTGTTTTAGCTTTACACCTCAAGTCGGAGAGCCACCGAAATGCTTTGATGAAGGTGTCGGACAAAGCACATGTTCAGGTGGACACCTCGGTTGAAAACCTGGCTAGCATGGTCGGACAAGTCATGGAGGCCAACCGAATTGCCTTTCATGAAGATGAGCTACCACCTAAAGAATTGAGCCATAATAAGGCTCTGCATGTCACTGTCAAATGCAAAGATTGGTTCGTAGGAAGAGTCCTGATCGACGGAGGCTCTGGTCTGAACATGGCGTTCATCACTCTGAACAGAATGGGAATTGACCAAAGTAAGATAAGGGAGAGCGACATGAAGGTGAAGGCATTCGATGGATCGCAAAGAAGCACCATTGGGGAAATTGACTTAACTATCATGGTCGGTCCTGTGGAGTTCACTACTGAGTTTCATGTCATGGACATCTCTACTTCTTACAACCTGCTACTGGGAAGACCTTGGATCCATATGGCTGGTGCGGTGCCTTCTACATTGCACCAAACAGTGAAGTTCGAGTGGGACCACAAAGAGGTGGTAGTGTTCGGCGAAGGGAACAACTCCATTTACGATGAGCAAACCATACCAGCGATCGAAGGAAATGCTCCTGATGGGCAGACTTTCTATACTGTAGAACTCGTGGGAGGGGTGCAAGGCACTCGAGGAGGACGTCGCAAGAACTACAACTCGAGTTGAAATCCCACAGACACGACCCAAGGGGGTATACTGCACATTTCGCTCCCAAGTTGGTCAACACACCACCTGGGGTTGAAGAAAGGAAGAAAAACTTTTATCGCACCTACTGGGATGGCCGAGGCAAAGGCTATGAAGAGAGGAATTTAGTTTGGGAGCCAGTCATATCTGATTGGGGTGTGCCCTCACGTGAGTTTCGTGAGACCTTACCAGCTAAGACAGAGAAGCGACCAATGTACCCACCTAATGCTCGTGCCAATTGGAAGCGCATCTCTGAAGAAACAAAAGAAAAGCAAGTGTGGATACCCAAGGCACCCGAACCTATGGAGGTAATGATTGAAGAGCCATATGTACTCCCACAACCTGCAAAATGGCCCGGAGACTGGGTCATAGGCATCATGATTAAGCAAGGCTATGGACCTGGTAAAGGCTTGGGCAAGAACCTGGATAGCATGGTTGAGCCGAACTAAATCGTGATGAGGCCCGACAATGAGAAGGCTGGCGTACGGTACATTGTGACCTACAAGAAGAGCATGGAAGAAGCATCACTGGACTTCAAGTTCTACAAGAAAAGCACCAAGACTCTCTTACATATTTTCGTCTCGTCTGGATACCTGGATGGCCGAAAAGGGGAGGTGTTCACAGCGCAAGAGGTGGAGCCAAAGATAGCTGATGCTGAAGGGGAGCTGCTGGCGGGAGTGCAAGAACTGTTCATATTCGACGAAGACTGCTGTGTGATCCTGGAAGAACATGTTGAACCT
This sequence comes from Petunia x hybrida, assembly GCA_037355625.1. NCBI lineage: Eukaryota > Viridiplantae > Streptophyta > Magnoliopsida > Solanales > Solanaceae > Petunia > Petunia x hybrida. The sequence goes on along the minus strand of JBBBVM010001054.1, from coordinate 2,135,318 downwards.
CCTGGACTGACAAAGGCTAGATCTGGAGCCGCATTGAACAACTGGATCAGAAACCGGGCCCGAGCTTACCGTGGACCTTGGTAGAGCTGGGGGATAGAATTTATTTTATGTTTTCTAAAATAAAATCCGACTTTGAGTCGTGGAATTTGCATTTTTCTTTCTTGTTGCACATGTCTCCTTACAAACATTGTTTTGCAAGGATTCATAAATAAAATATCGCATTATTTCCCATTTAACTTTTGTCTTAATATTTTAATTTTGCAATATTTTATTTTTTAGCATTCAAACTAATAATCTCATTGAGTCCACAATCGCAACGTGTAATGAAACAATGGAGCTTGAGGAAACTGGGGTTGATTATGACGATTTTGATGAAACCACACAAGAAGAAATTGAATGATTTGAAAACAAGCCTAAGCCAAACCTAGAGAAAATTGAGGTGATAAACCTAGGAGATTAAGAAATTGTGAAAGAGACAAGGATCAGTATGCATCTCACCGCCGAAGATAAAAAATGATATACTGAGTTTCTTAAAGAATATGAGGATGTATTCGCCTGGTCCTACGATGACATGACTTGCATAAGCACGGATGTGGTAGCTCACAAATTACCTATCAATCCGGGCTTTCCGCCGATCAAACAAAAGGCCCGAACTTTTAAGTCATCAGTTCTGTTGAAGATTGGGGAAGAGGTAACGAAGCAGCTCAACGCAGGAATTTTGAAAACGGTCAAGTACCCAACTTGGCTGGCTAACATTGTCCCGGTGCCAAAGAAAGATGGGAAACTCTGAGTTTGTGTAGATTACAGGGATCTGAATAGAGCAAGTCCGAAAGATGATTTTTCTTTGCCAAATATACACATCCTGATTGATAATTGCGCGAAACATGGGCTACAATCCTTCGTGGACTGTTTCGCCGGTTATCACCAAGTGCTCATGGACGAGGAGGATGCCGAGACGACGGCTTTCACTACCTCTTGGGGAACTTATTGCTATAAGGTTATGCCGTTTGGGTTAAAGAATGCTAGAGCAACTTATATGAGGGCAATGAAAACTATGTTCCATGACTTGATGCACAAAGAAATCGAAGTCTACGTGGACGACGTGATCATCAAATCAAAGAAGAGTTCAGAGCACCTTGACAACTTGCGCAAGTTTTTCAAGCGCTTGCGATAGTATAATCTGAAGCTCAGTCCAGCTAAATATGCTTTTGGTGTTTCAGCAGGGAAGCTCCTGGGTTTCATCGTCAGTAGAAGAGGTATCGAGCTAGATCCGTCCAAGATCAAAGCCATCAAAGAATTGCCGCCGCCAAAGAGTAAGAAAGAGGTTATGAGTTTCCTGGGAAGGCTCAATTACATCAGTCAGTTCATAGCACAATCAACTGTCATCTATGAGCCGATCATCAAGTTACTAAAGAAAGACGCAGCGATCGAGTTGACAGAGGACTGCCAAAAAGCATTTGATCGGATAAAGGAGTATTTGTCTTGCCCGCCTGTGCTGGTTCTACCTGAGCCTGGGCGACCTTTGATTTTGTACCTGTCTGTGGTAGATTCGGCATTTGGTTGTGTATTGGGACAACATGATTCAACTGGAAGGAAGGAGCAATCCATATACTATCTAAGCAAGAAGTTTACTCCTTACGAGGCCAAGTACACATTGTTGGAACGCACGTGCTGTGCGCTGACCTAGATAGCACAAAAGCTGAGGCACTACTTGACATCCTACTCAACAATGCTGATATCGAGGATGGACCCTCTCAAGTATATTTTCCAAAAACCAATGCCAACGGGAAAGCTGGCTAAATGGAAAATTCTACTCAGTGAATTCAATATCACTTTTGTCACTCAAAAGGCGGTGAAAGCTCAAGCCTTAGCTGATCATATGGCCGAGAATCCGGTAGGAGACGACTATGAACCATTGCACACCTATTTCCCCGACGAAGAAGTTATGTTCATAGGAGAATATATCACCGAGGAGTATGACGGTTGGAGGCTATTCTTCGATGGAGCAGTGAACTTCAAAGGGGTCGGCATTGGAGCGGTATTAGTCTCGGAGACTAGACAACACTACCCTGTCACAGCCAAATTAAGTTTCCCCTGCACCAACAACATAGCGGAGCATGAAGCTTGCATCTTGGGTCTTAGATTGGCGGTGGACATGAACATACAAGAGATGTTAGCAATCGGAGATTCCGACTTACTGATTCACCAAGTCCGAGGAGAATGGACAGCAAAGAACTCCAAGATACTGCCGTACCTGGAGTGCATAAAGGAGTTGAAGCAAAGGTTAACCAAGATAGAATTCCGGCATGTACCTAGGCTGCAAAATGAGTTCGCGGATGCTTTGGCCACCATATCTTCCATGATCAAACATCCAGACAAGAGCTACATTGACTCAATACCCGTCACGGTGAGGAAGCAGCCAGCATACTGCTATCATGTAGAAGAAGAATCAGACGGACAAACTTGGTCCTATGAGATTAAAATGTTTCTCAAAGACGACATTTGCCCAAAGGATGCAACAAGTCTCCAAAAGAAGACACCGAGAAGGCTAGCAAATGGTTTCTTTCTTAACGGAGAAGTTTTGTACAAAAGGACACCCGATCTAGGATTGCTGAGATGTGTGGACGCAAAAGAAGCTGCTAAGTTGTTGGAAGAAGTTCACTCTGGGATGTGTGGTCCACATATGAAAGGTTTCGTGCTTGCAAAGAAGATTTTGAGGGCTGGCAATTTCTGGATAAAAATGGAGCATGATTGCATAAAGCACGGAAAGAAATGTCATCCATGCCAACTCCATGGAGATATGATTCGAGTGCCTCCTAATGAATTGAATATCATGGGGTCACCTTGGCCTTTTGCCGCCTGGGGAATGGATGTCATAGGGCCTATCGAGCTAGCCGCTTCCAATGGACATCATTTCATATTGGTGGCCATCGACTATTTTACCAAATAGGTAGAAGCTTCATAATACAAATCAGTGACGAAGAAAGTGGTGTCAAACTTTGTCCGTGATAAGATGATCTGCCGATTTGGCATCCCTGAGTCGATCATCACTGACAATGGGTCCAATCTCAATAGTGACCTAATGAAAGCGACCTGTGAGGTCTTCAAGATCAAGCACCACAGTTCCACCGCATATAGACCTCAAATGAATTGTGCGGTCGAGGCGGCCAACAAGAACATCAAGAGGATACTGCACAAGATGATAGACAATTCAAAGATATGGCACGATAACCTACCCTATGCTCTGTTTGGGTACCGCACCACAATGAGAACATCAACAGGGGCTACTCCTTACTTGGTGGTGTATGGCACTGAGGCAGTGATACCCGCAGAGGTCGAGATACCATCTTTGAGAATCATCCAAGAGACACAGTTGAAAGACGCCGAATGGATCAAAGGAAGAATGGAGCAATTGGCCCTCATCGACGGCAAGAGACTGAATGCGGTATGTCATGGGCAATTATATCAGAGGAGAATGGCTAAGGCATTTAACAAGAAAATTCGAGAAAGATCTTTCGAACCTGGGCAATTAGTACTAAAGAAGATATTTCCAAATCAAGAAGAGGCAAAAGGCAAGTTTGCACCAAATTGGCAAGGCCCGTACATGGTTCACCGAGTTCTGAATGGAGGAGCATTGATATTGGCAGAGATGGACAGAGAAGTCTGGCTAAAACCAATCAACTCAGACGCTGTCAAAAGATACTATGTATAAGAGCTTGTACTAATTAGTGATTTCGACATTCTGCAATACATCATGTAGTCTGAACTACGTCACGACTTGATTCCCCACGTGGGATACGTAAGGAACCTACTCAACGTTCGGTCGCATATATACAAAAATTTCATTTTCCCACAAAGCAAACACTGGGGAAGAATTTTTGAGGAACTCTAAAAAATTCCTAGAGGACAAATTTAGTCGACACTGGGGCAGAAATTTTTGAGGATCTCTCAAAAACTTCAAACACAAACTAGGGCAGAATTTTGAGGTCGCCCTCAAAATTCACTTGATGGAGTTTGGAACAGCATGAAGAGCGACAACTATGACTTTACACAACGCGACTCGTGACTCAATGGGATAAAATATTTCATTTCATTTCTTTCTTATAAAAGTCTTTCGAAACATTTGCATTATTTACTACTTTATGCATATCCCTATCAGCTCGGCTAAGATCTCGGTACTCGTGGACAACGAGCGCGAAGCAAGCCAAGAATGCACAAACCAGACCACCCCCGCACAACTCACCAGTCTTTCTTTGGATGCAGGCATAAAAGACATGCAACTCGACAACACATGACAAACATGTTTCGACAAAGGTTATCAAATCCCTCCTATCCTATTTAAATTTGCTGAGGGTACACAGCCCGGAGCATCGGTTGAGGGTACACAGCCCGATATCGATTTGCATTTAAATTAGCTGAGGGTACACAGCCTGAAGCCTCGGGTTTGGGTACACATCCCGATATCGATTTGCGTTTAAATTAGCTGAGGGTACACAGCCCGAAGCGTCGGTTGAGGGTAGACAACCCGATATCGATTTACATTTAAATTAGCTGAGGGTAGACAGCCCGAAGCGTCGGTTGAGGGTACATAGCCCGATATCGATTTGGCATTTAAATTAGCTGAGGGTACGCAGCACGAAGCGTCGGTTGAGGGTACACAGCCCGATATCGATTTGCATTTAAATTAGCTGAGGGTACACAGCCCGAAGCGTCGGTTGTGGGTACACATCCCGATATCGATTTGCGTTTAAATTAGCTGAGGGTACACAGCCTGAAGCGCCGGTTGAGGGTACATAGCCCCATATTGATTTGCGTTTAAATTAGCTGAGGGTATACAGCCCGATATCAATTTGCATTTAAATTTGCTGAGGTTACACAGCCCGAAGTGTCGGTTGAGGGTACACAGCCCGATATCGGTTTGTCATCTTAATTCCTTACGGAGGGTACACATCCCAATGCATCGACTGAGGGTACACAGCCCGACGTCGAATCTAACACTTGACAGCAAAGGACACACAGTCAGGCATAGCAGACACAACTACATATGGTAAAAATCATGGACAGACGATCCAACCTGATAAGAAGGTATGTTCTACATTCGCTTATACATACATCATTTGTCAGACTCATCTTTATTGCAGGGAATACACTCAGACAAGGCGAACATTATGACCTAATTTCCCCACAGTTTCTGTAAGTCATAGGCACTCCTCTAGAGTCGTGACAAAATTGGTCGTACTGTCAACGTCTTTGCCCGAAGATTCTTTCATCGTCCCCGGGCAAAGAGGGGCAGTTGTTGACACCCAATTTTGTCCCTCCTGTTTTTAAAATAATGGTTTTCAAATTATACGCATGATCGTGCATTTATCTTTGTCCCATCTATTCTTTCAAATCATCTTCCTATACGAGTCTACTAATCAAAGCCATTTTTGAAAACGTCATCACAAACCATAGCCATTTTTACAAAATGTACATTCCTAACCAAAATTCCGCAATTATATCTATTTTCTGAGAAAATTATCCAAAACATTTTAAATTCCAAGATTATATTTTCATACGCTCCCCAGGTCATTTTAATGCTTTAAAATTAATTCCATAATTTTCCTATAATTTTATACCTATTTTATACAATTTTTATGCCTATTTTATACTAAAATACGCCTAATATACACTATATATACACTCCACGCATACACCTCACACCCTCCTCACTCATCCACATAGACGCCACCTCAGCGCTACATCATGTCGACGTGGCCTCATCCTAACCCTCTGTTTCTCTCATCCAACGGCTGAAAGCGATATTTCCTTTTTTAATTACACAGCTGGACCCCGAAACCCTATTCCCCCGATCACTTTCTCACAATCCCCGCCGCCCTCCTCTTCTTTTTTTCTCTCTCGGCGAAACCCTAGCCTCGCCATTGTTTCTTCATTTTTCGGCCACCTCCGCGGGTGAAACCCAAAACAAATCATACCATTACACTCCTCTCGCACTCCGCTGCAAAACCCCTATGGCAATTATTTCGACGAAGGTCAAGAATCGACCTATCGCCGATCGATATCACTGTTGCCGGAAAAGGCATCGGGCTATATACAAACGATGGTAACGGCTTTATCATGATAAAAGAAAAGGGAAAATCTCCAGGCATGTCCGATTGGAATCGATCTAATTCCAATGTTGAACGGGTAACCCAACTCCTTTTGTTCAATTTTGTAAAACTCTGTGACATCATGCTTACGATTTGCCTAAGTTTTCTTCTGCGTATTAACGCGTTTGTGTGTTACTTGATTAAAGTTCATGCGATTAATTAGTTAGTTCATTTATTTGTTAAAACGTTGTATATGTTTCTCATAATCTCGCGCTTCTGGACATCTCTGTTAGTCGATATATGTGAAAGACAATGTTAGTTGTGGTTTGAGCACGCTCATTTGTGTTCTATCATGCACTGACCATGTTTGTTATGACTAGATACATTATTTTTCGTAATTAAGTGCTTAAAGTGGAGATGGTAATCTGAATAGAATAATCTTGAATCGATTCAATAGGAATTCTTGTTTGAAACTTAGAAGAAAGTTATTTTTCTGTGTTCAATCCCATATCAATTAGAGTCTTTTGAAATCTGTTAGGGGATTCTTAAGTCTAGGATATGCCCATACAATTGATAATGAATTTTGACCCTATTATGCTTAAAGGGAAGAAGCTATTTTGGGTTAAGGATCTGATTGACCTTGAGCTTAGGTCTTGATTGATTTATACTTGGCAAGTCTACCTAAGAGACTTGTTTTAATTCTGGAAAGCAATATTTCACTGCATATGTGCTTTTCCCATTTGAATTCGAATTGGCACCCTTCTCACCTATATAAACCTGGCCTTTCATTCACTCCAGAGAGTTTTTGTCACACACATAAAAAGCATCTTGCACACTTTCCTCACAGTTTTAACACTCTGCATAATCTGCTTACACCCTTTCTCTATTAAGTCTTTACTATACTGCAATACTAAAATAAAAAGAGTGAAACTGCATCACTAGAGGATTTGGAACAACTTTCTGGCGATTGTAACCTGTCCATCTTCTCCGAGCCTAATCTGTTTGATAATTTGCTAAAGGTATACCTGCTTCCCTTATCCTTCTCTAACTTCTAAACAATGGCATGCTGTCTGTAGCTAGAACCTGTTTATGTTTGATCTTTCTTGCATATCATTTGCTTGTTTGGGAGGTCCTTTCCTCCACCCTGCTAACCTCCGTTTTGCAGCATGAAAGGATAGCTCTATGGCTATACCAAAACTTATTTCACAGGCCTTTTCTTTGTGTTTGATAAAGCTTGGGTGCACACAGGGCACCTTTTTAACCTTTACCTTTGTGTGATCTGCTCCCTTAGAAACTCTCCCATCTTTGTATATTCTTAGGATCCCTATCTTTATTCTTTAAAACAGGGATATACCGCTCTCAATTTTGTGTATAGGGCTACCCAGGGGCCTTTTTCTAACCCCTCTCCTATGTGTTGCATCATTCATTAAAAGAAACTGGGAACCTTGCACGCAAAATTTGGCGTAGGAATATGTTCATGAGTAGAAGTTGATCTGAACAAGCGTTTTGGTAATCACTCAGCATTTTTCCTGTGAAATTTGGACAGTTTTGAGTAATAGGGGTCATTTGTGAAAGGACTGCTTATAATCTGCCCACTTCTGCAATTTTAAAACCCCCTGCTTTTGCATAAACAATCTGGGCCCAAAACCGTTTTAAAATCTGGCCCTCTATGTGTTTAAATATTTTTTGACAAACTTTAATCTTCTATACACTAATCTAATAGTGTATAGGTGAGTGTGAGTTTGGGGTCAACCATACAAAACTAATATCTATATTTTTCTAAAGCTATGTGTGTAACTCAATCATGTATTTGCACGTTATATATGTATACAATTATGTGCGGCAGCCTCCCTTTTGTGAATTTGACTGTTTCTGTGTACCCTTTTCAAAAACAGCCCTTTATCTAAATACTTTTCAAAACTGACCCCTAAATAAAAATAACTATTAAGGTTAGGGCTCGACAATTAATGACGAGTCACACCGACCCTAAATGGTTAATATTTTGTTTTAAAAACAACACCCATTTGGTTTTGGTCCAAATCTGAAAATTATTTATAAAACTGCCCATTTGTGTAAACTGCTCTAAGTATTAAATTGCGCAAGTAAGCTGAAAACGAACACTCTTTGCATGTTTAATTATACTTTCGATTCGGTGTTTTAACTAGAGGCCTTGAAACACGATTAAGCGTCAACATAGGTCGTATGTGCGAAACTTAAAATTCTATTTGCATGTGTATTGTCTGCATATGTTTAGTTTTATTTACTTTCATAAGTTAAGACACAAATTTGACCTCCCAAGTTAGTATCGCATGATAGTATTCACGACTTTATCTCAAAATATAGACTCGGATGGGAACCACTTTTTGTGGGATTTGGGAAAGTGCCTAACACCTTCTTCCCCGAGTTATTTGGACTTCTTACCCTTTTGAATCTCTGAAACCAGACTAGTATGGTAGTTAAACTCAACCTTAGACACTTAGGTGGCCTAATACACCTTAGAAAACTATATTTGGTGGCGACTCCAATTCTCAAACTCAAACGAGTTACCCAGTTAAATCCGAAACTCGACTCGCTCCGAGTTGAGTCTAAAATCGGGTGTGACAGCTACTAATCAATAAGGGTATTGATTTCACCGACTACTGCACCAACACACCACCAGGATCACCAGCCGAACCAATGTATTTTAGAATCCTTAAAAGGATCAACAAAATGCTTATGTTCTGGAAGTAATTTTTATTTTAGTATGTTAAGAATATTTACCTACATTTGAATGAAGCTTTCAGCATTTTTGTTTTGAATCAAGCAAGTATTTTATTACAAATTAAATTAAACTATACTACCATTTCATTCGCAATAAATATTGCATATCAAAATACAACTTTCATTCATGGTGCAAGATTGAATTTCATTTGTGGAATTATGATCGGATTACAAACATTGCTTACCAACTTCTTCATTTCCCACCTTTAACCCCACTTAACAAAAGCAGAAATAAACCACAGCATATAAGAATCACAATCCATTGGTGGAATATTTTCTTCTTCATCATAGCAATTCTAATGGCATCAACAATAGCAAACTCCTCAAGTTCCTCCACCTTCTTCTTCAAACATCCAACTTCACGATTAAGGGTGTCATTTTTCTTTTTCAGGTTATTGATAACAACAACAGCTCTAGAAGGAAATTCATTGTCCTCCCATTCTCAGTAACCACATGATTCAGCCTATAGCAATTCAAAAATTTAGTAAATCATCAAAGTTATTAAACAACATAACATCCTATAACACAAATAAGTAATTACTTATGTCTCATTTCGAACACTTGAAGAAGCGTCTCCCACCATTCATTGGAGTCCAAGCCGTGAACTCAGCAATGATTCCACAAAGGCATTTCTTACCCGACCCATATAAAGTAATAATCGACCCCTCACTTATTATCTCTTGTAGGGTATTGAATCCTTTCACAAATTACACAAGAAACACTAATTTGTGAAAACGTAGTCAAAAAATCAAACTACAACTTTAATTGGTGAAATTTATCCAAATCGGAACCATAGCTGGAGTTATTTGATAGGGAATGAAATGGGGTAAAAAGATTTGGGTTGATTGGGTTGAATTGTGGGGTTGGGTTAAAATGTGGGGTTGGGTTAAAAATTGGTGTGGGGTTGGGTTTAATTTTTCTTATGTGGAGGCTGAGTAGGATTTATTTATGCCACATGGACAAAATTTATCCTACTCAGCTGGGAGTTAGTGAATAAGGGCATAGTTATAATGAACTTATCACGGTAAGGGCAAGAATATACAATTCTTTTAAAGGAGGATGAATCTAAGCAATAACGCATAATTTAAGGATAAATATGACGATTTTCCCTATAACTTACTGCCAGAGTTGATAGAAAGAAACATCAGATACATAATTATGTATGTTCTTTAATGTTGTGAATATGTCTAACCTGTACAAAGAGAGGAATGTAATTAGACCTTTTTTTCGGCCATAAAATAGAATAAGAAGATTATGAAAACAGGTCGGTTCAGGTTAAATGGGTGGATTTATAAAGGAATTGGGTATTTATAATTGGATAATTTGATTTTGAGTTTGACATGCGTCTATCCGTTAAAATTAAGGGCAAATTTGTGCCAAACTATAATGGAAGGGTTATATTTGAACCAAAAGTATAACGGGAAGGGTATCTTTGAATCAAAAGTATAATTATGAGGAATATATTTAAACCACCTTTGATAGTACAAGGGTATATTTGGCCCGTTTCGGATAAAAAAAAATATGAAAGTAATAAAAGAGATGTATTGTTTTTTGCGAATAGGCGGTTTCGTAGTGAATCACTTGTGTTGAATACAATGGAGGAGAAGGGTATATATAGTGTTAGATTTACCACAATCCTAATTATTGTAAAATACTATATTTATAGGCTGTGAGTCTGGTAACATAAGGCGGTGATATTAAGTAAAACCTAACTAGTAAACTGCTAATCTTAAGGCGGTTAGGTATGTGCCTTTTGGCCTTGGACCCGTGTCAGCTGAGCGGCCGTGGCTGTGTGGCAGGATTCTCAGCACTCGATAAGTAGTAAAGTAAGTTTAGCCTCTGCAAGCTAGACTCGTATCCACATAATAATAGGTGGTATATATTTAACTATACAGTCAGTCCCCGTACTTATTGAGTGCTGCCGTAAGCGGTCAAGAACTAAAAGAGATATGTGAAAGGATATCACACTGACTCTCTAATTCTACCAACTGCCTTGAGCGGAATAGGCGCTTCGTTCCTCCTAGAGTTCTATGCGTCTATGCCTAATTGGATTTGTTAGTCTTCCGCGTCTTTCCAGTGCCTGTTATTCCTCATATCATTTACCCCACCGAATCATTTCATATCTTTTGCAATAATTTCTCCTTGACAGTTTCATGCTCATCCTTATCTTCTTGTTCCTATATAAAGGGGCCTCCTCTGCAGCTTATTTTCTCAAGTCTCTCACCTTCTGAATATCTTGTTCCTTCAAAGTCGCCTTCCTTTGCAAAGGAGATACTGTTCTTCCTTGTTCCCAATGCTTATTTTTGATGCAGACTCTTTGCCTTCTTCAAAATATCACCATCTTCAAGAGACGATGGTGTGCGAGAAAACTGAAATAACAGAAACAGATGTCTTCTTCTTTCTTCATGCTTCTATTCTGGCTGAAAATGAGGAAGTCCCCCATGTCATGAGACTTGAAGGGTATCCTAATGGCGTTCTGCAGAATGTCTTCATAAAAGGCTATGGCGTGATTACTGAGTGTAACGGCTCTACTGGCTGATGAACTGCATGGGAGAAACTTCAACAACTGTCACATGCTTTGACGAGCCTACTTGCATCACTATCCATCCGAATATGTCCTGCAGTGCCCTTCATGAATTTCTCTTAGCACATTGTCAGCTTTTGTCAGGCAAAAGCATTTAATTAATGGGCCGCTGAACATCTTCCGATATAGTTCTCCTTGAATCAGACAGTAGCGTGTCGCTTGCATCCGCAGCTGCTTGCTCTATTTCTAGTCGTCAGGGAGTGTTTCCTTATCCAAATACTCGATAAGTGTCTGGCGCTAATCCTAGATGAGTCTAGTGGTATTGTGAAATTACTTTGGTTAGTCATTTCGAGAGCTAGGATTCTGATTGGGATGCCGATAATTTTAAAAGGTTCGTAAGTTTCATTAGGACCTGTTTCTTGAGTTTGAATTGAATCGAACTTCGTTTGGTAGGTCTCGAAAGAAGGTTTCAGTTTTCGTTGTCAGTAAATCTTAAAAGAGGTTTACGAGCTCGATTTGGGCAAATGAGCTTCGATTCGAAATTTGAAAGTGTTGTTAGGTTTGTATGGTCATTTGTGACCTGTTTAAACTTTCGAAGTGAATTCTAAGGTTGTTCGAATAGTTTCTGCCAAAGTACATAAAGTTAAGAATTTGATCTCTTTCCATTTAATTCGCATCTTGAGTGTAGGAATCTGATTCGAGATCCGACTTCGCGAGTAATTTTTATTATATATATTTAAAATGATAAATATTTTTACTGTTCATGTCTGAATTTTTTTTTTCAATTTTCCGACCGAATCGGTCGGAAATATGAATTTCTGAAGAAAAAATTACCCAAATTTCCTACCGAATCGATCAGAAATCTGGGTAAAACCTTCAAATAAAACCTGCAACTAGAGTAGTCACCACCTTCAATTCAATACAATGCAGTAACCAATAAACAACAGGCTTCAACAAGCCTTAATTTCTTTAATACAATTCTAACAAACACTTGCTTAACACATCTAACGCAAGTCTAAACAACAAGCTAAACAAGCCTTAATCGTTTAAACGACAAGTCTAACAAGTTCAATAATATCAATACTTCATAACCAACATAACAAACAAGTTGAACAAACTCAACCACAAGTCTAACGATCAAACAACTTAAACATAAGCAACCACAAGTCTAAAACATATGTCTAAAAACATCAACAATTCATTACTACTATGTTCCATCTGAGTCAGACTCGGACGACAAACTGTATCGACGTTTGCTCTTGCCCTTGCCCTTGCTCTTACTCTTTCTCTTGCCTTTTCCCTGTTCCTTTTCCGACTTCTCCTTCATAAAGTTCCTCATCATATCCTGCATTGCTTGGAAATTTGCCTCGTTGCATTTACGATCTTCTTCGCGCTCTTTCTTTAGCACTTCTATTTTATTGTGCAACGACGCTTCCACCGATGGATTAACTGAAGAACTAGAAGACTAAATGCCAATCAAACCTAGATTTAGACGACCTGAGGAATATTATGATCCAAGACCGTATGCACATCCCTTATTTACTGCACCAGTCACCTCCAACTATAGTGTTGTTTCCTCCTCAATTGACAGTTGAGTTGGGGCACTGCTACCATTTTCTGATGCCTGACTTGCAATTCTCACTTCATAGGCTGCTAGATATTCCTTCTGAAAAAATTTAATAACAAGAATTATAATTATAAATATTGAAGGATTATATAAACAAGTTTGAAGTTAATAACTTACATATAATTTTCTAGCGCTCCTCGACCCACACTTCTTTGCCTTCTTTGTGCTTAAATATATGCCTCTTCGTAAAGAACTCACGCATAATCAGTGGGCGCCCTTCTTCCTTTTCCTACAAAATTATAATAAAATTAGTTAGATAAAATATTAATGAGTGTTAAATTAAAGATTACATATAATAAATAGTAAGTTACCAATCTAATCTGATGAGTGGTTGCACTAATTCAACCCTCGGTGTGCAACGATCCACCATTTTCGGAGGCTCGAGCTGCCTTTCCTTGTACGCTCTTCTTCTAAAACTCTTCACTCCCCAGTAAAGCATCAGATCTTTCCAAGATTCTGGGAATATCCATCTTTGCCGACATGTATGTAGGGAATCTTTGATTCTATCTGCGCATTTATGGAGGAAATTGCTTTGCACTTTATTATCAAAGGACGGATGGCACACACACTTTGTTTGAAATAATTAATAATATCATATTAAAAAAAGTAATACTTGACTAAACTATTAATAAATAAAACATAGTTAATACCTTAAAAATGTCAAACATCTCCATCTTTCGGGGATAGGGTACCTTACCCCAGGATAGCCACGCCTATGTACACTGAAGTCGTATTCATTCCGTAACCAAGTGTATAGCGTTGTTCGATGGATAAAAACTACATAAAATTCATTAGCGTTAATAAATATATTCAATAATTAAAAATTATAAATATATTAAATATTTAAAAACTAACTAAAATAATACTTACCTACGATTTCCCTCAGGTTCAATCCTCAACCTCCCTTCAAGATTGAATGTGCCAAGCTCACCAATGTACGTACTCAAATCAATAGGATGTACAGAAGCGCCCGCAGACGGGGATGGTGTAGGGGTCTTAAACTGCAATCTAAATGCCGACGGAGTAAATGATGATGGGGATGGTGATGGACTGGAAGATGGAGAATGCATGGATGAGCTCATGCCATGCGGACGAACAACATAATCTGGGGAAAAAAGTGGCATGCCAGGCGTAGGAATAAACTAACATGGAGGGTTGGATCCATACATAGAATGCATGTTAGGGTAAGCCACAGAGGGATTAGTGAAAAAACCAGTAGGATATGTAGACGGCGGACATGTAGGAAGCATATGAGGTAAAGGAGCAGTAGTATGAACAGAAGAAGGAGAGGAACTTTGAACTTTATTTTTCCCCTTAGATTTATTAGCCTCCCCCATAGATGTCATCTCTATAATATAAGAACAATAAATTAGCACAATATAAATTTATATGGAATACATTTATAAAGTAATACTAATAAATGAAGTAGTAAAGTAACAACATAAAACTACCAACAAATCAATCATCATCGCTCGTCTCAATTTCATCAACTAGTTGTTTTTCCTCGCTCGTGTCATTGTCATCAACAAATTCTTCTTCACATGTTTCAACATCATCAACATATTCTTCCTCCTCGTTTTCTCTAGATGTTCCTTCTCCAAAATTATTCATTTTTTTGCACGACTAACCACCGAAATATCAAACTCTTCATAGATTCCTTCACTATGTCCATTTGACCTTGTGTGATTAACTCAACTATTTTAGAACATGGTTTTTTCCTTGTACCCTTAGAACTCGGATCAAACCACTTACACAGAAAAAACACCAATCTTTTACGAGGCCAACCTGAGGTAAACTCTACTTCTAAAATCTCCTAGATCACACCATAATAGTCAAAATCTACATCTTGATCACCAGTACCACCTTTCACACACACACACACACACTGTTGTTATTAGTTTTCTTCCCAAGGACCATTCTTTAGTATGAAACTTGTACCCATCGATAAAGTACTTAGACATCTTCTTATAGTTATAATAATGTTCGTAAGATATATCATGCAACAATGGGATGTTAATGCTATTAGTCGGATTCAGTACCTATATAATGTTCAAGAAAGTTTTACAAGTTAAACCAACTATTATATAGCTAAAAAATTTACGTATTAGTTTATGTAACACTTACAAATCCTCTAAACCAATCTGACAATCTTTCATAAACAACAACAGCGCCAAATTCTGTATCAAAGTGACTATTTGGCGCAAATACAACAAAAAATCTCATTAGTTAAAATAATGATGGATCTTGCATGTGTTGTAGCTCCTTTTCTGTCCCGGTCAGATAATTTTTTTACTTCACCTTTTTCCCGTCCTGTATCAGGTTGATTAAATATAGAAAATACTGGATAATTCAGACCATTATGCCATGCCAATCCGGTCTATTTCTCAAACATGGCACATTATGATCGAAATAATATGAACATAAACTAGATATGCCTCACATATTGACCCCTCAATTTGGGACCTGTTTTTCACGTTTCGCTTACACTTGCCAATAATCCTGCATAATAAATTTATTATTAAATTTACCTAAGCTAAAAAAAAACTGAGCTAATGATAAAAGGACATTACATCTCAAAAGGATACATCCAGATACAGTGCATTAGGCCTCCCAAAAATGCCTCTTCCGCAAGATGAATTGGAAGATGTTCCAGTACGTTGAAGAAACCAGGCGGAAAGATTTTGTCAACTTAGTTGAGACTATAGGGAAGTTTCTTTCCATCAACTTAATATTTTCTTCCTTCAATATCTTAGGACACAACTTCTTAAAAAGTAAGCTTGTCTCTGTGAGGGGTTTTCATGTTTTATCAGGCAAGCCATTGAGTGAAATTGGGAGCAATTTTCCCATGAAGATGTGACAATCGTAACTTTTCATGTGCATCAACTTTTCTTCTTTCAGATCAACACACCTTTCTAAGTTTGACGTATACCCATCAGGCATCCTCAAATTCTTTGCCCAATCACAAATCATTCTTTTTCCATCTAATTCAAATGTGTAGCTGGCCTTGGGCATCCGAACCTTGTTGCCGACATGAGATAAGTGTAACTCAGATCGCCTACAAAAATCCTGAAGGTCCAACCTGGCCTTCAGGTTATACTTTGCCCAAATAAATTCTTTTCAATATACACGGGATCCAGGTTATGTCGAAGAAGATTATTCTTCCAATAAGACAACTCCTAGAAGATGCTTTGTTTAGTAAACACTATAACCAGGTTGTTTAGATGGCCATTGCTCAGATACCTTAGGATACATATTAACCCTACCCTAAATTTCTCTTCCAGGCAACCTTCTAGGAGGCTCATCTAATTCAACCTGATTCTTCATAAATGCACTAGTGTTATTCCTAAACAGATGATCCATTGGCAAGAATCAACGGTGACAGTCGAACCATGTGTTCTTACCGCCATTTGTCAAAGTGAATGCTTTTGTATCTTCCAGAAAACAAGGGAAAGATAACTTTCCAACAGTGGACCACCAAGACAACATTCCATAAATTGGAAAGTCATTTATAGTCCAAATCAAAGAAGCATGCAGTTGAAAGTTATATTTTGTTGATATATCATATATTTCCACACCTTCATGCCACGGTAACTTTAACTCATCAATCAAAGGCTGCAAAAATACGTCAATCGAGGCTTTCGAGTTATGTGGACCCAGGATAATGCAATTCAGAAACAGATATGGACTTGTCATGCACATTTCTGGCGGAAGATTGTACGGCGTGACAAATACAGGCCAACAAGAATAGGGTGTAGAAGAAACATCAAATGGAGTGAACCCATGTGAACATAAACCCAACATTATGTTTCTTGGTTCACTAGAAAATGCCGGGTACACCCTATCCATATGTTTCCGTGCCTCACCATCTAACAGATGACTTAGAATGCCATGCTGTTTTATACGCTCATGGTGTCATCTCATATGAGGAGCAGAACTCATCGACGCATACACCCTCCTAACCTAGGTATAAGGGGTAAGTAATGTGTCGCCATAATAGGGATCAACTTCATTTTAGCATTTAGGACTAACTTGTAACGCGTCTCTCCACAAAATTTATAATTTTCTAGTTCTGCATCATCCTTATAGAATAACATCCAACCGTTGCCACGACAATGAATTCTCTCCGAAGAAAGCCCTAACGTGGAATCAACTTCTTAGTGTAGTAATAATTAGTTGGTAATTCCATGTTAGTCGGATAATGATCATTCATAAGCCCAATGATGGAATCCATGGCTACTTGAGATATACTAAAATCAGGTTTATTACTTAACAATCTAACAGGAACTGACAACATAGAATGCACTGAGCCTTCGTACAATGGACAACTAGCTTCCTCCAACCTTTTATAAAAGAGCTTAACCACATCATTGGGAACGTGCTCAATAGTTGGTTGGGATGCACCCGGTTGGGATGGCTCCTCTGGGTACATCCCAAAAGCATCATTAACCATATCACTCATTCGATAATTATCAAGATCATTCTCCATAAACTGACCACTCCCACTGCCATAAGCATTTTAAAAATTAACATCACCGCCCCTATCATCAAACTCTCCATGATGAATCCAAATAAAATAATTTGACATAAAACCCTTCCTATAAGGATGTATTTCAACATCTACCAAACATTTTCCTTTTATGCACATGCATTTCTCACAAGGACACTTAATCCGCCCATGCCTTCTAAAATCATTAAGTGTTTTTGCTTTTTCAATAAATTCTCCAACACTTTTTGCAAATTCAGCCCTCATCTCCGCCGCCCGGGATTATTTTTATTATATATCCAACAACGATTTTCATATTCCATATCTACACAAAGACTAGAAGTTTAGAAAAATTGAGATACATACTAATTTTCAACTATAAAAATAATAATTTATCATGAAACACTAGCAATTTAAAAAAAATTAAGTAATTGTACAACTTAATAATATTATTAGTATTATATCATAGTCATATTTAATTTGGCTATTAATTTTATATTACTAAGTAATTTATATTTTAGGATTATCTTTTAGTAATTAATACCACTTCTTATGTGCAAATTATATCTATTTCTTAAAATGTATAAACTATTTACTTTTCTATAATAAGTTGGAGCAATTTAAATGTCAATATTTCAAGAATCAAATGAAATAAAATCAAAAATTACAAAATGGATATTTTGAAATAATTTATTTAATTCAGATCAATTTATGAAATAAGATATTTTAAGTTGTGTAGCTACTTTATTTTCTTATATCTAATGTCTATTAAATTATTGTTAAGTGTGATACTAGTTCATTTGCTAACTTTAAGCTATGAAAGTTTCATACTTTCTCCCTTTTGTAAAACAAGTATTTCATTCTAAATAAATTGTTAAGTGATTTTGTAATATAAAAATATGCATTAGTTATATATGGTTAAATGATGAAACTTTATTTTCATACATATAACAATAATCCATTGGTTCATTAAAGATGCAAACAAGAAGGTTAGATCTTTAATAATGACAAATATTTATTATTGGTATAGAGGATTTATAAATAAGAATGCGTACCTAAAATAGGACCTGGGAAGCTCAGGAATTCTCCCCCTTCTCTCTACCTCTTCCCCTTTTTTCTTAGCACATTAACTATACAACTCACCTTCCTATGGCCTCCGATCATGACTATCCTAATCCTAAGTCGCTGACTCTACCTCCCAAGCCACCAGATTTATCAATTAACGCCCAAAAAAATAGTCAATCAATTTCAACTAGTACATATCAAGACTTTTCCTTGGATAAACCAACCTATTATTCAAAATTACTCGACCAAACAAACATGCAATCCCTGAAAGATTTTCTTCCCTATCAAACAGTCATGGACATGCACATGCAACCACATCAAATCGAAGAAGATGATTTAACTGAATGCATTTTTCTATCTATTGAGAAAAAACAAAGAATTTATTCTCCATGGATAAATTCTGTTATTTTTAAATTGCATGGAAAGAGGTTACATCATCAATATGTATATGAAAATTTATTAAAATTATGGAACTTGCCAGAAGATTTTCCCTTGATCGATTTAGGTGAAGACTACTATGTTGCAAAGTTAACAAGACATGAGAGTCTTCACAAAGTTTTAACTGAGGGGCCATGGTTTATTAATAATTTTTTTGTATCTATCAGATGTTGGGAACCAAATTTTGTAGCATCAGAATTTTGGGTTCGTCTACCATGCCTTCCTATAGAATTTAAGCTTGTTACAACTGCAATTTGGGTTCGTCTACCATGCCTTCCTACAGAATTTTTCGATAAAGATATACTGAGAAAATTAGCACAAAGCTTGGTAAGCTATTAAAGGTAGACTTTAAGACATCTACAGCTATGAGAGGAAGGTATGCACGTCTATGTATTGAAGTCCCTCTTGATGTTCCAGCTATAAACCACATCTTCATAGAACATCATAAGCAAAGTGTGATATATGAAGGAGAAAACATATTATGTAAATCATGTGGACGGTTAAACCATCTTCTTGATAATTGTCCTTACAAATGTCTTGCTAAATTTGATGAAGCTACAACCACCCATCCTACACCTATTGCTACAACAAAACTTAAAACCAAAATGGGGGAGGATGAATGGCTAACTGTGACCTTTTCCAGAAAAAAGAAGCTGCAAATATTAAGAGAGAAGCACTCTAGTTTGGCTCCCTCAACAAGTAAAGAAAGTCATCATACTATAGCTAGTACAAGTGGTCAACCATCATCAAGTAAGTCCTTTAATTCGTCAAAATCTAAAATTTTTTATAAAGTCATTAATGAAAAAAATAATATCTCTTTAAATCAGAAAGTTAACCATACTACTAATCATTTTGAGGCTTTAAATTTTCTCCAAAATGAAAAATTAGAAACTCAATTAGTTAATAATCGTGAGTCAAATAATGAAGTTGTCTTTGAAACTAAAGATCAACCACTAGAAATTACCATGCAAAATTGTTTGGAAAAAGAATTAGAAAATAACAAGTTAGAAAATGAGGTGTCTACCTATGGGCACGACACATGCATGAATATTGACCCCACCGCCACATGTTCAAAGACTACAAGTTTAGAAAAATTGAGATACATACTAATTTTCAACTATAAAAATAATAATTATCATGAAACACTAGCAATTTAAAAAAAATTAAGTAATTGTACAACTTAATAATATTATTAGTATTATATCATAGTCATATTTAATTTGGCTATTAATTTTATATTACTAAGTAATTTATATTTTAGGATTATCTTTTAGTAATTAATAACACTTCTTATGTGCAAATTATATCTATTTCTTAAAATGTATAAACTATTTACTTTTCTATAATAAGTTGGAGCAATTTAAATTTCAATATTTCAAGAATCAAATGAAATAAAATCAAAAATTACAAAATAGATATTTTGAAATAATTTATTTAATTCAGATCAATTTACGAAATAAGATATTTTAAGTTGTGTAGCTACTTTATTTCTTATATCTAATGTCTATTAAATTATTGTTAAGTGTGATACTAGTTCATTTGCTAACTTTAAGCTATGAAAGTTTCATACTTTCTCCCTTTTGTAAAACAAGTATTTCATTCTAAATAAATTGTTAAGTGATTTTGTAATATAAAAATATGCATTAGTTATATATGGTTAAATGATGAAACTTTATTTTCATACATATAACAATAATCCATTGGTTCATTAAAGATGCAAACAAGAAGGTTAGATCTTTAATAATGACAAATATTTATTATTGGTATAGAGGATTTATAAATAAGAATGCGTACCTAAAATAGGACCTGGGAAGCTCAGGAATTCTCCCCCTTCTCTCTACCTCTTCCCCTTTTTCCTTAGCACATTAACTACACAACTCACCTTCCTATGGCCTCCGATCATGACTATCCTAATCCTAAGTCGCTGACTCTACCTCCCAAGCCACCAGATTTATCAATTAATGCCCAAAAAAATAGTCAATCAATTTCAACTAGTACATATCAAGACTTTTCCTTGGATAAACCAACCTATTATTCAAAATTACTCGACCAAACAAACATGCAATCCCTGAAAGATTTTCTTCCCTATCAAACAGTCATGGACATGCACATGCAACCACATCAAATCGAAGAAGATGATTTAACTGAATGCATTTTTCTATCTATTGAGAAAAAACAAAGAATTTATTCTCCATGGATAAATTCTGTTATTTTTAAATTGCATGGAAAGAGGTTACATCATCAATATGTATATGAAAATTATTAAAATTATGGAACTTGCCAGAAGATTTTCCCTTGATCGATTTAGGTGAAGACTACTATGTTGCAAAGTTAACAAGACATGAGAGTCTTCACAAAGTTTTAACTGAGGGGCCATGGTTTATTAATAATTTTTTTGTATCTATCAGATGTTGGGAACCAAATTTTGTAGCATCAGAATTTTGGGTTCGTCTACCATGCCTTCCTATAGAATTTAAGCTTGTTACAACTGCAATTTGGGTTCGTCTACCATGCCTTCCTACAGAATTTTTCGATAAAGATATACTGAGAAAATTAGCACAAAGCTTGGTAAGCTATTAAAGGTAGACTTTAAGACATCTACAGCTATGAGAGGAAGGTATGCACGTCTATGTATTGAAGTCCCTCTTGATGTTCCAGCTATAAACCACATCTTCATAGAACATCATAAGCAAAGTGTGATATATGAAGGAGAAAACATATTATGTAAATCATGTGGACGGTTAAACCATCTTCTTGATAATTGTCCTTACAAATGTCTTGCTAAATTTGATGAAGCTACAACTACCCATCCTACACCTATTGCTACAACAAAACTTAAAACCAAAATGGGGGAGGATGAATGGCTAACTGTGACCTTTTCCAGAAAAAAGAAGCTGCAAATATTAAGAGAGAAGCACTCTAGTTTGGCTCTCTCAACAAGTAAAGAAAGTCATCATACTATAGCTAGTACAAGTGGTCAACCATCATCAAGTAAGTCCTTTAATTCGTCAAAATCTAAAATTTTTTATAAAGTCATTAATGAAAAAAATAATATCTCTTTAAATCAGAAAGTTAACCATACTACTAATCATTTTGAGGCTTTAAATTTTCTCCAAAATGAAAAATTAGAAACTCAATTAGTTAATAATCGTGAGTCAAATAATGAAGTTGTCTTTGAAACTAAAGATCAACCACTAGAAATTACCATGCAAAATTGTTTGGAAAAAGAATTAGAAAATAACAAGTTAGAAAATGAGGTGTCTACCTATGGGCACGACACATGCATGAATATTGACCCCACCGCCACATGTTCAAAGACTACAAGTTTAGAAAAATTGAGATACATACTAATTTTCAACTATAAAAATAATAATTATCATGAAACACTAGCAATTTAAAAAAATTAAGTAATTGTACAACTTAATAATATTATTAGTATTATATCATAGTCATATTTAATTTGGCTATTAATTTTATATTACTAAGTAATTTATATTTTAGGATTATCTTTTAGTAATTAATAACACTTCTTATGTGCAAATTATATCTATTTCTTAAAATGTATAAACTATTTACTTTTCTATAATAAGTTGGAGCAATTTAAATTTCAATATTTCAAGAATCAAATGAAATAAAATCAAAAATTACAAAATAGATATTTTGAAATAATTTATTTAATTCAGATCAATTTACGAAATAAGATATTTTAAGTTGTGTAGCTACTTTATTTCTTATATCTAATGTCTATTAAATTATTGTTAAGTGTGATACTAGTTCATTTGCTAACTTTAAGCTATGAAAGTTTCATACTTTCTCCCTTTTGTAAAACAAGTATTTCATTCTAAATAAATTGTTAAGTGATTTTGTAATATAAAAATATGCATTAGTTATATATGGTTAAATGATGAAACTTTATTTTCATACATATAACAATAATCCATTGGTTCATTAAAGATGCAAACAAGAAGGTTAGATCTTTAATAATGACAAATATTTATTATTGGTATAGAGGATTTATAAATAAGAATGCGTACCTAAAATAGGACCTGGGAAGCTCAGGAATTCTCCCCCTTCTCTCTACCTCTTCCCCTTTTTCCTTAGCACATTAACTACACAACTCACCTTCCTATGGCCTCCGATCATGACTATCCTAATCCTAAGTCGCTGACTCTACCTCCCAAGCCACCAGATTTATCAATTAATGCCCAAAAAAATAGTCAATCAATTTCAACTAGTACATATCAAGACTTTTCCTTGGATAAACCAACCTATTATTCAAAATTACTCGACCAAACAAACATGCAATCCCTGAAAGATTTTCTTCCCTATCAAACAGTCATGGACATGCACATGCAACCACATCAAATCGAAGAAGATGATTTAACTGAATGCATTTTTCTATCTATTGAGAAAAAACAAAGAATTTATTCTCCATGGATAAATTCTGTTATTTTTAAATTGCATGGAAAGAGGTTACATCATCAATATGTATATGAAAAATTATTAAAATTATGGAACTTGCCAGAAGATTTTCCCTTGATCGATTTAGGTGAAGACTACTATGTTGCAAAGTTAACAAGACATGAGAGTCTTCACAAAGTTTTAACTGAGGGGCCATGGTTTATTAATAATTTTTTTGTATCTATCAGATGTTGGGAACCAAATTTTGTAGCATCAGAATTTTGGGTTCGTCTACCATGCCTTCCTATAGAATTTAAGCTTGTTACAACTGCAATTTGGGTTCGTCTACCATGCCTTCCTACAGAATTTTTCGATAAAGATATACTGAGAAAATTAGCACAAAGCTTGGTAAGCTATTAAAGGTAGACTTTAAGACATCTACAGCTATGAGAGGAAGGTATGCACGTCTATGTATTGAAGTCCCTCTTGATGTTCCAGCTATAAACCACATCTTCATAGAACATCATAAGCAAAGTGTGATATATGAAGGAGAAAACATATTATGTAAATCATGTGGACGGTTAAACCATCTTCTTGATAATTGTCCTTACAAATGTCTTGCTAAATTTGATGAAGCTACAACCACCCATCCTACACCTATTGCTACAACAAAACTTAAAACCAAAATGGGGGAGGATGAATGGCTAACTGTGACCTTTTCCAGAAAAAAGAAGCTGCAAATATTAAGAGAGAAGCACTCTAGTTTGGCTCCCTCAACAAGTAAAGAAAGTCATCATACTATAGCTAGTACAAGTGGTCAACCATCATCAAGTAAGTCCTTTAATTCGTCAAAATCTAAAATTTTTTATAAAGTCATTAATGAAAAAAATAATATCTCTTTAAATCAGAAAGTTAACCATACTACTAATCATTTTGAGGCTTTAAATTTTCTCCAAAATGAAAAATTAGAAACTCAATTAGTTAATAATCGTGAGTCAAATAATGAAGTTGTCTTTGAAACTAAAGATCAACCACTAGAAATTACCATGCAAAATTGTTTGGAAAAAGAATTAGAAAATAACAAGTTAGAAAATGAGGTGTCTACCTATGGGCACGACACATGCATGAATATTGACCCCACCGCCACATGTTCAAAGACTACAAGTTTAGAAAAATTGAGATACATACTAATTTTCAACTATAAAAATAATAATTATCATGAAACACTAGCAATTTAAAAAAAATTAAGTAATTGTACAACTTAATAATATTATTAGTATTATATCATAGTCATATTTAATTTGGCTATTAATTTTATATTACTAAGTAATTTATATTTTAGGATTATCTTTTAGTAATTAATAACACTTCTTATGTGCAAATTATATCTATTTCTTAAAATGTATAAACTATTTACTTTTCTATAATAAGTTGGAGCAATTTAAATTTCAATATTTCAAGAATCAAATGAAATAAAATCAAAAATTACAAAATAGATATTTTGAAATAATTTATTTAATTCAGATCAATTTACGAAATAAGATATTTTAAGTTGTGTAGCTACTTTATTTCTTATATCTAATGTCTATTAAATTATAGTTAAGTGTGATACTAGTTCATTTGCTAACTTTAAGCTATGAAAGTTTCATACTTTCTCCCTTTTGTAAAACAAGTATTTCATTCTAAATAAATTGTTAAGTGATTTTGTAATATAAAAATATGCATTAGTTATATATGGTTAAATGATGAAACTTTATTTTCATACATATAACAATAATCCATTGGTTCATTAAAGATGCAAACAAGAAGGTTAGATCTTTAATAATGACAAATATTTATTATTGGTATAGAGGATTTATAAATAAGAATGCGTACCTAAAATAGGACCTGGGAAGCTCAGGAATTCTCCCCCTTCTCTCTACCTCTTCCCCTTTTTCCTTAGCACATTAACTACACAACTCACCTTCCTATGGCCTCCGATCATGACTATCCTAATCCTAAGTCGCTGACTCTACCTCCCAAGCCACCAGATTTATCAATTAATGCCCAAAAAAATAGTCAATCAATTTCAACTAGTACATATCAAGACTTTTCCTTGGATAAACCAACCTATTATTCAAAATTACTCGACCAAACAAACATGCAATCCCTGAAAGATTTTCTTCCCTATCAAACAGTCATGGACATGCACATGCAACCACATCAAATCGAAGAAGATGATTTAACTGAATGCATTTTTCTATCTATTGAGAAAAAACAAAGAATTTATTCTCCATGGATAAATTCTGTTATTTTTAAATTGCATGGAAAGAGGTTACATCATCAATATGTATATGAAAAATTATTAAAATTATGGAACTTGCCAGAAGATTTTCCCTTGATCGATTTAGGTGAAGACTACTATGTTGCAAAGTTAACAAGACATGAGAGTCTTCACAAAGTTTTAACTGAGGGGCCATGGTTTATTAATAATTTTTTTGTATCTATCAGATGTTGGGAACCAAATTTTGTAGCATCAGAATTTTGGGTTCGTCTACCATGCCTTCCTATAGAATTTAAGCTTGTTACAACTGCAATTTGGGTTCGTCTACCATGCCTTCCTACAGAATTTTTCGATAAAGATATACTGAGAAAATTAGCACAAAGCTTGGTAAGCTATTAAAGGTAGACTTTAAGACATCTACAGCTATGAGAGGAAGGTATGCACGTCTATGTATTGAAGTCCCTCTTGATGTTCCAGCTATAAACCACATCTTCATAGAACATCATAAGCAAAGTGTGATATATGAAGGAGAAAACATATTATGTAAATCATGTGGACGGTTAAACCATCTTCTTGATAATTGTCCTTACAAATGTCTTGCTAAATTTGATGAAGCTACAACCACCCATCCTACACCTATTGCTACAACAAAACTTAAAACCAAAATGGGGGAGGATGAATGGCTAACTGTGACCTTTTCCAGAAAAAAGAAGCTGCAAATATTAAGAGAGAAGCACTCTAGTTTGGCTCCCTCAACAAGTAAAGAAAGTCATCATACTATAGCTAGTACAAGTGGTCAACCATCATCAAGTAAGTCCTTTAATTCGTCAAAATCTAAAATTTTTATAAAGTCATTAATGAAAAAAATAATATCTCTTTAAATCAGAAAGTTAACCATACTACTAATCATTTTGAGGCTTTAAATTTTCTCCAAAATGAAAAATTAGAAACTCAATTAGTTAATAATCGTGAGTCAAATAATGAAGTTGTCTTTGAAACTAAAGATCAACCACTAGAAATTACCATGCAAAATTGTTTGGAAAAAGAATTAGAAAATAACAAGTTAGAAAATGAGGTGTCTACCTATGGGCACGACACATGCATGAATATTGACCCCACCGCCACATGTTCAAAGACTACAAGTTTAGAAAAATTGAGATACATACTAATTTTCAACTATAAAAATAATAATTATCATGAAACACTAGCAATTTAAAAAAAATTAAGTAATTGTACAACTTAATAATATTATTAGTATTATATCATAGTCATATTTAATTTGGCTATTAATTTTATATTACTAAGTAATTTATATTTTAGGATTATCTTTTAGTAATTAATAACACTTCTTATGTGCAAATTATATCTATTTCTTAAAATGTATAAACTATTTACTTTTCTATAATAAGTTGGAGCAATTTAAATTTCAATATTTCAAGAATCAAATGAAATAAAATCAAAAATTACAAAATAGATATTTTGAAATAATTTATTTAATTCAGATCAATTTACGAAATAAGATATTTTAAGTTGTGTAGCTACTTTATTTCTTATATCTAATGTCTATTAAATTATTGTTAAGTGTGATACTAGTTCATTTGCTAACTTTAAGCTATGAAAGTTTCATACTTTCTCCCTTTTGTAAAACAAGTATTTCATTCTAAATAAATTGTTAAGTGATTTTGTAATATAAAAATATGCATTAGTTATATATGGTTAAATGATGAAACTTTATTTTCATACATATAACAATAATCCATTGGTTCATTAAAGATGCAAACAAGAAGGTTAGATCTTTAATAATGACAAATATTTATTATTGGTATAGAGGATTTATAAATAAGAATGCGTACCTAAAATAGGACCTGGGAAGCTCAGGAATTCTCCCCCTTCTCTCTACCTCTTCCCCTTTTTCCTTAGCACATTAACTACACAACTCACCTTCCTATGGCCTCCGATCATGACTATCCTAATCCTAAGTCGCTGACTCTACCTCCCAAGCCACCAGATTTATCAATTAATGCCCAAAAAAATAGTCAATCAATTTCAACTAGTACATATCAAGACTTTTCCTTGGATAAACCAACCTATTATTCAAAATTACTCGACCAAACAAACATGCAATCCCTGAAAGATTTTCTTCCCTATCAAACAGTCATGGACATGCACATGCAACCACATCAAATCGAAGAAGATGATTTAACTGAATGCATTTTTCTATCTATTGAGAAAAAACAAAGAATTTATTCTCCATGGATAAATTCTGTTATTTTTAAATTGCATGGAAAGAGGTTACATCATCAATATGTATATGAAAAATTATTAAAATTATGGAACTTGCCAGAAGATTTTCCCTTGATCGATTTAGGTGAAGACTACTATGTTGCAAAGTTAACAAGACATGAGAGTCTTCACAAAGTTTTAACTGAGGGGCCATGGTTTATTAATAATTTTTTTGTATCTATCAGATGTTGGGAACCAAATTTTGTAGCATCAGAATTTTGGGTTCGTCTACCATGCCTTCCTATAGAATTTAAGCTTGTTACAACTGCAATTTGGGTTCGTCTACCATGCCTTCCTACAGAATTTTTCGATAAAGATATACTGAGAAAATTAGCACAAAGCTTGGTAAGCTATTAAAGGTAGACTTTAAGACATCTACAGCTATGAGAGGAAGGTATGCACGTCTATGTATTGAAGTCCCTCTTGATGTTCCAGCTATAAACCACATCTTCATAGAACATCATAAGCAAAGTGTGATATATGAAGGAGAAAACATATTATGTAAATCATGTGGACGGTTAAACCATCTTCTTGATAATTGTCCTTACAAATGTCTTGCTAAATTTGATGAAGCTACAACCACCCATCCTACACCTATTGCTACAACAAAACTTAAAACCAAAATGGGGGAGGATGAATGGCTAACTGTGACCTTTTCCAGAAAAAAGAAGCTGCAAATATTAAGAGAGAAGCACTCTAGTTTGGCTCCCTCAACAAGTAAAGAAAGTCATCATACTATAGCTAGTACAAGTGGTCAACCATCATCAAGTAAGTCCTTTAATTCGTCAAAATCTAAAATTTTTTATAAAGTCATTAATGAAAAAAATAATATCTCTTTAAATCAGAAAGTTAACCATACTACTAATCATTTTGAGGCTTTAAATTTTCAACAAAATGAAAAATTAGAAACTCAATTAGTTAATAATCGTGAGTCAAATAATGAAGTTGTCTTTGAAACTAAAGATCAACCACTAGAAATTACCATGCAAAATTGTTTGGAAAAAGAATTAGAAAATAACAAGTTAGAAAATGAGGTGTCTACCTATGGGCACGACACATGCATGAATATTGACCCCACCGCCACATGTTCAAAGACTACAAGTTTAGAAAAATTGAGATACATACTAATTTTCAACTATAAAAATAATAATTATCATGAAACACTAGCAATTTAAAAAAAATTAAGTAATTGTACAACTTAATAATATTATTAGTATTATATCATAGTCATATTTAATTTGGCTATTAATTTTATATTACTAAGTAATTTATATTTTAGGATTATCTTTTAGTAATTAATAACACTTCTTATGTGCAAATTATATCTATTTCTTAAAATGTATAAACTATTTACTTTTCTATAATAAGTTGGAGCAATTTAAATTTCAATATTTCAAGAATCAAATGAAATAAAATCAAAAATTACAAAATAGATATTTTGAAATAATTTATTTAATTCAGATCAATTTACCAAATAAGATATTTTAAGTTGTGTAGCTACTTTATTTCTTATATCTAATGTCTATTAAATTATTGTTAAGTGTGATACTAGTTCATTTGCTAACTTTAAGCTATGAAAGTTTCATACTTTCTCCCTTTTGTAAAACAAGTATTTCATTCTAAATAAATTGTTAAGTGATTTTGTAATATAAAAATATGCATTAGTTATATATGGTTAAATGATGAAACTTTATTTTCATACATATAACAATAATCCATTGGTTCATTAAAGATGCAAACAAGAAGGTTAGATCTTTAATAATGACAAATATTTATTATTGGTATAGAGGATTTATAAATAAGAATGCGTACCTAAAATAGGACCTGGGAAGCTCAGGAATTCTCCCCCTTCTCTCTACCTCTTCCCCTTTTTCCTTAGCACATTAACTACACAATTCACCTTCCTATGGCCTCCGATCATGACTATCCTAATCCTAAGTCGCTGACTCTACCTCCCAAGCCACCAGATTTATCAATTAATGCCCAAAAAAATAGTCAATCAATTTCAACTAGTACATATCAAGACTTTTCCTTGGATAAACCAACCTATTATTCAAAATTACTCGACCAAACAAACATGCAATCCCTGAAAGATTTTCTTCCCTATCAAACAGTCATGGACATGCACATGCAACCACATCAAATCGAAGAAGATGATTTAACTGAATGCATTTTTCTATCTATTGAGAAAAAACAAAGAATTTATTCTCCATGGATAAATTCTGTTATTTTTAAATTGCATGGAAAGAGGTTACATCATCAATATGTATATGAAAAATTATTAAAATTATGGAACTTGCCAGAAGATTTTCCCTTGATCGATTTAGGTGAAGACTACTATGTTGCAAAGTTAACAAGACATGAGAGTCTTCACAAAGTTTTAACTGAGGGGCCATGGTTTATTAATAATTTTTTTGTATCTATCAGATGTTGGGAACCAAATTTTGTAGCATCAGAATTTTGGGTTCGTCTACCATGCCTTCCTATAGAATTTAAGCTTGTTACTACTGCAATTTGGGTTCGTCTACCATGCCTTCCTACAGAATTTTTCGATAAAGATATACTGAGAAAAATTAGCACAAAGCTTGGTAAGCTATTAAAGGTAGACTTTAAGACATCTACAGCTATGAGAGGAAGGTATGCACGTCTATGTATTGAAGTCCCTCTTGATGTTCCAGCTATAAACCACATCTTCATAGAACATCATAAGCAAAGTGTGATATATGAAGGAGAAAACATATTATGTAAATCATGTGGACGGTTAAGCCATCTTCTTGATAATTGTCCTTACAAATGTCTTGCTAAATTTGATGAAGCTACAACCACCCATCCTACACCTATTGCTACAACAAAACTTAAAACCAAAATGGGGGAGGATGAATGGCTAACTGTGACCTTTTCCAGAAAAAAGAAGCTGCAAATATTAAGAGAGAAGCACTCTAGTTTGGCTCCCTCAACAAGTAAAGAAAGTCATCATACTATAGCTAGTACAAGTGGTCAACCATCATCAAGTAAGTCCTTTAATTCGTCAAAATTTAAAATTTTTTATAGTCATTAATGAAAAAAATAATATCTCTTTAAATCAGAAAGTTAACCATACTACTAATCATTTTGAGGCTTTAAATTTTCTCCAAAATGAAAAATTAGAAACTCAATTAGTTAATAATCGTGAGTCAAATAATGAAGTTGTCTTTGAAACTAAAGATCAACCACTAGAAATTACCATGCAAAATTGTTTGGAAAAAGAATTAGAAAATAACAAGTTAGAAAATGAGGTGTATACCTATGGGCACGGCACATGCATGAATATTGACCCCACCGCCACATGTTCAAAGACTACAAGTTTAGAAAAATTGAGATACATATTAATTTTCAACTATAAAAATAATAATTTATCATGAAACACTAGCAATTTAAAAAAAATTAAGTAATAGTACAACTTAATAATATTATTAGTATTATATCATAGTCATATTTAATTTGGCTATTAATTTTATATTACTAAGTAATTTATATTTTAGGATTATCTTTTAGTAATTAATAACACTTCTTATGTGCAAATTATATCTATTTCTTAAAATGTATAAACTATTTACTTTTCTATAATAAGTTGGAGCAATTTAAATTTCAATATTTCAAGAATCAAATGAAATAAAATCAAAAATTACAAAATAGATATTTTGAAATAATTTATTTAATTCAGATCAGTTTACGAAATAAGATATTTTAAGTTGTGTAGCTACTTTATTTCTTATATCTAATGTCTATTAAATTATTGTTAAGTGTGATACTAGTTCATTTGCTAACTTTAAGCTATGAAAGTTTCATACTTTCTCCCTTTTGTAAAACAAGTATTTCATTCTAAATAAATTGTTAAGTGATTTT
Source organism: Petunia x hybrida (assembly GCA_037355625.1). Taxonomy (NCBI): domain Eukaryota; kingdom Viridiplantae; phylum Streptophyta; class Magnoliopsida; order Solanales; family Solanaceae; genus Petunia; species Petunia x hybrida. Next base: position 2,103,500 of record JBBBVM010001054.1, on the reverse strand, counting down.
GTAATATAAAAATATGCATTAGTTATATATGGTTAAATGATGAAACTTTATTTTCATACATATAACAATAATCCATTGGTTCATTAAAGATGCAAACAAGAAGGTTAGATCTTTAATAATGACAAATATTTATTATTGGTATAGAGGATTTATAAATAAGAATGCGTACCTAAAATAGGACCTGGAAAGCTCAGGAATTCTCCTCCTTCTCTCTACCTCTTCCCCTTTTTCCTTAGCACATTAACTACACAACTCACCTTCCTATGGCCTCCGATCATGACTATCCTAATCCTAAGTCGCTGACTCTACCTCCCAAGCCACCAGATTTATCAATTAATGCCCAAAAAAATAGTCAATCAATTTCAACTAGTACATATCAAGACTTTTCCTTGGATAAACCAACCTATTATTCAAAATTACTCGACCAAACAAACATGCAATCCCTGAAAGATTTTCTTCCCTATCAAACAGTCATGGACATGCACATGCAACCACATCAAATCGAAGAAGATGATTTAACTGAATGCATTTTTCTATCTATTGAGAAAAAACAAAGAATTTATTCTCCATGGATAAATTCTGTTATTTTTAAATTGCATGGAAAGAGGTTACATCATCAATATGTATATGAAAAATTATTAAAATTATGGAACTTGCCAGAAGATTTTCCCTTGATCGATTTAGGTGAAGACTACTATGTTGCAAAGTTAACAAGACATGAGAGTCTTCACAAAGTTTTAACTGAGGGGCCATGGTTTATTAATAATTTTTTTGTATCTATCAGATGTTGGGAACCAAATTTTGTAGCATCAGAATTTTGGGTTCGTCTACCATGCCTTCCTATAGAATTTAAGCTTGTTACTACTGCAATTTGGGTTCGTCTACCATGCCTTCCTACAGAATTTTTCGATAAAGATATACTGAGAAAAATTAGCACAAAGCTTGGTAAGCTATTAAAGGTAGACTTTAAGACATCTACAGCTATGAGAGGAAGGTATGCACGTCTATGTATTGAAGTCCCTCTTGATGTTCCAGCTATAAACCACATCTTCATAGAACATCATAAGCAAAGTGTGATATATGAAGGAGAAAACATATTATGTAAATCATGTGGACGGTTAAGCCATCTTCTTGATAATTGTCCTTACAAATGTCTTGCTAAATTTGATGAAGCTACAACCACCCATCCTACACCTATTGCTACAGCAAAAGTTAAAACCAAAATGGGGGAGGATGAATGGCTAACTGTGACCTTTTCCAGAAAAAAGAAGCTGCAAATATTAAGAGAGAAGCACTCTAGTTTGGCTCCCTCAACAAGTAAAGAAAGTCATCATACTATAGTTAGTACAAGTGGTCAACCATCATCAAGTAAGTCCTTTAATTCGTCAAAATCTAAATTTTTTTATAAAGTCATTAATGAAAAAAATAATATCTCTTTAAATCAGAAAGTTAACCATACTATTAATCATTTTGAGGCTTTAAATTTTCTCCAAAATGAAAAATTAGAAACTCAATTAGTTAATAATCGTGAGTCAAATAATGAAGTTGTCTTTGAAACTAAAGATCAACCACTAGAAATTACCATGCAAAATTGTTTGGAAAAAGAATTAGAAAATAACAAGTTAGAAAATGAGGTGTCTACCTATGGGCACGACACATGCATGAATATTGACTCCACCGCCACATGTTCAAACTCCACTACTACTATTTTATAAAATACCATGTATATGCAAGCAGATTCGGTGGCACCACAACAAAATAAATTGGTATCACGAAATTTATGTTTGGACACTCACAATCACTCTTACAACAACACTACTCCCACAAAACACACAAATACCAAAGTTAGTGCTATTCCAAACCCTGAAAAATCTCCAAATATCTTTCCACAGCCCAAGTTATCCATTAAAAATACCAAAAAGATTCTATGAGTATCACTGACTCACCTTCTCATTCTCCTTCTAATTCTTTTTGTAACTCAAACACACTACCCTGCATGCAAACGCCTATCACTACCCCATCTAATCCCACTACTACAAATTATATAAACCTAGATGGGGAAACTATTTCTTGCATAATAAAGGAAACAAATTCGATACCTTGTGCAACTACTACTCAGACATCTTTACTTGAAAAAGAAAATGAACAACTATAACATGAATCAAAACAACCACCAAACCCCACAAATGCCATAGATAAATCAACTTCTAATATTTGCATTACCACCAGTTCAAAACCAAGTTCTACAGTCTTGGCTCGAATCCATACTATGGGGTCAAGCAATTGCAGTCCCAATGAAGGTGAATGGACAATAAGCTCTTGTGGTCATCCAAAATTCACAATACCTAGCACGAATCGTGAGCGAGGGGATGCATCAAACAATGCAAAATTATATCAACAATATGTGGCCCAAATTTCTCCAAAACATGCAACACCCGAATCACCTCTAAAGGACCTACCATTCTTCCCCCCACGTGTACTACCACCTCAAAACCCTATCTTCATCCCATGGGACTTGGCCACGAATCAGCCAATGTATGCACCAATCGACCTGAATGGAATGAATCCTCACCTGAACCAACCGTTTGTGCCACCACAAGCCCCACCAGTGATGGAGATGGATGTGCCCCAACCACCAGCTCCCCCACCATCTCCACAAAACCATCTCAATCTACAAGAACCAGTCGAAAACAGGAGAGAGGAACAAGAAATAATAATAAGAGAGAGGGAGAGTCACACATAGTTTGCAAACCTAAATGAAATAATAATACTCATCTTCAAAGAAAGACGAGACAAAAAAATAATTCTAACTTTTCATCAGATTCTTTACAAATGTTCCTTGGATGTTCGAGCCCCAGCCAACAAGGCAGTGGAAAAATATGTTGTGGTTCTGAATTCCACACTGAGGACTGATCCAAACTTGGATATGGCTAATAATAATAATAATAATAATAATAATAACAACAACAACAACAACAACAACAACAACAACATGAATAGACAACATAATATAATTGTTTGGAATGCTAGAGGTGCACATAACCTTGACTTTCATAGGAACTTTGATGCCATTCTTGAGGTATACAAACCTGTTGTTGTAGCCTTATTGGAAACAAAAATGGATGATCATCATGATTTTAGGGTTTGCTATGATTTTACTGACTATGCTGAAATACTCTGTGAGGTTCGATCTGGAGGCATTGTTCTCCTTTAGAAAAATTATAGTGTGAGTTTCATTGACATTCATATCAAAGGGAATGAAATTCATGCAATGATCAAGGTACTTCAGCCTTCTTTTAATATTTCTTGGCTTTTTTCTATAACTTATGCTAGTACTTCTTATTTAAATAGAGGAATTTTATGGAAAGACCTTATGCAAATTTATAATAATTATAAGGGTCCTTGGCTAATTAGTGGTGATTTTAACCAAGTTTTAAATCAAGATGATAAGTGGGGTGGTAGGCCTGTTAACTATAGAAATGCTTCAAACTTTCGTGCATGCTTAAATTATTGTCGCCTCACTGACCTAGGGTTTAAAGGTCTTAAATTTACTTGGTCTAATCATAGATATAAAAACGGTTTAATTTTGGAGCGTCTAGATAGATCTCTAGCAAACCATGGCTGGATTACTCTATTTAAAGATGCCAATATCATTCATTTACCTAAGAGCTAATCTGATCACAATCCTATGCTTATTAGTTTAGATAAAAAGCTTATTCCAAATTGTTCTAAGCCCTTTAGACTTGAAACAATGTGGTTGTCGCATCCTAGCTTTAGAAACATAGTATTTGATGCATGGCATAATAAACCACTAGATGAAGCTTTAAAATATTTTAGGAAAATGTCATGACTTGGAATAAGAAAAATTTTGGTAATATATTTAGGAAAATCTAATACTCTAGCTCGATTAAATGGTATTAAATTTTTTCCATCTTATGCTACTAGTCGATTTCTCCAAAACTTAGAAAAGATCTGTTCAACGAGTATAACAAAATCCTAAGGCAAGAGGAAGAGTTTTGGAAACATAAATCTAGAATTGATTGGTTAAATTATGGTGATGCGAATACAAAATTTTTCCATGTTACAACCTTGAATCGTAGGAGAAAAAATCGTATCACTCACTTTCAAGAGGAATGTGGCAATTTAATTTTTGAGTCTAAACATATTATTGCACATGTGACTTTATTTTTTAATGATCTTTACGAGAAAATTCATACGATAATCAGCTTAAGCCAATACATGATAATGCTTTATGGTTTATTAAAGTTGATCTAAACTTGTTAGATAGACCTTTACTTGATTGTGAAATTACTAATGTCCTATTTTCATTTAAACCTTATAAAGCACCGGGACGGGATGGTCTTCATCCCATTTTCTTTCAAAGGTATTGGAGCATAGTTGGTAATTCTGTGAATAAAAGTGGAGTCATGCCTAAGGATTTAAATTCATCCTATTTTTTTCTTATACCTAAAATGAAAAATGCCGTCAACCTTAAAAAATTTTGGCCTGTTGGACTTTGTAATACTATTTATAAAATTGTCACCAAGATTATAGCTAATCGAATCAAACCACATTTGGATTTTCTTATTAGCCTTGTCAGTTTTATTAAGAATAGGAGAGCCTCCGAGAATACTGTTATTATTCAAGAAATTGTCAACAAATTTAGCCACATAAAAGGTGTCAAAAGTGAAATGATCGTCAAAATAGATTTAGAGAAAGCTTTTGACAGAATAGAATGGTCATTTATTCGAATTATGTTAGCTTTCTTCAAATTTCCACCTAACATTTCAAAACTAATCCTTTCATGCATCACTACCTCTACTATCTCTATCCTTGTGAATGGGAGTAGTACTCAATTTTTTTTCCATCGAGAGGAATTAGACAAGGAGATCTGATGTCCCCTTATATTTTTATCCTATCCCTAGAACTCCTTTCAATTTATATAAATTAACAAGTTGAGATAAATTTATGGAATCCTATAAAACTATCACCTAGAGGGCCTGAAATTTCTCATTTATTTTTCGCGGACGATCTTATTTTTTTGCTAAAACAAATGAAAAATTTGCTCTTAATATCAAAAACACTTTAAAATTATTTTGTGAGATCTCAGGGGAGAAGGTCAATAATACAAAAATCTAAGATCATTTTTTCTAGCAATATTTCCCCTACTCTGGCTACTCTTATTCTTGGCCTTTAAAGATGTAACCAGTTTGGTAAATACTTAGATTTTTCCATTTTAAGACATAAACCTAGACACTGTAATTATCAATTCATCCTTGATAACTTGTGCAACAAATTTTCTAGTTGGAAAATCAACTTTCTAAATCTAGCTGGTAGAGCTACCCTTATTAAGTCCACTCTGAATACTATTCCTAATCATATAATGTAATTTCATTCTCTCCCCAACAAATCCTTAAACTACATAGATAGAATTCAAAGAAATTTCTTATGGGGTACAACTGATGTTAAGAGGAAACTTCATCTTCTATCATGGGAGGTAGTCACCAAAGCTAAGAATTTAGGAGGGCTATCCATTACTCATGCTAGAACTAAGAATAAAGATAATATCTCTATCGTGGCGTTTGTTGACTAACCATAATGCCTTACGGGCTCAGATTCTTAGCAATAAGTATATTTTTAGACCTACTACTAAGACAGCTTCTTTTTTGGAATGGTATTAGTAGAACCCTACCTATTTGCTATAACAACACGAAATGGGTATTAGGAGATGGTAGGAATATATCTCTTTGGGAGTATAAATAGCTGCCTAATGGGGAGACTCTTAGAAGTTTAATTCATGGCCCCCTATCTCGTGAGGATATAGATAAAAAGGTAAGTGATATTGCCAATAGTAATCAGTAGGACACCTTGAATATAGGCTTTGATTTCCCTATTCACATTAAAGACCTAGTCCAGCAATGCCTGCGCTCCATAGATTCTTCTAGGATAGATTATCCTATTTGGGCTCTCATTAGTAATGGCATCTTTATTATAAAGTCAGTCTATCATCAAAAAGATTTCCCAACCAATAGTAATGAAGATTTCACGTGGTTATGGAAAGTTGATGTGCCTAATAAAATCAAACATTTTATTTGGCAATGTCAATATAATAAGCTGCCTACTAGGCACTACTTGAATAAGATTGGCATGAATATTGACCCTTTATGCTCTATTTTCAAGAATAAGGTGGAAAACACATGCCATATATTATTAGATTGCCCTACAGCCAGAAGTTTTTGGAGGAACACAGTTCATTGTCACATTAATGAAGATGAAAATTGACTACATGTTCTTAAGGATATGACTAATGTGCCTAATGACATATATTATACTTGGAATGAATTTATGTGCTTTTCTCTTTGGAACTTATGGCTCAATAGAAATAATAATACTAATATTAATAATCTAAGCTCTACTATAAAGTATGCTTATGTTCGTGATAGAGTATTAGAATTCAAGCTTCTCACAGCTCCCATCGCGAGAAATTCTATTACTAAAAATATAAAAGTTTATTGGACTCATCCAACTCATAATGTGATAAAGCTCAATTTCGACGGTTCTTTCAAGCCTAGTAAAAATTCAGCTAGTATTGGTGGAGTATTTAGAAACTTTAAGGGAGAATGGATATTGGGATATCATGAAGAAATCTTTGCTCATAGCCATACTCATGCTGAGTTGCTAGGCTATCATCAAGGTTTGCTAATAGCAATTAATCAAGATTATTTTCCTCTTGAAATCGAGACGGATTCAACCGAGGTAATTACCCTATTGGAGAATCCAACTCCTACTTATTTTTTACTTATCCAACATTGCAGGTTATTGATGATCCACTTGAAGATGCCATTAATTCGGCATAATTTCCGTCAAGGAAATAGGGTTGCTCACCTGCTTGCACAAGGAGCTCCTTCACAGTCCAAGTCTATGTCTACCATCCATTATGCAGTGCCTCCTGTTTTTGTTCACCAAGTCCTAGAAGATGATTGGATTGGCACTAATTTTGTTGTCACCATATCGGATTGTACTTGTTCTATGTTGTCTAAGCTAGGAAATTTGTGTGCTATTGAAGCATTGTTTATGTTTAGTATGAAGTCAACTGCTCATGCAGTGGACTCCCATGGAATCCGTATGAGTATCCTATGTAATCCTCCATAATTCTCTATTAATATAATTTCGTATATTAACCCCAAAAAAAGGACCTGGGAAAGTGTATGATTTTGATGTTGGAGTAATTATTTAAGAGAAATTAAAAATAAAAGTTGGTTAATTCATGTAATAAAGTGTAGGATTTTGATTGGTGCTTTCATCCTTGTTTATAGAGCAGTAAAGGTGCTGAAAGTCCACTTGTGCAAGATTTTGTATAGTTGATAAACAAAAACGCTTGAACCTGTCTAGAATGCATTTGAAGTTATCCGCTAAAATATTTATCCACTAGACTTATGAAACATAAATGAAATTAGGTATGTATGCCATACTCATTTATGAGTTATACAGAGCAGTGAGTCTAGTTCCAAAGCAAAGTAGCATGACTATTCCACTACTATTTTTCTGTTCACAAATTACTCCTATTTATGAGTCTTTCTTCATTCTCTTTCTAATATCTTAAGATTTAATATAGGAGATTTGGTATATCTTCTCAGAATATCTTGTTGATCTCTTACTGTGTGTGCAAGAAAAACTCATAATAATCCAGCCAACATTGCCGTACTTGTCGAATAAAATGCAATAAATCCTAACACCAGTTTTGCCCCGTAATATTCCAAAAAGGATCACAATAATTCACGATTACAACACAAGTATAAGAAGTCACAATAAGAATCACTATTGTTCATTGTCAAAACCCCAACAACCCATCACCTTAAACCTCATTTTTCTTGTTTCTTTAGCCATCTTTCCAATTCAAGAACATGGCTACCATTTCAAGGCTGACAAATCCAGGCACTAAAAGTAAATTCAAGAACAGGGCTAACAAATTGGGGTAGGCTAAAAAATTAAAGAACATGGCTACTTTTGTTAGCCAAACAGATACTTAATCAGCTTAAGCAGGGGCAGTTTAGTAATTAGTAGTACTTCCTAAAGTTAGTTAGACGAGTTGGTTATAACTAATTTCTGTTAGGATTGATTCTTTAGCTTTCCAGTTTGTATAAGTAGCCTTGATGAGGCATTGTTCAAAATACATTACATTGATATGAATACAGATTCTCTCTCTCAACTATCCTCTCTCCTCTCTATTCTCCTCAATTAGGGTTCATACTCTTAGCTCGACTTAGCTCATGGTATCAGAGCAAGAATCATTGCTGGATCTGTGAATTGATTCTGGTACATTTACTCTGTTCATTATTTGTTCTTGTTTACTCTCTAATTTCTTGAATAATTCAAAGACTTCCGCTGATAAAATGGCACAAACTGGTGACCAGAACACTACTCTCATCTTAGATCATAATCACCCTCTGTATTTGAACTCTAATGATGTTAGTGGCATATCTCTGATTTCAATCCAATTGACTGGTAGTGAGAACTATTCTTTGTGGAGTAGATCCATGCGTATTGCACTGCTAGGAAGAAACAAACTGGGGTTAGTTGATGGATCTTGTAGTAAAGACAAGTACCCAGAAAATGTTTGGACCCAATGGGAAAGGTGTAATGCAATTGTACTTTCTTGGTTGATGAACTCTGTGTCAAGCAGCCTGTTAGGAGGAATAGTGTATGCTGTAAATGCTCAAATGGTGTGGAATGATCTAAAGGAAAGGTTTGATAAAGTTAATGATTCAAGAACCTTTAATTTGCACAAGGAGATCACTACACTGACTCAAGGAACCAATTCTGTTGCTGTTTACTTTACAAAACTGAAAGACATGTGGGATGAGTTTGAGGCATTGGTGCCCACTCCAAGTTGTGATTGTGAGAGATCCAAGGATTTCAAGACATATCTGCAGAAACAGAAGCTATATCAGTTCCTAATGGGGCTCAATGACTCCTACTTGCAAGCAAGAAGCCAGATTCTGTTGATGAATCCTACACCAACAGTAAACCAAGCCTATGCCATGATTATTGGAGATGAGAGTCAGAAGGGCTTGACTGTGAACAATAGTATCCTGGGAGCTGCACCTGTGATTGGTGGTTTGGATCAAGTAGCTATGTATACTAAGACTAGGGGATATCAGCAGAACAAGAGACAGGCTAGAACCCTATACTGTGAGCATTGTAAACTGACCAATCACAACAAAGAAGAGTGCTGGAAGTTACACCCAGAAAAGAAGAGAAGAAGAACTGGAAATACTGCATATAATGTTCAGGCTGATAATGACTCCCAAGAAATTTGGCCTAGTGGTGCTCAGCAGACAGGATCATGTACATTCACCCCAGAACAGTATGCCCAGATTCTGCAGATGCTTGGAAATAACACAGGATCTAATGCAGCTGTGAACATTGCAGGTACTAGTAGTGCCTTTCTAGTATCTAACAATTCTCAGGAGTGGATAATTGACACAGGTGCTACAAACCATATGGTGTCAGATGTTGGTCTGTTAGATAGGAACTCTTCTCAGCTTAGTTGTCCAAAGAAAGTGTTCTTGCCTAATGGTGATACAGTGTGTGTAACTCACACAGGAACTAGCACACTAACAGGGAATAATGTCCTCAACAATGTGTTTCACCTTCCACAATTCAAATATAATCTGCTCTCTGTGTCTCAGATAACTAAAGACCTAGGCTGCTCAGTCACCTTTTATCCCAATTTCTGTGTGTTCCAGGATCTTTGCAATGGGAAGGTGAAGATGATTGGTAAAGAAAAAGGGGGCCTATACACAATGCAAGGTCAAGGGCAAGCCTCAAGCAGAAGCATAATGGAAGCAGTCAGCCTAGCTACTAGCATTACTGATGCAGATATTACTCTTTGGCACAGAAGACTAGCTCATGTGTCACCTTCAGTACTTAAGAAAATTCTAGCAGTTGAATATACAAGGATTGGAAAAGTGTTAGATAACTGTTCAGTGTGTCCTTGTGCTAAGCAAGTTAGACCTCCATTTCCTGTTAGTACTACAAGAAGCAATGTTGTTTTTGAATTGATACATGTTGATGTCTGGGGTCCTTATAAAACTCCTACTATTGAGGGACACAAGTACTTCTTGACTATTGTGGATGATATGACTAGAATGACCTGGATTGTGTTACTCAGACTAAAGTCAGATGTGTGTGTAGCATTACAAAATTTCTTTATCTTGGTTAGAAATCAGTTCAGCAGTTCTGTCAAAACTATAAGAACAGACAATGGAACTGAGTTCCTCAATTCAACCTGTATAGCCTTGTTTCAAAGCCTTGGGATTACTCATCAAAGATCATGTCCATATACCCCACAGCAGAATGGTGTTGCTGAGAGAAAACATAGACACATCTTAGAACTAACCAGAGCAATCAGGTTTCAGGCAAATGTGCCACTCAAATTCTGGGGACACTGTGTGTCAGCTGCTGTATATCTCATGAATAGAGTGCCTTCCTCAGTGCTAGGCAATGTCTCACCCTTCCAAAAATTTTACAACAAGAAGCCTTCACTTTCTCACCTAAAAGTCCTGGGCTGCCTATGCTATGCTAAAGTAGTGCAGGAACATGACAAGATGGCATCCAGAGTAAGAGTAGCATGTCACATGGGCTATTCTGAAGTACAGAAGGGCTACATACTCTATGATCTGACAAACAAAGTGTTCTTTGTTAGTAGGGATGTGGTGTTTAAGGAAGACCAGTTTCCTTTCAAACACCAGGCCACTACACCTCCTATATTCCTAGACAACTGGCCCCCTAATGAGGATCAGGAGGCACACTCTTTACCACAGGGCAATTTACCCTTGAATCAAGGGGGAGTAAATGCAGACCAAGAAGATAATGAAGTTAATGGCTCATTAGATCCAGAAGTGCAGGACCTTCCACCAGCTCAAATAGAGCAGTCTCCACAAGCTCAAGTAGAGCATCCTCAAATTGAGCATCCCCAAAATCTCTCTCAAATACAACCTATCAGACCATCAAGAACTAAGAATCCACCACTGTGGATGAAAGATTTTGTGTCCCTAGGAGTTCAAGATGACATTCTATATCCTCTAGCTGATTTTCTGTCCTATGACAAACTCTCTCCTAAATACCAAGCCTACATTGCTAAATTCTCCAATGAAACTGAACCTTCCTGTTATGATCAAGCTGCCAAAGATCCAAGATGGATTGAAGCTATGAAAGCTGAAATAGAAGCACTTGAAAACAACAAGACATGGACTGTTGTCACCTTACCTAAAGGCAAGAGACCAATAGGGTGTAAGTGGGTGTACAAAATTAAATACAAAGCCTCAGGAGAAATTGAGAGGTTTAAAGCAAGACTGGTAGCTAAAGGCTTTAGCCAAAAGGAAGGTATAGACTACAATGAGACTTTCTCACCAGTAGTTAAAATGGTGACAGTCAGAGTAGTGTTGTCAGTTGCTGCTGCTAGGAACTGGCCAATTCACCAGATGGATGTTTTCAATGCATTTCTTCAAGGTGATTTATATGATGAAATCTATATGACCCTACCTCAAGGATTTAAGAGCCAGGGGGAGAATCAAGTGTGCAGGCTCACTAAATCCCTGTATGGACTTAAACAAGCTCCTAGACAGTGGAATGCAAAGCTGTGTGAGGCTTTAAGAATAATGCAGTTTAAGCAGAGCCAGCTAGATCATTCTTTGTTTACAAGAAGGACCAAGAATGGTTTAGTAATGATCCTAGTGTATGTTGATGACATGCTTATTACAGGTGATAGTTTGGAACTGATAGAAGAAACTAAGAACAAGCTACAGCAAGCCTTCAAGATGAAAGATTTGGGAGAGCTTAAATACTTCCTTGGCATAGAATTTGCAAGGTCTGAGAAGGGCATTCTAATGCATCAAAGAAAGTATGCTTTGGAACTCATTTCCCAAGCTGGACTTGGTGCAGCCAAACCTGCAAGCACTCCCATTGATCCTAATGTCAAACTCACCACCTGGGAATATGACAAACACTTGAAGAAGAAAGGACTAACTGACAAGTTATTACCTGATCCTACCCCTTATCAAAGATTGATAGGAAAGCTCCTATATCTAACTGTTACAAGGCCTGACATTGCCTACAGTGTCCAAACACTCTCTCAGTTTATACATCAACCAAAAACATCCCATCTAGAAGCAGCAATGAGAATAGTCAGATATGTCAAAACTCAGCCTGGACAAGGGATCTTGCTCTCAAACAGTCCTATTAACTACATAAATGCCTATTGTGATGCAGACTGGGCTGCGTGTACCATCACTAGAAGATCAGTCACTGGATTCTTTATAAAGCTAGGAGAATCTCTAGTATCTTGGAAATCCAAGAAACAAACCACAGTATCCAAGAGTTCTGCAGAAGCAGAGTACAGAAGCATGGCTTCTCTGTCAGCAGAAGTTACTTGGCTATTCTATCTTCTCACTGAGATTGGAGCTGCATGTGAGTTACCAATAAAAGTTCACTCTGACAGCAAGGCTGCCCTGCAGATTGCTGCAAACCCCGTGTTCCATGAAAGGACAAAACACATTGAAATAGACTGCCATTTCATAAGGGAAAAGATTGTACAAGGCCTGATAGCTACACAGTACATATCTACTAAAGATCAACCTGCTGATGTTCTCACAAAGGGTTTGAGTCGTGTGCAGCATGCTTATCTATGCTCCAAGCTAGGAGTGCTCAATATCTTTGCACCCTCTAGCTTGAGGGGGAGTGTTAGCCAAACAGATACTTAATCAGCTTAAGCAGGGGCAGTTTAGTAATTAGTAGTACTTCCTAAAGTTAGTTAGACGAGTTGGTTATAACTAATTTCTGTTAGGATTGATTCTTTAGCTTTCCAGTTTGTATAAGTAGCCTTGATGAGGCATTGTTCAAAATACATTACATTGATATGAATACAGATTCTCTCTCTCAACTATCCTCTCTCCTCTCTATTCTCCTCAATTAGGGTTCATACTCTTAGCTCGACTTAGCTCAACTTTTTAAATCAAAAGTAAATGGAACAAGCAAGAAGTAAAAAGTTGGGGCAGAAAATTTTTTTTTAAAAAAAAAGAAAAATAAAGTTGCTGCATCGGAAAATTCACCTCACCGGTCGGAGTTCTGCTCCACTGCCACCGATTTACTATTCACCGCTTGGATAGATGAAAGAACTAAATATTTGGGTGAAAATGTTAGGGTTTTCATATTTTGGGGTAAAATGAGAAGCAAAACAAAGAAAATTGAAGTTACCAATTTGTTGGTAGAGATTTGATGAAACAACTTTGTTGATTTGTAGTCTTTTGCCCGTGTTTTTGATGATTTTACTGTGTTTGCCCGTGTTTTTGAGAAGAGGAAGAGAGAGGAGGAGAAAAAACCGAAAAGAAAGAGAGAAAGGGAGGGATCTGACCGTGTATTTTTGAAGCGTCCAACCGCTTCAGTCGGATAGAATAAAAAAAGATTTAAAAAAGGCTCCTACCGATTCGGTTGGACCTTTTGAAACAAAATAAATAAATACTAATGTATTTTATCTGTCCGACTGATTCGGTAGGAAAACTTTGTCGATCTCTTATCGGTCGGAAAAGATTATTTTTGGCAGCGAAAACCCAACGCCTACACAATTTTAAAAGGTAACGCCTCATAGAGCCAACGCTTCATATCAATGCATGTTAATGGGAGCAAATATTATAAAGTTCAAACCATAAAACCTAACACGAGAAGACACAAACAACTGTGTCAATGGGAGATCAGTTTCAAAGACTATGCTACAACGTCAAACAGTCGCATGATGATGCTGAAGTTCCTAACAAGTAAAAGACATACTGTTAGGAAAAGACAATACTATATTCTTCTTCTTCTTCTTTCAATTGTCTAACGAGGAATTTCTGATTGATATCATTCTTAGACTTTCATGCAGCAAACAACTTTCGAAGCAAATTGGTACGCAAATGTTTGTTTTCTCCTGTCCACTTATTACTTCGTCACATGATTCGTTTATGGGAGCGAATATTATAAAATCTCTCGCATAATCTAATTTTACACGATCTATATTATGTTGAGACATCTGAAAATAGTAGCGTACGCAAGGAAACGATTACAATAAGTTTGTAAAATATCAATATTCTATCGGTGAAAAGTTTTGGGAAAAGCTTGATTAACGTTTTAAAAATTTAATAGCATGATTTAATTTAAGACGGTCATTTTTCAAAGGTGTGAAAAAATTAAAAGGTCGGTCTTGGACAAAACCATATTACGATAATGAGTCCATTAGGCACCGCACATGAGTATTTTGTCAATAAATTTATGCTCACCTCCATAAACTGTAGTTTGTTGCTGTCAATGCTCTTTGTCTCCATGTTTTAAATCGTCAGCTTAATTTCGAATAAAAATTTCTATGCCCTATTATTGGGCTGAATTTTAGTTAAATGGCTCTCTTTTGGTTCTTAAACTTTTATAAATAAATGAATTTTGGCACCAAAGTTTATTTTACTTCGTTTGTGATTTTTTTTTTTGGTAATTAGGATACTAATATATTACTTAATCAAAAGGCGTACAGGGAACAGTTTGTTGAGAGGACAGTCTAGCAGTAGTGTTTGCAGTTGGCATAACAGCGCCTCTGTTTAAAGAATTACAAAAAGTAGTACTATTACACAATGAAACAGAAGTAGCAAAAGAGAAAATACTAGAGTGAGTAACAAGTCTAGTTCTAAAGCGGCCTTCATGGTCCTGTTGGAACAACGGTTGCACAAAAAGTGGAGGGTGATCCAAAAAAGTGATGATGTTGTCCCTTGGTAATGAAAGTGCATATTTAGCCCTACTATCAGCAACAATATTTTGTTCCCTATACGAGTGCAGCAACTGTAAATCGCTGAGTTGGAGGAGCAAGTACTTGCAATCATATAGTACATGTGAGTAAGTATGGCAATTGGAGTCGAGAGATGATATAACTTCCTGAGCGTCATCATTAATTTCAAGGTGATTGAAATGTAAATGTATTGCATGATATAATCCTTGGATAAGGGCATAAATTTCTATTTCAGTGCTGGAGAGTATACCAGTTATATTCCCTACAAATCCCATAATCCAATTTCCATTAGAGTTCCAAAAACTCCCCAAAACCACTTATAGAGTTAGAGGGATCTAGAGCACCATCCGTGTTAAGCTTGATATAACCTATTTTAGGGGGGAGCCAGAGAAGGTGTATAGTAACTCGTGGTGGGGGTGTCTTGAGCTTAAAAGCTAAGTAGTGGTATTCCTAAGCCTGATTGATCTGAGCATGATAGTTCACAGGAGCATGCTTATGTTCAAACAGGTTCCTATTGCGAGTTAGCCATATATGCCCAAGTAAAAATAGGATTAAAATTTAAAAAGGAATAGAGCAAATAGTGCACATGGGTTTCTGCTGAAGTAGAACTTGAAGAATAGTGTTGGGGGGGGGGGGGGGGGGTTGGGAGGGGACATTACAGCTGTTATGTGTGTTTGAATGTGAGTAGTTAAGCCTAAAAAATGCCATAACTGGATTGCGTTTGGACAGTGGAAAAAAAATGGTAAATGGTTTCAGGTACAGTGTGACAGTATGAGCATTGGGGATCTTGGAAGATATTTATATTTGCCAAATAGGCAGACGTGGGCAGACGTGAATGAGAAAATAACCATAAGAAGGTTTTAAGTTTTGGAGGAACTTGTAGGCGCCATAAAGTGGTGAAGATAGGAAAGGTAGGCAAAGGAGGTTGAGGCACAATATTGATAAGATGATAACATGATTTGACTGTGAAATCACCGTGATTAGTTCAACCCCAAATTAGATGATCCGGAGGAGGAGAAAAATTTGATAAATAGTAATTTGAAATTTCAGATTGAAGTGTTTGAGGAGAACGAATAATGATCCAGAAAAGTCCCAAGTGTTATGGTTAATTAAGTCAGAGACCTTGGGATAAGAATTGGCGAGAGTTAATGGGCCTTGAATAAGAGGAACAGATGGGGAGTGCTGGAGATAGCCAGGAGTCTTGCTAAAAGGATATACTAGCACTGTTGCCTATTTTCCATACAAGCCATTGTTGAGAAGATTTCCACCCGATAAGAAGGTGTTTCCAAGTGCGAGAGAAGGAAGTGGGATTGGTTTTGCATATATTTATGAGCTAGAATGGAAGCTCAGGGAGAAGTTGGATTTTTGAAAATACGCCATGCCATACTTGCAAGAAGGGCTTTATTCTTAGGGCAAAGTCGTTTAATCCCTAGACCCCCTTCATCCGTAGGAGTTGTAACGGCTGACCATTTGAGTAAATAGAGCCTACGACGAGTTGAAGTAGTACTCCATAAGAAGTTTTTTTCGTAAGTTTCAAGGGTTTTAATGATATAGGAGGGGAGATATTGATAATTGGCCTAATTGGGTTTGGTTTTAAATATTGAAAAACTCAAAAATTTTCCAAATGATGTACACTCATTGATATTAAAACAGCTTTTCATAAAAAGTTTATCAGCTGTAGTAGTAGTTTTTTGAAAAATAGACCTTGGATTTGGTAAAATTTATTTTCTGACCAGAGACAAAATTTAGAAAATAGATCGATTATGGTGTGACAACTAGTTTCGTCCGTTTGGGAAACTAAAATAATATCATCAGCAAATAAAAGATGAGAAATACTAGGGGCATTAGCATGAATTTGAAGAGGTTTCAAATTTTGGCAATCAACAGCCATGTTAATGTTGCGCGAAAAATTTCCACATAGGATAAAGAGGTATGGCGATAAAGGGTCACCTTGACGGATACCGCGGGATGGTTTGAAAGAAGTGTGAGGTTGGCCATTTATAAGTATTGAAATAGAAGAAGTAGAAATACAAGACATGATAAGAGTAATTAATTTTTGAAGAAAATTGAAATACGTAAGCACTTGAAACTCCATTCAAGCCTATCGAAGGCTTTTTCTAAATCAAGTTTAAGGAGCATATAGGAGCGCTTACCTTTTGTCTTTTTAAAAGTATTAAGTATTTCTTGAACAAAAAGAGCGTTATCTGATGCCCTTCTGTTTTGAAGAAAAGCTGATTGAGAGGGATATATAAGTTTATCAAGGTAAGGTTTTAAACGATGGACTATAATTTTATTAATGATTTTGTAATTAGCGTTACACAAGCCAATGGGATGGTATTACATAATGTTAATAGGGCTTTTGACTTTGGGAATGAGACATAAGTAGATATGATTAAGTTGGTCGGGAACTTTACTAGTTGAAAATACGTCTTTATATAGAAGGGTAATAAAAGCTTTAATATGATTCCAGTATTTTTGGTAGAAAAAGGATGATATCCATCCGAACCAAGAGATTTATACGGGTTAAAAGAGTATACCACATTAAAAATTTCCGCATCTGTTAGGGGAGTGGTAAGAGTTAAGGCCTCGTCATGGGAAGTAAAATTATGAGTAGGAAAGACATTAACTAAGGTAGAGGATATATGGTCCGTGGTAAATAGATTTGAATAATAATCTTGTATAATATTATTAATGGTAGATTGGTCATATGTCCAATTGCCCAAAGAGTTTTTTAATGCATAAATATTATTACAATAGCGATGTTGAAGCGTAGATAGGTGGAAAAACTTTGTATTTGCATCTCCGTCTGATAACCAAGTTAAACGAGATTTAAGTTTCCAGAAATCTTCTTCTAATTTAAGAAGATGATTATATTAAGTAAGAAGATCTAGATCCACTTCTAAATTTTGGAGAAAATTACTAGAAGGATATTGCGGGGAATTTTGTAACCCACTAATGCGGCTAATAGTTTCTTGTTCATAAAGAAGATGTTGCCAAATGAGGAATAGTTCCATTCTTGCATTGCATCAGTAAAATTTTTTAAAGCAGGGTCCAGCACGTGGCCACTAAATTATTAAAACCAGGACAAGGGGTCCAATTTGTTTCAAAACGAAATGGTTTATTGGAGTTAGTGTAATGTCTGTCCAAGTAGAGCAATATTGGGCCATGGTCTGAGTGTGTGTGAGGCAGGTGTGTGACACGAGATTCAGAGTATTATTAAGCCAATCATAGTTAGATGAGCAGATTTAACTAAAAGACCTCCAAAAAAATTAGTGTGACTAAATGACCTCCTTTTTTTCTTTTTGACTTATTTTTATATGGAAAAATAGTTAATGAGGTTTAGTGGGGGTCGGGGGCTAGATTAGAAATATGAAAATTTGTGGGTAAAACTGAATATTGTAGGAAAGTATATAAACTAAATAAAAAATATGTCATATAGTGGGTCAAAAATGGGTCTTGGACACAAAACGGGTCTTGGACAAAATTTCTCTTCCCTCTCTTCCAATTTCAGAAATTATTTCATCCTTTCTTCCATTTATTTTACTGCCATTACCGCTCAACTTTCAAAATCTTACATAGCTTTCGCCGTTTTGGAAGATAGAAGTAGTAGTCGAAGTAATTTCGAGAAATCCCAATTTATTCAGGTGAGAAACCCTAATATCATTACAGTTTATTTTTTCTGGTTCTTTTTTGTTAGTTTTAGAACTTATGAAGAAACCTCAATGATGGTTTTCGAAGAATTTAGGTTTTTTCTTTTAGATGAAATGGGTTTATTTAGACATTGATTTGACTGGTTGTGTGTGTAGATAAAGTAATGGCGAGACCGAAGTTGCTGAATACAAGGCCTCCAAGGGCTAGAAATAGCTTGAGAATGAAATTAAAAGCACAACAGGTGAAGAAGAAGCTTGCTGGACAAGATGACAATGAAATCGTTATAGTTCCTGAAACTGATGCTGCTGAGATTGATAAACATTCAGCAGAAGGTGACAATCGACCTCCAAGTGGTAGAGGAGATGAAACTGATGCTGCTGAGATTGATAAACATTCAGCAGAAGGTGACAATCGACCTCCAAGTGGTGGAGGAGATGAAACTGTTGTTGCTGAGATTGATAAACATTCAGCAGAAAGTGACAATCGACCTCCACGTGGTGGAGGAGATGAAACTGAAGGTGCTGAACTTGATAAACATCCAGAAGCAGAGGAAAATCAATCCACAAGTGGTGGAGGTTCTGAGAGTGTTAAAAATGCAGGAGCAGATGAGAATCAGTCTACAAGCGGTAAAGTGGCTGAAGGTGAACTTCCTGAAAGTGAAGTTCCTGAAAGCGATAAAAATGTAGCTGCAGATGACAATCACTGTGCAAAAGATTTCGTAGTTTTAGAGGCCCGAGTCGAACCCCAAACTGAAGATATTTTGGCTGACATTGACAATTTTCAAGCGGGTGAACGCTCCGAACCAGGGAAACGTAAGGAAAGCAAGGATGAAGGTGGTGATGATGATGGAAAAAGTGAGTCTGCTCGTGAGGAAGGAAATAGAGATGACTGAAGAAGAAAGTGGAGAAGAAGAAGGTGAAGAAGAAGGTGATGAAGAAGAAGAAGAAGAAGAAGAAGAAGAAGAAGAAGAAGGTGAAGAAGTAGAAGAAGAAAGTGATGAAGAAGTTGATCAAGAAGGAGATGAAGCCAGAGAGCCTGAGTGTAAATCGGACCGTTTATCAGTGGCCCGATGCATCAAGGAAATCAACGTTCAATGGTATCGACTTAAAACGTGGCTTGATGAAGTTTTTTCTTTTCCTTCTAAGATATCAGTTCGATCTAGCATAAAAAAGTTTTATGAATTCAACAAGTTGTTGAAAAGGTTGAAACTAGAAAAGAAATTTAAGGAGTCTGTATTTGTGCAGTTCCTTAGATTGTCCCGATTTTGGAGTTTCAATTGACAGATGGTCCACTCCCTACTTCTGCGTAGAATAAAGTTGTTTTGGGCTTAGGGAGTTTGCTCTTATGACTGGGTTAGGGTGTGGGGTATTACCTAGCGATAAAGAAAAGAAAAAGGTTATGAGGAAAGGTCAGGAATTTTATGAAGAACTAACTTATAATTACACTGGTGATGGAAAAGCTAAAGTGACATCGCCGAGGATTTTGAGGTTGTTGAAAACTAGTAGATTTAACAAGAAGGATAAGTTAAAGTTATGTCTTTTGTGGTTTCTCCACACGATATTGATGGCAAAGGGATTCTTCAAAGTCAGTTGAGAAGGAATGGATTTGTATGGTTGATGATCTGGAGTTCTACTCCAAGTATCCATGGGGCAGGTTGTGCTTCGAGTTGACGATTGAATATTTGAAGCCCAAGCTTGACATGGCAAGGTATTATAAAAGCTTCAGTGAAAAAGAAAAAGCACCAGGATATGCTCTTTATGGCTTCCCCTGGGCATTTTTGGTAAGTCTACAATAAACCAATGGTTAGTTGATTAGTAAGTCTTCATTTTTTTTCCGTACTCCGATTTATTTTTTCATCTTAGGCTTGGGTCAATGAAGCATTTCCTGTCATTGGAAGGAGAGCTGCACTGATAGATCAGTCTCCTATGCCGTACCCTAGGATGCTCAAATGGTATAGAAAAAGGGTGCCTAAATCCTTCGATCCATTCTTGGCAGGTGAAGAAAAAATTAAGCTAACGTTGCGCTATTTTCATGTCATTAAATATCTTTTAAATTTGTACCAAAAAGTATTAATTTGCTCGACTTATATCCAGATCGTGCGCCCTTACCTATTGCCTACTGTTCAAGAGGTGAGCTCGGGGTGGGAGGATTTATATGTTCCCTGTAAAGATGAATTTGAGGATGCATCGGTGGATGCCCTTAGGGCTGAATTGTAGGGGGCCACAGCCATCAAGAAGTCTGCTCTGAATCCTGCTGATGAAGATGATATGGATGTAGATAAAGAAGAAGATACAATAAGTGATGTAGATATTGGTGGAGCTTGTACAAGAATTGTTGGTGAAGGTGCAGGTCCTTCAAGTGGTGGTGTCAGATCTGCAGGTACTTCTTTGCATGATGTGCTCGCTAAGCTGGAAGTAGTGGAGGCCAAATTGGCTAATGTTGCTAAGCTGGTAGCGGAACAACGGAAGAGGTCAGTTTGCAAATGCTTGTACCGTCCGTCTGCATGGTTGATGAGGCACAAGAAAAGGAATGCAATGGATTGTGGTACCAATGCAAATACCACATCAATTCTGAGAAAGAAGCGTAGATTTGATGAAGTGGGTGATGCAGTTGATGCTAAAGTGGATGCCAGTGTCAGTGCAACCAGTGCCGTTGCCAATGCCAATGCCAATGCTAATGCCGATGCCGATGCAGTTGATGGTGAAGTTGATGGTGAAAATGACAATCGAAATGCAGTCGATGGTGAAAATAACAATCCAAATGCAGTTGATGGTGAAGTTGATGGCACCAATGTCAATGTTTGATAGGAAGCCACTATGAATGATAGTGAACTACTGATGGAAAATGGTAAGGATGATGAGGAAGAGTTTTATGAAGTGGAGGATCCATCCCATGCTTCATTAGAAGATAACTTGAATGGAGGGGTTGTATAAGATGTTGAAGACCCCAACTCTAAAATTGCGGGTGTCTTGAAGAGTTTGAGCAAAGAATTTATTGACAGTGATTAGTAAAAAGATTGATATGTCAGTGGTTGTATGTTTTGATAAAACAATAATTAACACTTATATTTTTTTTGTTGTTTGAATATTAAGGGTTGACCATCCATTTTGCTAATATGTGTGATATTTCATTTAGCAACCATTATTGTTGACAATCCATTGTGGTAACGTGTTATATGCTTCGTTTATCAAGAATGATTGCTCAATTCATTTTTCTAGTATTTAAAATGCAAGCAACCGTCGTGGATACCTAAATAATTTAAAAATTCTGGTGAACTACTCAAGTTGATTGTTCGCTCCTGTAGGTCTATCATCGAAAGACCCACCTAGTGGCTGAGTTGGACACTATTCGATAATATGACAAATGTGCGTAGATGAAGACAAGACAATATTTTAAACAAATATAACAAAAAAGGCGTTTATTAATAGATTGTGCGGTAGATAATAGAAGCATGTGCCAGATTGTAATTGGTGTAATTTAAGTGGTCGCTCTCACTAGGGTTGCAACTCTTCATGGCCATCTCTATATAAACCCCTCAAATATGTTCCTCTCCCATTCCATTTCTAATTCAAAACATCTGCTCTCAAACTATTAAGTAGTCCACCAAAATGATAAGACCATCTAACTCGCGTGAAGTTAAACAAACAAAAGCGTTTTTGAAAAGCGAGGTATGATGTTATCATATGGGGACACACTAATGACAGGTTAAATCAATTCAAATCGATCAACCATAGGCTTGATGCGCTTGGTGTACCACAAAATCGCGAGGCAAACATCATTGTGGAAGACGCATCTCCACCAAATGCAGCAAATGTCATGGACGGCGCTAATCCACCAAACTAGTTGTCTGTGTTATCTGAGAGAGTAATGTTGTTCATTTTTATGTTTAACCTTTAGTACTGAATCACTGTATTATTTATCTTAGTTTCAACTGTGTTTTTTTGATTCTCCACCAGTGCAGGTCTATAAAATCTGAAATCTCCATGTTTCAAATCTGATTTTATTGTTCCACCTGTGATTTTGATTGTCTACCAGGAATGGTTTATTAAATAAATTTAACAAACAGAGCAAAAGTGCGCATAGTTCACAGTGATCAATCAAACAACAAGACAATTAAATTGCTATCACATTAACAAAATTAATTAGACTCACTATTTACAGACTAAGCAAAATAATGCTCCGATAAGAAGCCTATGCACCAACTTCTTAAATCGATCCCTTTGCATCTCAACCTCTTTCAACTGCACTTGGATTCGTTCCTTCGTCATTTGAACTTCCCTGAGTTGGGTTTTAAGGAAATCCCTCTGTTGCTCAGCCTCTAGAAGCAGCAATCTCAGAAGCTTTACTTGGTCTTCATATTCATGGATCTTTTGAGCGAGGTCAAACATTGCCGCTCCTTGTGCCCTGGAGACTAATTGGGACAGTACTTCTCTTGTTTCTTGAGCAAGCGGACCATCATGCCACCTAAAGTAATCACATCCACCATTGTCCTAATCAGGACACAATTTAGCATCGTCGGTCGAGTATTAATTGTAAATTTTATTAGACATAAATAATTACCTACCTTTGGTGTACTACAACCCCAAAATCTATGACCAGGATTTGTTTGAGTCCTTGATATTTTGAGCTTCCCGTTTTGACCGCAATGACATATATCGGGTTCCACCGAAGAAGATGATGCAGATTGCGAGGTCTGGGACATTTTTGCTTATTATCGTAGTCGATGATAGACGGATGAGAGAGAATTATAATTTGGTCGTCGGTTTATATGTAAAAGATAATATATTGCCGTTGCACACAAAATTTAAAAAGTTACCATTAGAAAAATAAAGAATGAAAAATAAAATCACCTTGAGACAAAACAAATTAGAAGATGCTAATCAACATCTGTTTGGTCTATTGTAGACTTACTGCACAGCTGTGCGTTGAAACGATACCATCCAGGATGTTATCACGCGCGCGTTTGGTATTTAGGGTTTGGGTTTTGGGGTTTAGAATTTAGGGTTCACGCGCTTGGGGTTTGGTGTCCGGGCTCTAGGGTATTTGTAGATGACTTTTGGTTATTTAGTATATTATCGACTACCGAAATTTACACTATTTTGTACTATCAACTTTCATACGTTGACAATAAACTCATATGGTTTAGGGTTAAAATAATATAAAAAACCTATATTTAAAACTTTTAAGGGGTTATTTTTTGGTCTATAAACTACGAAACCCCTCACACGACAATGTTGTTGCATAATCTACCATCCTATTTGTCAGCAATTGCTAAGGACTAACATTACATGACATATATGTTATAATGACTACTAGTGTTAAGGTTCTGACAAAGCAAGACCTCTTTGTCTTAGCTTGGAAGAAGATCATGATGTGAGAAGCAGGCAATGCTTTGATTTAGTTATATGGATTAACACACCCTAAAGCTTTAATGATGATAACTACCATTGGATTACGTTCATTAATTAACCTACACAAATGATAAAGTTGTGGTATACCAAAATATCATAATAACTTTCAATTTAATCCTTATTCTTTGTAATCGATGATAAACTTTCGTAAAGAAGATTGTCAACTATGCACAATCCTGATGAATTGACAGGGACACGTGGTCATTCATAATTTATTTATTCTAATTCACATCATTGTTGGAAATATTGTCATTATTTCATTAAAAAAAATTTTGTCCGTCAAATTAATTCAAGTTTAGCAGTGGTGAGCGTAGACCATATATAGTTGATTGTCAACCAAAGGTTAATTTCACATTAATGAAGACCTTCAATTTTATTCTTTGTAATCGATGAAAACATTTATACATATAATTGTCAACAAGCTACAATCCAGATGATTGTTAACCAATCAATAATTCTACACAAATTTGGATTTTCATTTTACTGTTAATTACACTATTCCCTTGTCATAGTGTTAGTTGCTTAGTAACTTCAATTGGTTTATCATATACTTAATGTTTAGTAGTTTAGTTGAGTATACACTTAAACTGGTCTATTATTCGTTTAAGTTGGAAATTTCTCAGTTTGGCTAGTATTAATCGTGTCTATGTTCTCGTCTTTCAGCAGTTGTTTATCAATTATATCCGTCTATTATTATATTTACAGATCTAGTCGTCTTCCCCGATGAACATACAGATCTAGTCATCTTCCCCGATGAAACATAAACAAACGCAGAAACATAAACAAAAGCAGAAACTTAAAAAAGGCAGAAACACCAGATGAACTAGTAAAATACCCCCATTCTATTAATAGATATTTGAAATAATTACAAAAAGAGCTTTCTTTAGTCAGAAAGCTCTTTAACAAAAAGCAAAATAACAGAAAACATAAATAAATAACACTAAAAATAAAAATTAAGGAGAATTGGGGGGGGGGGGGGTTATGTAGTCATCGGCATTTAAGCCGACGCGGCGGCACATTGCACGCAGAATGCGTGCAATGCGCCGGATGTTCATCTCCTGGCACATTCTGTCCTCATGAAGCTGTCGAATTAAGGTGTCCAAGGCTTGACGGATCAACAGGGCATCTTGGGTGGGTGGGCTAGGGAATGCCACTTTTTTTGCAGCGAGATTGTTTGAGATTTGTAGTTGGATGTGTGTGTAAAAATGGACAAATAATTGTCCAATTTATAGCTGTAGAAGGTGAAGGGATAGGAAGTAGGGGGGGGGTGACGTCATGATTATTCACTGTTCCCGGCAAGACTTTTCAGTTCCTCCATTGTATCCGACGCGTCTTTCTAAGCTTGGGGCAGTGCACCCATTTATTACTATCACACGTTACCTATTATCTACCACTCAATCCACTAAACTTACTCAATAAGATTCACGTCTATTAATATACGGAACAAAAGTTATCATTGTTTTGAGTTGTTCTGTCTTTAGTCTATGCAATTTTGGTGTACGATCGAATAGCTAACATGGACAAAATATTCCATAGTAGTAAAAATACAAACTTATATATTATTGACCATCTATAGTAGTTTATACACTATCTTATAATTTGTTGCGTCCAAATAAATTTGCCAACTACAGAGATCAATAAAGCTAGTTAATGTTTATTGTCAATCAAAATGTGATCGATCATAAACTACAGATGGCCAAAAAATACTAATTGCTAGCCCATCAACAGTCTATTGACCATGGATAGTAGTTTATTCACTATCTTATAAATTGTTGCTTCTACACAAATTTGCCAACTACAGAGATCAAGAAACCTAGTTAATGTTTATTGTCAACCAAAGTATGATCGATTGTAAACTACGCATACTTCGCCTAAAAATACCAATTGCTAGCCCATCAACAGTCTATTATCAATAGTTCTAGGTATATTAAACAATAAGACAGAGTGAACATAGGTAAATAGGAAGTGAACATACACAATTAGTAAATTGACAAGTACTAGATATCAAATGCTCATAAATAAATTATTACATTCAATAAATAACAATAAATTCATTGATGGTTTCGATCAAGAGCGCAAGTTGTTTTCTTGTAGCCTGGTCATTTTCATTTTGAGCATCTATTCTTTCTCTTCTTGGACGAGTATGATTCTTCACCCATCGATGGAATGCGCTTAATTCTTTTCCTTCCCATTTTGAGCTGAACATGAGGTGGCTTTATGGTTGCTGGCGTATAAACGGGAGGCAGAATCCATTCTTCTTCCGGAGGAATGGGACGAGTATTATGTCCATATGCTAATAGGTACATCTCCCTAGCATAATACCAAGAAGTGTACTTGTAAAGAACACTACCATACTCTTCACCAAAGGCCAGCCGAATCGCTGCCGTCGCATGAATGCACGGAATCATTTCCAAGTCAAATTGCCTACATGTACAGGTTTTTTCAACCAGACTCACAGTTTTCTTGGTCTTTGAGTCCACAGGCTCATTTTCTCCCACAACGGAAAAATCACCGTTGTCAAGATTATACGCCACAAGACAACTGGAATCTTCCATGAGCTGCCTGAGCATCTTCTCTATTCGAGGGACATAATTGCTGCTCACACTGTTGACATGCGCACAATGCTTCATGAAGATTTGATGGAACCTCTCATTGATAGAATTAAACAGTGCGACCATCGGGAATTCCCTTTCGTCCAGGAACAGAGTTAACAGATTCTGAAATATTTGTGGTGATAATGTCGTACCTATGACCCGGGAAATAAGCCCTGCTCCATTTGTGTGCACCAACTTCATTCTGAAGACAGTCAGCAGCCGCTGCATTTTTTCCACGAAGCTCTTCAATTTCTTTATCAAAAATCTCTCGGCTGTATGTTTTAGCTGCAGCATAATAATTACCCATGAAATCACCCCTAAACCTCTTGCGAAGGTTATCACTGAGGTGCCTCATGCAACATTCATGATGCGCTTGAGAGTAGACCCGTGATATTCCGTTAGCTATGCTACAAGCGCGATCAGAGATGATGCATAGCTCCGGACTGTCCGGTACCACCCCCAGCAGATTCTGAAAGAAGAACGTCCAAGAATCGTCGCACTCCACATCGACCACACAAAACGCCAAAGAAAAAATATGGTTCTCCGCGTCCAACGCCACAGAAGCCAACATTACACCTTCGTACAGCCCCGTTAAATGAGTGTCATCCACAGATATTACCTTTCTCATATATTGATATCCTCTAATCCAAGCAGCAAATGATACGAACACATAACGAAACGACATGTCCTCCTCATACACAGCTAGTGTAACTTGACTTCCGAGATTTTCTCTTTCAATTGCTAAGCGGTATGCATCTAAGGCAGCGTACCCGTGCTCCGCCGTCCCCCTCACCATGTTCCTTGCAATGTTCCTTTCCTTCCACGTCTTCCAATAACTAACATTTGTTTTCAGATCATGAAGAACAGTGGCGCTGATATCTTTGGTCGATGGACCCTTGTTTCCAATAAACCTGTCTTTAACAAGACGAGCGAGGACCTTTGCTGAAGCTTGAGGATGGTGGCTCGTAGCTTTATCTACCCCACATGTGTGATCACCACAGTACTTGGTGATCTTAAATCTCTCATAAGTTCTGTACTTGGTAGCGCGTACCATCCACTTGCAGGTCGTCGATGCACATGCCACAGAATATAAAAGTTTTGAACTCTTCTTCGTGCGGAAAGTATACATCTTCTTAACCGCCGCTAACTTCAATGAGCAAACCACCTCATTCTTATTCAAGAATGTTTTAGCCTTAAAAAAACATGTGCCATCATTTAAAATATGACTGGACTCTGTTCCAGCAGACACCCTAACAACATCGGTCTGCGTTTCATCGGTCTGCGTTTCAGCAGGCCCCTCACACTCAGATTCATCGCTTCCATCGCTGCCAGTACTCTCCTCTTTATCCATGAACACTGGATAATTTCCACTATCTTCAAGCACAGGCCTAAAAACATCTTCTCGTTGATCATCGTCAACTTCTACAGGAGGTGCAGCAGCAGCATATGAAGCCGGGGTAGATCCGTCGACCATCGAAATATAAAGAATTGGCCTGCTTCCATTACCATTTACATCTAGTAGGTATATGCGCAAATCACTGTCATTCCTAATGAATGAAGGAGCTATTTTCCCTCTCGTAGGTGCAGCACCAAGCATATAACTAATGGCCACATCGCCTCGATCACAATTTAATTGTCCGCTTTCAACGACGTTGTCAATCAACTCGTCAAATGTACCATCCAATTTCAATGCAATAGGTACTGTTGCACTAGAATTCGAACGCCAAGACCAGCATTTAGTTGTCTCTACCATTTCCCCAAGAAATCAGCACCCACTACTGCATAGCCCCCCATCTCAGCTCAGATTACAGATATCAGTATAGTCGACAATATACTGAAACAGGTCGATGAACAAAAGCAGAGCTCTAATCGAACCAAAATAATGGCGGATATATAAACCAGCTTACCAGCTCAATAAACCACCGTGTATACCACGAAGAATCTGATACTGACCCAATTATGTGTCAATGCACACACCACAGGCGACAGATTTGAGCTTTTGAAAAAAGACCAAAAATTAAAACTTTAAAAGTTTCCCACGACAACCAATCACGAAATGAGGACGAATTGATGATGAGAATTGGATTTGTGATTGGTCTGATTGATTATAAAAGTCTGGTATGAATTTGGGGGGAAATTTTTGAAGAAGATGCCAATGGAGAAGCCAATTAACGAGCTTGGTAAGAAGAAGAGAGGGGGGAAATTTCTGGCGGGAAAAATTTGGGGGGGGGGGGGGGGGAGTTTTTTTTTTATTTTTCAAGTATGGGTCAAAGTGTATTATTTAAAACTTGGGGGGATGGGATGTATACTTATTGTTTTGGTGTAATTAAGTTCTAATCATGATTAAAAAGGAGGAGGTCATTTACCCAATTCTTAAAACTTGGAGGTCATTTTTTTAATTGAAGACTTGGGAGAAGTCATGCAGCAAAAAGCCCCTAGTTAGATACTACTCTGTCAATGAGTTCTAATATAGTACCGCCTTTTTTCCGTTTGTTAGTCCACGTGTACTTACTACCAGAGAAACCCAAATCAAATAAAATACAATAATTCAAACATGATAAAAAGGAATCTGCACGTGAATTATTAATAGGTCCACCCCCATATTTTTCAGGCTGAATTGCAAAAATATGCTACCGGAAGCCATGGTTTGCCAAATTGCCCTCACTAACAGATGTTTAGCAAAAATGCCCTCATTAGTTTAATGACACTTTTTTCGGACCAAAATACCCCTACAAACCAATAAAAAGACGCGCACAGTCCATCCCCTTCCTTTTCAGTATTCACGCGAACACAGCAACCCTAAAGCCCCATTCCTTTCAGAGATTGCTCCGTTCAAGCAAAGGTTCACGGTAAGATTTCTTCAAATTGCTATTGAATTTTACTAACAGTTATAATTTCATTTATATTATGCTTAACTTTGGCTAAAATTCTATATAACCCAAACGAGATATGGTTTTTATTCATAATAATCACAAAACACATGACATTAGATTGATTACAGTAATTGTAATATGAACTTTCATAAAAAAAATAAAATCTATCAATTCTGGAAAAGTCTTGGCTTATTGACAATAGTTTAATCTCTGGTGCAATGGGAGGCTTGTACAAAGTTATTGCCTATTGCCAAGACTTTCAACCCTATTGCAATGAGGGGCTAAAGCAAAGACTTGCAGCTCTGATGCAATGGGGTCCTTGTAGACACTTCTTCCCTATTGCCAAGACTTCCAAACCTGTTGCAATGGGGTACTTGCAGACAAAGTCTCTGCAAGTCTTGGCTATTGCCAAGACTTGTAACTCTGGTTTCCATAAGCACCTAGGAGAAACTTCTTGGCTATTGCCAAGACTTTCAGACTGTTGCTATGAAGGGCATGCACACAAAATCTCTGCAAGTCTTGGCTATTGCCAAGAGTTGCAGCTCTGGTGCAATAAGCACAAAGCAGAGACTTCTTGGCTATTGCCAAGACCTTCAGACCTGTTGCTATCGGGGACTTGCAGACAAAGTCTCTTCAAGTCTTGGCTATTGCCAAGACTTGCAACTCTGGCGAAATAAGCACCTAGGAGAAACTTCTTGGCTATTGCCAAGACTTTCAGACTGTTGCTATGAGGGGCATGCACACAAAATCTCTGCAAGTCTTGGCTATTGCCAAGAGTTGCAGCTCTGGTGCAATAGGCACCTAGGAGGGACTTCTTGCCTATTGCCAACACTTAAAGACTGTTACTATGGGGGGCTTGCAGACAAAGTCTCTCCAAGTCTTGGCTATTGCCAAGAGTTGCAGCTCTGGTGCAATAGGCACCTAAGAGAGACTTCTTTGCAAGACCTTAAGCCCAGAAAAGGGCAACACTTTTATCAATGATCCTGCTTCTATTAAAGCATATTATTTGTCTTGATTATGTGCAGGATTACCACTATAGCGACTCGCTGCATTTATATAGTTTATAATGGGAATTGGGATGCAAACAGCAAATACATCAACCATGATATAAAGTTGATACTTGTCGAAGACGGTATAAGCTACCACACATTTAGAAAAGAAGTTTGTAATGCTCTAACCATCAACACTGCTGAAACTGAAGTAAAGATAAGGTTTGACACAAATCTCGAAAGGTGCAAATGAATGATGGTAACAAATGATCAAGAACTTACGACTTGCATGTTTCTGCTGAAAAATGATGAGAATTTCAGAAAATCCTGCTTCATAGTAGAAGTAATTAAAAGGATTGAACTCTCAAGTAACAACACCACCACACCAACTACATGCAAAATATTTCTGAGTGAAGCAGACCACACTATGGTATTGAATCAAAAGGAAGGGCAATTGATTGACCTCATAGACCAAAATGAGGATGTAATCTCCCTGACTGACCAAGAAAGTGATAATGCACAGTATGAACAAGGAGAAACCAATGATGCGGTCACCAGATGCAGAGCTTTAGTGATACACACTGAACCACAAACAATCATCACCGACCAGCCAACAACAATAGACATTGAATCAATCACTCCACCACCAACAATGGAAGAAACAGGAGAGCAACCATGGTAAACAGAGCAAAGAGAAAGAGAAAACTTGACATTGAAACAACCATTTTAGGGAGTGATGCATCTGTGGATGACATAACTGAAAAATCTGTCTTCCAAGACAAACAGAGTATGAAGAAGTCTATGTCTATCATTGCAATTACAAAAAACATACAGTTCAAGGTTGCTAAATCATGCAAGACAAGATATTGGCTGAGGTGTGTTGATACCAATTGTACTTGGCGTTTCCATGCATCAAAGATACCAAATTCTATGCTTTTCAAGGTGGACAGCTTTGAAAAGACACACACATGCTCCATTGACTTCATTAAATCTGAGCAACGGAATGCAATATCAAAAATGATCAGTGACTACATTGTGGAGCTCATACGGCAAAACGATAATGTCATCACACCTAAATTTTTGGTACAGGAAATGAGAAGGAAATTTGGAATTACAATCAGCTACCACAAGGGATGGCGCTCAATACAACATGCTTATTCTGTGTTGAGAGGGACACCTGAAGAGAATTAGATTATGCTGCCTTCCTATCTACATATAATGAAAGAAAACAATCCTGGCACGTACGTCAACATCAACACGGACGGCGAGAACAGGTATGCACAGTCTAAAACACTGCACATACAATTAAATTTTCATCTATTGGCAATAAGGCAAGACTCTCTTAGATTCACACACATACCACACATATCACTTTCCTTGAAATATTGGCATTTGGCAATACTTTCCCTCCTCTCTGCCACATAACTCCAACACTTCACTAATAAATCTTCTGCTTCCCCCATGCAGGTTTCAGTATGCATTCTTTGCGTACGGCGCTTCAATACAAGGATGGAGACACTGCAGGCTAGTAATAATAGTAGACGCAACATTTTTGCAGGGAAAATACCGTGGTATTCTCATAGTAGCAGTCTCTAAAGACAGAAACAACAACATCTTTCCTTTGGCATTTGGGATTGCAGATTCAGAAAACAACAAAGCCTACAACTGGTTCTTCCGCCAGTTGAGAATTGCGATAGGGACGCGTGAACAACTCTCAATCCTATCAGACCGCCACCCCTCCATTGCAAATGCCATCGCTAACGTCTATCCAGACTGTCAGCATGGCATATGCATTTATCACATGGAGAAGAATCTAAGGAGCAGATTCTACTCTGACGTGGTGATCTCATATTTTTACAATGTAGCAACTACTTATAATCGCACAGATTTTGATACGTATATGACTGAGATTGAAAATCTTGACAAAAATGCTGCAAAATACGTAAAGGAGGAGCCACCAGAAAGATGGGTACGTTCGTTCCACACCAACAGAAGATACAACATGCTAACAACAAACAATGTTGAGACTATGAATAGCGTTCTTGCAAAAGCCAGAAAACTGCCAATAATGGGGTTAATTGACTACATTCAAAACAAGCTACATAGTTGGTTTTTCGAGAGAAAAAGTCAGACACAAGGAACTTATCATCAGTTCACAAGTTTGGCAGAACAAGAGCTGACCGGAAAGATTCTATTTGCATACAGGATGATAGTAAGTAATATTTCTTACGAAAAGTTTCAGAAACAAAAATCTGTAGAATCAACATTTGCTTATTACATGCTTATTGACTTCATTCGGAGGTTGATCTTATTAGTGACACAAGATTTACAGTAGCAGATGGAGACGATAAGTTTACGGTTGACTTAAAAGAGAGAACCTGCAAGTGCTTGCAATATCAAACAGACGAGCTACCATGCACCCACGCCATTGCAGCAATAGATAGGAGAAATTTACAGAAGTCTAGCTACTGCGCACAGTGGTTCACAAGACACGCTTGGCAAGAAACTTACAAGGGTGAAATTCTACCAGTAGGAAGTTCAAAATCGTGGGATGTCCCACAAACGGTCAAGGATTTCATCACAAAACCACCCAACACAAAAATTAAGCGGGGGAAGAAGGAAAACAAAGAGATATGCTTCAAGAGGAGAGTTTCTAAAGGCTAGAGCTCAATGTTCAAGATGCAAAAGGACAGGACACAACAGAACCAGTTGTGCCTACACTCCAGTACTCAATCACATGCAAGAAAATACAGAAAGAAAGTTACACCATGATTCATTTTAATTACTCCTATGAATTATAATTTTATATGTTAAACATTGCTTATAATTTTCACAATTGGTGAGAACTAGTCCATGAGCCTTTCGAGAGATTTAAAGATTTATTGATAATCTTTCTTTTTCCTTGAGATCCCAGATAGCTCCAGAGATTGAGGTTGGGACTTCATTTGATGTCGTTGTTGATATTGCTCAAAGGTATTAGGCATACCATAAGTCTTGGCAAAACCAACACTTGTAATTGACCACTTCAACAGCTGAATAAAAGAGCAATTCCCAAAAAAAAAACGTATTCCACAACCACCAGCAAGCACTAATAAATAAAAAAAATAATACATAGAAAGAGGACAGACAATTCATTCATTCACCTAAAATATAAAGAGTTGTAGGCATAGACATTATACAATAAGGTTTCATCCTTACACTAAAAACATGGTAATTAAACAAAAGTATTGTCAATCATTCAGACAACTACAACATGGTCAATTGTGTCCAGGAAGAAATGGTGCACCAATTGGACGTGGATAGGTCGACACATTATGTTCATGGTAATCGTGTCCTACCATCTCCGGGGGAGTCTCATAGTCATCAGTGACCTTTGAAGTGGCATGACACCACAGATTGGTAGCAAAGTCAATCCGATACTGCCTAAGCTGCCTGAACTTGTACTTTGACACATTCTTCCCATCGATCAACAGGTCAGCAAATTTTATCACAAAAGCACCACAGTCATAACTGCACCAAAATTAAACACAAAACCTGAATAACAATAATGAAAATAAAACAGCAAGGAAAATAATAATAAAAATAAAAATAATCAATTAATATAAAAAATTCCAAGTCAAAGAATGCATACTTGTTGGCATGCTTGGGGCATTTTACCCACTTGACCTTCAATGGCTCATACACGTCTCCATATGATGGTCGATAACGGTGAAAATTGATCAATTCAAGCAATGATAGAATCATCTTAGAATAGCTATCGACATACTCCATCACCCTTGGGTCACGCTCCCCATAAACAGAGTCATATATTTCAAGAAGATGCTCATCCAATGAGAAAACTCCAAGCATATAATTGGCAGTTTCTGTGCTTTCATCACCCAGCCGAATAGGAAACAAGACACGATCAGCAACCTCCCAAGACATCCCACCCTTAACCTTTTTTGAAACTATACTATCAATAAAAAGCTCATAATTTGGATCAACTCCCCAAGAATAATTCCCATTATTAGCTTCAAACTGTCTGCATGTCGCCATAAAGCAACGATCAAAGACCAGAGACGTGCTTGCATATTTCAACTGACCATCAAAACGATGGTACAAACGCCGCATCTTTAAATAATACAAACAGACTTCCACATGCTGCACAAACAAACAATAAAACAAAGGCCTGTTAAAATGGACAAGTAACAGAAAAAGTCTATGCAAGTCTTGGTTGTTGCCAACACACAGACTTCTTGGCTATTGACAACACTTCAAGCCATGTAGAAAGGCCAGTTTGAAGAGAAAAAATCTGCAACTATTGGCTACTGCCAAGAGTTAAAGCTGGAAACTAAAACTACTATATAAAACAAGAAAACACAAGAATGAAAGAAAGTTACAAACCTCATCAGTGAGGGTAAACTTATCAGACGACAACTCGAAAAACCAACTTCAGTTAGAAATAGAAGCAGAACCGAGTTTATAGGTATGAGACGCAATATTTTCGCCATCAGCATAAATACTTTTGTCAGACCTGCATGAAGCACACACTATAAAGCAAAGTACTTATAATAAATAGCAAAAGAGACAACTCAATCAAACGTACAATTTCTTGAAGAATACTGGAGGACTAAGGTTGTTTGGATTGATGAAGAGTCTGAAATTTGGAACATTTGGCAGAACACCGGCATAATGAAATGGGCATCGACGTCTGTAGTTACATTTCCAATCACTAACAGACTTTCCATGATTACGACCATAATCTTGAAAAGGAGATAACAAAGCCGAGCTTGGCTTTGGAACCCTTTTGGGTCTTCCCTGCTCATCCAACTCATCAGCAATAGCTGGAGCACCCTTCATCGCTCGTGCCTCATTAATATCACCAAGACCTGCGTCATCAACCTTTCTCTTACAAACAGCTTTGGTTCTCAAAGAAGCAAATGAAACATCCAAACTATCAGCTTCACCACCATCCTATAAACAAATAAATTAAAATCAATACTCTTTAATACAACAAGGAAGGTTAGTCTATACAGATCTTGGCTATAGTCAAGACTTTCACCTCTGATGCAAGGGTCTCTGTAAGTCTTGGCTATAGCCAGGAGTTTAAGCTCTAGTGGAGGTCCCATATGCAGGGAATGCATCTCCAAGTCTTGGCAATGGCCAGGACTTTACACTATGGAGCAAGGCCAACTATAAAATGTGCCAACGTACAAAATGATCTAAACAAAAAATACTTGCACAATACACGACACTTACCAATACCTCTAGCTCGCCAGCAACAGGTGTAGAAAAAGCATCGCCTTGAACATTCAAATCTGCAAGGACATCGCTAACCATAGCACGAGCTAATACGTCAGAATCACCATCTCCTACAACTGCAACACCATGCTCTTCACGCTCAACTTGCTTATCACTCACGCCAACTTCAACACCAACAGAATCTCCTCCTACACCACCATCGAATTGTACATCAGCAACAGCTTCATCGGCAAGATCACTCAACCGTCCACAACTGACCAATGCATCCATCTTAGGATCATTCAAAACAACAACTTCAACTGGCTTTGGTACTCGACCTACCTCCTCACCACCACCAAAATCTATCTGCCTTTCTTCATTATTCGAAACATCCAACAACCTATCATCATCAGCCCTAAGATCCCTATCCCGAGCATCACCAACTCTCTTTGCACTCATATCAACATCCATTAACTACACAGACTGCTCTTCCTCCTGCCTAACCGAAGCACCTTCAACTCTAGCACCAATTGACACTCCACGAGACAGGGATGCAGCTTCCCTACCACCGATGGACAGAGGAGATGCATAAATAGGAGACCGTTCACAACCTTGGCTATATTCCCCACCCAATCCACCAACTCTCCCTTTCTTCACCAAATCAACAAGCTCACCAAGCTGCTGCTTGATCGAACACTGCTCCTTCAAAATACCATTCAAGGACTTTTGCCATCTCTTCTCCATTTTCTGCACAAAAGGGGAAATATCCAAAAGCATCAAAACATATAGAAAACAAGTTCTTACGTTTTTATAATGAATTGAACAAAACAGCCAAGAAAGACATACGTCAAGACGCTTGCTCAAAGCATCATAATGACCTCCAGCATCACCAGCAACAGAAGAAAGGCTTGGAAGATCCCTCTTTGGCAGCTCATTGGCAAGAGTGAAAGGCTCGACAGGAGCTTTAGGTTTCTATCAATTAAATAAAAGAATAGAACTACTATAAAAACAGAAAACATTTCCAAAAATCAAAAACTTATAAACAAAAATAAAACAAAAACAACACTTCCAGATTTCAAATGCTTCGGCACAAACATTGACATGACTGACTCGAACTGAGGAGTGCCACAAGTCCTGTACCGCACCATTAGAGGATGCTTTCTCTGGGAATGTATTTCAACAAACGCTTTCCTGTATGAAGGGAAAATGTCCCAACCCCAGACAGTAAAAGCAAAGGGGAATCCAGTAAGCTGAAACAATGAATTCGGACGTTTAGTACCATTAGCAAACACATTCTTCAATGAAGACACAGTTTCTTCATAAGCTATCGACCCCCATGCAAACTTAGAGACAAGGCTTCTGTCCTCAATCAACCTAACATACTTGGTTGGTACAACTTTTGAAGGTCTACACCTAATAACACACGGCCAACAATGTATATCTCAGCAAGTGCAACAGGATCCATAACATTAAGCCACCCAGTCTTCTTTCCATTCGCCAACAACTCCTCCAAATTAGACATCAATATCCCCTTCCTTCGATACAATTCCTCTCCATCATCACCAGCAAAATAGTCACTAATCAGACGACTACCTGGTTCCTTCATAGCTGCATCGACAGCAATCCTATCAACACTAGAAGTCCGCAACCCAGTCACAACACCAAATATATCGGCATCAAAATAAACTTCATATCCGTGTATTGAAAATGCCATTGCATCTCGTCTCCTTGATTCAACTTCAGACGATAACATACAATTCAAAAAATTACCTGACAGGTTTGTTATATCTATCTCCATAAAGCTCCCAAACACACCATTTTTTAATTCTGCAAGCTGCTTAGTAGTTAAACCTCTCGTTATAACATCCTGAAAGTGAGGATTACCTCTCCAAGCAGCTTGCACATGGTACCAATTAGCATAATCAATAAAAAGCTTCCCCGAGCCAGTCATCTTGCATAAAAATCTACATAATAAACAAGATATATATGAATCAAGCTTCTTGACTAGAAATAACACAAGTTGAATCATATATCTCTACAAATCTTAACTGTACCCAAGAGTTTAAAACATAAATCGACAAGACACCCAAATTTAACTACAAACAAACCAACACTTGCAAGTATTGGCAATTGCCAATACTTTTACATCTACTTCGCTGAACAACTTGCACACAAAAGTCTACAACTCTTGGCAATAACCAATACTCTAAGTTCTGGTGGAAACAACAACTTGCAGGGACCATCGCGACAACTATTGCGAATAGCCAATACTTTAAACTACTGCAGTAAGCAACTTACAGACAAAGTCTATGCAACTCTTCGCTATAGGAAAGACTTTCGTGCCTAACTCAAGCACAAACTCAAAAAACTACACAAATATTGCCTATAGACAAGACTTTCCTACTAACACCATTCCAAAAAATAAAAAAATACAGAAAACATAATACCCTTACATCCAAATACGCTTACATGGAAATAAATCAACATAATACACAAATAATAACTGATGAAATCAACATATTTCGTAAATTTTAACAAAAAATAACAAAAACACAATCTATACATAACATATTCCATAAATATACACCAAACTTCCTCATAAATAATAAATTTAATACCACACACACTGTAAAACCTTAATAAAATTAATAAAATTGAAAAATAACAAAGCGAAATAACTTATAAAACGCAAAGGTGACTGGTAAATGATTGAAAATGCAAACTTTGTTTGTTAAACTTTTACGTAGCTTTCAATTGAAAAGTTGTAAGGCAATAATAGAGGATAAAAAAGACAAACTGCTTTTGATATGAGTTGAACTTTTGATATGATGTGCACACTGATAGAGGAGAAGATGGGAGAGAAACTTTTTCTGGAAATGAAAAGACGTATGTAGTTTAAATATATCTAATTAAAAAAAAACTGTAAATAAAACCGTCTGGGCGGTTTAAGTTCAAAAATTTTTTTAAAAACCAAATGTATTTAATATATGAAAAAACTTAATATTTCATAAAAATTGAAGTCTTGGCAATAGCCAAGATTTAGAACTCATATAGTACAACACTTCGATATCAAAAGAACACAAAGTATTGTCTAAAGCCAAGACTTCCTAACAAATACAACAAACTTTCTAATTTTTAAAGTAATGCTAACTGAAAACTAATAAAACTATATAATTAAAATAATCCTGCAAAAAAATATTATTTATCAAATATTTTAAAATATTAACTTCATGAATAATAAATATTTTTAATTTTAAAAATAAAAATGTCATATGAAATTTAATATTACATATAACTAAAGTGTTGGGAATGGCCAAGACTCTACACTCAAACTATTAACCATATCGGTTTCCTTTCGCACAAAATATGGGCAATTAACAAGACATCAGTGGGTGGAGAGCACATATTTTCAATAAGTTCAACTAATGGAAATAGCCAAGACTTCACACACATAAAAGTTAAACTTTTAAATTTAAAATTACACAATGTATTGGCAAAAGGCAAGACTTCCTAACAAATACCACAACCTTTATAATTTTTAAAGTAATAATAACTCAAAACTAATAAAGCTATAGAATTAAAACAATCTTGCCACTAACATTTATTTATCATATTTTCAAATATTAACGTCACAAATAATAAATATTTTTAAAAATAAAAATGTGCTATGAAAGATATACTTGAAGTATTGGCAATAGCCAAGACTTTATACATATACAAAAAATAAATTCAATTGATATTGATGCAAGACTATTGTCAAAAGGCAACACTTGCGAGCACTTGAAACTCATCCAATTGAAAACAACCCAAATATTCAAATTAACAAAAATATCAATCATCCAAGTGTACTTGTTTACATAAACATAACAGCCAAAACAAATACAAAAACAAATATTATCAGTTGACTAAACTATTGGAAATAGCCAACACTTTACAGTCAAAACCAGTAACCAGTTCAATTAACTTGACCCAAAAGTATTGTCAACAGCTAAGAATTCCTACCAAACCTATAAAAATGGTTTCTAACTCTCAGTGGATTTCTCTAACTCTTTTGCAGTACTAAAAGTATCATTTGGACTGCTACAAGAAAGATCACATGCACCATCTTCTTGCGACGGAGATAACAAACGGAAATTTGGAAGTTCATCAACTAGATCACATCTTTGCCTCTTCCTGCCACCTTCATCAGAAGATACTGGCTGACTTATAAAATCATCCACAGAGTCTATATGAACATTATATTGATCACAACACTCAATATCACTTACCTGCAAAATATGAAAAAACAACACTGACAACACATAACAACAAATAAATCAAACAATAAAAGGAAAACCATATACAAACATACTTCTTTGACACTCGGCACATCAACATCTCCTGGTTGGGAAAAGATAAGAGTCTCTCCACTTTGCAGTTTAACAATAATCTGAGAAACAGTTTCTACAACAACATCAGCACATTCTCTTTGAGAGCCTTTTATACCAGCACTGGATGAAACCAATTTTGCAACTCCCAGATTACTTTCATTGATTTCAATGCACCCAGAATCCCTTTTGTATACACCACCTTCAAAACCTTTCTTAAACATAGCAACATGCTCCAAGACCGAGTCGACCTTGGAATCCAGACACTAAACAGGAATAAAATGAAGTCAAAAATTAATATTAAAAGGAGACAATCAGAAAATTCAAAGTATGAACAAAATAGAAAACATATATTACCGTCACACGTGCCACCAAATTAGAGAAGTCGTCATCTAATCGCTTGTTTAAAGTACCAATAACATGCTGCACAACATTTACGTAAAGTTATAAAATATAATTAGAATTTAATAAACAATAAAAGCAACTATTACTTACATCAACAACCAGATTCACTAAACCAAAAGGAAATGTTGAAGAACTCTCAGCACCAACGTCACATGGAAACTGCAACTGAACAGACAGATGTTTCCTCTCTTCATCAGTAGCAACAAGTGGCTCCATCTTAAATGAATCAAACACCTAATTCAATAAAGACATAAAAATAAAAACAGTAAATTACATACATATCAAATATTAAAAAAAAATGAATGATCAAACCAAACACAAAGCAATAAGAAATTACAGAAAACGCATGGAAATACTTCTCAACAAGAGTTGAGAACCGAGGCTGCCTCAAATTACACCAAGAAAGCATCCGCGGAAATGCCTGAGGCTTAGCTTCTGCATATGCTCGAAATACAGGGAACACTTCCAATACCCACACATTGAACGCAAAGGGGAAACCGACTAAACAATACCAGCTCTCATTTTCCAAAGGCTCCGACTTAATTTGTTGAAGACAGTTTCTAAGAGAACCAACCAACCACTTGAAACCCAAAGTACCCTAAGGGTAACTGTAACGAAGCTCATCATCATCAATCACTTTCATCAAGTGACTACTGACCTCACAATCCTCAGACCGACCCAATAAAACCCTCTCAACAATGTAAACTTCAGCAAGCTTAACAGCATCCCCATCATTGTCCCAAAAAGGCTGCAAACGACTGCATGCATCAGTGCTAAGAAATCTCTTCAGATCAGACAACTTGATTGTGCGATAACTTGGGAAATAACGATTTAAAAGACGATTTGGACGAGAAGATACAACACTAAAATCACCAGAAGATACACCTAAACCTGTAATCAAGTTAAAACCATCCAAGTCAAATACACATTGATGCCCACACACACTAAACCTAATAACCATATCATCAGCACAATAAGTCTGTGAAAGTATCATGCAATGCATGACATTCCAAGAAAAATTCACACCTCCCAACTCCATAAATTTGCCGAAAACTCCACCTTTCAGCAACGTCAACTGCCGGTCCGTCAAAAATTTACTAACCAAACTAACATACTTCCCATCACCACCCCATGAACCTTTGGCATCAAACCAGTACTCAAACTTAAAAATTTGATCTCCTTCCTATCGAAACAAAAAATAAAATATACATATTCAACAACACTATTAGAAATTTGATAACAAAACAGAAAGCAACAGACAAGGGAACATACATTATGATGTACCATCATGAACTCAAAATGAGTATGCAGAAAAATTCCTACCACAAAAAACAAACACAACTAAAAAAAACAGAAAACACCTACAGAACAAGCAAATTAACTACAACTACTGCCAATAACCAACACTTTAAACTCTACCAGAAAGGGCAAATTGTACACATAGTCTCCGCAAGTATTGCCTGTACCCAAGACTTTAATTTATGATGCAAAGCGAAAGTTACACTAAAAATCTCTAAAAGTATTGGCAATAGCCAAGACTTTAAACTCTACTGCAGTAACACACTTCAGGAGAAAAGCTATGAAAGTCTTGGCAATAGCCAAGACTTTAAACTCTATTGCAATAACCAATTTAGAAAAAATCTATGCAACTATTGGCAATAGCCAAGACTTTACGATTTGCTGAAAATGGGACCTTACACTGAAAAATCTCTAGAGTATTGGCTATTGCCAATACTTTAAACTCTACTGCAATAACCAATTTAGAAAAAGTCTATACAACTCTTGGCAATAGCCAAGACTGTACGCTATATGAAATTTGAAGCTTCAAATGACCGGAATCAAACAAACACAACCAAAAGAATCTACAAAAACCTCAAACATAAATCAAAATTGAAATAACTGAT
This sequence comes from Petunia x hybrida, assembly GCA_037355625.1. NCBI lineage: Eukaryota > Viridiplantae > Streptophyta > Magnoliopsida > Solanales > Solanaceae > Petunia > Petunia x hybrida. Next base: position 2,061,277 of record JBBBVM010001054.1, on the reverse strand, counting down.
AAATAAATATATAAATAGCCCGAATAAGTATACAAATAAAATTACAGGTGAAATAATTTGCAGATAAATGATTAGGCTTAGTAAATATAACAATTTAAAGAAAAAATAATACAACAAACACAGGAAAACAGAGAACACGAACCCTAAATCTCCAGCACAAAACGAAGAAAGAAGGGAAACGGCAGACCAGGAACGTCGAGACAGAGAGAGAGAGAGAGAGAGAGAGAGAGAGAAACCTTTTAGGGGAGAAACGTGAATTATGTTAGAATGGGGGCAAAATAGTACTTTCACGGGGGGCTATGAGATGGAGGGCATTAGTTAAAATATTTTTAAATGGAGGCAATTAGGTAAGACCACCTCTTATTGAGGGCACTAGGTAAAATTTTTTGTATTTTTCATATGCATGGAGAATTTCATTAAAATCCCCACCAAGGACTCGAGGGCCTTTATAATGATCATAAATGCAATTTAAAATTTTCCATAATATTTGACGTTGGCATAAATACCGGAAATAAGCCATTGGAAACGTTGTGAGCATACATGCACCATGCAGTGAACCTCTTGGTTTGTCACAATAATTTCAGTGGCCTGTACCTGATGATTATCCCCAAACAATGGCTATTCCACCAGAGTGACCCTCAGTTGGGGCTTAAGCAAAGTCAGTAAAACCAAAGTTTTGACATAGATGTGTGTGGTCTGTAAGATGTGTTTCAACCAAAACAACAAGAATAGGGCGATAATAATTAAGCATTGATCTAAAATTACGAGAAAATTCATTAGATTATGCACCCCTACATTTCCAAATTATAACGTTTTGTGCGGTTAAGTTGGGGGTTGGGGGGGAATCACCATCCCTGCTTCATGATTGTTGTTCCCCACCACAGTGTCTGACTACTACTGCAAATTTCCCGGTGTCCGTTATTATAGTTGGCCTTAGTTTTATGAGGCATTTGATCAGTTGTGGAGGAAAAGTGATTATGTACTTTTTTGCAAACTATTCTTTGAGGCAAAAGAGCTGCATGCTCCTTACCGTAAGTGTTTTCGTTCGAGTTTCCCTCATCTCCGCTATCAGCGTTTGAACATCGAGCAGAGGATCTGCCTTTTCGTCGTGTGCGTTGACAATGGGTAGGTTGATTGGGTTGATTGGGCGAGGTGGGGATGGTATTGGAGTTGGTGGTGGTGTACTGTGGTTGCTCGACGAGGGACTGAGAGGGTTGTATGGGCTCAAGGGAGATAGTTGGGAGGTGGTGGTGGTTGCATGGCTACTATAGGGTAGAGCCATGGAGTGCTGGAGATCAAAGGTGGGTAAAAGGGTAGTTCCGCTTGAGGGTTCCATTGAGATGTCGAAGATTGGTACTGATTCGTATTTGGAAGCTGATTCATAGACCATTGGGAGCGTCCATAGGCATCCATTGCCAACCTCATGATTTCGAGTCCTATTTGGGCTATGTCCACCGGGTTTTGAATCATCATTATGATTTCTTGAGACATAACATTCAGAGTAAAGATTAGTGTGTGGCCTTGAGCACATGTTTCCAAGTGGGATTGTGGGATGGTGTAGGGAGTCATTTGGGACGCATTGATTAGTGGGTTGGGTGGGGGTGTATGGTATTGGTATGGTGCTATATTGGCTTAAAGAGGATTCATGGGTGGTAGGTGTACTGGAGGGTAGGATAGGCGTTGGGGATAGGTATGGCGATGATCTTAGTGTGGGGGAAGAGACATTTTGGATAGTGGAAGTAATATGATGGTTAAGTTGTTGTGTGGCAGTGGAGGTAAGTGTAGGAGGTGTTATATTAGAAGTTGATGCAAGAGTAGAGGGTGTTGAGGGCGGTTGACATGAGGAAGGTGTAGTAGACGTAAGCGAAGGGGAAAGGGCACATGATATAGTATTAGGTAATGTATTCTGAGTTTCCATCATATCAATTTAGGATTGTTTAGTTTTAGTAGTAATAGTGTTAGTTAATTGAGAAAGAGTAGACGGGCTAGGCGGTGAAGGAGATGGTGGATTTGTTTGTATAATGATTTGTCTAGTAGGATGAATTGCTAAATTCTCATTGGTAGGAATGGGAGGTGGGTGGACGTGGCTTTGGATGAGGCAGATGGTGTATTATTTGCTAAATCAGCACACCTAGGTGCTAGAGTAATTGGATCAGATATTTTGTGGTGGGCCGTGGGATGTTGGTTCAGTGGGCTGTGTGTAGTGTGAGTATTGAGCTTAGGTGATTTAGTAAAAGTAGTAAATCCAGCAGTTGTTGCATCCTATTTTTACCCGAACCGATTAAAGTTCGAAATAGGGCTCGATTTATTGGGTAACTCACGGGTAAAGAGTTGGAGTCGCCACCTAACATATTTTTTTAATAGGCGTATTAGGGCACCTACTTTGTTTCTAGCCAATTTTAACAATTAACTCTGAAACTTAGTCTACGAACCAGAAATTCTAAGTAAGAGGTTCAAGTTAACTCGAGAAGAAGGGGTTAGTGACACGACCCGGAATCCGGCTAGGCCGTGCGGGCACCCGACATCCTCCCCTAGACCCGTCGGGCGAACCCTTACCAATTAATTTAGGAAAATAAATATAATAATTCATAAATAAGGGCAAGACTTAAAACAAAACCACAGACAAACTGATACCTCTAAGCTGTACAAAAGAAATTACAGCTGACTACCCAACATACTAGGTTTAGGGTTATCCAGACTAGACATCTAAGAGTACAAAAGAAGACACACACCTCCTGGAGGGAGCAAAATGCAACTGAAATAATAAACAATAAACTGGTGGCCATCCGGAATAAAAGCTAGCTCACCCTGACAGCTGAAGTCGTCTTCGCTCCTTCATAACGTGGCGAACTCAATTCTGGAGCGAACCTACCGAAACGAAATCGATAGACAAGAAACAAACAACAAACAAGGGTGAGTCAAAAGGACTCAATAAGTGGGGCAGACTAGCCACCTCAAAGAATAGGATAGCTAGCAAGGGAGAAGAAACAGATAAACCAAATTCCTTTTATTTAAATTATAAAAAGGCAGAGCCAGATAATAACCGAAAACACGTATGAAACCATAAACTCAGCCAGGAATACGAGCCAGAAACATATTAACAAATAAGCAATGCACGTATAAGCAGAACAGTAGTTATGTACCACAAGTCTACACAATGGTATGAAATGAAATGAAATGAAATGAGATGAAATGAAATCTGATGCAAAGGGTCACATGTGCCCGTCATCCCATCCCAAAACAGAATACTCCTGCATTCGAGGGGAACCCAATCTGATAACCAACTGGAGCGGAATACTCCTGCTCCTGGGGCGGAATACTCCTGCACCCGATATAATATAAACCAGAGGCGGAATACTCCTACACTCTCCTGGGGCGGAATACTCCTGCACCCGATATAATGTAAAGCTGAGGCGGAATACTCCTGCACTCAATATCTGACATAAGAGCGGAATACTCCTACTCCTGGGGCGGAATCCTCATACTTTCAATATGATACAATGGAGCGGAATCCTCCTGCTCCTGGGGCGGAATACTCCTGCACTCAATGATATGCAATGTAATGCATATGAATGACATATAATTCATATGAATGGAATGTGATGCAATAATAACCCTTCACCGGCGCGGGAATCTCATCGACAGCTGGGAAGTATTGGCCAACTCAGAGCATCAGCACAATGCTCAAATCCTCAATGCAATACCAACAACAGGACATAACATATAAAATATAATGTAAATCCAAAGCTAAGGCGTAATGCGTACGCCTATCGGCAGCTACACACGGAAGGAACACGTGGTAGAAAATCCACGAGGCCAGGTGCCTCATAAGAAATGGATATAAACACTTACCTCGTTCCGAAGTTAACGCTGCTACCCAACAACCGCTTTATTCTTTGAATTCATTGCCAAATGATCCCACTGTGTTCAATAAGCAGAAAAATATATCACATTAGGCTAAAGGCTTCATTCCCTACATCTTAGGGCAATCCGGTTAGGAACCTGATACCCTATTCGCATACGCAATACGCAGGCCAGGCCTATGTACAGGGTTCAAAGCCACATAACCAAACCCTAAATAAATTACATATATATGTTGCCCATAACTCACTGAGTACGAATATATAATCAATTTCATTATCGGGGTCCATTTAACCCTTTAAATTATCAGTTGAACTTATTAAAACGATGTCTAATATCCCAATTTTTACCGTCAAAATATATTTAAACACACGTAATAAACTAAAATAATGGATTAAGATCGTTACCTGAATGTTTCGGAGTGAAAATTCTATCTTTTTCCGGCCTCTTTTCTCATTTTCTGGCATTTTTTTCAATTTCTGCTTCTGAATCGTTTTTTGGTTTCTCATGTTTCTGTTCTTATGTTTCTGTATATTTTCTCTATTCCTATATCTTTTGAGCTACATATAAGCTCAGCCACCGCCATCCTTTTATATTTTTTTCTTTTCCCTTTTTTTTCTTTTTCTTTTAAAATTCGCTGCTACGGTAAAAATTAAAACGGTACACTACGATATTCGAAACAAATTGGATCTCAAATTGGACTCCCAAAACTCAATATGCAAATTAAATGGAAAAAGGTCAAATTATTTAACTTTCGGCATTTTAGCGGAAACTAGGCGAACAACATCGAAATTCACTTTCGAAAGTTCATAAAAGTCACAAATAATCATACGAACCTAACGGCGCTTTTGGATTTCGAATCGGAGCTCATTCGCCAAAACCGAGCTCGAAAATCTCTTTTTAATATTTATCGACAATAAAAACTGAAACCTTCTTCCGACGCCTACCAAACGAGGTCTGATTTAGCTCAAATTTTACAGATAAGTCTCAATGGACCTTACGAATATTTTAAAATTATCGGCACGCCAATCGGAGTTCTATTTTTCAAAACGACTAACCGAGGTCGTTTCAGTTAGGCACCTCTCAAGCTCCACCAAATGTGGTTACCGGCCGGACTTTATAATTGGGATTCAAACTAGCATTAAACAATGTATAAATTAAGCATAAAAATTTAAAGTTAATAAAAATAGTCTTTTCTACTAATTTTCTTCCTTAGAGAATTGCACCTAGCAAAATAAAACAGATTAGTTAATATATCAAAATAAATTAATATCTATAATAAAATGAAAATTAATAAAGGTAGTGCGATTAAAAGGCATTTTTGGAGCGTCGTCTTTAAAATTGTACCTCGAAAAAATAAATAAAGTTAAGTTAGTAAATATTAATGGTAATGATAATAAAAATAATAATAATAGTAATTTAAAATAAAGGGGAAAGGGATTTCTATAAAAGTGTAGGCTCAGGTATGTATGAATCGACTAGAGGTTAGGGACGTCGGTACGGCTGCAAACACGCCGGCCGGTCCGACCACTCCATCGCCGGCTCATACGCGTCATCATAGCCTTTTTGATTTAGGGACACGGGAATGGGACTGTTCCAGTGTAGTATCACATTCAAATTAGTCCCGACACCTCAATATATGTAAATATATTTTTCATTGGCATAATCGGTGTAGCCTCCGTCAATTCGTTGTATATCCGTCAATTCCTTGTATATCCGTCAATTCATTTTGTAGGCCTCAAATTAAAATATTTTCATAGGCCACAATTCTAGACATAATGTATCTGTTCAAATCAGCAAAATCCGTTAGAGAACAAAGTCATTTAATCTGGACATGGATCGAACTACAAGACAAAGTAATCCAGTAGAGCCAAACGGGCCAAGCTGCAAGAATGAGAAAATCCAACACAGTAACGGGGCAAAGCAACAGAATAACAAGTAAACGGGTCAAACAGGGCGAAATTGAATAAGTCATAGAATGACAATCAAACCCCTAAAACAATCATTGGAAGAAATCGACATAACAATAATACATAAATGGTTTTCAATCATTAGCCCTGTAACGAGAACAATTAGTGCAGCAAATGGAATAAAAGCAACCGGAACTTTGCCTGAAATGAAACAATGGTGCGTCGACGGTCATAATCTAACCGGATTTCCGGAGGACGGAAAGCATCAAAAAAAGAAGGCAAAGGGGCGACTGCCGGTGGCCTTTTCAGACAAGAAGCACAGCGTCACCGTCACACCGGTGCTCCGATCCTAATACCCCCCTCCCCCAGTTTCGATTGGCCTCCATTTCAAATCCCCCTGCCTCGATTCAGTGCACATCGTGTGTATGTGTGTGTGAATGATGTACATATCTGTTATGTATATGGGTGTAATGATGGTGATGGTGTATGTGAGGAAGACGAAAGGGGAGAGGGTTGGTGTTTGTGTATTGGAGATGAAGAATGGAGGGGATGATGTATTGTACGGTGGTTGCACTGTGTGTTTGTGTATTTGATTCAGTGGTTTTGGTAGAGAAGACAAAGAAGGGGTTTTCTCATCTGTGTACTGTGTATCTGTGTATATAGCAATGGTCTCGTAGCTGACCGTTGGAGATTTTGGGATTAAGGATGGATTAAGGGGATAGGGAGAATGACTTTTGGGAGCTGATTTTGAGAGATTTAGGGGATTTGAAAGCTGAGGAAAAATTCTTCCATTGGGAAATTGGTATGTAAGGAAGTAAATGATATTCTTACCAAAATGCACATGGACCACTTTTAGTCTAGGTCTAAAGGGAGAGTCATAAATAAATGGATTTGAACAAATTTATAGAGATTGAGGAAATTATTTACAAGAATTGGAATTTGATAATGGATGTAAAACAATTAGAGAATTGGACTGGATATTTAAATTCGACTAAAAATTAACTTAAAGGTGCTAGATAGATATAATTATGTATATTGTATATGCAAAAGAAAGAAATACACATATAGACACAAATGGTATCAAATTAAATTAATTACCTATAAATATTAAAAATAATTATTAAAATATTGTAAATACAATATAATTGATACGTATTTAACAAATAGCCTAAAATGATAATACAGCCACAATTATGTATATAATGTATAATTAGTGTATATCACACGTAAATACATGTTTTCTAATGCAAATTTTCTCAAACAGTCAACATTGCACCTTTAAGTTAAATTATAGCCAATTTTAGAAAAAGGAGAGACAAAATTGGGTGTCAACAGCTGCCCCTCTTTGTCCGGGGATGATGAATAGAATCTTCGGGCAAAGATAGTTGATGGAGTAGCCAATTTTGTCACGACTGGTAGGCAAAATGATTGAAAAGGAAAAATGGGAGTTTGGGGTATTTTTGGCCTAACCCCGGTCTCTGAGTTTTCTACATATCTCAGGTCTCACGAGAATCAGGCCGTGTGTAGTTCTAGAATGGCATGTTGCCCGTATGAGATGTTTATGGCGCACGATTTTGGATGTCAGGAGTAAACTTGTCAGAGTATGGAAAGTTTACATTCGTGTATGCTTTGCCTTTTGGCGGAAGAATAAAGCAAAGGTACTATCGAAGATGAGATAACATCAATAGTTCGAGTATGGGAAAAGACGCTTATAATCATCCTAGTTATGAAAATGTGGCGCGCTACACACCCATAAAGAGGAGTTTATATGTACATAGTTTCCACCTCATCTTGATAAATGAGTAGTCTCGCCTTCAATATTGCCTTGACTGAACTTGGAAACATTTGGGGATTGAGTTTTATGAATGCGCACAATTCAAGAAGATTGGCACGATTAAGCACACAAATACGCACGATTGACGCAGATGGGTACGAATAGGAAGGAATACGAAAGTGACACCCAATCGACAAGGAAGGATAAGGTAGACCACTGGTGCGAGTATGGAATTGTAGCTTTGAGCGCTTTGGAATTCAGCAAAATAGGTAACTTGCGGGTGTAGCAAGAGCATTGTCTGTAGGATTAAGCTTCTCGAATTGGGTTTTGGGTTGATGCTTGGTATGTATTTGAGTTTTTGTGGTTGCACAACTGGTAGTTATTTTGGGAGCAGGTGTGAGACTAATGCGCGGGGGTTTGTTGGGAGATTGGAGAGTACCCTGTAGCAAAATCATGATAAATGCAAATAGATATAAAGATAAAGATAAAGATAAAGTAAACTTCCCTGTTAAGCCGAGTGGTTGTTTTGTTTTATGCTTGTTTGATTGGTATCTCATCCAAGTATTTTTCCAATGCTATACCCACCGATGCGGACCTTACTCTGCTGCAAATTATTGTCCTGTTCACCACCGTGAACCCTATATATCTGCCGACGCAGATTCTATGCTTCTTCAAATGATGTCATGTCCACCGATGCGGACCCTATATATCCACCGACATAGATTGTATGCTTCTCAAATTGATGTCATGTCCGCAGATGCGGACCCTATATATCCACCGACATGAATTCTATGCCTCTCAAATTGATGTCATGTCTACCGACGCGGACCCTATATATCCACCGATATGGATTCTATCCCTCCCAAATTGATGTCATGTCCATCGACGCGGACCCTATATATACACCGACATGGATTCTATGCCTCTCAAATTGATGTCATGTCCACCAACACGGACCCTATATATCTACCGACATGGATTGTTTGCCTCTCAAATTGATGTCATGTCCACCGACGCGCACCCTATATATCCACTGACATGGATCCTATACTTCTCAAATTGATGTTATGTCCACCGACGCGGACCCTATATATCCACCGACATGGATCCCATGCTTCTCAAATTGATGTCATGTCCACCGAAGCGGACCCTATATCTTCACCGACATGGATTCTATGCTTGTCAAATGGATGAATATTGCTTTGCAAGAGTTGTATGGTATACTCGCTACCTGTGTAAACCTGCGATCAAAGAAAATTTGCGAGTTTCTAAGGGAGGTTGACTTGCGTATTTGTTGTGTTGCACTCTGCTGATATATCTTGTATAATTGTCCCCTTGTCATGTCGTTTCTTCATCGGGTTGTCTACCCTTCGGTTGCACACCCTGTCAACACAAAAGTAAAGCATAGCAAAGAAAAACTGAATGCTTCTCATCGAGAGATGTTTGCCTATTAGGTCGGGTTGTATATCCTACAAACAAAAGTAAAGTAAAGTGCGACAAATAGAATGTTATTGTTACGTCATGCAATGTGCTAAGAAGGCTATCGCGTTTCTCTTGCAAGGACTTCCTTGAAATTTTTTAGTGGATCTCAAAAATATCTGCCCCAGTGTCAAGTTTGCGTCTTTTGGAATTTTTGAGGGGATCCTCAAAGATTCTCCCCCAGTTTATTATCTATGCTAGATCACCAAGAGAAGGTGGTTGCATTGCACTGAACACCAATGTATATGCTAGAATCTACATTTGTCCTTTAGTGTAACGATTGGGGTATATCGACGATTATGAGTATGTGGATGTTTTCATACTCAGACTGAAGTTTGGTGTTTGGATTTTGCTGAATTTGGAGATTGCCCAAAATTGTATTTGTCTTAGGTTGTGATGTGGTGTCTTCATATTTTGTGCTTTCGAAAGTCATGGAGCCAATTTTGATGGATCAGTTAGTGCAAAAAGTGTTTTTGTGATTTGGGAGTTGCAATTTCCTTTTGTTGTTTTTTGTTGTACCATTGTTTTGCTTTGGGTCAATCGCACTCTGAACTTTGTATTTTAGTGCTGGATGACAAGTGTAGATCTTGTTGGGATCGAATTGAGAAATGAGTATCCAGGGAGTAGTTTGTCTGTTGGGTGCAATGTCTTTTGATTGGGTTAAGGAGTAAAGGTGCGAGGTCTTGTATGTTGAGCTCACTATGATTGTCGTTGAAAGTCTTGACAAGGGGGGGGGGGTTGTTTATTGTGTAAGTTGGGTGCAGTGTGAGGTTATGAGCTCGGTCCTATAGTGATCTGATTTCTTTGTTGTGACTCTCGTGTAAATTGTATGGGAATGAAATTTTTTGAATGGTCTTGGTGTCATATGCTGGTGGTCCAAAGGACTTTGTTGCAGAGTAAGGTGTTTTCAGCTTGGCTTACCATTTCGGCTTTCTAAATGCAAATTCTTGACCAACTTTGGTGTTCAAGTACGAAGCAACCGTAACAAAGTGGTGAAATACACAAAACTATGTGGGCACATTAGCAAAGTCTTGAAGCAAAAATGACACGTAAGCTTAAGAGAATGCCTAGACCGCGGATGTTGCATTAGCGCTTGAATTTGGAGGTTGTGATAGAATGCACAGGTATCACAAGAGATTGCCTAAGTTCTTTATGTAGCAGTGAAGTCAAGGATTTTGATCAAACGATCGATGCTTGTTTAAGCGGGAGATGAGGAGTTGGATGTCAATGCAAAGTGGTAAAGATGTTGTGTAAGGAATAGATTATGTTGTGCGACAGAAAATATCTTTTGCCTTGGTATTCGACTTAACCCAACCTTTGGATAATAGGTTTTGAGTTGGGTAGTAAGTTTAGAGATAGTTTGAACATGTGAAAGATTTTAGATATCAGAATTTGGGTGTACAGTAGGGAGATGAGATGCCTGCCTGGGGAGGAGATGGGATTTGGGAAGGGATTCATTTGGAGACCTAGAGCAACATACAAGTTCATGCAATGCGCACACACATCAAATAAGAAAATTCATCCTATAATGCAAACGACCGTTTTACACACGATGATTTTGATAAGCGCTTTGTGCCACATGCATCATTTCGTTTGCTAACAAAATGCGGAGCCTAAAGGAGAATGTTGCATTTCAAAATAATTATTAAAATATTGTAAATACAATTAAGTTGCACAAATAGCCATAATTGTGACGTATTTAACAAATAGGCTAAAATGATAATACAGCCACAATTATGTATATAATGTATAATTAGTGTATATCACACGTAAATACATGTTTTCTAATGCAAATTTTCTTAAACAATCAACATTGCACCTTTAAGTTAAATTATAGCCAATTTTAGAAAAAGGAGAGACAAAATTGGGTGTCAACAGCTGCCCCTCTTTGTCCAGGGATGATGAATAGAATCTTCGGGCAAAGATAGTTGATGGAGTAGCCAATTTTGTCACGACTAGTAGGCAAAATGATTGAAAAGGAATAATGGGAGTTTTGGGGGTATTTTTGGCCTAACCCCGGTCTGTGAGTTTTCTACATATCTCGGGTCTCACGAGAATCAGGCCGTGTGTAGTTCTAGAATGGCAAGTTGCCCGTATGAGATGTTTATGGCGCACGATTTTGGATGTCAGGAGTAAACTTGTCAGAGTATGCAAAGTTTACATTCGTGTATGCTTTGCCTTTTGGCGGAAGAATAAAGCAAAGGTACTATCGAAGATGAGATAACATCAATAGTTCGAGTATGGGAAAAGAGGCTTATAATCATCCTAGTTATGAAAATGTGGCGCGCTACACACCCATAAAGAGGAGTTTATATGTACATAGTTTCCACCTCATCTCAATAAATGAGTAGTCTCGCCTTCAATATTGCCTTGACTGAGCTTGGAAATATTTGGGGAGTGAGTTTTATGAATGCGCACAATTCAAGCAGATGGGCACGATTAAGCACAAAAATACGCACGATTGACGCAGATGGGTACGAATAGGAAGGAATACGAAACTGACACCCAATCGACAAGGAAGGATTAGGTAGACCACTGGTGCGAGTATGGAATTGTAGCTTTGAGCGCTTTGGAATTCAGCAAAATAGGTAACTTGAGGGTGTAGCAAGAGCATTTTCTGTAGGATTAAGCTTCTCGAATTGGGTTTTGGGTTGATGCTTGGTATGTATTTGAGTTTTTGTGGTTGCACAATTGGTAGTTATTTTGGGAGCAGGTGTGAGACTAATGCGTGGGGGTTTGTTGGGAGATCGGAGAGTACCCTGTAGCAAAATCATGATAAATGCAAATAGATATAAAGATAAAGATAAAGATAAAGTAAACTTCCATGTTAAGCCGAGTGGTTGTTTTGTCTTATGCTTGTTTGATTGGTATCCCATCCAAGTATTTTTCCAATGCTATGCCCACCGATGCGGACCTTACTCTGCTGCAAATTATTGTCCTGTTCATCACCGTGAACCCTATATATCCGCCGATGCAGATTCTATGCTTCTTCAAATGATGTCATGTCCACCGGCGCGGACCCTATATATTTACCGACATGGATTGTATGCTTCTCAAATTGATGTCATGTCCGCAGATGCGGACCCTATATATCCACCGACATGAATTCTATGCCTCTCAAATTGATGTCATGTCCACTGACGCGGACCCTATATATCCACCGACATGGATTCTATCCCTCCCAAATTGATGTCATGTCCATCGACGCGGACCCTATATATACACCGATATGGATTCTATGCCTCTCAAATTGATGTCATGTCCACCAACACGGACCCTATATATCCGCCGACATGGATTGTATGCCTCTCAAATTGATGTCATGTCCACCGACGCGCACCCTATATATCCACTGACATGGATCCTATACTTCTCAAATTGATGTTATGTCCACCGACGCAGACCCTATATATCCACCGACATGGATCCTATGCTTCTCAAATTGATGTCATGTCCACTGAAGCGGACCCTATATCTTCACCGACATGGATTCTATGCTTGTCAAATGGATGAATATTGCTTTGCAAGAGTTGTATGGTATACTCGCTACCTGTGTAAACCTGCGATCAAAGAAAATTTGCGAGTTTCTAAGGGAGGTTGACTTGCGTATTTGTTGTGTTGCACTCTGCTGATATATCTTGTATAATTGTCCCCTTGTCATGTCGTTTCTTCATCGGGTTGTCTACCCTTCGGTTGCACACCCTGTCAACACAAAAGTAAAGCATAGCAAAGAAAAACTGAATGCTTCTCATCGAGAGATGTTTGCCTGTTAGGTCGGGTTGTATATCCTGCAAACAAAAGTAAAGTAAAGTGCGACAAATAGAATGTTATTGTTACGTCATGCAATGTGCTAAGAAGGCTATCGCGTTTCTCTTGCAAGGACTTCCTTGAAATTTTTTAGTGGATCTCAAAAATATCTGCCCCAGTGTCAAGTTTGCGTCTTTTGGAATTTTTGAGGGGATCCTCAAAAATTCTCCCCCAGTTTATTATCTATGCCAGATCACCAAGAGAAGGTGGTTGCATTGCACTGAACACCAATGTATATGCTAGAATCTACATTTGTCCTTTAGTGTAACGATTGGGGTATATCGACGATTATGAGTATGTGGATGTTTTCATACTCAGACTGAAGTTTGGTGTTTGGATTTTGCTGAATTTGGAGATTGCCCAAAATTGTATTTGTCTTAGGTTGTGATGTGGTGTCTTCATGTTTTGTGCTTTCGAAAGTCATGGAGCCAATTTTGATTGATCAGTTCGTGCAAAAAGTGTTTTTGTGATTTGGGAGTTGCAATTTCCTTTTGTTGTTTTTTTTGTTGTACCATTGTTTTGCTTTGGGTCAATCGCACTCTGAACTTTGTATTTTAGTGCTGGATGACGAGTGTAGATCTTGTTGGGATCGAATTGAGAAATGAGTATCCAGGGAGTAGTTTGTCTGTTGGGTGCAATGTCTTTTGATTGGGTTAAGGAGTAAAGGTGCGAGGTCTTGTATGTTGAGCTCACTAAGATTTTCGTTGAAAGTCTTGACAAGGGGGGGGGGAGGGGGGTTTGTTTATTGTGTAAGTTGGGTGCAGTGTGAGGTTATGAGCTCGGTCCTATAGTGATCTGATTTCTTTGTTGTGACTCTCGTGTAAATTGTATGGGAATGAAATTTTTTGAATGGTCTTGGTGTCATATGCTGGTGGTCCAAAGGACTTTGTTGCAGAGTAAGGTGTTTTCAGCTTGGCTTACCATTTCGGCTTTCTAAATGCAAATTCTTGACCAACTTTGGTGTTCAAGTACGAAGCAACCGTAACAAAGTGGTGAAATACACAAAACTGTGTGGGCACATTAGCAAAGTCTTGAAGCAAAAATGACACGTAAGCTTAAGAGAATGCCTAGACCGCGGATGATGCATTAGCGCTTGAATTTGGAGGTTGTGATAGAATGCACAGGTATCACAAAAGATTGCCTAAGTTCTTTATGTAGCAGTGAAGTCAAGGATTTTGATCAAACGATCGATGCTTGTTTAAGCGGGAGATGAGGAGTTGGATGTCAATGCAAAGTGGTAAAGATGTTGTGTAAGGAATAGATTATGTTGTGCGACAGAAAATATCTTTTGCCTTGGTATTCGACTTAACCCAACCTTTGGATAATAGGTTTTGAGTTGGGTAGTAAGTTTAGAGATAGTTTGAACATGTGAAAGATTTTAGATATCAGAATTTGGGTGTAGAGTAGGGAGATGAGATGCCTGCCTGGGGAGGAGATGGGATTTGGGAAGGGATTCATTATGAGACCTAGAGCAACATACAAGTTCATGCAATGCGCACACACATCAAATAAGAAAATTCATCCTATAATGCAAACGACCGTTTTACACACGATGAATTTGATAAGCGCTTTGTGCCACATGCATCATTTCGTTTGCTAACAAAATGCGGAGCCTAAAGGAGAATGTTGCATTTCAAAATAATTATTAAAATATTGTAAATACAATTAAGTTGCACAAATAGCCATAATTGTGACGTATTTAACAAATAGCCTAAAATGATAATACAGCCACAATTATATATATAATGTATAATTAGTGTATATCACACGTAAATACATGTTTTCTAATGCAAATTTTCTCAAACAGTCAACATTGCACCTTTAAGTTAAATTATAGCCAATTTAGAAAAAGGAGAGATAAAATTGGGTGTCAACAGCTGCCCCTCTATATCCGGGATGATGAATAGAATCTTCGGGCAAAGATAGTTGATGGAGTAGCCAATTTTGTCACGACTGGTAGGCAAAATGATTGAAAAGGAAAAATGGGAGTTTTGGGGTATTTTTGGCCTAACCCCGGTCTCTGAGTTTTCTACATATCTCGGGTCTCACGAGAATCAGGCCGTGTGTAGTTCTAGAATGGCATGTTTCCCGTATGAGATGTTTATGGCGCACGATTTTGGATGTCAGGAGTAAACTTGTCAGAGTATGCAAAGTTTACATTCGTGTATGCTTTGCCTTTTGGCGGATGAATAAAGCAAAGGTACTATCGAAGATGAGATAACATCAATAGTTCGAGTATGGGAAAAGAGACTTATAATCATCCTAGTTATGAAAATGTGGCGCGCTACACACCCAAAAAGAGGAGTTTATATGTACATAGTTTCCACCTCATCTCGCTAAATGAGTAGTCTCGCCTTCAATATTGCCTTGACTGAGCTTGGAAACATTTGGGGAGTGAGTTTTATGAATGCGCACAATTCAAGCAGATGGGCACGATTAAGCACAAAAATACGCACGATTGACGCAGATGGGTACGAATAGGAAGGAATACGAAACTGACACCCAATCGACAAGGAAGGATTAGGTAGACCACTGGTGCGAGTATGGAATTGTAGCTTTGAGCGCTTTGGAGTTCAGCAAAATAAGTAACTTGCGGGTGTAGCAAGAGCATTGTCTGTAGGATTAAGCTTCTCGAATTGGGTTTTGGGTTGATGCTTGGTATGTATTTGAGTTTTTGTGGTTGCACAACTGGTAGTTATTTTGGGAGCAGGTGTGAGACTAATGCGCGGGGGTTTGTTGGGAGATCGGAGAGTACCCTGTAGCAAAATCATGATAAATGCAAATAGATATAAAGATAAAGATAAAGATAAAGTAAACTTCTCTGTTAAGCCGAGTGGTTGTTTTGTCTTATGCTTGTTTGATTGGTATCCCATCCAAGTATTTTTCCAATGCTATGCCCACCGATGCGGACCTCACTCTACTGCAAATTATTGTCCTGTTCACCACCGTGAACCCTATATATCCGCTGATGCAGATTCTATGCTTCTTCAAATGATGTCATGTCCACCGGCGCGGACCCTATATATTTACCGACATGGATTGTATGCTTCTCAAATTGATGTCATGTCCGCAGATGCGGACCCTATATATCCACCGACATGAATTCTATGCTTCTCAAATTGATGTCATGTCCACGGACGCGGACCCTATATATCCACCGACATGGATTCTATCCCTCCCAAATTGATGTCATGTCCATCGACGCGGACCCTATATATACACCGACATGGATTCTATGCCTCTCAAATTGATGTCATGTCCACCAACACGGACCCTATATATCCGCCGACATGGATTGTATGCCTCTCAAATTGATGTCATGTCCACCGACGCGCACCCTATATATCCACTGACATGGATCCTATACTTCTCAAATTGATGTTATGTCCACCGACGCGGACCCTATTTATCCACCGACATGGATCCTATGCTTCTCAAATTGATGTCATGTCCTCTGAAGCGGACCCTATATCATCACCGACATGGATTCTATGCTTGTCAAATGGATGAATATTGCTTTGCAAGAGTTGTATGGTATACTCGCTACCTGTGTAAACCTGCGATCAAAGAAAATTTGCGAGTTTCTAAGGGAGGTTGACTTGCGTATTTGTTGTGTTTCACTCTGCTGATATATCTTGTATAATTGTCCCCTTGTCATGTCGTTTCTTCATCGGGTTGTCTACCCTTCGGTTGCACACCCCGTCAACACAAAGTAAAGCATAGCAAAGAAAAACTGAATGCTTCTCATCGAGAGATGTTTGCCTGTTAGGTCGGGTTGTATATCCTGCAAACAAAAGTAAAGTAAAGTGTGACAAATAGAATGTTATTGTTACGTCATGCAATGTGCTAAGAAGGCTATCGCGTTTCTCTTGCAAGGACTTCCTTGAAATTTTTTAGTGGATCTCAAAAATATCTGCCCCAGTGTCAAGTTTGCATCTTTTGGAATTTTTGAGGGGATCCTCAAAAATTCTCCCCCAGTTTATTATTTATGCCAGATCACCAAGAGAAGGTGGTTGCATTGCACTGAACACCAATGTATATGCTAGAATCTACATTTGTCCTTTAGTGTAACGATTGGGGTATATCGACGATTATGAGTATGTGGATGTTTTCATACTCAGACTGAAGTTTGGTGTTTGGATTTTGCTGAATTTTGAGATTGCCCAAAATTGTATTTGCCTTAGGTTGTGATGTGGTGTCTTCATGTTTGGTGCTTTCGAAAGTCATGGAGCCAATTTTGATGGATCAGTTCGTGCAAAAAGTGTTTTTGTGATTTGGGAGTTGCAATTTCCTTTTGTTGTTTTTTTGTTGTACCATTGTTTTGCTTTGGGTCAATCGCACTCTGAACTTTGTATTTTAGTGCTGGATGACGAGTGTAGATCTTGTTGGGATCGAATTGAGAAATGAGTATCCAGGGAGTAGTTTGTCTGTTGGGTGCAATGTCTTTTGATTGGGTTAAGGAGTAAAGGTGCGAGGTCTTGTATGTTGAGCTCACTAAGATTGTCGTTGAAAGTCTTGACGGGGGGGGGGGGGGGAGGGGGGTTGTTTATTGTGTAAGTTGGGTGCAGTGTGAGGTTATGAGCTCGGTCCTATAGTGATCTGATTTCTTTATTGTGACTCTCGTGTAAATTGTATGGGAATGAAATTTTTTGAATGGTCTTGGTGTCATATGCTGGTGGTCCAAAGGACTTTGTTGCAGAGTAAGGTGTTTTCAGCTTGGCTTACCATTTCGGCTTTCTAAATGCAAATTCTTGACCAACTTTGGTGTTCAAGTACGAAGCAACCGTAACAAAGTGGTGAAATACACAAAACTGTGTGGGCACATTAGCAAAGTCTTGAAGCAAAAATGACACGTAAGCTTAAGAGAATGCCTAGACCGCGGATGATGGATTAGCGCTTGAATTTGGAGGTTGTGATAGAATGCACAGGTATCACAAGAGATTGCCTAAGTTCTTTATGTAGCAGTGAAGTCAAGGATTTTGATCAAACGATCGATGCTTGTTTAAGCGGGAGATGAGGAGTTGGATTTCAATGCAAAGTGGTAAAGATGTTGTGTAAGGAATACATTATGTTGTGCGACAGAAAATATCTTTTTCCTTGCTATTCGACTTAACCCAACCTTTGGATAATAGGTTTTGAGTTGGGTAGTAAGTTTAGAGATAGTTTGAACATGTGAAAGATTTTAGATATCAGAATTTGGGTGTAGAGTAGGGAGATGAGATGCCTGCCTGGGGAGGAGATGGGATTTGGGAAGGGATTCATTTGGAGACCTAGAACAACATACAAGTTCATGCAATGCGCACACACATCTAATAAGAAAATTCATCCTATAATGCAAACGACTGTTTTACAAATGATGATTTTGATAAGCACTTTGTGCCACATGCATCATTTCGTTTGCTAACAAAATGCGGAGCCTAAAGGAGAATGTTGCATTTCAAAATAATTATTAAAATATTGTAAATACAATTAAGTTGCATAAATAGCCATAATTGTGACGTATTTAACAAATAGCCTAAAATGATAATACAGCCACAATTATGTATATAATGTATAATTAGTGTATATCACAAGTAAATACATATTTTCTAATGCAAATTTTCTCAAACAGTCAACATTGAACCTTTAAGTTAAATTATAGCCAATTTTAGAAAAAGGAGAGACAAAATTGGGTGTCAACAGCTGCCCCTCTTTGTCCGGGGATGATGAATAGAATCTTCGGGCAAAGATAGTTGATGGAGTAGCCAATTTTGTCACGACTGGTAGGCAAAATGATTGAAAAGGAAAAATGGGAGTTTTGGGGTATTTTTTGCCTAACCCCGGTCTCTGAGTTTTCTACATATCTCGGGTCTCACGAGAATCAGGCCGTGTGTAGTTCTAGAATGGCATGTTGCCCGTATGAGATGTTTATGGCGCACGATTTTGGATGTCAGGAGTAAACTTGTCAGAGTATGCAAAGTTTACATTCGTGTATGCTTTGCCTTTTGGCGGAAGAATAAAGCAAAGGTACTATCGAAGATGAGATAACATCAATAGTTCGAGTATGGGAAAAGAGGCTTATAATCATCCTAGTTATGAAAATGTGGCGCGCTACACACCCATAAAGAGGATTTTATATGTACATAGTTTCCACCTCATCTCGATAAATGAGTAGTCTCGCCTTCAATATTTCCTTGACTGAGCTTGGAAACATTTGGGGAGTGAGTTTTATGAATGCGCACAATTCAAGCAGATGGGCACGATTAAGCACAAAATACGCACGATTGACGCAGATGGGTACGAATAGGAAGGAATACGAAACTGACACCCAATCGACAAGGAAGGATTAGGTAGACCACTGGTGCGAGTATGGAATTGTAGCTTTGAGCGCTTTAAAATTCAGCAAAATAGGTAACTTGCGGGTGTAGCAAGAGCATTGTCTGTAGGATTAAGCTTCTCGAATTGGGTTTTGGGTTGATGCTTGGTATGTATTTGAGTTTTTGTGGTTGCACAACTGGTAGTTATTTTGGGAGCAGGTGTGAGACTAATGCGCAGGGGTTTGTTGGGAGATCGGAGAGTACCCTGTAGCAAAATCATGATAAATGCAAATAGATATAAAGATAAAGATAAAGATAAAATAAACTTCCTTGTTAAGCCGAGTGGTTGTTTTGTCTTATGCTTGTTTGATTGGTATCTCATCCAAGTATTTTTCCAATGCTATGCCCACCGATGCGGACCTTACTCTGCTGCAAATTATTGTCCTGTTCACCACCGTGAACCCTATATATCCGCCGATGCAGATTCTATGCTTCTTCAAATGATGTCATGTCCACCGGCGCGGACCCTATATATTTACCGACATGGATTGTATGCTTCTCAAATTGATGTCATGTCCGCAGACGCGGACCCTATATATCCACCGACATGAATTCTATGCCTCTCAAATTGATGTCATGTCCACCGACACGGACCCTATATATCCACCGACATGGATTCTATCCCTCCCAAATTGATGTCATGTCCATCGACGCGGACCCTATATATACACCGACATGGATTCTATGCCTCTCAAATTGATGTCATGTCCACCAACACGGACCCTATATATCCGCCGACATGGATTGTATGCCTCTCAAATTGATGTCATGTCCACCGACGCGCACCCTATATATCCACTGACATGGATCCTATACTTCTCAAATTGATGTTATGTCCACCGACGCGGACCCTATATATCCACCGACATGGATCCTATGCTTCTCAAATTGATGTCATGTCCACTGAAGCGGACCCTATATCTTCACCGACATGGATTCTATGCTTGTCAAATGGATGAATACTGCTTTGCAAGAGTTGTATGGTATACTCGCTACCTGTGTAAACCTGCGATCAAAGAAAATTTGTGAGTTTCTAAGGGAGGTTGACTTGCGTATTTGTTGTGTTGCGCTCTGCTGATATATCTTGTATAATTGTCCCCTTGTCATTTCGTTTCTTCATCGAGTTGTTTACCATTCGGTTGCACACCCTGTCAACACAAAAGTAAAGCATAGCAAAGAAAAATTGAATGCTTCTCACCGAGAGATGTTTGCCTTTTAGGTCGGGTTGTATATCCTGCAAACAAAAGTAAAGTAAAGTGCGACAAATAGAATGTTATTGTTACGTCATGCAATGTGCTAAGAAGGCTATCGCGTTTCTCTTGCAAGGACTTCCTTGAAATTTTTTAGTGGATCTCAAAAATATCTGCCCCAGTGTCAAGTTTGCGTCTTTTGGAACTTTTGAGGGGATCCTCAAAAATTCTCCCCCAGTTTATTATCTATACCAGATCACCAAGAGAAGGTGGTTGCATTGCACTGAACCCCAATGTATATGCTAGAATCTACATTTGTCCTTTAGTGTAACGATTGGGGTATATCGACGATTATGAGTATGTGGATGTTTTCATACTCAGACTGAAGTTTGGTGTTTGGATTTTGCTGAATTTGGAGATTGCCCAAAATTGTATTTGCCTTAGGTTGTGATGTGGTGTCTTCATGTTTTGTGCTTTCGAAAGTCATGGAGCCAATTTTGATGGATCAGTTCGTGCAAAAAGAGTTTTTGTGATTTGGGAGTTGCAATTTCCTTTTGTTGTTTTTTTGTTGTACCATTGTTTTGCTTTGGGTCAATCGCACTCTGAACTTTGTATTTTAGTGCTGGATGACGAGTGTAGATCTTGTTGGGATCGAATTGAGAAATGAGTATCCAGGGAGTAGTTTGTCTGTTGGGTGCAATGTCTTTTGATTGGGTTAAGGAGTAAAGGTGCGAGGTCTTGTATGTTGAGCTCACTATGATTGTCGTTGAAAGTCTTGACAAGGGGGGGGGGGGGGTTGTTTATTGTGTAAGTTGGGTGCAGTGTGAGGTTATGAGCTCGGTCCTATAGTGATCTGATTTCTTTGTTGTGACTCTCGTGTAAATTGTATGGGAATGAAATTTTTTGAATGGTCTTGGTGCCATATGCTGGTGGTCCAAAGGACTTTGTTGCAGAGTAAGGTGTTTTCAGCTTGGCTTACCATTTCGGCTTTCTAAATGCAAATTCTTGACCAACTTTGGTGTTCAAGTACGAAGCAACCGTAACAAAGTGGTGAAATACACAAAACTGTGTGGGCACATTAGCAAAGTCTTGAAGCAAAAATGACACATAAGCTTAAGAGAATGCCTAGACCGCGGATGATGGATTAGCGCTTGAATTTGGAGGTTGTGATAGAATGCACAGGTATCACAAGAGATTGCCTAAGTTCTTTATGTAGCAGTGATGTCAAGGATTTTGATCAAACGATCGGTGCTTGTTTAAGCGGGAGATGAGGAGTTGGATGTCAATGCAAAGTGGTAAAGATGTTGTGTAAGGAATAGATTATGTTGTGCGACAGAAAATATCTTTTGCCTTGGTATTCGACTTAACCCAACCTTTGGATAATAGGTTTGAGTTGGGTAGTAAGTTTAGAGATAGTTTGAACATGTGAAAGATTTTAGATATCAGAATTTGGGTGTAGAGTAGGGAGATGAGATGCCTACCTGGGGAGGAGATGGGATTTGGGAAGGGATTCATTTGGAGACCTAGAGCAACATACAAGTTCATGCAATGCGCACACACATCAAATAAGAAAATTCATCCTAAAATGCAAACGACCGTTTTACACACGATGATTTTGATAAGCGCTTTGTGCCACATGCATCATTTCGTTTGCTAACAAAATGCGGAGCCTGAAGGAGAATGTTGCATTTCAAAATAATTATTAAAATATTGTAAATACAATTAAGTTGCACAAATAGCCATAATTGTGACGTATTTAACAGATAGCCTAAAATGATAATACAACCACAATTATGTATATAATGTATAATTAGTGTATATCACACGTAAATACATGTTTTCTAATGCAAATTTTCTCAAACAGTCAACATTGCACCTTTAAGTTAAATTATAGCCAATTTTAGAAAAAGGAGAGACAAAATTGGGTGTCAATAGCTGCCCCTCTTTGTCCGGGATGATGAATAGAATCTTCGGGCAAAGATAGGTTATGGAGTAGCCAATTTTGTCACGACTGGTAGGCAAAATGATTGAAAAGGAAAAATGAGAGTTTTGGGGTATTTTTGCCTAACCCCGGTCTCTGAGTTTTCTACATATCTCGGGTCTCACGAGAATCAGGCCGTGTGTAGTTCTAGAATGGCTTGTTGCCCGTATGAGATGTTTATGGCGCACGATTTTGGATTTCAGGAGTAAACTTGTCAGAGTATGAAAAGTTTACATTCGTGTATGCTTTGCCTTTTGGCGGAAGAATAAAGCAAAGGTACTATCAAAGATGAGATAACATCAATAGTTCGAGTATGGGAAAAGAGGCTTATAATCATCCTAGTTATGAAAATGTGGCGCGCTACACACCCATAAAGAGGAGTTTCTATGTACATAGTTTCCACCTCATCTTGATAAATGAGTAGTCTCGCCTTCAATATTGCCTTGACTGAGCTTGGAAACATTTGGGGAGTGAGTTTTATGAATGCACACAATTCAAGCAGATGGGCACGATTAAGCACAAAAATACGCACGATTGACGCAGATTGGTACGAATAGGAAGGAATACGAAACTGACACCCAATCGACAAGGAAGGATTAGGTAGACCACTGGTGCGAGTATGGAATTGTAGCTTTGAGCGCTTTGGAATTCATCAAAATAGGTAACTTGCGGGTGTAGCAAGAGCATTGTCTGTAGGATTAAGCTTCTCGAATTGGGTTTTGGGTTGATGCTTGGTATGTATTTGAGTTTTTGTGGTTGCATAACTCGTAGTTATTTTGGGAGCAGGTGTGAGACTAATGCGCGGGGGTTTGTTGGGAGATTAGAGAGTACCCTGTAGCAAAATCATGATAAATGCAAATAGATATAAAGATAAAGATAAAGATAAAGTAAACTTCCCTGTTAAGCCGAGTGGTTGTTTTGTCTTATGCTTGTTTGATTGGTATCTCATCCAAGTATTTTTCCAATGCTATGCCCACCGATGCGGACCTCACTCTGCTGCAAATTATTGTCCTGTTCACCACCGTGAACCCTATATATCCGCCGACGCAGATTCTATGCTTCTTCAAATGATGTCATGTCTACCGACGCGGACCCTATATATCCACCGACATGGATTGTATGCTTCTCAAATTGATGTCATGTCCGCAGACGCGGACCCTATATATCCACCGACATGAATTCTATGCCTCTCCAATTGATGTCATGTCCACCGACGCGGACCCTATATATCCACCGACATGGATTCTATCCCACCCAAATTGATGTCATGTCCATCGACGCGGACCCTATATATACACCGACATGGATTCTATGCCTCTCAAACTGATGTCATGTCCACCAACACGGACCCTATATATCCACCGACATGGATTGTATGCCTCTCAAATTGATGTCATGTCCACCGACGCGCACCCTATCTATCCACTGACATGGATCCTATACTTCTCAAATTGATGTTATGTCCACCGACGCGGACCCTATATATCCACCGACATGGATCCTATGCTTCTCAAATTGATGTCATGTCTACCGAAGCGGACCCTATATCTTCACCGACATGGATTCTATGCTTGTCAAATGGATGAATATTGCTTTGCAAGAGTTGTATGGTATACTCGCTACCTGTGTAAACCTGCGATCAAAGAAAATTTGCGAGTTTCTAAGGGAGGTTGACTTGCGTATTTGTTGTGTTGCACTCTGCTGATATATCTTGTATAATTGTCCCCTTGTCATGTCGTTTCTTCATCGGGTTGTCAACCCTTCGGTTGCACACCCCGTCAACACAAAAGTAAAGCATAGCAAAGAAAAACTGAATGCTTCTCATCGAGAGATGTTTGCCTGTTAGGTCGGGTTGTATATCCTGCAAACAAAAGTAAAGTAAAGTGCGACAAATAGAAAGTTATTGTTACGTCATGCAATGTGCTAAGAAGGCTATCGCGTTTCTCTTGCAAGGACTTCCTTGAAATTTTTTAGTGGATCTCAAAAATATCTGCCCAGTGTCAAGTTTGCGTCTTTTGGAATTTTTGAGGGGATCCTCAAAAATTCTCCCCCAGTTTATTATCTATGCCAGATCACCAAGAGAAGGTGGCTGCATTGCACTGAACACCAATGTATATGCTAGAATCTACATTTGTCCTTTAGTGTAACGATTGGGGTATATCGACGATTATGAGTATGTGGATGTTTTCATACTCAGACTGAAGTTTGGTGTTTGGATTTTGCTAAATTTGGAGATTGCCCAAAATTGTATTTGTCTTTGGTTGTGATGTGGTGTCTTCATGTTTTGTGCTTTCGAAAGTCATGGAGCCAATTTTGATGGATCAGTTCGTGCAAAAAGTGTTTTTGTGATTTGGGAGTTGCAATTTCCTTTTGTTGTTTTTTGTTGTACCATTGTTTTGCTTTGGGTCAATCGCACTCTTAACTTTGTATTTTAGTGCTGGATGACGAGTGTAGATCTTGTTGGGATTGAATTGAGAAATGAGTATCCAGGGAGTAGTTTATCTGTTGGGTGCAATGTCTTTTGATTGGGTTAAGGAGTAAAGGTGCGAGGTCTTGTATGTTGAGCTCGCTAAGATTGTCGTTGAAAGTCTTGACAAGGAGGGGGGGTTGTTTATTGTGTAAGTTGGGTGCAGTGTGAGGTTATAAGCTCGGTCGTATAGTGATTTGATTTCTTTGTTGTGACTCTCGTGTAAATTGTATGGGAATGAAATTTTTTGAATGCTCTTGGTGTCATATGCTGGTGGTCCAAAGGACTTTGTTGCAGAGGAAGGTGTTTTCAGCTTGGCTTACCATTTCGGCTTTCTTAATGCTAATTCTTGACCAACTTTGGTGTTCAAGTACGAAGCAACCGTAACAAAGTGGTGAAATACACAAAACTGTGTGGGCACATTAGCAAATTCTTGAAGCAAAAATGACACGTAAGCTTAATAGAATGCCTAGACCGCAGATGATGGATTAGTGCTTGAATTTGGAGGTTGTGATAGAATGCACAGGTATCACAAGAGATTGCCTAAGTTCTTTATGTAGCAGTGATGTCAAGGATTTTGATCAAACGATCGGTGCTTGTTTAAGCGG
The DNA here is from genome assembly GCA_037355625.1 of Petunia x hybrida. Classification (NCBI taxonomy): domain Eukaryota; kingdom Viridiplantae; phylum Streptophyta; class Magnoliopsida; order Solanales; family Solanaceae; genus Petunia; species Petunia x hybrida. The sequence goes on along the minus strand of JBBBVM010001054.1, from coordinate 2,035,844 downwards.
GAGATGAGGAGTTGGATGTCAATGCAAAGTGGTAAAGATGTTGTGTAAGGAATAGATTATGTTGTGCGACAGAAAATATCTTTTGCCTTGGTATTCGACTTAACCCAACCTTTGGATAATAGGTTTTGAGTTGGGTAGTAAGTTTAGAGATAGTTTGAACATGTGAAAGATTTTAGATATCAGAATTTGGGTGTAGAGTAGGGAGATGAGATGCCTGCCTGGGGAGGAGATGGGATTTGGGAAGGGATTCATTTGGAGACCTAGAGCAACATACAAGTTCATGCAATGCGCACACACATCAAATAAGAAAATTCATCCTATAATGCAAACGACCGTTTTACACACGATGATTTTGATAAGCGCTTTGTGCCACATGCACCATTTCGTTTGCTAACAAAATGCGGAGCCTAAAGGAGAATGTTGCATTTCAAAATAATTATTAAAATATTGTAAATACAATTAAGTTGCACAAATAGCCATAATTGTGACGTATTTAACAAATAGCCTAAAATGATAATACAGCCACAATTATGTATATAATGTATAATTAGTGTATATCACACGTAAATACATGTTTTCTAATGCAAATTTTCTCAAACAGTCAACATTGCACCTTTAAGTTAAATTATAGCCAATTTTAGAAAAAGGAGAGACAAAATTGGGTGTCAACAGCTGCCCCTCTTTGTCCGGGGATGATGAATAGAATCTTCGGGCAAAGATAGTTGATGGAGTAGCCAATTTTGTCACGACTGGTAGGCAAAATGATTGAAAAGGAAAAATGAGAGTTTTGGGGTATTTTTGGCCTAACCCCGGTCTCTGAGTTTTCTACATATCTCGGGTCTCACGAGAATCAGGCCGTGTGTAGTTCTAGAATGGCATGTTGCCCGTATGAGATGTTTATGGCGCACGATTTTGGATGTCAGGAGTAAACTTGTCAGAGTATGCAAAGTTTACATTCGTGTATGCTTTGCCTTTTGGCGGAAGAATAAAGCAAAGGTACTATCGAAGATGAGCTAACATCAATAGTTCGAGTATGGGAAAAGAGGCTTATAATCATCCTAGTTATGAAAATGTGGCGCGCTACACACCCATAAAGAGGAGTTTATATGTACATAGTTTCCACCTCATCTCGATAAATGAGTAGTCTCGCCTTCAATATTGCCTTGACTGAGCTTGGAAACATTTGGGGAGTGAGTTTTATGAATGCGCACAATTCAAGCAGATGGGCACGATTAAGCACAAAAATACGCACGATTGACGCAGATGGGTACGAATAGGAAGGAATACGAAACTGACACCCAATCGACAAGGAAGGATTACGTACACCACTGGTGCGAGTATGGAATTGTAGCTTTGAGCGCTTTGTATTCAGCAAAATAGGTAACTTGCGGGTGTAGCAAGACCATTGTCTGTAGGATTAAGCTTCTCGAATTGGGTTTTGGGTTGATGCTTGGTATGTATTTGAGTTTTTGTGGTTGCACAACTGGTAGTTATTTTGGGAGCAGGTGTGAGACTAATGCGCGGGGGTTTGTTGGGAGATCAGAGAGTACCCTGTAGCAAAATCATGATAAATGCAAATAGATATAAAGATAAAGATAAAGATAAAGTAAACTTCCCTGTTAAGCCGAGTGGTTGTTTTGTCTTATGCTTGTTTGATTGGTATCTCATCCAAGTATTTTTCCAATGCTATGCCCACAGATGCGGACCTTACTCTGCTGCAAATTATTGTCCTGTTCACCACCGTGAACCCTATATATCCGCCGATGCAGATTCTATGCTTCTTCAAATGATGTCATGTCCACCGGCGCGGACCCTATATATTTACCGACATGGATTGTATGCTTCTCAAATTGATGTCATGTCCGCAGACGCGGACCCTATATATCCACCGACATGAATTCTATGCCTCTCAAATTGATGTCATGTCCACCGACGCGGACCCTATATATCCACCGACATGGATTCTATCCCTCCCAAATTGATGTCATGTCCATCGACGCGGACCCTATATATACACCGACATGGATTCTATGCCTCTCAAATTGATGTCATGTCCACCAACACGGACCCTATATATCCGCCGACATGGATTGTATGCCTCTCAAATTTATGTCATGTCCACCGACGCGCACCCTATATATCCACTGACATGGATCCTATACTTCTCAAATTGATGTTATGTCCACCGACGCGGACCCTATATATCCACCGACATGGATCCTATGCTTCTCAAATTGATGTCATGTCCACCGAAGCGGACCCTATATCTTCACCGACATGGATTCTATGCTTGTCAAATGGATGAATATTGCTTTGCAAGAGTTGTATGGTATACTCGCTACCTGTGTAAACCTGCGATCAAAGAAAATTTGCGAGTTTCTAAGGGAGGTTGACTTGCGTATTTGTTGTGTTGCACTCTGCTGATATATCTTGTATAATTGTCCCCTTGTCATGTCGTTTCTTCATCGGGTTGTCAACCCTTCGGTTGCACACCCCGTCAACACAAAAGTAAAGCATAGCAAAGAAAAACTGAATGCTTCTCATCGAGAGATGTTTGCCTGTTAGGTCGGGTTGTATATCCTGCAAACAGAAGTAAAGTAAAGTGTGACAAATAGAATGTTATTGTTACGTCATGCAATGTGCTAAGAAGGCTATCGCGTTTCTCTTGCAAGGACTTCCTTGAAATTTTTTGGTGGATCTCAAAAATATCTGCCCAGTGTCAAGTTTGCGTCTTTTGGAATTTTTGAGGGGATCCTCAAAAATTCTCCCCCAGTTTATTATCTATGCCAGATCACCAAGAGAAGGTGGTTGCATTGCACTGAACACCAATATATATGCTAGAATCTACATTTGTCCTTTAGTGTAACGATTGGGGTATATCGACGATTATGAGTATGTGGATGTTTTCATACTCAGACTGAAGTTTGGTGTTTGGATTTTGCTGAATTTGGAGATTGCCCAAAATTGTATTTGTCTTTGGTTGCGATGTGGTGTCTTCATGTTTTGTGCTTTCGAAAGTCATGGAGCCAATTTTGATGGATCAGTTCGTGCAAAAAGTGTTTTTGTGATTTGGGAGTTTCAATTTCCTTTTGTTGTTTTTTGTTGTACCATTGTTTTGCTTTTGGTCAATCGCACTCTGAACTTTGTATTTTAGTGCTGGATGACGAGTGTAGATCTTGTTGGGATCGAATTGAGAAATGAGTATCCAGGGAGTAGTTTATCTGTTGGGTGCAATGTCTTTTGATTGAGTTAAGGAGTAAAGGTGCGAGGTCTTGTATGTTGAGCTCGCTAAGATTGTCGTTGAAAGTCTTGACAAGGGGGGGGGTTGTTTATTGTGTAAGTTGGATGCAGTGTGAGGTTATGAGCTCGGTCGTATAGTGATCTGATTTCTTTGTTGTGACTCTCGTGTAAATTGTATGGGAATGAAATTTTTTGAATGCTCTTGGTGTCATATGCTGGTGGTCCAAAGGACTTTGTTGCAGAGGAAGGTGTTTTCAGCTTGGCTTACCATTTCGGCTTTCTTAATGCTAATTCTTGACCAACTTTGGTGTTCAAGTACGAAGCAACCGTAACAAAGTGGTGAAATACACAAAACTGTGTGGGCACATTAGCAAAGTCTTGAAGCAAAAATGACACGTAAGCTTAAGAGAATGCCTAGACCGCAGATGATGGATTAGCGCTTGAATTTGGAGGTTGTGATAGAATGCACAGGTATCACAAGAGATTGCCTAAGTTCTTTATGTAGCAGTGAAGTCAAGGATTTTGATCAAACGATCGGTGCTTGTTTAAGCGGGAGATGAGGAGTTGGATGTCAATGCAAAGTGGTAAAGATGTTGTGTAAGGAATAGATTATGTTGTGCGACAGAAAATATCTTTTGCCTTGGTATTCGACTTAACCCTACCTTTGGATAATAGGTTTTGAGTTGGGTAGTAAGTTTAGAGATAGTTTGAACATGTGAAAAATTTTAGATATCAGAATTTGGGTGTAGAGTAGGGAGATGAGATGCCTGCCTGGGGAGGAGATGGGATTTTGGAAGGGATTCATTTTGAGACCTAGAGCAACATACAAGTTCATGCAATGCGCACACACATCAAATAAGAAAATTCATCCTATAATGCAAACGACCGTTTTACACACGATGATTTTTATAAGCGCTTTGTGCCACATGCATCATTTCGTTTGCTAGCAAAATACGGAGCGTAAAGGAGAATGTTGCATTTATTTGGACTTTATTGTATTGGCTCATATTGAAACAGTGTAAGAGAAGGAAAAGACTAAATACTGTTAGGAAATTAGATCATAGCCAGGCGAACATTTTTCATGCTGATCCATCCCCAGATGATTCTAACTGAAGGATTTAAGCAACCATGTCAAATTTTCTATTGGCCATGATCTTTTGAAAAAGGTGAAGGACGGTAGAAAAAAGGGAGAAGAAAAATGCCTAAGATTCTCTTTATTGTGAGCAAAACGATCAACGTGTGGCACAAGCTTTTGAAAATAATATGACAGAGAATATGAAGAGATGTGTCGTTGCGGCTTGAGAACCCTTTAGACACTTTAGACGGAAGTTGCTAATGGACTTTTGACATGCCAAGGATGTCAAGTCTTTATATAATGCTTAAAGGATAAATGTGCGTTATGTGTCATCCCATCTATCGAGCGGTCATTTCAGCTTCGAAATGGGCTTTTAATGCCTCTTCGGTTACCATTTAAGCCTTTGAATAGCATTGAATACAGAATTATTCCAATCCTTAGGACTAAACAGTTGTTTCTGATTCACTTTGGGCTTAATGCCTCTTAGGTTACCTTCGTGCCTTTGAATGGCATTGAATACAGAATAATTTCGACTGTCTATGAAAAAACAATCATTTCTGATTCAATTTGGGCTTTTGACGCCTCTTAGGTCACCTTTGTGCCTTTGAATAGCACTTAATGCAGAACAATGCCAATGAATGGTCCACATTTTGCATGCCCAAACCCTTTAAGCAAATGCAAATAAATCATGTTCAACGCTCTTTGGTGGTTAAAAATCCGTTCGGATTGTTTGAACAAGTTGGCCTATCGGACTTGAGAACAAGTCAACTAATGACATGTCATGATGCATGATTCCTAGTGCCACTACTAAGGAATGGAGTTAGCTAGACTGGGTTTTATTATCCTCCCAAGCGGACGGCTCGGGAGCGGGAACGTCTCGGACCAAATAGATTCCAAGTCGTTCCCCCTAAAGGAATTTTTATGTGAGGGAAGAGGTGGTTGTAACTACCGTATTTCAACGCACGATTTAGAAAGTTTCCAGGACTGGCGCAAGGTATGCATGCACAAGTTAAAAATGTACGAGTTTTGAAAGAAATGCACAAGTCCGCCTCGGGAGTGGGAGTAAAACTAACACATGAAACAACAAGTCAGTGTTGAGATAATAATTTTCAAAGCGTATCATGTTTTATAATGCAAGGAATCTCTTTTGTGCGGAGGTAGACCTAACAAGATCAATACACATAATATGCATGATAGGCGTCATATGATAACGCTTTTGGACGAAGTTGGCTAATGGACTTTAGCATGCCAAAGATGTTAAGCCTTCCTAATTTTGATTATGGTATTTAAAATTGAACGAGTATTTTGCGTCATCCCATTTGTTCTTATAACCCAAAAAAATGAATGAAAAATAATTTTATTAAATAAATATAGAAATACCACATTTGCTCCTTTTAAGTAAATAGGAATAAATAAGTAATCTTGTTACATTAAAGTAACAGAAATTAATTTAAAGTCTATGATTTTATTTTCATAAACGTAGAAAACTTAATTTCGTTCATAATCCAAAAATAATTTTATAAAATAGTTGGTTTTGTTGTATAAATGTAGAAATAACGATTTTAGGTAAATAGAAATAAATAATTGATTTTGTTATGAGAACCCACTTTTATTTGAACAAATGGTCTACATTAGACACGTTCAACTTTAAATTAATGCACACATAACATATTTAAACGTTCTTTAGGGTTGAAAACCCACCGGTTTCTTCAAATATGGTGAACTAGTAGACTTAGACACGAGCCGAAGTCGAAATTTTCCTAAATATGACATGATGCATGATTTCTAAATTGAGTGAAACTAAGAGTTGGGTAATCTAGACAAGGACATTGTTCCCCCAGGCGGACAACCAAGGGGTAGGAATGTTTTAGAATTGTTGGTTGTACCACGGACCAACTAGATTCTAACTGTTCCTCCTAAAGGGTCTTTTGAGAGTGAAACGATCGTGAGATCTACGTAACCGCTTCTGGTGTGTGCAAGTGTAAACTTTCCAGGAGTGGAAGAAGCGTGAGTGACATAAATAACAATAAAGAAAATATAACCAAGAAATTTAAATAATAGAGCAGTAAAATTTAAAAACTTAAAAATGACTTTAATCCTGCAAAAAGGGAAAGGAAGAAAAGTTAGTAAGGCAAGAAAATAAAACAAGTAAAGAATCCCAATCTTAAAGTCCGTTATGGTTTGAACCTTGATATCCCCAGCAGAGTCGCCATTCTGTCGCATCCTATTTTTACCCGAAACGATTAAAGTTTGAAATACGGCTCGACTTATTAGGTAACTCACGGGTTAAGAGTTGGAGTCGCCACCTAACATATTTTTTAACTAGGCGTATTAGGGCACCTACTTTGTTTCTAGCCAATTTTAACAATTAACTCCGAAACTTAGTCTACGAACCAGAAATTCTAAGTAAGAGGTTCAAGTTAACTCGAAAGGAAGGGGTTATGCACCTCTCAAAGTCCACCAAATGTGGTTACTGGCCGGACTTTATAATTGAGATTCAAACTAGAATTAAGCAATGTATAAGTTAAGCATAAAAATTAAAAGTGAATAAAAATAGTCTTTTCTACTAATTTTCTTCCTTAGAGAATTGCAACTAGCAAAATAAAACAGTTAGTTAATATATCAAAACAAATTAATAATAATAATAATAATAATAATAAAAAAATAAAAATTAATAAAGGCAGTGCGATTAAAAGGCGTTTTTGGAGCGTCGTCTTCAAAATTGTACCTTGCAAAAAAAAAATAAAGTTAAGTTAGTAAATAATAATGGTAATGATAATAAAAATAATAACAATAGTAATTTAAAATAAAGGGGAAAGGGATTTCTATAAAAGTGTAGGCTCAGGTATGTATGAATCGGCTAGAGGTTAGGGACGCCGGTACGGCTGCAAACACGTCGGCCGATCGTGTTGCCATGCCAAGTGCCGGTCCCACCACTCCATCGCCGGCTCGTTTTGCAATTATGGCTCATACACGTCATCATAGCCTTTTTATTTTAGGGACACGGGAATGGGACTGTTCAAGTGTAGTATCACATTCAAATTAGTCCCGAGGCCTCAATATATGTAAATATATTTTTCATTGGCCATAATCGGTGTAGCATCTGTCAATTCGTTGTATATCCGTCAATTCATTGTGTAGGCTTCAAATTAAAATATTTTTACAGGCCACAATTCTAGACATAGTGTATCTGATCAAATCAGCAAAATCCGTTAGAGAACAAAGTCATTTAATCAGGACATGGATCGAACTACAAGACAAAGTAATCCAGTAGAGCCAAACAGGCCAAGCTGCAAGAATGAGAAAATCCAACATAGTAACAGGGTAAAGCAACAGAATAACAAGTAAACGGGTCAAACAGGGCGAAATTGAATAAGTCATAGAATGACAATCAAACCCCTAAAACAATCATTGGAAGAAATCGACAAAACAATAACACATAAATGGTTTTCATTCATTAGCCCTATAACGAGAACAATTAGTGCAGCAAATGGAATAAAAGCAACCGGAGCTTCGCCTGAAATGAAACAATGGTGCGTCGCCGGTCATAACCTGACCGGATTTTCGGTGGACGGAAAGCATCAAAACAAGAAGGAGAAGGGGCGACTGCCGGTGGCCTTTCCAGACAAGAAGCACAGCGTCACCGTCACACCGGTGCTCCAATCCCAATACCCCCTCCTCCAATTTCGATCTGCCTCCGTTTCAAATCCCCCTGCCTCGATTCAGTGCACATCGTGTGTGTTTGTGTGAATGATGTACATATCTGTTATGTATATGGGTATACTGATGGTGATGGTGTCTTTGAGGAAGACAAAAGGGGAGAGGGTTGGTGTTTGTGTATTGGAGAAGAAGAATGGAGGTATGATGTATTGTACGGTGGTTGCACTGTGTGTTTGTGTATTTGATTCGGGGGTTTTGGTAGAGAAGACAAAGAAGGGGTTTTCTCATCTGTGTACTGTGTATCTATGTATATAGCAATGGTCTCGTAGCTGACTGTTGGAGATTTTGGGATTAAGGAAGGATTAAGGGGATAGGGGGAATGATTTTTGGGAGCTGATTTTGAGAGATTTAGGGGATTTGAAAGCTGAGGAAAAATTCTTCCATTGGGAAATTGGTATGTAAGGAAGTAAATGATATTCTTACCAAAATGTACTGGGACCACTTTTAGTCTAGGTCTAAAGGGAGAATCATAAATAAATGGATTTGAACAAATTTATAGAGATTGAGGAAATTATTTCCAAGAATTGGAATTTGATAATGGATGTAAAATAATTAGAAAATTGGACTGGATATTTAAATTAGACTAAAAATTAAGGTAAAGGTGCTAGATAGATATAATTATGTATATTGTATATGCAAAAGAAAGAAATACACACATACACACAAATGGTATCAAATTAAATTAATTACCTATAAATATCCAAAATAATTATTAAAATATTATAAATACAATTAAATTGCACAAATATCCATAATTGAGATGTATTTAACAAGTAGCCTGTGTCATTTAATTTGTCGTTAAGTTTATGTTGTTAATGCATATTCTTTTGGGTTGTTGCTCTTGATTTTTCGATCCATTTTTCATTGTTGGTCTTTCAGAAGAGTTGTCACCGTTAATTTGTGTTGTTAAAAACTATAATATAGATTATTGTTATAAGTAGTTCTGGTCTCTCTGTACTTGGAGCATGTAAACTTAACATCGCATAGGATGATTATATTCCAAGAGATTTCTAAGCAAACCCTTTCTTTGGCATAATTCAGAAGCAGAAGAATAAGGAGAGACTTAAGCAGGCATGACTTTCACTTTCTTATGCTACTATTTATACTATTTTAGCAATAGAATTTTTTGATGCACGAGTAAAATGCTCGGAAGAATTTAAATTCCTTTGCTTGATCTCTCTTATCCAATAAATGCAGACATGCTTAGTGACTGTTTCTTTGTTGCTTTTGGTATCCTTGGTTCAGTTTTCCATCTTCTCTGGATGATGTGAACTACGTAGTTTTACACCTCTTCTGCGCATTAACTTTGTACATTTATTCTGTGAGTAACCAAGTCTGTATCTTTCTGCCGAATATTTTTATCTCAAGGAGCAGATAATACTACCAAATATACCAAATACTCCTTCTCTTACAATTTATTTTTTGCGGAGTACGAGCATCAAATTGACTAATTTTCAATGGGAATTTGTACATAGAATTTATGAACTGTTTAAAAGAAAATTTATATATTTAAAAATTACATAAAAAGTATTATAACTCACAATAGTTAACATTTAAAAACAGTTAACATTTCACAATAGTTAACATTTCATGATAAAACGGCGTACCTCTTGAAATGTGACTTCAATCGCGAAACGGATCTTCAATCACGAGCAAGATCATCCATGAGATCGTCCTCAAGTTCCATGATCTTCTATCGTATGCCCGAACAATACCCAAACCAATAATATTTGGGTGGAACAAATACTCAGAGAGAGGGAAAAAAATATGATTTTCCTATGTGTTCCCTTTGGCCAAGAATCCCCTTTATATAGTTTTGAGGGTAAAACCCTTTTCCAAAACTGTCTAGGATTTCTTTTCCACCAAGAAAACTCTCTAGTAGTCTTAATTAAATTTAGTCACAACAGGGACCACAGAATCAATTAATAAGGCTTCCAATTATGAAATTAATTCATTTTTTCTAGAACTAACCTTTCCATAATAAATTACAAAATTATTTCCACTAAAAATTCGTAATTGCACTTCTTAGTTGAATTTCAATTCTTCCATCAAAGCTTATTTAACTCTCCACATTAAGATTACAGGCACCAATCAATATTATTAAATTACTGACAATTAAATAAATTGACTAAATGAGTATTTGTTAGACTTTCGCTTAACTTATTCCATGTGTATGATGCAAAGTTCGCTGGCCAAATTTACGTAGAAACTTATAAGAGTTCATAAAGGGGTTTCATCAATCTCTATACCGAGACGTGGATTCTATCAACTAGCTATCACTTCGCTAGTGAATATTATCATTATTCTTCTCATCATGAATTATTCTACCCAATATCCTAGACCTCACCTATTGATAAATCAAGACAATAAATAATATACAGCACTTATAATAGCTATATCAAGATTAAGAGTATAAGTACACTTGATGAGCTAGAGAATTTATTTTATATAGTCAGTATAAAAACACTTATCTCTACTTGGTCCGTTCAATGCACACAAAATACACTACCACAAGAAGTTGGAACTATATCGTTCCCATGATCAGGATAAATTATGTATAATCTTGTACTACAATCGTACCGATGGCTTTGTCCAATTTTCATCTTAGATTGTGAGCATAACTTTATTATTTATAAAAATCGATGATTTAATCTTGTGTGTATAAGATTGGCTCTACACACTAAATCAACTATTATCTAAATTAATGGGACACATATGACACAATTGATCTAAAGAAATAATACTTCATTATATTTAATAAATGAATAATCAATATTTCAACAAGGATCCACCAGGCTAAAACCGTATGGTTATTAGTGTATTCCAACAATCTCCCGCTTATAATTATAACCATGCCATTGTTATAATACATATTATATCTAAACATATGGTTAATAGTATATATCCCATCAAATTCTCACTTAGAATTTTAACCATGTGTGGGCAAAAATACACCACCTACTATTACGGGTATATGAGTCCAGTTGGCGAGATTAGACTTAACTTACACGTCACCGGGCGTAGAGGATACACACCTGCTCCTCAAGCCACGGCCGCTCAACCGGCACGGGTGTAGGATGCAAGGTATACATCCCGCCACTATGGTTTTACAGTTTCCTAGTTAAAGTTTCGTATATACCACCGCCTTGAGTTTATAGGCCCATGGCCTTTATTAGTTTTTATATTTTACCATAATTAAGACTGGGTAAATCTCTACTATAAATACCCCTCCTCACATTGTATTGTACATCAAGAGATTCACACAGAATCTGGCTATTCTCAAGGAATAAGATTATTACTTCTTGCTTATTACTTTTCTCTCAGCTTTATTTACATTTTCTATGTATTTTACCATATTGCTTGCGACCCTTTAACAAATTTAATTATTTTACTTAAACGACCAAATTTAGGCATAAATAGTTTGGTGTCCACCGTGGGGCCTAGGCAAATGTAGAATTCTACGAAGGAAAAGGCGCAACAATGGCGAGAATGCTTCACAAAACGCCGCCATCAAGTTTCGATCAGTAACTCAGGACTCGGCCAACATGGCAAAAACCAGGGGCAGATGTGGAAGAACAACATAAGGCCGAAGCACCCTAGAAACAGTCAATACGATCTTTGGGAGGCCTGAGGTCGATAGTGGCAGGGCTAAAACAGTCATGGTTTGTGAAGATCATCAGGAGTTGACTAAAAGGCCATGCATCAATGCCATCAAATTCAACGACAAAGATAAACATCAGGTCCTCTATCCGTACCATGATGCCCTGATCATCACTTTACAAGTGCATGATGCGCAGGTCAAACTTGTACTGGTGGATCGGGGGTAGCGCTGTAAACATTATCCACTAGGGAGCCGCCTGCCAAATGGGGGTACAACATCAGATAATCCCCAGCCCATACACCATAACCAGCTTCAACAGCTCCAGCGAGAAGTCTGTAGGAGAGGTGCTCCTGACAGTCCACCTCCCCGGAGTGACGAAGGTAACGCCCTTTCAAGTGATGACATGCGATCTCTCGGATAACATTATCTTGGGAAGACTATGGATTCACGAAGTACGCGCAGTGCCGTCTACAATTTAGCAAGTCCTTAAGTACCCTATTCCTTGGGGGGTGAGAGATGTCGGGGGGGAGAAAAAGTTATCCAGAAGCTACTTCGTGACTGCCGTCACGTGCGCTGTCAAGAAGGAGGTACAAAACTAGCAGAAGGTGTTGGAAAAATTACTTGGCCCTTGCCTGGTTACCAGCATATTGTTTGGGTTAGAAGGAAATGAAGCGACCGTACCCCGAGAGGCGGCCATCGCGCCCAGAGATTCAGACCACGAAGAGAAAATCACCAAGGCCACCGTCGACAAGCTCGACCCAGTAATCTTTGACGAAAGTGTCCCAGATAAGAAATTTTACCTAGGGGCCAAGCTCTTTGCCGAAGCCAAACAAGAATTCGCAAAATTCCTGCGCGCTCGGTCAGGCACATTTGCCTGGACATACACCGACATGCCTGGAATTTCAACTAGTGTCATCATGCACAATCTGAATGTTGACCCTAACTTCAAACTGGTCAAATAAAAGAAATGACTGATTAACTGTGAAAGGGGCTAACAGTCCATGAAGAGGTTGAGAAGCTGCTAAACAACGGATCCATTCGTGAGGTCCATTACCCCCGAATGGATGTCCAACATTGTGGTGGTCCAAAAGAAGAATGGAAAGTGGCGGATGTGCATCGACTTCACGAACCTAAATAAAGCATGCCCCAAATTCTCCTTTCTGTTGCCCAACATCGATCAACTCATCAATTCAACGGTAGGCCATGAAGCTCTCAGTTTTCTAGATGCATACTCGGGATACAACTAGATCCTCATGAACCCAGATGATCAAGAGAAAAGTTCTTTTATCAAAGTTAGGGGGTTTATTGTTATCGAGTAATGCCTTTAGGTTTGAAAAATGCAGGGGCAACCTATTAGAGATTGGTGAACTTGATGTTCAAGGAATAGATCGGCAAAACCATGGAAGTGTACATTAACGACATGTTGGTCAGGTCAGAATTTGCCAAGGACCACATCAGCCATTTGGAGATTGCGTTCGACATTCTAGACAAATTTGACATGAAGCTCAACCCAGCGAAGTATGCTTTCGGCATATCCTCAGGGATGTTTCTCGGGTTCATCATTCCGAGCAGAGGAATAGAAGCCCGCAAAGATCGAAGAGAAGCCATACCAGAGGTGTTGAAAAGTGAAGTAGAGGTAAAGAGGCTCAATGGTCGGATAGTCGCGCTTAGTCGGTTCATCTCACGATCTTCAGAGAAGTGTCACCAGTTCTTTAGTATTTTGAAAAAGAACAAAAGCTTCGAGTGGACGGAACAATGCAGTAGCGCTCCGGGAGCTGAAGCAATATTTGGTCAATCCCCTGTTGCTAACCAAGCCACGCAAGGGAGAGCCTTTATTACTGTATCTCGCGGTGTCAGAAGTTGTTGTCAGTGCCATTCTTTACGAGAGGAAAAAGGAGTGCAATCCCCAATTTACTACGCCAGCAAATCCCTTTTGGATGCCAAAACTCGTTACCAGCATCTAGAGAAATTGGCACTTGCACTAGTAATGGCGGTAAGGAAGTTGCGGCCTTATTTTCAGAGTCATACAATCATCGTAGTCTGTTATTTTCCTGTACATACTATTTTGTGCAAACCCGAGCTTTCAGGCAGACTAGCAAAATGGGACGTAGAGTTAGAAGAATACGATTTCATTTATCTATCGCATATGGCCATCAAGTCAAAAGTCCTCGTAGATTATGTTGCTGAATTCAGTGTCGATATGATGCCAAAGGCTGAAATAGAATGTAACATGATGGAAGGCATTACCCCCGGGGAATGGGTGATCCATACCGACGGTGCTTCGAATGTGAAAGGGGTCAAGCTCAGTTTCATGATCAAATACCTAACCAAGAACACATTTCGAAAAGCTGTCAGTTGCCCGCCAATCACAAACAACGAAGAACAATATGAAGTCATAATTCAGTGCTTGAATTAGCCTACATATTAGGGGTCAGGGAAATCAATCTCTTTAGCAACTCCTAACTGCTGGTCAACCAGGTAACCGGCGCCTATTCCGCCAAAGATACTCGCGTGCAGGAGTACTTAACCAAGGTGGAAAAGTGCTTGAAATTTTTTCAAAAATAGAAGATAAATGAAATACCAAGAGAAGAAAACACAGAGGTTGATGCCCTAGCAGTCTAGTAGCCGCTGCAAACATGAATGCAGATAGCCCGTGTTAACCTATGCGCACGTCAAGCGCCACGAGGTCAACATCACAGGACTTGTTTTGGATTGGAGGCACCCAATAATCCAATACTTGGAAAAAGGAACACTCCCTGAAGACAGGAAAGAGAGAAGGAGGCTAAAAGTCCAGGCAGCTTAATATTGCTTGATCAATAGAGAGTTGTATCGTTGAATGTTCAGTTGGCCCTTGACTAAATGTTTGGGGCCCTCTCAAGTTGATTACGTGTTGAGAGAAATCCATGAAGGTCAATACGAAAATCATTCCTGCAGATGATCTCTACCTCGTAAACTTATCAGGGCGGGCTAATTCTGGACCCGAATAGAGGATGATGCAAGCAAGTTTGTTCGAGCATGTGACAGCTGCCAGAGGTTTTTCCATATACTTCATCAGCCAGCGAAGCTTCTACATTCAGTAGTAGCCCCGTGGCTTTTCATGAAATGAGGGTTGGATATTATGGGGGCCATGCCTAAAGCGCCTTGTGGAGTCAAATTTCTACTTGTCATGACAGACTACTTCAATAAATGGGTCAAAGCAGCGGCCTGTTCTCGAATCCAAGAGCATGAGGTAATACAGTTCATTTAGAAGAACATCATATGCTGCTTCAGCATTCCAGCACAAATCACTTGTGACAATGGATCTCAGCTCATAGGACACAGGATCACTGCTTTCCTAGTAGAGTGGGAAATAAAGAGGATTACCTCGACACCCTATCACGAGTAGGCCAACGGGCAAGCTGAGTCCTCCAACAAGATCATTGTGGAGAATCTAAAGAAGCTGCTCAAGGAGGCTAAAGGAAAATGGCCAAAAGAACTACCATGGGTTCTCTGGGCATATCGCACCACGTTAAAAGCCAGTACCAGAGAAACTTCATTCTCACTGACATACGGAACGGATGCCATGATCCTCGTGGAGATAGGAGAATCCAGTTTGTGACGGTTGTTCGCAGAAGAAGAGTCAAATAACGAGGCTTTATTAGCCTCATTTAATGTGTTGGACGAACATAGGGAAATAGTAGCCATACGCTTGGCGGCTAAGAAGCAACGGGTGGAACAATATTACAACGCACGAACCAACCTACGCTCCCTCAGTATAAGTGATCTTGTTCTTCGTAAAGTAACTCAGAGCACCAAGGAAGCCAGTGCTGGCAAACCAGCCCTGAGCTGGGACAGGCCCTACAGGGTCCGAGGCATAACTGAAAAAGGTGCATATGTTCTCGAAGACATGGAAGGAACAACAATTCCAAACAACTAGAACATTTCCTAGCTTAAGAAGTACTACTCTTGAAAGGTAGACTAGGCCTACATACTCAAGACATGCATTTTTCTCCTTTCTTGCTCTTTGCTTGTTACTTTATATGGGCACTTAGCCCCATCTTTGACAAGTTCTTATTGGCCCAGCGCCCTCTTTTATGAACAAAACTACTATTCTACTTAGTAAGTTTTACAATCAGATCCATTTACGATATAAATATTCATAACCCCAGCACAACTTAAGTTGAAGTAATACACTCACTTTTTGCTACAAAAAGTAGGGTACACTACACGCTTAAAGGTAGATCATTTCTAGTTCAGCCACTAGACATTATTCATAATTTGAAATTGTCAATTCAACAAAATGCACCAACATATTCGTGGGGACGCCCGCTCGCATAGTGCTAGAAAGTCTAATAATACTCAAGTAAATAGCATAGACATTCCAGTTTGAACGCAAAAATGCCACGTTTCATATCACGGGCTAAAGACGTCCCATTGCGGGTGCAAATAGCTGTCTATCATAGACGCAACTAAAATCCATTATTTCTGACGCAAATGAAGTGCCCAATAGTATGCACACCCGTCTTTAAAAGACACTAGCCCAGATAGGAACACAAACACATGCTGCTTGACTACACTACAAGTAACTATGCAAGTACACATAAAACATTGATGAACGACCGTTTCATTAATATCAACAACCCGTAGGCTCATAATACACAATCAAGTTCTTTTGCATACATCATTGTACATTACAGGTGTTCTTTAGATATTAAAAAGGCTAAAACCACAAGTTCCTCCAAATTTGCACGACCAGAAATTCTTCATCTGGATTGTAGCTCTTGCATCAAAGTTTCTCTCGGCACCCAAAAGAAGATACTACCAACATAATACCCCAAGCAGCAACATCTTTGTGACGCTTTGCCACAGGAATCGAAAAATCAGTCCAACTGAGGAACCCCTCAGTAGAACGACGGATAAACAGCATGCGGACTAAAAGTTTCATCTGGAATCTCTTGTAAAGACACCAACGTGGAAACCATCAGCGACCGCAGAAACACCTTGTGCCCCCTCTTCTCTAGACAATCGAAAGTAGATGAAACCTCCAAATTGAGAACAAGGCAGAGCTATACGGCCACCCTGAATGCCACAATTTTGGTGAGTTTTGTTGAACATTAACCGCCCAGAGAAGGAGAGAATACCATCGCGGACTCACTTCTCGTTCAAATAGCACTACCTCAGGATTGTTTGTTCCGTGGAACCAAAAGACGAGCAGATGTAGAGGTCTTTCTGGGTTGGCATTCTGAAGCCCCGCATGACAGGGGAATATCACAGCAACCGCCGTATTAGAGAAAATCACACCGTAATCAGTATTCATCGAAGTCATTCTGTAGAACGTCATTAGAATATCAATCAAACTCCATGACTCGGGGGACTCCATTCACCTAACCATGGATGGAGAAACAACGAAAGTAAAATGTAGAGGGTCTTTTGCTTAGAGTTTTCGCATACACCATCCATTCTAAATTAAGGAGTTGTTCTGGGAATATCAAATCAGGATCAAAGGCAAACATTCTTGAAGAGGAAAGGCTATTATTTCATAAGTAAGCTTTGGAAGAAGTAGTGTATTTTCTCTGAAGAAAAGTTTGTGATTTTCGTCCATCATGAAGCTCTTATTTATAGGCGGAATGAGATAAGGATGAAGTGTGCAACGGCCAAGCATAATTATTTCCTGAAGATATGAAATGATTCGGCACAGTAAAAAGCATTCTTGGAAAGGTGCATGGAATCAACATCAATTAATTAGATGAAGACACATGTGTTTCTCAAAAAAATAAAGCGTCATTCTCGATCAAGGAGATTGAGAGTTCAAGGAGTCAGCGAAATATCTTTTCACATCCTTTTTGCATACCTCTTTCACTTCCTTACTGCTTACGACAGAAGTCAGCAAGTCGGGGGACTCACTGTATGCGCAAAAATATGCCACCTACTATTACGAGAATATTAGTCCAGCTGGAGAGATTAGACTTAGCTTACAAGTCACCGGTCATAGAGGATACACGCCTGCTCCTCAATTCACGGACGCTGCTGGCACGAGCATAGGATACAAGGTATACATCTCGCCACCCGAAGGTTTTACAGTGTCCTAGTTAGAGTTTCGTATATACCACCGCTTTGAGTTTATAGGCCCATGACTTTTATTAGTCTTTGTATTTTACCATAATTAGGACTGAATAAATCTCTACTATAAATACCCCTCCTCATATTGTACTGTACATTGAGCGATTCACACAGAATCCGACTATTCTCAAGGAGTAAGATTATTACTTTTTTGCATATTACTTTTCTCTCAGCTTTATTTACTTTTCCTGCTTATTTTATCGTATTGCTTCTGACCTCTAACAAATTTAATTGTTTTACCTTAACGACCAAATTTAGGCATAAGCAAACCATGCATCTACAACTTTCACATGCATTCCTTTTATTTGAATACTAAAAGGGATCTAGCCAAGTTTTTCGCTAATGAAATCCTTGTCCAATAGTGTTTTTCCATTACTAAATGTTCGGTCTTAACCTCGTAGAGATCCAGTCATGAAACTCTCCCAAGAGTGCACACTGAACTATTTTCATTCTTT
This sequence comes from Petunia x hybrida, assembly GCA_037355625.1. Classification (NCBI taxonomy): domain Eukaryota; kingdom Viridiplantae; phylum Streptophyta; class Magnoliopsida; order Solanales; family Solanaceae; genus Petunia; species Petunia x hybrida. Next base: position 2,017,654 of record JBBBVM010001054.1, on the reverse strand, counting down.
TCTCCCATTATGATTGTTTATGCCTAAATTTGTACGTCTAGGTTAAACAATTAATTATGATTTAGGTCACAAGCAATATGGTTAATTCTGATGGAAAAATTAAGTAAATACGATGAAAGTAAAGACAAGTAATTAAGCAATAAAATAATAGAAAAAGCAAAGTAATTCTTATTCCTTGAGAGTAGTCGACTTCGGTGGGAAATTGTGTCTTCTGTACAATACAATGTAAGGAGGGATATTTATAGTAGTGATACCCTATCCTAAATAAGGTAAAATACAAATACTAATAAGGCTTTGGGCGTACAACTCAAGGCAGTGGTATACTAAATCCTAACTAGGAGACTGTAAATCCTAGGCGGTGGGATGTGTGTCCTGCGTCCTATGACCAAATTGTCTACACGGTCGTTGGCTCTAGGAGTGGCTGTATATCCTCAGTGCCCGGTGACTTGCAGGATAAGTCTAGTCTCGCCAGCTGGACTCGTATCCCTGTGATAATTGGTGGCGTATTTTTGTCCACACAGTTAGTCCCTTCACTTGCTAAGTGCTGACGCAAGCAGTCAGGAAGTGAAAGAAGCGTTGATGTGAAAAGATATCTCACTGACTCCTTGAGACTCGCAGTCTCTCTGACCAAGAATAATAATGACTTCTTCGAGAAGCTCACATGCTTTCATCTGATTGGTCGATATCGATTCCATGCACCTTTCCAAAGAACGCTAATAACTGCTCTGAATCATTTCAGATCTCCAACAATTATGATGCTTTGACTGTTTCGTGCTCTATCCTTATCACTTTCTACCTATAAATAGTGACTTCATGACAGCGGGAAAATCATAAAATCCTCTTTAGAAAATAATTCTGTTCTTCAGCTATTTCACATAATAGGGAGAAGCTTTTCTCCCTTTAAAAATGTTCGCCTTTGATCCTGGTTTGATACTTCCAGAAATTCTTCTTCATTACGTGAGGATGAGGCATGAGAAGATTACAAGGGGAGACTTATCTGGAATTATCTTCTTTTCTTTCTTTATCCGTGAGGGAAAGAAAGAAGTCCCCTGAGCAATGATGCACGGCTGGAAGTTTAATGGTGATGTTCTTTTGAAGATCTTCATTGTAGTAGACGTATCAATTCTGACACGTTCCATCATCATCCATGGTGATTTGCTGTGATATTCTTCTTGTCATGTGGCACGTGGCAATAGAGGAATGTCATCCCATTCGAGCTTCTTGTAGTTTGCTCATCTCCTAGTTGCTAGGGAACATATTCCAGAAGTAACTCATTTTGTATGAGGAGCGCGTCTTGGGATATCATCTTCTTCTTTGAGCGATTGATGCTCAAAAGCATTCTCCATACCAACAACATTCAGGGTGGGTGTATAGCTCTAGCATGTTCCTTGATTTATGAGTTTGCATAAGTTTCCAATCGATCGGGAAAGAGGGAGTATAAGGCATTTCCGAGATTCATGGGAGTTCCTCATTGGAGTGTCTCCAAGTGAATCCAAGTGAAGTCTTCGGTGCTCGTTTTGCTACCTCCGCCGTTCTATTGAGGGATTCCTCAGTTGGGCTAATTTTCCTCCCTCCATGACGCAGTATCATAAAGATGTTGCTGCTTGGGGTGCCAGGTTGGAAATTTCGCCTTCGAATCCCAGGAGAAACCTCGATGCAAGAGCTAAAATCCAGACGAAGAATCTCCGAAGGTAAAAATTCAGAGGAACTTGCAGTTTTAGTCTTCCCTTTCCTTTTTTTCCTATAATTGTTATAAACAAATGTTGTATTCAGGAAGAACTAAATGTATATTTTGGGCCCGTGTTGAGGCGTATTGACTTAAATTACTTGTGTCTTTGTTTGTGACCTTTTTTAATTTTTGCGGTAAATAATAATGCTAAGTTATGCCTCTGTGGGCGTTTGCACCTAAGAATTAGATGGCTTCCGGTCGTCCTGACTGTTCTAGTTATATAAGAACGTGTGTCAGCATGCCTGCCTTGAGCAACTATGCCTGTTGTGCGCCGATAGATGGCGGCTAGGTTGCATCCGTAGCAGATGGCTGTTTGCACCCACAATGGGACGACTTTAGCCCATGTGGCAACGATCCTTTTGCGTTCTGAGATAGAATGTCTTCGCTTAGTTACTCGAGTATTTAAGACTTTTTGGAACTACGCGGATAGGTGTCCCCATCGGCGTGTAGGTGCAATTGTTGATTTAGGGAATTCAACCCTAGATTAATGCCTGGTGGTTGAGTTAGACGTGGTCTAACTCTAAGCAAGTGGTGTACTCTACTTTGTGGTAGCGGAGAGTGAGTATATTACTTCAACTTAGGTCTGGCCGGGGCTATGAATAGTTGTATCGTAGATGGATCTAAATAATTGGATAAAACTGCCTAGTCGGAATAGTAGTTTTATTGATACGGTGCGGAGTCATGTGAAATAAGGAACGAGGCTAAATGCCCGATGTAAAACAAAGAGCGGGGCTGAGAGCCCATTGTCAATAATTTTAAGAAGAACAGGAAAAAGAAAAATACATGTCTCGAGTATTTAGACTTAGTCATCCTTTCAAGAGTAGTACTTCATAAACCATGTGATATTCCAGTTATTTGGAATGGCTATCCCCTCCATGTCTTCGAGAATGCACGCACCTTTTCCAGCGATACCCCGTACTTTGTACGGTCCTTCCCAATTTCGAGCGAGCTTTCCTACTCCGGCCTGCTTGGTATTCTAAGTAATATTGCGAAGGACCAGGTCACCGACGTTGAAGGACCATGGATTTTCCCTTGCATTATAATATTTCTCCACTCGGTTCTTCTGGGCTGCAAGGCGAATGGCTGCTACTCCTGTCATTCGTCCAAGAGGTCAAGGGAGGCTTTTAGGGCTTCGTCATTGGACTTCTCTTCTGTGAATGTCCGCCGTAAAAATGACTCTCCAATTTCAAAAGGAAACATAGCTTTCGTTCCATACGTCAGCGAGAACAGTGTTTCCTCGGTGCTGGCTTTGGATATAGTTCGGTAGGCCCATAGGACTATGGGCAGTTCTTCGAGGCATCTTCCCTTAGCCTCCTTAGTCCACTTCTTTAGATTCTCCACTATCGTCTTGTTTGAGGATTCGGCTTGGCCGTTTGCTGAAGGGTGGTAAGGAGTGGAGGTTATCCTTTTGATTTTCCATTCTTTCAGAAAAGCAGTGATCTTGTCGCCTATGAATTGGGGACTGTTATCGCAGGTGATTTCTGCTGGAATCCCAAACCGGCACATAATGTTTTTCCAAATAAACTCTATAACTTCTTTCTCTCGAATCCATGTGTATGCGGCTGCCTCGACCCATTTGGTGAAGTATTCTGTCATGATAAGAATGAACTTAACACCACTGGGCGCTTTAGGCATGGGCCCTACGATGTCCATCCCCCATTTCATGAAAGGCCATGAGGATATTACTGAATGTAAGAACTCCACTGGCTGATGAAGCACATGGGAGAAGATTTGGCAGTTATCACATGCCTAGGTGAACTTGCTCGCTCTTCCATTCGGGGCAGAAATAGCCCGCCCTGATTAACTTTCGAGCTAGAGACCGCCTGCAAGAATGATTTCCGCATTTTCTTTCGTGGATTTCGAGTGTGTAATCCACCTGAGAAGGACCCAAACATTTAGCCAATGGTTCGCTAAACGTTTGCCTGTACAACTCTCCATTAATCAAGACGTAGCGAGCCGCTTAAGCTCTTACCCTTCTGCTCTCCTTCCTGTCTGCCGGGAGCGTTCCTTTGTTGAGATATTCAATGATCGGGTACCGCCAGTCCCATGATGACCCTACTGCGATGACTTCGCGGCGCTTGACAACTGCGTAACTTAACTCAATGGTAGAAACTGGGCTATCTGCATTTAATTCTGCAGTGACCGTTAGGCTAGCTAGGGCATCAGCCTCCGTGTTTTCTTCTCTTGGTATCTGATTAATTCTCCATTTTGAAAATTCTTCAAACATTTCTCCACTCTAGCCAGGTACTCATGCAAGCGGGCATCTTTGGCGGTGTATGCTCCGGTCACCTAATTCACCACGAGCTGAGTATCGCAATTGATGCTGACCTCTTTGGCCCCCAATATGTAAGCTAATTCTAGGGCTTGAATTACAGCTTCATATTATGTTTCGTTGTTCGTCAATAGGAGCAGCTGACAGCTTTCCTGAACACCTTCTTCGGCGGGGACTCGATCACTAAACTAAGCCCGACCCCTTTTACATTCGAGGCACCGTCGGTGTGGATCACTCATTCCCTGGGGGTAATGCCTTCTATCATCTTACGTTCCTCCTCGGCCTTTGCCAATAAATCAGTACTGAAGCAGATGACAAAGTCTGCAAGAACTTGTGACTTGGATGTCGTTCTTGGCTAATAAATGATATCATACTCGCCGAGCTCGATAGCCCACTTTGCCAACCTATCGGGTTTGTGCAATATGGTCCATAATGAAAAAGAGGAAACCACGACAATGGTGTGATTCTGAAAGTACGGCTTCAGCTTCCTCACTACCATGACTAAAGCAAGTGCAAGCTTCTCTAGATGTTGATACCTTGTTTCAGCATCTAGGAGAGACTTGTTGACATAATAAACTGGTGACTGCACCCCCTCCTCTTCTCGTACCAGGACGGTGCTAACGACGACTTCGGACACTGCTTACTCAAGCAATAACGGTTCTCCCTCGCGTGGCTTGGTAAGCAACGAGGGATTTGCCAGATACTATTTTAGCTCTTTTAGCACCTTGCTGCATTGCTCCGTCCACTCAAAGCTTTTATTCTTTTTCAGGACATTGAAAAATTGAAGACACTTCTCTGATGACTACGAGATGAACCGGCTGAGTGCTACGATTCGACCATTGAGCCTTTTCCACTTCATTCTTCAGGACCTCCGGTATTGCCTGGATTGCTTCGATCTTCACATGGTTTGCTTCTATGCCCCTGTTAGAAACAATGAACCCAAGGAACATCCCGGAGGATACGCCAACTACACACTTCTCGGAGTTAAGTTAATTCATTCCAAACTTGTCCAGGATATCGAATGCTATCTCTAGATGGCGAATGTGATCTTTGGCAAATTCTGACTTGACCAGCATGTCGTCGATGTAAACTTCCATGGTCTTGCCGATCTGCTCCTTGAACATCAGGTTTACTAATCTTTGATAAGTTGCTCCTGCGTTGTTCAGTCCGAAAGGCATCACTCTATAACAGTAAGTCCCCTTATCCGTGAAGAAAGAAGTATTTTCTTGATCATCTGGATTCATGAAGATATTAGTGTATCCTGAGTATGCATCTAAAAAACCTCAAGGCCTCATGCCATTCCGCTGAATCGATGAGTTGATTAATGTTAGGCAGTGGGGCGGAATCCTTTGGGCATGCTTTATTAAGATCAGTGAAGTCGATGCACATCCTCCACTTGTTGTTCTTCTTGGGAACCACTACAACTTTTGACAGCCAGTCGGGGTATTGAACCTCGCGAATGGAACCATTTTTGAGTAGTTTCTCGATTTCTTCATTAACCGCATGCCCTTTCTCGTGGCTTATCGGTCGTTTCTTCTGCTGGATTGGCTTGAAGTTTGGATCGACATTTAAATTATGCGTGATAATGCTAGTTGATATTCCTTGCATGTCAATGTGTGTCCAGGCGAAGGTGTCCGACCGAGCGCGCCGGAAGTTAGCATACTCTTGTTTTGCTTCGGTAGAGAGCTTGGCCCCTACGTAGAATTTCTTGTCCGGAACTTTCTCGTCGAAGATTACTGGATCAAGGTCTTCAACTGTAGCTTTAATCTGCTGATCTTCTTCCTTCGGGTTGGAAGGTATGATAGTTGTTGAACCCCAAAAATTACCCCGAGAAGGATAAATTCCGGAATATCGACAGGATGGACTAACTCTTTTAGAGTTTTTGGAGTCGCCACCCAATTTAAGGAAAACAGGGAACCAAATTAACAAATGCGTGCAAAACTCAGTTTTTATAAAAAGACGGTCTTTCTTTCAGAGATTCTAAAGGTAAGAGGTTTTATTAATTTCGGAAGAAGGTTTTTAAGGCACTTCCGAAATTCCGTTAAAAACGGTTAATCCGACAGGTTTCCAAATATTTACAAGTGTGCTTTTCTTTCAAAAGAATTATTAAAAAAATAGTAATAATAATAATAAGAATAATTAATCGAATAAAAGTTTATTTGCAAAAATATTCTTTTACTTGCACGCATTTGCTAAGACGGCCCCAATTTGCAATAAATTAAATAACGACTTCACAATAAAAGGCGATGAACATAAAGTAAAGCAATATACAAACAATCATATATTATTGCTAAATAAAATATTCTACACATTTATTTGCATAAATATCTCTAAGGAAAGAAAGGCAAAGTTAAAGATAAAACCCGAAAAAATGATCAACTCGCGGGAGCCTTGGATTTTCTAAAATTCCTAAGTCTTATTTTGAATGCTTGAGTCCGAATTCAATCTCCAAATGCCTTCAATGCAATGCACTATTCCCATTCGTGAGTTAGCCAAACTCGTACACAAATTATTTGTGCCAAAATGTACCTCGCAAAACAAACAAGTAAAATTGGATGAGTACAATAATAAAGCGTAATAACCAATGAAAATAAAATACTAATAATAAATTAATAAAGTGATAATAATAATAGTAATAATAATAATAATAATAATATATAATAGTAGTAATAAAATAATAATAATAATAATAACAGGGGGTTTGTTTTTTTTGCAAAATTTAGGCTCAGATTTGTATGGCGCGTCATGTAGAGGCTCGGGATGTTGGTACGGTTGCAAACACGGAGCCCGGGCCGTGTTTCCATGCCAAGTACCAAATCCACCACTCTATTCGACTTGTTTTGCCTCAAATGCATACGTTCATCATCGCCTTTTGCTTTAGGGACACGGGAACGAGACGGTTCAAGTGTAGTATCATGTTCAAAATCCGTCAATTTATTGTCCGTCAATTCCTTGTGTAGGCCTCAATACGTATATATGTATTTTTTCATTGGCCATGTGTAGTATCAAATTCAATATCAGTCCATAGGTCTCGAATGAATTATTTTTCAGAGGCCTTGATGCAACATATGTTCAAAATCCACTGGTTAAACTGCATAACCACCACACAAACGAGTCAAACTGCGTAGAATGGGTCAAACGCATAACGAAAAGAAACCAAGTGACGGGTCAAACGAATATTTCTCATAAGAAACAATAATCAGTGCAACCAGTGAAATAGGCAAGGCAAACAAAAAAACCCAGAATCAATGAATGATGCGCAGAACAAACTCGCCAAGATAACCAAATCCATAAACATAAATCAATAAACAACAGGAGCGAGGGATAAGTGACCGGAAGTCAGATACTCCGGTGAGAGTAGCTGCGAATCAGATTTTCCAAACAAACAAACAACGATACATTTCTTCCAACGAACGACAATGGCAACAGAGCAGCACCACCGGTGCGGGGAGGAGGAGCGACTCCGACCCGACTCTCCGGCGAGGAGATGAAATCCGGTGGTGTCACTACTACCCCATCCCCGTTTTCCCTATTTCGATGTCCCCAACACTGTTTTTCGATCTATTTCAGTCATAAATCGGAGAAGAGAAATGGGAAACATCTAATATTTTCCGATCAAAAACCAATGACACCACCAAACTCGCCGTCAATCAACCATACCCCGATCCCTTTTGCTTCGATTTGTTTATCTCACTCTGTTTCAGATCTGGGTTTTTTGTAAGTGGGTTTTTTGAGGGAGGTGATAGTAATGGTGAGGGGCTGATAAAAATGGTGTGGGTGTAGATCTGAAAATTTTAGGGGTTGTGGGAATGATGAATGAATAGTGGTTTTTGTAAGTGGGGAATGAGGGAGATGATGAATAGTGAGGTTGTGTGTTAGGGTTTTTTGTGAGTGGGGCTGGGGGTAAAAAACGAGTGGGGGTGTGAGAGGCTAGGGTTATAGATAAATATGTATATATAGGGCAAGACTTTAGGGTTTTCCATAGAATTGGGCTAGGAAAGAAAATTGTGTGTTGCGTAAAATAGGCCGGGACTTAAAGCGAAAAACAATTATGACCCTTTTCTAAAAACTAATAGCTTTAACTAATTTCGTAAATCAATTTGAAAAAGTTTCTAATTAGATAAATGCTCCCAATATTTTACATGTTGTAGGTAATATAAATCCGAAAATATCAAGTTGCTAATATTGAAAAACTTTGCAAACGATAGCCAAATTGCGACAAAACATCAAATTTTATAATTTCTTTTTGAAAAGGGACATTTTTGGCTTTATATTAACACAAAATGCTATATTTTGAGATTTATATAAAAAGTAAGTGTCAGCAAATTAATTTCGAAATTTCGGGACAAAATTGGGTGTCAACAATAGTTGGTTCGTGGGATCTAGTCACCTCATGGACCCCGTGTCCTAAGGGTACGCTAGTGACCAGATTGGGCCCAAGCAACTTGTCCAGTTTTTTTTTTTTCTGATTTTTGGTCTCTTTCCTGGTGGCATCGATCACTGCAGTCATGTAACAGCTCCGAGATAGCTTCTGTTTCCCCTGAATTTTTTTCACCTCCAAGGAGTCGGGTACTTGAGGACCTGGTGAAGTGTAGACGACACGGCATGTACTTCATAAATTCAGGGTCTCCCAAGGATAATGTCATACGAGAGGTCGTATCCCGGAGGAGGATTTCTCCCACGGACTTCTCGCTGGAACTGTTAAAGCTGGCTATGGTATACGGGCTAGAGATTACTGGACTCTGCATCTCCATCTGACAGACAACATTCTAGTGAATAATATTGACTGCACTGTCGGGATCCACCAACACACGCTTGACTCGAGCATCATGTACTTGTAGAGTAATTATTAAGGCATCATCGTGAGGATGGTGGGCTCGCTGCAAATCTCCATCATCGAACTCGATGGTGTTGAGGCGTGGAATTTTGGCTATTTGATGGTGAGCGTCATAGACCATGATGGCTTTGGTCTTGTTACTTCCGACCCTGGGCCCCCCAAAGATCATGCTGACGGGTCTTTTATCTACCGGCTGCGCTCCTTGATGAAGGTCAATACGCTGGTACAACCCTAACCTTGACAACGGATAACTGGATTTTGATCTTAGATAGTAGTTCACAATTTCAGTCGTATTGACCGAGTCATGGATTATCTGTTGGATCTCGTTATCGATGTGTCGTATGGAGGTATTTCGGCTTGACATGACTGCGCCTTTTCCTTCGTAGGGTACCTACAATTGTATGGGTGCCAAACTGTTTATGCCTAAATTTGTACGTCCAGGTAAAATTAATTATGAATGAGGTCACAAGAAATATGGTAAATTACGATGGAAAAAGTAAGTAAGTACGATGAAAGTAAAGACAAGTAATTAAGCAAGAAAATAATGGAGAAAGTAAAGTAAAATTCTTATTCCTTGAGAGTAGCTGACTTCAGTCGCAAATTGTGTCTCTATAAAGTATAATGTAAGGAGGGGTATTTATAGTAGTGATACCCAGTCCTAAATAAGGTAAAATACAAATCTTAATAAGGCCTTGGGCCTATAACTCAAGGCGGTGGTATACTAAACCCTAACTAGGAGACTGTAAACCCTAGGCGGCAGGATGTGTGCCATGCGCCCTATGACCAAATCGCCTAAACAGTCGTTGGCTTTAGGAGCGAGCGTATATTCTCATCTCCCGGTGACTTGTAGGATAAGTTTAGTCTTACCAGCTGGACTCGTATCCCCGTAATAATAGGTGGCGTATTTTTGCCCACACAATGACACAGTACCACTATTAAGTCACACTACCATGTTCTTGTGGTAAAATCACATAACAATTAAAATCTTAATATTCATATTCTTTTCTTACCTTTCGGCATTAGAATACGAACAACTTCATCTTGTAGTTTATATTAACGACTTATTCTTATAGTGGTTTTAAGAATTCAAAATCACTCCCACTGCTTTGGAGTAGTGGATTTCCAAGCATTTTTTGTCAATTGACATTTCTCCCACTACTTAAATGCAATGGAACATCAATTTCGACATGTGGATTGGATTTCTTGAACTTTTGTAGTTTTAGGTAATTCACTTGTTATTTTTTTGTCCATTTCCGTTAAATAAAATTTACTTTTACGAACATTGTTTATTAAATCATATTCTAGAAATCATTTATGCCAACAAATACCTTCTGTTTGTTATGATAGTAACATAAACTTCCTTTCGTCCCCTTTGGCTAGCCAATAAACATATACATATTCATCCTTGATTTTAACTAATCAGCTTTTCCTTTTTAAAAGGTACTAACATAGAAGGACTACATTTAGAATGTAGTTTAAAGTTTCTAAGGCATATTCCCAAAATGAAAGAGAATAACAAATTTGAACAACTTCACATTGATCTAGCCGTCTCCATAAGAGTGTTATTTCTTCTTTCTGCTACACCATATTATTGTAGTATTTCAGGTATAGATAATTTTGACATAAGTCCTTATCCTGATAAATAATTTATTAACTATGCATAGAGGTATCACCTGCACGATCAGATCGTAGTGAATTAATATATTCTCCATTACGCTTTTTCTTTTCAGTCTTAAAACTCCTTGAATTTCTCAAAGCATTACGACTTATAGTGCATCAAATAAATATATTCATATTTTCAGTAATCATTTATGATTGTCATATAAATACTCAAAGATACCTTTTGCATGTATGTTTGTTAGACTACACTAATCAAAAGAAATTAATTCTAACTTATCACTAGCTCTATTTCCTTCCAAGGGGAAATATCTCTGAGTCATATTTCCTTTTAAGCAGGATTTACAGGGTGATAGTTCCTCAACTTTCAATGAACCTAAAAAAATCCATCATTATCCAACCACAATATCCTATTTGAATAAAGACCTTGATACAAGAGCAACAGATAAGTGTTATTCAATTTTGAAGAATATTTTATGTGGCAGATCAATATCGTTAAATTCGGAAGACATATCAAATGAAAAGGCCTTGCAACATTGTACCATAAAAGATAAACATTTATTAACTTCAATAACACCAAAGTTATTGGTAAAATAAATTGAATATCCATCTCTTATTAAGCTAGAAAATCAAACCAAATTTATTTTTATCTTAATGTACATTTAATGCATCCTCTAAATTAATGTCTCATCATCCCCAAAATAAATCCTTAAAAAAATTTATTTTGTGAGAGAATAACACTTAGCTTAGAGATTTGAATGAAGACATCTTAATAACCTCAAATCTCCAAAAAACGACATGGCTCATTGCATAGCAGTGTGGTCGTTTTCGATGAACCTACCAAATTTCAGATCAATCGGAGTCTGACAAATTTTCTGATCTCCGAAACTATCGCCCAATTTGGACAAACCTTGTTTTCACATTTGTAAGGTTTAAAATATCTCTGTTACTTGTTCTAATCATATATCAACATATAATCTTTTGATATCCATGAATCAAGACCAAACCGTGTCTTTTAAAAACTTGTTTCTCATTAAAACAATGCGACTTCTACTTCTCTAAGAATACAAAATATGAACTACATTCTTATCATATATCAACACATACTAAATCGTCATATATCATCATGTCCCGAATTTAATATAAACTAAAATCGATATAAAGAATAACTTTTCATATTTAATTCACGTTTTAATCCTGCACACTGCCTAAAACCCCATCCAAACGATCTCAATTCATAATAAAATGACATCACTCACTACAAAGCAGTGAAAATTACTTAACGGATCGTTTTTGATGTCTCGACCAAATTTCAGGTCAATTAGATATCGTTCTTTCTTGATCGCAGAGCTATGACCAAATTCTGAAGATAATTGTTTTAGGCATTTTTGTGAATTAAAGCAAACACGATTCCGGTCTACATTCTCAATATAATTATCACATGAGCACAAGGCACATTGTGTAACTCCTTTAACCAAGATACACAAAACCTCATCCTACGTCAAATTGTCCTCTCAATTAATACACATGAGAATCCAAGAAATTATTTTCTCGTGTTGGTTGAAAACCTCAATATCATATCTCATGATTAATTTAGTGTTTCTAACTATCAAGAAATTAAATCTCCTTTGCAGTAGATAAAATTCAAACACTAGTATACACTTATCAAAAGAAAATTTACACATGGTACATTGAGAATATTTAACAACTCAAATAAGTAGATCACTCTAGTGAATTCAATTTATTAATCATAATTTTCAACCCATACATACATCGACATAATTTCACATGTATAAAGCTTTAAGAATTTTTAATGATTCTGAATAAATACTCCACTTTAGAGGTAAGCATTTATCCATCATAAACCCTTAATCCATATACAATATCCTCTCACATGTACACTACAACAAAATAGGCCTACGGCCACACTAATTTTAGACCACAGTTCGAAAGTGTTGCCAAAAATGCTTGTGACCACGCTTTATAAGTGTTGCCTTTGACTAGAGCCTATGGCCACGGGTTAAAAAGCAACGCCTCTAAAGCGTGCCTTTTAGTGCTATAGGCAACACTTACAAAAAGTTGCCAAATCATAACATAATTAGCAACGCTTATTAACTAAAAAGAAACGCTTTAAAAGGGTTGCTATATATTTATACCAAAAATAACTCTTTACAAGCGTAACCTAAAAAATTCCTATCAAAACCCCTAAAATATTCTCCTATGTTGACTGAAACACACCACACGTGGGAAACTAAATAACTTTTTCCCTCCACAACTTTTAGGTTTAGTCAAACCAAACTTTCTATACAGAATATTGCTTTTCGCTAACGGAAGGTGATCCACCGCTGTTGCTTTTAGTTTTAGATCCACCGCTGCTGCTTCAGAGAAAATTTCACCCTTGTTTTCGTGTGCTACTGAAGGTGATCCGCCGCTGCTGCTTCACCTTTGCTCTCGGCTCTGCTTTTCAGGTCTGATATCGACTTAGTAATTTATATGGATTGATTTAGTCTTGTCATTGCTGTAATCATCTTTTGGTATCTGTTCGGATAAATTCTTGGTGTTTTTGTACTTTAATTTCAGTAATAAACTGCATCAGTCATAGACTCCAAAATTCAGCGATTTCAAAACTATTTGAGCTTGTTGTTCTGCTTTATAATGCTCATTATGTTATCTAAAACTGGCCAGAGTAAATAAGAGTTATGTGAAGTGTTAATATTTTGAATGGACTGGATATATATTCTTATTCCGATGCATCAAGAGAGTGTAGTAGATGTAGGAACAATAGGTCATTTCTGAAAGACAATGAGTTTTAGGTAGAGGTGGCTGAAAAATGTGCAACGTAGAGCAGAATCAATAAAATCACGGAATCTTCATGATCAATTGATAGCGTATAGCATTTATCGTATCACTTATGTCATTGATGAATGAAAGTGACTAAATTTTTGGTAAACCTTTAGCATTAGTGTTCATGACTGAAGAAGTTGACTGTATCATTCATCCTGATGCAAGCTTTCTTTGATAAACAAGGATTAGTTCGATTTAGCATATATATAATATTCAGGCTGCTAAATTTTTTTATCATGTTATATTCACCATGATAATGTTGCTTGTGTATTTTTCCATGTGGTTGGTGTGGTTAGCTTTCCATGAGGGATTGCTTTTTAGTTCTTAGGATTGATACTGTGGAACTGATTACATAAATGAGTTTCAAAGCTCTTTGGTCTCAAATAGTTGTTTCATGTCTGTTTTAGTACAACTCGTGGGGTTACATGTTTGTTTTAGTTAATTTATTTAATGTCGATGTGAATTTGATTCCATGATCTTGGTTATGCAATCATTTAGTCCTACTAATTTTTCTTTTTTTCCCAAAAAAGATTAGTGAACGCTCAGGAAGATCCGTGATTGACTTGAAGTAGTATTTGACTTAATTTAAGTGCCATGACTAGGTAAGAAGTTCTTGTGATCTTACAACACTTGATTGCAGAAAAGTAATATTATCTTTAAAGATTTATTTAGTAAAGTATAAGTTACTAGTTAATCAATATATATTTGAATTTCTAACAATAATATTTGATTTTTAGGACTTCAAACGTTCCATCCAAGGATTGGATGGATTTACCAAGGTACGGAAAAGAGTATTCTGATGGTGTAGAATCTTTCTTGGACTTTGCTTACTCTGTTGGAGATCCTCAAGGTGAAGAAATTCAATGCCCTTGTGTAGACTGTTGTAATATCTATTGGTTTCAAAGGCATATAGTAAAGGATCATCTAATAAGCCGGGGGTTTGTTGATGGCTATACAAGATGGATTAACCATGGGGAATGGGTTTCCCCTATGAATGTTGATGGTGACATAGATGATGAAGCTAACTCGTATGATGATATTGATAGGCTATTGAATGATCAATTTAGAAATGTTGCACAAGCCGAAGGAGTTTATGAAGGCCCAAATGAAGAAGCCCAAATATTTTATAACTTGGTTGATGAGGCAAGCCAAGAACTATATCCAGGATGCAAAGGATTTTCTAGATTATCATTCACAATCCGTTTGTACTTGCTAAAGTGTCTCCATGGATGGAGCAACACTTCCTTCACTTCCTTGTTAGAGTTATTGAAAGAGGCGATGCCTGAGTTGAATATTCCTACATCCTACTATAAAGCCAATGCCATGGTAAAGGATTTAGGTCTTGATTATGAAAAAATTGATGCATGTCCTAATGACTGTATGTTATTTAGGAATGATCATAAAGATGACACGCATTGTCATGTTTGTGGAGCTTCTCGATATATTGAACGTCCTACGGTAGATGATGAACTTGAGCCTTCTAAAAAATCTCATCGTGTTCCTGCTAAAATTTTGAGATACTTTCCATTAGTTCCTCGACTTAAAAGGATATTTATGTGTTCAAAGACAGCAGATTTAGTAAGATGGCATGACGAAGGGCGTTCAAAAGATGGAAAGTTAAGGCATGCTGCTGATGGCCAAGCTTGGAAAGACTTCGATAGCTGTCATCCAGATTTTGCAAGTGATTGTCGCAATTTGAGACTTGGCTTGGCAAGTGATGGGTTCAATCCGTTTCGGAACATGAGTGTATCTCATAGCACATGGCCTGTTATCTTAATGGTGTATAATCTGCCTCCTTGGTTGTGTATGAAGCCAGAGTACAGCATGCTTTCTTTGCTTATACCTGGGCCGCGATCACCTGGAAATGACATAGACATTTATTTACAGCCATTGGTAGATGAGCTAAATTTGTTGTGGGAGTCTAGAGTAGAGACATATGATGCTTCAAGAAATCAAACCTTCCAAATGCGAGCTGCTCTTTTGTGGACAATTAGTGACTTCCCTGGATATGCTATGTTATCCGGTTGGAGTACAAAAGGAAAGTTTGCTTGCCCTTGTTGTAATTATGGCACTAATTCTCACTATCTTAAACACAGTCGAAAAATGTGTTATATGGACCATCGTGTGTTTTTACCCATGAATCATCCGTGGAGATCTAACAAAAGGTCTTTCAATGGAAAAACAGAATTTAGGCCTCCTCCACCTTTGTTAAAGGGAACCGATGTTCTTACAAGCTTACAGAATGTTACCAACGTGTTTGGAAAGAAGCAGAAGAAATCAAATGATGGCCCGTGGAAGAAAAGGTCAATTTTTTTTATTTGCCTTATTGGCATCATAACACGTTACGTCACAACCTCGATCCAATACACATAGAGAAGAACATATTTGATAGCATAGTTGGAACCCTTTTGGATATTCCTGGCAAGTCTAAGGATCATGCAAATGCTCGCTACGATCTAAGAGAGATGGGCATTAAAAAGGACCTTCATCCAAAAGACACAAAGGATGGCAAGAGAACAAAGTTTGCAAAAGCCTGCTTCTCAATGACTAATGGAGAGAAATCAGTTTTTTGTGGTGTTCTAAAGACCGCAAAGCTGCCTGACGGTAGTGCTTCCAACATATCTAGGTGTGTTAACTTAGATGAAAGAAAAATATCTGGCTACAAGACCCATGATGCTCATTTCATGTTGCATTACTTGTTGCCGATACCAATTAAAAGCATATTTCCTGATCATGTTGCTATTCCTTTGACTACTTCAGGTGTATACAGATCATTGCTTAATGCTTCTACATACTTCATTTAACATTCGAGGACGAATGTTCCTCACGGGGGAAGATTGTTACACCCCGTATGTCTAAAGTGACGTATATCATTCTAAAGATATGTTAAGAATGATTTAAATAATTTTAAAGTCATAATATTACCATATAAGATGTTTATATATTGAATATAAAGTTTGGGAAAAGTCGGATTTAAGTTGCGGAAAAACCGACTAAGGAATTGCCTTGTAACGGAGCTTTTTCAGCAATTAATTTCATGTACTATATGAGGTCTTTTGGGGACATATCATATACCAAATTGAAGGTCTTGGAGTGTAGTTTCCAACACTTTTAACAGTTTATTCATACAATATATGGATAAAAAGATATAAGTATTAGAAGTCAGGCCAGAAAAAGGGACATAAGCGCAAAAGAGGACTAAAACTGAAATGTTTCAAGTATAAAAGGAAAAATGCTCCTCCATCTCGTCATTTCCAGAAAATTAGTGATAGAAGCAGTGTGCTCTTGGGTGCTAAAGACATTTTGATGGTTTTGAAGGAAGAACATCAATCTAAACTCGAAATTGAAGACGGATTGCGTCAAAACGCTCTACGCGATTAAGGTAACGTTATGCTACCTTCAATTTCGTCTGTAGTTTGAGTTTTAGAATTACTTCATGGCTAATTAAAGTACCTAAATTCTATGTTATAGCTTGTTTAAGCTTTAGAAGGTGTGGAATTCAAAGGAAACAAAGTTTAGAAGATAGAAACATCAAAGGTATGTAAGGCTAAACCTTTCTTTTGGCAAGGCATGTATCTTTTAGCTTTTGAAGCTTTTCTTAGTTCTAAACTTAGTGTTTCTTGTGAGAAACTTGTATGGTATCAAGGAAACTTTGTATATACTTAATTTGGTACTAATATCCAAGGTGAAAGACGTCCGAATCAGCAAGACAAAACGTTTCAAAATCTGAAAAATCATTTTGATCTTTGTTCAGGCGGGAGTTGAAACACCTAGTGTGACTGGGTGTCATTCACACACTCTGACCAGAGAGACTAGATATTACTGGCTGGGGGGGATATAGCCCGTAACACCCGCCAGGTTTGTTATATACGCGTATATAGCCACAGTATGCACTGCATGATTATACATGAGGCTAGTCCAGGTTTTCAGTTACCTGATTTGGGGGGATACAGCCCATAGACAGGTACTAGTTCAGATGTTCAGTTACCTGATTTGGGGGGATATAGCCCATAACACCAGACAGGTACCAGTTCATATAACAGTTCAGTTTTAGCTCAGTACCAGTTATCAGTACTCAGTTATCAGCCACCAGTTCTTAGCATCCGGAGCAGTTGACAGTTATCAGTTCCAGTTTCTATTTTTCATTTGTCAGTCATATTACAATTATTTATTAGTATAGTTCAGCTCAGTCTTCAGTTTCAGATTCAGCTAGACTTCAGTTTATATTCAGATCATGTTTAGTACGTTTTTCAGATTTCCAGCTACATTGCTATGCTCCGGCTCATATTTACATATTTATATTCCAGCTTACAGTTTCATTCAGCTATGAAATATTATATGCTCACGCCTTACATACTTGGTACATATCGTACTCACGCCCTTTTCTGGGGCGCTGTGTTTCATGCCGCGCAGGTGCAGATAGATCGACGCTTGGACCACGTTAGTAGGCCATCTATCAGCTATTGGAGTCGCTCCGCTTACTCCCGGAGTTACTTATCTTTTGGTATGTATACAGTCAACCAGTTTGGGTATGGCAGGGCCTTGTCTCGTCTTTTGTATATTCAGTTCATCACTCTTAGAGGCCTGTAGATATGTCCCTGTGTGGTTCTGTCACTATGATAGCTTGTTAGCTTTTTGCATTGCATAATTCTTATCAGTAAAGTTTATGCTTATTCTGTTTATCAGTTATATTCATGGTTAGCAGATTATCAGCAGGATTAGTGATGATCGACACGGTCATCCGTCACGGCCCTGGGTTGGGTCGTGACAGCATGAGCTTGAGGTTAATAGTCAGAAGCGAGGATCTAAATGGAGCAAGGTCAAGCAGCATTCTCAAAACTTCTCTCAATGGTTTGAAACTCGTTTGTTGCATGAAGATGTGCCGGATCTGATAAAACAATTGTCTAGAGGACCAAATAATGTTGCTAAAAGATATACCGGGTATCTCATAAATGGATATAGATTCCACACAAGGAGGCGTGATGCAGGGCGTAGGACACAAAATAGTGGCGTTCATTTAGTTGCCCTAACTACAAGTTTTGCAAGCTCAAAGGATAAAAATCCGGTGAAAGCAAATCTGACATATTATGGTAGAATAGTTGATATACTTGAATTTGACTATTATGGTCATTTCAAGGTTGTGTTATTCAAGTGTGACTGGTATGAGGTTGAAGAAGATATTTATGGCCTTACTTATGTCTACTTCAACAAGAAATGCTATCAGGAAGAGCCTTTTGTGCTAGCATCTCAAGCACACCAATGCTTCTATGTGCAAGATCCGTATGATCAGATAAGCATTATGTTATGAAGACGGCCCCGAGGGACCTCTTTAACATAACTGACCAACTTGAATCTGATGCTGCACACTTTTATGAAAATGAGTCGTCTGAACATTCGATAGGCCCATCTATACCGCCTGATAATGGTGAAATTGTCTTAGTAAGGAATGATATTGCGGCAACAATTATCGATGTGCCTCCAAAAGGATTTCCTGCACAACAATATGAAATTGAATCTGAAGATGAGGATGATTTTGATGATATATCAAGAGTTTGATTCCAATTCAAGTCAAATAATAGCATAGTCATTGCTTAATTAACAACTAGAGACGCATTTTACAATTTTGTTTTAGGTGTTAAGTTGATGATATTAGTCTCTTGATGTTCTTTTTTTATCAATTTTATGAAGTTCTAATATTGAATATTTCTGATGGTTTAATTAGACCTTAATTTGCTATTGTTTCTTAGCTTTGTTCGAATGGTTTAATATTCGAATCTGCTGCTGTAATTTGTTCGAATCTGCTGCTGTAATTGCTTCGAATCAACAGTTGTTGTCTGTTAGAATCTGCTGCTTTCTGCAGGTTTATTAGTTTTTTTTTTTTCCGTATCTGCTGTTCTGTTTTCGAATCAGCAGTCTCTTTTCTCTCTTCTGGCAATTAATATGTATGATGAGGCAGATAATTTCTTTGACCTCTACCAATACCACTCTGCTTGCGTCGATTTTCTATGTTCTATGAACACCCATGCCAACTCTTCTCTGAAATAGGGCTAATTGCAAAATAAAAGCAGTATCGTCTAGAATGACCTTTAAATACCTTTCTGACATTTTGGGTGATGCTTCAGCGTTCTTTATCTCGGGACAATGAGCACGGATTTTATCTGTTTGTCTAATGGCACTTGATCTCTGCTTTGTTCCTTCACAGAAAATTTCATTTGCATGTGAAGATTTTGACTTGTACATACTTTTCTTTTGTGCTTAAAGTTTAGTAGTCTAATGTACTTCAAACATCACTGCATTTTTTGTGTTGATTTTAAAGTAGCTGTGACCTACTTATCAGACCTTTGAGTACATGAAAATAATTCATACTTATGACTAACAGTGATCATTTTGCTTGTGACTCATAGGTAACGTTCCCAAAAGTGAAAGCAAGATTACAGTTGGAAGGCATCCAGAAGAATATCCCACAGCTTACTCAGGCATGCTTTTCTGATTGATGACATTTCTTAAGTAAAAGTTTCTACAGCAAACAATAATCCTACTTTAGGTTGGTCCCTTGCTAGTGACACACTGGGGACTCAGTGGGCCGGTGGTTTTTAGGTTATCTGCTTGGGGGGGCACGATATCTATCCAGTTCAGATTATAAGGGTAAAGCATGTTGTCTCATTTCTTTTTCAGTTTTTCTACGACAACCTTTTTGTCTTGCTAAATTTATTTGTAAATCCATCCAGGTGTGCTTTACGTGGATTTTGCTCCTGATTTCCCTATTGAAGATCTAAAGTTTGTACTCTCTCGTCACAAGAGTCAGTTTTTGGTAATACATTCTGTGACCTGAGTTCAAGTATATGACCTTTTATCTTATTCGATTACCCATCTAGATCAGTTCTGTCAAAGATGGAAATTGTATGGAGGAAAGTAGATAATGCTGTCCTCCATGAGGAAAAAGCTGCATGAACTAATAATTATAACTACATTAAATATTTACTTTATATATTGGCAATTTTATTCATGGATTCTTCATTCATCTTGAAGTACCTCTTGAGAGAGTATGAGTAGCTATGGGTACTTTGTGTGGATCTCTGGAATGCACTAAAAATAGCAAAAAGAAATTGTATATTTCTTTACTCGATACTGAAACACCCATATAAGATACGTTCCCAGGTCCATGTAAGCTAGTTGAGCAGCAATAAAGAGTTCTAGTATGTGATTGAACCACATTAGACAAATTTGTATGAGATTGTGTCATGCTTAAGGTTCCGAAACTATTGTTTGTTCTCTTCTGTAAGTAGGATCTTATCTTGATGCAAAAGGCTGTCAAAAAGAGTACGATTTCTGAATATATATCAATCTTACTTCCCCACTTTCTTTTCTTTTCTCTTCAATGCAGAGGCAGAAGGTGCTGAATTCTTTTCCTTCTGAACTTGCGATTGTGAGAAGATTTTGGCAGTACATATTAGATCGCGAGGTCAATTTTCATTCTGTTGTTGTTCTGTTCTGCCTTTTTACTACTGCACCTGCTTTGATTTATAATTAGCAGTTGAAAGTTAATTACTGCAGCTCCGTTTTTTAGTCTATAATCTGATAATAGACAGAGAATCCTTCTTGCCAATATAAAGAGGAAAAGCAGAAAGATAGAACATTTGTTTCAATGCACTGTGCTCCTGACAATTTTCACAGTAGAGTTTCTGATCCGATCCCAACTTTTCTGGTCCTGTGAAGAGGTCCAAGCAACCTGCCAAAGATTCATTGCGCATACTGGATTTATTAATATCCTTTCGTCTAGATATGCCAGTACTCAGGTCAAGAGAAATGTCCCTGCAAGGATCATGAGTTGTTGAAGTGAACCCGCATAATGTACAGGTAACATCAGATCTCAAGAGCCCATAGAAAGCCTTATGAGCAATACAATGGCCATCTTCATTATCTGTTTAAGAAATGCTTCTTTGTCAGAGAATATGAAGCCACAAAACTCATGAATCATCCCTTCTCTCACCAATGAAATTGATTCCAAATACAAGTACAAGCCAAAATCAAAATCCCAGAAACGAAACTGAGCATGTACATAGACAAAATCTGCACTATATATACTCTCACTATGTTGCATTTGAAACAGACAGAGATGAAATAGCAATATTACCTACGCAACAGATCCCCAAAATAATTGATGCTTTTTGATGGCTACTGTCAGGTTTACTGAAGAATTAATGATAGCTAAACTATTACCGAGCTGAAATAATTATTTTTCTTTATATGCAGGATGAATTAAGGAGCAGCGCTGAAGAAAAAGGTGTCGAATCCAAACAAAGCTCAAAGTCCAATGAAGAAAATAGGCTTCGATTTTCAATACCGATCAAGTGCTGAATTGGCGAAGCATTTTCAGATTAAGAGAGAAAAACTCATTAATGATCGCAATGATAATGTCGTGAAAGAGCAGGCACAACTAACACACAAAAAGAAGAATCCTATGCCCGCAACATCGAATGTAAATGGACAAAGTAAACAGAGGGTAATTCTATCTGAGGAGTCCGTTCAAATGCAAGAAAGGAGTAAATTGCCGGTTTATAGATCCATGATCCAATCGTCTCCAAAGGAAGATCTTAACACCTCACATAGGATTTCAACCAAAGGATTACTAAGCAAACAACAGTTAATTCAATCTGAGGAGTCCATTCCAAAGAAAAGAACGAGTGAATTGCCAATGCACAAGTCCATGAAGCAACCATCTTCAAAGGATGTTCTTAACACTACACATATGAAAAGAGTACAAAATGAAGGCGAGGAACAACTTAATATTCAGGAGCAACAGAATTTCAAAAAAGTGAAGAGGCAGTCGGTCTTAAAGGCATCAAGTCTTGACAAATTTCTAGAAAAACAAGGGATCCATATAGGTACTGAAAAACAACCTGATCTTCAGCCCGTAGATGATGCCAGATTTATTTCCTCGCCTCCTGTTGATGAACATCATGTGGAATTGGATGGTTTTGCTGAACAAGAAGAAGTTGGCGAGGACGAGTATGTGGGAGATGAAGCTGTGGACATAGATTGTGCTATAGGTGGTATGTCGTAAACTTTATAATTTTTTAACTCATTGCAATATTTTTTCATATGTCTTGACTGTTATCTAGGGACATCGGAGAAGAAAAAAGTTCGAGGACAAACAACATGTAAGAAGATTCATGCAAGAAATTTTGAAGAAAGAGAGGAGGTGACATTTGACAAAGGACAAGCAGTGGGACCAACTAGCAAGAGAGTGTCTGATATAACCAACTTTATAGGAACAATCGCAAGGAATCCTAGATTTATGACCTTGGTGTACACAAGTTGGCATGCTGTGCCAGGGCATACAAAAAAATGCATGTGGGAATATGTCAATGTAAGAATATTAAATTTTACAAATATATAGTTTGCTGTATTTTCCTACTAAATGAAGATAAACTATATGTTCTTTTCCTAGTCTAAGTTCATAATTCCGGCAGAAAGAAAGAAGTGGGTGATGGATGGCCTTCGTGATGCTTGGAAGGGACGCAAGAGACGTATTAAGAAGAAATATTTTGATGACTATGAAACTATTGAAGAAATGCTAGAAAATCGTCCCATGGACATACCAGAAGTTCAATTTCGCCAGTTGATTGAGTATTGGAAGCTTCCAACTATCCAAGTGAGATTACAATAGTGCATGTCCAGTCTTGAACATACTGTTGCATTATATTTATTCTTCTATGTTTTATTTATTAATATCTCTTTTTATAGGATTTTAGGCCATGTGCCGTTTAAATTCTCAAAACAGAAAGAAAAAAAAATGGAGGCACCGAATGGGACCTGTTAATTTTGCAAGAGTACGCGTCGCATTGGTAATATTTCTCTATTTCCTTCCGTTTCTTTTCATGTATTGATAGAACAGATTGTTGCTTGTATATTTACTTTCTTTTGATATAAATTGTAGCGTGACAAGAACAATGAGGAACCATCAAAGTCTCAAATGTTTATCGCAACTCGTACGAAGGAAGGGAAGGAAGTTTACACAGATAGCCAAATTGCAATAGTAAGTAATAGAACCTTTCTACTGGTTGCTAACTAGTACTATACTTTGCGAAAGCAGCTGGATACTTGTGGGTTTATTTCTGTAGACCTTCAGTGATCTAATACTTTTTTTTGAGAATGGTAACATTTTATGCAACAGCACAAGAGTGCTGGAATCAATAAAACTATACATAGGTAGTAGCTCTGTCCACAAATGCCAGAACTAACTAAATGCTTCTAAAATTGAAGCAGAGACTCAGTGTCATTTACAAAATGTTGTTGACAACAAAAGTGAAGTAGTAAAATACAATTCAGCACTTGATTCCAGCCATAGATAAAAATAACTGCCACAGGTTATAGGTGGCTGAGCAATGTATAAATAGGTGGTTGTTATCCTCTAAGTGGATATTGCATAGGAAACATCTGGATGACAGTTGAAAACCTCTTCTTTGAAGTATTTCCTGTGTCAGACAAGCCCTTCTACTGACCAGCCATGAGAAACACGCTACTTCTAATATCTAAAATGTACTTTATTATTTTCCATCGTTGCACTATATTAAGGCTACTGGAATATCAGCTCTGTGCACATTGTTATCTATAAATCACAATATGAGATCAATGTTAATGTATGAGGTACTATGGAAAGTTGTTGACTGTCAGCGATGTTTTTGGTTATTGTGGGCATCTGCAATTTATTGCTAGTTACTGAAAAGCTGTTTACATGCTCCATTCATATGTAGTTTATGTCATTCTTGATTTGTCTTAAGAAAACCTTTTCAATTGCGGTGAGGGTAGATTCTGATCTTCTCTATATCATTTTCAATTAGTGTAGAGCTGCTCTTTACTTGACTTTGTGTATGATGTTTACTGATATTTTCTTTTTTACAGTCTAAACTTCTCAATCGTCAAGACTCAGGGGAATCATCGGATCAGGCATTTAAGGCAGTGTTTGGAAACGAGCAACCTGGTCGTGTTAGGTGTTATGGCAGATCAGTGACAACTACTTCTCTGCAAAGAGATGAGGAAATCAATAAGCTAAAGCAGAAGCACGCTGATGAAATGACTTCTTTGAAGGAAGAAATGAAGGAAATGTTAAGATCAGAAATGCGAAATTTTGTTCGTCAGTTGGTGCAAAACAACCCTGGACTGAATATTCAAGATATACCAGGGTGTATCGGATCAAACCTACCTTCACCTGTTGATGCAAGTAGCGCACGGGCTAGGAGAAGCCAAAATCTTCCACTTTCTTCTGGCTCAACGCATGCTCCGAATCGTGAAAAGGTAAATATATTTCGACATTAATGGGTGGTGTGTTTTTATTGGAACAATGAACCTTCTCCTTTTTATATATCTGATGATTCAACTTTCGTAAATTTATCAATTCCTGAGTTAATTTCCTTTATATCAATCCAGCTAATAGTAGTAAAAAACATGATATATTCATGTGCTATTCATAGTCCTGCTAGTTTTTTTAATAGAGCTGCAATGGGACTGAGGCAATATCTTTTGGTAGCTAGAAAAGTTGTGCCAAAAATTAGGGGTTCAGGTGAATGGTGTTGTTTACTGGATGACAACTGGTAATGGTATTCTTTCTTTTGATTATACAGCAAGTAACTACTATGTTTTACTTGTTGACAGTGATATAATGGTGGTCCAGACTGTTTAGCTAGTTTTTCTTAGATCTATTGCTAGTCTTCCTGAGCTACTATCATGCCAGAAGATCCTAGCAAACTTTAGTAACTACTGTGATATCATATATACTTGATCTTCTTTTATCTTTCGCACCAGAAAGCTGCCTAATAAAGTAATTCTGAGCATGGCTAGCTACCTGATTGTTTCTTGAGGCTGTGTCTTTGATTTTGCTTAACATCTAGCTGGGATTTGGAAAAGTTTGTTGTTTCTATCTAATTTTAATTTCATATTGTATGTGTAGGAAAATGCGGGTGGTGCAAATGGAAACGGTGGCCGCAAGTCAACCTGATGATCTATTGAAGTTAATGATGAAGACTTTTTAAAAACTTATTGATGTTTTTTTTTGTGGATTATACTATATGAATGCATTTTGTTTTGTAGCGTTCATCGCTAGTTCACATCTTGAATCATTGTTCTATTAGTATGTCTAGTACCGGATAGATGTTTCTTTTGCAAAGTTTATTGCAAATATAAGAAGATTTGACTCATATTTTTAGTTATTTATCATCTACTTCATGCTTGAGATCATCAAAAGATAGATGATAATAATGTTTGTGATTGATTATAATGTGATTGATTATAATATGAAATGTAATTCTCAACAATAAATTTGTGGCTATATAACATTTTTAATAATAATTGCAATTTCCACGCTTTAAAATTGTGTCCTTAGGGATTATCAAATGTGTTGCCTATTATAAGAAATAGAAGCCACGCTTTAGAACTATAGGTTATAGTACAATGAAGCCACGCTTTAGAACTGTTGCCTATTATAAGAAATATAAGTCACGCTTTAGAACTGTGGCTTATTATAAGAAATATAAGCCAAGCTTTGAAAGAGTTGTCTATCAGGTGATATAGGCTACATTTATAACGCGTTGCCTATGATATAGGAAGCGTTGCCTTAAGAAATTGTAAAAGCGTGGCCTTTTGCCTCTTTATGGTACACTTTTGAAGCGTGGCTATAGGAGCTACACTTGAAAAGCGTGGCCATAGAGCAAAGGAAACGCTGGATTTGGCCACCCCTAGAAAAGCGTTGCCTTAAGTCGAAAAGTGTGGCCATTGATCTAAGGCCACACTTTTGGATGGCTAAGGCCACACTTTGCGATGGTAGTCGTAGGCCTATTTTTTCTTATGATTGGGCCCTATTTTCCATATTATGTGCCCAATCATAAGAAAAAATAACAGTACAAAGAATGTATAAATTCTTTCACAAACAATTTGTTCATGCTACGGAATGTTGGACGCAAAAACCCCTCTATTGAACTGTGAACCAATTCATTAAGATACTGAGTTACCCAATCTGTAGTTGTCAGATTTTAGAATTACTAATTCACAAGTATCACAACAAGCTAAACCTAGGTTCTCGTCGCTTCCTCCACATAACTTCTTGCTTTTAAAAACTTTACACACCAGACAATACTTCATAAAACACATACATAATCAGACATATATATGCAGGTAATTCATTTTCATGAAACCCTAGTAATTTAGTTATACGTGAGCATGCGCTGATACCAATTGAATGAATATAAATACAGCAAAAGCAATTCCAGGATCATGACTCAAATGTAATCTAGACAACTAGCAGGCTATTTTGTTTTTATAAACATAAAATGGAATACATCTTGAAGTGTGACTTCAACCACAAAATGAATCTTCAATCATGAGCAAGATCGTTCTCCAGTTCCATGATCTTCTGTCGTGTGCCCGAATAATACCAAGACCAATAATATTTGGGTAGAACAAATTTTTCAGAGAGGAAAAATCAATATGATTTTCGTGTATCTTCCCTTTAGTCAAGAATCCCTTTTATATAGTTTGAAGGTAAAACCTTTTGAATTTTTTTTCCACCAAGAAAACTCTCTCATAGTCCTAATTGGATTCGGTCACAACAGGAACCACATAATCAATTAACAAGGCTTCAAATTATGGAATTAATTCTTTTTCTCAAAGAACTAATGTTTCCACAATAAATTATAAATTATTTTTACTAGAAATTCGTAATTGCACTCCTTAGTTGAATTGCAAATTCTTCCATCAAATCTTATTTAACTCCCTACGTTAAGATTACAGATACCAATCAATATTATTAAATTACTGACAATTTAATAAATTGACTAAATGAATATCCTTTAGTCTTCTGCTTAACTTATTCCATGTGCAGGATGCAAAATCCACTGGCCAGATTTACACATACAAACTTATAAGCTCTCATAAAGAGGTGTCATCGATCTCTATACCGAGACGTGGATTCTATCAACTAGCTATCACTTCGCAAATGCATATTATCATTATCCGGCTTATCAGGAATTATTCGACCTAATATCCTGAACCTCACCTATTGATAAATCAAGACAATGAATAATATACACAACTAATAATAACTATATCAAAATTAAGAGTACAAGTACACTTGATGAGCTAGATATTTTTTTTATATAGTCAGTATAAAAATACTTATTTTTACTTGGTCTGTTTAATGCACACAAAACTCCACAATAAGTTGGAACTATACTCTTCCCATAATCAAGATAAATTATATATAATTTTGTACTACAATCTTACTGATGTCTTTGTCTAATTTTCCATCTTAAATTGTGAGCATAACTGTAATATTTATAAGAACCGATGATTTAATCTTCCGTGCATAAGCTTGGCTCTACACACTAAATCAACTACTATATAAATAATGGGACACACATGACACAATTGATCTAAATAAGTAATACTTCATTATCTTTAATAAATGAATAATCAATTGTTCAACAAGGAATAATCTAACTAAAACCGCATGATTATTAGTATATCCCACCAGGTAAAGCAGTAACATGACTATTTCAAAACTGTATCTAAATTAAACCAAGTGTAGTGAAGTCGCAGCTTACTAGTTTATCTTTGACAATGTTGAGAGCAATGAGCTAGTGTTCATCAAGAAACTGAGGGTTAGAGCGTCCTGGACTGGCATTTTGCACAGTAGTGAGGCTGAAATAGTGCCAACTATCTTCCCAAAACATGCCGTAAATATGATTAGAACAAGAAGGCCATGTATAAGAGAGGTGCATCCACAAACTTCTTGCGTACAACTTGTGAATATATCTCAAAAGTTCTCAACTTTTTCCTACTCTGTTGGGGGGTACTCAATTATCAGGCAAACCATATGAGCTCATTTACCTGCCTCCTTTCCCATTTATATTTGCGCTCATCAGTAGTTGGCCAGAATGTCAACATAATGACACCGTGGCAATTTAGTTTAACACCTCCTGAATATAAGAAGACGATTGAATGAGGGGAAGCATCATTTGAACATCACGAAGCAACTCTAGTTTTAAATTCTCGTAAAAAGGGTAACAAAGATCATACATCCCGTTTGCTAAAAGTGTGCAATCTAGCTAGGTTCGGCAGAAAGAGCTGCCTTGCCTTCAAATACTGAGTAGGGAGCAAATACTCGACCTTGCAATTTTCTGTTATCAAGAGATTGTATTGGCCTAAACCGAATTAGGTCAATAAATCGAATTTATAAGGGTTTACAAGCAATGTTACGTATCAAAGCTGCTTAAGAACAACAAATCGAAACAAGCAGTTGAATAACAAGAATACACACTACAACAAATTAGGTCTTTAACCACACCTAAAAAGTATGGCCTAAACTATCAGAAAGTGTGGCCTTTGATCAAAGGCCACACTTTTCGACCTAAGGCAACGTTTTTAAAGGGGTGGCCTAAACAAGCGTCACATTTTCTCTAAGGCAACACTTTTTCTAAAGCAAAGGGCACGCTTTTCCCTAGCTCTCTATGGCCACGCTTTTTAAGTCTTTCGGCAACACTTCTCAAGCGTTGGCATTGCTACATATTAGGCAACGCTTCGCAAGTGTAACCACTATAGCAACTCTTGTAAAGTGTAGTCTTTGTTACTACATATGCAATACATTTTCCAGTAGTCTATTGCCACACTTTTGAAGCTTTACAATTTTGACAAGGCTATATAGCTTTCTTTTTTCACCTATTATATAGGCCACAATTTTATGGTTAAAATTTTATATTTTTCACATATATCACATATATTATCATTACTTTGATGAAGATATTAAGCAATATAATAACTAATAAATAACAAAAGCATTTCAAATGCACACAGTAATGGAACTTCAAAAGCATTTCAAATGCACACATTTTTTCTATCTTTGCCTCATGAACAACATGCTTATTAACTACAAAAGATATTTTAAGAGACTCAAGGGAGCACGAGGAAGGAGCTAAAATAATCTAAGTTATCATCTTCGCAAAAGCCTCTTTAGTTCTTGCAATTCGCCACGAAACATCTAATGACATATCCTTAAGCTGGAGACTTGATCGATGTTTCATCATTCTCTATTTCCAAAGAAACTAAGATGAAACGAAGAAAATAATTCATGAAAATCTTAATCAAGAAACAGGCAACATCTTAGGACTATCATAAAAGAACACAACAGTTTTGACT
The DNA here is from genome assembly GCA_037355625.1 of Petunia x hybrida. Classification (NCBI taxonomy): domain Eukaryota; kingdom Viridiplantae; phylum Streptophyta; class Magnoliopsida; order Solanales; family Solanaceae; genus Petunia; species Petunia x hybrida. Next base: position 1,988,167 of record JBBBVM010001054.1, on the reverse strand, counting down.
GAAAACGATTATTCTGTTTGAACTTACCGAGAATGATTATATATATAAACTAGTAAAGGTTGGACTTAAACAATATTTATTATATTTTGGATACTACGAGTTTACAACATTAGTTCATCCATTTGGATCGATCTAGCATAACAAATTTTAGAGATTGAATTCCAGATAAATCTTATCTCAATTCAATGTAGAGGCAACGAACAGTGAGCATAGCACCATAATATTCCAATCAACAACATGAATCCATGTTTTTTGCTCCACTCTAGTTGGGCACCTCTAAATAACCTACCATTAGAACCAAAAAACAAAAGAGGGAGTGAGAGAATGAAAGACACAATAGGAAAAATGATTATGCCCATGGGTAGCCGATCAGCACCACATCTGGGCACGCTGCTTCAGATTCCTGACTAGCGAAGTCTTTATAATTAAGAGGAACGCTTTACAAGCGTTGCCTAACAAGTGTTGCCAAAATCTCTTTCCAAAGGCGACCCCTTGAAAAGGGTGGCCATAGATACTTTTGGCAACATTTTCTAAGTGTTGCCTAGAATCAGTGTGGCCTTAGGCCAAATTTGTTGTAGTGACAAATTAATGATTTCAATATCAATTGTGCTAAGTATAAAATTTGGCAGAGTTTCAGTAAGTATTTCTGAATGACTACAATATAAAATCAAGCTCTATTTATAGATTATCAAACTGGAGAAAATTACGGTCACTTCCTCGTGTTCTGATCGTTTTCTTGCCCACATTTTATCCCCTGGAAAGCTGAGCTAGTGGGCAAAGATCGTGGGGTGCCCACTTCTCTGAGGTTGAAACGATTCTCCGAAGCCTGAGCTGATTTTCCGAGGCTTGGGTTATCCGCCTCGGGGATATGAGCTCATTCCTTCTCAAACCTCGGGAGTCGTACTGTTTGCCTCGTGTCCAAACCGGCAGATATTTGCATGAAGTATTCCGATTCATGCGCTCGAAGTGCCACGTATGCAAATTATTTTTCACCCAATACAGATAGTCTCCCCATTCCTCGGGAAAGTGTCAGAGCTTCCGAGGAGTGGACTGAAATTAAGCGAGAAAACGACGCGGCGAACGCACGCCTAGTATTTCAAAAAAGGCGTCCATCACATCAACTTTTTGTTACGCCATACGTGGTGACCGTTGGATGGTCATGAACAGTCATGTCATTTCAATTGCTCTTCCCAATGTTACAATAATGATGACCTCTATTATATATATATATATATATATATATATATATATATATATATATATATTAAAGGGGAACATATCTACATGTGCGTTAAGTTGCAGCTAGAAGGAAGGTCAACCTTAATCAATGAAAGGTGATTAACCATCCCTTGTTTAGTCATAGCTTGTGGCATAATTGCATTATCTGTGCTTAAATATTGTCTCAATAGAATCACAATTTGGGCCTTCAAATCTTGTTTAGTTAGGGGTCGTTCGATTGAAGGAGTTTTTTACGCGGGTATTAACTATTAATGTGGGTATTAGTAATGTAGGTATTAATAATGTGTGTATTAATAATGTGGGTATTGATAATACGGGTATTATTTATGTGGGGTTTAGTAATATGGGTATTAGCCATGCATATATTATAACGTAGGGATTATTTCTTGAATCACTGATATATTACAAATTAACAATCAATATTATTATTTAAAATATTTATTTACTCTTTAAATAAAATTTTAAAATATCCTTATTATTATGAGGGTTAATTTTGTCATCTTAAATTTTAATACCTGCATTATTAATACCCACATTATTAATACCACCTTGTACCCCGCATAAAATAATACATAGATTTCCGCATTAATAATGTGGGTATTAATAAAATGCAACCAAACGTTGCACTAATTTTATGCGGGTATTAAAATTTCACAAAAACCAACCGAACGCTGCGCTAAATTAGCGCAGAGTTTTGTGCGGGTATTAACTTATGCAGGGAGCAACCGAACGACCCCTTAATGTATTTGGCCAGCCCAATGGTGACTTAAAAATAACAAGGGAATGTCAGGTCCCCTTTGACCTTTATCAACAAAAAACGTGAAGGAGTTTGTCAACACTTCTTACTCCGTTGAATATATTGATTTTGAAATAATCCTTGCAGCTTGTCCTAGTCCAAGTATATAGTATGTGCAGCCAACTATTTAAAGTTTTCTAATATGGTAAGACATTGAACTAGTCCTCTTAATCTTCCACCAATTGATGGATAATTTTTATTACACTTTCTTTAAATTGGGGAATTTTAGAAGTAGTATAGTGGTCCTTGCTATTCCTCTATAGGGTTGTTGAAGTGAACTTGATGACATACGGAAAATTAAAGTTCTCTCTAATTAGGAGTGATTATGACAAATATTATTAGTCTACATATAAAATAAGTTAAGCGATTCTTCCTAGAACACAAAATTGATGATTTTTTTAGAGTTTGCTACAAAAGATAATTTTTACTACTTTAAACTTATTTATTGTGGATGAATAAGTATTGTGTTGATAAATTTGAGCTAGAAAAGTAATTAGATGGTTGTATTGATTGAACCCTAATTTGTCATAAACTTGTATAATTGGAAAATTTGGATAATTGAAGTTGGAATAAAGATCCATTAGTATAATTGGCATCGTGAGACTAGGAGGAGTTCGGAAATATAACTTTTATAGATATTCGACTCAGCCAGGCTCAGGGAAAATTGGGAATTTCTTATTGAAGTTATGTTATTATTACCTATCCATCATCCTAACACTTATATGTGTGGTTATTTTTATATGGCTCAGAGAAAGGAAAAGTGATCGTTTAGTAGCTATTCTGATCCAGGACTAGAGGTAAGTAATTATATCCATCTTCTTGATGGCCTTTGGCCTTTTGGATAATCTTTTCACGTGTTCTTTACGTGAATAGCTGTCGGAAGGGCGCACTTATTATGCTACTGCCTTGTTATGTATTTTCTGGTTATGTTTCTTGATTTTTTGGCTGTTATGTCATTTGAGGGCAAAAGGATTCCGCCCTAGGAGTAGGAGGATTCCGCTCCTTGCATCATATTAAAGGTAGGAGGATTCCACCCCAGAGTAGGAGGATTCCAGTCAATTCATTAGACATATGTGACCCCATTGCATCATACTGCATACATCACATTTCATTGCACTAGTTTCTGAGTATTATGTGACTGTTTGCACTATGTTTTGTGTTTATGATATGTTCTTGGTTGTTATGCATTTCTGGTTGTTTATATCTTTTTGGTTGTTATCCATTTCGCCTCTCCCTCGCTAGCTTATCTGTTTCTTCAAGGTGTCTAGCCAGCCTCAACTTATTGAGTCCTTTTTACTCATCATTTTGTTTCTTTCTTATATATCTATTTCGTTTCGGTAGGTTTCGCTTCAAGATCAAATTTGACACATGGCTAAGTAGCGAAGACGACTCTAGCTGTTAGGGTGACCTAGCTCTTGTCCGGGATGGTCACCAGTTTTGGTTGTGTTATGTCAGGCATATTTTCTTCCTTCGGAGATGTATATATTTCTTCTTCTGTAATCCTAGATGTCTGGACTTGATAGCCCTAAACCTAGTGTATTGAATAGAGTGTTGTGGTTCCTTCTATACAACTATTTTATAAGTATATTTATGCTTGTTTTAAGTTTTGCTTCTTAGTTCAAGTTAGTTGTTGTATGTCTATTTTGCTAATTCAGTCAAAGAGGTTTCCCCCAATGGGTCTAGAGGATGATGTCGAGTGCCCGCATGGCCCAACCAAAAATTCGGGTCATGTCAGCGCTATTATGGTTCGAGGTGTTTCTGTTGTCGCGACCTTAGCCATCATAAAATGTCCTCTACTTCAATAAGGAGGTGGTTATCCTTTCCTCCGCCCCCAGGTGTCTATGCAGCCTCAAAGTACTCTATTTTGATTTCATGCAGTTAGGGATGTACCACCATCGAGTAGAGATTATGAGTATGGTGGTGGTGGTCCTTCTAGAGTTAATTATGAGAGTAGTAATGTAGCTCAGCCATAGAGGCAGTTCTGTGTACTCCAAGTCAAGAGGGGTGTTGAGGCATCTAAGGTAGTAAGCACGGGTAATTATTCTTTCCTTTATCTGTGAATGTAATCTTTATTCCATAAATTGATCTGAGATTTTATATCTCATCATGTTTTGGTGATTCTTTTAGAATATTGTTCTAGTCAAGGGTTTCTTATTGTAGAAGGATAGATTCCAGTCATGTGTGACCTTTGAGGGCCATGAGACCCTAAATAAATTTCCAGTATGGGAAGAGGGATATCGGAGAAAGTTTTGATATATCGAGCTAGCATTGTAGTATGCTATTCTCGACTGTCGTGTCGACTTGCCTTCCTTTTCTAGTTCGTTATCGTAGGCATAGCAAGTTTCTCATTTGCTACTCTCAGAGCATATCCTTTCCATTTTAAGTGTAAAGCAGTCAGTAAGTAAAGTTTTATCCATATATCTTGACTAAGTTGAAGATGCTAGTCTGATCATCCCATCCTGTGAGTTGTTTCTGTTGTGAATAGGTTTCCTGATGCGCCCTTTGATGAGCCATTGAACTCCCTTCTAGTCAAAAGATTGAGCAGACATGAATGTTTTGTTATAAACTCAGTCAATGCCTATCTATTTCATCGCGTTTCTCTAGCTTCCTTGACTTATAAGGCAGTCTAATTTTAGTAGCCAGACTAATGGAAGGCGAGTTTATAGAAGTTTGGATCATTATCAACTTTTGCACTAGTGTCATCTTTTCCTTTTGGCATTGGTAGGATCATGGTCACTTGTGATGCTTAAAGTCTAGAATGTGCGTTGATATAGCCAGGCGAGCATATTGCTTATGTTTCCAGGCTTGCAAGGGTTAATTTGAGATAATATCCTGACTCGTGAATTGAAGTCGGTAAGAGGAGATGCTTGTGTCAAAGGTTTGGAAGTCGTAAACTCGAGAGTTGTAGCTCTTTGGCAACTCGAGAGAATAATTTTATAGCCATATCAGTTTTACTTATATTATAGCTTGAGTCTTCTTCAGCCAAGCGAACTAAGAAAGAACAACTCAAGAATTCTTATCTTTAAGTCGTGGCATAAGTATATTCAAAGTAGAAGAGCCTCCCTCCAATCCTAAATGCAAGTAGTAATCTTAAAAATATAAGCTAAGCCTCAAATTCATCCATCTTCTCCTTATTGAGAAATGCATCAGAAAGATGATCCACTGGCTTGATTAGCGCGGATCACTGCCAGCCTATCCAGTGTTTCATGTGTCTTTGTTCCGGAAAGGTAAAGTCCTCCTTTAGTGATTGAGGAAGAATCAATTTAGCCAAGTGTAAGTCTAGCTTGGGAGGGGAGGGGGAGGAAATTCAGCTCCATTGTGGAAGGAGGTCCGACAGTTGCGCGTTATGAAATTTTGTACTCGCAAGGAAGCTGTCTAAAGGTTTGAGTCAAGTTTTTTCTAATCCTCTTTAATAACCCAAGTGTGATATCGATTCCTGAAGTTAGAGAGTCGCCTCGTTGAGCCTCGCCTATGTAAGTAAGGCGATAGAAACACAATATCATATGACTATGGTCATAAACCCATTCAAAGTATTTTTGTGTTGAGTATACAGTATTCTGCAAGGGAAAAGCTCTAGCTTCATCGTCTGCTATCATCCAAGAAAGACGAAGGAAGTAGTAGATGCCCTTGGTAGGAAGTCCATTGAAACGACCTCGGTTAGTCGTTTCGGAAGTTAGGACTCCGATTGGCGTGCAAATAATTTTAAAATATTCGTAAGGACCACTGAGACTTATCTGTAAAATTTGAGCTAAATCAGACCTCGTTTGGTAAGCATCGGAAGAAGGTTTCAGTTTTTATTGTCGATAAATATTAAAAAGAGATTTTTGAGCTCGGTTTTGGCGAATGAGCTCCGATTCGAAATTCGAAAGCGCCGTTAGGTTCGTATGATTATTTGTGACTTTTATGAACTTTCGAAAGTGAATTTCGATGTTGTTCGGCTAGTTTCCGCTAAAATGCCGAAAGTTAAATAATTTTACTTTTTCTATTTAAATTCGCATCTTGAGTTTCGGGAACCCGATTTGAAATCCTCCTTCGCGAGTATGCTACATATATTTTGTATAACTTTTATGAAAAAGTTGGAATTATTTCGAATATTACAGGGTACTGTTTTAACTTTTCGTCGCGAAAAGAAAATAAAACAAAAAGAAAAAGACAAAGACAAAAAAAGAAGAGAAAAAGACAAAATAAGGAAAGAAAAGCAAAAGAGTTAGGCGGTGGGCTAAGGGATTAATATCCCTTAGCCAAAGGTCTGAGCAGCATTCAAAAAAATGAACAGAAACAAAGAAACACGAGAAACAGAGACGACACAGCGAGAAAAATGCAAGAAAATGAGAAAAGAGTCAGGAAAATAGTAGAATTTTTACCCCGAAACATTCAGGTAATTATCTTAATGCATTATTTGAGTTTATTACGTGTGTTTGAATATGTTTTAACGGTAAAACTTGGAATATTATACATCGTTTTAATAAGTTCAATTAATAGTTTAAAGGGTCATATGGACCCCGATAATGGAATTGATTATATATTTGTACTCAGTGAGTTATGGGCAACATATAAATGTAATTTATTTAGGGTTTGGTTATGTGACCTTAAACCCTATATATAGGCCTGGCCTGCGTATTGCGTATGCAAATAGGGTATCAGGTTCCTAACCGGATTGCCCTAAGATGTGAGGAATGAAGCCTTTAGCCTAATTTGATATATTTTTCTGCTTATTGAATAGAGTGGGATTGTTTGGCAATGAAACCAAAGAATAAAGCAGTTGTTGGGTAGCAGTATTAACTTTGGAACGAGGTAAGTGTTTATATCCATTTCTTTGGAGGCACCTGGCCTCGTGGATTTTCTACCATGTGTTCCTTACGTGTGTAGCTGTCGATAGGCATACTCATTACGCCTTAGCTTTGGATTTACATTGTATAATATATGTTATGTCCTGTTGTTGGTATTGCATTGAGGGTTTGAGCATTGTACTCTGGCTGTGAGTTGGCATCTACTTCCCGGCTGTCGATGAGAGTCCCGCGCCGGTGAAGGGTTATTATTGCATCACATTGCATTCATATGCATTATATGTCATTCATATGCATTACATTGCATATCATATTGGGTGCAGGAGTATTCCGCCCCAGGAGCAGGAGGATTCTGCTCCATTGTATCATATTGAGGATAGGAGGATTCCGTCCCAGGAGCAGGAGTACTCCGCTCTTATGTCAGATATTGAGTGCAGAAGTATTCCGCCTCAGCTTTACATTATATCGGGTGCAAGAGTATTCCGCCCCAGGAGAGTGCAGGAGTATTCCGCCTCTGGTTTACATTATATCGGGTGCAGGAGTATTCCGCCCCAGGAGCAGGAGTATTCCGCTCCAGTTGGTTATCAGATTGGATTCCCCTCGAATGCAGGAGTATTCCGCTTCGGGATGGGATTACGGGTACATGTGACCCTTTGTATCATATTTCATTTCATTTCATCTCATTTCATTTCATACCATTGTGTAGACTTGCGGTACATGACTACTGTTCTGCTTATATGTGCATTGCTTATTTGTTAATATGTTTCTGGCTCGCATCCTTGGTTGAGTTCATAAGTTTCTTACGTGTTTCTGGTTGTTATCTGGCTCTGCCTTTTTATAATTTAAATAAAAAGTATTTGGTCTATCTGTTTCTTTTCTCCCTGGCTAGCTATCATATTCTTTGAGGTGGCTAGTCTGCCCCACTTATTGAGTCCTTTTGACTCATCCTTGTTTGTTGTTTGTTTCTTGGCTATCTATTTCTTTTCGGCAGGTTCGCTCCAGGATTGAGTTCGCCGCATTGTTCAGGAGCGAAGACGACTTCAGCTGTCACGGTGAGCCAGCTTTATTCCGGATAGCCCTAAATCTAGTATGTTGGGTAGTCAGCTGTAATTTCTTTTGTACAGCTTGGAGGTATTAGTATGTCTTGTTTTTTTCTAAGTCTTGTTATTATTTATAAATTGAATTATATTTATTTTCCTAATTTAATTGGTAAGGGTTCGCCCGACGGTTCTAGGGGAGGATGCCGAGTGCCCGCACGGCCTAGCCGGATTCCGGGTCGTGTCATCCATGGGCAGCATGGCTTTTCTTATATTGACATGAGACCTTTGGTCCGAGAGTTGCAGTCCTTTGGCAACACTAGAGTGAGATTTTTCCGCCAAGGCTCCAGTCAAATATTGGCATGTATTGCAGTCCACTATTCCTTAGTCAGCAAAATTAAAGGAAGATAGTAGGAGGATCCTTATCTGCAAGAATTGTGTGGTTGTATTTTAAATGCAGGAGCCTCATCCTTCGATCTTGTCCATTGGACTTCGGGGGCTATTGGGATGATCATTTGGCCTTAGTGGAGCTTTCTTATAATAATAGCTATCAGTCCTCCATTCAGATGGCTCCATTTAAGTTCTTGTATGACCACAAATGCCTCTCTCCGAACGGTTGGCTCGAGTCTCAAGATATTGAGGTGATGAGTTCAAAGATGGTTCAGTAGACTCTGAATATTATTCATGTTATTCAAGATCGTCTTGGACCGCTCTGAGAAGGCATACTTCATACTCAAAATGGAGGAGCGGAGAGTTAGAACTCGAGGTTGGCGACACGGTATTTTTGAAAGTGTCGCCGATGCGAGGTGTCAAGAGATTTTGGAGGAAAGTGAAGCAAGCTAAATCCGAAGACAAGCTAGCAATCGGAAACAACAAGAACACGATGCGGAAACGATAAGGATAAAGATGCGGAAGCAATAAAGTAACCAAGATAACAAGAAATCGGGGTTGGGGGAGAACAGAAATAGAAGAAAGAATGGATAATCCGAATCAAAACATTGATTGATTATCCAAGGGAGAAGATGAAACTTGAACCTAACAAGGATTCATACTAGGGATGAAATCCATTTCGGTTCCAAGCCTAAGAAGGCATACACGAAGCCTCGGGCTTCAACAAGAATGGCTCGGCCAATTCTATCTCTATTCTCTCAATTCAATATCAGCTAACTATCCCCTAATGAGCTATGCTAGGAGTTTATATAGACAATATAAAGGACATAATAGTAAAAGTGTCACAGGTGACCAATAAGATAAGCCACGCAGGGCTGAAGCGGTTTTATGTGTTCGGCAGCTCTGCTCGAACACATTTGAGCTGGATGGTTGTTTGCCTCGGTCACAATTAGAATCGAACGCTCTCCTGCCTCGGACACATTTGTAGCCCTTCGGTCGATTCACTGCTCAGCGTCGTTCTTCTTCGGTTCGGTTGCTTTCAGCTTCGGGCTCAAACTTGATCGTTGAGCTTTCATAAGTTGTGCTCAGTCTCATAACTTCCGAAGTCAGTGTCAGCATCGGTCACTTGTTGTCTGCTCGGTGCATTTCCATCGTTGTTGCTCGGCGAGGCAGTCTTCGACATCTTCCATTCCGGCCACACTTTGATCGTGGGCGTCATGTGACTCCTCGGTGGACTATCTTGATGAATCGAACAGGTGAGCCTGGTTCGTATTGCATCATCCTCCCCTTCTTGAAAGGATTTCGTCCTCGAAATCAAACCGACAAGACCTGCAAACAAAGCAGAGACAAACAAAGCTTCCTACTTCGAAAGTAGGTTAGTGTTTAAAAGTGTGGAAAACACACTATTATGGTAGAGCCAAGCATCAATGCAAATCAAACAGCCTATGTCTCCGAAGGAAACAACAAGTTCTTGGCTCAAATAGAAACTGTATCGATCACATGGGTAATCGAAGAGATCAATAGGACACTTTGCATGTACGATGTTGTGATCAAAGGACCTATTACTTCTAAACCCATGGTCATCATACCGAGCCCTCAATTCACTTTTATCACCATGGGGCTTATGGACTTCGGTATGCACGATACTCGAGGTGTGATCAACATGTGGGATGGAGCAAGTAAAATGATTGACTCGACAACTAACATCGAATTCTCCACACCCCTTCTTAAAAGCAATCTTATTCACACCAAGAGGTAGCTTTTCACCTCCAGAATTACCTCCAAGAAAATCCTTCTCGTTGGACAAGCTTCCGAAGAAGGTCTCAAATAATGGATTGTCTACAGGGTTAAGCTTTCCAAACCGAGGTGGTTTATACTCTCCTCGAGTCGGATGCGCATCACTATCTCCTTCGAACAAAGGATTAGTGAAAACAAGTTCACTACCCATCAAAGGTGCATCCGAACTCAGATCATCGTCCACACTTGAGAAGTCATCGAATATAATCCGATCCAACTCATCCACTAAGGACTCCTCAAGGGTATCATCATTCTCACTACAACACAGAGATCCACCATAGGCAATAGTTTCAACAAGGGTATGATCAAACAACTCATTTTCCCCTTTATCAAAGATCGGTGGTGTGTCATAACAAGGGTCACAAGCAAGGTCAACGACAACTTCATCACTAAAGAGAGGTTCGATGAAAATCGAGCTCACATCATGATGTGGCTTATCAATCCTCTCAAATAGTGCTTCGCATTCATTCATAGGTTGACCATTCGACTCTACACTAGTTGCAAATACATTGTAGTCATACAAATCATCAACTAGCATGGAGTTTTCTCTAGCAATTCCACAAGACAAGGAAGTATCATGCTCACGGGAAGGAAATCGAACACTTACCTCGGAGTGGCCTTCGGTCTCTCTCACTGCCTCCGGAGTGTCATAAGTTGTTTCTTCGCCGTGAAGCTTACATGAAAGATTTTCTTCACCTTGTCTATCTACTTCGGAATAGAGTTGAGGCTCCTTCGATTTGTTTCCAAGAGAACCTACACAAGAATTCAAGCAAGTAGAAGAAAAAGATAAAGGGTTAAGGTTAGAATAAGGGGTGTCCTCACTCTCAATGATTCTTTTTCCCTCTTTCTTTTCCCTAATTTTTCTTTCAAGGTCAAGTGCGGGTTCGGGTGGTGACAACTCACTCACATCACTCAACACAACCTCTCCTTTTTCCTCTCGAGAGTTGTCACCGGTCACTCCCTTACTCCTCTCGATCTTTTGTCTCTCATATTCGGGTGAGTTGGGTTGAGGCCCAAGAATACCCATAGCTGGAGTAGGTGGACTTTTAACATCAACCCGAAGTCTCAGATTCGATGACTCATCAACCGAGGTCTCCTCTTTTGTTGTCGGTGAACCAATTGGCTTCAAAGCTCGTGGCTTCGGGTTCACAGTATTGACTTCGGTCAACTCTTTTCCCGCACTTGTTCCACTGTTCCTCGTGTTCGTAGGACTCCTCGATGGCACTCTTTCGATCCTGGATTGGAGTTCTCGCTCTTTTCTCATCTGTAACACCCAAGCATATGCGCCAATGGACATCTTTCCCTTTAACCCATGAGGCGTAAACTCATATAGCAGTTGCAACTCTTCGTTGTACACAAGGTATACATCCCTCTCATCAACATATAGCAACTGTTTGTTGTGCAACCATGGGTCTCCTAGCCAAACATCAAAATCAGGCATGGAATTCACGTCACACCAAACATAATCTCTATAACCTCTATGGGATATGAGCACTCGAGCCTCATATGAAACCCTCACTCCCTTATACGTATAAGGTAGTTTCAATTTATAGCATTGTATTTTTAGGGTCCGTACCAAAGAAGCGCTAATGCAATTGACATCGGTATCTCCAATCTTGAGCAAATTTACTCCATAACCATTCACCTCAACAGCGAACCTGCTTCTACCCAAGTTTCGTATAGGAAGATCCAAGTAAGAACTTGAGTGTCCCAATCCATCAAGACCAACACCTTGGGTTCTCCTTATTCCTCCACTAGTGGCAACACCACTAGGATATCTCCCACTTCCTTTCACTCTTCCAAATTTAAAACTATTGTTGAAAGTCGAGGAAGGAGTTTTAGTATGGATCCCGTAAGAACTTCTCCTCGGAGAAGGAGTTCGGTAGAAACCTCCTCTACCCTCCTCGGGTCCACAACCACCAGTGCTCCTCGAGCCACCCTTCCCATAGGAATTGGAAGCATTGAATCGTGTGTCATGACTCAGAGTTGCAAGTCTTCCTCCTCCCATGGAACAACTTCCACCACCTCCTCCCAACCCGATGGAAGGAGTTCTACTACCCTCTTGTGCTCCATACGAGACACCGAAGGAAGATGACATCGAATAGTTCACTCGATCAACTTCATCATCGACTTCCCCGATGTCACATTCATCGTATTCAAGATCATCACAATGAGAGTAAGTAGAGTCAGCATACCTCGAAGCGTCACTACCTTCGTATTCTTGACCCGAAGCATAAGAATCTTCTCGTTCATCTTCGCAAGCTTCGTAGTCTTCTTCGTCTTCGTATTCACCATAGTGACCTGCTTCGTCTTCGTAAGAGCCATAGTCCCCGGTGTCGTTATAACAATCATCACCTCCGTTGGAACCATAGTCTCCATCATCTCCATACGAATCATACCCTTCGTAGTCATCATCATCCGAAGGCATAGCTGCAACAAACAAGAGTAAAGGACCTCACAAGTTCACTCCCTCACGTGTATCACTCGAGTAATGTTCACTCAATTTTCTTTCCACTCGTGTTTACACTCAAGGTCGTTGGCTTTTGTGACCTCACTCTATTGTTCTCACCACTTAGCCTTTTTCCACTCAAGTTGGCCTTGTCTTCTTGTTAGGAAGCCGAAGTGATATGTCACAACTAGTACTTTCCAAGTCTAGGTTCGGAAGGAGTTTATATGACTCGATAGAATGGTACCTATTTAACTGTGCACGGGGAGTCAAAGAATTGTCTACGAAAATTGGACTTCGGTCACCCCACGCACGAGTCCTATTAAGCTCAAATTTGATAGTACGACCTCGAGTAGAAAGAATTACTCCAGAGATCCACTATCGAGAATATTCGGACACAAGAAAAGTGAAATCCTAAGAGAATCTACCTCCTTCTCGGTTCCGCTTCGAAATTCTCCGAACACGTGACCTCGGTACAAGTGTTTCCTCCTCGGTTCAGATAGGGTTTAACCTTATCCGCTTTCCCTTTTCTAGCCGACAACTTTTAACCTGGGGTTTTTGATTTTAACAGTTTACCCCTTTCTTCTTCAATGGAACAGTGAACCTTTACTCCGGTGTACGGACAATTTTCAAGATTCGTTCACACCACTAACAACAGATTAAGCTCAAGATTTGGGTCGTCTCCGGTTTTACAATGGAGAAATTGTTCAGTTCCAAGCCGAGCTAAGGCTAGCTATGGTGTCGTCCGTACACTGTTAACAATTTAACAATGTTCCGATGTACGGACGGTGGCTAAATAGTGGAACTTCAATTTTTAAGCACTAAAATCGACCCAATTTCATCAACAGCCTCCAGTTTTCGCCGATAAACGCCAAAACACAACTGGGGTTCGAACTCAACTTCACCACGTCAAGAACACGGTCCAAAACGACGGAAAAACCCTAGTTACAAATGTTGTACGTCGGGTACTCAATCAATTCCTTAGACAGTGGTGACTCCGAATATGTGATTGTTTAATCCAAACAATCAACAATCAACACAAATTTTGAGTTTTCTTCTTTTCACTTTTTTTTTTTTTTTTGTAAAATAAGAACACCAACAGTAAAATAAAGATAGAATGAACAAGGAACGTGGATTCTTAAGAACGAATTCCAATCCTTGCTCTGATACCAAGCTGATGCAAGCTAAATCAGAAGACAAGCTAGCAATCGGAAACAACAAGAACACAACGCAGAAACGATAAGGATAAAGATGCGGAAGCAATAAAGTAACCAAGATAACAAGAAATCGGGGTTGGGGGAGAACAGAAATAGAAGAAAGAATGGATAATCCGAATCAAAACATTGATTGATTATCCAAGGGAGAAGATGAAACTTGACCCTAACAAGGATTCATACTAGGGATGAAATTCATTTCGGTTCCAAGCCTAAGAAGGCATACACGAAGCCTCGGGCTTCAACAATAATGGCTCGGCCAATTCTATCTCTATTCTCTCAATTCAATATCAGCTAACTATCCCCTAATGAGCTATGCTAGGAGTTTATATAGACAATATAAAGGACAAAATAGTAAAAGGGTCACAGGTGACCAATAAGATAAAGCCACGCAGGGCTGAAGCGGTTTTATGTGTTCGGCAGCTCTGCTCGAACACATTTGAGCCGGATGCTTGTTTGCCTCGGTCACAATTAGAATCGAACACTCTCCTGCCTCAGACACATTTGTAGCCCTTCGGTCGATTCACTGCTCGGCGTCATTCTTCTTTGGTTCGGTTGCTTTCAGCTTCGGGCTCAAACTTGATCGTTGAGCTTTCATAAGTTGTGCTCGGTCTCATAACTTCCGAAGTCAGTGTCAGCATCGGTCACTTGTTGTCTGCTCGGTGGATTTCCATCGTTGTTGCTCGGCGAGGCAGTCTTCGACATCTTCCATTCCGGTCATACTTTGATCGTGGGCGTCATGTGACTCCTCGGTGGACTATCTTGATGAATCGAACAGGTGAGCCTTGTTCGTATTGCATCAGAAAGGGAAACTCAGTCTCAGATTCATTGGCCCTTTATGTATCGAGAAGCGTATTAGCAATGTGGCTTATTGACTGGATTTTCCATCTCTATTCCAGTTCATCCGACTTTCTATATGTCGATTCTTCGAACATGTATTCGGCATCCGTCCGAGGTGTTTAAGTTAGATCGTGCTCAGCTAGATGTAAATCTAGCTTATGAAAAGTTCCAGTTGCTATAGTTGCCAGAGATGTCCGGAAGCTTAAATGGTTCGAATGCGATGGCATAATCTTCTTCAGCGGGAGGACACTTGGGAGCTTGAGTCTGGTATGCGTGAACAGTATCCTCACCTCTTCGATGATCCAGGTGTTGACACCTAATTTTTTCTCAAAATTTTCTTAAAATTAATAAATTACTGCAATATTTTACAATTAAAGTTAAATTCGCAAATTAAAATAAAATAATAATAATAATGAAAGAAAATCAATTAAGTTTGAAGAAAGGGCTAAATGTATAAGATGTGGCCTTAAATTTAGCCTACGTGTGAAATTACCCCATTTACTTAATTATATTAAAAGGGGGCTAATTTCGTTTTAAGCCTTAAATGTAGCCCATTTCCGCAAAACATATACATACATACAACACACCCCCCCCCCTTAACACTCCGTTTGGATGGTTGTTTTCCATCGTTTCATAATGTGTTGTATTGCATTGAATTGTATCGTATGGTACTGTATCTTGTACAATGTTTGGATAGACTGTATTGTTTACCGTGGTTTAATAATTGAAAATAAGTTAAAGAGTAAAATGAGAATATTAAATAATAAGTGAGGGCATGATGGTTAAGAAAAATAGGTAACGACGCAATCCCACCAAATCGATCGTTACATAATGTGACGGTTTTTATGGTTACATAACCATTGATTTAACCATACCATACAATATTAATTAGAGAAACAATCAATACAAACGTAGTACCCATTGTAACAATACAATACCATACCATGGGTTACAACCATCCAAACAAGCTGTAAAGCAATTCAGAATCCCAAGCCCTAACCCGATTCCCTTTCCCTCTGACCCGATTCCAACCCTAAAATCCGCAATTCTCCTTCAAATTTCAGTCCAAAACGCAGCAAATCACATCAAAACGACACCCCAACTTAAGTGTTTTGTCATCTTCTCCGTACAGAGGTATGTGGAGCGAATCTCATGCGTTCGTTCCTGTACGATTCAAATCCGAGTCGTCAATTTTCTATAACGGGCATTTATTTTAAAGATAAAGTTGAAATCGTACGATCCTTGAGGGAAATGACGATTTTCACTCTTTTCTTTGAAGTGAAATGTCCATTATAGGTAGAAATTCAAATTTTGGAGCCTAAATCCGAAACCCTACGGTATGAGGTATATATATTCCTTATTTCTTTCATTTTAGGGTTCAGTTTTTTTCAGATGGAAGGAGGCAGAATAGAGAACATATACACACATTAATTTTTTTTAGTTTTCTAAGAAAAAAAGTTCAAAAAACTCAGTGTCACTGTTATTGCTGTTTTCGGATTCGAGTCGACGACTTTGCTTGAGTCTTCGCACTTAGTCGAGTCGCTTGGTCGAGTCGCATTCTCTTTGGATCCTAGTCTCAGTCCACTGCTCCAAAACAGGTGATTCTTCATTGAGTTAAAATCAATAACCTTTTATGTATGCTTGAAAACTGTGAGCTTAAAGCTGGCTTCTTTAGTTTTGGAGGTGATAAAGTTGGCATAGAAACTCCCTGTTAAGTTCTTTCCAGCATAAAGTTGAATTTTTTAGGTGTGTTAAAGCGCAAAGTTTAAATATTTTGAGGGATTTCATGCTTTTGTATATTCACCCTTTTTAGTTAGTTTCATTTCTGTCTTGATATTTGTCTGGTTTAATGTGTTGCTTCTTTCTTGACTGGTTGGTGTCCAGAGTCTAACTCTGTCTTGAAGTCAACATGAAAGGCTCTTTCTGGTTCTTGTTTGTTTGAAAGGGTGTTCCGGTGAAATGGGGTTCTTCAGGAAGGAGCCATAGCAGGGGTTAGTTCCTGGATATCTGCAGGTTGTTCAGGCAGTTTTGTGTGTGCAGGTTCAGTTAAGGGGATGTAGTTCTAGTGTTCCAGGGATTTTAAGGAAAATTCAGGTTTATGTCTATTGGTTTTGGTTGCCTGTTCAGGAGCTATGGGAGAGGTCTGCAGTTAGAGGAGTTTTAAAGCGGGGTATTGTTTTTCAAGTGGTGTGCAGGTGCTGTTCTAATGTGCATAGGAATGTCTGTGGGCTTGCAGGTCTTTCCTCAGGTATTTAGGATTTGTGAGGGAGCCCTGTAGGTGTTCAGGTGGTTTTGTGAAATGTTGAAAAGGATGTTCAGGTGTGTGTAGTTGATTATAGGTTTTAAGGGGTGCTGCAGGTTAGTTCTTGGGAGTTTGAAGAGGCTTGAAGGTTGATCCTTGAGGTGTTAGGATGAGTGTGTAGGTGTTTTGGAGGCTGATGAGTGGTGATTTGATATAAAGTAGCATTCTCTATTTTCTGGTTATTTATGTAGGTGTCTGGTGGTTTGTTAGAGCTTGGTGGAAGTTGTTTTAGTAGTGGCTGGCAGTGGTGAGGGGTATAGGTGTGTGTGAATAGAGAGGAGTGTTTAGGAGTGATGCCTATTGTTTCAGGTGGCTGTTCCAAGTTCTGTTAAGGGGTGTGTGCAGGTTGGTCAGTGTGTGCATATATATGAATGTCTGCATGTGTCTATGTTAGTATTGTGTGTGCAGTTCAAGGTGTATGTGTGTGTTTGTTGTATGTGTGTTTGCTTGCTTCAGTGTGTGTGTGTGCCTGTTTACTTCAGTGCAAGTGTGTGCCTGCTTGCTTGTGTATGTGCGTGTGAGTTTAGGTGGCCTGTGAATGGGATATATGGTGTATGCAGGGAGAGTGATATGATTGAGTGGTGCACTTGTCTGGTATTTGCTGTTTTATATTATTGAACTTGGAAATAAAATTTAAAAATCCTAGAGGTTCCCATTAGCAGTAATGCAAGAAATATTTTGTGCTAGTTAGCAATGTTCTTACATTTCTGTGCAATCAAATAATCTTCATTCTTCTTATAGTAATTTTGTTTATACACTTGTCAAAGTTACTTGCTAATCCTTATCATTGTTTGTTTTGACATGAACTCCCCGGGATCGAGTTGGTAAAACGTCACAAATTTTTTGTAAAAGGCTATAACATTAAGAATCAGCAACCAGAAGGTGCTGTAGATAAAACCTCACAAATTGGAATGGCTATTTGCATTGGAGTTGTTTGAATAAGCATTGCATTTTCGGGCTCAAGTTTCCCGAGAAAATGAAAAACTTTAGAAAATTCAAGGCTCAAATTATGAGTTGCGCTTCCGGGTTCTATCTTCTAAACTCCCTCTTTCTCTATTCCCGTTAGAATCCATGTTATAGGATCCCTGCAAACCGGACTAGGAGCTTGCATGATAGAAGCCTGGTAGGATAGCCGCTTTACTATAAAAATTGTTATCTTATCGCATGATTAGAGATTGCTTTTTATGTAATTACTTATTCCCGTTTCTTTGGGATTCGCCAATTAATTTAAGGTATTAAGAACCATTTGTCATTAATGAGTGCAAGTTAAAATTCAATTAAATTTGTATCTTTATTTTATCATTATTTATATTTAAATTATTTATTTATTAATTTACTTACTGTATTAAATATTCAGTTATTTGTTAATTTAATTATTTATTATTTGTTATTTACTCATTATCTATTTACTTATATATTTACTTATTATTTACTTCTTCATTTATTTATCCCATATTTTTCTAAAATCTCTAAGTTATTTATTTTTATTAAAAATTCGTGAAAACCGCCGGATTAACCACCATTTGGTGGATTTTCAAAAGTGTTCTTTTAATAAAGAAAGACCTTCTTTCGAAAATAACAGAACCACTTACCTAGAATCTGTGAAACTTATTTTCCTTTTAAAATAAGGAAGAAATACACTCATTAATTAACTCTTGGTTCTTAATTTTCTTAAATTAGGTGGCGACTCCAAAAAAGCCCTTTGGAGTCCCATTTTATTGAAAATACACCCGAAACATACTTGTATGTATTTTGGAAGGGTTCAACACCAGGTTCTATCTTGATCTTTAAAGCCAAAAGTTCTTATCATTGTTTATAATTCTGGTTCCGTAATGGTGTAGTGATATCTGATAAAAATTCGTTGAAAGTTTGTGTAACCGTTTGCATTAACTTTGAGAAATCTACTCTAGACTATGGCTCGTTCGAGGACGAACGAGAGTCTAAGTGGAGAAGAACAAAACGACCTTGGCTAGTCGCTTCGGGAGTTAGGACTTCGATTAGCGTGCCAACAGTCTTAAAAGATCTGTAATGTCTATTAGAACCTGTTTGCAAAATTTGAGCTAATTCACACCTCGCTTGGTATATTTTTTTAGAAGATTTTCGTTTCGGTGGATGGTAAAGCTTAAAAGAGGTTTTCGAGCTCAATTTAAGTAAATGAGCTCCGATTCGAAATTTATAGATTTGTATGGTCATTTGTGACATGTGGAAACTTTTAGTAGTGAGTTCCGAGGTCGTTCAGATAGTTTTGCTAAAATTCCAAAAGTTAAGAAATCGGCATCTTTCCATAGAAGTCGTATCTTGTGTTTCTGAGATCTGATTCGAGATCCGTCTTCACGAGCATGTTACACAAGTATTGTATGACTTGTGTATAGAATTTGGAGTCATTCCGAACCTTTTAGGGTCCCGTTTGGATGCGAATCGCAGCACCAACCGTGCTGATGCATTTTCTGCACTTTTGGTACTGTTGCATTTCTTGAATTAACTCTATATTTCAATGAGTAATGCATGTCAACTTATCTACATATAAAATATAATAGGGAACATATCTGCATATTCGTTGAGTGACAGCTAGAAGGAAGGTCAGTCTTAATCAATGAAAGGTGATTAACCATCCCTTGTTTAGTCATACTTTGTGGTATTATTTCATTATCTATGTATGCTTAGATATTGCCTCAATAGAGTCACATTTTGAACCTTAAATCTGATTTAGTTAATGTATTGGGCCAGCCCAATGGTGACTTAACCATACCAAGGGGATGTCAGGTAACCTTGGACCTATATCAACAAAAAAACGTGAAGGGGTGTGTCAACACTTCTTACCCCGTTGAATATCTTGATCTTGAAATGATCCTTGCAGCTGGTCCTAATCCAAGTATAAAGTATGTGCAGCCAAGTCTTTTAAGCTTTCTAATATGGTAAGACATTGAACTAGTTCTCTTAATCTTCCACCAATTGAGGAACAGTTTTTATTACACTTTCTTTAATTTGGGAAATTTTAGAAATAGTATGGTGGTCCTTTGACACGACCGAGATTTTCAGCTAGGCCGTGCGGGCACCCGACATCCTCCCCTAGACCCGTCAGGCGAACCCTTTTAAATTGAATTCATGAAAATATACATAAAATCAACTTATCGATAAGAAATATGACCTATAGAGACACGAACATAATTATACGTAAGCTATACAAAAGAAGTCACAGCTAACTACCCAATGTACTAGGTTTAGGGCTATCCAAACATCTAAGAATACAAATGAAGTATAAACATCTCCTAAATGGAGCAAAATACAACTGAGATAATAAACATAAAATTGGTGGCCATCCTGAATAAAAGCTGGCTCACCCTGACAGCTGAAGTCGTCTTCGCTCCTCAACGATGTGACGAATTAAATCCTGGAGCAAAACCTGCCAAAACAAAATAAATAGACAAGGAATAACAAAAGGGTATGTCAAAAGGACTCAATAAGTGAGGGCTGACTAGCCACCTCAAAGAAGAAGATATGCTAGCTAAGGAGAAGCAAAACAGATAAACCAAATTCACTTTATCTTAACTACAAAAAAAAAAAAAAAAGTAGAGCCAGATAATAACTGGAAACACGTATGGATCCACAAACTCATAAACAATCAGGGACATAATATGGACAAAACATATAGGTATCTCGAACGTATCAACAATCAGAAATACATGACACATACACAAAACATTGCACTATAATCACACAGTACACAGCAACCAGTGCAATGAAATGGAATGAATGCAATATGATGCAATGGGGTCACATGTGCCCGAAAGTATATGCAGTAGTAACCCTTCACCGACGCGAGACTCTCATAGACTACCGGGAAGTATATGCAGTAGTTACCCTTCACCGGTGCGGGACTCTAATCGACTACCGGGAAGTATATACAGTAGTATTCGTTCACCCACGCGGACTCTCATCGACTAACGGGAAGTACATGCAGTAGTAACCCTTCACCGGTGCGGGACCCTCATCGACTACCGAGAAGTATATGTCAAGCTCACAACCAGAGTACAATATTTCTATGATCAATGCAATACCAACAACAGGGCATAACATATAATATACAGTGTACATCCAAAATTAAGGCGTAATAAGTACGCCTATCAGAAACTATACACGTAAGAAACACGTGGTAGAATATTTATAAGGCCAAACACCACCAAAGAAATGGATAAAATCACTTACCTCATTCAAAAGTTAGCACTGCTACTCAACAACTGCTTTGTTCTTTGGATTCACTGCCAAACGATCCTGCTCTATTCAATAAGCAGAAAAATAAATCAAATAAGGCTAAAGGCTTCATTCCTTACATCTTAGAACAATCCGGTCAGGAACCCGACGCTCGATTCGCATAGGCAATATGCAGTCGAGGCCTGTGTACATGGTTCAAAATCACATAACCAAACTCTTAATAAATTATGTTTATGGGTTGCCCATAACTCCCTAAATTCGAAAATATAATCAATTCCATCACTATCAATTTAACTTATAAGAACGATGTCTAATATCTTAATTTCTACTGTTAAAATATATTGAAATACACGTAACCAACTGAAATAATGAATTAACATCATTACATGGATATTTTGGGGTGAAAATTCTATTTTTTTATTCTCTTTTTCCTTTCCTTTCCCTCTTTTCTGGTTCTTCTTTTCGTTCTCTAGTTCTCTATATTTGCTGCCCTATTCTGTTCCTTTTTACTTGAAGACAAAATCAGCTAAGGGATTGTATCCCTTAGCACCACCTCTATATTTTCCTTTTTTTTCTTTTCTGTTGAAAACTTGCTGCTGCAACTAAAATTAAAATGGAATCCTATGAAATTCAGAATGATCCCAACTAAAACTTTATGTGATGTACTCGCTAAGGCGGATCTCGAATTGGATTCCCGAAACTCAAGATGCGAATTAAACGGAAAGAGATCAAATTATTAATTTTTCAAATTTTAGCGGAAACTATCTAAACGATCTCAGAATTCACTTCTGAATGTTCACACCAGTCACAAATGACCATACGAACCTAGGAACGCTTTTGGATTTTGAATCAGAGCTCATTCGCCAAAATCAAGCTCGAAAACCTCTTATTAAGATTTACCGACAATAGAAACTGAAACCTTCTTTCGATACCTACCTAATGAAGTTCGATTTAGTTTCAATTTTACAGACAGGTCCTAATGGACCTTACGAAGATTTTAAAACTATTGGCACAAAAATCGAAGTCCTAACTCCTGAAACGACTATCTAAGGTCGTTTCATTCTCCTCCACTTAGACTCTCGTTCGAGTCTAAAGCAAAATTCACACAAATAACAAGGGAACTTGCACGACCCTCATAAACTACTCCACAGACATTATCTCATGATTACAAAATCAGAATTATAACACACACATCGAACTCTTGAAATAAAACATATCTGATAATATCATAACACCATTGCCCAGCTTATTCTGACTAAGCTTACCCTTCCTCGATCATGAGAGGAGAATTCTACATTTTCGAACCAAATATATACGGAACTCTAGATGGGTTAACATGTTTCCGCCGACGAATTACCTCGCCGATGTACTTTGCGATTCAGAACAGGTCGATGAAACTAAGAATTAGCTTACGCTTCAGCAATGCCTTAGAGATTTAATATTAGCATTCAGTATCGGAGGAAGACTCCTCCTCTTAGAACATAAACTTATACAGCTAATTTGAATAGAAATAGTCATCTTCACACAGTCTAATGGACTAAGGAAGACTTAGCTAAAACTAGAACGCGACTCAGGCCTGAGCTACCAAATTACCCTCTTCAGTTGCCAAACAGCTGCAACTCTCGAGTTCACAACTGCATACCTTTTCCATAAGCACCACCACCTGATGGATCAACTCAGGAGTCAAATGACGCTTCCCATTACCCTTAGTAGCCTTAGAACACAATAATGTGCTTACCCAGCTACCTTGACATGCACTCTGGCTCAACACAGAGATGGCAATGGACTGAGGATAGGAATAATTAGAGCTTCAGGAAGCTCTTCTTCTTATTTGCTTGGCTACCAGAGCTAGACTACTTCCGAGTCAGGCTAGCTAAAGAATCGCAATAGAAGAAGTAGATATTAAATGAGCTTTATGGAGCAAAATCTATGCCAATTTAACCTTCCTATAAGAAGGAAACTTCGATAATTTACCAGAAAACCCTTTTATAACCGAGACAAGCTCATAGAATAACATGACTCTACAAGCATCTTAAACCAAAAGAAGACACATAGATTGAATATTACTTACTAATCACTTCGCACCGGAAGAAATGATAACACTTTCTAATAGTGACGAATTAGAATGCCATCGTCCAACAACACTGAATTCCAAGAAGAGAGGTAAACTGACTTGTCATAATAACAGAAAGTGGTACAACAAGATTCCAAGCATACAATACTGACACTCACTCCCAAATCTGTCATATTTAAACTAGATAAACTAGTAGGATCTCACAAATGCCAGGAATAAATTATACCAGAAGCTCACATTTCTACTGTAACAGATTCTTAATAGTAACGACATCCAAGGAAACCATGGAAACATGATAAGAAAAATCATTTCTAAATCGATCGGAAGAATCAAATTTTACTTACATATAAGGGAAGAAGAAATACTTGGGTCTACTACATCGGATACCTCAGGATCCTACCAGACTGGCAGTTCATAAAACTGCCTCTGCAGCTTAGCTGAGCCACTACCTTGATAATTACCTTCTGAAGAACCACTGCTACCACACTCTCGACCTCTGCCGGATGGAGGCATATCTCTGGCTGATTGAGATCTAAATGAAATCCCCTGCAACTGGGCAGATGCTTGAGGGCGACAGGAAGGACGACTGCCTTCCTCCCGAGGTAAGGGACAGTACCTCCAAAGATGACGAGGCTCACGACAATAACAAAATGTTTTGACTGAAAATGGATATTGGATTGACAGCTGATAGCTATAAAGAGAAAACTGAGTCTGATCTTGAGGGACTACTGGCGCACTCTGAGAATCACGTGCCACAAACTAAGATAACCTGGCAGGTGACCTCCCACGATAATCAGAACCCTTACCTCCAGAAAAAGTATCATAGTGCCCACCAGCGCCACGGGATCTCTTGCTCTCCCGCTCCGACTCTTCCTACTCCAACTTATGGTATGCCTTATGCCCCCGAGCAATACAAACAACAGCATCAAATAATGTCCCGACCTCAATCTCTCAGGCCATCTGGGACCTCAAAGAAGGAAAAGGTCATCAATAAATCTTCAAACCTTCTCGGAAGGCTCATTAACTAGCTCTGGAATATATCCAACCATCCTAAAGAATTCTATCTCATATTATGAAACCGATAGGCTTCTGTCCAATCCGCCCAAACTAGCGACACTTTTCATCTTGCTCGCTGCACGAAAGGAAATTTTCCATGAATCTACCACAAAACTCGCACTAAGTCAGCTTAGGCAAACCCTGCCTAGCTGATAAAATAGCGGTCCACCAATCCAATGTTGGACCCTAAAACTAGAAAATAGTATAATCAACACCATACTGCTCGAGATAACCAAGAGCCTGAAGGATATGTTGACATCGTTTTTTTTTTAATATCACAAGGGTTATCTAATGCATGGCTTGGAAATATCGAAAGGGTTCAACAAGGTCAAATAATGCAACCTTTTCGGGCACTCGGATCAAACTGTTACCTGGGATAGCTAACCATTTAGAACAAGTGGAGGCACAACACATGCTACCTCTGGAACATAATTTAATGGGGCAACATCAGGACCTGGACAGGAGCTCCCTGAGCTCAAACATATGCGGTAACCTAATGAGCCGCCAAGGGAATAGGAGGTTCATGCGCTATCTCCGCCGCCAAGATTCTCAATCAAGCATTGTAGAGAGCCGGGGGAACCACAAGGCCTTGCTCCCATTTCCTACCATGAGTTGGCACAGGTGGGGCCTCCGTAAAAGGATCGTCAGCACGATCCACAATGCTCGGGACTTGAGCAGCACTAGCCCAAAGCTAGACTCCATCGTCCTGAGCGTCTACCATATGCTAATTTGCCGTGAGAGGGTTCACCATTACTATGAAGGAATTAACGAAAAAAAATTAGCATCCCAGACCAACGCGTGATTAGAAAAGAAGGAAGAAAAACTTACTAAATGCCATCATAGCCTCTCGTAGATAAATATGGACGTCTATGTACCCATCAGCGAGACTCTACTAGACATTGTCTTAGTCTGGATAGACTTTAAACCTGGCTTAGATACAAACTGACACGACCAAGATTTTTAGCTTGGTCGTGCGGGTACCCAACATCCTCCCCTAGACCCGTCGGGCAAACCTTTTTGAATTAAATTCACAAAAATATACATAAAATCAACTTATCAATAAGAAATAAGACCTAAAGAGACACGAACATAATTATACATACGTTGTACAGAAAAAGTCACAGCTGACTACCCAATGTACTAGGAATTTTTCCTAGAACGTGCCTTACACACGCCAGAAAAGACGATTTCAAGCTGCCATGGCGCCTCACGCACCACCCGATCCCCAACCACCACCAAACCTACCGGAAATGATAGATCAGTCCCTTAATATCATTTCCACCGATACAATTCCTTCCAATCCAACAGCGGTGACCACAAATTCAATTCAAAGTACGGAGGTCACCGCGACAGAACCTACGCGCCTGAGGGATATTATTTCCCTCTTTGAATTAGGTTTGATTCAGCCTAGCGCACCTACTGGGGATGATTTAGGACCCTTCGATTAGTTCATATTCCAAAAATCAAGTCATTCCATCTTGCCATTTAAGAGTTCTAATCAGGCGAAAATTGGGGGAATTTTTTACAAATTGCCCCAAAATTGCCTCAACAGTTTGAGCACCTTTGGAAATTCTCTTGAGGAATCAAGGCCCCTAGCTTATTTCCCAGTAACAAACAAATCTCCCCAACAAAATCAGGCATTAACTCCGGTGAGTTTCAGACTGTCGGAAATAAGGCTCCGGTCATCAGGGCAACTCAAGGCCAACACCAGCAGGTAGAGAATGATAATGCGCAACTTCCTAATCACAAAGCCCCAATTTTACAACATCCAGCTGTTCAAATTTGAGCAGTAGGTTTAACCAGTCGCCTGGGGACTCCGATCAACTTCAGGCCAGCTAAGAAACTTCCACCAGAGTACAACAGGCTCAAGAGGTCCTCAACAACAAAAATAAGGAGGTAACTAATCTCAATCCCACTCCTCCAGATGATCAATTGCCTAAAAAAGTTTAAAATCTCCCCTTACCTGATGAAGAGGCAATCATACCACATGGAAACTTGGAAAGTGAACAAAATTTGGCTAATGATAGTGCTGCTAACAGAGCTAATCAAAAGGCCCAGTTAGTACTTCCACATCAGGGTTTAATTGTGAAATTAGGTCTGCAGATTCTACTGCATCCTCTATTGGTTCTGTTTCTATATCACCTAGTAACCAGGCAAAGTTAATAGGGCCTAGTACTAGGTTGGGAGATCATTCAGATACATAGGATGATTCAGATATGGCTCCTAAGGAGATCAGTTCACTTCTTAAACAGGGAGATGAGGATCAGGTTGTAGTAAATAATCCTCAGGGAACTAAACTGGCTTCAGCTCCTATAAATGGGTCCAAGATGAGTGAAAGGGACTTCCACACCAGCAAGGACTAGTTTCCTCCTTTGCCTAAGCCTCTAGTTTTCAATAGATTGACACTTCCAAAAGTTTCACGAAACTTTGAAAGAGCTAACACCTCTAAACAGTCTGCTGCCTCAAATCACAAAAACAAAACCAACACCAATAAAGGACACATCGGTCAGGTAAATACCCCAAACAATGAACCAACACCATTTTTGGCCAATAAACTGGTCAATGTTCTACCTCCCCTTCCACCAACTCTCACACCTCAATATGCAAATGTCTTAAGGGCTATCAGCTTCGTAGATGAACCTAAGGTCGCCATTTAGTCTCCAAATATCACCACCAAACAGGGATTCCAGCTTTACTTTTTGACAGAAATGACTTTATGGTAAAACTTGCTAAGAAGTGCAGGTTTATTATCATTGGTAAGTTCTCTAGTGTTATGTCTAAAATGGAGGTTATCAGGAAAAGCTTAACCTCCCAACAACAGATCAAAGGGACATGTAGGGTAACACACAGGAATCCTACTCCCATTTATATTGACCTAGATAATGTGGTGGATCATGCCACTGTTTGGCATAAAGAAAAACTCTACATAGAAGGAAGACCAGTAAGGCTTTGCACCTGGACCCCTACCTTCAAACCTGAAGAAGAAACTACCTTAGCTCCAGTCTGGATTGAATTACCACAGTTACCTTGGCGCTGTTTTAACCTGGACTTTGTTACTAAACTCCTGGAACCAATAGACAGAGTCCTGTTCTTTGATACAGCTTCAAATAAAAGAACTAAGGGTAGTATGACCAGAGTCAAAGTTGAGATTGACATTACCAAACCCAGGCCTCCACACATTTGGGTTGGTTTTCCTCAAGATGGGGATGATGTATTTGGAGATGGATATTGGCAAGAATTACAATTTGTAAATGTTCCTACTTACTGTCATCATTGTAAGCATCAGGGACATTCTGTAAATGTTTGCAAGGTGAAGAAGAGAGATGATGAATACAAGAGGTGGAAAGAAGAACAAAAAGGGAAAGAAAGTTCTCAGAACCCAAGACAGAGTCATGAAGAACAAGTGAATATTATTAATAACAGCCAACCATCTAATCAGCAGAATGGACCAAACAACACCTATGAGCAAGGCCAATCCAGCAGGGATCCTCCAACCTTCATTCAGAAACAATAACACCAAGAGGAATAATGGCATCAGGCCCAAAGAATGAAAGGAAGCAAAGGGCCTTCAAAGCAGCCACAAAACAACGACCAAATGCAAGCTGCTAAACAGCCCATCTTACCTAAGACAGTTACTACTCAGCAAGTGATACCAGCATCAAAGCAACAACCTCCAGTTGAACCAGAAACTAACAGAAACAGTCAGCAAAGATCCAAGGTTCAGCAGATGCAAGTGCATGGAAAACTAACTTCAGGTATGCATGTATCTAAACCTATGGCCTCAACTCTAATTGAACAGGTTGTCCCTCCTGATGATCCTCAATAGGGGGGAAAGGTTGGAACTATTAATGCTGTACAGGTTTCCCCTCATATGAAACAATGGGAGGTTACTATGAGGGGACAGGTTGGAAATGTTAGTGCTAATCAGAGAAAACAACAGCAGAATGCAGGAATTTTTGATGCTGATAGTAGGAGAACAGTTCAACATGAAGAGGTCCAGTAAGAACAGGGTCAACAGTAGAATGAAGATCAATCCCAATTTCAGGTTGATAATGGCAATGGTATTATGGTAGAAGAAGATGAAAATGAGACTCCATTAATGAGAGCCCCAAAGTTGAATAAGAAACAAAAGGATGCACTGAAAAGAAAGCTGAAAAAGCAGCAGAAACAACAGAAATTTGGTATTACTAGTGTTGCCAAACAGAAGGTAGCCTTAGTCATTGGCACTCAATTCATCACACCACTGCAAATACAGGACACAGCCTCTCTCACCTCTGAGGATGATGAATCAGTGGATGTGAATGATCCTTTGGGCCTGAAGCAGCTTCATAGGGAAGTTCAGGCTGCGGAAGCAGAAAGACAATATGCTTTGAACTCTCAGGCTCTTGAGTTCAGTCATGAGGATGAATACAAAGTTCTCAATTCTGAAGATGATCAGGATAATCAGGGTTACAATTCAGCTCCTCATTATGATTCTGATCAGGAGGCTGAAACACATGCTCAACACCTCATCCAAGCCTTTGGACCTCTCCAGTGCTCAACACCAATTTAGAATGATGAATTCAGGGAGGTTGTAGATCAGAAGGGTCTGTCTCCAAGATAAAAATACAAATTTTCTCCTAGACTCACTAGTGGAAAAATCAAAGCCAAGCAGAACACCAATCAATCATGATTAACTCTCTAGTATGGAATACAAGGGGTATCAGGACCCTAGGTGCCATACAGAGGATCAGAACTCTTAAAAAAATCCACAAACTTTCCTGTATAGTTATTACGGAACCTTTTCTTGATTCCTATCAGCTCCAAAATTACAAATCAGCTCTAAAATTACAAACTCTTAATAGGTATGAATGAAGCTTGGGCCAATCCAAATGGCAAAATCTGGATTTTCTGGGATTCAGATTTCACCATATCAGTTCTATCTCAAGATGATCAGTAGATTACTATAAGAGTGAAGCATCTTGAAGGTGGTCGTAGTTATCTCTTCACACTGCCTTTGCCAAATGCAAACCTCAGCTCAGGAGGCCTTTATGGGACACTATGAGGGATATTGCTGACATTAAGGACCATGGTGCATTGCTGGTGATTTCAATGTGATCAAAGCCATTGAAGAGAAGCTTGGGGGGCTTCCTTATCAGATTCACAAAAGTTTTGACTTTATTAAAGCCATTGAAGACTGCAAGATCATAGACCTTGGATACACTGGAGCTAAGTCCACTTGGTCGAATGGAAGATGCAGACATTACAGAATTTGGAAGAGGCTATACAGAGTGATGGTAAATGATGAGTGGCTTGCAAATTGTCCTTTGACAACTGTCATTAACCGTTCATCAGTGGGCTCAGACCATTGCTATATGCTCATCACCATGAAAGCCAGGACAGACAATCATCCTAGATATTTTAAATTCCTAGATTTATGGACCAAGCATCCTGATTTTTTAAGGGTTGTTGAACAACAGTGGAAGCAGCATGTCCATGGCAACCCAATGTGGGTAGTCCAGCAGAAGATCAAATCTTTGACTCATGCTCTGAGTCAATGGTCCAGAAATCAATTTGGGGACATCCATGTGAAAACTAAGGAGTTTGAAGACAAGCTGAACAATTCAGAGCAGCATCTCATTGAACATAATACTGACCAAGTAAGAACAGATTTGCAGAAGCTAAAAGCTGAATATACTAGGTACCTGAAGATGGAAGAGTCTATCCTTAGACAAAAGACTCATATGCAGTGATTTAAGGAAGGAGAGGCTAATACCAACTACTTTCACAGTCTCATGAGTCAATCAGGCTCTAATTGCAGTCCCAGAAATTGATGAAGTAAAATAGGAGGTCTTCTCTATGAGTCAATATAGTGCAGTATGATGGTCTGAATGGAACCTTCTTCCAACACTATTAGGACATTATCAGTCCAGATATAGTGAAAATGGTTCAGCATTTCTTCTGTGGCCACAGACTCCCCATGTTCATCACTCATGCTTGCCTAGTCATGCTTCCAAAAGTAGAGTATCCCACTAAACTGACTGAACTTAGACCTATCAGTCTAAGTAACTTCACCAGCAAGATCATTTCAAAGTTGATGTGCAGAAGGTTGGTTGACATTCTACCAAAGCTTATTTCACCAAACCAGAGTGGTTTTATCAGAGGAAGAGCTATTTCTGAGAATATCATGCTTGCTCAGGAAATAATAGCTGATATTAAAAAATCAAATGTTGGTGGCAATGTAGCATTGAAGCTGGACATGGCAAAGAACTATGACAGGGTCTCTTGGCCATTCGTCAGTGGAATTCTCAGGAAAATTGGGTTTGCAGAAGTCTTTATAGACATGGTGTTAAGGACTCTGGACAATAATTGGTACTCAGTCATTGTAAATGGAGTGAGGCATGGTTTTTTCTCTTCTTCAAGGGGTCTTAAACAGGGTGACCCCTTAGCTCCAGCATTTCTTTCAAGGAAGCTGAATGCAACGTTTGATGAGCCTTTCTGTAGGGATTTCTACATGGAGAAAAAGGGGCCAAAGATCAATCATCTTTCATTTGCTGATGATATTATAATATTCACCTCTGGAAGCAAAAAGACTCTCCAGAACCTGATGCAAGTCCTGAAATGTTATGAGAACAAAACTGGGCAGCTAATCAATAGAAGCAAGAGCTTCTTCTTGACATCTCCTCATGCTTTTCAGACCACCATAACCAGAATTGAAGAGGTGACATCTTTCTCTAAAAAAAGCGAACCTTTTTGAATATTTAGGGTGTCCTGTCTATATAGGAAGGAAGTGAGTTGATTACTTCTCCTCAATAACACAGAAAGTGATGAATAGAATCAAAGGCTCGCAAGGTAAAATGTTGAGTCCAGGGGACAGAACCATTCTCATTAAACATGTTCTGCATTATTTACCTATACATCTCATGGCTGCTGTTACTCCACCAAAAACTATCTTTAAACACTTGAGCAGATATATAGCTGACTTTTTCTGGGGTTCTAAGGATGACAAGAACAAATATCATTGGGCATCTCTTAATACTCTGTCAGATCCTACCTCTGAAGGTGGTATTGGTCGCAGGAAATTTGAGGATGTTTGCACTGCTATGGAGTATAAGCAGTGGTGGATTTTGAGGTCCAAAAATTCTCTTTGGGGGCAATTTCTCAAGGCCAAATATTGTCAAAGGTCACACTTGATGTCCAAGAAGTGGCATTCTAGACAATTTCAAGCATGAAAAAGGCTCACGATGAACAAAGAAAATGCAGACAAGCACATCCAGTGGAGAATTCATTCAGGTACTTGTAGCTTCTGATGGGACAATTGGCTTGGTACAGGGTGCCTTACTAAGCTAATGTCACCAAGGACAAGGTATGGGAAGATTCAAGTCCAGAAATTCCTTACTAATGGTAAATGGGACATGAACAAGCTGCTTGCCAAAGTTCCTGAAGCTCTAATTCCCAGAATCATGGATACTGAAATCAATTTCAATCCAGAGGCTCCAAATCATGCTTTCTGGAACTTGGATCAGCATGGAAACTTCTCATGTACTTCTGCATGGAACATAGTCAGGAAAAGGAAACCATCCAACCTCATTGACACCCAAACCTGGAACAAGTATGTACCTCTAAAATGCTCATTCTTGGTGTGGAGAGCCCTTAGAAGAAAGTTGCCCACAGATGATAGAATTGTGAAGTTTGGGCAACAAGTTGTTTCTACTCGTGTCTGCTGCATCAATCCAAGCTCTGAAACAACTGATCACATCTTTGCTACTGGAGCACTAGCAAGGAAAGATTGGTCTGATTTCTCTAACCCCTTTGGGATAAACACTGATGACTCTCAATCTCTGAGAATGAATATCATGAAGTGGTGGCTGAGTGAATGGAAAAATGAAGCTGAAAAGGTGTCTCTTCAATGCATGTCAGTCCTTATTGCATGGCATCTGTGGAAAAATAGGTGCAACAAGAAATATGGCAATAAATCCTCCTCTATGATCAGAACCAAGTACAACATCCTTGCTGACTTCAGAATTATACTTCTTAATGCCTTCCCTGACTTAGTATGGCCTTACACCTATAGAGAGATCATTACCTATGTTCAGGCTATCAAGCATGCCAAGCTCTGTCTTGAGGCTAAATGGCAGCCACCAGATGAGCCTTTTGCCAAGCTCAACACTGATGGTATTGCTTTGAACAACTCTGGCAAGGCACGGATAGGTGGAATCATCAGAAACAGTGCAGGAGCTTTAGTGGCTACTTTTTCAGTGCCCTTGGGCACCAATACAAATAATTTTGCTGAAGCTCAGGCCCTCTTGACTGGAATGGAACTTTGCATTACTCTAAACAAACTCAAAGTCTGGGTGGAAATTGATGCCACATTATAAGTTCATTGGACTAAAGGTCAGAATCCGCCACCATGGCAACTTTATAAGCTTATCACAACCATAAGATCCATGAGAAGCTGTTTCCAAGCCATAAGATTTTCTCATTGCTATAGGGAAGGGAACTTTGTTGTAGATTCCCTTTCAAAGTTGAGCCACCAACTCTCTGTTCCAACTTTTTTCCACAACTCTGAAGAACTTCCAAGCCACATTAAGGGCCAAATTATCTATGACCAAAGGGGGGTTCCCAGTTTCAGAGTTAGGAAAATAAAGAAGTTGAGGCCTCAATGATTGGTTGATAGGTATGTTAACCCATTTCAATCCAATTGTCCAATGATGCTGCCGTACTTTTTGTTATTCTGTGTGCACATTCACAACATATTGACTCTGGTGACTGCTCATACCATCCCTATTTGGCACCACTTGCTCACTTGTTGTTATGGTACTTCTGTGAGCCGACTGGAACCACAAGGGATAAGGGGTAAGCTCAAACTCCCTTGTGATCATTGTAGAGGCAGTCATGGATCCAGGGGTGAGCTCAAACTCCATGACTAGCCTAGGACTTACTCTCTTCTGTTAGCTGATTCTGATAGCTGTATTGACCTGGTTCTTAATGCTGCTTTGCTGCTCCTGAAGCTCGAGTCTTTAAGGTGGCTTTTTTCCCTCTTGATTAGAGCCTTCATGAAGATTTGTTTATCTAGCCTTAGTTCTTGTAGGATGCATATTGTAAAGGGAGAGTCTTCCTTCTTTAAATTTGCTTTCATAGGTACTTTGTCACTTAATTTAGTTAGGACTTACTTAGAGTTCTATCACATTTTTTGTAAGATAAGAGTCTCCCTCATTTACTTCCTAGGTTTTTTTTTGTACATGGAAGGAGTCCTTCCATCGTAGGTGTATGAGATGCTCTAAAGCTCTATCTTACTCCCCTTCCCTTAGACTCATGGACATTGTTAGCTTTAGAAGCCAACTTATTGTCCACCATAGATTGGAGGTAAGGTTTATGTCCCCCTCCCTTGTATATTATTTTATTTTATTATTAATAAATAGGTAGGGGTCTTGGCCAAACTCCACACTTAAACTGGTAAGTGTGACATGAAAATCACACTTAATTAGTTTGGTGGTGTTAGTTTAAAAAACATGAAGTATAAACATCTCCTAAAGGGAGCAAAATATAACTGAGATATTAAACATAAAATTGGTGGTCATCCTGAACAAAAGCTGGCTTACCCTGACAGCTGAAGTCGTCTTCGCTCCTCAACGACGTGGCAAACTCAATCCTGGAGCGAAATCTGCCGAAATGAAATAAATTGACAAGGAACAACACAAGGGTTAGTCGAAAGGACTCAGTAAGTGGGGGTTGGCTTGGCACCTCAAAAAAGCAGATATGCTAGCCAGGGAGAAGAAAAATAGATAAACCAAATTCACCTTATCTCAACTATTAAAAAAAACAGAGCCAGATAATAACTGGAAACACGTATGGATCCATAAACTCATAAGAAATCAGGGACATAAGATGGACAGAACATATAGGTATGCCGAACGTATCAACAATCAGAAATACATGACACATACACAAAACATCACACTATAATCACACAATACGCAAAAATTGGTGCAATGAAATAGAATGAATGCAATATGATGCAATGGGGTCATATTTGCCCGAAATCTATCTCCGACGTGGGACTCTCATCGTCTACCAGAAGATATATGTCATAATAACCCTTCACTGGCGCCTCGACGACTACTGAAAAGTATATGCAGTAGTAACCCTTCACCGATACAGGACTCTCATCGATTACCGGGAAGTATAAGCAATAGTAACCCTTCACCGGCGCGGGATCTCATCGACTACCGGGAAGTATATGCAGTAGTAACCCTTCACAAACGCGGGATCTCATCGACTACCAGACAGTATATGCAGTAGTAACCCTTTACCGACGCGGGACTCGCATCGACTACCGAGAAGTATATGCAGTAGTAACCCTTCACCGGTGCGGGATTCTCATCAACTACCGAGAAGTATATGTCAAGCTCGACAACTAGAGTACAATGCTTCTATGATCAATGCAATACCAATAATAGGGCATAACATATAGTATAGTGTACGTCCAAAATTAAAGCGTAATAAGTAAGTCTATCGGCAGCTACACACGTAAGGAACACGTGGTAGAATATCCACAAGGCCAAAGGCCACCAAAGAAATGGATATAATCACTTACCTCGTTCAAAAGTTAGCATTGCTACTCAACAACTGCTTCGTCCTTTGAATCCACTACCAAACGATCCTGCTCTATTCAATAAGCAAAAAAATAAATCAAATAAGGCTAAAGGCTTCATTCCATACATCTTAGAACAATCTGGTCAGGAACCCGACGCCCGATTAGCATAGGCAATACGCAGTCCAGGCCTATGTACATGGTTCAAAATCACATAACCAAACTCTTAATAAATTATATTTATGGGTTGCCC
This sequence comes from Petunia x hybrida, assembly GCA_037355625.1. Taxonomy (NCBI): domain Eukaryota; kingdom Viridiplantae; phylum Streptophyta; class Magnoliopsida; order Solanales; family Solanaceae; genus Petunia; species Petunia x hybrida. Next base: position 1,953,151 of record JBBBVM010001054.1, on the reverse strand, counting down.
ATAACACCTTAAATTCGAATATATAATCAATTCCATTATTAGTGTCCAATTAACCCTTTAAACTATCAATTTAACATATTAGAACGATGTCTAATATCTCAATTTTTACCGTTAAAATATATTCAAACACACATAATAAACTGAAATAATGAATTAATATCATTATCTCGATATTTCGGGGTGAAAATTCTATTTTTTTTCTTCTCTTTTTCCTTTCCTTTCTCTTTTTTCTGGTTGTTCTTTTCGTTCTTTGGTTCTCTATATATTGTTGCCTTGTTCTGTTCCTTTTTACTTGAAGACAAAATAAGCTAAGGGATTTTATCCCTTAGCACCGCCTCTATATTCTCCTTTTTTTTCCTTTTTTGTTTCTTTTCTTTTGAAAACTTGCTGCTGTGACTAAAATTAAAATGGAACCTTATGAAATTCAAACTGATCCCAAATTTCTTTAGCAAGTTATACAAAATTTATGTGATGTACTCGCTAATGCGGATCTCGAATCGGATTCCTGAAACTCAAGATGCGAAATAAACGGAAAGAGATAAAATTATTAATTTTCGAATTTTAGTGGAAACTATCCGAACGACCTCGAAATACAGTTCCGAATATTCACACCAGTTACAAATGACCATACAAACCTAGCGACGCTTTCGGATTTTGAATCGGAGCTTATTAGCCAAAATCAAGCTCGAAAACCTCGTTTCATCCTTGCTCTTCCTCTACAGGGGTGTTGATGTGAACTTGATGGCATATAGAAAATTAAAGTTCTCCCAAATTAAGAGTAATTATGACAAATATTATTATTCTACATATAAAATGCTTCAAGGGATTTTTCCTAGAATAAAAAAATGATGATTTTTTTAGAGTTTCCTACAAAGATAATTTTTACCACTTTAAACTTATTTATTGTGGATAAATAAGTATTGTGTTGATAAATTTGAGCTAGAAAAGTAATTTGATTGTTGTATTGATTGAACCCTAATTTATCATAAACTTATATAGTTGGGAAATTTTGATAATTGAAGTTGGAATAGCGATCCATTAGTATAATTGGCAACGTGAGACTAGGAGGAGTTTGGAAATATAACTTTTATAGATATTCGGCTAAGCCAGGCTCAGGGAAAATTGGGATTTTCTTAGTAAAGTTACGTTATTATTAGCTATCCATCGTCCCAATACTTATATGCGTGGTTATTTTAATATGGCTCAGAGAAAGATATTTCTGAGAGGCTTTTGAAAGGAAAAGTGATCATTTAATAGCTATTCTGACCCAGGACTAGAGGTAAGTGATTATATCCATCTTTTTTAAGGCCTTTCGTCTTTTGGATAAACTATTCACGCGTTCTCTATGTGAATAGCTGCTATCAGGGCGCACTTATTATGCTACAGCCTTGTTATGTATTTTCTAGTTATATTTCTTAATTTCTAGACTGTTATGTCATCTGAGGGCATGAGTATTTAGCCCTAGGAGCAGGAGGATTCTGCTTCTTGCATCATATTGAGGGTAGGAGGATTTCGCCTCGAAGTAGGAGGATTCCGCTCCATTCATTAGGCACATGTGACGCCATTGCATCATACTGCATTCATCCCATTTCATTGCACTGGTTACTGAGTATTATGTGACTATTTGCGCTATGTTTCATGTTTGTGATATGTTCTTGGTTGTTATGTGTTTCTAGTTGTTTATATATTTCTGGTTGTTAATCGCTTCTCCTCTCCCTTGTTGGCTTATGTGTTTCTTCGAGGTGGCTAGCTAGCCCCCACATACTGAGTCCTTTTGACTCATTATGTTGTTTGTTTCTTATCTATCTATTTCATTTCGGCAGGTTTTGCTTCAAGATCGAATTTGACACGTGGCTATGAAGCGAAGATGACTCCAGCTGTCAGGGTGAGCCAGCTCTTGTCCGAGATCGTCACCAGCTTTGGTTGTGTTATGTCTGACATATTTACTTTCTTCGGAGATGTATATATTTTTTCTTCTGTAATCCTAAATGTCTGGTCTTGATAGCCTTAAAACTAGTATATTGAATAGAGTGTTGTGGTTCCTTCTATAGAGCTATTATATAAGTATATTTATGTTTGTTTTAAGTTTTGCTTCTTAGTTCAAGTTAGTTGTTGTATGTCTATTTTTCTAATTCAGTCAAAGAGGGTTCCCCCGATGGGTCTAGGAGAGGATGTCGAGTGCCCGCTCGGTCCAACCAAAAAACCAAGTCATGTCAGTTGGTATCTGAGCCCGGTTTAGAGTCTATCCAGATTAAGACAGTTTCTAATAGAGTCTCGCTGATGGGTACGAAGATGTCCGTACTCATCTATAGGAGGCTATGGTGGCAGTTAGGTAGATTTCCTTCTTTCTATCCCGATCGTGCATCCGTCCTCTTATATGAGACTAAATCAGTTTTATCAATTCACCCACCGATGGTGAGTATTTATGCAATATATCAGGAAGGAGCGAAAGAGTCGAACGCAACAAGCAAGAAGTTAGCTACTCCATGGAGTGAAGATAGAGGTGTCGACCGCGGTGAATATGAAGCTAAATCTCAAGCTGTAGCCTAGCCTAGGCTTGGAGATGTTCAGATGGTGGGAGGTGTGGATTGCGATGATAATTTCCTAAATGGGGATCAGTCAGTGGTTGTAACAGTAGGTGTTATGCCTCAGGCTGTCCAGCTAGGCTAGGTAAAGGTTCTGCATAGGAACCCAAAGAGGTTTCATCCCCGTAATAAGCAGTAATCTATTCATTATCAACGTAATATTGGATGTTATCTTCGTTGTGATTCGGGTCAACATAAGAAAGGTTGTCCTTGAAATCAGTTGGGAGACAGTCAGAGGCTCCATAAGTTCAAAGGTTATCCTAGCGCCTCATCTAGGGGCGAGGGTTTCCATTATCAAGAGAGGCCACTTATTCAGACAGTTCAATCCTCGGTGCATAGTTCTTATTGTGCACCAGTGCCACGACAGGATCAGTCTTGATTTTCACTCTACCATCATCGACAGTTTGTCCTGTGCTATTATGGTTCGAGGTGTTTCTATTGTCGCGACCCTAGCCATCATAAAATGTACTTTACTTCAGTAAGGAGACGGTTATCCTTTCCTCCACCACCAAGTGTCTATGCAGCCTCAAAGTACTCTATTTTGATTTCATGCAGTTAGGGATGTACCACCATCGAGTAGAGATTATGAATATGGTGGTGGTCCTTCCGGAGTTAATTATCAGAGTAGGAATGTAGCTCAGCCATAAAGGCAGTTCTGTGTACTCCAAGTCAGGAGGGGTGCTGAGTCATCTGAGGTAGTGAGCACGGGTAATTATTCTTTCCTTTATCTGTGAATGTGATCTTTATTCCATAAATTGATCTGAGATTTTATATCTCATCATGTTTTGGTGGTTCTTTTGGAAAATTGTTCTAGTCAAGGGTTTGTTATTGTAGAAGGATAGATACCATTCATGTGTGACCTTTGAGGGCCATGAGACCCTAAATAACTTTCCAGTATGGGAAGAGGGATATCGGAGAAAGTTTTGATATATCGAGCTAGCATTGTAGTATGCTATTCTCGACTGTCGTGTCGAGTTAGTTTGCCTTCCTTTTCTAGTTCGTTATCGTGGGCATAATGAGTTTCTCATTTGCTACTCTCTGAGCATATCCTTTCCATTTTAAGTGTAAAGCAGTCAGTAAGTAAATTTTTATCCATGTATCTTGACTAAGTTTAAGATGCTTGTCTGATCATCCCATCCTGTGAGTTGTTTCTGTTGTGAATGGGTTTCCTGATGCGCCCTTTGGTGAGTCATTGAACTCCGTTCTAGTCAAAAGATTGAGCAGACATGAATGTTTTGTTATAAACTCAGTCAATGCCTATCTATTTCATCGCGCTTATCTAGCTTCCTTGACTTATAAGGCAGTCTAATTTTAGTAGCCAGACTAATGGAAGGCGAGTTTATAGAAGTTTGGATCATTATCAACTTTCGCACCAGGGTCATCTTCCCTTTTCGGCACTGGTAGGATCATGGTCACTTGTGATGCTTAAAGTCTAGAATGTGTGTTGATATAGCCAGGTGAGCATATTGCTTATGTTTAAGGCTCCCAGGGGATAAGAATATCCCGACTCGTGAATTGAAGTCAGCGAGCAGAGATGCTTGTGCAAAGGTTTGGAAGTCGTAAACTCGAAAGTTGTAGTTCTTTGGCAACTCGAGGGATTAATTTTATAGCCAAATCAGTTTTGCTTATATTATAGCTTGAGTCTTCTCCAGCCAAGCAAACTAAGAAAGAACAACTCAAGAATTCTTATCTTTAAGCCATGGCATAAGCATATTCAAAGTAGAGGAGCCACCCTCCAATCCTAACGCAAGTAGTAATCTTAAAAACATAAGCTAAGCCTCAAATTCATCAATTCTCTTTATTGAGAAATGTATCTGTAAGATGATCCATCAGCTTGATCAGCGGGGATCAATGCCAACCTATCCGGTGTTTTATGTGTTTTTGTTCCGGGAAGTTAAAGTCCTTCTTTAATGATCGAGGAAGACTCGATTTAGCCAAGTGTAAGTCTAGCTTAGGGAGGGAAATTCAATTACATTGTGGAAGGAGGTCCGACAGTTGCGCGTTATGAAATTTCGTCCTCGCAAGGAAGGTGTCTGAAGGTTTGAGTCAAGATTTTTCTTATCCTCTTTAATAAACCAAGTGTGATCTCGATTCCCGAAGTTAGAGAGTCATCTCGTTGTGCCTCGCCTATGTAATTAAGGCGATGCAACACAACATCATTTGGCTATGGCAGAGACTCGTTCAAAGTATTTTCTATGTTGAGTATACAGTATTCGCAAGCGAAAAACTCTAGCTTCGTTGTCTACTATTATCCAGGAAAGACGAATGTAGTAGCAGATGCCCTTAGTAAGAAGTCCATGGGTAGCATGCTTTTCTTTATATTGACATGAGACCTTTGGCATGAGAGTTTCAGTCCCTTGGCAACTCTGGAGTGAGATTTTTTCGCCAAGGCTCCAGTCGAATATTGGTATGTATTGCAGTCCAGTCTTCTTTAGTCAGCCAAATTAAAGGAAGATAGTTTGAGGATCCTCATCTACAAGAATTGTGTGGTTGTATCTTAAGTGGAGAAGCCTCTTCATTCGATCTTGTCCATTAGATTTCGGGGGCTATTGGGATAATCATTTGGCCTTAGTGGAGATTTATTATAATAATAGCTATCAGTCCTCCATTTAGACGGCTCCATTTAAGGTCTTGTATGACCACAGATGTCGTTCTTTGATCGGCTGGTTCGAGTCTCAAGATATTGAGGTGATGAGTTCAAAGATGGTTCGGTAGACTCTGAATATTATTCATGTTATTCAAGATCATCTTGGACCGTTCTGACGAAGCATACTTCATACTCAAAATGGAGGAGCTGAGAGTTAGAATTCGAGGTTGGCGACATGGTATTTTTAAAAGTGTCGCCAATGCGAGGTGTCAAGAGATTTGGGAGGAAAGGGGAGTGACCCCTTATGGCACGGCTAAGTCAGTTATTCTCGCAGTTCAGATAAGATTCTGACCAGGTTGGGTGGAAGCTCAGTCCCAGATTCATTGACCCTTTATATATCGAGAATCGTATTAGCAATGTGCCTTACTGGATTTTTCCAGCTCTATTCCAGTTCATCCGACTTTCTATATGTGGATGCTTCGAACATGTATTTGGGATCCGTCCGAGGTGTTTAAGTTAGATCTTGCTCAGCTAGATGTAAATCTAGCTTATGAAGAGTTCTAGTTGCTCTAGTTGCAAGAGATGTCCGGAAGCTCAAATGGGTCGAATGCGATGGCATAATCGTCCCCAGCAGGAAGACACTTGGGAGCTTGAGTCCTGTTTGTGTGAGAAGTATCCTCACCTCTTCGACGATCCAGGCTCGATCTTGATCTTTAAAGCCAAAAAGTTCTTATCGTTGTTTATAATTCTGGTTCCGTAATGGTGTAACGATATCTAATAAAAATTTGTTGAATGTTTGTGTAAGCGTTTGCATTAACTTTGAGAAATATACTCTAGACTCTGGCTTGTTCGAGGATGAATGAGAGGCTGATTTGAGGAGAATGAAACGACCTTGGCTAGTCATTTTGGAAGTTAAGACTCTGATTAGTAAGTCGATAATCTTAAAAGATTCGTAATTTCTATTAAAATATGTGTGCAAAATTTGAGCTAATTCGGACCTCGTCTGGTAAGTTTTTGAGAAGGTTTTCGTTTCGGTTGACGGTAAAGCTTAAAAGAGGGTTTCGAGCTTGATTTCAGTAAATGAGCTCCGATTCAAAATTCAAAAGTTGGGTTAGGTTTGTATGGTAATTTGTGACCTGTGGGAACTTTCAGAAGTGAATTCCGAGGTCATTCAGACAATTTTACAAAAATCCTGAAAGTTAAGAAGTCGACCTCTTTCCATAGGAGCCGTATCTTATGTTTCTGAGATCCGATTCGAGATCCGTCTTCACGAGCATGTTACTCAAGTATTGTATGACCTGTGTGTAGAAATTAGAGTCATTCCAAGCATTGTAGGGTCCCGTTTAGATGCAAATTGTAGCACCAGCAGTGCTGATGCATTTTCTGCACTTTTGGTACTGTTGCATTTCTTGAATTAACTCTATATTTCAATGAGTTATGCATGTCTAACTTATATATATATGTATATAATAAAGGGGAACATATCAACATGTGCGTTGAGTTGCAGCTAGAAGGAAGGTTAGTCTTAATCAATGAAAGGTGATTAACCATCCCTTGTTTAGTCATAGTTTGTGGTATTATTGCATTATCTATGTATCCTTAGATATTGCCTCAATAGAGTCACGTTTTGAGACTTAAAAATCTGATTTAGTTAATGTATTGGGCCAGTCCAATGGTGACTTAAACATAACAAGGGAATGTCAAGTCACATTGGACCTTTATCAACAAAAAAACATGAAGGGGTGTGTCAACACTTCTTACTCCGTTGAACATTTTGATCTTGAAATAATCCTTGCAGCTGGTCCCAATCCAAGTATAAAGTATGTGCAGCCAAGTCTTTTAAGCTTTCTAATATGGTAAGACATTGAACTAGTTCTCTTAATTTTCCACCTATTGACGGATAGTTTTTATTACACTTTTTTAAAATTGGGGAATTTTACAAGTAGTATGGTGGTCCTTGCTCTTCCTCTACAGGGGTGTTGAAGTGAACTTGATGGCATACAAAAAATTAAAGTTCTCTCAAATTAAGAGTGATTTTTTCTAGAACACAAAAATGATGATATTTTTAGAGTTTGCTACAAAAGATAACTTTTACTACTTTAAACTTATTTATTATGGATAAATAAGTATTGTGTAGATAAATTTGAGATAGAAAAGTAATTAGATGGTTGTATTGATGATACCCTAATTTGTCATAAACTTGTATAATTGGAAAATTTGGATAATTGAAGTTAGAATTCTGATACTTTAGTATAATTGGCATTGTGAGACTAGGAGGAGGTCAGAAATATAACTTTTATAGATATTCGGTTAAGCCAGGCTCTAGAAAAATTGGGAATTTCTTATTAAAGTTGCGTTATTATCAGCTATCCATCGTCCTAACACTTATATTTGTGGTTATTTTTATATAGCTCAGAGAAAGATAGTTCCAAGAGGCTTCGGAAAGAAAAAGTGATCGTTTAGTAGCTATTCTGACCCAGGACTAGAGGTAAGTGATTATATCCATCTTCTTAACGACCTTTGGCCTTTTGGATAATCTATTCATGTGTTCTTTACGTGAATAGCTGCTGACAGGGTGCATTTATTACGTACAGCCTTATTATATATTTTCTAGTTATAGTTCTTGATTTCTGGGCTGTTATGTCATCTGAGGGCAGGAGGATTTTGCCCTAGGGGCAGAAGGATTCTGCTCCTTGCATCATACTGAGGGTAGGAGGATTCCGCTCAATTCATTAGGCACATATGACCCCATTGCATCATACTGCATTCATCCCATTTCATTGCACTGGTTACTGAGTATTATGGGACTGTTTGCGCTATGTTTCGTGTTTGTGATATGTTCTTAGTTGTTATGTGTTTTTGGTTGTTTAGATATTTTTTGTTACTATCCGCTTCTCCTCTCCCTGGCTAGCTTATCTGTTTTTTTGAGATGGCTAGCCAGCCCCCACTTACTGAGTCCTTTTGAATCATCACCTCGTTTGTTTCTTATCTATATATTTTATTTCGGTAGATTTCACTTCAATATTGAGTTTAACACGTGGCTAAGAAGCGCAGATGGCTCCAGCTGTCAGGGTGAGCCAGCTCTTGTCCGGGATAGTCACCAGCTTTGGTTGTGTTATGTAAGGCGTATTTTCTTCCTTTGGATATGTATATATTTCTTCTTCTGTAATCTTAGATGTCTGGTCTAGATAGCCCTAAACCTAGTGTATTGAATAAAGTGGTGTGCTTCCTTCTATACATCTATTATATAAGTTTACCTATGCTTGTTTTAAGTTTTGCTTCTTAGTTCAAGTTAGTTGTTGTATGTCTATTTTGCTAATTCATACAGAGAGGGTTCCCTCTACGGGTCTAGGGGAGGATGTCGGGTAGCCTGTTTCTCCCAAACGCACACACAAGCATACGTGGTCGACAAGTAATAAAGTGATAAATCGAGTATCGTTCCTACGAGGACTATTATTCAGACTGAATCCTAGCAAACAATTTCGTAAAAACTATTCAGGGATCTTCTTCAATGATGGTTGTGAAAGTTACTAACTAAAGGAAATAATTAAAACAAGTAACTGAAGTCAAGTAATAGAGCAAATTCTAGGTTGTTATCAATAAAAGAGAACGGTCCAGGGTCAGAGTTACGAACAATCCAGTTGAGTTTTTCAGTTGATTCTACTTCTTGATTCCCTAGATTGCTAACTAACAGGTTAATTATATTTATGAAAACCTGTCGGTTCTTCACGAGTCTATGCAAGCTACTCTAACGCCTATATTTCTATGGAATTAAATCACATGCATGCATTAACGAACTCTGCATTTAGCTAAGCCAGGCGAATAGATATATGTCTATTCTACCCGCAAATTGATTCCCTGATGCCCAGGTTCACAATCAAGCCCTATTCTTTCTTATTTGCATTTACAAGTTCCCTCTGTCGAGTTCAACTTGTAAACCGTAGATAGTGTTCAATTACCGGGCCCTGATAACCAAACAATTAGGCTCAAGAAAGAATAAACAATCTGTAACGGTAATTCAATAGGAAGAAATCAACTTTCAAACGTCAACCTTCATGTATTTACTCTAACCCTAGAACGATATGTTTAGCTACGCATATTCATAATAACGACACAAGAATTCATGGAAGAAAGATTAAATATTGTAATAGATGAAGTAAAGGAATTAAACCCTTGGTTCAATGTGTAAGAACTCCCACAACTTGCTCCAGAAATTCGACAACCTTTAAAAAAGAAATTAAAAGACTATTTATAGTGTTTACAAAGTCATCCCATAAGTTAATCCTAAGCCTAAACGAAATTGGAAAAGTTGGGGTCGCAGAACTGAAAGCCATGGGAATGCCTCGCATAGTTATTGCGTTTGGGAGTCGTGCGCTGCAGCCATGCCTCGCATGGTTAGGGCGCCTGAGAGTCTGAAGCTGCAGCCATGCCACACATGGCTATGGCTATGGCTTTTGGAAGCCTGAAGCTATGAAAAATCCATAGCTTGCTCTATAGCTCTCCGTCTAATGTCATATCCCGCAATTAGCTAAGTTCATCCATTCTTGCTCGATTTTATCCATCTTCACTCCGTTTGTACTCGTATTCATCCAAATCATTCCCTACATCACAAACAGAATAAGTGAGCGCAACAATCACAATTATTTCGTGCAATGGGCGAATAAAGTATTAAAATGTGCAGAAATATTAAGGTAGAATAGGCAAATATTGCCAAACATCATAGCCCGCACAGGCCAACCAAAAATTTAGGTCGCGTCAGTCTCTCAACTCCTTCTGCTTCTTTTGTCCATAAACTCTCTGCCTACTTTTCTACATATTCATAGAGGAAAAGAGCGACTTTGAAGAAGTCTTCTCAATCGGTCCGCCCTCGATTCGAGGTGACAACTACTCCTGGGCCTAAAGCTATTATTGAGCAGCGTTGAGGCTTGATTGAAGAGCCAAGTAATGAGGGCCTTGAGGTGTCTAAAGAGACGGATGGGATAAAACTCAAAGAGCCAAATCAAGCTACCACCAAGGCTAAGGGCAACGCCAAAGTCAGCGCAGGAATGGTTTCAAGCATAGCCCGCGCATGTTCCAAGCCTCTCCAAGCTTCAGCTTTGGTGAAGGCTTTAAGAAGATTGGAAGCTTCAACGAGCTCTAACCTCATAGGTTGCACCAAAAATGACATTTTGGGCTTTGAGGCGTTGGTGGAGTCAACGGAGATGAAAATTCTTAATGAGTTTTCCCCCATGAGGTTAATGGCCAGTTCAGCGGCTGCTGCTTTTCGGGTAAGTTTCCCCAAGTTTAAGTTTCTTTTCAATTCAATACTACTATTCCCAACTCTTGGAAACTTTTTTGTCCAGGGCCTCGTTCTCTTATTGAGGGTTGTGCAACTTGAGCGTGAGAGAGCATAGGAGGTTGGGCTCGTAGCAAGCGCTTGGGATCACCAGAAAGAGAGATACTTGGCTCAAATATCTGAATTGCAATCTTAGCTAGCGAAGTCCAACCTCGAGTTGGAGCAACCTCATGAGGCTGTTGCCAAGCTTGAGTCAGATAAGCGTGAGGCCGCTGCTGCCTCTGAGGCTCGACTGCAAACAATGAATAAGGATCATATGGATGAGCACTCGAGGCTAAACTTGGAGATTGAGCAGCTTCATGCTGAATTGACTCTGATCAAAGCCCAACTTGTTGATAATGGCCAGAAATATCATGACAAGTTGAAGGGCTATACTCTCAAACTTCAACAATTGGAAGGTCAAGTGGATAGGATTCCGATGCTTGAAACCGAGGTTGCACGGCTCCAGAGTAAGATTGTTGGCTACGAGGGGAGAGCCAAGGTCAAGGCCACGAGGACAAAAATGGAAGAGACCTGGGCCATTGTCAAGACTCGGCTGAAAACTCTTGAGCAATACAAAGTCGAAGAGATTATTCTGGATGAAGAGATTGCCAATGCCCAAAGCGATGATGCTGAAGCTCAAAGGATCATTGATAAGCTTCCCTCGATTGAAGGCTCGGATAAGGATGAAGCCTATGATGGCGAGGAAGGTAATGAAAGCGCCGAAGATGGGACTTCCGAGGAGGAAGATATCCCAAGGCTTAGCAATTTTCTTCTTTATGCCTGTTTTGGTTATGGCTATCGAGCCCTTTTTTGTGTTAATAACTTAGTGGCCTTTGTCAATGAAGTAATATTAATATTTTCTTTCTCAAGTGTTAGTCTTTACTTTGCTTTTAAAGTGTTCAACAAGTTACTTAGGATAATTTTTGCTGGCAAGACTTAATAATATGTAATAAATCGATGCTAGCTTAGAATGACGTCTCGTTCCCTAGCAGTGGCAAAATGATCTCTATTGAATAACATAATTTCGGTAAGTTAAATATTGAAGAAAAGAGATATTGGATTAAGTTCCTTTCATTGATAGCAATAAGACATAATAGGCGTTACATAAGTTTCAATCTAGTCGAAGCTGGACTTAGGCAAAATTTTGAAATGAAGCCACTATCTAGCAAAAAAATACAAGATACTAAACTAATCTTTGGGCTACAATCCCCGGTATATAAATAGCTAGTCTTCGGGTCCATTGCAGTCCCCAGTACGAGAGGCTTCAAGTCAATCTTGACTGCATATCGTCTCCTACATCCCCTTTAGTGTTCGGGTGTGAATTGGTGAAGACCCGAACACTTTACTTTGTTCTCTTCGCTTCCCTTGTGTAAGAATTAGAACTGCTTCAAATTAGAAAAATTCCAATTCGAGGGTTCGGGTTTGCCTTTCAAGTCTTCCAATTGATAAGATCCCTTTCCAATGATTGCCTTGACCTGATAGATCCTTCCCAATTTGCAATGTCTTACCAGCATTTTTCTCCTTAGAAAATTGATTTGAGGCCTTCAACATATATTCACCAACTTTAAAATCTCTAATTTTGGCCTTTCTGTTGAGATAGGCCTCAATTTTCCTTTTCTGAGCAGCTAATCGAACTAAAGCTCGTTCCCTTTTTTCCTCAAGAAAATCTAACTCTATGCGCATAGCCTGCTGATTAGAATCTTTAGTAGTGTGAGTGTACCAAAGATTTGGCTCACCAACTTCCACGGGGATCAATGAGTACATTCCATAGGCGAAAGAAAAGAGAGTTTCACCAGCGCTATTCTTTTCTGTGGTTCACATTGCCCACAATACCCTGGGCAATTCATCGGGCCACTGGCCTTTTGTTGCGTCGAGCCTCTTCTTTATATTTTCAATAATAATTCTATTCAAAGACTCAGCTTGACCATTCGGACTGGGATGATAGGGGGTCGATATAATCCTCTTTATGCCCCATTTATTAAGAAAATTTGTGACACTCGAGCCTATAAATTGAGGGTCATTGTCACAAGTAATATCCTTTGGAACACCGAACCTGTAGACTTTATTCTTTCGAATGAAATCTATCACCTCTTTTTGCCTAACTTTGGCGAAGGACCCTACCTCCACCTACTTGGTGAAGTAATCAGTCAACACAAGTATGAACCGAACATTCCCTTTTGCTTTTAGAAGTGGACCAATTATATCCATCCCCCACTTCATGAAGGGCCACAGCGATACGATGAATGTAGAGGCTCAGCCTATTGATGAATCATTCGAGCGTGTCGCTAGCACTTGTCACACTTTTTCGAAAAGGCTTTGGCGTCTGGGCTGATAGTTGGCCAATAATATCCAGTCCGAAGCACCTTGCACACTAGAGCTTTACCAACCCGAGTGATTACCACACTCACCTTCATGTAGCTCTCTCATCACATATTCAACTTCCTCCAAACCCAGACATTTGGCCATCGGGCCGCAATACATCTTTTTGTACAACTTCTCTTGAATCATCAAATAAGAAGCTGCCTGAGTTCTCAGCTTTTTGGCTTCCCTCTTATCTGTTGAAAGAGTCCCCGAGTCAAAGTAGGAGATAAACTTGTTTCGCCAATCCCAAGTATGATCCACTGAATTAACTTCCAACTTAATTCCTTTCATCGCAGATGAGAGTAGCCGAACAGCAGAGTCAGTCCCTGAGTGTTCTTCTTCAACAGCCGAACCCAGATTGGCTAAGGCGACAGCCTCGGCATTTTCCTCTTGGTGTATTTGCTGAATTCTTCATTCTTGGAACTTAGTCAAGATTTATTGAGATCGGGCTAAGAATTGCTGCATCCTGGGCTCACGAGCCGAATAGTCCCTGAGTATTTGATTCACCACCAATTGCGAATTACATCTCAACTCAACTTTTTCTACTCACATCTCTTTGGCAAGTTCCAACCCTGCTAAAGCGGCCTCGTACTCAGCCTCATTGTTGGTTACTTTTTTGAATCTGATTGAGTGCCTCACTTTCCCTATGGAAGCTATCAAACCTATTCCAAGCCCCGAACCTCTTGAATTAGTAGCTCCATCAGCGTAGAGTGTCCAAACACTTGAAGTAGGCTCATTAGACATTAAATTCTCCCTTTCAGCCTCGGGGAGGATCCCGGCGCTAAAATCAGCCACGAAATTCACCAAGACTTAGATAACCTTCCCGACAACTCAGGTTTATGTAATATACTTTTCAAGTGGAAGGTTGTAACTACGGCGATAGGATGACATTGAAAGTAAGGCCAAAGTTTTCGAGCAGTAACAACTAAGGCGAGCGCCAATTTTTCGAGGTGTGGGGTACCTGGTTTCGGCATCAAAGAGTGTCTTGCTCATATATTAGATCAGTTGTTTCTTTCCATCCTCCTCTCGAACCAGCACTGCACTCACTGGCACTTCGAACATAGCTATGTAGACCAATAATGTTTCCCCATCTTTTGGCTTGGCGAGCAGCGGTGCGTTAGCCAAATAATATTTTAATTCCTTCAACGCTTATCTTCACTCTGGTATCCATTTGAAGGCAGCATTCTTTTTCAAGACTGAAAAGAACTTGTGACATCACTCAGAGGACCTCCAGATAAATCTACTCAAGGCAGCAATTTGGCCAGTCAACCATAAAAACTTCTTTTGTCCCCGAGAGCACTTCAGGGATCTCTTCAATAGCTTTAATTTTTTCTGGATTAGCCTCGATACCCCGTTCGGAGACTATGAACCCCAAAAACTCCCCCTCGCCAACCCCGAACGCACACTTCTCGGGGGTCAACTTCATATTATATTGCCTCAAAATGGAAAAAGCTTCCCTCAAATGACCCAAATGGTCTTCCATTCGAACTGATTTGACTAGCATGTCGTCTATGTAAACTTTCCTTGACCTCCCAATAAAATCCTTAAACATTCGACACACTAGTCTTTGATAAGTTTCTCTTGCATTCTTGAGTCTGAAGGGTATCACTTTGCAGCAGTAAGTGCCTCGGTCAGTAATGAACGAGGTTTTCTCTTCATCCTTCAGATCCATCAAGATTTGCTTGTATCCTGAGTAGGCATCCAAGAAGGTTAATAGCTTATGTCAAGCCATGGTGTCTATTAACCTTTCTATCTATGGTAATGGGTATGAATCTTTGGGACAAGCTTTGTTCAAGTCCATATAATCCACGCACATCCTCCACTTGCCATTCTTCTTCGGCACAACCACGACATTAGCAAGCCACTCGGGGGTATTTGACCTCTCTCACGAAGCCATTATCTTGCAACTTTTTTTATTCCTCTTCAGTCACCTTTTTCCTTATGCCCGTGTGGGGCCTCTTCTTTGGCTTCACCGAGGTATAGTTTGGGTCCATATTGAGCTTGTGTGTCATAATACCTGAATCGATATCGACCATGTCGGTGCAGGACTGCGCGAAGCAATCATCATTGGACTTTAATAACTCCACAGTAGCTTTCTTCGACTCTAGGTCCAACTCCGAGCCGACGAATAACTTTCTATCTGGAAATTCCTTTGATAGGGAAAAGGTTTCCAATTCTTCAATGGTCCAGTCCTCAATCTTTTGTTTCCGAGGCTCTTGAATGCACACCGGGATTTTTTCCGCCACATCTTCCTTGGGATCCACTTTAGAAATCGAACCCCCATCTTCATCAGACCCTGGTGTGGTTGGTTGCTATTCCGTTGGTCCGCTCGTGACGACTCCACACAATGGAAGTGTGGATGGCACTACTTCCATTGTATGAATCCAAGGTCTTCCAAGGATCACATTGTAAGCCATATCCTCGGGCATAACCTAAAACATAGTCTCATTCATAACTCCTTCTGCGTACGTATTGAGTGTAATCTCACCTAATGATTTCTTCATGGAGTTACTGAAGCCAGTCAAGAAGGTTGGCTTCGGGACGATAAGGCCCTTCAACCACATCTTTTTCACCGCCCCGTAGCTTATTATCTTTACTGAGCTACCGGGGTCAATCAAGATTCATTTAATATCCGAGTTGTTGATTCTCAACATGATGACTAGAGCACCGTGATGGTGAAACATCATCCCATTGCAATCGTCCTCGTCAAAAACAATCTCTTTACCCAGACCCCCAGTCTTAGTTCTCTTCTCCATTGTTATTGAAAGTTTTGCAAACTTCTTTACGGCAGCGAAGTTCACGTTGTTCACCTTCGAGCCCCCTGTTATCACATACACAACTCTTTCTGCCGGTGTAGCCTTCGTCGGTTGTCCATCTCCTCTATTCTTGGAAAAGTTATGTTTTCCTTTCTCGGCGAGAAACTCTTTCAACATGCCTTTCTTTAATAAGTGGGCCACCTCGAGGCACAAGGCCTTGTAGTCCTCAGTATTATGCCCGTGATCAGCATGAGACTCTCAATACAGGGTGTTTTCCCTCTTCCCAAGGGTCGTTATCATATCTTTTGGGAGTCTAACCCCCTGATTGGTCATCCCCTTTAACGCGTTGACCAACCCTACGTTCGAGACGTTGAAATTATATTCCGAAATCTTAGGCAAATCCTTATCTCTTGACACTAAGGAAGGCACCGTAACTATCTTTTGGTTAACATCGACATTAACCCTGCCTCCGAGACTTTGGCTTACATGTTGTCCCCCGAGACTCTGATTCACATGCTGCTTTTGTGAGTTGTAGAGCTCATACCGACACCTCGAGTTTTGTCATAGCCCCTCAGCGCATTGTGAGGACTTAGGGCGGCCTCTGTAGTTAGAGCTTCGACCAGCAGCTCTCCATTTTGCTTCTTCCAACCTTACTTTAGTAGTAGCTCTATTTTATGGCTCGTCCCATGTTTGAGCTTGGTATTGTTAAAGTTCTTTCTGCAGCTCGGCAGTAGCTTTGGAACTACGAACATTAATATTCTTTTCAAATGCCATGATTGCCAAGTTGTCATCCATTGTTGGATATTACATCCTTTCAGTTGGAAGCGCTCGAGGAAGTCCTTCATAGCTCCCCGAACCGTTGTTTCACTTCGAAAATGTCCTCCTTCCTCTGGAGGATTTTTTGCAGTCCAGTGTGAGCTTTAATGAACAAATCAGCCAGTTCATTAAAGTTTGAGATAGATTCAGAGGCAAGTGCATATACCAGCGTAGTGCCCCTTTTTCCAAGGTATCTCCAAATTTCTTCAAAAACATCGACTCTTTTTCTATCTCAGACAAATTATTACATTTCACCATCTCCATGAACTCAGTTACAGGCTCAACTGGATTGGTCGTACCATCATATTTTTTCAAGATTTGCATATTAAAATGTTTTGGAATTACGCGCTGGGGCAGCCTCGGGTTTGTAAGGCAAATGCCTTCATTTATCAATATCTAACGCCCTTTGGGTCTTTCTCACCCTGGGGACATTTTCGAGCCACTTCTGGACTTGGGCTTCGATATCATTTTTCCACATTTCAAGGTCTATCGAGACGTTTGTTTCCGCCAAGGTGGGAACCGTCCCGAAGGGGTAGATTGGCATTTGGTACAGTCCCAGAGCCCCCAGATGTAGCCTCGTTTTGAGGTCCCCCTGTTGTCGCGCCCATGGGAATGAAGTTTGGGATACCTCTATTCGAAGCTACAGGTGGAGTATCAGTAGGGTGGCATTATTTCTCATCGAGGCTGCCTCCAATGAACTACAAAACTCAGCGTTAAAATTTGCCTATTTGGCAAATTGCCTCTGGAGTTGTTGTAAGGTATTTATAACATATGCTTGGAATTGGTCGTTTGACCCCGATGAAAAAGGGTCGACTGGTGGCAGAGGAGGTGGATTTATGATGTTCGGTGGTGGTGCAGGCATGAACGCCTTAGTATTAACCTGCCCAGCGGGGCGTTGTTGATTTTCATCAACTGTTTCTTCGTTGTTAGCCATCGCTAAGGATCCAAAGTATTAAAGTGAACAAACGTGTCTTACAATTTTGGAACAAGACATTATTGATTGATCCCCACAGACGGCGCCAATTTATATTGGCCTAAATCGAATTAGGTCATTAAATCAAATTTATAAGGGTTTACAAGCAATGTTATGTATCAAAGCTGCGTAAGAACAACCAATCAAAACAAGTAGTTGAATAACAAGAATATAGATTAATGATTTCAATATCAATTGTGCTGATTACAAAATTTAGCAGAGTTTCAGTAAGTATTTCTGAATGCCTACAATATAAAATCAAGCGCTATTTATAGATGATCAAACTGGAGAAAATCACGGTCACTTCCTCATGTTCTTATCGTGTTCTTGCCCATGTTTTATCCCCTAGTGGGCAAAGATCGTGAGGCGCCTACTTCTCTGAGGTTGCAATTGATTCTCCGAAGCCTGAACCGATTTCCTGAGGTTTGGGTTTTCCGTCTCGGGGATATGACCTCATTGCTTACCGAGGTGATTCCTTCTCAAAGCTCATCAAGAACTTTTACCTTGGTGAATTACCTCAGGAGTCGTATTGTTTGCCTCGTGTCCAAAATGGTAGATCTTTGCATGAAGTGTTCTGAATCATGCGCTCGAGGTGCCACGTATGCAAGATATTTTTCACCCAATACAGAGATGAGATGAAAAAATTAACAGCAGCATCAAGATTACTACCTTTTTAATGTGAAAAAACACATAAGAGACTTCATGATGTATCCGTAAAAAATTTCTTCATCAGCCACAATATTCTGTCTAAAGCAATGTAGATTTCTTAGATAACAAACACTCTTTTCAATAATGTAACTGAGATATACATGCAGGCAATTAGTTTAGCTTGCCAGGGACATGCAAAATTAGAATACTAAGACAGGATTTACAACCTTGTGAAGTGGTTGAAAAGCTCCAAACGCTTAACCTAGAGTAAACTATGAGTTAAATTCCTACAACGTAAAATCTATCTAAAGAAAAATGCACATAGAATTGGGCAATGCATCAGCTGAGTATTTCACTACATATTGAAAAAAGTAGCTTTCTACTGCAGATATGCGTGACCAAAACCTGACACATAAATAAAATACAAATAGTTTGGTGTATAACTTGGAATGCATCTCAGCTAAGGCTGTCTAATAGCCCGGTCCGTCCCGGTTCCGGTGCGACTGTGCCGGTCCGGTCCGGTCCGGTGCAAACCAAAAAAAAAAACTCGAACCCGGTCCGGTCCCGGTCCGGTCAAACGGTGCAGTTGCACCAATGCCGGATCGGAACCGAAACCGGTAAACGGAATCGGTCCGGTCCCGGTCCGGTCCGGTGCGGTTCGGTTCGGTTTCGTTCTTTTTTTTTGTTTTAAATTATATTTTTTATTATTTAAAATAGAAGAAAAAAAAATATTGGTAGACTAAAATCTAAATAAACAACACAAAACACACATATTATTCAACAATACACATAGTACATTACGTTGGAAAATGGAAATGCATAATTAGAAAATAAAAACATGAAAATAGACTAGAAATTAGAAAAATACATAAATTTTAAACTTCTGCGACTCAACACTCAATTATCACGTGGTTGCAGATATTTGCCACCATCACGAGTTGCCCATTCGTAGGCATGATGGTATTCCAAGTGGCTCTTAAACCTCGTTGTCCCTCCAGTATTTAATTCATCATCTCAATTCCAAACTTTCTGACAAATAGTACATTGAGCTTTGCCGGTATCATTATTTTTTGTGATAAATTCCCAAACTTCGGATCTTTTAGTTCTTTTTGGACCACCAGACGGACCTGCTGTCGTAGCACCTTGAACTTGATTAGCATTATTTGCATTTCCAGCCATGTTGATAGAAAATTTAATAAAATAGCCTTTTGTTAGAAATTTTTTAAGAGAAATGAATAGAAAATATTGAATTGTGATTAATTTGATGAAATATGGGAGTATTTATAGGAAAAATAGGTAGGGGAGGGCTGTAGGGGCGTTTATGGGTGTGGGGGTGGGAAAAATAGCCGTTTATGGCCGTTGCCAACGGCTATTTTCAAAAAGGAGCGGATTTGAACATTCAGTGGGCCGGTTCTGTCTTTTTTTTTTTTTTTTGGTGTTTTTTGGTTATTTGTTTTGTTTAAATTTTTGTTTTATGTAATAACTTATATAATACTAGTAATCTAGTATTAAAATATTAACTATTATGTAATGTAGTATTTTAGTATTAAATTGTAAAAAGTATAATTGAGTATTTTTTCAAACTTAGTAATCTAGTATAATGTAAGTAAATTGTTATTTTTTTCAAACTTAATACTAAGTTAGTAGTATAATAGTATTTAGTATTTAGTATTTAGTATTTAGTATTTAGTATTTAGTATTTAGTATTTAGTATTTAGTATTTAGTATTTAGTATTGAATTGCAAAGAGGTAACTTAATAGCAAAGGATAATTGAGAATATAACAAAGGATTATAATTTACTTAATAGCAAGGTGTAACGCATTTTATTGAATAATGGTTGAATTTTTTTTTTGCAAAGTACATAGATATTAAATTGCAAAAACTACATATTAATAAAAAAAACTTCTCATTTTCTGAATAATTTCTTCTGGCACCTCTGGAGGAAGAGGTGGCAAAGAGTCATCTTCTTCATAATCAGTTTCATTGTCCAAACTTCCATCGCCGGATAAAATTTCTGATGATGCTTCTGCATCGGCTAGTTCATCTTCTGCAAATCCAAAATTTCTTCGCTCCGATCTAATCCAATCTCTGAATAATACGGCCGTCTCCATTGCTTCTTCCTTCAATGAATGTCTATGATCTCCAATTTGTAATCTTCTTTGGCTAAACGCGCTTTCTGAAGCAACTGATGATGCTTGAATAGTTAGAATATCCCGCGCCATTTTTGCTAAAATTGGAAACTGTGCTTGTTGATCCTTCCAAAATGGCAGTAGTTGCTCGCTTCCAAAATAATCAACTTCCTTGCAAGCATGAAGTAAATAAACATCAAGCTCGTTGAACCCTCCGCTGCTACTCGAATGCCTGCTAGAAAGCCTTTAATTAAGGCTGGAAAAACTTCCCAATCCGGTTGCAGCTCTTTTGGTAGCCTGCGTTGAACTTGATCCAGCTCCACTTGGAACACTTGGAACAACATTATCAGCTGCACTCCTATACCTTTCATAAATCCGTTGGCAATCTACAATTACCTGCGCACAAACTGTTTCTACACTTGGTGTTTCTTCATCAGTAATTCTCAAAGTTCGATAAATTTCTCTAATTAGCATTTCCGTATTAAAACGTTTAAAACATGGATGTAATACAGATGCAATGTAATAAAGTGGTGGAATCGGAAAAAAATATTTTTTAAATTTTTCAATCATTGCTTCTACCGCAACTTCATAACCAGGCACTACTCTATAATCGTTAAGTAATTCTGTTATTCCAGCTATAAAATACAACATGGTAGTGATTGTAGGATAATATTGACCGGAAAATTCTTTAGTAGCATAAAAAAACTTTGCTAAAAAAAGAAGAAGACGATCAACATTTTGCCAATCAGATTCTTCTAGGTGATACACTTCAGCTACTTTGCCATTAAAATAATTAGTAATAGGCACTCGTAAAGTGTAAGCAACAGCCAAAGAGTCATATACAGTGTTCCACCTAGTTGAAACTTCCTTGGGAACTCTTCTAGGAGTTAAACCTTCTTTCACACACTCTGCTTTAAAGTCCCTCCATCTATCCGGTTTTTTAGATTTAAAAATATAACTAATTGCGAGTCTAACCTTCATAATAGTAGGATCAAATAACTTAAGGCCATCTTTTACAACTAAATTATATATATGACATGCACATCTAACATGAAACAATTCTTCAAAAGGGGGATACAATGCGGGTCTTAACTTACCAATAGCAAAATCATTGTTTGCAGCATTATCAAGAGTTATACTTAAAATTTTGTCACTAATAAAATACGCCCTACAAATATCAGAAACTTCTCTCTTAATAAATGCTCCCGTGTGTGGTTCATCGACAGCGGAATATGCTAAAATTCTTTTTGCATTACCCAGTTAAGATCTATCCAATGACAAGTAACTGTTAAATACTCATACCCATTAACACCACGACCCAAATCAGTAGTAAGACAAACTCTACAATCAAAGTGATAAAATATATATCGTAAATATTGTCTATATTCATTTTTAAATTTTATAATATCACTTCTAACCGTAGTTTTTGGAAAACCTTGAAAAGATGGATTATATACGGTTTGAATATAACGAATAAAACCTTGACAAGAAGCAAATGTAAAAGGTAAGCACTCTACCGCAATCATTTTTGCCATTTGTTCCCTATCTTTCTTTTTATCATAATGCATAAGCCCCCCCGTCACTGGGTTAATTTCCTGTTGGACTCCACTACCTTGCGATGGAGCCATTCTATTCCCTGAACGAGGGCCACCCGGCCTCCTTTCCCATTCATCCTTATGATGGTTTTCTAAGTGTGTTCTCAACTTTCCCATCCCACTATTATGGCTGCCGGTTTTAAAAGCCCAAACTTTTTTACAAATATTACATTTAGCGGTCTGATCCGCAACATTTTTAGTCATAAATTTCCACACATCCGATCTTTCGGGTCGTGCATATCGTTCTCTACTAGGAGGCATTGGTGGTAATTCAGTTTCTTCAGGTTCACCTTGAAATTGACTAGTGGGTGTTTCATCATCTAAATTAGCCCCTTCGGTATTTTCTTGATATTGTGTCTCTAACAAATCATTATCTAGTGGTTGATCAAAATTTATATCATGATAAAATTGCGTGTCATCTTCCTGAGTAAAATCATCTAGAAGAGAAGGAGCGCTAGTAGTACCAACTGGTCTTTTACCTAAAGCACGACTACGTCTATCATCCCCCCCTCGGTTAGAAGCACCTGATCTACGACCGCTACCCGCACGCCCAGTAATTGATCTCCACAGTCCAGACATTTTTATAATTTATAAGTAAATCAAACAAACAAATTACTAAAATATGCTACAAACAATAATATTGCACAAAAATAAAATAGATAATAAAAAGTAAGAACGAGTTTACTTGATGTCGTGAACTTAGAATGTAGAACTTAGGAAGTGAAAATTGAAACTTGACCGGAACCGCACCGAACAATATTCCACTTCACTCCAAATTTTTTTTTTATGCAATTTAGCACTTACACCCTTTTTGCAAGAGCAACTTTGAATTATTTAGCAAATAGCCTTTGTAGAAATAAGAGAGATTGATAGAGATTTAGAGAGAATATTAGAGAAATTGTGAATAAATTGATGAAATATGATGGTATTTATAGAAAAAATAGGTTGGGGGAGTATGGGGGCGCCTAGGGGGGTGGAGGGCAAAAAATAGCCGTTTTTGGCCGTTGGGCCAACGGCTGGGCGTGAAATAGCCGTTGCCCAATGGCTATTTTTGCCAAAAGCCCATCAGCTTTTCCCGGTCCGGTCCGGTCCGGTTCCGGTCCACTTTGGTCCGGTCCGTCCGGTCAATTTTGGAGATGACGGTTCGGAAACGGGCCGTTTTTTTTTCGATTTGGCCCGGCTTGCGCCGGTTCGTGCCGGTCCGGTCCGGCCCGGTGCAAACTGGGCTATTAGACAGCCTTAATCTCAGCCACCAAGATTATTATATGTTAACATCTTAGACCGTTGTTTAAAGAGAAATAACCGAAAGTACATTTTCACAACTAGAAATTGATTGATTTGCGTCACAGTTTGGAGACGGAATTCCCTCTCTAAAACGTGTTTGGAGACGGAATTCCGTCTCTGCTCATCCTTCGTGTAAAAGCGCGTCGTTGGACAACTTGGAGACGGAATTCCGTCTCCAAATGCAAAAGTCACTGGCACACTGACACATTCTTGGAGACGGAAGAATGTGTCAGTGCGCACTGACTTTTGCATTTGGAGACGGAATTCCGTCTCCAAGCATTAAATTAATTAAATTAATTTAATGCTTGGAGAGGGAATTCCCTCTCCAAGCATTAAATTAATTATATTAATTTAATGCTTGGAGAATCCCTCTCCAACATGAAATGTATATATTATTTTTATAAGAGGATTACGTGGCTAACTTCTGGTGTACCACTTCAGTCATTGTCAAATGGAAGAGATTTTTCAGTACCCAAGTATTAAGGAGTCATTGTCAAATGGAAGGGATTGTTCAGTACCCAAGCATTAAGGATTCTTAGTTTTGTTGCAAAACTTTCGTTGGCTAACATAATTTGCGTTGCTCTCTATGTTTCCTCTTCTAAGGCGTGATGAGTTGATTCTTCCATATATTGCTTTATATGGTCTCTTTGTCCTTTCTTTACAATTTACCTGTTGAAATAGAAGACACAAAAGAGATCCGACCTCGTTTTACAACTTTAAAGTATTTCCTCGCTGCCTGCTCTCTTCTTCTGCATATTGTTTACTTGAGGGTGGCTCCACCAAGAAGGTACCCATTCCTCTTTGAAGCAGTAATGATGCTCCTCTCCTTCTCTCAGTTCTTTTTTATTTTTATGTACACAAACATGAAACAATGGAAGTTTTTGAAGCTTTCTAGTCAAACAGTTAGAGAAAAGAAAAATATTTAGTACGTGGGGATTTTCTTGGAGTTCATTTTTGGAAGGAGGGCCATACCGTTGTCTACCAGAGAATGTGTAAATGAAAGCTTTTAACTGCTCTTTCAAATAGGAAAAAGGCTTATACTTTCAAGTCCCAGAAACACTTGTGATTTACCTTGTATGGCAGAGCTTAGAGAACTATTAGGATGCTCATATTTCAGTATTTCGCCGGGGCAGGGAGTATTTCGCCGAGGCAGGGAGAATTTTCGCGAGTGGAGGGTTTTGTATTTTTGGGGGAGATGAATCTGAAAGAATGGGAGACTGTGTATATTTTTAGAGTAGGAGACTGTGTATATTTTTAGAGTTGGAGACGGAATTCCCTCTCTAACTGATTGGAGAGGGAATTCCGTCTCCAACCTTTTTGTAGCTTTTTCATCGATTTCTAGTAGTGTTTGAACTATTAAAAAATATGGAATTATTTCCTAACATGTGATCTAAAATAAGCCAGCAGCATAGAGTCAACCTCAATCTCTAATAGTTGGACTCCATTACTTTTGCACCATTGAATACCATACAAAAAAGAACTTGAGCCTCCGCTAGATTATATGTACCTTTGCCCAAAGGTATGGAGTATGCCATCAAAAATTTCCCCTAATATTCCTGACTATTCCCCCTCGTCCATATATCCCATTTTTGCAACATCCATCACTGTTAAGTTTGAAACACAGTGGAGGGGGCTTAGTCTATCTAACAACCTTACTCTTTTTTGTAAATCATGTGTTTATCTGATAACAAAATGTAATATCTTTCCACCTTAGTTGTTGCTTCATATTAGGAAAATATTTATTTGTTAACATAGTCAGGTTTTCAGCAACTTGATGAATAGTTTTCTTCAAATAAAGTTTAGGTGAATCATATATACTACTGCATCTTGACCTCCACAATTCCCAAATGATAATACAAGGGGCAATGTTGCATGTTTGTCTGGTGTGAGATTTATTCCAGTTTCTACTCGTTTATTCAGCTTATTATGCAAAGGTTAGCTTCTAAACCATCAAGTACTTTCTGTTGTGTGTTTAAACATGTAAAGATGATCGGCTTGCCCTTTTCTTGTGTGTTGAATGGTAATAAAACTCTCGGGATGCATTACTGTGAGCATGGTTGCCTCAGTTTCCTTTTAGGAAACCATTGCTAACAATTCTATGCAGTTTTATTTGGTCCAAATTGGACAAAATCAGGATAGCTTTTAGAGCTATACCGGTCTAACGATTATTGCAAGTTTATGAAGTTATATTTGAAGACTTTTGTAAGTTCAGAAAATGCGATAAGCAAAGGGACAAACGCCCTCTTCTCTTTTCATATTTTTCTCTATTATTTGATGTGTATTTAGAATTTTAAACTCTAAATCATTTATTTATTAGGTTTATTGTCTGTATAAGTACCATAAGGTGCACGTTAGATGTTAGGACAGGTGAAGCAGCTTGTACACTGCTAAGTGCCGTTAAAATCGGCTAAAATGGACCATTTCTAACCCTCTCTTTGTTTTTGAGTGTTAGAAGAGCTAAAATCCTAAGATAAGTTTAAAAGTGCCTTACTTATGCAATTTTTATCAAGTGATTTTACAGCAGGTCTATGTCTGAAGTTCGAAACTGAAAAATAGATTGTTTTCTACAAAGCTAATTTCTGAAAAACGTAACAGCCTATACTTTATTTTCATTGGAGTGGCTGAAACTGAAACCGGTGCTAAAAGCTAGTCTATTTCTGTAAATCTTATATTCTGAAATGTCATAGCAGGTATAGCAAATGTGAAACGTGGTGGAATTAAAATCTTGGAGGCTTACTTTCTTAAATTAAAGTTGCAACTATGTGTTTTAAAGTTGATTTGAGTAAAATTTGCATGACCGTATATTGTTTATCACTTAAAAGAGTTTAGTATAGGGGCATAATAAATTTAGAGGTCTAAATATTTTTAAAATAGTTGTCTCAATGGCTTCGAGACTTTGAGTGGGGCGCTAGCAAAGCTTTTAGGACGAAATATTAGTGCTGTGCTATTAGAGGGTATGGGGGTTAAAGGTAACTAAGCTCCACAGATATGATGGAAATTGTCTCAACCCTTCATATGATAGTGGATTCTGAAACTATCTTTTCCGGTAAAAGTCGGGCTCTGATCCAAATAGGATAATAAAACTTAGGGTTGATTATTTGAATTGGTTAATTAGTTAGTTTTGTTTAACGGTGTAAATTGTAGTCATGTATGCAATATGACTATCATTCAAGATTACTTCTGCAAATAGGCAGTTAAGTACAATTTGCAGAAGTAAATTTGACACCATAAGCAATGGTTTGCTTTTTGCAGCCGCTTAATAGGGTTTTGCAAAAATGCCATCGTTAAGTTTAATGAAAAAATTCTGGACGGAATTACTCCTGCCAATCACTTGGCACATGACCAAGACTTGCCTTTTGACCCCTCTCAATTTGCCAACACTTACCCCTAAAGTGTTAGAAAAAGGCAACACTTGCCACTACTGGGTCGTAAGTGTTGGCAAAAGACAACACCTGCCCCTTGCAATCTCTTCCTTCATTCTCCTCAAATAACTTGAAGTATTGGCAAGACAACATTTTTCCTTGACCTCTTGCCTAAAAACCAACACTTTTAAATTTGTGCCTTGATGTCTTGGCCCACTGCCAATATAAGGGTATTTTGCTAAAATATTGTTAAACCGGGGCAATTTTCAAAACCACTCCTTCTGGAGGGTATCTGGTGAAAAATTTTGTTTCAAATCTGCTGTGTTTTGCTTAAATCTAAATTTTTCATAAATAACCCAAGATATGAGACTTATTGTGCTTTCAGCCTTTTTTTTAAGGTAATAGACTATTTTAGACTTGAATTGCAGACATTGCCTCGAATTGAGCTTCTTCTTTAGCAATCAGTCCATTTACTTCACTTTAGCTTGTTTGCACCATGATATCTTTTATATATTTTTTTCCTTTTAGTTAAATTGCATAAGTAAACCCAATCATAAAAATCAATCGAGAACCACACTCAGTGGAACTTAGGAGATGTCCAACCCCTTCCTTTAGGTTATTAGAAATACTTACCTAAATCTTTGACTAGTAGACTAACTTGAAGTTATTCTTTAAAGGGCTAATTACAAATATATACAATCCTAACACTAAAATTACAAAAAATAACAACATTATTCTACTTTACAAAAAATACCAACATTTTTTTACGCATTATATACAAAACCAACAAAACTAACAAATTAAGATTTGTTCCTGCTTCTTCCTACTGCCCCCTCCCACTGCTACCACCCCAGTCGGCGCCGCCACCTAGTCACCACCGGCCGCCGCCTGCCACCCGCCGGAAAATTTTTTTTTCTTGTTTTTTGGATCTAAAAAATGAAAAACACCAAAATACACATATATAAATTATTTTTTTTAAATTACAGTTGCAAAATACATTTAAACAAAAAATACATACACATACACAAAAAAAATGTTATATATACACTAAACACTCACATATATACACGGATCTACTGATCTATAAATTATACATACATATATATGTGTGTCAAGCTTGGACTTACATACACATAAAACATACAAAAATATACAATATATACTTAGAAATACACATTCATACAATGATATACACATACATACACTCTGCACTTGTAAAATATATTCATGTACATACAGATACATACACCTGCGCAAAAACCAAACATACACTTGTTTCACCTTCAAACAACCACCCCAGACATACACATACACGAGCATACAAAAGTATACACGAATCTAAACAAAAAAAAAGAAGGAGAAGAAGTAGATCGGAGCTCCGGCACCGTCGACGGAGCAGTCACGCAACAACATCATAGTAGATCGGAGAAGCAACCATGCCAGATTGGAGCAGCAGCTGCCCCAAATCGCAGCAGTGGCTGCACCAGATCGGAAAACCACCAGGAGTAGCGAAGAAGAGGAGCAAAAACGACCGTGGTTTGGAGGTGATCGGCGGCAGGGAGGCGGCGCTCCGGCGCCGGTGAATGGGTGGAGGAAGGGGAGAGAAAAAGCTAGGGTTATGTGTTAGGGAGAGGGAAAAATGTGAAAATGGTAGGTTTTGTAATAAAAATACAAATGTCGTAATATTTTTTAATTTTTCAATAATATCGGTATATTTTGTAATTTTGATTCTTAGTGCGTCAATTGGCGTAAATTTTTTTTAAAAATTTGTTAGAATTATTTTAGGTGACCTAATACGCCTAGGAAATTTATTAGGTTGTCGACTCCAAAACTTTACTCCAAACGAGTTACCAAGTCAGAAACTACTTCGGACACACAGTCCGGGAAAAAGTGGGTTGTGACAATATATAATGAAAGTTTTGGCTAAATTTGGAAAAAGGCCTTATTGGCTAGTCACTTTCATGCCTTAATTCAACATATATATCACTTAGGAGTTAATGGCTCAAATGGTCACTCAACTTTGAATAATTGGCCATGAAACTCATCTTTTTTTTTATTGCCCTATAAAAGCCATCTAACTTTATTAATACAATTGGCTCAAATGATCATCTTCACCCATTTGGTTAAATTTTTTGGTCACTGAAATATGACGTGTCATTTTTTATATATTTTAAATAAAAATACTAAATCTATATTCTAAACCTTTTAGAACCTAAACCCAAATGTTGTCCAGTTTATTTGACAATACTTTATTTATTAAATCGAACTATATCTAAATTTTATAGAACTTTAAGCCAATAACTGAAAAGTTAACTTCATAAACATAAAATACTTAACTAAATAAATTTAAATCATAAAAAATTGTAAAATAATATTTGACGATATTAATATTATTAAAAAGGTGTTTATAGGATATACATCATACAATAAAAATGATGGGATCAATTGATACAAGAAAACTATTATCGATGAAAGCAGAAATCTACTTCACTAACTAATAATTGATGATAAGGTGGTGCTGAAATTATAAACTTTTGATGCTTGAAATAATAAACTTTCGAAATGGACATTTGAGTATTTTCAGGTGGCCGTCGTTGTTATAGAAAAAATAAAGAAGTACATCCATTTTATAGTTAATCAATGATAGTGGGTTGGATCGCGTCAGATTTATATTGAATTTGAATACTAAATGATTTAGAATTTGAATTTAATATATTAATAATAAAAAAATATAAAAGTAGACACATCATATTTAGGTGACAAAAGAATTATCAAAATCAATAAAGATAACCATTTCAGTCAATTGCATAGATTTAAATGACTTTTGCACAACAAATAAAAAAAAAGCTCAAGGAATATGTTCACAAGTCTCATCCTCACGGGGTTGAGCACCCTTTTTCTTGTTTTTTATTTACTAACTTTGACTTGAAAAATGAATCTGCCTCATTCAGAGCCTTCTTTAGTCTTGCTGCATGACGAGCTATTCAATCAGGAGTTATGGTCCCTGATCTAGGAAATTAAATAACGCTACAACAACAACAACAACAACAACAACAACATACCTAGTCTATTCCATAAGTGGGGTCTGGGGAGGGTGAGATGTACGCAGATCTTACCCCCACCAAGGTGGAGAGGCTGTTTCCGAAAGACCCTCGGCTAAAGAAACGTTGTGCAAACACGTTAGAACTCCGCGACAAAGATAAGAACTAAAGTATATAGAAAATAACCAGATAACAAAAGTAGAAGAAAAGCGACGACTAAGATGAAAATAGCTTAAATAAGCATCATACTACAACTAAGAAGATAGAAGGCACCTTATCATTACCTACCCTTCTACCCTAATCCTCGACCTCCACACTTTCCTATCTAGGGTCATGTCCTCGGTAATCTGGATCTGAGCCATGTCTTGTCTAATTACCTCTGCCCAGTTCTTTTTCGGTCTGCCTTTACCTCTCCGTAGACCCAACACTGTTAACCTCTCACACCTTCTTACCGGCGCATCCATACTCCTCCTTTTCACGTGCCCAAACCAGCGCAACCTCGCTTCTCGCATCTTCTCTGCCACTGGCGCGACGCCCACCTTGTCTCAAATGACTTCATTCCTAATTTTATCCAACCTAGTATGCCCACACATCCATCTAAGCATCCTCATTTCTTCCACGCTCAACTTCTGAATGTGTGAGTTCTTGACTGGCCAGCACTCTGCTCCATACAGCATAGCTGGTCTAACGACCACTCTGTAGAATTTGCCTTTAAGTCTAAGTGGCACTCTCTTATCACATAGAACACCAGAAGCAAGCCTCCACTCCATCCAACCTACACCTATACGGTGAGTGACATCATCATCAATTTCTCCATTACCTTGGAGAATTGAGCCAAGATATTTGAAGCTTTCCTTCTTGGGAATGACTTGAGAATCTAACCTCACTTCCATATCTGATTCATCAGTTGCGGCACTAAACTTGCATTCCATGTATTTAATTTTAGTCCTGCTTAGTCTGAAGCCTTTAGACTCTAAAGTCTGCCTCCACTCCTCCAGCTTTTCATTGACACCTCTGTGCGTCTCATCCACTAAAACTATATCATCTGCGAATAACATACACCACGACACCTCTCCTTGAATACTCCGAGTGACCTCATCCATCACCAGCGCAAATAAAAATGGACTGAGCGCGGACCCCCGATGCAGCCCCATCTCGACCGGGAAAGGCTCAGAGTCTCCCCCCACTGTTCTCACTCGAGTCTTGGCTCCTTCGTACATATCCTTAATCACCCGAATGTAAGCCACCGGAACACCTTTAGATTCCAAGCATCTCCATAGAACCTCCCTAGGGACCTTGTCATACGCTTTCTCCAAGTCAATGAACACCATATGTAAGTCCCTCTTCTTATCCCTATATTGCTCAATTAGCCTCCTCAAAAGATGAATGGCTTCTGTAGTTGATCTCCCAGGCATGAATCTGAATTGGTTCTCGGAAATAGCCACATCCCTTCTCATCCTCATCTCTACCACCCTCTCCCAGACTTTCATAGTGTGACTGAGTAGTTTGATGCCTCTATAGTTGTTGCAGTTTTGCACATCACCCTTGTTCTTGTACAATGGTACCATGCTGCTCCATCTCCATTCCTCATGCATTTTCGTCGTCCTAAGGATGACATTAAACAACTTAGTCAGCCACTCTATACCTGCTCTGCCCGTGCTTTTCCAAAACTCCACCGGGATCTCGTCTGGCCCAGTAGCTCTTCCCCCACGCATTTTACAGATTGCTCTCTTGACCTTATCTACTCTTATACGCCTGCAATACTCAAAATCTCGGCGACTCTCCGAGTGCGCTAACAGGAAATTAAATAGCGCTAAACACATAAATAGGCAGCCACTATCTGCTAGCTAGAGAGGAAGGTTGGCAAAAGACTTATTACAAGCTGCACATTCCTCATTACCAGAAAAAGATACCGGAAGCACGAGTACCTAATTGACAAAGACTAGTGACTAAACAAAGATAATATCTCTGACCACATCTAGGAGTGGCAGTTGAATATTACAAGAGCATAGGACCCTCTTGTTCATAACAACTTTTCCTTTTCTTGAAGATATGCATTCAAAAGTTTGTTTGGTTATAAAATTGGGTGAGTTTTTGGGCTTTTTGTAAAACACCACAAACCAGCTTTTCTAGATTTTTTCAGAAAATAAAAATAATAATGAGGACGAAGGGTCAAAATTACCACTGAATTATATAAAAACGTCTAAAAATGTCACTCGTTAAAAATATAATAATAAAATGTAATAACCGTTATACTTTTAGTTCAAAAATGTCATTACGTATAAATAAAGGCTAACACATGCTATTTTGTTGGACAGCAATTATTTTCCCTATTTTTTGTTTTTCTGAAAATCTCTACAATATCTTTTTTTTAAAAAGGCATGTGGCAATTAAACACCCCCACCCCAACCCTATTATTATATTTTATCTATTTTATTTTAACCGATTCTCTTCCCAAACTAAACCTTGAACCTAAAATCCTTCTTCCAACTTTCCTAAGTTCCAAGAGCTTTACCAAAATTCTGGTGAGTTACTTCTAATTTAGGCCAAAGGTAGTTTCTGAATAACAAGTTAGGCTTGGAAGAATGAGATATGAAATAAATCCTAAATTGAAAGTAACTCACATTGAAATTTGGTAAAGCTGTCAGAATTTTAGAAAAATAGAAGAAGGATTCTTGGTTTAGGGTTTAGTTTGGGAAGAGAAACGGTTAAAACAAAATAGGTAAAAGATATAAACAACCGCTCATGTATACGATTAATAATACATACTATATAAATATCATATATATATATATATATATATATATATATATATATATATATATATATATATATATATATATATATATATATAGTCACTTAATATTTTAACATATCGTATATGTAATATTTATTCAACTTACAGTGTATTTAATATTTATTCACTATTTTAACACAATATATCATACTTTGTATTTATTGTGTATTCAATACTTATTTATTTAAATATTTTTTATTCATAGTTTTAGGTGATATATATTTGATTTGTGAAATTGTGAAATATGACAACTAAAAGGTAAAAAAAAATTAGTCTAAAATTGTGCGTCTGTGGTATATACCTAATTTAGCTCCTGGCGTGCTAATTAGGATTGAATGATATCCATTTAATTTAGAAATATAATAAACACTAATTATTAATACTAGTATCTAATATTTCCTAACTTTTAAATTAGTGATGTGGCTATAAAAAGTTAGTGTTAATGGATAGTGAATAAGTATGTATGAGCGGTTGTTTATGTAATCCACCCTACTATTTTTGTTCTATGAGTTTTTTTTTGTATGTTTTTCTTATTCTTTCTTTCCACTAATTATTTATTATTTTTCTCTTCTTGAACATCAAATCAAACTCCTTTCTTGATTTTACAAAAAAAAAAAAAAAAAAAAAAAAAAAAAAAAAAGAGGTTCTTTTGTCAATATTTTTTGAGAACATTCCACGTATCCCCTTAATCTTATGGGTTTAGAAAACATTACCTCCACCTTTTGAATGTGACGGTAAATTCCATGATAAATCAACCGTTAAAATGAGTTGATCCTTGCATGTATTTTTTAAAGATCAAAACCAGCCTCTCCCAATTATGACAATTATTTTCTTGAAAGAAATTATATTGAATGCCTGAAAGTATTTAATATTATTGTAGATATATGCGCAAAATAATATTTAAAAATAATAAAACGTTACAATATGTAAGGATGACGTGAAATGAACAAGTGTTTTATGTGAGATAAAATTATCAAATCACTTGCTTATAGATTTTGATGAAATTTGAACAAAAAAATAATTCTAATATTCAGTTAAAAAAATTATTTTTGAAAGTTGATTTGTTAAAGTTGTCTGGATATGTATTCACATGGTAAAATGTTTGAAGTTTTGAGAGCAGCAACATTATTTATTATTATTATTATTATTATTATTATTAGGATGAAGGGCCAACATTACTACTAAACTATATAAAAATGTCTTAAAATGCTATACGTTAAAAATATAGTATTAAAATACCACTATCGTTATACTTTGAGTTAAAAAATGCCATTACCTATAAATAAGGCCAAAAACTATATTTTGTTGAGCAAAACTTCTTTTTGCTTTTTGCTATTTTCAGAAAATCTATAGTGGCAATTACCCCCACCCCAACTTATTTACAGCCCCTTCCCACAACGTTATTATTATTTTGGGTGAAAATCATTTTGACACCTCAACTTTGGCTTAAAAATCAAACTCCTCTCTCAACTATGAAAAATAGTCATTCTCCCCCCTTTATCATATACAATGTCTATTTTGTCCTTAGCATTTTCAAGATATATTTTTATATATAATTTTTTAATCAAAATATTTTACTTATAATTTTAATAATATATAGCTTATTATAGTAATTTAAGTTCAATAATATTATCAATATGTTTAATTATGAATTTTTCACAAAATACGTTCACCCTCATTCTCTATCGTGTATAGAGATTTTTGAATTTTAGTTATCATCGATGAAACAAAGACGGACACAAGAATTTGAAGTTACGGGTGCCACTATTTATAATGTAGGAGTAAGAATAAAATTAAAATAAAATAAAATAAAGAAGAGAGTCGAGGAAATAATAAAAATATAACAAAGAAACTAAGAAAAAGATGCAAGTATTGCAAGCAAACTCGATCAATGCACCTAAAGAAATCAATACATAAATAAAAAAAATTGGCCAAGCTGGCGCGTGCCGATGCACCGTAGCCTACCATGTGGGTCCGCCTCTGCGATAAAATATAATCTACATTATGATTTAAAATTCATTTAAGATAAATTGATGATAATATTTTGGATTTATATATAATATATTAATATCCTCAATATTTTTTCTAGTAGTTCATGCATTAGACTTTTATTTTTTATTGTGTACGAGTTCTGATTTTATTAGTAAAGTACTAATACAAGTAAAATTATTTCTACAATTTATTCTTCTCATTTATTTTATAAATTAAATCATTAACTTATATTTTATTATTTTTAATGCTTTGATTATTATTCACTCTTTTTATTTTAATTATAAAACTTTTTTATTATATAGGTATAACATAGAATAACATATATCATGATATTAATGAAAAAGGAAAAAAAAATATAAAGGCTTGATAATTTAGTGGGTAAAGTAGGAATTTTTGAAAGTTCATTGAAATAAAGGGGGGAGAATGATTATTGTTGATAGTTGAGGGGGGAGTTTGATTTTTAAACCAAAGTTGAGGGGTGTAAATGATTTTGACCCTTATTATTTTTTACCCAATTTATTTTAACCGTTTCTCTCCCCAAACTAAACCCTAAAACCAAGAATCCTTCTTCTAATTTTCTAAAATACCGATAGTTTTACTAAATTTCAAGGTGAGTTACTTTCAATTTAGGATTTATGTTATATCACATTCTTCCAAGCCTAACTTGTGATTCAGAAATTATCTATGGCCTAAATCGGAAGTAACTCACCAGAGTAAGCTGCTGGAATTTTGAAAAGTGGTTTAGGGTTTAGTTTGGAAAGAGAATCAGTTAAAATAAAATGGGTAAAAGGTAATAATGGAGTTGGGGTGCGGGGTTTAATTGTCACATGTTTTTCTTTAAATAACTTTTTTTTTTAGAGATTTTCAGTTAATAGAAAATAGGAAAAATAATTTTTCTCCAACAAAATGGCATTTTTGAGCCTTTATTTATACATAATGACATTTTTGAGCTCAAAGTATAACAATTGTGACATCTTAACACCATATTTTTAATGCTTGACATTTTTATCTAGTTCAGTGGTAATTTTGGCCTTTAGTCCTAATTTTTTTTTTCTGAAAAATTTGATAAGCTGGTCTGTGATTTTTACAAAAAGCCCAAAAGCTCACCTAATTTTTATAACCAAACAAACTTTTGAATACATATCTTCAAGAAAAGGAAAAATTGTTATGAACAAGCGAGCCCTATTCTCTTGTAATATTCAACTGTCACACCTAGATGTGGTCAGAGATATTGTCCTTGTTTAGTCACTAGTCTATGTCAATTAAGTACTCGTGTTTCCAATATCTTTTTCTTCTTCATTTGAGTATGGTAATGAGGAATCTGCAGCTTATAATAAAAGTCTTTTGCCAACCTTCCTCTCTAGCTACTAGCAGATAGTGGCTGCCCGTTTATGTGTTTAGCGCTATTTAATTCCCTAGATCAGGGACCATAATTAAGCAGATTCATTTTTTAAGTCAAAGTTAGTAAATAAAAAACAAGAAAAAAGGTGCTCAACGCCGCCGTGAGGATTAGACTTGTTAACATATTCCTTCAGCTCTCTTTTATTTGTTGTGCAAAAATCATTTAAATTTATGCAATTGACTCAAATGGTTATCTTTATTGGTTTTGGTATTTCTTTTGTCGCCTAAATATTATGTGTCATCTTTTATATTATTTTATTATTAAAATATTAAATTCAATTCCAGAATTATTTAGCAATTGGATTCATTATAAATCTGACGCGATCATAAATTATGTGTTAGAGAAGTAGATTTTTGTTATCGTCGATGATAGTTTTCTTGTATAAATTGATCCCATCATTTTTCTTGTATGATATATATCTTATTAATACCCTTTTAATAATATTGATATCGTCTATTATTTTACAGTATTTTAATTTTGAAATTTACTTAGTTATTTTTAATTTTGATCATAAACATATTTTTTATCAAATTAAATTTTTAGTTATTGCTTTAATGTTTTATAAAATTTTGATATAGTTCGAATAAATAAATAAAATATTATCAAATAAAATGGACAACATTTGGGTGTAGGTTCTAAAAGGTTTAGAATTTAAATTTAGTATTTTTAATTAAAATATATAAAAAAATGGCACGTTATATTTCGCTGACCAGAAAAATACAAAAATTAGTAAAGATGATCATTTGAGCCAATTGTATTAATTAAGTTAGATGGCTTTTACAAGATAAATGAAAAAAAAATAAAAAAATGAATTTTATGGCCAATTATTCAAAGTTGAGAGATCATTTGAGCCATGAACTCCTAATTGAAAATATGTGGAATTAAGGCATGAAAGTGACTAGCCAATAAGGCCTTTTTCTAAATTAACCCCAAACTTGGATTACACATTACATGATCTTTAATATTTCCTTTCCAGGAAGCCTACAAATGAGACGTGATAGGTAAAGTGCGTAGTTAGACCAACATCTCTCTCCCTCTCGAGTTATTCAGTCATAAACTTCATGGAAATCGTCCCTTCCTTCAATATTACCAGCATCTTCCTCTTTCTCCTATCCTTACTACTAGTCTCATACATTACAAAAAGGCAAAAAAGATTGCCTCCAGGACCATGGAAGCTACCACTCATTGGGAACTTACATCAGCTGGTAGGACGACAGCTATTGCCCCATGTTGCACTCAAGGAATTAGCTGCGGAATATGGACCTTTGATGCACTTAAAGCTAGGTGAACGTTCAATTATTGTCATATCATCATATCAAATGCTGAAAGATGTGATGAAAATAAGTGATACCGCATTTGTAAATAGGCCGGAGATGCTTGTCTCCCAAACCGTTATGTACGATAAGGATGGCATGGTTTTTGCGCCCTATGGTGACTACTGGAAACAAATGCGCAAAATTTGCACGTCACAACTCCTAAGTCCTAAAGGGTTCAGTCGTTTTATCCTCTAATGGAGGAAGAGATTTCTTCGTGTTTAGTTACATCTGTTTGTAATAGTACAATAAATGCGCCAATTAATCTAAGTGAATATCTTCACTCCCTCGCTTGTTCTATTACTTGTAGAGCTTTAGTTGGAATGGCATGTAAAGATCCAGACTCATTGATTCTAGCTTCAAAACAAATAGCAGCTCTTGCTGGACTCTTTAATATCTCTGATTTGTTCCCTTCCCTCAAGTTTCTTGATTACATAACCGGATCAAAGCAAAAGTTGCTTAAAGTGCACAAAGAATGTGATCGCCTCCTTGAAGATATTGTCGACGAACATGAAGCAAGCATTAACAGCCATGAGCGGCCCGTTGATCAAGAAGATCTTTTGCATGTTCTTCTAAGGATTAGAGACAAGGAGGATCACAATTATAATATTCCTATAACAAGAGATAACATCAAAGGTGTAGTCTTGGTAAGTGCTGCTTTCCCGTTTATGTGAACTACCTCCTTTTTCATTCATTTCAAAAGAACAATCATCTTTAGAAAATTTATAAATATTAACTTAAACTTTTAATCTTTCCCTCAATGACAAGTTTTTATCAGCCACACAAACACTAGAGCATGTTTAATACAAAAAGTTTCAAACAAATTAAATTATATATAGCCACTAAAATGCTGTGAATTGTTTGCGTCAACAAGTTTGCAAAATATTCATATTTTAAACTCCCAGACCCAATCAGATAGGTTAACATAAAATAAAACGGTACATTAGTTTCCTATTGGGTAATAAGCATTAATAACTTATCTTTGGATAGTTACAAAAGGGTAAACATGGAATATGCAGAACAAATCTAGTTTCGTTACAAAAATAAATAAATAGCTATTGCAAAAGAGAGAGGTGTATGAAATTATGTAAATTCTTAAATAAATCTCTACCTTTTTCTTGGAAATATAAGTACAAATTTCACAATTATTTTTCATACTAATTAAATGAGAGATATACCCAATGGTTTAAAAGGTGGGGGCGTGAGGTGAGGCAAGGCGTTTTTACTTGCTATGGGTGAGGCGTAAGCCTCGAAATATAGGGCGTCAGCACCATGAATCTTATTTTTTTAAAAAAAATTAAATTAAAAAATATCAAAACTACACAGAAAACATTGAAAATATAAAAAAAGTTTGAGAATTAAAAATGAAAGTGATGATATAAGCATTGGGTATTTATTTTCAGAATAAATGTATAAATGATATTCACCTTCGTGATACTTTCAATTATAACACAATCAATATTATGTCTCCTTATTTGAGCTACACTCGATTTTTAACATTCTAAAGATAAATAGAATTTGTATTATTCTTTTTTCAAGAGTTTGTGGATGAACAATGTTAATTAAGAAATTTGAAAGATGATTTGCATAAGATCTGTTGGGCCATTCCCGAACGATAAGCGTTAGGCATGCTCAGGACACACAAATGAGCACTTGGTGCGTAAGCCTCACAACACTAAGCACAACACACGAGCCTTAGGGTCTTTTACCAGTGCCCCGCCCAGTGAAAGCCCAAGACGAGTCCTAGAAAAGCCTTTTAAAACATAATTAAGATGAACCTAAATCTTTGTTAATTTGGGAACATACAGGATGTGTTCGCAGGTGGAAGTGAGTCAATCGGAACAATAGTAGAATGGGCCATGTCAGAATTACTGAAGAACCCAAAAGTTGTGAAAAAAGTGCAAGCTGAAGTAAGGGAGACTTTAAAAGGAAAGAAAATAGCTGACCACACTGATATTCAGAATCTAAGATACCTAAAATTGGTCATTAAGGAAACTTTAAGGCTTCATCCTCCTGCACCCTTGGGCGTACCCAAGGAATCTACGGAGCAATATGAGCTTAACGGGTACATTATACCTAATAAAACAATAGCCTTAGTGAATATCTGTGCAATGGGAAGGGATCCACAATATTGGCAAGATCCAGAGAAATTTGAACCCGAGAGGTTCAATCTTGTTGAGAATACCAACGGAATTCCTTTTGAGATGATGCCATTTGGATTTGGAAAAAGAGTTTGTCCAGGAATGACATTTGGTACAACAAGTGTTGAGCTTATTCTAGCTAGATTACTCTACCATTTTGACTGGAACCTTCCTAATGGAATGGGTTCCGAGGAACTAGATATGACTGAGAAATTTGGTGGTAGTGTTGGAAGGAAAAGCAATTTATACTTAATTGCTTCACCATATATATGTGATGAGACACCTCAACTCTCTAACTAACAAGCTGGTCGATTTGGTCTTCTTAGAAGTTTCCCAGTAGTACAATGGTAAGAAATAAAGATTTAAGCCATATTAATGACTTCCTCTTTCAATATGATCTCTTTTTTTTTCCTTTCTTGTAATAAATTCCTTATGTACTGGTTGCTAAATATAGTATAATTTTCATAAGTTGCACCCAGTTTTATTGTTGGTTAATTACAGGATAGTATTTTGTATCTTTGTTTTTTTGGAATTTGAGTTTGTAATCCTTTGGTTATTACATATACCAGAGGATGTGAACTTACAAGTCGTCTTCTAGTTTTCGATTCTTACCTGGATGTACATCGATACAATATTAATGCGGCAACATAACCAAGTAACAAAGAATTCCTTGTAATTTTTGCAATTCAACTTGGGAAAAGTTGTTCACTTGGTACTTTAAATTCGGTTAGTTACTTATGTTTTATTTTGAAAGATAAAATAAAATATATAAATACACTCAAGGTTAATACCAAAATTTCAATTAGACACCTCAATTATTTTAGTGACCATTTAAACACCTTTATTTGTTACAGTTTTTCCTCTAATTAGACACTCGTGGCTTACATGGCATATGCATGCTTTCGACCCAAAAAATTTCACCTAGTGCCCTCAATAAGACATGGTCTTACCTAATTGCCCACACTTACAAATGTTTTAAGTAAATGCCCTCCACATCATACCCCCTTATGAAAGGACTATTTTGCCCCAACTTGTTTAATTCACGCTGAACATGTTTCCTTCTCTCTTTCCCCATTCCTGGCCTCCTTCTTTCTTCTTTGTGTGCTGAAAATTTGAGATTTTTTCTTGTGTTTGCTTGATTTCAGTGATTTGAAGGTTTTTATTGCCTATGGCTATTAGATATTCATGTTTTGCATAGAGCTTAAAATCTTGACCATGGCCAAGAGTTGGATAGACTTTCTCTGCAAGGTTGCAATAGAGTTTAAAGTCTTGGCTATTGCCAATACGTGCAGAGATGTTCCGTGTAAGTTGTCGCTTCCACCAGAACTTAGAGTCTTGGCTATTGCCAAGAGTTGCAGAGACTTTGTCTCCAACTTGTTCACGGCAGTAGAGGTAGAAGTCTTGGCAATTGCCAATACTCTTAGAGATTTTTAGTGTAAGGTCCCCCTTGCAGCAGAACTTAAAGTCTTGGCTATTGCCAAGAGTAGCAGAGACTTTCTCTGCAAGTTTTGCACTGCAATATAGGTAAAAGTCTTGGAAATTGCCTATACTTGCAGAGACTATTTGTACAAGTTGCTCCTTCCACTAGAATGTAAAGTCCTGGCAATTGTCAATACTTGCAGAGACTATTTGTACAAGTTGCCCCTTCCGCTGGAGTTTAAAGTGTTGGCTATTGGTAATAGTTATAGAGACTTTTTCTGTAGTTGTAGAGACCATGGCAACATGGCTTAAAGTCTTGGCAATAGGCAAGAAGTCTCTACAAGCCTCCCATTGCAGTAGAGTTTAAAGTCTTGGCTATTGCCAATATTTTAGAGATTTTCAGTGTAAGTTTCCCTTTGCATCAGAACTTAAAGTCTTGGCTATTGCCAAGACTTGCAGAGATTTTTTTCCTGAAGTTGGCCAGTGCAAGAGGGCTTAAAGTCTTGGCAATAGCCAAGAAGTCTCTCCCAGGTGCCCATTGCACCAGAGCTTAAACTCTTAGCTATAAGCCAAGGGTTGCAGAGACTTTCTCTGCAAGTTGGCACTTGCAACAAGCCATAGAGTCTTGGCAATAGGCAAGAAGTGTGTGTAGGGTGCTGATTGCACCAGAGCTTAAACTCTAGG
This sequence comes from Petunia x hybrida, assembly GCA_037355625.1. Classification (NCBI taxonomy): domain Eukaryota; kingdom Viridiplantae; phylum Streptophyta; class Magnoliopsida; order Solanales; family Solanaceae; genus Petunia; species Petunia x hybrida. The sequence continues at coordinate 1,911,948 of JBBBVM010001054.1, read as the reverse complement.
CAATAGTTGCAGAGAACTTTACCCTTGCAACTTGAAGAAATCTTACATTGAATCTTCTCTTGAATAGAGCAATCTGTAAAAGGAATGGAGTTTTATGGTTTTCTTGATAGCGTGAATGGAGAAAAGGAAGGGGAGGGACTGGGGCATTTTGGTCCGAAAAAAACTTCATTAAACTAATGAGGGCAGTTTTGCTAAACATCTGTTAATGAGGGCATTTTGGCAAACCAAAGCTTCTCGTGTCATATTTTTGCAAATGAGCCCTTTCGACCTATATTTTGATGAATTTAACTAACATATACCGATACTGTAAACCTTTTTTTTCATGGTCAGATTATTCAAAGTCTATTATAATAATTTTAAGTATTCTTATTTGTTTTACGAATATTTAATGCCAATGATTTGGCCAAGTCGGTATATTTCTTTAATGCCCAATTTAACTACTTTATGCAAGTTTTTACAATTGTGATTCATGAAGGTTAATTCTTCAATCGTGAGAATAGCTATTTAAAAGGAGTATTAGGCTTGAGAATGTAAAAACAAGTAAGAATACTTAATAATTTGTTTGTAATATGCTTTTAATTACTCGATGGTATAAAATTTTTTTTATATTATCGGTGTATATTAATTAAACAGTATTTTGAGTGTGTAAAGTTATGTTTTCAACTCTTTACTTTGAAGAATTCTTTTTTCCAACTTATGTTATTTTCCAAAGAAAAAAAATTCTCTTTTCTTTACCTCCCCCTTCATCGCTAATACTATCAACTCTGTCCAGACCACCATCCATGGCAACGTCAATTATTTAACTATGAACCAAGAAAAATACACCAGTAATATCTTCATCTACGTCATCTTCATTTCTCCATTCATCTACGTCATCCTTCGGTCAAGTTTTGTTTCTTACTCAACGTATGTATCGAGATCATTTGTTCTTTCAAAAGAAGGTATCATCATCTTGGTACTTTCCAAGTTTCAATCGATACCATCATCTTAATTAGGCTGATTCCATTGTCGAACTTTATATTCTTTGTCGGGCATACCTCTTCTTCTACTTCCACTGTTACAATCTCTATTTAAATATGCCAATATATATATGCATGATAGTTAATTGTCATTCCATGCAAGAAGTCAATTGTCCAAAGAGAAGCCATGTGTTGGAATGGTCCCATGCATGAAGACAAGTGCACTAGTCTTCACATCTACTTGTCATTCTCTTCCTTGTTGGCTAGAAACAAATTCCTTAGATAAAACCCTTCTTGTTTTCTCTCAAACTATTTATTTATCTTGCATGAAGATATTCTAGCCTTCCATTAGATCATTAACATAGGCTTGCTTGGGGTTGATTCAAGAGTGGGTACTTTATTTTGTGAGCGAGAACGTTTGGAGGAGATTCGGCAGGGAAAAACGGTTGTTGAGTAGTGAGTTGCTTCTTCAGTCAGAGGTCAGTGATAGTATCCATTTCTTTGACGGCCTTTCGCCTTGTGGATATTCTACCACGTGTTTCTTATGTGTATAGCTGCCGATAGGCGTACATCCTACGCCTTAGCTTCGGGTTTATATTGTATATCATATGTTGTGACATTGATTTTATAATTCATTGAAAGTAGGGATGTTATACTCCAGTTGTGACTATGATATGTACTTCTGGTAGACGATGAGAGTCCCGCAACGGTGAAGGGTTATTATTGCATGTATCTCCTGGTAATCGATGAGAGTCCTGCACTGGAGATAGGTTTCGGGCACAAATGACCTATTGTATCATGACTCATTCATTTCATGTATTCATTGATGTTTCGCTGGTTATATGAAAATGTTGCATCGATTATTTGTGCTTGGCTTATCTATTTGGTTTCTGTTACTTATGTTCCAATGACCAACTTATCTATCCCTCGAGATAACTGGTTACTCCTCACTTATTGAGTCCTTATGAATCATTCCCTCTTTGTTTCTTTGTTGTACCTTTTCATTTCGGCAGATTCTGCTGTAGGACCCAGCCAGCATCGCGAGTGAGGAGAGAAGTGATCTCAGCTATCTATTGGTAAGCCAACTTGTTCATTAGGGCCACCAGCTATAGTTGTTCTAGTTATGTCTATTTTGCTCCCTTCGGTAGATGTGTATATATTTTTTTGGATTTTCTTAGATGTCTGATCTGGGAACTGTGTAGGCAAAAATACGCCTCCTACTATTATGGGGATACAAGTCCAGCTGGCAAGACTAGACTTATCTTGTAAGTCACTGGGCGCAAAGGATACACGCCTGTTCTACGATTTACGACCATTCAAACGGTACAGGCGTAGGACGCAGGGCATACATCCTGCCGCCTTAGGGTTACAGTCTCCTAGTTAGGGTTTCGTATATACCACCGCCTTGAGTTATAGGCCCATAGCCTTATTAGTCTTTATATTTTACCTTAATTAGGACAGGATATCCACTACTATGAATACCCCTCTTTACATTGTATTGTATAACAGAGCGATTCACAACAGAATCCGGCTATTCTCAAGGAATAAGACTACTTTACTTTTCTTGCTCATTATTTCTCTCTTTTATTTACTTACTTTCCATCATATTTACTGTATTGCTTGTGACCTCATTCTGAATTAATTGTTTAACCTAGACGACTGATTTTAGGCATAAACAGTTTAGCGTCTACCGTTGGGTCCAGGCAATTGTAGGTATTCTACGAAGGAAAAGGCGCAATTATAACTGATGATAGTAGCAATGTTTAGAAGAACACTATCGATGCAGTGAATGAATCCGTGAAGGATCCCAGTGATCCCAGCGTGTAGCCTAAGGATCCTGTTGAGCAACCGAAGGACCCTTCCCAAGAGCCAATCCATGTCGCCAGCGATGGGGAAGGCGACCAACTGCCAGAAGGTAATACTGAATTTCGAGGTTTTCTTGTTAATTTCCTCAACACTATGTCGGAACAACAGAAGTGGAACTCAAACAACATGGTCAATGGGATATCTCAAAATTAGGAGCGATGTTTAATGGATCGTCTTAGAGGCCAGCATGCCAGTGAGGACCAGTGCCCACGAACCATTCACCAGCATCCGTCCCTAACCGCAGGCTAGACATGGATGCCACTCTATAAGGATCATCATCTATCAACAATCAAGACCTTGAGGGAGCGCCTGTCATCCAGAACCTCATAAAGGAGATGAAGGCCATCCACGACCGGATTGGTAGTATGTCGGGTGCTCCACCCCAAGTTACCATGGAGATGAGCAGAAGTTTTACAAGCATGTTTACAAAGCAAGCGTTGCACCGGTCCGCATACCAAAGCACTTATGTCTGTCGGATAACTTGAAGTATGACGGAACAACTGATCTGGATGAGCATATTGTTGCGTATTACACGACTGTAAAAAGCAACGAGATCACCGAGGAAAAGATTCAGTCTGCTCTAATAAAGAAGTTTGGCTCAACTGTGACCAAAGGCGCCCTTGCTTGGTACACCCAGCTACCAATGGGCTCCATCGAATCATTCACTCAGATGCATGGCCTATTTAAGAAAGCGCATGTTGGTGCCCGCAAGCGGGAGAAACGCATGGACGACATCTTCGAGATCCGTCAGCATGACGACGAACTGCGGAAGAACTACCTTCACAGATTACAGTGGGAATGCATGGAGCATCCTCCAGTCCCCACCGTGGTAGCCTTTGGAAAAAGTCTGAACTCGAAAGGATTGTTAGCTACCAGAGAATTGCAGTGAAGTTTGACTCAACATCTTGTGACAACATGCAGCGCATTGCATCAGAGGTACACTGAAAAGCTTCGCTTGGAGCTAGACCATTCCCAGAACCCCGAAGCTGAACAAAGGAAGAGAGCAGGGAGTCCCTCTTTAGAAAGTGAGGGGGGCAGAAGAAGAACAAAAGAAAAGGCCCATAGCCAAGAGGAAAATGGGAAGTAGAGCAGTTCCCGGTGCTCTAGATCCCAAGAAAAGCGGGCAGAATCCCGTAGCTTCAGAGATTTTTGTTTGTGAGTCAACGTTGTTGATTTAGTTGCCAATAACTTCGAAAAGCTAGGTCTGAGGATCCGATAGCCGCCTACCATAAAAGGAGCAACGGGGAGAAATGCAACGCATTGTGATTTTTATCGCAGCGGTGGCCATGCAATGGTCGATTGCAAGGCCCTGATGATCAAAATCGAGCATCTATTTAAAGAAAGACACCTCAAAGACTTGATTGAAGGAGGACAACAGCGTTCGAGAGCGGAAAATTCTGAAAACTTGAGGACCATCAATGCAATCTTCGCAATTCTTGAACTTGCCACATCTTATTGGACTACAGAATCAGGGGAAGTGCTCGATCCAGTTCCATTTAACCCGGAGGAAGAAGGAGAGCATCAAAGCGACCTCTTCGTTTCCCTAGATATGTCCGACCTGGGCATCCAGCAAGGTCTTACCGATCCGAGGAGTAGCGTGAAGATTATTTGGATGAAGATGCTGCAGAATTCACGTCAACGTCACCAAGTAACTTCAAGTCCTCATAACATACTTAGCTTCAATGTCTGTTGAGAAGAACCTATCGGGGAACTAGCTCTACCGGTTCATACGCCGGGTGTGGCGAGCATTACTCATTTCCAGGTGCTGAATTGCAATCTGTCTTATGACGTCATCTTGGGATGGCCTTGGATACATAGCATTAAGGGAATACCCTCGACACTCCATCAAGTCTTCAGATACCCGACTTCTTACGGGGTTAATTACTTATGGGTGAGCGGTCTTTACTTGGAGAATATTATCTTACTTGCGGCGGGTATCTTTGTATCTGGCAAGTAGCCAAAGTAAATATGATCGAAAAGGAGTCCATCGAGTTCGAGGCCATAGAACGAGAAGTCAGAGAAAAGATCATCGAACTACAAGATCGACTGGCGGTGATGGATCAGCTGGTCCCCAGAGTGACAGAATTGGTATGTCAGCTCTCTGAGGTGCTACAGAGACAAGGGGGACCTCTATGGCTGATACAAAGCTACCTAACCATAGCCCAGGCAAAGATGCAGCTTCTACAGCTTCCAGTGATAACCAAGCCAAAGCCAGGTGAGCATCTGTTACTGTATGTCTCGATCTCGGAAATAGCATGGAATGCAGTCCTTGTACGAGAAGAGAATGGGAGGCAATTTCTCGTGAAGTACGCCAACAAAAAAAACTTCGCGCTGAGACAGGTTTTCGCCTTTACTTTTTCAGTTTATTGTGGCCGTGATCATGGCGACCCAGGAGCTGCGCTCGTATTTTCTTGACCATACTATCAGCATGGTCTCCTCCACACCGGTATGGACCATATTATCTAAACTGGGATCTCATAGGAGATGTCAAAATAGGCTGAGATACTAGGAGATTATGACATTATCTACCAATCCCGGACGGCTATCGAGTTACAAGAGCTGGAAAGTTTTATCTCAGACTTCATGGAGAAACTGAAGCCAGAGGCGGAGGAGTCAATCAGAAGCAAAGAGACGATCGAGCCCGGACACTGGGAGATTAGCATTGAAGTAGATCTGAAAGAGGAAGAAGCCCACCTCGATCTGTGGGTCAGGACACTCTCTGGGATGGTCTTCCGCAAGACCGCAAGAGCTCGAAGCGACGAAGCAGTGTATGAAGCCATAATCCAAGCTCTCGATTTAGCCTACATACTGGGGGCCAGGAAGGTCACCCTCTTCAGCATCTGCACGCCGGATCGGCAGGAGAGAATGAAAGCACTCTTAAAAAATTTTCAGGCATAGGAGTTTGTCATTCGGGAAGGAAGCTCAAGCGATGGTGAAGCGTCCGAGGATTCATACGACTAATAGATAGTTGTTGAGTTAACCCTTGTGACCTGGTGAACCTTGAAGTTCAAGACACAGGATCCGTCACAGGGCAGCATCACGCGCTGATCAACTACCTAAGAAAAGTAATCCTCTCCAAATACAAATCAGAAAGCAGGCAGCTGCGAAAGCAAGCCGTTCATTATTGTTTGATTGGTACAGAGTTATACTATCGGGTTGTCAGCGGCCCAGAGGTAACATCTTCAGGCTCAGCACCCTCGAACAGGGAAGCCCAAGCACATGGCCCCGAACCTTCCGAGGATCGAGCATAAAGTATCTTTCGCTTTTTAAAAGCATTTATTTTTATGTTTAAGTTCAGTTTAACTTTGATCGTAGTATTTTCACACTCATCAATCATGTTGCGGGTTTTCACCCACAACATCTCAGGCCTAGCGCCCTTTTATTAATAAAACTACTATTTCTACTTAGTTTTTCTTATTCAGATCCATCTATAATCCAACTATTCATAGCCCCGTCCAGACCTAAGTTGAAGTAATACACTCACTTTTTGCAACAAAAAGTAGGGTACACTACTCTCTTAGAACTAGATCATGTCTAGCTCAGCCACCAGGCATTACTCGTACATTGAACTCGTTAATTCAACAACTACACCTACATGCCAACGGGGATGCCCATTCTCATAGTGCCAAAAAGTCTTAAATACTCGAGTCACTAAGAAGAGACATTCGAAGTCGGATGCAAAAATGCCTGTTTCCGCATGGGCTAAAGTCATCCTATTGTGGGCGCAACTTAAGCCGTCACCTACTGAAGCAAATGAAGCACCCTTCGGTGCGCACACCCGTCTCTTGAAGACACTAGGCTAGAAAGGCACACAAAATATACTGCTTGACTACACATTACACAACATGTAATTACACAAGTATGTACAAACAGCCCGTAGGCTCATAATATTCAATTAGTTATTCCTGAATACAACATTGTTCACAATAATTGTAAATAAAAGGAAGACTAAAAACAAAGAGCTCATCAGGATTAACATGGCTGAAAGTCCTTCATCTGGATTGTAGCTACAAGTCGTAAACAGTCCAGAGTTCTTATTTTCTTCTGGCAGCTCGAGATATGTCGGCCTGAGCATCCCTTCAAGGCACGCGACTGTTGGTTCAACCAAAGCCCGTCTGCTTGATCAAAGCAAGGGACCTCAGAAGTGTCTGAGTACAGGCCTAACCTTCTCCATCTTGCTCGCTGAACTTAAAGAGAAACTTAGAAACTTGCCGCAGAGCTTAGAAAGAAACTTGACCATCCGAGTCAACCTCGATTGGTCAAACCAGAGCGTACAGCCCCACAAATCTTTACGTACAAACAGGAACTCACCTGGGATGGAGAGGCTTGAGCTTGGAACCTACCACAAGGGAGCCTCTTCCCTCGGGTATCCCACAGCCAACGGCCGATGAGGCGTTGCAACAGTGATACGATCGAACCAGCAGAACCAAGAGACAGACCAGAGCTGTAACCGAAGTCAGAGGTTGGCGACTCGCTAATCCACTCATGACCTAGAGATCTCTCCTCTTTTCTGTTATGAAACAGACTCAGACAAGTAGGCTTCAACCCTACTCAGTCAAATAGGCAACCTAAGCACCTGAGAAATCCTGGCGAAGAAAACACATGACAGCTGAAAGGGCTAAGCATCCTGACCCCGCATGACAAGAAAAATATCACAGCAACCGCTGTGTTAGAAGATTAACGCACCGTAATCAGTGCACATAACACAATGAAGATATCCCAAAGGACATCGTTAGAATCTTGATCAAACTTCATGACTCGGGGAACTTTATTCGTTTCTTCGTGGACGAAGAAAGAAAGGAAAATAACTACAAAAAAGTTTACTCCTACGGTTCCCTCATGAATCATCCATTCGGAACGGAGAAGGTTTTCTTGGAATATCAAACCAGGATTGAACGCAAATATTTTGAAGAAAGAAAAGTTTCTCACTATCATAAGAAATTGTTGAAGAAGTAAAGTATTTTCTGAAGAAGAGTTTGTGATTTTTCTACTATCATGAATTCCCTATTTATAGGCAGAAAAGAGATAAGGATAGCATATGAAATGGCCAAGCATCATTATTATTGGAGATATGAAACGATTCAGAGTAGTTAATGGCAGTCCTTGGAAAGGTGCATGGAATCGGTACCAACCAATCAAATGAAAGCACGCGGTTTTCACGAAGAAATCATCATCATTCTTGGTCAAAGAGACTGCGAGTCTCTAGGAGTCAGTGAGATATCTTTTCACATCCGTCTTGCACGCCACATTCACTTCTTGACTGCTTGCATCAGCACTCAGCATGTGGGGGATTGATTGTGTAGGCAATAATACGTCGCCTACTATTACGGGGATATAAGTCTAGCTGGCGAGACTAGAGTTATCTTATAAGTCACCGGGCGTAAAGGATACACGCCTATTCTAAGAGTTACGACCGTTCAGGCGGTACAGGACAAAGGGCATATATCCTGCCACCTTAGGGTTACAGTCTCGTAGTTAGGGTTTCGTATATACCACCGCCTTGAGTTATAGGCCCATAGTCTTATTAGTCTTTGTATTTTACCTTAATTAAGACAGGATATCCACTACTATAGATACCCCTCCTTACATTGTATTGTACAACAAAGCGATTCACCACAGAATCCGGCTATTCTCAAGGAATAATACTACTTTACTTTTCTTGTTCATTATTTCTCTCTTTTATTTACTTAATTTTCCATCGTATTTACTGTATTTCTTGTGACCTCATTCTGAATTAATTATTTAACATAGGCGACCAATTTTAAGCATAAAAAGGAACCTCTAAACCTATGTTGTTGGGTAGTTAGTTGTGTTTATTCAGACAATTTGTGTTTATGTCCATCATATATATATGTTCCAATGGGTTTATCTTATGTTATTATGTGTTAGTCTTATATCATTCTGGTTTGCTTGGATAATTTTTTATTGTTCTCAAGTAAATTTTATATCATTTGAATTGATTCAATTGATAGGGTTCACCCGACAGGTCTAAGTGAGGTAGTTGGGATCCGGCACGGCCTAACCAAAAATTTGGGTCGTGTTAGTTGGTATCAGAGCCCAATTTAGAGTCATTCCAGACCATGACAGTGTCTAATATAGTCTTGCTGATCGAGCAGAGACGTCCATACCTATCTAGGAGAGGCTATGGTAGGATTTAAGCAGTTTCTTTTATTTCTTTCCCCGTCGTGCGTGAGTCTTCTTATCCGAAGTTAAATATCTTTGTTAATTCTTTCGCAGTAAATAGTGAGAATGCATGCGACTGCTCAGTGAGAGCTGGAGGAGCCAGCAGCTGCCCCTATGCCTGCTACTCCGCGAGGTGGAGGTGTTGGTCGTGATAGAGGTCGTGGTAGAGCTCGTGGTCGAGGCAGAGGTAGAGTTGCTCGGGCTGCGAGGATGGTGGATTATGCTAATCCAAATACAGAGGTTACAGCAGCGCCAGCTCCTACTGGGTGGGGGGAGCAGGGTTTATTTATTCCCCTGGCACTTCATGATGCTTTTATGAGATTCTTGGCAACTCAGATGCCCCAGGGACCTCCCTTGCCTCAAGCTGCGGTAGATGCTCCTCTTTCTCAGGCTGCGGTAAATATTGGTGCTCAGGCTTAGGGAGCCCTTATTCCCGCTCCAAATGTAGCCTAGCTGGTTATGTTCCACAGGCAGCGCGTGTTGTGCCTCCAGTTGTTCAGGTTGGTAGTAAGCCAAGGTAGCAGATCAGGTCGATAATCCGGCGAGGTCGTATAATTTTAGCAGACTTAATCCTCTACATTCTTCGGTCATACATCAGATTTGCCCCATGAGTTCCTAGATCCATGCCAGCGTATTGTAGAGGCGTTGGTTATCTTGAGCAGTACGGAGTTGAGTATACCACCTTCCAGTTTGAGGGTCCAGCTATATCTTGGCGGACCGCACTTCGATCAACTAGGCAGAGCTTGCCTAAGCTAACCTGGAGTGAGTTCTCCTACCGGTTCATGGAGAAGTTTCTTCTTCGAAGTTAGAAGGATGAGAATAGGAGGCAGTTTGAGAGGATAGGATAGGATAACCTATCAGTCTCGAAGTATGAGCTTTTATTCTCTGAGATGTCTGCGTATGCTCCAGATCTTGTGCAGGAGCCCTCTAAGAGGGTCAGACGTTTTATTGATGAGCTTTCTCTTTATTTGAGGTCCAAGGTGGCTCGTGAGATTGAGGCCAGGACTCTATTTGATGTTGTCGTTGATATTGCTTGGAGGTATGAGACATATCATAAATTAGAGTAGGACGAGTTAGAGCGAGATAGTAAGAGATCTCATAGTCCAGGGCATCCTAATACCTTATCTGGATGTAAGAGTTATCAGCAGTAGGGTAGGGCACCTGATAGGCCAACTTAGTCTATGGCGCATGGTTCTTAGAGTGCGTCAGGGCCTCAGCAGGGTCAGCCCCAGTTTTATTCTAGTAGCCACCAGTAGTTTGGTTCAGGGTGTTTTCATTGTCGTGATCCATGGCATTATAAGAAGGATTGTCTTTATCTTCAGCAGGGTAGTAGTCGTCCCCTACGGCACTTACGTCGCCTTAGGGTGCTCCTTTAGTATCTCAGTCAGCTAGAGGTGCACCACCGCCCAGCAGGGGGCGCAGTGCATGGTTCTAGTGGTCTCTCCAGGGGTGATTCTCAAAGTGGTGGCTCAGCTCAGCCGCAGAGACAACTTTATGCATTGCTAGCAGGGCAGGATGCCGAGGCATCTCCAGTTGTTAATACATGTATTTTATTTACCTGTGGTCGAGATGCATATTCTTTGGTGGATTCGGGATCTACCTATTCCTATGTTTCTCCTTATTTTGCTGTGGGATTTCATGTTAATTGTATGTGTCTCTGTGATCCATTTTGTGTTTTTGCTCCTATCGGACACTTCATTGTAGTAGATCGAGTTATCCTGCCTGTATTATATTATTTTGGGGTCGTAAGACCCTAGTGGATCTTCTGATTCTAGAGATGGTTGATTTTGATGTTATCATCGGCATGGATTGGTTGGCGTCGTGTTATGCTACCTTGGATTGTCATGGTTGATTTTGATGTTATCATCGACATGGATTGGTTGGCGTTGTGTTATGCTACCTTGGATTGTCATGCCAAGTCTGTTCAATTGTCTCTTCCTTGTTCAGAGCCGGTAGTGTGGCAGGGTTCTCAGTTTCCATCTACATCGCGTATTATCTCGTATATGTAGGCAAGGCGGATGATAAATAAGGGGTGTTTGGCGTATCTAACCATGGTTCGAGATACGTCTATGGAGATGTCATCCCTTGAATTAGTCCTTGTTGTGAGGGTGTTTCCTGATATGTTTCAAGATGATATTCTATGACATCCTCCAGATCGGGAGATCGAGTTTGGCATTAATGTAGTGCTAGGGGCTAAGCCTATTTCTATCCCTCCCTAACGTATGTCACCATCAGAGTTGAAGGAGCTGAAGGAGCAGTTGTAGGCTTTGCATGATAAGGGATTTATTAGGCCGACTGTTTCTCCATAGGGCGCTCATGCTCTGTTCTTGAAGAAAAAAGGATGGGACCATGCAGATGTGTATTGATTATCGGCAGCTAAATAAGGTCACCATCAAGAACAAGTATCCCTTGCCTCGTATTGATGATTTGTTTGATCAATTGCAGGGTGCCTGATTCTTTTCTAACATTGATTTGCAGTCTGGTTAACATCAGTTGAAGATTCGAGAGTCAAATATTCAAAGGACTGCTTTTAGGACTCGTTACGGCCATTACGAGTTCCTAGTTATGTCTTTTGGACTGACTAATGCCCCTGCAGCTTTTATGGATCTCATGAACCAGGTATTCAAGTCGTTCCTTGATTCCTTTGTCATTGTCTTCATTGATGACATTCTCATATATTCTTGTAGTCGTGAGGAACAAGATTATCATTTGAGTGTGGTTCTTCAGACCCTCCGCAATTGTAAGTTGTATGCCAAGTTCTCAAAATGCGAGTTCTGGCTTGATTCTGTGGCATTCTTGGGTCATGTGATATCCAGTGAGGGTATTAAAGTGGACTCGCAGAAAATTGAGGCGGTGCAGAATTGGCCTCCTCCTACCACTCCGACGGAGATCTGTAGCTTCCTTGGATTATGAGGTTATTATCAGAGATTCGTGGAGAAATTCTCCACTATTGCAGCTCCCTTAACTTACTTGACTCAGAAGGTGGTTCAGTTTCGATGGTCCAATGAGTGAGAGGCAAGCTTCTGGAAGCTCAAGGCCTTATAGACTTCAGCTCTAATGTTATCTCTTCCTTTGTGCACATGCAGATTTGTAGTCTATTGTGATGCTTCTGGTGTGGGTCTTGCATGTGTTCTTATGCAGCATGGGAAGGTGATTGCTTATGCTTCCAGGCAGCTGAAGCCAAATGAGAAGAATTATCCGACTCATTATCTGGAGTTGGCAGCTGTGGTCTTCGCTCTGACGATTTGAAGGCACTATCTTTACGGCGAGCCTTGTGAGGTGTATACCCATCACAAGAGCTTGCAGTATCTCTTATCTCAAAAGGATCTTAATGGCCGGCAGTGGAGGTGGCTTGAATTGATTAAAGATTATGAACTCACAATCCGCTATCATCCTGGGAAAGCGAATGTGGTAGCAGATGCTTTGAGCAGGAAGTTTATAGGCAGCTTGGCTTTCCTTTATGCTAACGTGAGACCATTGGCCCGAGGGTTACAGTCCCTTAGCAACTCCGGCATGAGATTTCTTCGGTAAGATTCCAGCCGAGTCTTGGCATGTATTGTGGCTGAGTCTTCCTTAGTTAGCCAGATTAAGGGAAGATAGTTTGAGGATCCTTATTTGAAAGATTTGTGTGCTCGTATCCTAAAGTAGAGGAGTTCCCTCTTTCGAGCTTGATTCTAATGATGTTCTTCGGTTTAATGGTCGACTCTGTGTCCCTGATGTGGGCGATCTAAGACAGTCTGTGCTCTGCTAGGCTCATAGCTCACGTTATTCTATTCATCCTGGCATTACTAAGATGTACCAGGACCTTCAAGAGCTATATTGGTGGAAGAGGATGAAAATAAACGTGTTCGATTATGTGTATCGTTGCTTGAACTGTTAGCAGGTTAAGTTCGAGAACCGGCGACCTGCAGGCTTAGCTCATGCATTGCCCATTCCTTAGTGGAAGTGGGAGCAGATCACGATGGATTTTATGGTTGGTCTTCCAAAGACCTTGTGGTGCCATGATTCAGTCTGGGTTATTGTTGACAGGCTGACTAAATCAACCCACTTTATCCTTGTGAAGACTACTGATTCAGCTCAAAAGTTGGCCCGGGTATTCATTGAGCAGGTGGTTAGGCTGCATGGTACTCATGTTTCTATTATCTCATATAGGGGTTCCTAGTTTACTTCTCGGTTCTGGGAGACTTTTTAGAGGGAGTCGGGGACCCAGGTGCAGTTAAGCAGGGCATTCCATCCTCAGACTGATGGTCAATCCGAGCGGGTTATGCAGGCTTTGGAGGATATGCTGAGAGCTTGTGAATTAGACATTGTAGGCCACTAGGATGATCATTTGGCCTTTGCAGTGTTTTCTTATAATAATAGCTATCAGTCTTCTATCCAGATGGCTCCATTTGAGGCCTTATATGGGCGTCGATGCCATTCTCTGGTTGGCTGGTTTGAGACTCGAGATTTAGAGGTGATAAGTTCAGAGATGGTTCGCTAGACTCTGGACACGGTTCGTATTATTCAGGATCCTGTTCGAACGCTCAGAGCAGGCAAGTATAATACTCGAACCAGAAGAGCCGAGAGTTAGAGTTCGAGGTCGGCGACATGGTATTTCTGAAAGTGTCGTCGATCCGGGGTATAAAGAGATTTGGGAAGAAAAAGAAGATTAGTCCCAGATTTACTGGCCCTTTCCATATCGAAAAGCGCATTAGTAAGGTTGCTTATTGGCTCGATTTTCCAGCATCTATGCCAGTTCATCCAGTCTTTCATGTGTCAATACTTCAGAAATGCATCCGAGATCCTTCTGAGGTAATCGAGATAGATCCAGCTCAGCTAGATGTGAATATGAGGAGTCTCCAGCTGTCGTAGTTGGTAGAGACATCCGAAAGCTGCGTTCTAAAGAAATTCTGATGGTGAAGGTGCGATGGCACAGCCTTCCTCACGAGGAGGATACTTAGGAGCTCGAGCCGAGCATGCAGGATAGATATCCCCACTTGTTTGAGGCATCAAGTATATTAATGTAGCCCGAACCCGTGCTGATCAACTGTTCAATCCATCGAGGCCGATGACACGAAGCCATGCCAAGCTCTTACATGATATTCACATTCAGTTGGCGTGGTCGGGAGAAAGTAACCGTTCGGAAATGGAGTGGCCGAGTACAAGATTCGAAGGCTTCATCTTCAAGCTCGAGCCCGAAGAAGGAAGCAACCGAACACTCAATATCGGCATCGAACATTAAAACAAACAACCCAAGAGAGAGCGTCTGAGTTCAAGAATTCGAGCTCAAGTGTTCGAGACCAAATGAGTGTCTGAACACTTAACTTACTCAACCTTGCGTGGCTTATCCTTATTGGTCTCCTGTGACTGTTTACTATTTTACCCTTAGTATTGTCTATATAAACCTCCTTTCATTTCATTTGTAGATACCTAGACTTCGATATTGAATATTGAATGAGAGTAGTCGATAGCACTTTCTTTATTGTCTTAGATGTGAGTAAACCCGATGTGGGCCTTCAGAACTTGTGGCTTTCGGTGACTCCGATTGAACAATTCCTCTTTGATCATTCAGTTTGCAAGAGGCATTGTTCTCTTGAGGATTGTTGCATAGCTTAGGTGCTCTTTCCTTCTACTTGAATCGTACTGTGACCAGTTCCTCGGTGCTGTTCAAGCAAGAAAAGCTGTGTCAAGCTTCTATCTTTATTTTTCGCTGTTTGTCTTCGGTTGCTAAGCCTAATCTCCGATTAGCATGCACCATCTTGGTATCAGAGGAAGGTTCGGGTTTGTTTTGAAAACCCCAATCATGTTCTTTATTTTTATTTTGGTGCGTTTGTGTCTTTTGTTTCCGTTTTCGTGTTTTTGTTATTGTTCTTGTGTTGTTACTGTTGGTGTTTCTATTTTACAAAAAAAAAAAGTGAAAAGAAGAAAATTCAAAAATTTGATTGTTGGTTGGTTGTTTGAATCGAACAACCACAGATTTGTGATCACCATTGTTGGGAGGTTCGAACAAGTACCCATCGTACATCATCCGACGACTAGGGTTTCTTGATGATTTTTGAACTGTTCTTGACGTTGGTAGCATTGTTATCGAACCCCATTTGATTTTGGTTGTTATCATTGAAGACTGGTGATTTTTAATTGATTTGGGTCAAAGTTTGGTGATTAAATTTCAAAGTTCAGTCGACTAGTGATGCAATACGAACCAGGCTCACCTGTTCAATTCATCAAGATAATCCACTGAGGAGTCACATGACGCCCACGATCAAAGTGTGGCCGGAATGGAAGATGTCGAAGACTGCCTCGCCGAGCAACAACGATGGAAATCCACCGAGCAGACAACAAGTGACCGATGCTGACACTGACTTCAGAAGTTATGAGACCGAGCACAACTTATGAAAGCTCAACGATCAAGTTTGAGGCCGAAGCTGAAAGCAACCGAACCAAAGAAGAACGACGCCGAGCAGTGAATCGACCGAAGGGCTACAAATGTGTCCGAGGCAGGAGAGCGTTCGATTCTAATTGTGACCGAGGCAAACAACCGTCCGGCTCAAATGTGTTCGAGCAGAGCTGCCGAACACATAAAACCGCTTCAGCCCTGCGTGGCTTTATCTTATTGGTCACCTGTGACCCTTTTACTATTCTGTCCTTTATATTGTCTATATAAACTCCTAGCATAGCTCATTAGGGGATAGTTAGCTGATATTGAATTGAGAGAATAGAGATAGAATTGGTCGAGCCATTCTTGTTGTAGCCCGAGGCTTCGTGTATGCCTTCTTAGGCTTGGAACCGAAATGGATTTCATCCCTAGTATGAATCCTTGTTAGGTTCAAGTTTCATCTTCTCCCTTGGATAATCAATCAATATTTTGATTCGGATTATCCATTCTTTCTTCTATTTCTGTTCTCCCCCAACCCCGATTTCTTGTTATCTTGGTTACTTTATTGCTTCCGCATCTTTATCCTTATCGTTTCCGCGTCGTGTTCTTATTGTTTCCGATTGCTAGCTTGTCTTCGGATTTAGCTTGCATCAGTTTGGTATCAGAGCAAGGATTGGAATTCGTTCTTACTAATCCACGTTCCTTGTTCATTCTATCTTTACTTTACTGTTGGTGTTCTTATTTTACAAAAAAAAAAAGTGAAAAGAAGAAAACTCAAAATTTGTGTTGATTGTTTGGATTAAACAATCACATATTCGGAGTCACCACTATGTAAGGAATCGATTGAGTACCCGACGTACAACATTTGTAACTAGGGTTTTTCCGTCGTTTTGGACCGTGTTCTTGACGTGGTGAAGTTGAATTCGAACCCCAGTCGTGTTCTGGCGTTTATCGGCGAAAACTGGAGGCTGTTGATGAAATTGGGTCGATTTTAGTGCTTAAAAATTGAAGTTCCACTATTTAGCCACCGTCCGTACATCGGAACATTGTTAAATTGTTAACAGTGTACGGACGACACCATAGCTAGCCTTAGCTCGGCTTGGAACTGAACAATTTCTCCGTTGTAAAACCGGAGACGACCCAAATCTTGAGCTTAATCTGTTGTTAGTGGACTGTGAACGAATCTTGAAAATTGTCCATACACCGGAGTAAAGGTTCACTGTTCCATTGAAGAAGAAAGGGGTAAACTGTTAAAATCAAAAACCCCAGGTGAAAAGTTGTCGGCTAGAAAAAGGAAAGCGGATAAGGTTAAACCCTATCTGAACCGAGGAGGAAACACTTGTACCGAGGTCACGTGTTCGGAGATTCCGAAGCAGAACCGAGGGGAGGTAGATTCTCTTAGGATTTCACTTTTCTTGTGTCCGAATATTCTCGATAGTGGATCTCTGGAGTAATTCTTTCTACTCGAGGTCGTATTATCAAATTTGAGCTTAATAGGACTCGTGAGTGGGGTGACCGAAGTCCAATTTTCGTAGACAATTCTTTGACTCCCCGTGCGCAGTTAAATAGCTACCGTTCTATCGAGTCATATAAACTCCTTCCGAACCTAGACTTGGAAAGTACTGGTTGTGACTTATCACTCCGGCTTCCTAACAAGAAGACAAGGCCAACTTGAGTGGAAAAAGGCTAAGTGGTGAGAACAATAGAGTGAGGTCACAAAAGCCAACGACCTTGAGTGTAAACACGAGTGGAAAGAAAATTGAGTGAACATTACTCGAGTGATACACGTGAGGGAGTGAACTTGTGAGGTCCTTTACTCTTGTTTGTTGCAGCTATGCCTTCGGATGATGATGACTACGGAGGGTGTGATTCATATGGAGATGATGGAGACTATGGTTCCTACGGAGGTGATGATTGTTATAACGACACCGGGGACTATGGCTCTTACGAAGACGAAGCAGGTCACTATGGTGAATACGAAGACGAAGAAGACTACGAAGCTTGTGAAGATGAACGAGAAGATTCTTATGCTTCGGGTCAAGAATACGAAGGTAGTGACGCTTCGAGGTATGCTGACTCTACTTACTCTCATTGTGATGATCTTGAATACGATGAATGTGACATCGGGGAAGTCGATGATGAAGTTGATCGAGTGAACTATTCGATGTCATCTTCCTTCGGTGTCTCGTATGGAGCACAAGAGGGTAGTAGAACTCCTTCCATCGGGTTGGGAGGAGGTGGTGGAGGTTGTTCCATGGGAGGAGGAAGACTTGCAACTCTGAGTTGTGACACACGTTTTAATGCTTTCAATTCCTATGGGAAGGGTGGCTCGAGGAGCACTGGTGGTTGTGGACCCGAGGAGGGTAGAGGAGGTTTCTACCGAACTCCTTCTCCGAGGAGAAGTTCTTACGGGATCCATACTAAAACTCCTCCCTCGACTTTCAACAATACTTTTAAAGTTGGAAGAGTGAAAGGAAGTGGGAGATATCCAGTGGTGTTGCCACTAGTGGAGGAATAAGGAGAACCCAAGGTGTTGGTCTTGATGGATTGGGACACTCAAGTTCTTACTTGGATCTTCCTATACGAAACTTGGGTAGAAGCAGGTTCGCTGTTGAGGTGAATGGTTATGGAGGAAATTTGCTCAGGATTGGAGATACCGATGTCAATTGCATTAGCGCTTCTTTGGTACGGACCCTAAAAATGCCATGCTATAAATTGAAACAACCTTATACGTATAAGGGAGCGAGGGTTTCATATGAGGCTCGAGTGCTCATATCCCATAGAGGTTATAGAGATTATGTTTGGTGTGACGTGTATTCCATGCCCGATTTTGATGTTTGGCTAGGAGACCCATGGTTGCACAACAAACAGTTGCTATATGTTGATGAGAGGGATGTATACCTTGTGTACAACGAAGAGTTGCAACTGCTATATGAGTTTACGCCTCATGGGTTAAAGGGAAAGATGTCCATTGGCGCATATGCTTGGGTGTAACAGATGAGAAAAGAGCGAGAACTCCAATCCAGGATCGAAAGAGTGCCATCGAGGAGTCCTACGAACACGAGGAACAGTGGAACAAGTGCAAGAAAAGAGTCGACCGAAGTCAATACTGTGAACCCGAAGCCACGAGCTTTGAAGCCAATTGGTTCACCGACAACAAAAGAGGAGACCTCGGTTGATGAGTCTTCGAGTCTGAGACTTCGGGTTGATGTTAAAAGTCCACCTACTCCAGCTATGGGTATTCTTGGGCCTCGACCCAACTCACCCGAATATGAGAGACAAAAGATCGAGAGGAGTAAGGGAGTGACCGGTGACAACTCTCGAGAGGAAAAAGGAGAGGTTGTGTTGAGTGATGTGAGTGAGTTGTCACCACCCGAACCCATACTTGACCTTGAAAGAAAAATGAGGGAAAAGAAAGAGGGAAAAAGAATCATTGAGAGTGAGGACACCCCTTATTCTAACCTTAACCCTTTATCTTTTTCTTCTACTTGCTAGAATTCTTGTGTAGGTACTCTTGGAAACAAATCGAAGGAGCCTCAACTCTGTTCCGAAATAGATAGACAAGGTGAAGAAAATCTTTCATGTAAGCTTTACGGTGAAGAAACAACTTATGACACTCCGGAGGCAGTGAGAGAGACCGAAGGCCACTCCGAGGTAAGTGTTCGATTTCCTTCCCATGAGCATGATACTTCCTTGTCTTGTGAAATTGCTAGAGAAAACTCCATGCTAGTTGATGATTTGTATGACTACAATGTGTTTGCAACTAGTGTAGAGTCGAATGGTCAACCTATGAATGAATGCGAAGCACTAGTTGAGAGGATTGATAAGCCACATCATGATGTGAGCTCGATTTTTATCGAACCTCTCTTTAGTGATGAAGTTGTCGTTGACCTTGCTTGTGACCCTTGTTATGACACACCACCGATCTTTGATAAAGGGAAAAATGAGTTGTTTGATCATACCCTTGTTGAAATTATTGCCTATGGTGGATCTCTGTGTTGTAGTGAGAATGATGATACCCTTGAGGAGTCCTTAGTGGATGAGTTGGATCGGATTATATTCGATGACTCCTCAAGTGTGGACGATGATCTGAGTTTGGATGCACCTTTGATGGGTAGTGAACTTGTTTTCACTAATCCTTTGTTCGAAGGAGATAGTGATGTGCATCCGACTCGAGGAGAGTATAAACCACCTCGGTTTGGAAAGCTTAACCCCGTAGACAATCCATTATTTGAGACCTTCTTCGAAAGCTTGTCCAACGAGAAGGATTTTCTTGGAGGTAATTCTGGAGGTGAAAAGCTACCTCTTGGTGTGTATAAGATTGCTTTTAAGAAGGGGAGTGGAGAATTCGATGTTAGTTGTCGAGTCAATCATTTTACTTGCTCCATCCCACATGTTGATCACACCTCGAGTATCGTGCATACCGAAGTCCATAAGCCCCATGGTGATAAAAGTGAATTGAGGGCTCGGTATGATGACCATGGGTTTAGAAGTAATAGGTCCTTTGATCACAACATCGTACATGCAAAGTGTCCTATTGATCTCTTCGATTACCCATGTGATCGATACAGTTTCTATTTGAGCCAAGAACTTGTTGTTTCCTTCGGAGACATAGGCTGTTTGATTTGCATTGATGCTTGGCTCTACCATAAGAGTGTGTTTTCCACACTTTTAAACACTAACCTACTTTCGAAGTAGGAAGCTTTGTTTGTCACTGCTTCGTTTGCAGGTCTTGTCGGTTTGATTTCGAGGACGAAATCCTTTCAAGAAGGGGAGGATGATGCAATACGAACCAGACTCACCTGTTCGATTCATCAAGATAGTCTACCGAGGAGTCACATGACGCCCACGATCAAAGTGTGGCCGAAATGGAAGATGTCGAAGACTGCCTCGCCGAGCAACAACGATGGAAATCCACCGAGCAGACAACAAGTGACCGATGCTGACACTGACTTCGGAAGTTATGAGACCGAGCACAACTTATGAAAGCTCAACGATCAAGTTTGAGCCCGAAGCTGAAAGCAACCGAACCAAAAAAGAACGACGCCGAGCAGTGAATCGACCGAAGGGCTACAAATGTGTCCGAGGCAGGAGAGCGTTCGATTCTAATTATGACCGAGGCAAACAAGCGTCCGGCTCAAATGTGTTCGAGTAGAGCTGCCGGACACATAAAACCGCTTCAGCCCTGCGTGGCTTTATCTTATTGGTCACCTGTGACCCTTTTACTATTATGTCCTTTATATTGTCTATATAAACTCCTAGCATAGCTCATTAGGGGATAGTTAGCTGATATTGAATTGAGAGAATAGAGATAGAATTGGCCGAGCCATTCTTGTTGAAGCCCGAGGCTTCGTGTATGCCTTCTTAGGCTTGGAACCGAAATGGATTTCATCCCTAATATGAATCCTTGTTAGGTTCAAGTTTCATCTTCTCCCTTGGATAATCAATCAATGTTTTGATTCAGATTATCCATTCTTTCTTCTATTTCTGTTCTCCCCCAACCCCGATTTCTTGTTATCTTGGTTACTTTATTGCTTCCGCGTCTTATCCTTATCGTTTCCGCATCGTGTTCTTGTTGTTTTTGATTGCTAGCTTGTCTTCGGATTTAGCTTGCATCAACTAGCCACCGTCCGTACACCAGAAAATTATTACATTGTAACAGTGTACGGACAAAGTGAAGCTGTTACTTAGCTCGATTTGGAACTTTAATCTTCTCTATCATTGAAAGTTACCGGAGTGAAGAACGACCCAGAATCTCTGTTAAATCGTTGACTGTGAATAAAGTTTAAAGTTGTCCGTACACCAGAGTAAGAAATTCACTGTTCCATTGAAGAAGAAAGGGGTAAAGTGTTAAATCCAAAACCCCAAGTGAAATTTTTGTCGGCAAGAAAAGGGAAAGTGGATAAGGTTAAACCCTAATATGTACCAAGGGGGGACAACTTTTGTCCGTACAGAGGTGACGTGACCGGGGATTCCAAAAGAGGAATCGAAGGGTAGATTCTCCTAGGGTTTCAATTTTTCTAGTGATCGATAAATCTCGTTAGTGGATCTCTGGAGTAATTTCTTCTACTCGAGGTCGTACTAATTTGTTTGAGCTTTTAGGAACTCGTGCGAGGGGTAACCGAAGTCAAAAATTTCATAGACAATTCTTTGACTTCCTGAGCGCAGTTAAAACAGCTTCCGTTCCATCGAGTCGAACATAACGTCACTATTCCCAAAGAGTCAGTGACTATTATCGAACTTGAAGGATCTTAGAGGACATTGATCAATCCGACGAAGCCACTTGAAGGATCTTAGGTGACAAGTTCTTTGAGAGACCAAAACCTTACCCAAAATTTGAGTGGACCCGAGCGCCACCCAATAAAAGTGAGGAAGTGTGTGAGGTGACTTCTAACCTTAACTTTTTTTGGGTCTTCGATTTGTGCCGGAACAATGGCTGGAAATGGAGAAAAGGGCATTGCAGCACCCGAGGTGTCGTTAGCTGATCTCATGGCTGCGATACAAGGCATCAGTGTCGAGGTAAAAGGAGTAAGTGCTCGAGTAGCTAACCTCGAGCAAAGGAGTGCGTCAGTGGCCTTACCTGGGTCCGGCGCTGGTACTAGCAACTCCACTCCTATGAAACCAGAGTAATTTGCTAAGCTGGTTCATCAACAACAGTTGAAGAACGAGGCTGTACGAAATAAAGCTATGGGCAATCCCCGAGCTGAACAACACTTGGGCAATTCCTAAGAGGAACAACAAAACTTGGGCAATCCCCAAGCTAGTCATCAAAACTTGAGCATTCCCCGAGGTGAAAGAATACAACTTCCAAGGGCCCGAACACAAGTCGTGGTCGTTGATGAAGGGGTCAATGAAGGAGAATTTCCCGAGGTCGAAGTTTTGTATGAGCCACCATTCATTCAACGAAAGCAGGTTCAGCGAGGTCGTGGAAATTTCTGAGGTCGAGGCTGAGGTGTAAATGTTGATCGATATATTGAGCGTGAGGCTGATGACTACTATGATGAATATCCGGAACAAATCTGAGCTGCTCGAGATTCAAACTTGAACAGTGTCAAGATCACTATTCCACCCTTCAGAGGAAATAGTGATCCGAACCAATATCTTGATTGGAAGATTCAACTGGAACGAATCTTCGAAACAAATGAGATGATCGAAGAGAGAACAGTTGCACATGTTATTGCTTCGTTCGAGGCATATGCATCAACATGGTGGGAGGCTGAAAAAAAATTGAGGCGAAGGAATGCTTATCCCGAGGTCACCACATGGTTGCAGTTGAAAAGAGCAATGGATGCTAAGTATGTGAATGCCAAATATCAGTAGGAACAACTTCGGAAGCTCTTCGAGTTGAAACAAGGGTCCAAATCGATCGAAGAATACTATGATGAGTTCGAAAGAATTCAATTGGCTCTTGATTTGGAAGAAGATGATGAGCAAGCCATCATTCGATTCAAAAATAGCTTGACTCGAGATGTATCCTCTTAATTGAGACTGCATGTGTATCAAACTTTGGAAGATGTATTTCAGGCAGTCGTTGATGCTGAGAAATGGGTGAAAGACGACAAAGCAAGCCGGTATCGAGGAGTCAGTACTTCAACTCCTTCAAACCGAGGTAAAGAATGGAGGAGTCCGAACCCAACAAATGCCAACATTGGCCGTGATCAAAAGAAACGCTTCGAGAGTGGAGTGACCGTTAATCAACCCAAAGACATGGGAGGTAAAGCTCAACTCAATACTCCCAGTGCTTCAAAAATTCAGTGTCGCAAGTGTAGGAGTTATGGTCATATAGCAAGAGACTATCCGACTCGTCATATCATGGCAATGCTCGATGACGGAACCGTCCATGAGCAAGTGAGTGACTCCAAGGATGAAGTAGTCGAGGAGACTGATCGAGCTGAATCTAAGAATGATGGATGTGACGCCACCGAGGATGATCATCTGGATGTTCTTTTAGTTGTTTGAAGGAACTTGAGTACCATGGTCATGGAAGATGAAGATGATAACTAAAAGGGAAAACTCTTCCATGCCCGATGTCGAGTGAAGGGGAAGGTGTGTTCGATGATCATTGATTCAGGCAGCTGTGCAAATGTGGTAAGCCAAACCTTGGTTTCACAAATGGGAATGCTTACTACTAAACATCCCCGACCATACAAGCTCTAGTGGTTGAATGAGTGTGGAGAATTAAGAGTGGCGAAGCAAGTGTTAATCAAATTTCAAGTGGGAGTATATCATGACGAGATGATGTTTGATGTGGTACCGATGCAAGCTTGTCATTTGCTTCTTGGGCGACTGTGGCAACATGATCGATCTGTTATCCACAACGGTCGAACCAACACTTACACTGCTAAGCTCGAAGGGGAGATTTTATACTCCAACCTTTGTCTCCGAAACAAGTCAGCGAGGACTATAAACGGATGAGAGAGCTGAAAGAAGCGGTCAAAACAAAGACTTCCATCGGAGTACCAATTGTGGCCGAAGCTAGAACTCCACCACCCATGGTCAACAACATCTGTGCAATTATGCAGTCGGGTGAGTACTTACAAGGGAACGACACCGGTCGAATGATGATTTGCCTCGTGCACAAGGGTATCCTTCTAAATTCTAATAATGATTTTACTAACAATAACCCTTTGCGTAGTGCTGTTCAAAGTGTTTTGCAGAACTTCGGAGATATGTTTCCTGATGAAATGCCAGGTGGATTGCCTCCGTTGAGAGGAATCGAGCACCAAATTGACTTCGTACCGGGGTCTCAAATCCCCAACAAGCCTGCATACCGGTGTAATCCCACAGACACCAAAGAGCTCCAAAGGCAGGTGGATGAATTACTGAACAAGAGCCTTGTTCGAGAGAGCTTGAGTCCTTGTGCCGTTCATGTTATCCTTGTCCCGAAGAAAGATGGAACATGGCGAATGTGCGTTGATTGCCGAGCAGTCAACAAAATTACGGTAAAGTATTGTCATCTTATCCTTCGATTAGATGACATGCTAGATGAGTTAAGTGGTTCTTCATGCTTTTTGAAGATAGATCTTCGGTCCGGTTACCACCAAATCCGAATGAAACCTGGAGATGAGTGGAAGAGTGCATTCAAAACCAAATTCGATCTCTATGAATGGTTAGTGATGCCTTTTGGACTCTCTAACGCACAGAGCACATTCATGCGATTGATGAACCATGTGATAAAATCGTTCATAAATAAGTTTGTTGTCGTTTACTTCGATGACATACTTGTTTATAGTAAAACTGTGGATGAACATGTGGAACACTTAAGGCTAGTGCTTAAAACCCTTAAAGAAGAGAAGTTATATGCTAACTTCAAAAAGTGTGCCTTCTGCGTTGAGCGTGTAGTCTTTCTAGGATTCGTTGTGAGTGCTAATGGTGTTGAAGTCGATAAGTCAAAAGTCGAAGCTATCAAAGATTGGTGGACTCCAACCTTGGTATCTCAAGTTCGTAGCTTCCATGGGTTAGCTAGCTTTTACCGAAGGTTTGTTCGTGACTTTAGCATCGTGGCAGCTCCTCTAACCGAGCTGGTAAAGAAAGACCATCCATTTGTGTGGGGAGAGTCCCAAGAAAGGGCTTTCCAAGAGTTGAAACGGAGGCTTAGCTCTGCCCCGTTGTTGCAACTCCCTGACTTCGACAAAGCGCTTGAGGTTGAATGTGATGCGTCCGGAGTTGGAATCGGAGGAGTGCTTATGCAAGAATCGAAGTCGATCGCTTACTTCAGCAAAAAGCTTAAGGGTGCAACCTTGAATTACTCTACGTATGACAAGGAGTTGTATTCCATCGTTCGAGCACTCACCCATTTGCAGCATTATTTGTGGCCGAGAAAGTTTGTGATTAAAAGCGATCATGAGTCTTTGAAACATCTCCGAGGCCAGGAGAAATTAAACTGAAGACATGCCAAGTGGGTAGAATTCATTGAGAGTTTTCCCTATGTAATTCATTACAAAAAGGGGAAATACAATGTTGTGGCCGATGCGCTATCAAGGAAAATTGCCTTAGCGACCACTTTCGCCTCGAGGCTCATGGTATTCGAAAGCATCAAATCGATGTATGAAGAAGATCCCAAGCTGAAATGCGTCTGTGATGCAATCTTGAGTGGCCGAAGGGTTGAGAAATATCAGTGGC
Organism: Petunia x hybrida; assembly: GCA_037355625.1. NCBI lineage: Eukaryota > Viridiplantae > Streptophyta > Magnoliopsida > Solanales > Solanaceae > Petunia > Petunia x hybrida. The sequence goes on along the minus strand of JBBBVM010001054.1, from coordinate 1,886,460 downwards.
ACGATGGCTGCCTCTTCAAGAATGGGAGGGTTTGTGTGACAGTGTCATAGTGGAGAGAGCTCTTGGTACAAGAAGCTCACTCTGGAGGCTTGATGGGACACTTCGGTGTCGATAAAACTCTTGGAATCTTGTCCGAGCAGTTCCATTGGCCAAAGATGCGACAAGATGTGGAAAGGCTTTACAACGCTTGTCTCGTTTGCAAGAAAGCTAAATCGAGATCCAACCCTCATGGTTTTTATACTCCATTACCTGTGCTTGATCGACTGTGGGTTGATATATCCATGGATTTTGTTATGGGGTTACCGGGGCGGGGGGAGGGCATGATAGCATCTTCATTGTCGCGGACCGTTTTTTCCAAAATGGCTCACTTTATTCCATGCAAGAAATATGATGATGCACGACATGTAGCTAATGTGTTGAAATTGCATGGTGTGCCTCGTACTATTGTGAGTGATCGAGACTCAAAATTCTTGAGTAATTTTTGGAAATGTCTATGGGGGTGCCCTTGACACCAAATTGTTATTCTCGACGTCTCACCATCCTCAGACTGATGGACAGACCGAGGTAGTTAACCGAACCTTGGGAGCTCTGCTTCGAGCTATGACCAAACGTAAGGTCGGAAGCTGGGCTGATCGTTTGCCCATGATGGAGTTTGCATACAATCGAACAGTGCATCGAATGATTGGCATAACTCCGTTTGAATGTGTGTATGGTTTTAACCCTTTAATTCCACTTGATCTAACTCCATTGCCTCTAGATGCTGTTATTGATTTTGAAGGTACTCGGCGAGCCACTGCTTTGATCGATTTGCATGCCAAGGTAAAGCAGAATCTCGAGGAAGCTTATGCCAAAGTGGAAACGAAGAAAAACAAGGGGCGCAAGAAGTTGGAGTTAAAGAAGGGAGATTGGGTGTGGGTTCACTTTCGAAAGGAACGATTTCTGAACCAAAGGAAAGGAAAGTTGGCTCCTCGAGGGGATGGTCCGTTTCAAGTATTAAGAAAAATCAATAGCAATGCTTATGTGATCAACCTCCCAGGTGAGTATAATGTGTCCAACACCTTTAATGTTGCCGACTTAACTCCTTGTGTTGTAGGCCAAGCATCGGAGACTAAAGAGGACTCGATTTTGAGGATGAAATCTTCTCAAGAAGGGGAAGATGATGCAGCCCGAACCCGTGCAGATCAAGTGTTCAATCCATCGAGGCCGATAACATGAAGCCAAGCCAAGCTCTTGCGTGATATTCACATTCAGTTGACGTGGTCGGGAGAAAGCAACCATTCGGAAACGAAGTGGCCAAGTGCAAGATTCGAAGACTTCATCTTCAAGCTCGAGCCTGAAGAAGGAAGCAACTGAATACTCAACATCGGCGCCGAACATTAAAACAAACAACCGAAGAGAGAGCGTCCGAGTTCAAGAGTTCGAGCTCAATTATTCGAGACCAAAGGAGTGTCCGAACACTTAACCTGCTCAGCCCTGTATGGCTTATCCTTATTTTTCGCCTGTGACCGTTTACTATTTTGCCCTTAGTATTGTCTATATAAACTTCCTTTCATTTCATTTGTAGATACCTAGACTTTGATATTGAATATTGAATGAGAGTAGCCGAGAGCACTTTCTTTATTGTCTCAGATATGAGCAAACCCAATGCGGGCCTTTGAAACTTGTGGCTTTCGGTGACTCCGATTGAACAATTCATCTTTGATCATTCAGTTTGCAAGAGGCATTGTTCTCTTGAGGATTGTTGCATAGCTTAGGTGCTCTTTCCTTCTACTTAAATCGTACCGAGAACAGTTCCTCGGTGCCGTTCAAGCACGAAAACCTGTGTCAAGCTTCTATCTTTATTTTCCGTTGTTTGTCTTCAGTTGCTAAGCCTAATCTCCGATTAGCTTGCACCATATATGAATCTTAAAGTCCTTAAATTTAAATTTCACATGATAATTGCTAGTTGTCGCATATTTAGCACTTTGTCAGAGTGTATATGATTCTTTAAAGTGGTTTATCTTTTTGACGGAGTATGTTTGATTTGTTACCTCCTTGCGGGGGTAATAGTGATTATCTTAAGCTATGTTTGGGGCCTATTTATGGCATGTTATGTGGTTAGTGGTTCTTGGTAATTGAGACAGGAATTTTTTTTTTTTTGGATAGTCCAATTTTCAAAGGAAACTCTGGCAAATTTTTTGAAATATTGAGACTTAGCCAAATTTTGAGCTTCTATGAAGTTTGATTGTGAGTGGCAAACGATTTGGTGTTGGACATATTTGTATAAATCGATTGTTGGTATTGGATAGAACAAGTTCGAGGACGAACTTGTATTTAAGTGGGGGAGAATGTTACAACCTCTATTTAAATATGTCAAAAAATATATATAATAATAATGGTAACATCCTATGCATGATAGTTAAGGTGTCATTCCATGCAAGAAGCCAATTGTCCAAAGAGAAGACATGTGTTTGAATGATCCCATGCATGAAGATAGGTGCACTAGTCTTCACATCTACTTGTCATTCTCTTCCTTGTTGGCTAGAAACAAATTCCTTAGATGAAACCCTTCTTGTCTTCTCCCAAACAATTCAACTACCTTGCATGAAGATCTTCTAGCCTTCCATTAGATCATCAACATAGGCTTGCTTGGGGTTGATTCAAGAGTGGGTACTTCTTTTCGTGAGCAAGAACGTTTGGAGGAGATTAACAGGGAAAAGTAGTTGTTGAGTAGTGGGTTGCTTCTTCAGTCGGGGGTCAGTGATAGTATCTATTTCTTTGACGGCCTTTGGCTTTGTGGATATTCTACCACGTATTTCTTACATGTGTAGCTGACGATAGGCGTACTTCCTACACCTTAGCTTCTAGTTTATATTGTATATCATATGTTGTGACATTGATTTTATATTTTATTAAAAATAGGGGTTGTGACTATGATATGTACTTTCCGCTAGACAATGAGAGTCCCACGCTGTGAAGGGTTATTATTGTATGTATCTCCTGGTAGTCGATGAGAGTACAGCGCCGGAGATAGGTTTCAGGCACATGTGACCCCATTGCATGATGAATCATTCATTTCATGTCTCCATTGATGTTTTGCTGGTTATATGAAATTGTTGCAAATCGATTATTTGTGCTTGGATTATCTGTTTGGTTGCTGTTACTTGTTGACAACCAATTTTGTCCCCTCCTTTTTACAACTGACCAGATATAAATTTAAAACGCAATATTAATTTCTTGGACAAAATCGCATTAGATATCATGCATTTATGTGTGTCGCCCTTATCATCAATCCCCTGTCTATATACATTCCTATTTAAATGTGATTATATTACAAAATTGCATTATTTAGGCCGTTCAAAATACTTTTGCAATTTTACAACTATTTGTACAATTAATACGCTTAAATACCTATTTTGCAATTATTTACACCAAATTAATATTATCTAACTCATTTATAATTATTTTGAATTAATTATTATTTTTTCTAAGTTACCAATATTATTCCTTATATATTATTATTTTTTTCATTTATTAGCATTTTTAAGTTAATTATTGGTCAAATATACTTACATATACACAACATATACACTTATATACACATATGCACTTAACATACACATGGCTGCATATACACTCACCCTCACGCGCCACATGACATCATCTCTTCCGTCCAGCATTCTCATCCAACGGCCACAAGTAGCCTTTCCTTTTTAATTACTACATTCCAACCCCCAAAACCATAGAACTAAATGATTTTTGGTTGTTTTTCACCAAACTCAGCCGCGGCTCTCACTCACACTCCCTCTCTCCCTTCACCCAAGAAACAGTCCCGATACACCACTTGCCCAAACTCCACCACAAATCAGCCAACCCCACCGTTCACGCCACCCCTCTCTCTCTATCTTATCATCTTCACACGAAAATGAGAAGGCAAATCCCCATTCCTTTTCTCTCGGATTCGAAAAGGAAAACAAGAAAATCAAAGCAAAATTATTTCAAATCCGAACAATCAAGACAAAATTGGAATAAATACAATACATACAAGGCAAAGATTGAACTTTGGAATCAAACTCTATAGAAAACGGGTCAAAGTGAAAGGACCCGACCCATCTGACCCGTTTCCACCCGACCCGACCCTGCTCGGCCAACCGGGTATCATCCCTCTTTTATTTGTTTATTCCTCTATGGTCTATGTGACATCCATGAATATGTTCAAATTACATCTTTTTATTTGTTTCTGTTTGCAAGCGTAATTGAGTAAAATATATATTTGCTGGGTCTGTTGATTGAAGCTTCATGCTTCGTACTAGTTTAGGAACTTAATTTGAGCCTAGTTACAAGCGAGCTTGATTTGATCATTAGGACAACACGATAAAGCGACATTAGTTTCAAATTGAACTCCTATCCTCACGAACATGTGTGCACTGCCTATGTTTTTCTTTATTTGTGTTAATTAAGAGAAAATCATTTATGCAATATGTGATTGTATATTTTTGAAGACACATAGGAGTTCTGAACAGTTTGTGTGGCAAGATTTAATAGAGGTATAACTCTAATCGGATTGCTAAAAATCATGTTGATATCTTTACTTGATGGTTGGATGATACTATGAACAGAGATGGACTATTATGAGACATTCACACATATGAGAATGTAGACAAAAGATTAGGTGGGAAAATTGTCTATTAGATTCAAATTTTCAAGTTAACAGACCTTAATTTTAGAAGAACATCTCCTTTATATCAGTGATTAGCATTCTTTTAGGTTTTGTTGATTATGGTCACAATTGTATAAAAGGAAATTAGGCTCCAGGCTTTGAATTTCGAGTTTATTAAAATTATCTCTGTCAATATATGAAAAAGTCAGCATAGTTAATCCTATTTTTGGAAAAGAACTTTTGGTAATATTCCTGTGATTGGTAAATTGATTTGGCTTAACTTTTTCATTCCTTTATTTTATTTTACTGATTTTTTCCTTCCTTTCACACCCCTTAACTTTAGGCTGATTAAACCCTTAACATTACACTATAAAAAGGGCAGCTTTTCTTTGATATAGGACACGCTTAAGAAAAAAATATACACTTCCTCTTCTCTGAATACTTTAAGCAGAAAGTTCTATTCTTTTGGCTTGTCTGATTCTATTATTGGGAAACAAGGAGTTCTAGCACTTCTTGTGAGATTTTGATCTGCTGCTACCAAATACTCTACTGCTATTCCTTCACTTCTGTGCAAATCGTTCACTAAGGTTGATAATCTTCTAACCTTGTAAGGCATAACGTTAATATGATCTTGCTTGCATAAGTATTGTTGTCTGCTATCTAGGCCTCTCTTTTGGCCACTCGTAACAATTCTGTGAAGTTATTTGGATAGTCTCTAGTGGTTATACAAGTTTTTTTTTTTTTTTATTATTATTTTTTTTTAACTATAGGTGGATGAAAACCATACATGAACACTAGAAATGGGCTACAAGACTAACATCTTTTTATGCAGGGAAAGAGAGTTCGTAGTCATGTATGGGGGCTGTGATGAAGCTCTCGTAAAATAGTTTATGCAATGCACAAAGGGAATACTTTCTTCTATGCTTTTTATATATTAATTGAGTATTTCTTGTATGTATATAAATGGGTACAGTGGTTGTGTATGAAACATGTTATACTTATTTAAAACTGGTTGAGAATGCATATTAGAGGTGCAGCAGTGAGCTGCCATGAATAGGGTAAAACAGGGCCTCTTTTCTTCACTCTTTTTTCTGTTTTATGGTTAAAACGGCAAGCTATGATTATAAAATGGTGCCTGTGCAAATCTGAAATTTAAAATTATCGTATGAAAACAAGTAGCATAAAGGGTTATGTTTTGGGTGTTTAAAGTATAGCATGGGCTGTTTCACGTAAAGGTGGCATACTTTGAAATTTTTATTTAAAATAGGGCAGCTTTTGAAACTCTGCTTCACACTGGGACATTCTCTGCAAAAACATCACTGGGCCAGATATATTTTCTAAAGCTTCAGGTCTGCTTTATCAATGTTTTCAACTGCAGGGTATTTTACAAAATATCACCAAAATAATTTTCAATCTATCTTCTCCAAGTTAATTAATAATTTGGAGGGTTAGTAGGGGCTCTTGAGGTCTAGCCCTACAAACTATATATGTGTATATGTTTTCATAATTCTAAAGACAAGGGAAAGATAACAAGGCATACGATTAGGCAAGAAGGTGTAAAACATATTTTTTAATGTATAATTAATATGTTATAAGTGTATAATTAATTTTATTATGCTATAATTTAGTTGAAATGATATTATCCCTAGTACATCTTTCCTTTATGTGCTATTTATATACTTACCTATTTTACTTACCCTTTTCTTTTACATACATATTTATTACCTATATTTACATATATTTTCATGGAATTATTTCTCATAAAAGTTATATTTACATCAATATTTTCGAAGAAAATGACCGAGCAAATGACTAAAATAGTCCCTTATGTATAGGTGCAGATCTATTTTTATCCTTTAAATATGCTAGTGAACATAAAAGATCCTTTATGTTTGTAAAAAGTTGACAGTTTTAGTCTTAAGCTAAACAGACATCCAAAAACTAACAGAACATGAAACTTCTTGTTAAACTAACGGCAACTTAATAACCAAGGTATAGGCAAGTTTAAAAGAAAAACATAAAAGCATTGGAAATGCCTTTCCTTTTAGCTTTCTAAGATGATTTTCTTGCCAAAATAATCACATTTCTCTATGAACTTTTAGTAGATCCCACCTTCTTCTTCTACCCACACCGCTTCTCTCTCCCCTACTGCCTCCCACACACACACTCTCTCTCCACACTTAATATTCTACATTTATGCAATTTTTACTTCTTGTGCCGGTAAGTGCTGGCTTCTTGTTGCTACCTTTCGTTGTGCTTTAATCAGAAGTAGCAAGTGGAGAACCTAATTTGGTATTGGTTGAAATGGAAGATCCTTATACAAAAAAATCCAATCTAGTATTTGAACAACAAAACATGATTAACTTTTCTTTTTTAATAGCCCGAATTTTGAGTTCTAAATATGATCCGGACGATCATCTAAATAAATTGGAAATGTATGGAAGTTCGGAAAGACATACTTATACTAGAGTTTCACGACTTTTGATGTACTTTCTAGTTAATGTTGCATATGTTTGGATTCTAATTCATTTTAAAAATTAAACCATATTTCTTTGACGGAGCTTTTCAAGCCTTCAAATTTAATTTTTCACGCTTACTTGATTATGACTTTGGTCAATTGAATATAATGAATTCCTGCGCATCATCGAATTTTGATTCTTAAAGGTACAAGATTTTGTTATTTCATAATATGTAATAGAATCATGTGTTTATGCTTCTGGGTTTTTGTTATATTGTAAAGATGAAGAAGAGTTATATATGTTGTATTGGGTAAAAATCGACTCGCGATGATTCACCTCGGTCGCGCGGTCCGGTAAGGACCGAGGACACAACAACAAGCCAAAGACCGACACAAGCAAGTGGGTCACCGAAGTCATACTTCAAGGTGGTCATTGAAGGCAAGCCGTAAGCTAAGCTTCGGTGATGTTTACCTCGAGCGAACAGCAAGGCCTCCTCACCGAGGTCATACACATGTGCCGTGCCTCGGTGAACAGCATCGGTTCTAGCGGCTTTGCAGCCCACTACTTCAGTCCACTAACTCCTTCAGATACTGCCAAGATCGTGGGTCAGAGCACAAGAGATAGTGAAGAACGTGGGCAAGGCTCCTAAGCTTATAAATAGCACTTCATTTTGTACTATAGGGATCCAGAAATATATACTGAAACTCTGTCCAAATTTGTACTCACAATTATATATTGAAATCAAGTCATTTTTTCGCATTTACGTCTATTTCGTGCATTTATTTAACTTTGATACGAAGATTTACTTATATTCGAATCCAAATTTGATTTGTGATCCTAAAACTGGTTTAGGCCATACATATGCTTATGGTGACTTATGAACCAGGTGTTTAATTTATAAACGTCAACTACTTGAACACCGTTAGTTTTTACTAACAATGCTCCTTTATCTGTTAGTTTTCGAATGTCCATTTAGCTAGGACTAAAACTGTGAAGTTTTTACAAACATAGAGGACTTTTTATGTCCACTGGTATAGATAAAGGACAAAAATAGATCAACCTTTATACATAAAGGATGGTTTTAGTCATTTTCTCGAAAATGACCTCACATCAAAAAGAGGCACTATAATTCCTTTTGTCTTTTTTTCATTTAAGGAATTTAGTGTGATTTAGAAATTTTTAAAAAAAAATGCTTCTGTCCTTTTAAATCTAGTTCGGCTACAACATTCTTTTGTAGAAATAAGTTCATTCTGTGATTCAATTGATATTTCAGCATCTTTAAAGATATGATTGAAAACTGGGGTTAAATCTGCAATATAGGTTGGTAATCATACTGTTTGCGCAAGACACCAAACAGTTAAAGCTTGTAACAGTAAGTTCGGCTTCAACTTGATTTTGCGCAGAATGTCCTTTTAGCGCTTGCCTTAGTCTTCTGATGCTATTTTCGTTGGTAAGCTTGCTCACATGCTTAGTTTATAAATCCCAAAATTTAATTCGGTCGGGAACCACCTTTCGTGGGACTCGAAAAATGCCTAACACCTTCTTCCCGAGTCACAAAGACTTTTTACCTAGAATCTCTATAAGTAAGACTTTTCGGAGTTTAATTTATACCTTTAGATATAAGAAGTAACCTAATACGCCTTAGGCAAACTTATTTGGTGGCTATTCCAAAACTCGTTCCAAATGAGTCACCTAGTCAAACCCGGCCTTTGAACTCGATCCGAGCTCGAAAAAAGGGGTGCGACAGAATGACGACTACACTGGGGACACTTAAAGCCCTAACCACAACGGGTTAATTTTTTGGGATAAATATTATTTTTTTATTATTGCTATTTATTTATTTTACATTATTAATTATTATTATGTACTAACTTATTTCTTTGTTTTGTTTTCTTATTTCTTTCTTTATTATTTCTTTTATTTATTATTATTGATGTATTTTATTTCAAAAATATTGTAATTTATGTGACATTTCCGCTCATGTCGTCCGCCACTTCTGGCACCCTCCAACTTCTTAGAGCCCATTAGGCAGGGACGGTTACGTGGAACCCACGACCGCCCATTTTCCCCTAAAAAAATAAATACTTAGGAGAAGATCTTGCAAAATTTAGCTAGCTAGCGGGGCTGTTGGCGGTTTGCAAGCCTTCAATTTTTAAGTTATTCGCTTGAAAGAACCAGTTTAGACTTACCAAAATCTTAGTGGAGACGTTACTAGGTTCATGCATCATGTCATTATTATGAAGCTACGATTCCGACTACGCCTAAGTCTTTAGTTTACCATGTCCAAACCAAACTCGAACGAGTTACTAACTCCAAGGGGCATTTGGATATGAATATGTGTGCATCCCTTTTAAAATTAAATATGCCAAGCGCAAACCATTTATTCTCAAAAAAAAAAAAAAAAAAAAAAAAAAACAAAACAAAACAAAAGGGAATGGGGTTTGAGTCTAATGATTTTCTTTTTTGTAGGGTATCATGAGTCACAAAGAGTATCTAAGGTTCGGCATGGTTATTGACATTCCAAAAGAGATAAGGTTTTGGTGGAAAGACTTGGGAGAATCTGGACGATTTGAGCTATGTCAGACTTTGGGTCATTACCATTACTAATGGATATATAACATAATAGGTTCCTTATTGAAGTTGCTACATGTTTTTGGGATGCTGATAGAAATATTTTTAGGTTTGGGGAGTATGAAATGACGCCATTACTAGAAGATATTGGGGGTTTTATTGAAGACCGTGGGTTACAATGAAAAGATCGCAAATGGGAAGTCACTACTATCATTGTACCCCTGCAGCCTACTGAAGATTAGTTTCGAGAAGCACTTGGGTTTCAATCAAATGACGTGTCTGAATTTTTGAAAAGGTCTAAGTTTAGTTGCATATACTTGTACGAGAGGTTTGGATATAAAAAAGGATACCAAAAACATGAGAATGAGTTCACATCATATCAAGATTGGAAGAGTAAAAGAATCTTTGCTTTTGCAGTAGCGTTTGTTGGCGTTATTGTATTCCCGCAGGGAGCACACTACGAGATCAATACAAAGTTAGTCAATTTTACACATGCATTATTTCATGGCATAGATAAGAAGAAGTGCACCATGGTTCCTACGGTCCTAGCCGAAATTCTTAGGGCCTTAGGAAGGTGTAAAATGGGGCTCAACATTTCGAGGGTTGCAATTTGTTGTTACAAGTGTGGCTGACGGAACATCTTCAAAACAAGCCAAATGCCAGTCAAAATATCTATAGTATGTGTTGTTCGGGCCACATCTTGGCTCAACACTATGGTGTCAAAAACTTTCAGGCGCTCAAGACTACTCACGAATGTTATATGTTGTTAAAGAATTCGAAGGAAGAAGACATACAGTGGATGTATCCTTGATTCCCATCCCAGCGAGTGTTGTTTCGATCCAAGATGAAATCATTTGTGGTTCTACGTGGCCTCTAACCTTACATACCCATCAGAGCTATGAGACAAGCAGGTAGGAGACAAGCCATACCGTTGGTAGGAGCCACAAGTCGTTTCCAAGTACACTACCAAGGAGATAAGGTTCCGTTCGTGACAGATGTTTCACGAGCTATGGAAAGAAAAAAGATTTGCCAAAATTTTTTTATTGAACCAAACAGGTACCATGCAGGCTGTGGGGTTGGCTACTAGGAGTGTTGCATAATGACATGAAAAATGCTTCCATTCCTAAACTCGACATACCTGGGACAGTTAAAGACAAGGAAGCTGAAAACCAAGACAAGATTGAATAGTTGATGGAAAAGTTGAAGATGTCCGAGAGGTTAAGAAAGGAAGAACGAAAGAGGCACAGACGTGAGGTGGAGGACTTAGATCGAGAATTGGAAGGGTTGAAGAAAGGTTTCGAGGAAAAATACTATAAAAGTTACAACCAAAAAGACGGGGGTGGAGGGCTACTATCCATGGCTTACTTGATCGTTGCTCAGTTAGACATTGGGAATGCAAAAAAAGCTGAAGAAGTCTGATGCTGAATCAAAGATACCCGAAGATCCATACTTTTAGGATAGATTTATTTATGTATCTTCTATTATTTTAATCAAATTTGACTTATTTATAAAAGCACAATAGTTGTGGTGGTCGATTGAGAACAAATGGTTGGCACTTGCATGTTTAATTTTAAAATCATTCAAACTTAGAAAACCAGACGCCCTTAGCGCGTTATAGTCTGTTAGCAAACCTTGTCCAAACGTCAAAAAGGTCCATGACCCGAAAATAACAAATTTTCATATGCATAAAATGCTTGCGCCCAATGTTGATTGTTTGCTCGGATTTGATCAAAAAGATAGGATTATTTAATCTTTGTTTTTATTTTCAGACTATGGCTGCAAGAGGCTCACTCCAGTTCGACTTACTTGCCCAAGCTCCCTACATGATCAAACTTTGGTGGGACGATCTGACCAAGGCTAGCAAAGAGCATGTTCGTAAGGTGTTGGGCGATCTATTGGCCCTTATGTGGTATGAAACAATGCCGGGCTTGGTTGAAGCAGCTGCTCAAAATGGCTGTGTTTCACTTCAATGGCATCGAGTTAGCACAAATGTTGGAAGAAATTGGAGGTTTGACGGGGTTAGCGTCTGGGCCTGAAACTATGATTTATCCCCGAGAGGTGGAGCTTGCTGAATTTCTCAACCTCCTGTAGGTTCCATATATACCATACTGTAATGGGATTCAGGACGTAAAAGTTACTCTAGAAATTTTGTACTCCAGATTCGGAGATCCAACTCTCCGATATGATCTCTAAGGGGCGTCAGAGATTCTAGATTGGGGTTGGACTGAATCTATGGCATTCACCATGGCTTTCTTAGGGAGTGTGATTTTCCCCTATAAAGGAGGAAGAATTTACATAAGGATGGCGTTGGTAGTTGAAAATTTTATGCAGAGGTGTCCCTAAACATCAAGTGGTTTGGTTCCAATAATCGTGGGAGACATTTACAGGGCTTTAACTTATGTAGGAAAGGAGTGGACTATTTCGAAGGGTGCAATTTCTTGTTGCGAATGTGGTTAATCGAGCATCTCCAAATGATCGAAATAACCACATTTGCACCAGTGGCTCAGAAGACTGATGGCATCAGAACACACGGTGCTTGCATGGCTGACGCTGCACCATGGGAAAAACCTATAGGCATGAATGGATGGTTCAACGATTTCGATCATTTGCAAGATGTACAGTGGGTGATAGAATATTGTGCTTGTTTTACAGTCTCTGTGCAAGGTCAAGACGCTACTTTCTTGACACTGATCGGGTTTCGAGGGACTCATCACTATGTACCTCTAAGAACTCTCAGGCAAGTAGGGATGACGCAACAGCTTTCCCAACTGACAAAAGGGAAGAGCTTCAATGCTGATATGGACGACGTATAACGTCCCATGAGCGAAATAATACTGGTTATTTGGGAGAAGAGGGTAACGAGACAATTCTGTTATAATAGAGACAATAGGGTAAACCCCAGCACTGCTTTATCCTATCCTCAATGGCTCAAGGAGGACAAAGAGAAGTTTAAGTCTAAACCCACACTGAAAAAGGAAAGCCGAAGCTCCAAGTTTTGGAGAAAAGTATAAAAGACTGCGAGCTAGGTACGAACAAAAGAGGGGTGAACTAAGAGCGGCCCAGAATAGAGAAATGAGAAGACAATATAAAGGAAAGATCAAAGAAGACGAAGACAGATTCTGGATGGACAAAACAATGGGAGTTAGGCAAGTTGCAGGGAACTTGAAAAACCTCCTCATTGGTTGGGCAGAGCATTTCAAAGTAGTACCACTAGAAAAGAAAAAATTGCTAGGAGTGCAATTTTTCAACCTTTTTGCAGAATATCTGGGCGACGTACAAGCTGGGAAAGATCTCATGGAAAAAGTTTTTATCCCTTCAGGGAACACTGGAGGAGGGCGGCAAGTAGAGGAAGAAAATGAGGAAGAAGAGGAAGAGGAAGACATCAAAGTCGATGCTTGATTGAAACACGTCCTTGCTTGGCCTTTAGTTTGAATTTCAGTCGAGTCATTTCTTTTTAGTCAAGTCGTTTTCCTTTTGTCTTAGTCAAGTCGTTGTCTTTTCATTTTGCAAGATTAGCGATTGTAATAAAGCCAAGCAAATCAAATAAAATTTCTTATTTTAGGGTTTATAGAATTGTTTTGATTATTCTCAAGCAAACAAAATGATACACTCGGCGTAAACATTACTTTAAATCGTCGATAGGCCTACCTCTGGCATAAAAGAGGTCCCCTGCATGTAGGAGGCGATTACACGATATCAACTTGTATATTAAAATTTCTAACGCTCTACTCACATCTATCTTTGGTTGTTTTAAAGGTTATTTTGCTCCCAATCACCGAAGGTTGGTTTGTACATTCTGGCGGGGCAGCATTATCGTCTGAGATCCAGATAATCGATTTCAACACCTCCCCTTTTACCTATAAGGACAAGGACGAGACGAAATATCATGGCTGAGTTTGACAAGGTTGACAGACATACTACCAACTCCATCAGCGGAGGAACTCTAGAAAGCAGGGTCTGATCGCGTACGAGGAGTACGCAAAGCTGGAACAAAGGTTATTTAAGTTGGAGAATAGAATTCCCCCTATCTATGCTGATGGAACTACTGACCCAAACAAACCTACATGCTCTCATGGCAAAGATCCCATGTTTCCTAAAAAAGACCTCCCATACCCCGCTTATGTTGCACCACCAAAAGCACCCCAAAATAACCTCACCACTCAATTCCACACCTTCACCGCAGATATATGCATGGACGGGGGAAGAGACAGACAACACCAAAGAGCAAGTTAAGTGGTTGTTGGAAAAGGTTAACCAATTCCAGGTGACTAAGGAGAAAAGGGGATTAGCTTATGAAGACCTGTGCCTCTATCCCAATTTGAATCTGCCTGACGGTTACAAGACGCCTAAGTTCAATCTGTTCGATGGCAGCGGTGACTCGATGACTCACTTAAGGTCCTACTGAGACAAGTTGATTGGAGTGGTACATGATGAAAAGATCAGGATGCAGCTATTTAACTGCAGTCTGACAGGGGACGCACCGACGCGGTATTCCAAGCAGGAGTTGAAGAAGTGGACTAGTTGGGAAGCTATTGCTGCAGATTTTGTCGACAGTTTTGGGCACAACACCGATACCATGCCTGACCATTTATATCTGGAGAAGTTAAGGAAAAAGCCTACCGAAACTTTCAGGGAGTATGCAACAAGGTGGAGAGCTGAAGCCGCAAAGGTCCAACCACCCATGGATGATATAGAAATAGTGGCAACCTTCATATGTGGACGTGTACTTTGATAAGATGCTGAACATGCAGGATAAGAAATTTAAAGACTTGATCAAAATTGGAGATATTGTTGAAGATGGCCTTAAAACTGGGAGAATTGTTAGCCTGGCTGCGCTACAAGCCACTAACAAATCCTTGCAGACTGGTAGCACTGGTATCACCAAGAAGAAGAAGGACGAAGTCTCTTTCATCACTACATCTCTTGATCACACTCCCACCCACAATCACTACTGTCAAACACCTCTTCCACCATACCCATATGCTCCATCACTACATGCTTATCCCGTATACAACACACAACCTACTTTCAAAGGCCTACATCCACAACGACTACCATACCACAAAATCCAAACTACAGAAACACCAACACATATCCTCTAAGACTTTGCCCAGATAATAGCCAAAAGCCCAAAAGAACCTACACCTCACTTGCTGAATCCCGAACCCAGCTGCTCGAAAGACTCAAGGCAGCAAGACATATCCAGCCTATCCCATTCAAGATGCCTTAAAAGATCTCACCATTCTTTGATCATTCCAAGACTTGTGCTTACCATTCTAGAGGACCCGACCATGACACTGAAAAATGCTTTGCCTTGAGGGATCAGATACGAGACTTGATTGATCAAAAAGTGATACACTTGAAGGCACCTAATGTACACGACAACCCTCTGACCGATCATGGAGATAACAGGGTGAACTTGATTGAATT
The DNA here is from genome assembly GCA_037355625.1 of Petunia x hybrida. Lineage (NCBI taxonomy): Eukaryota > Viridiplantae > Streptophyta > Magnoliopsida > Solanales > Solanaceae > Petunia > Petunia x hybrida. The sequence goes on along the minus strand of JBBBVM010001054.1, from coordinate 1,871,361 downwards.
AGAGGTTGACTGCAATCTAGAAGGAACCATCGTCAGAGTAAAGGAAGCTGCACCAACACTCGCTTCTGTTGCACAAGTGTTAAAGCACCAGTTCCTATTGAGGTAGAAGTGGCTCCCATATTCTATGTGGATGTGGTTCCACCCTATGATGACAAGGCAGTAACATGGGATTATGAAGCTGAAAAGAGAAGAAAAAAGAAGACAATGATTGAGACAGTTGTAGCACAAGGAATGACTAGAAGTGAGAGAGTTTATACTCCCGAGAATTTTGCTCACGGCAGAGAGCAAGGAAGAAAAGGAATCAGTGAGGAAGAGTTCGAGGAGTTATGGAAGAAAGTGCAGGCAAAAAGCTACTCTGTCGCTGAACACTTGGGCAAAACTCTAACCCAAATCTCCATTTTATCTCTATTGGTAAATTCCGAAAGTCACAGGAATGCATTGATGAAGGTGCTAGATGAAGCATATGTACCGGTGGATACCACTGTTGAGAATCTGGCTAGCATGGTTGGGCAAGCCATGGAATCTAATCGAATTACTTTTCGTGAAGATGAATTACCGACAGAAGGGCTCGGGCATAACAAGGCTTTGCATGTCACTATAAAGTGCAAAGAATGGTTTGTAGGATAAGTCCTAATCGATGGAGATTCTGGCTTGAACATATGCCCATTCATCACTCTGAAAAGAATTAGAATTGACCAAAGTAAGATAAGAGAGAGTGACATGAAGGTAAAAGCATTTGATGGGTCACAGAGGAGCACCATTGGAGAGATCGACCTAATCATTATGGTTGGTCCGGTTGAATTTACTACCGAGTTCCATGTCATGGATATCTCGGCATCATATAATCTAATACTGGGAAGACCTTGGATTCACATGGCTGGTGCAGTTCCATTTACCCTACATCATACAGTGAATTCGAGTGGGATAACAAAGATGTTGTGGTATTAGATGAAGGGAGTAACTCTATCTACAATGAGCAGACCATACCAGCAATCGAAGAACGTGTTCCTGATGGGAAAACCTTCTACACGGTAGAGCTCGTGGGAACGGTGTATGGTAGTCAAGGTGGGTACCACAAGAACTACAACAAGAAACGCGAGGAATGGAACCACAATAATTACCTTAAAGAAAATCACAGAGGGAGCACCCGTACAACACAAGGAGGATATTCTGCATACTCTGCTCCCAAACTTGTCAACATACCACAAGTAACTGAGAAGAGGAGGAATATACCGTGCTTATTGGGATGGCCGAGGTAAAGGATATGAAGGAAGGGATCTAGTCTAGGAGCCTGTGATGTCTGATTGGGGAGTACCCGCACGTGAATTTCGTGAAAAAATACCTGCCAAGACCGAGAAGCAGCCTATGTACCCACCTAATGCCCGTCCTGACTAGAAGTGCATCTCTAGAGAAACAAAAGAAAGGCGAGTGTGGATATCTAGAGCACCTGAACCCGAGCTTGAAGAAGTGAAAACTGAGGAACCATACATACTCCCGCTGCCTACAAGGTGGCCCGGAGATTGGGTGATAGGTATTATGCTGAGGCAAGGTTATGAATTGGGGAATGGGTTGGGCAGAAATTTTGATGGCCGGGTGGTGCCTGTTCATATTGTGATGAGAGACAAAAAGAATAAGTCTGCCATAGGCTATTTCGTGGGTTATGAAGGAAGAAGCATCTTTGGATTTCAAGTACTATAAAAGATCTGTCAAAACTCTGATACATGTTTTTGTCTCGTCTGGTCTCCTGGATGGTCACAAGAAAGAGGCACCTACAGTGCAAGAAAACAAATCGAAGATTGTTAATGTTGAAGAAGAATTATTGGCAAGCATGCAAAAGTTGTTCTTATCTGATGAAGATTGATGTGCGATATTGGAGGAGCACACTGAACCTCCCGGTCTTGCGAAAGTTGAATCTGGAGCGACACTGAATAATTGGACCAGCAACTAGGCCCGGGCATACCGCGGACCTTGGTAAAGCTAGGGGGCTTTGTTTTTTTTCCTTCATGCTTTCAAAATAAAACACTACTCCGAGTCGTTAGAATTGCATTTCTTTTCCGTTCTTAGTCGTCGTGATCAAATGTTTCCCTACAAACATTGTTTTGCAAGGATTCATAAATAAAAGCATTGCTCTTTTTCCTTTACTTTTGTTAACCCTTTTAATTATGCATTACTTTAATTTTTCAGCACTCAAACTAATAATTTCATTGAATCTGCAACTACAACTTGTAATGAAACAACTGGGTTCGAGCAGTCTGATCCTGATTATGAAGATTTTGATGAGGCAACACAAGAGGAAATTGAGAAATTTAAAAATAAGCCTAAACCAAACTTGGATGAAACAGAGGTGATAAATTTAGGTGATGATGAAACAGTAAAAGAAACAAGAATTAGCGTGCATTTAACTCTAGAAGTTAGAAAGCAATACATCGAATTCCTTAAAGAGTACAAAGATGTATTTGCATGGTCGTATGATGATATAGCAGGCATAAGCACAGATGTTGTGGCACAAAGTTACCCATTAATCCATCTTTCCCGCTGGTTAAGCAAAAATCCCAGACCTTCAAGTCATCAACCTTAGTGAAAATTGTAGAGGAGGTAACCAAGCAGCTCAACACAGGAATCTTGAAAGAAGTCGAATATCCGACATGGTTGGCAAACATCGTACCAGTGCCGAAGAAAGATGGGAAAATCAGAGTTTGTGTGGATTACAGAGACTTGAATAAAGCAATCCCAAAAGATGACTTTCCTTTGCCAAATATACACATCCTGATTGACAATTGTGCAAAATATGAGCTTGGCACTGATGCCTTGTTTCAAAACCATGAGATCGGCTAACGACACCTCGGGTGCATCCACACCCTTCTCTCCATTTCCAGACATTCACCTGCAAGATTCAAAGACTAAGAAAACACTCCCTCACTTTGTTTGGATGGCTTTTAGGTCCACTCAAATTTGTAGGTTCGGTCACTTAAGAACTTGTTGCAATGGCCTTGTCGGATTTATCGATTTCTCTAAGATCCTCCAAGTTCGATAAGATTCATTGTCTTCTTCAGGAAAAGTGAATTGATGTTTGACTTGATGGAATAGACGCTATTTAACTGTGCACGAGAGGTCAAGAATTAAACTACAAAAGTTTGGACTTTGGTTCCCCATGCACGAGTTCCTATAAGCTCAAACAAGTTAGTAGTACCTCTAGTAAAAGAATTTACTCCAGAGATCTACTAACGAGAAGTCGTGAACACAAAAAAAAGAAAGAAAACCTAGGAGAATCTACCATCCGTTTCCTCTTTTGGAAATCTCAAACACGTCACCCATGTACGGAATGAAAGTGGTACCTCCTTGGTGCAGATTAGAATTTAACCTTCTCCAATTTCCTCTTTCTTGCTGACAACTTTTCACCTAGGGTTTTAGCAACGACTCTTTTCCCCTTCTTCTTCAATAGAACAGTGAACCTTTTCTTTCTAATGTACAGACAATCTTAAACCTGTTCACAGTCCAAAATCTAGGTAAGATTCAGGTCGTCTTTTCGCTAAACTCAAAAACGAACGGAAATAACTTAAGCTCCAAGAAAAGCTAAGAATAACTTCGGCATCCGTACACTGTTAAGAAACTTAACAATTTTCCGGCGTACGAACAGTGGTTTAACGACGAAGCTTGGAATTTAAGAGCAAAACTCGACCTTAATCAACCAAATACAACCAGTTCAACCCCAAACATCCAAAATTCCAACTGGGGTTTCAAACTCAAAAGAACTCCAGTGACTGGTTCAAAATCTCGCTAGAAACCCTACCACACAAATGTTGTACGACCAATGTTGTTCGGTTTCAGAAGTCACCAGTAGCAATGAATCCAAGGTGGTCTGATCCAAACAACCAAAAACCAACAAAATTTTTTAAGTTTCTTCTTTTCACTTTTTTTTTTTTTTGTAAATAAGAACAAAACAACAACACAAACAAGAACATGGAACGGAAACTGACAGACACAAACACACGAGATAAAAAATAGGATTGGACTTGTAAAAATAGGATCCAAACCTTGCTCTAATACCAAGATGGTGCAAGCCAAATAGGACGAGCAATGAACACACACACGCGGAAGATAAAGAAACATAAAGTAAAAGATGAAAGTGAGACGTAATCTCAACTCAACCAAGCAAAACCAAGGAAATAGTCTTGGAGCCTCTTGGTTAGATTGTGAAAAGACACCTACACTATGCAACAATCCTCAAAAGAACATTGCCTCTTGTAAACTGAATGATCAAAGAGGAAATGTTCAATCGGAGTCCACCGAAAGCCACAAGTCTATTAACAAAGGTTCCCACGATGGGGTTGTGCTCTCGACGGAGACCCAATAGCATAGCAGCTAATTCAATATTCAACAACTACTAGATATCCGAAAATGAAATACTAGGGGAGTTTATATAGAAAGCCCTAAGGTATAAATAGTAAATACGGTCACAGACGACCAATGAAACAATGCTACGCAGGGTTGAACTAAAATGGGTGTGCTCGGGTTCTCTTCTGCCTCGGCACACTTGAGATCGAACGCTCTTTTTCCTCGTGCTCATTTGTAGCCCTTCGATCGCTTTAATGCTTGGCGTCATTATTCAGGGTTCGGGCACTTCTAGCCTCGGGCTCGAGCTTGTAAATATAGCTTTCACATCTTGCGCTTGGCCACTCATTCTCCGAATAGTTGCTTCCTCCCTGCCATGCTAGATAAATGTGCACGTCGTGCAGAATCTTGGCTTGGCTTTGTGCGACCGGTCTTGTTGGTACGAACACTTGATACGGGTTCGGGATGCATCACACTCCCTCTTTTGTTTCTTTGTTGTGTCTTTTAATTTCGATAGATTCTTCTCCAGGACCCGGCCAGCATCGTGAGTGAGGAGCAAGGCGATCTCAGCTGTCTAGGGTGAGCCAGCTTCTTCATTAGGGCCACCAGCTATGGGTGTTCTAGTTATGTCTATTTTGCTCCCTTCGGGAGATGTGTATATATTTTTTTGGATTTTTTAGATGTCTGATCTGGAACCTCTAAACCTATAGTGTTAGGTAGTTAGTTGTGTTTATTAAGACAGCTTGTGTTTATGTCCATATATATATATATATATATATCTGTGTGTGTGTGTATGTGCGCGCGTGTGTGTGCGTGCGTGCATGTGTGTTCCGATAGGTTATCTTATTTTATTTTGAGTTAGTCTTATATCATTCTGGTTAGCTTGGACAATTTTCTATTCTTCTCAAGTAAAATTTATACCATTTGAATTTATTTAGTTGATAGGGTTTGCCTGACAGGTCTAGGGGAGGTAGTCGAATGCTTGCATGACCTAGCCAGAAATTTGGGTCGTGTCATCCACATAAGCCTTGTCTACCATAATCCACATAACCATCATACTCTTCTTCCTCGAAGTAAGCAAGTGGATCATCTACTAAGGCTCCCCAGAAATATGCTTCCCTATTCACATCTTGAGATGGGTCACAGGGTGATACCGGTTCTGCAGGCACAACTGAGGCTGCATGGTTCATTCTTTGCAAATTTCCAACTTGATTGGTCGGCTGTTGTAACTGTTGCATTAGTGCGTGAAACATCTCGCTAGGTATTTCAGCTGGAGTGGCTCCCTTAATGCCGCTAGAAGTATCATTAATTCCATACATTCTCACACAAGTTGCCTTTGTATTCTCTCAGAAATTCTCTCTTTTCTCACTCTTTTAGTAACATCAAATTTTGAATCCAACTCATAAGTAACCAATCCAAGAAGAATTTTTAAAATAAATTTTATGATAGGAGTTTGTATAAAAATAAAGACGGACTTCAAAAACTAGTTACGGAATTAAGAAATCTACTAAAATTTTAAAAGAGAAAAGCACGAAAGACTTAGCAAGAAATAAATTAATTTTCAAGATAGTTATGAATTAATTAATGTGGACTAACATTAGTTCACGTTTAATCCAAATTCTAATGAAATTTGCTAAACCCAAAATATTTCTCTTTCGTAACAATCAATTGATTAAAAATTTCTCAATTTTTCATCTCAAAAACACTTTTTCTTTTTTTTTTCTCGATCTTTTTTATTTTTTATTTTTGTAATTTGACTACGGTAGGCGAAGAGCTAGAGCACATTTTTTTAATAGAATGAGCAAGAAAAAAGAACTAATTTTTATTTAGTTTTTTTTTTTGAGTAAATTTTGGATCATGATTTCAAGAACATTGGAACGTGGATTCGTAGGAACGAGATTCAAGCCTTCGCTCTCATATTAACTGATACGATCCAAAATACGGTTTCAGTAGAAATTAATAATTAACACGGAAAATATAAAAGTAAAGATAGGTTCGACTGAGAAATTGGATGTATTTGAAGAAGAAAATCTCAAATCCTAATGGAATGTCTTATCTTCAACGGATGTATAAAATTCAAAACGGTTTAAGAACAATAATTAGAATCAAATATATAAAGGTGTAGAGGAATAGTAATCCTCAAGATACCGATTCTTGAAAATAGGTTGTCGCTTGTTTGATTCGAACCAAAATATTATAATCTCACAAAATATGTGATTGTATGTAGTAATAGCCAACTAACAACAATAACGAAGTATTTATAGTGTTTATAGAGCACCTCAAAAAGGTAAAACTAAATCCTAATTCGTATAGGAAACTTTTCAGTTTGTCCAACTCGCTTTTCGGGCAGTGTTGTTACATCGCAAGGCCATGGTTTAGCCGTGAAAATAATCTGGGATCAAAAGTTCATAGCCCAGTCACAGTAAAGGCATGGATTAGCTGCAGAGATAAAATTTCTGGGCGAGACTCTAATGACATGTGCTGAGTTCTCCTTCACTTCCTCGAACATGAATACACTCCAAGGATTCAAAAATATCATTCCACCAACGCCTTTATTCCAGGATCATATCATTAATCAACAAATTTGCGTGTGAAAAACTTATGTGTTAATGTCATTATTTATTTACTAGTTTTTGGATACGTACGTGCGCTGCACATGTGTCCCATACTAATCAATAATTGCTTTAACATAAATAATATTAAGATATGAATATGCTGAGTAACACAAAATTTGAATGGAAGAATGATATCTGAACCAGAAACATTCTACATGTGAGTATGAGCAACGTAGGAGTTGTTACACCACGTCTTAAAGTTTATGCATTGTCTTTAAGAAACGACAACCTCTTTATGTTTACCATCACATACATATGGACCGTTGTTGAATTAAAGCAATTTTTTGTAGAAGCTGTATAAAAATTAGATTAATATGTCTTCTTAGGATATATAGTACATCATTGCTAATTCATAGCGTACACTAACAAAGACTGTAGTTATTTGTGGTAGAAATAAATATTTAATAATTAACAAACACAAGTGCATGTCCATGTACTTTGGCTGTGTTGCTCCCAAACGCACACGCAAGTATACGTGGTCGCCAAGTAATAAAGTGATAAGATCAAGTATCGTCCCACAGAGACTGTTGTTAACTATTAACTGAATTAAACGATTTCAAATTATCAAAACAAGCAGAGTTGGTTTCGTGGATTAAAGATGTAACTAAAAATTAAAACTTTAAACTAAAATTATAACTAAAGCAAGTAATTTGATCAAAACAAACAAATAAGGTTTTGGTTATCAAGCAGAGGAACTATTCCAGGGTTATGGGATATCTACCAATCCTGCTGAATTCTTCAGTTAATTTGAATAATTAATTCATCTGGGTTACTAATCGACAAGGTTAATTTTACTTATAGGAATCTTCCGATTTCCTACTCGTCTATTTAAGTTAATCTAACGCCTATATTCCTATAGAATTAGAATCAACAAAAATGCATTAAGAATTCCTGTAAAGCGATTAAGCAAGGCAAAAAGGTATATTCCTATCCTAGTTGCGAATCCGTTCCCCGATGCCCAGGTTCAAGAACTTGCCCTATTCAATCCTATTGCAATCTAGAATTCCCTTTCCCAGGTTCAATTGAAGATTCGTAGATAGTATTTAACTGCTGGCTAAACAATTAAATAATTGAGCACAGGATATGAATAAATAACCCAAAATGATAAATTAATTAAATCCAACTAACTTTCAAATATCAACATTCATGACAAACCCATAACCCAAGAACGAAGAGTTTAGCTACACATAGTTATGGTAGAAATCCAACAATTACTTTGAAATAACATAAGTTGTAAGAGAGAAGAAGAATAAGAACCCTGTGTAGAATCCTGAAAAACTGCTCCTAGCTCCTAGCCTTGAATTGTATGAATTGATGATCTAGAAATCTGATAAACTATGAGCTTATATAGACATTACAATTTCCTACTTTACTTGGAATTAGAAAATTCTAATCTAAATTGTAGTTCCAGCTTCATCTTGTTGTAAGATCTTCTTTTCCCAGTTCTTGTGGACTTGTATTTTCCAGGTTTTTGCTCGTCAGGTTGAATTTCTAGTCCCAGTTGGCTTTGGCTCTGTTTTAATCGCAAGAAAAGAGTTGTCCAGGAAGAACATAACTTTGACTTTGGAGCCATTCAGCTTGAATCAAAATCACATTCTTGCTCGGATGCCACCTCGGATGCTTAGCCTCAACTTAGCTTCCTTCAACTTTGGCGCCACAAGCTCCCTTTCACTCTAAAAATTGCTACAAATCACTTGTTTAATCCAAACGAAATCAAGTAGTGATATATTAAATAATCATATAGTGTTGGGCATAATTAATCACTAAAACGACTTCAATATATTAGAATTCATAGGGATTTGACCTCAAAATATAGGAAAATATGCCAAACATCACTACCCCATACTTAATCTTTTGTACGTCCTCGGACAATGCAAACTCAACAACTCACTTAGACAACTCAACCATTAAGCTCAAGGGACTTCAAAACTATTGCTATACTATATAGTTCTCATTTAAGCTCACAACACTAGAGTTCTTTTCTTTTTCCTATTGCTTCATCTAACTCAAAATACCAAAGTCTTCCACAATATCAAGATCACAATCCATTAACTACATTCGGGAAATAAGATTGATGCATTAACTCAACTCTTATGCAAGCACCATAAATTCAAGGGTCCACACTGTGTGTGTGATTGTTTCCCCCTACGACTTCAATAATGAAACAATGAACCTTAGCGGCAGGACTTCAGAGAATTCACTTATTTCAAGTAACTAACTACTAATATTTATCACAATTAAGCTTTAACTTCCATTATCAAGCCTCAAGGGTCAACAACGAGTTATTTTCTATTATTTTCACAACACTTGGATGATTGGGGACCTAGGAGTTCGATGAGACACATCAACTTCACTAGGGTGCCTTTGGCGTGTTCATACTCGAAGCTTTTATCACCCTTAACCGAGTATACTCGAGGCTTTTATCACCCTTAACCGAGTATAGGAACATTGCCCCCATCCGTTTTCTCTTTTTTTTTCTTTTTTTCTTTCTTTTCATATGCTTTGCACATTTTTCTTTCTTTTTCCAGGTACCCTTCTTGCTTCATTCCCTTTCGTAAGCTCACAAACGGTTGTTTCAATCATATCATTCTTTCCTTTTTTTTCAATTCTTTTCTTTCATTTTTCTTATGTTCATTCTCTTCATCATTGCTAATCAAAGGCCTTGTTCACAATTATTTCAGTACATAGGAGAAAACAAAGTGCTCAAAGTGTAGTGGATACCATAAGATTTAGGTGCATGCACTCGAATTAAAGCTAAGACTCAGGCCTTTTCCTACTCTCCTAATGGTTCATTTTTCCATCATACAATGTGTCATCAGGCTCCAGTTAAAATGAATTAAGCTAAGCTTTTTTTCTTCTCTCTCGTTTCTTTTTTTAAGCTATAAAATGCTAACTAACTACAACTATTCCTAAAACACCCGGTTCAAAATAAAAAAACGTCCCTGGAATAGAACCGTGGCTTGAAGAAAAACCAAGGACCCTACCCTAATACTAATCTAAAAAGAAAAAGAAAAAAAAATTATCCTAAGAATAAAGACAACTAAGGCGCATAGTTAAGAATAAAGACAACTAAGGCGCATAGACACCCCACCCCACACTTAGAATGATGCATTGTCCTCAATGTATAGCAAAAAGAAAACAAGTAAGGAGGGTATAAGAAAACTCCCCTCAATCCGGTGTCTATGGCTTAGCAACAGTAGCCGGAAGAGAATCAACATCACCAGGCGGTGCAAGTGGAGCTGAACTCCCTGAAGTAGTAGCCGGGGTAGAAGTAGTCACGACAACCGAGTGAGTGGTTGAAGTGTCTAATGCATCAATCAAACAGCCCTCCGGCACAGTAGTAGAAACAATAGGCGCGCTCTCATGTTCAGCCCTTTCGCCCCCAGATGGAGCAGCAACTTCAGCAGGTGCTGAAGAAGTTGTAGCAGCAGCAAAAGTAGACTCTGGAGCAGGTGTAGAAGAAGAGAGACCAGCAGTAGATGGTGCAGAAAAGGCAGCAGCAGTATCAATCCTAAAGTGCTGGCACAATAATTGCATGAAGACTGCATTTTGAGCTTGTGCCGCTTGAATGTTGTTAAGTTGTTCCGCCTGTCTTGCTTGCTCGGCTTTGATCTCCTGGTGCTCTGTATGAATCTGCTGGAACCACTGTGATGTAGTAAATTGAGACGTCCTAACCTTGGTTGAATCGTGCACAGCTGTAATATCATACTCCTTAGGTGCAAGCTCTTTATCATCACCCAGTGTCTCATGTATGCAATCAATGTATTAGCATAGAACAAACGCCATTTAAAATTTCTCCTTGTTCTCTGCATTTGCTCCGGCATAACCTCACCCAAGTTGAGCTCCATGTCAACCATTAGTGCATAGATCAAGAATACTCTTTCCCTTGGAGCATTCGTTTTATGTAGGCAAGGTATCAACCGGTTGCAGACCCAGTTAAGTACCACACGAGCTAGAGTGCACATGAACTCCTTTGCTAAGGAATGATATTCTGTGGTTCAACTCTTCCACTGGGCATTATCTCTGTTTGGACACACTATAGAGTTGAGGTGCAAGAAATCAGGATTTTCAACAAACTCATTGTACCTTTGCATAGAAACATGTGGCACTTGTAAGAAGTTGTTCAAAGCTTGTGCATTTATGTCAACATCCACCCCACGGACTCGAATTACATTGCCATCAGTGTGTCTCCAGTTTGCGTACAACTCTCGTACCCAAGTCAAATTTGCATAACCGAAGCCTTTCAAGATTGGACGCCATTTCTGCTTGTTATGAAGTGTCAACAAGAATGAAGGCTGCTTCCTACTAAGAGCTGAAATGTGTAGTAACTTTTCTGGAATGTAAGCCTTAGATGTGACAATTTTGTCGTAAGCTCGGTGAGCCTTTGCACTCACGAATATGCCTACCCAGTCTAGCTCCTCAATTGGTTCGCCCTCATCTTCTTCACTCATGTCAGCCTGCTCTTCGTCTTCAGGATCTGATTCAGACTCGTAACCCGACTCATGCACCACAGGCAGTTTCCCTTAGTGCTTTTCAGTTTCTTTCCCTGTTTTCGCACTCTTCTTTTGCTTGCTTGGTTGTGCCCCCTGGTTCTCTCTAATTACTATCCAGGCTGAGAGGTTTTCTTTGATTTTTCAACTTGCTTTGCTTTCGCTTTGCCTGTGTCCGCAGCTGGCTGATCTTGCTTATGTTTCTTCCTTTGTTCCCTGTTATCATTATTATCCGCTGGTCTTTTAAGGTTGGCTGCTGGCGCCACTTCTCAAGGCTCTCGCCATTAAAAGAGCCTGTGCGCGCTAATAGGAAGCGACGCTTCCAAAAAATTTCACAGTTAAAAATTGGATGCTGAGTCGTGCGCGATTGACAAAACTTCACTGCCTAAAATTTGAAAAAAACTTTAATTCAGATGCTGAAACAGGCGACTAGCAAGCGACACTTGCTTTGTTGTTTTTCAGAACTTTTCCTTTCTCCTGCGCATCAGGCAACTGTGGCCACTCTCAGATATACTAAACATCATCCTGTGTTATTTTCTCATTAGCTTCCATTGCTTCCCTGGCTTATTTTTCAGCTCTGTAACTGCCAACTACCAATAATACACCCAAACTAATCTAACTTTGAAAAATTTAACAACTAAATAAAACTAGAAAAATTTAATAACTAAGAAAAATTTAACGATTAAGAAGACTAAAGCGATAAAACTTGGGTTGCCTCCCAAGAAGCGCTTGATTTAACGTCACGTCACGAAGATACCCTTTTTTCAAGCGTCCTCCAAATTATAGAGCTTTTGTGACGCTCCACATCACCTCCTAAATAATATTTTATCCTTTGGCCATTCACCAAAAATTTTCTCTCCGTACCAAGGGCGCGCAGCTCGACTGCTCCATACGGCATAACTTTGACTACCTCGAACGGCCCCGACCACCTTGATTTTAGCTTTCCAGGAAATAACTTCAGCCTAGAGTTAAACAAAAGAACAAGTTGGCCCGGCTCAAACTCTCGACGTTGAATATGCTTGTCGTGCCATTTCTTAGTCTTCTCTTTATATAGCTTAGCATTCTCATAGGCTTGAAGGCGAAACTCATCTAGCTCGTGAAGTTGTAACATCCGCTTTACCCCTGCTAGTTCTAAATCCAAATTGAGCTTCTTGATCGCCCAATACGCTTTATGTTCAAGTTCAACCGGAAAATGACACGCTTTACCGAAAACCAACCTATATGGAGAGGTTCCAATAGGAGTTTTATATGCAGTTCGATAAGCCCAGAGCGCGTCATCTAACTTGGTCGCCCAATCTTTTCTATTCACACTCACAGTTTTCTCCAAAATTTGCTTGATTTCTCTATTCGAAACTTCAACCTGTCCACTCGTTTGAGGGTGATATGTAGTCGCAACTTTGTGTTTCACCCCATACTTCATCAAAAGAGTCTTCATCAACTTATTACAAAAGTGAGTACCTTCATCGCTTATCATGGCCCTCGGGGTCCCAAAACGAGTGAATATGTGCTTTTTCACGAACTTGACTACTACCTTGGCGTCATTAGTTGGAAGAGGGATGGCCTCCACCTATTTTGACACATAGTCGACCGCCAAGAGAATATATTTGTTACCATAGGATGGTGGGAAAGGTCCCATGAAGTCGATGCCCCAAACGTCGAAAATCTCAACTTCCAAGATATTATTGAGAGGCATCTCTTGTCTTCTAGAAATATTTCCAGTCCGTTGGCAGCGATCACAGCTTTTCACAAAGGTATAAGCATCTTTGAACAATGTCGGCCAATATAACCTAGATTGAAGCACCTTAGCGGCTGTGCAATCCCCACTGTGATGTCCACCATAAGGCGACGAATGACAATTCTCTAGTACCTGATTTACCTTACTTTTAGGAATGCAACGTCTTGCCAATTGGTTCGGCCCTGTTTTATACAAGTAAGGCTCATCCCAGACATAGAATTTAATCTCATGAAGTAGTTTCTTTTTCTGCTGTGAATTTGCACCAGGTGGGAACACTCCGCTCACTAACAAGAACAGCCCCAACAGCGGTGTCACTCGCGTCACACATCAACTCGAACGGTAAAGACCAGTCCGGAGCAATAATAATTGGTGCAGTGACTAACCTCTTTTTGAGCTCTTCAAACGCCTTCATACATGCTTCATCAAATTCAAACTTTGCATCTTTTTCTAGCAATTTGCACATGGGATTTTCTATTTTCGAAAAATCTTTAATGAATCGCCTATAGAAACCTGCATGTCCCAAGAAACTTCGCACACCCTTAACAGAGGTAGGAGGTGGTAATTTCTCAACCGCTTCAACTTTTGCTTTGTCAACCTCGATCCCCTTCTTTGACACTTTATGCCCTAGTACAATGCCTTCTTGGACCATAAAGTGGCACTTTTTCTAGTTAAGTACCAGGTTTGTTTCTTCACAGCGGCTAAGCACGGCATCCAAGTTTTTCAGACAATCATCAAAAGAGTCACCAAAAACTGAAAAATCATCCATGAATACCTCAACATATTTCTCTACCATGTCGGTTAATATCGCCATGATACATCTCTGAAAGGTTCCAGGCACGTTACATAGTCCGAAAGGCATCCTTCTAAAGGCGTAGGTGCCATAAGGACATGTAAACGTAGTCTTTTCTTGATCTTCCGGCGCTATCACTATCTGATTGTAGCCCGAGTATCCATCTAGAAAATAGTAATATTAATGCTCGGCTAGTCGATCCAACATCTGATCGATGAAGGGAAGTGGAAAGTGATCTTTTCTAGTGGCTTTGTTTGATTTTCTATAGTCAATGCAGATTCGCCAACCCGTGACTGTTCTTGCAGGAATTAGTTCATTATTCTCATTCGTCACAACCGTCATACCTCCCTTCTTTGGAACACATTGGACTGGACTCACCCAATTGCTATCAGAGATTGGAAAAATAATTCCAGCATCAAGCCACTTGATAATTTCCTTCTTTACAACCTCCTTCATGACTGGATTTAGTCTTCTTTGATGCTCGACACTAGGCTTGTGGCCTTCCTCCAATAAAATTTTATGCATGCAAAAAGAACGACTAATTCCTCTAATATCCACAATGGTCCATCCAATTGCCCTCTTACGCTCTCGTAACACCCTCAGTACCTTCTCAACTTGCCCTCAGCGGTCTATCGAGCTCCTCGAACTTCTTCCACCCTTGAACATATTGGCATTCCATGCTGAGAATCTCTAAGTATTCCTCAGTTTCATCATCATTGAGTACATTATCCTTATATACTAATGCTCTCTCAAGAAAATCCTTATTACATGCCAAAAATCCCTTCTCAGACTCAGTCAACTCTTCTCCCACTACTTTTACCATAGATAATTCTTCATAATGCAATGGAAGTTGAGTAGCGCGAAACACATTAAAAACAGCTTCTTCATCATTCACCCTCATGGTCATCTTTCCATCTCAAACTCGAATCACAGCATCAGCAGTAGCCAAGAATCCTCTTCCCAATATGATAGGAACCTCTTTGTCAGCCTCATAATCCAAAATTATAAAATCAACTGGAAGAATGAATTGGCCTACTTGCACAAGAACATCTTCAATAACTCCCTCGGGGCATGTCAATGATCTATCAGCTAACTGGAGAGTCACTGTGGTTGGTCTTGGTTCACCCAGGCCCAGCTTCCAAAATATCGATGATGGCATTAAATTCACGCTAGCACCTAAGTCACATAAAGCTCTTCCAACATCATGTTTTCCAATTTTTATAGGAATAGTGAAACTCCCAGGATCTTTCAATTTTGGAGGAAGCTTACTTTGTACTCTAGAACTGCACTCCTCAGTAAGTGCAACTGTCTCGAACTCGGTTAATCTCTTTTTATTAGCCACAATATCCTTGATGTACTTAGCATATTTTGGAACATCTCGTAAAAGTTCCACCAAAGGAATATTGACTTGTACTTGACTCAAGATCTCCAAAAATTTCTTACAAGCTGCGTCAATTTTCTGCTTTTGAAGCCTTTGAGGGAAGGGCGGTGGTGGTATAACAATATCAAGTTTGGGCTGCTTCTCTATCACTTTTTCAGCTTGTTTTTCAGTTTCTTTTTCATTATTTGGCACTAGTTCACCAACAGACTTCTTTGGTTATGGAGGTACTTCTTCTAAAGCTCGCACATTCCGCAAAGTAACGGCTTGAACATATTCTTTTGGATTTCTCTCAGTGTCGCTAGGCAAGACACCATGTGGTCTAGTATTTTGTGCTCCAGCTAACTGACCCACTTGGCGTTCTAAGTCCTTTTGAGAATTAGCAAGATCAATTATGGCTTGTGCATTGGCCGCATTATCGGCTAAAATTTTCTGCTGGCTGGCTAACATCTGCTTCATCAACTCTTCGACTGAATTGGATGTCTGTTGTGGCTGTGCCTGAGGCTGCGAATTTTGATAGTTATTCTGAGCTCTCATATTACCTTGATTGGCTTGGTTTCTACCCCAAGAGAAATTTGGATGGTTACGCCAGTTGGGGTTGTATGTATTACCAAACTGAGTCTGATTTTGTGTCTGATATCTATTTTGATTTCCCATATAACAAACTGACTCTGGGTTGGCGGGGCAAACATCAGCAGCATGATCTTCTCCACAAACTTCACAAAAGCTTTGGAATTGTTGCACTTGTTAAACAGGTTGAACTTGTTGTTAAGTTGGAGGTATTGATAGCTTACTGATCTGGTTGGCTAAAGCATCTATCTTTGCAGTCAGTGCTGACAAGGCATCCAATTGAAGTACTCCAGCGGTCTTTTGACTTGGAACTCTACCATCACCCTGCCAATCGGGATTACTTTGAGAAAATTTATCTAGCAGTTCGTAAATCTCAATTAAAGTTCAAAGCCAAAACTTGGCCACCCGCAGCAGCATCTACCACGATCTTTGTATGAGCATTCAGTCCTTCCACGAAAGTATGAGCCAACACCTCATTAGATTTGTTGTGGTGCGGACAATCTCTCAAGAGCGCCTTGAATCTCTCCCAAGTTGAATATAAAGATTCTCCTTCTCGCTGTCTGAATGACATGATCTCACTCCGTATCTTAGCAGTTTTAGCAGAGGGATAGAATTTAGCCAAAAATATCTTAGCCAAAGCATCCCAAGTTGTGATAGACCCAGGCTTTTCAGCCTTTAACCACTTCATTGCTGCCCCAATTAATGAAAACAGAAGAGTGTCAATCGAACATAGTCAGTTGAAACGCCTGTTGGAGTGTAGGTGTCGCTGATCTCCAAGAAATTCATGATATGTTGTTGTGGGTCCTCGTGTAGCAATCCAGCATATTGCCCCATCGCATGTAATAGTTGTATCCAGTAATCGCAGGTTTAACAATACTCGGAGCCACACCATCCAAACTATGGAGAGCGACATCTCGCACGGCTAAAGCTTGATTGTCCGCCATTCCTACAGGTAAAGCAGCAAGTACTAATTCAAGTTTTCTACGATCTCTTGCTTCTATCCTCAACCGATGTAAAGTCCTTTTAGGTTCAGGATTAAAAAGTTCGAGGTTGTCGTCCTTCTTATCCTTTCGCATGCAAGAACTATTACCTGAAATATCACAAAACTCAAAACAAAAAAAATTAAATCTGAATAGAAAATAAGCAATCGTTCAAAAAGAAAATAGTCAATTATTCATTCCCCGGCAACGGCGCCAAAAACTTGTTGCTCCCAAATGCACACGCAAGTATACGTGCCAAGTAATAAAGTGATAAGATCAAGTATCGTCCCACAGAGACTGTTGTTAACTATTAACTGAATTAAACGATTTCAAATTATCTAGACAAGCAGAGTTGGTTTCGTGGATTAAAGATGTAACTAAAAATTAAAACTTTAAACTAAAATTATAACTAAAGCAAATAATTTGATCAAAAAAAATAAATAAGATTTTGGTTATCAAGGGAAGGAACTATTCCAGGATTATGGGATATCTACCAATCCTGCTGAATTCTTCAATTAATTTGAATAATTAATTCATCTGGGTTACTAATCGACAGGGTTAATTTTACTTATAGGAATCTTCCGATTTCCTACTCGTCTATTTAAGTTAATCTAACGCCTATATTCCTATGGAATTAGAATCAACAAAAATGCATTAAGAATTCCTGTAAAGTGATTAAGCAAGGCAAAAAAGTATATTCCTATCCTAGTTGCGAATCCGTTCCCTGACGCCCAGGTTCAAGAACTTGCCCTATTCAATCCTATTGTAATCTAGAATTCCCTTTCCCAAGTTCAATTGAAGATTCGTAGATAGTATTTAACTGCTGGCCAAATAACTAATAATTGAACACAGGATATGAATAAATAACCCAAAATGATAAATTAATTAAATCCAACTAACTTTCAAATAGCAACATTCATGGCAAACCCATAACCCCAGAACGAAGAGTTTAGCTTCACATAGTTATGGTAGAAATCCAACAATTAATTTGAAATAACATAAGTTGTAAGAGAGAAGAAGAATAAGAACCCTGTGTAGAATCCTGAAAAACTGCTCCTAGCTCCTAGCCTTGAATTGTATGAATTGATGATCTAGAAATCTGATAAACTATGAGCTTATACAGACATTACAATTTCCTACTTTACTTGGAATTAGAAAATTCTAATCTAAATTGTAGTTCCAGCTTCATCTTGTTGTAAGATCTTCTTTTCCCAGTTCTTGTGGACTTGTATTTTCCAGGTTTTTGCTCGTCAGGTTGAATTTCTAGTCCCAGTTGGCTTTGGCTCTGTTTCAATCGTACGAAAAGAGTTGTCCAGGAAGAACACAGCTTTAACTTTGGAGCCATTCAGCTTGAATCAAAATCACATTCTTGCTCGGATGCCACCTCGAATACTTAGCCTCAACTTAGCTTCCTTCAACTTTTACGCCACAAGCTCCATTTCACTATAAAAATTGCTACAAATCACTTGTTTAATCCAAACGAAATCAAGTAGTGATATATTAAATAATCATATAGTGTTGGGCATAATTAATCACTAATACGACTTCAATATATTAGAATTCATAGAGATTTAACCTCAAAACATAGGAAAATATGCCAACATCAGGCTGATTCAAAGTTATGACTCATTTCATTTGGTAATTTGGATAGAAGGTTATTAGGTGAATAAAGTATGACAATTCAATGCAATCGGAAGAATTGGGTCTATTAAATTGATATACTTCATGACAACTCCTGAAGTACTCCCTATTTTGACTATTGTAGTGGTCTGTAAATTGATAATTTAGTTTTTGAAGAACATAAATCTATATCAATGTTATTAACACATCTTGGTCGTCCAAAGATATCAAAAAATAATAATCTAGCGGAGAAGGAAGAACAACCCTTTGACTTTGGCACATGAGGCCGTTTTTGCTTTATTTGCAGGATTTTACTATTGGGTAGGTAAAATCTTTGGTCGGATTTTCCCTACACTGGCTTCCTCCCCTAGCTACTGAGGAAGAGGGATCTTGAATCAATCAACCCTTTTTTTTTTGTTTAAGGGTTGCTCGCCCTACCGAAATATCAAAGGCTTTCGTTAGCACATGGTTTCCAAGCAGCATAAGTGGATGAGAGAAACATACACAAACAATATCGTCTATGAGAAATATTATGTGAGATACACTTCATTATATTTTGTATTTCATTACATCAATTTAAGTAAAAACTCGCATATATCTAATTAAACTCTGATTATTCATCTTTATTGATTCAATCATATCCAATCAGCTAACATTAACAAACAAGTTACCTTATGACAAAGCACAAGGATAATTCACATAAACTTTTACTTTATTCGTTTATGTTCAATTGTCTAATCAGAGTTTGAACAGCCAGAAGGATAAAATTTTGCAACTAACTTGATGTCGTATGGATATTTTATTGAGAAGATATATGGTGGCATTGTCTCTAAGATTTGAATTATCTCATAAAACCATGCTGGATAACCTGCACAATAAATAAACATAGTGGCTTCACAAGATGGTGAAATTGGCTCAGTTTAGTTCATCCATAGCAGGCAACACAGAGGAGTTAGGATACCGAACGCACTAAAGAAACTGTTTATTTTGAAGCGTGTGTGCATTTGTTGACTAAATATTGATAATAATATGTGAAATCAATAACAATAAAAGTATTATAAGAACTATATGGATCAGGATGATGGAGGCACGAATACAAATCAAATGTTAAAAGTTATGCCACAAAAAAAATTAATGTTTAAATTTGCACACCAGTAATCGTACTTTCTTAGCAAATTAAATGCTGAAAGATTCTTTCATTCAACAAATATGTATACAACAAATATGTATACACAGACTTCTATCCCTATAGGTTATGCTATCAATAGAAAACCAATTCCAATAAGAAAACTATAAACCTAATGTATAGTTTGAGGTTGATTAGGAATCATCCTTTACAAATACAACATACCGTTGCTTCCTTTTTGTTCACATATATGAATAAAGACATTGTTGCATGCCTTTTAAATAGAAACCCTTAATTAATTCCTGATACATATTACTCTTTGGAATTCCTCTTTCAATTCTTTAGAAGTTGAACAGTCAAAGCAACTTTCCATTTAATAGTTGAAGTTAAGTGACCAATAATTAAGCTCAATAGGTACATTGAATAGATAAGGGTCTTTAACTTACTATATCCGGTTCAATGAGCTGAAATTATTCATTTAATAAAAATTTCTTATGTAGTTAAAAAATTATGCATCATTGAAGGTTGCCACTTGCCATTTACTTTAAATTTTATATTACAATTAAAATTATTAATTGGGGGTATTTTAGTAACCTAAATAATTAGCATGGGTATTATAGTAATATGTCTTTATATTAGGAGATTCACACTTTTATAATAACTAGTTTTGGCAACGCGCTTCGCGCGTGTAACCACTTTCAATGAGTAAACATAGAAATGTAATTACATAAAGTATGAACAAAAAGAAAAGATTGATGATAGCGATAAATATAGATATATATTTCCTACGCAAAAATTTTTATTTTTTTATTTCTTTCAATAAATTCATGCATTTGACTGTTGAAAAATGCATGCTCAATTATGATATGTCTTCAATAATAAACAAAGCGAATGGACAATAGAATTTTACAAAGAGAGCCTTCATTAAGAAATCCAATACTCATAATTACGCTAATATAAAAGAGAAAGAGAAGGAATTGGGAAGAACAAATAAGTAGAAGATCATATTCTTGAACATGTTAATTAGTTCCAAGCCACAAACATCAACAACAAATATTTTTGTATCTCTATATATAGAGTCACATCTTGCATATGTATTTGGTGACCACATCATGCATGTAAACATAAAATGCAAAGAGTTCACGGTGTTTTATTCAAATCATTTTGGATAAAAATGTGAAGCTATGTTGTATGTAGTATCAAAGTGGAAGCTTTTAGGCTAGTTGTTCTCAAGAGTAGGAACACAAATTAATTTATACACCATAAATGGAATTGTAAGAGTTAGCTTAGGAAGACGGAAAGACTCAATACATGCATGAGAATTCGAAATGTTGAATTCAAAAAATGTAAAGACTGTTAATATATGTACACGGTAATCTAATTCAGATTGATGTTACTATTATAGCCAAACAAATATATTAATTTACTTATATATATGTATTAATCATTTATTAGAGAGTAAATTTACTTTTTAGTACAAAAATCTTACAAGAGTACTTTTAAAGTGAAGAGTAAAAATATCGTTCACTTTTTACCTATAAGGATTGGCTCTTTTAGAATAGTATATGATATGATGATTTGGTGTAAACATCAAGTGTGTAAATTTCTTAGAGTAAATCCGATCTACCTCCATAACCTTTGTGGTTTGGAAAGGAATATCCCCTCCATATTTTAAATGAGAACGACAACCTCATGGAGTTGAGAATTATCCCTTCACCTTTTGAAAGAAAAACACATTACCCTATTTTCCTCAAAGGTCAATGGGTTAATAAAATGAATAAATTGTTGTTAGAACATCGTAAAAAGGCATAATAATCCTTTCTAGAGTGAAATTTTTGTCCCTACATTCTTAGTAAATTTTAATTCACACAAATCAAACTTATTATTATCTGAAGTTGCTTCGTGAAATTCCAACATGCAGTGACTGGGGATATAACTATTGTTGATCAGTGTGGAATAGGGGAAATGTAATTTAGTAAATTGTTGTCATTTGTTGTACAGATTCTTATTGGAAATAATATCTTTGTTTGTTGAACCTTGGATATCAGTCAACTAAGAAATTGCACTTGATTGAGCCGTTTAGAGTTTAGACTATCAGGTAATGTTTTATTGCCATTTATTTTAGTGTGGAATTTGTATAATAATTTTTTTTGGGAACACTCGCTGGACTTTACTCTTGGGTATAGACAAATTTGGATTATATTTTTTTGGCATAATACATGTACAGCCCCTAAACTTGACACCTTTTTTCATTTAGACACCTCAACCAACCCTCTTCCCATTTAAACCCCTGAACCACGTCTTCCCTTCAGTAACTTGACACGTCCCCCACCAACTTCATTAATATTATTGTGCGTGACTAAAATGGCCCTGACGTGGAATTCTTGGTCGAATAGAAAAATTCCACTCCACATCATATAAACACACCATCGCATCAACATATTACACAATTCCCCCAAACCCCTTAACCCATTAACCATTCTACGTCTCTCATCACCAGCAAGGTCTTGATGCCTTACTTTATGAATGTTAATTAAATTTTTTAACACCATTTTAGGGATACTCCAATTATAGCTTGCAGAAAAACTCAAGGCACTCACCATTTTAGGGATGCACCAATTATCGGGTCGAAAATTTAATTAATTTCCATTCGGATATGGATAAATGGCAAATGACCAATAACTTAAGCTAGGATTAGAGACATGCCAAAACATTGGCATATGTATTCTAGTTTTTGCGAAGTTATAAATTTGTAAACGACAAAGTATACTTAAGAGGAGTCCTTTCTAATCATTACTTGTTTTTGTCAATATGTAGAAGTGAAAGTGATGTGTAAAAGGGTGAGCATGTCTACTCTTAAAATGGGCAAAAGAGGCAAAGGTTGAAAGCCGCTTCTTATTTTGCAACTTTTGCTGATCTTTACCGACTGGTATTAGGACAAAGATTCTATGTCTGATATGTTTATTTGGTATATATTGGAGCTCGTATATATTGTGCTCAACTCATATTCTTTTAGCTATCGGTGTAAGTTCACTTTTAAATAAGTTAGCAATTCAATGATTTTAGATGTAACCAGTTCATTTTTAGCTATCAGTCTAACTATATGCCAATTGGTATTTTCTGTTCAACTAAGTTACCTTAAGTTTTTATATTAATTTTTGTTTTACCATGGTGTTTTCTCTTTCAAAGTATGTTTATAAAATATTTTTTTTTAGTCCAGGATCTATCAAACAGTCTCTTCACTTTGGTGGGGGTAAGGTCTAGGTACATCTAGCCCTCCCAAAACTCCACCTGTGGGATAACACTGAGTAAGTTGTTGTAGTAGTTTTTGTACCAATTCAATAATTAAAGGCTTAAATGAAACAACTTAATCCAATTCCATTGCCAAAAATACTGGGCTTCCTGCCAAAGAATGTGATCTCAGTTTCCAAAGTGCTTTTGAAATTGGTGATACTGAGAACATTCAATGTACGAATTCTACATGTTATTGAGCTGATACAAGGTATTGGGCTGTTGTTTTCTTAACCCGTTTGGACAAAATTGATATGGCTATCATGCATTAGAAAAATCAATTGAAACTGTGAAGGGGGGACAATGGAAATTGGACAAAGAATTAACTGTAGAGCCTTCACTTATTTGCTACAACAAACTCCCTATACTCTCTCTTCATTTTGACACCTGATACAGTCCTGCATATACACAGATAACTGCAATTAGCACGAAAACAAGTCAAGCTGCTCAAGAAATTGATGTCGAGAAACTTTACTCCTTCCAACGATTTTCTCCACAGGTAAATAATGCAGAATTTGAATGGTGCAGAAATTAGGGCAGCAGATGGATGCCACTAGCTAGAAACAAACTGATAATTTTTTTAAGTCGAAAGGGGTTCAGGTGTTTGAGTTGGATAAATATTAATACTGTGATAACAGTGGAGAGTGGAAGCGAGGCAAGGGAGCATTTCTTGATGAAGCCAGAGAGTAGCAGAGATGAAATAGGCCATCTTAGAAGGAGCAACCAGACAAGGAGAATGAGTGCATGTATGCAGAGTTGTAGGAAGTGCAGTTCGTCTTTCCTTATTTCCCATATAATAAGTTTAAAACAGAAAAAAGAGAAAGAGGGTTTAGCGAAAGATGATATCTTCCTAGTTCCTAAGCAACATCAAGCAGAGCAAAAGAATCTTGAGGTAACAGAAGGAAATCACCTGGACAAAGGAAACTAATATTGAAGCTGCAAGAATTTGCCGATGAAATCAAGTTCATAGAGCTTGAGCCTGACTAGCTTGGCTTATTTTAATTGGTATATATGGTGAAATTATGAAAGCTTCAATGAGATGAAGCTCATACAACAAAGAATTAAGAGAATAAAGCTCTTTAGGTCAGTGTCGAATGTAGAAAATTAAGCAGCTTATACTTTTGAGGGGGAAAAAAAAAAGGCAAAATATAACCAACCTGATCATTTCCTTATTCTTGAAAAACTGTACACATGGAGTACCCATAATTCCAGCTGCCTCAGCAATCTCCGGATCTTCAGTAATATCAATTTCAACATAGTGGACATCCTGGTCAAATTCATCTATGACCTGTTGCACAAGCACACAATCGAACAGGTTACAACTACTACCAAGTAGAAGAAACAATGCAAGTAAATCGAAACACACACTTTAAACAACCTTGATCAAAGGCTCTTTAAGGTTTATCTCAAGATTTGGGGATTCCTCATTGAAATCCTATAATTTTCAAGTCCTCAACTTTTTCAAAACGATTAATGATAAGAAACAGAAACTCTTAAGGAAATTACCACATTGTGAAACAGTAAAATTTGACAGGATTAACAACTTCACACACCTCACAATTGGTTTATTTGTCTTGCAATAGAAACGTGATGTATGGCTAAGTGAAAGGACATGTAGAAGTTATACATCCTCTGGTAAGACTTCTATCTGAATGAGTTGCATACCTTGTTAAGAATAGGTTTCAAGGTCCTACATGGACCACATGTTGGTGAAGTATATAGTACACACACAAGCCTTGGGCTCTCATGGTACAATTTCCGTAATGCATACTGAGAAGGAAAACAGTAAACATGATAATCAGATACAAATGCTGACTATGATGAAGCTATTCAAACAGAAAATTCAGAAAGATCTATGCTTCCTAGATTTCATACCTGGCCCTTGTGTTTTGTAAGTGTAATATCGAAACCTTCTTGGACATCTTTCTCGGAGAGTTCCTTTTTAACTTCTTCGGTAGGGGGCTGATGAAATCAAATAGTTCAGGAAGATTAATTAGATAATGAATATTGGTTCTAGGTATATTGGGCAGCTAGTAAAAATTCGAAGCATATCTATTGTGTATTCATGATACAGTGGTATTTATATTTTAATAAAATTAGGAGGTTCTGTTAGGGAAGTTAGAGGCCCCTTGCTCGCTATAGGCCAGTTTACTATATATAACCCATCAAGTACTACAAATAAATTACTCATCCTTGTACTGTATAGTATCACCAAAAAATAAAGAAAAACAGAAGAAAGAAGCACTGTCAAACATCCACAAATTCATCAACTATTACAGTGTAATTCTCTGGTTCTGTTACCCCATGAGAAAATAAATTTGACTGCATAACTCAGAGAAAGCTTTAAATACAATTCTTTGATGTTTCGGCAAGCATAATAGGTGCTGGTCAGACCACGTTAGTGGAATTCTCACAATCAAGATAAATCCTTAAAGCTGAAAAGGCTCCTACAACCTCTTACTGTCAGAGATGATACAACAACCCGCAAGTGATAATGTCCTAAATGCTCTCTTATATGGTTAGTCACAAATAACTACCATCCAGTAAATCTACCCAACTTCATCTGGGACTGCAGGAAGCTTTGCATGAATTCCCTAGCACCCTATGTAAGTGTTCTATGCATATTAGAAAGCACTGCATTAGCTCACTAGGATAATACAAACACTTGTAACAGCTAATAACTTGCAACTCATAGGAATATCAAGGCTATGAAATTTACAAGTACCTGTTATTGAGGTTAATGCAAAGATAAAATATAAGTCAATAATGCTGTGGAGCTGGTTTAAGAACCGCTTGAGACCATGATTATATACGCGTATCAGATGACATGTAAAAGGAAATATACAGGTTCACAAGATCAGTTTCTTTGTAAGTCAGATACCTGGTGGAATTCAATTAGAAGATTTTTGCTTGTGAGATATCTCTCCACAGAGAGAGCAGCTACACATCCTGAGCCAGCTGCAGTAATGGCTTGCCTCCACTCATGATCCTGCATAAGGGGAACATGTTATGGCAATATGAGGAATTATCTCAAAATAAGAAGTTGCAATAATAAATACAAATCATATGATGAGTTTCATTCCACATGAGTTGGGGGGTGGGGGGAGGGGGGGTGGGAGATAAAATCAAAGGAAAGAAAAATTGATGGTATTTAACACCTTAAAAATTAAATTTTATAAAAGAGAAGGCATACCATTTTGCAATTTCACATCTGTCCCCAGTAAAGAGGAACTTATTGTACTCAAAATTTTCATGAGATCTTACTTTAGACGTTTCAATGACCATGCTAGAGTCATGCTGTTCATCCACAGCACATAGGTTACATATAAAGGAATCATGGATAATTAACCTGGACAATCTTAGGAGTACGATCACCTCTCCTCTTGAAGTACAAGATAGTGAAAATATCACAACAGGAATACAAGAACACAACTACGCTCAGTCCCAAACAAGTCAGGAATGAAAGAATAAATTGCTGCAAGTACCTGTACATCTCCAGCTGCAAATACACCTTCCACAGAAGTTTTTGCCGTGCCCTCCTCGACCAATATATAGCCTGAGCTATCAAGTGCAACTTGGCCTTCCAACAGTTGACTGTTTGGTGAATGACCTATCCCATAAAACAAGCCTTTTGCCTCAAGCACAGATTCTTCCTCACTATCAACTTTTCGGATCAAAATTCCAGACATCTGGCCTTTAGGATTGCTGACGACATCCACGGTCTCAGTGTTGAAATGCACAGTGATGTTTGGATTGTTGAAAACTCTGAAACATTCCCCATAATCAACCTGTTAAACAAACATTTAGGGAGTTGAAACTTGAAATATATAGCTCATTAGTAACTTAATCCGCTATAAAATAATAAGGTCAAATAGATCTGTAACAACATTTACAAAAATAGGTATATTAATTAAGCAAAAAAAGGGTATATTTACAAACAGAATAAAAGCGACAATATGTTGAAACTAGGAAAGAGTCAAAGTGGAAAAATAACCAGCAACAGGACCAAAGTGATCTGTCCTCACTGAGATAAACAAGAAACACTGGTTTATCTAACAAAACAGTTATCTGGAGGATACCCCTATCTTGGCCAATCATTTCATGTGACTTGCAGGTGCATGCTGAACTCAAATCCTGTTACTGTAATGCAGAGAGCACATACACTAGTGTATACGACCCAAACCCAATAATAGAACCATTTCAACTTACTATTACTGCAATGACTATGAGGGGAGGCCAGTAATACATATTAGAAAAATATAATAAAAGACATACCCTTTGGGAACTGCCTTACCAGAACATTGTGAAGTGAATATTCCAAAAACTGTGTTTATTACTTAATAAGATAATGATATAAAGTGCTATGTGTTCAAGAAAACAAACAAGACAGGCATGGATGTATCTCAGATTGTAGCTTTTTGACAAGGCCAAGCTCACAAGAATCACTGGGACCTTCTACAGTGAGTGCTTCATATGGCTTGCCTAGGAGAAACTGGTAAAATTTGGACTTGTTATTCTGCTATCACAACATGGCGAGAAATATGATACAAAATGTAAAAGAGTTGGTCTGACAAAAGATATATGGATGGTGAATTTGGGGAGCCAAAAAAAATAGTGTCAGGTTGTTTCCAAAGGTGACCTGAAGGGGTCAGCAAGATACAAGAACTTCGAATATTTATATTTATAGAAGATAAAAAGGACAATGAATTCAGACGACGAAAAGGCAATTGTTACTTCCCAGCAGAGTTTTTTGACTACTTCGGTAAGAAAGTACAAAGTTATGGGCCACCTATCAAGGATGTGCTAGCGTTTCAAAAAAAAAAAAAAAAAAAGAGTTGGCTGAATTCATTATTGGATTTTGTCTATATATTTCGCCATTTAAGTAGGCTGTTACAGCTTGGCACTTTACAAGTTGACATTGTATATAGCACACCCCTCCCAAAAGGAAGGAGAGAAGGGGGGTGGGGGAGAGAGAGAAGTTCATTAAGAACCAGAATTCAATTAGAGATATTCTACTCGTCACACAGGCTACTGAATACAACTGTCCCTCAATCCCAAGCAAGTTGGTCACAGGCTTGAGGCTACTGTACCTTTAGTTAAACTCCACTTGTAAAAGAAGGTAAAATTGGTAAAAATTAGGAGGAATTCTGGACAGAGGAAAATAACACCACGAAGCAATAGAGGCATCTTAGGAGAAGGAGTCTTAAATGACCCTAACAACCCTCTCCCAAAGAAAATAAAATCGCCCATCAGATTACACCTTCGTATTTTAAGATGAATTCTAGTGTTGTGTTATAACAGTTAGAGGTAAATAAACAAAAAATGAAAAATAGAACATGAAAATCATTTACCTATCTTGCATCGCCCTTGATGCTCTTAGTTGGTCCTTCCGGACAAGTAGATGGACATGGCGTGCATACTTTGTTAAGTATATTGCTTCCTCTGTAGCTGTATCACCACCTCCAACAACAGCAAGGACCTGACCCTTGAAAAGTGGTGATGCTCCATCACAAATTGCGCAGGCACTAATTCCTCTGCTCCAAAATTCATCTTCACGAGGTAATCCCAACCTTCTAGCAGTGGCTCCCGTAGCCACAATGAGGCTATGGCACTTTACCTGAAAGATACAGAAGTGAGCTGTGATCCAGTACAAGGACCTTAATGTGGGAATCACACTCATGCAAAGCCAACTTGAAGTCTCAATAATTAGTATACTGGCATGTGCGATAACTACTGCATTTAAAGCCTAACACCATACAACATATGAGAACAAATGCGACCATCATCCTTTTTCTTATGAGGAAATCAAAAGAGAGCTTGCACCACATATGCAGATATGCTTTTCATGAACAATATAAAATTCTCACATATCAGAAGAACCTCGGAGACATGAGAGATTCTGGTCTGAAAACAAAACATATGTTGCTCCTGCTTTGACATATCAAAGGTACAGAGAACAAACCAGGCTCTAATATCATGGCTAAGGAGGGAGAATAAGACTTGTATGCTTCTACTTGATAAAGACTACTTCTGAACAGAAAACAAAGTACCCATAAAGAAGTCATGATGGAGTTACAATGTCTCTGTACTCGAAGTATAAAAAAACGAGAAAGCATAAACTTAGCTGCCTTTCCAAGTCAGTCTAAGGAATAACATCAAATAATTTTTATCCAAGAAAAGGAAGAATGTTGTGTCTGTGTTTTTCCTCCATTGGCACATCTCATATCCATTTAGCTTTTTACTCCATATGGAAAAAATAGTTACGTCTAGCATCTAACTTCCTGTAACTTTCTGAAAACTAGTTTGAGAACATATTACATTATTTGACAAGAACATATAAACATGTTAATTAGTACAAAGATGTAACCAACCTTAGTCAGTCAAGAAGAGAAGAAAAGATTGCTGAGATTTGACCAATTGAGGCCATCCATATTTTGTTTCCCCATCAACTTGGTTTAGTCTAAGTACATCAGAAGTCATTCTTTCATGGAAATTTAAAAGATCAAAGCTCCAATTCATATAAGGCAAACAGTTTGAAGGGATTAAAGATTTAAGCTGCTATAACAGAACCTAAACAGAGTAAACAGCAACTAAAGGACGCATCACCTTACGATCACTACTTTGGACAGTAAAAGGAGCGTTCTTCACGTCAATAAATTCTACATCTTCCTGATACAATTCAGCTCCCCATCTCTCTGCTTGCTTTTTCATCCTAGCAAAATTACACAATTTTTCAGCCGTCAGACCTTTGTCTATAACAGAGGAAACTTCTAATAAATGAATAAGAGTAAAATTTACAAGGTTTTCTTGTACCTATCCATTAAGTCGGGGCCAGTTATTCCCTCTGGAAATCCAGGAAAGTTTTCCACTTCAGTTGTCGTCATCAACTGTCCTCCTGGTACACCACCTACTTGAAACCCCTCAAACACCACAGGCTTCAAATTAGCCCGAGCTGCATAAATTGCTGCTGTATATCCAGCTGGACCTGATCCTATTATTACCAAGTTCTCAATACCCTGAGCTGCGACAAACAAAAAATATACTCCACATTATACTACCAATCGTGGAACCGCTAACACATTAACAGCTGAAATTTTAAAAACGTCTAGTATTACAACATATTAGCTGTCTTGATGGAGCAAGAGAACTATTTCGTGCTGCAAAATTAACCAGCATCTTTTTACAGTTCAAATGCAATTACTCCTTCTGTTCCACTATATGTGACGCAATTACTATTTGCAGAATATATGAGTTTATCTTGACCACGTTTTTTGCAAAGGCCTTTTAAATATTTTGAAGTTTTAATAATTGTGACTTTTAGTACTTTTTATGTAGTTCTAAATATGTAAACTTTATTTAAAAAAAATTGAAAATTCTATGTCCAAACTCCAAACTTAGACCGAAATTTAGTTAGTTTGACCATTTTAATCCTACTTATGTGACATAATGTGGAACCGAGGGAGTCAATTATAAACAGTGTCCCTGTAAAGAATTTTCTATACTATCAGGTCATTCAAAGGAAATTTACAGATAAGCCTCCATAAAAAATGAGCTTTGTAATCTTGAAAATTAGACATGCTACAACAGGTAAAGGTGATCAGACTATGTAAAAGCTGTATATAACTTAAACTCTTTCGATAATATTTATGCTTGTTGACTAATTCAGTCAACTATGTATTCATCTTGATTCAGTTGAATTCAGATATATAAACCTTGTATTTACTGGTAAGCCTCGATAAAAAGTCTCACTTTTTATCTTGAAAATAAGATATGACCTGCTAGGCTGCTAGTGCCTAATACAACAGGTAAAGGTGAACTGATAGTGTAAAAGTTACTGACGCTGACGGTGTATATTATTAAAAACTCTTTCTATATTACTTATGCATGTTCAATAATTCAATCAACCACGTAACAATCCTGATACTATATGAATCTTCTATTTACTGGTAAGCCTCCATATAACTTAAAACTTTTTCGATAATATTTATACTTGTTCAAAAAATCAATCAACTACGTAACAATCCAAATTCAATTGAATTCAGCTAATTTCACTACACTAAACATAATTAACAGAAAATGCTCTAATAATATACTACTTCAGAAAAAATTACCAGAAGACGTAGTTTCTACCGGCTCCGCCGTGGAGGCGGCGGAGGCTCGAATAGAGAAGGTGGAAGCACAGGGGCGAGTAAAATGACCGTTAACTGCTCCGCCGCGTCGAGTTGAACCGGAGTTAATGAAAAGTAAACCGGTAGGAATGCGGAGGGAGGGCATGGGGTTGGATGCGGGTCGGGTTGGTCGGAACCGGGTACCGATACCAAGGGAGTTTGTAATATTGGGAGTAGTAATGACAGCCATTGGTTTCGGAGCATACGATACGATATCCCTCCCAGTAGGCTTAACTAACTTCTCTCACACAAAATGTCTTATTGTTTTGGGAGTTCGTGCCGTGTAATCTATTCGTTATTTTTTGGGGTGAGCAAGGATAACCACTCAACTAACTATATATTTTCAATTTGAATAAGAGTCCACGTTGGTTTTGTCCTTTTGAAATATAATATGTCATCCAAACATGTGTTCTCATTTACTATCCATAGATGATAATTGATAAGTACTATATTTTTATTAGAAAATGAACTATAGGAGTTGAGTCTCAAAGCAAAATTAAAATGAATTTAGCTAGCGTTTGGACATAGATTTCCAAATAATTTTTGAAAAATATTTTTTGGGTGAAGTTTGATATGAAAATGAAAAACTGTTTGGACATATTTTTTGGGAACAAATTTTTTGGCTCAAAAGAGCCTTTGAGCTCTTATGAAAATTAAATTTGATGTGTAAATGTTAGTTTTTGGCTCTAAAACAGCTCAAGACCATTTTTTGAGTTTTTGGGATAAGTTTTGCTCAAAAAGCATAAACAAACACTTTTTGGTCCAAAAACTCCCAAAAAATCCCTTCAAAAACTATGTCCAAACGGGAGCTTAGATTAATCGTGCTTTAAAACGAGCACCGCACCTAAAATTGGAAACCAAAAGAGAAAGTCATTTGTTACAAACTAATATTTTAATTTATTTGGATAGTTGGTAAAATATTATATTGAGTATGAATAATAGCAAATTGCATAAAAGTTTGATTGTTGGGATTTATTTTAGAGTGGTTCAAACTTTAAGATATCTTCTCAACAAATCGTAATGTATTGTGAAAAGGTGCTACCCATTTCTTAAAGGATACCAATCTTTGTGAACAGAGATTGATTTAGGATTTTAAGAAGATTGATTCACTATTGTCATGGCTGAAACTACAGTGTCATAGGGGTGACCTATGAACAATCTTCATCAAAAAGTTATATGATGTATATAGCTCAAATTTCATTTTACATGGTCATATATTAACTTTTGAACATCTATATACAACCAATAATGGTAGCCTAGTATTTAAGGGTGGTTAAAATATGTCCATTGCTATAAGTTCAAATCCCCCACGCAACAATTTTTATTTTTTAAGGCAAAGGCACAGACAAGTTGGACCAATGTAAATAATAGACGTCGAGAATATATTTTTAAAAAAAACATCTAGTGGGAATTGATTCTTGCTCTTGATTGTAAGTAAATCAATATTTGACCAAGTGAACATCTAATTTTTTTAAGTATGGGTTCACAAACATCATATAAAATATATTTTGAAAAATATGTACATAACATATCTAATTTTTTGGAATAAGTATGGGTTCACGTGAACCACAAACCAACCTACACAATGCCCCTGTTTGTGAAGAGATGTCATCCAATTTAGAGCGCATCTTTCTTGAAAACGTATTTTTAACTCTCTATAAATATCACCCTACTGCAGAAACTCAGCACTTCAAAATCTTGTGTTATTCATCCTTAATTCCTACATAAACAGTCGAGAGATCTAACCGTTCTCCAAACTTCTATTTGAGTGCATAGTAGAAAATTCCTGAGTAGTTAACTCAATCTTGTCACGACCCAAAATCCTGGATAGTCGTGAGGGCTCCCGAACTAACCCAATCGGGCGAACCCACTCGCTATGTTAACAATTAATCTCAATAATATTAAAGAAATAATATAATAAAATTCAAGCTGCAATTTTATTACTGAAATATGCGAAATATCCCACAACGCAAATGAAAGGTCTAGTCCTCTACCATAAGCCATGAACATCTATAAGATAAATACTAAATAAAATATCCCAAATGTCTGAAATAATAAATGACAGGAATTAAATAATAGAAAGGCGCGCCACCACGGAATGAGGATGGTTGGCTCACCGTTGATCAATAAAAAAGTCTTCGACTCTAGCCGCGGGGCTCACTGGTGCTCGGAACCGTATCTGCCCGAAAAAATAATAAGAAAATAATAAAGAAAACAACGTAAGTCAAAAGGACTTAGTAGGTGGGTACACTAGTTCCTATGAAAGACATGAAACTAGTCTAAGCAATAAATTAACTGAATAGAGGAGGGAGAAAAAGAAACATGTTATAATTCGCTATTCAAATAGTTTATCTAATCGCATTATTCAACATCAATAAATCTCATTCAAGAACCAACAATTAAACTCAATTCATAAACTAGCAGAATATGTGGGCTAACTCCGAAAAGATTTGATAATGGACCAACTCCGATGCTATCAAATGGACCAACTCCCAAAAATTATCAATTGGACCATCTCCGACATAGCAAATTAATCATAAATTTCCAGGTCAAACTTGCATATAACTTGTAATACTTTAAGCAACAACCAGGAGCAAACACAATCCAGGAAAACAACATATATTCCAAGTAAAGATTTAAACACAACAAAAAGGTGTAAACGGTTATAACTAGGGCAGTGCACATACAAGGAACGTATGTACAATATCCCGTGTGGACAAATTCCACCAAAGAAAGGGATATAACCACCTACCTCTATCCGAATACGCAAAACACTACTCAACAATCTTCTTCCCCTGCCGAATCTCCTCCAAACGTTCTTGCTCTAAGTAAAAGAACGAAATGCATAATTAATATATTCTATTGGTTTACTTTCCTGAGTCTATAATACCTTCAATCTTGATACAAATGTATATAGACATAAAAGTAATATTCTTGTCTCAATAATAATTACAATGTAAAACAAAAGTAATAGTACAATAATAAAGAAAGAAAAGTGAGAACAAAATGACACTGATCCGTGTGACTAGTCTCGACACCATTAAAAACGGGGACACATCTCTAATGCTAACGCCTGAGACTTACATCATCGAAGGAAACTAATATTGTGAATGTCCTTCTCTTCATTAACTATTAGCAGGTGACAATATTAAAATCTTTTCTTAATTAAACCAGAATGTACTCATTACCTAATCATTGCAATAATGAATTTGTTTCCTCATGCGTGTTGTATTGGTCGATTTTTGTTCAATCGTGTAGAGGGCGTGTTCGATTATGTGGCAAAGCTATAATTGATTCCGAAGACGTATCTGGATGAGATTGACATGAAGCGGTATCGATTAATGGTGTGATCGATTATGTTGTGTTGAGATCAGGACGTTTCGAAGACAGCTGTTCTAGTGGATAACTTTGGCTGATCTCATCCCACTTTTATCGGAACAAATCCAGCGCATCTCATGGGACGTGGGCAACTGCTGAAGAAACGTGGGGAAGTGGAGTTCTCCTAGGGTTGGGAACTTCGCGCCCTAACTGATCTATAAATAGGTCCCCATTTTCCCCTTTTTTACCTTACATTCATCAGAAAAACACTCTTGTATTCACCAGCTATACTACTACCCGTTGTATCATTGTCATTATAAAAGTCTCTTATCGTCATTGCAAGTGCAACCATTGTATTAAGCATCGATCGTGGCTTGTTTCAAACTTGGAGGAGGATTCATCTCTTTCATCAAAGCACCAACCTCTGATTCTTCAATACAATAAGCTTTACTGCTTTATTCGTTGACTTTTTGTTGATTACTTCGTTGTTTGCGTGCTATTTCTATAGTTTAATCTGTTATCATTGCATTGGTCATATAACTAATTCATTGTTCAATCTGTTTGTTAATATCGATCACATCAAGTAAATCGTCATTATTGCATTCTGATCGTAGTGCTAATTTGACAGTATATTTCATCAATTGCATTTCTATCATTTTATCTGAGTTTGTCATCGAATGTAGTCAAAACCATCTATTTAGTAGTAAACGAAACTAGCGTTTAAATCATCTTCGGTGAGGTAACAGTTGTGCAAATTATCCATAACCTGCCTGAAACTAAGCTAGATTTAATCATCGTAAACTTTGAGTCCGTTGTCCGTCTTCGTTCGTTTGATTGCATTTGCCTTCGAATTGAACTCGTCGTATTACACCATCGGATTTGTCACTTTATTCCTTCAAAATTAATACTTGCATTGTGTTCGGATTAAGGCCCTGAGAATCGACTATTTGTCAACGTAAATTGCCTATCAATCGATTAAATTGAGATATAAACTGTCGCCTTAGACTCAACTAAATACAAATTTAATTGTGAAACCTGAAATATATTTTTAGGAAATACAATTTAGCGCCCACCGTGGGGTCTAGGCAATCGATTTATTCCGAAATTTGAATCGTTTGATACCACTTACGTTTGCTTTTTCGTCTTATAATGGCAGATGAACGTAATATCGATGCTACCACTGCTCTGAACGGTCAACAACAAATCAATCCCAATGACGGGGTTCATGTTTCGACTAACGCTGAAACGATCGATAAGTCAACCAATCACGAGCAGAATCCGATTCAGGACGACATTCCTGCTGGTTCATGATTGAACGCGCCTCAAGGGCAGCGACCCGGTAAGGAACCCGTGGTCGAGTCGATAGATACGAATATGGCATTGATGGCGTATTTGAGAAGGCATGATGCTCAGTTTGAAATGATACAAGAACAGTTGAAGATCCTGTCTAGCTCTATCAGAAACAGAGCGCCCACCTCCCCGATCATACCTCCCGCAAGCGTTCCGACTTCGGTTTCTCAGGGCGCCATAACATGGGGACTTGCAGCGGGGGTCGGATCTGGAGGATCGGGTACGGCCGCCGTGGCTATGGGAGCTCTGGCCTCCGTCACGAATAAAGTAAGGATGTTGGCTATGATGCAAACTTTGCTGAATAACACAGTAGATAAGAAGTTCAATGAGATAAAATCATTTATGGAGAAACTGGCAGGTGTTCCGAAGTTAACAGATGAAGTCGCTAAGAAATCGATTTCAAAGCGTCCGTTTCCGCCAAGTGCAGCCCCACTACCCATTCCCAAAACCTTCAAGTTACCAGAAAGTTTGAGATACGATGGAACTACAGATCCAAGGGATCACATTGACATGTTTTCGGTTGCAGTTCAGGCGAACGACTTGACTTCGGAAGAAATCAATTCGGTTAGTCTTAAGAAGTTTTGTGAAACGTTGAAAGGGGCAGCGTTGAAATGGTATTTGCAGCTACCCGAAAACGAGATATCAGATTTCGATGATATGCCGGCTAAGTTCATTCGAGCACACACTGGAGCCAAAGAGATAGAACCAAGGGTGGAAGATATCTTGAACGTTAAGCAGCGACCCGGTGAAACTATTAAGCAGTTTGTGAAGCGGTTTAATGATGAAAAGATTCACATCCCAAACCTCGAGGAGAGGTGGGCTTGTTTGACTTTTGCTAATAACTTGCGCACTGATTCGACGGAAGTGTGTGCGAAGTTGAAAGATCGTTTCAGTGAAATCAATGCATGGACCTTCGACGAGTTACATCGAGAGTGCAAACCAAAGATTAGGGCTGAGGAGGAGGAGTTGCAGCTAGCCCGATATAATCATCAGTATGATTGACCACCACCACGGAGAATTGAGAACGACAGGCGAAACTACAGGGACCAACAATGGGAACCCTACAGTTTCCCTCGAATGGGGAGCAACAACCACGAAGCTGGTGGCTCAAAGAATCAACCGAAAAGGGGCATTAGAACGCATCCTCGGCTCCAAAATATCGACCACTGCCTCCAAAAGTGACAGAATACAATTTTTGCATATCGACACCGAATCTAGTGAATCACTTGAAGGGGATGGGTGATAAGATCGTGAAATTTCCAGGTCGCATAAAAACAAATCCAAACACGAGGGACGAAAAATTGTGGTGTGCATTTCATCATGATTTCGGCCATACGACGGAAGAATGTAAAGCGCTGCGATACGAAGTGGCCAGCTTGCTGCAAAAGGGGCATTTGGTGGAATTATTGACTGAAAGAGGGTGAAACAATTTTAATAAGAAAAAGGATGATGAACCACCAAAACCTCCCGCTCCGAGGAAGACAGTAAACGTCATAACTAGGAGAGATGACGTTTGTGGGGTGACTTACACCACAAAGAAGTATGCAAAGGTTTCGTTCACACGAGACAAGAGGACACGAGATGACATGAGCGATGAGATTTTGTTCGGGGATTTCGACTTCGATGAAAGGATTCATCCTCATCATGATGCACTGGTGGTAACGATGAGGATCGACGATGCTGATGTAAAGAGGGTGTTAATCGATGCCGGCAGCTCGGTTAACATAATCCACTCCAGGGTAGTTGAACAGTTGCAGTTGAACGATAAGATCGTGCCTCGTTCAACAGTGTTATCGGGTTTCAATAATTCGAGTGAAGTAACCGTTGGAGAAATGACACATTGTTTCAAGTAATGAAAGGTGACATGGCGTACAATGTGATATTGGGTCGACCATGGATCCACGCTATGGGAGCGGTTCCATCGACTCTACATCAAGTTGTAAAATTTCCCACTCCATGGGGAGTGCGCGAAGTAAGAGGTGAGCAGCAGGCTTCTCGAGAGTGCTACTCGGTAGCTGTTAAGAATGGCATTCGAAAATAGCAATCACAGTTAGCGGAATCCATGGTCGAAGACGGATTCGCACCGATTCCGTCATGTGTTAGAGAACCATACAAACAAAAAGCCGAAGATTCTACGATAGAAGAATTGGAAGAAGTAATGTTATTCGATGATAAGCCTGATCGGAAAGTATACGTCGGAGCAGAGTTGGATCCCGAAGTAAGAGCAAAAATCGTATCCTTTCTCAAGAATAACTCTGACTGTTTTGCTTGGTCCCACGCGGATATGGTAGGGATCGATCCAAAGGTTGCCACACACAAGCTAAATGTCAACCCAAGACATAGGCCGGTAAAGCAAAAGAAACGGCTGAATGGGGGATTCCGAAGGAAAGTAATCAACGTTGAAGTGGAGAAATTGTTAATGAATGGGTTTATTAGAGAGGTTAAGTATCCAGAATGGCTTGCAAATACTGTCGTAGTACCGAAGAAAAATGGCGAGTGGAGAGTATGCGTCGATTATACCGACCTTAACAAAGCTTGCCCAAAAGATTCGTTCCCATTGCCTCACATCGACAGATTGATTGATTCGACGGCAGGACACGAAATGTTGAGTTTCTTGGACGCTTATTCAGGTTATAATCAAATTTCGATGGATCCAATAGATCGGGAAAAAACTTCGTTCATCACAGACACGGGGACTTATTGTTACACAGTTATGCCCTTCGGTCTCAAGAATGCTGGGGCTACTTATCAACGTTTGGTTACTACCATGTTCAAAGATTTGATCGGAAAAACGATGGAGGTGTATATTGATAATATGTTGGTTAAATCGTTAGAAAGGAAAGATCATTTGAGATATTTGGAGGAAACGTTTACGATATTAAGGCACTTCAACATGAGATTGAACCCGGAGAAATGCGCGTTTGGGGTCGGATCCGGCAAGTTCTTGGGATTCATCGTATCGCAAAGAGGAATCGAAACCAATCCAGAAAAAATCAAGGCAATCGAAAGCATTCCCGAAGACCTGACAACGGTGAAAGAAGTTCAGCAACTGACCGGCCGAGTAGCCTATCTCAGCAGGTTCATCTCGAGGTCATCTGAACGATGTCACAAGTTCTTTTCGGTGTTGAGGAAAAACAAAAGCTTTGATTGGACACCAGAATGCAAAAAGGCTCTCAAAGAATTTAAGCAATACTTGTCCAACCCTCCACTTCTATCAAAACCAATCGAAGGAGAAATGTTGCTGGTCTACTTGGCTGTTTCCGAAGTAGTTGTAAGCGCTGTCCTCGTTCGCGAGGATGGAGTTAACCAATTTCCTATCTATTATGTTAGTAAAACATTGTTAGATGCAGAAACAAGGTATCCACACCTAGAAAAACTGGCACTTGCACTAGTCAATGCTGCACAAAAATTAAGACCGTATTTCCAATGTCATTCAATATCTATTGTAACTACTTTCCCATTACGAAATATCTTACATCGGCCAGATCTTTCCGATCGATTAATGAAATGGGCGGTCGAGCTGAGTGAGTACGATATCACTTACCAGCCTCGCACCACCATCAAATCTCAAGTTTTAGCTGATTTTGTAGCAGACTTTAGCACTAATATCTTTCCGGAAGCAAAGAAAGAGGAGCTAATGATGAGAGGCCCCGACCCCGGAGTTTGGATGATGTACATCGATGGAGCTTCCAATGTGAAAGGGACAGGCCTCGAAATCCTATTGATAGCACCTACCGGTGAAAAACTCAGGTATGCGATCAAATTACATGTAAAAACTAACAACGAGGCCGAATATGAGGCCCTCGCTGCAGGTTTAAAGATCGCAAAAGACTTGAAAATCAAACGGTTGGATATAAAAAGCGATTCCCAGCTAGTGGTGAACCAAGTCCAAGGGGATTTCAATGTTCGAGATTCGAGGATGCAGCAACTGCTCGATAAGGTACAAAGTCTTCTAACTTCTTTTCAGGAATGGAAGATAGCCCAGATCCCGAGGGAAGACAACATCGAGGACGATGCCTTGGCGAACCTCGGCTCTACAGTCGCGGTTGAAGGAGAACTCGATGAAACAGTGGTTCATCTATTCGAATCTCCACTCTGTCGGAGCATCAAAGAGGTAAACAATGTTAACCATACTTGGGATTGGAGAAACAAATACTTGTCCTACTTGCAGGCAGGTACTCTACCTGAAGACAAGAAATCTGCCAGATCGCTCAAAGCTAAAGCGGCCAGATACAGCCTTTTAGATAACCAACTCTATAGGCGAATGTTTAATGGTCCTTTAGCAAAGTGCATTGGGCCAGATGGAACAAGCTACGTGCTGAGAGAAGTTCACGAAGGCGAATGTGGTAATCATTCCGGTAGAAAATCGTTAGTTCAGAAGATAATTAGAGCCGGATATTATTGGCCAACAATCGCAGAGGATGCCAAGGACTTCGTTCGAAAATGTGATAGATGTCAATGATTTGGTAACCTCGTACATCAACAAGCAGAGCCTCTTCATTCGGTCACGTCTCCGTGGCCGTTCATGAAATGGGGAATGGATTTGGTCGGGCCACTTCCAACAGCGCACGGTAGGGTAAAATTCATTTTAATTTTGACAGATTATTTTTCTAAATGGGTAGAAGCAATTGCTTTGGCTAAAATTCGTGAACAGGAAATCATCAAATTCATTCACCAGAATATCATTTGTCGTTTTGGGATCCCGAAAGAGATCACATGCGATAATGGTAAACAATTCGCGGGGAGACGGATCACAGCTTTCTTCGAAAAGTGGGGGATCAAGCGGATTGCATCAACACCTTATCACCCCAGTGCAAACGGATAAGCTGAGTCTTCTAATAAGACAATAATTGAGTATTTGAA
The DNA here is from genome assembly GCA_037355625.1 of Petunia x hybrida. NCBI lineage: Eukaryota > Viridiplantae > Streptophyta > Magnoliopsida > Solanales > Solanaceae > Petunia > Petunia x hybrida. The sequence continues at coordinate 1,830,735 of JBBBVM010001054.1, read as the reverse complement.
GAAAAGGATGGATGAGTCAAAGGGCAATTGGCCGAACGAATTCCCCGTAGCGCTGTGGGCTCATCGAACAACGGTGAAACATAGCACCGGGGAAACTCCGTTCTCACTTGTCTATGGAGCAGAAACATTGATTCTTGTGGAAGTAGGGGAACCTAGCCTTCGATTCGCTCACTCCACCGACGAATCAAACAAAGAAGTTATGTTGATAGATTTGGACCTGATCGAGGCGAAAAGAGACATGGCATTTGTTCGGATACAAGCACAGAAACAAAGGGCAGAAAACTACCTCAACAAAAAAATCAGGTATCGATCTTTTAATGTAGGTGATTACGTACTAAAGGTCAAAAGACCAAAGAAGGATGAACCAAACGAAGGTAAACTGGGAGCAAACTGGGAGGGACCCTATCGGGTCAAAGCAGTAATCGGAAAGGGCTCATACCAACTCGAAACGATGGACTCCAAGCCAGTCGACTTCAATTGGAATATCACATAATTGAAGAAATATTACTTCTAAGTACTACGGTATCGTACGATCGAATTTCGTTTCTTGCATAATTTTCATTTCCCCTCCATTGGGCATGCTTGCTTAATTGATTATTTTGATACTAAAATTTTTAGATGACAGGCATAGTTGGAATCGAATGATGACAAACATCACCCACGAACACTTGAGCCCGAAATGCTCCAATCGGGGTCGATAAGTCTGACGAACATTCTAACGTGGTCTTCATCTATAACGTTCTCTCGGTGTTTGTCTTTCAATAACTTCGTTTCAGGTCAAGGTCCAGTGTTCGACTGCTCATACTTCACAACCAAACACTGGGTGGGAGTTGAGTTAGTAGGATAGTCAAAACATTCGAAGACTGGAGATTGCCCAGATATCGGGGACTTCCTGTCGAGGACGAAGGCGAAACCGATAAAAGGCAAAACTGGGGACTCATTCGAAATTTAACGAAGGATTCAAGCCCCAACGTTTTCACTCAAACTGGGGACTCTTTCAAAATTTAACGAAAGATTTAAGCCCCAACGTTTTCACTCAAACTGGGGACTCGTTCGAAATTCAACGAAGGATTCAAGCCCCAACGTTTTCACTCAAACTGGGGACTCGTTCGCTTTCACTCGAACTGGGGACTCGTTCAAGTTTTCGAAAACTTCAAACCCCAATGTTTTCACTTAAGCTTGGGAGCTATTCGTTTAGATAAGACATGCAATGTATACGATCCAATAGCGATCAACGTAGTTTCTTTTGTCATCGATGCCACTAAATGACCGTATTGTGTAACCGATCAAATCAACTGATCCAAAAATGTATCAGGCCCCCGACAGCGGCCAACATTTCAATAATTTACAATTCAATTTACAATTCACTTAGCCATTTTTACGACTTCTACACTGATCGATTCGTGTTATCAGTCTGCATTGATGAATTTTACAATTCCAATTTTTTCACAGTGTTTAAATCAATTTATCTTACCGAACCTAAAAGCGTTCGAAGAGTGCATTACGTGAAAGTGAGAAGTCATTCTTCACTACCCACTAAGTACATTGGGCCCCAATCACATTGTATTCTTCCAACGACTATCGCTAAAACGTTAAACATTCTGAACGATCAGGTTAACTCGTCTTCGGAAAACAGCATAAAAAGCGATAAGAGGAAAACTTCGAAGCATAATTCATTCATTCGAGAATATGTACATCGGTCGAAAGACCTCATTGTTTCAAAAACAAAAACCACTAATCAAAAACAAATAAAGGGAAGTTCAAAATTCATTCATCATCTTCGTCGGAGCCTTCATCGGAAGAAGTTGCGGGAACGCCAAGGTCTTCACGAGCCAACCTCACAATGGGGACTGCGTCATTTAGCTCTGTGGGGATATCCACACTTCGATCCAACATCTCCCTAAGGACATCCCGTCTCGACTCAGCTAGGATCAAATCTTTTTTCTTCTCAAACTCTTCCTCGAGATTGCGCCTTAAGATGGTAGATTCTTTTTGAAGCAATAGGTTCCTCTTCGATAGACTGTCAGCCTGAACCTTTAAGTCTTCGTTGCCTTTACGAAGGGCATTCAGCTCCTCGAACATGCCAGCTAGCTCCCGATTTTTGCTCTCCAAAGCAGAGTTGAGTTTGGCCATTTTCAAATCCGAATTGGTTTCGTGTTCGCTCAGCTGCTCATTTAAAGCTCGAATCTGAGACTCCAACTCCGATTGACGAAGGGCATGCTCCTTCGTGCTCTTGTCAAAATTGGCCAGAAGTTCAGCATGCTTGGCCTCCACAGATTTCAATTTTCGGTGCAGCTCCTCCCCCGCCGAAGTAAGATGAACGATTTGCTCGTTTAAAACTTTGGCTCCATCCTGAAGTTGGCAGATCCGATCGGCTGTCTCGATCGCCATTATACAATTCTGGAAACAAGTCACAATTGAAATTCGAAAGGAAGAAAGAAAATAGGTAAGGAAGAAAATAAAAGTTTTTACCCTGAAGGCGCCGAAGGAAATTTGTGAAGGTAAGCTCAGATCTTCGAGCGTGTTAAGACGAGCCTGCTCCATCGGGCCAATAACATCGAATAGATAATCCGCAAGCCGCTTCGAGCACCTGAGCAAATCGACATTGCTCGGCACTGTTATCGCTAGTGATCTGTCGCCCAACATTTCCGACTCGCCTAAAGCAGCGAAGGCAGCAGCCTCTTCACCTCGAGGAAGAGGTACGATCGGGTCAGCGTGATCCGCACCGAAGAATCTTCATCGTACTTAGACTTCATTGTTGCCGTCGGCCAATCCAAAGCTGGCATCTTTCCTTTCGTTGGATCCCTCTTTTCAAGGTCCCGATCAAAAGCTTCGATCATCGCCTCTCGAGCCTCAGGCACGATGCCCAAAGAGACGATGGCACCTTCTCTGTTGGGCAAACCTTCTGAGCACGAATTGACTTCTTCAGCTACAGGGGAGAGATGAAAATCATCAACTGAAAGATCTCCTTGTTCAGCCGCTTTGAGTTGAATGGCTGTCTCTTGGAGTCTCTCCCTTACGGGTTTTTTGGGACGCTTCACCAATCGGTCAGATCCCGATTCGTCCCCAGCCTCTTCTTCATCGACATCGATAACCGAGGTCATTCCTTCGGCGCCTTTCGCCGCTACAACTGCTGAGCTTGTCCCAGCAACCACATCCTCAATGGTTTGGGGCCTAGCCGATGAGCTACCCCTGCCCTTTTTCCACTACCTTGGGCAAATACCTGCTCTTCAACTCCTGGAAGGATTTCTTCTTCTTCGGAGGAGGAGGGGCGTCTTCGACCTTTTCAGCGCCCTCGACCTTAATTTCCTCATCGCTGGGTTCGCCTCCAGCACCTGTGATGCCTACGAAAGTTTAAAAATTAGCAAAGGAACTAATCAGGATACAGGTCCAATGCGAGTTCAAGAAGAGAACTCACCATGATTTTTGGCTTTAAGGGTCTTCAGAGCTGCTACCGGTTTCTAAGCCCTCTGGTCGTTGGTCGTCTTGTCTAACACTCTGATCAGCCACGGCACGATGTCAACGACTTGATCGAACAAAACCTTGTCGGCTGAAAATTTAAAAAAAAATTGAGACTGAAACTACAAGCTCATTCAGAAGGGAAAGAAACAAACAAAATACTTACGAGCTCGGTTCCATACGCTCGGAAGCAGCTCCTTTCCGGGGTCGGTTAACTGCTCCGTAGGAATAAAGACAAAACGTTGGTCCCACCCCCGAAAATCATCATCGTTATCGGAGATCAGGGCCCGTTGACCTCATTTGGCCAAGTTAATTACCCCTCCTTTGTAAACTCGAGGGGAATAGATGTTGAGAATATGGCGAAGTGTCAACTCCACTTCCGCTTTCTCCGCAATCCATCTCATGATTACTATCGTTCTCCATATCGCTGGAGAAAGCTGCCCAAGACAAACGTTGTACATCCTACAAAACTCCTCGATCACGTTGTCGACCGGGAGGGTGAAACAGATGGTAAAAGAGTAGGTCAGCACCACCGAATGATCCTCGATGTGGGTAGCCAAACCTAATTTCCTCGGTGGACACATCACATCTATTGCGCCAACCTTCCATCCACAATCTTCCCGAACTCGTGATATCGATTTGGGCGTAATTGCGCAGTACACAAGGTCAATCGGAATATTCTTCTTTTTATTCTTCTCCATTTCGTTTTGAACACTAACCTTGCAGTCGTTCTCGTAAGTGAACTTCTTCGGAAGAATTTCTGCGTACAATTTCTTAGGACCAAAATCCTTTACCTTTCTTTATTTCCACTTTTTGCCCTTCTTATCTAATAAAGAGCCGGCGGCGATGGAAATTTGCTCCGCTACCACGCCAGACTGCGGCGGGGCTGTGGCAATAACAGCGGTAGAAGCAGAAACTTCAGCATCAACTACGTTCTGAGAAGATGAAAACATTGTCAAGCACAAATTCAACGGCTTGAACAGATTAATTTGAAGATTTGAAGCAAAAGCTGATGGAAATCAACGAAAAACCTTGAGATTTGCTTGAAGAAGCTGGAGAATTCTAAGAGTTTTGGAAGTTGTAAAGTTTGTAAAATGATTTTGAAGTTGGTATTTATAGAGCAAGAGCCATCATTACCTCGGGAACCGATGAAAACTGCCACCCGCACGATTTTTGACACGTGCGGCGATGGGAAGTTGAAATGACAGCCTGACGTTTCAAAATGGAGGGGCACGAACGTTCCACGTGTTTTCCCGCTTAAAATTTTAAGCCACTTGCCAAGTTTTACGGACACACGACTTGATAAGTGGGGGGACTATCTGTATTGGTCGATTTTTGTTCGATCGCGTAGAGGGCGTGTTCGATTATGTGGCAAAGCTATAATTGATTTCGAAGACGTATCTGGATGAGATTGACATGAAGCGGCATCGATTAATGGTGTTATCGATTATGTTGTGTTGAGATCGGGACGTTTCGAAGACAGCTGTTCTAGTGGATAACTTTGGCTGATCTCATCCCATTTTTATCGGAACAAATCCAGCGCATTTCATGGGACGTGGGCAACTGCTGAAGAAATATGGGAAAGTGGAGTTCTTCTAGGGTTGGGAACTTCACGCCCTAACTGATCGATAAATAGGTCCCCATTTTCCCCTTTTTTACCTTACGTTCATAAGAAAAACACTCTTGTATTCACCAACTATACTACTACCCGCTGTATCATTGTCATTATAAAAGTCTCTTATCGTCATTGCAAGTGCAACCATTGTATTAAGCATCGATCGTGGCTTGGTTCAAACTTAGAGGAGGATTCATCTCTTTCATCAAAGCACCAACCTCTGATTCTTCAATACAATAAGCTTTACTGCTTTATTCGTTGACTTATTGTTGATTACTTCATTGTTTGCATGCTATTTCTATAGTTTAATCTGTTATCATTGCATTGGTCATATAACTAATTCATTGTTCAATCTATTTGTTAATATCGATCACATCAAGTAAATCGTCATTATTGCATTCTGATCGTAGTGCTAATTTGACAGTATATTTCATCAATTGCATTTCTATCATTTTATCTGAGTTTGTCATCGAATGTAGTCAAAACCATCTATTTAGCAGTAAACGAAACTAGCGTTTAAATCATCTTCGATGAGGTAAGAGTTGTGCAAATTATCCATAACCAGCCTGAAATTAAGCTAGATTTAATCATCGTAAACTTTGAGTCCGTTGTCCGTCTTCGTTCGTTTGATTGCATTTGCCTTCGAATTGAACTTGTCGTATTACACCATCGGATTTGACACTTTATTCCTTCGAAATTAATACTTGAATTGTGTTCGGATTAAGGCCCTGAGAATTGACTATTTGTCAACATAAATTGCCTATCAATCGATTAAATTGAGATATAAACGGTCGCCTTAGACTCAACTAAATACAAATTTAATTGTGAAACCTGAAATATATTTTTAGGAAATACACATGTACTACTCATTATCTTTTCTACTTGATTAACTCCTATTTTTATACAAAGGGAACAATAGCTATAACTCCAAGAATCCATGACAGTACTTCATTCGCCTAGTAACCCCTAAGCAGAAACGAAAGTCAATACTTAATTTTCCAAGCACAAAAGTATTTAATTTTCCAAGCACCAACGTAGTTACAACGTACTACTATCGCTGGGTAATCATGACCAAAGAAGTTATAGAAGTTAAAGATAACAATAATTCAAGTATATGGAATAGAAGGATACCAGCAATCTCCTACAACTGAATTTGCCAAAGCACTGTAAGTTTCAATCTAAAACCTAATTTGTGTATAATGAAATAGTGCTTATGCGGTGAAAAGCAAGACTAATCCCATTCCTCCACTAATAAGTTTTGTTTATTTTCACTTAAATACAAACTAATAAGGATAATATCTAATTGATCCAACAATCACGCGTACTTATATATACAACCCTTCTACCAACTCATAATTTAAATGAATAATTTTTCTGTAATGATAATTAAAATAAATGTGAGGAAGTAACTAAAAAATAATAATTATAAAATATAGGGTCATTACATTCTCCCCCACTTAAATTCGCATTCGTCCTCGAACGATACTTGAAGTCCACCAAGAGGTTTATGACCGAATGACTCACAAGGACACACTTAAAGAATCTAGGCCCACACAACCGCACAAGAGGCAATAGACAAAAGACATAAGAAAATTTCAATTAGCAGGTGTCATGACACATACCTGTTGTCTCAAACAGGTACGGATATTTCTCTCGCATACTCGCCTCAATCTCCCAAGTAGCCTCATCATGTGGACGGTTTCGCCATTGCACCTTTACCAAGGGAATTTTTTTTATCTCAACTTGCGAATATCCCTTTCAACTATAGCAACCGGAACCTCTTCATAAGCGAGGTTCTCATCCAACTGAATTGTATTCGCCTCAATAAGGTGAGTAGGATCACAAACACACTTCCGAAGCATAGAAACATAAAAAACTGGATGAACCGGGATCGAATCAGGTAAGGAAAGCTTATAGGCAGCATTACCAATACGCTGAACGACCTCAAACGGGCCAATGAAATGAGGGTTGAGCTTGTCTTTCTTCCCAAGTCTCATCACACCTCGCATCGAAGACACCTTTAAGTAAACCAAATCAACCTCCATATACACCAAGTCCCGGGGTCCTCCGGTTTGCATATGATATCTGCCTACTCTGAGTAGTCCGTAAGCGATCCTGAATAATCCGAACCCTATCCAAAGTCTGATGCACATAATCTGGACCCAAAGCAATCACCTCACCAGATTCAAACCATCCCACTGGAGAGTGATACCTACACCCATACAAAGCCTCAAACGGTGCCATTTGAATAGAAGACTGGTAGCTATTATTATAAGCAAATTCTGCTAGGGGTAAATGGTCATCCCAATAACTACCAAGTCCAGCGCACAAGCTCTCAACATATCCTCTAATATCTGAATAGTCCGCTCAGACTGACCATCCGTCTGTGGGTGAAATGCAGTACTAAGCTAAACCTTAGTCCCTAACTCTCGCTGAAATGGCTGCCAAAATTGTGCTGTGAACTGAGAGCCTCTATCAGAAATAATAGAAAGTGGAGTACCATGCAATCGGATAATCTGCTCAATGAAAATCTGAGCCAACTTCTTTGTTGAATATGTAGTCTTTACTGCAACAAATGAGCAAACTTAGTAAGTCTATCAACCACCACCCAAACCGAGTCATGCTGTCTCAAAGTCCTAGGCAAACCAACAACAAAGTCCATAGTGATCATCTCCCACTTCCACTCGGGGATAGGTAACGCCTGGGATAAACCTGCGGGTCTTCTATGCTCATACTTGACCTGCTAACAGTTTGAGCATTGAGACACGTGCTCAACAACATCCTTCTTCATTCCCTTCCACCAATATAACTCACGAAGGTCATGACATCTTTGTGGTACCGGAATGGATGGAATATCGCGAATTGTGAGCCTCATCTAGTAATAACCGCCTTAAATCATCTGCATTAGGAACACACAAACGACCATTGAGACAAAGGAAACCATCATCATTAACTATAAACTCTGACACTTTCCCACTTAGGGCTTTATCACGCAACTCTAGCAAATAAGAATCCTCATACTGCCTCTCCTTGATCTAATTGGCAAGAGAGGACTGGGCGATCATACAAGCAAACACCCTATCGGGTGCTAGACTGAATACTCTAACCCTCTGGTTAGTCAAAGACTGCAAATTAATCGCCAAGGGCCTCATATCAGCATCTAAATATGCAAGACTACCCATAGACTTCCGGCTCAATGCATCAGCTACAACATTGGCCTTTCCTGGGTGATAACAAATTGTAAGATCATAATCCTTGATCAACTCGAGCCATCTACGTTGTCTACCATTTAAATCCTTCTGATTAAATAGGTGTTGTAAGCTCTTGTGATCAGTGAAAATCTCACAAGACTCACCATAAAGATAGTTTCTCTAGAGTTTCAAAGCAAACACAACTGCTGCCAACTCTAAGTCATGGATGGGGTAGTTCTTCTCACTCATCTTTAGTTGCCTCGATGCATATGCAATTACCCTACCATTTTGCATTAAGTCACTCCCCAAACCGATACGAGAGGCGTCATAATATACTACAAACCCACCGGAACCAGTAGGAAGAGTCAACACTGGAGCAGTAGTCAATAAGGATTTGAGCTTCTGAAAGCTCTTCTCACACTCCTCTGACCATCGAAACTGCACAACTTTCTGAGTCAAACGGGTCAGCGGAGCTGCAATAGAAGAAAATCCCTGAACAAATCGCCGGTAGTACCCCGCCAAGCCAAGAAAACTACCTATCTCTGTCGAAGAAGTAGGTCGTTTCCAATTCTGAACTTCCTCAATTTTCTTCGGATCAACTTTAATTCCCTCACTAGACACAATGTGACCAAAGAATGCCACGGAATCCAACCAGAATTCACACTTGGAGAACTTGGCGTACAACTTCTGATCCCAAAGTGTCTGTAGAACCGCTCTCAAGTGCTCCTCATGCTCCTCTCGGCTACGGGAATATATCAAGATATCGTCAATAAAGATGATGACAAATAAGTCCAAGTAAGGCCTGAACACTCGATTCATCAAATCCATAAAAGTTGTCGGTGCATTTGTAAGCCCAAATGACATAACCAGAAACTCATAATGACCATAATGGGTTTTGAAGGCTGTCTTTGGGATGTCACTCACCCGAATCTTCAACTGATGATAACCAGATCTCAAGTCAATCTTAGAAAAGAACTTAGCTCCCTGCAACTGATCAAACAAGCCGTCAATACGAGGTAACAAATACTTATTCTTTATCGTCACCTTGTTCAGCTGCCTATAGTCAATACACATCCGCATCGAGCCATCTTTCTTCTTAAGAAATAATACTGGAGCTCCCCAAGGTGACACACTGGTCTGATAAATCCCTTACTAATTAAATCCTGCAACTGCTCCTTTAATTCTCTCAGCTCGGCAGAAGCCATACGATAAGGAGGAGTAGAGATAGGCTGCGTACCCGAAACAACATCTATGCAAAATTCAATATCTCTATCAGGAGGAACACCCGACAAATCCTCTAGAAACACGTCAGCAAACTCACAAATAATAGGAATAGAATCAATAGACGGGGACTCCATGTTGGTGTCCCAAATCAAGGCAATATAAGCTAAACACCCCTTGCCCAACATTCGTTTAGCCTTCATAAATGAGATAACCCTGCCTGAAGGCATAAGATATGAGCTGTGCCACTCAATCGAAGGTGCACCCGGAATAGAAAGCCGGACTGTCTTGGCATGACAATCAAGAGTCGCGTAACAAGATGCCAACCAGTCCATACCCATGATCACATCAAAGTCTACCATGTCAAGAACTAGTAAGTCAACAATGATCTGCTGACCCTGAATAGAAACTACACAGCCTAGATATACTCGATCTACCATAATAGACTCCCCAACCGGTGTCAAAACACAAAAGGGATCATTAATAACCATATAATCAACACCGAAACTCGCAGCTAAATATGGCAATACATAGGAATAAGTGGAACCCGGATCAATAAGTGAATAAGCCTCACGACCGCATATAGAAAATCATACATGTGACCACAGCATTGGATGCCACCACATCCTGCCTAGCTGGGAGAGCATAAATCTGATCCCTAGTCTGAGCCTGAGGGTGAACACCACCTGAAGAACCTCCACCTGAATATCCACCGCCTGAACGACCACCACCAGAATAACTGCCTGGGTGACCGCCGCTAGAACAACCACGACCTGAATGACCACCATCAGAAGAACCACGGCATGAATAACCACGGCCTGAATAACCACCACTAAAATGACCACCACTAGGATAACTTCCACCTCTGCACCCATGACCTCTCCCTGGCTGTGGAGGACCCCTAGAGGCCAAAGGAGATGCAAAAATACCAGGAGTACGGGTCAATGCCTGCGACTAAGGAGTTGGGTGATTAATAGCCTGATGAAGTCTAGGACAATCCCTCTTAAAATGTCCAATCTCCTTACAATAATGACAATTAATACCAGGACGATACGGCTGGGCCTAATAAGGTATCTGGAAATGACCCCGCTGTAAATGAGGAGCATACTGAATTTGCCCCTGATGAGTCATAGATGCGACCTGAGAACCCTGTGATGTAGAATAAACCTGCCTATCCGAGAATCTGTCGTGGGAACCCTTGCCTCCAGATGAGGCTCCAAAATAATTACCTGAACCACGGGACTTCTTACTGTCCCGCTCTTCTCTATCCTGAATACGGTATCCCTCAATCCTTCTGGCTGTCTCGATTGCCTGCTCAAACGAAATCCCAGAACCCACATCACGTGCCATACGATCTTTCTAAGGAGGGGAAAGACCCTCAATGAACCTCTTCACCTGTTCTGCCGTGGTGGGAATCAACATAGCCCCAAATCGAGATAACTCTGTGAAATGAATATAGTACTGAGCAACTGTCATGTCTCCCTGACGAAGCTTCTCGAACTGTCTGCGCTTCTCATCTTTCAAGGTCATAGGTAAGAATACCTCATAAAACTTATGCACGAACTCTGTCCAAGTGAGCTAGGGTAACCCAGCTTCCCTGCCTGCCATAAAAGATTTCCACCAAGCCTTAGCATGCCCTCTGAGCTGAAATGTCGTATATTCCACTCTATGTTCCTGAAGAAAACCCAAGGTAGATAGCATCTCCTCACAACTCTCAATAAAGTCAAGTGGATCCGCAGAAGCATCTGTACCAGAGAAAGTAGGCGGTTTCAACCTCTTAAACTGGTGAAGTCTACCTGTGTCAATACCCTGACCTCTGGTCTGAGGCGTCCCACCAATTATAAAAATATCTGGATCATGAAGACCTGTAGCAACATGAGTCTCTGGAGTATGCATAACCGGAGTCTAAATACCAACCCTAGCCTGATCTCGGGAAGTAGCTGGATCAACTGGTACACCCTGAGGGTACTGAGCCTTAAGAAATCCCAAAATCTGCACCAAAGTGTCCTGAAGAACCGGGGTGGCTATAAATCCCCCATCAATAGGAATCGGACCTCCCTGAGCGTCCGGTACAACTAGCGGATCAACTGGTGGATCCTCTAGTACTGGATCATCATCCTGAGCATCCTCCCCTACAGCATGAGTGGCCCTAGCCCTAGGCTGGGCGGCTGTCTGAGTATGAGCTCTATGACCACCCCTACCATGTCCTTTACCTCGGCCTCTGCCACCACCTCTCGGGGCAGCCTGCACCGGTGGTACTACCTCAGGTGCTTGCACTCCTGATGCTGCATCTGGCGCATTCGCCCCTTGTTGTGATGCAGAAGAACGAGTGATCACTATCTGCGAATTAGCTAGTGGAATAAGTTAGCGTTTGACTTGAAATTTATACGCCCGAAACAGAAGAATGAAAGAAGGGAAATTTTTCACTAAATGCGACAATAGCCCCTCGTAGATAAGTACAAACATCTCCGTACTGATCAACAAGACTCTATTAGGTACTGTTCATGGCTTATCAGGACACTAGACCTGGGCTCTGATACCAATTGTCATGACCCAAAATCCTGGATAGTCATGAGGGCTCCCGAACTAACCCCATCGGGCGAACCCACTCGCTATGTTAACAATTAATCTCAATAATATTAAAGAAACAATATAATAAGATTCAAGATGCGATTTTTATTACTGAAATACACAAAATATCTCACAATGCAAATGAAAGGTCTAGTCCTCTACCATAAGCCATGAACATCTATAAGATAAATACTAAATAAAATATCCCGAAAGTCTGAAACAATAAATGACAGGAATAAAATAATGGAAAGGCGCACCACCACGGAATGAGGATGGTTGGCTTACCGTCGATGAATAGAAAAATCTTCGACTCTAGCCGCGGGACTCGCTGGTGCTCGGAACCGTATCTTCCCGAAAAAATAATAAGAAAACAATAAAGAAAACAACGTAAGTCAAAAGAACTTAGTAGGTGGGTAGACTAGTTCCTATAAAAGACAGAAAACTAGTCTAAGCAATAAATTAACTGAATAGAGGAGGGAGAAAAAGAAACATGTTATAATTCGCTATTCAAATAGTTCATCTAATCGCACCATTCAACATCAATAAATCTCATTCAAAAACCAACAATTAAACTCAATTCATAAATCAGCAGAATATGTGGGCTAACTACGAAAAGATTTGATAGTGGACCAATTCCGATGCTATCAAATGGACCAACTCCGAAAAATTATCAATTAGACCAACTTCGACATAGCAAATTAATCATAAATTTTCAGGTCAAACTTGTATATAACTTGCAATATTTTAAGCAACAACCAGGAGCAAACACAATCCAGAAAAACAACATATATTCCAAGTAAAGATTTAAACACAACGAAAAGGTGTAAACGGTTATACCTAGGGCAGTGCACATACAAGGAACGTATGTACAATATCTCGCATGGACAAATTCCACCAAAGAAAGGGATATAACCACCTACCTCTATCCGAATAAGCAAAACACTACTCAACAATCTTCTTCCCTTGTTGAATCTCCTCCAAACGTTCTTGCTCTAAGTAAAAGAACGAAATGCATAATTAATATATTCCATTGGTTTACATTCCTGAGTCTATAATAACTTCAATCTTGATACAAATGTATATAGCCATAAAAGTAATATTCTTGTCTCAATAATAATTACAATGTAAAACAAAAGTAATAGTACAATAATAAAGAAAGAAAAGTGAGAACAAAATGACACTGATCCGTGTTACTAGTCTCGACACCATTAAAAATGGGGACATATCTCTAATGCTAACGCCTGAGACTTGCATCACCGAAGGAAACTAATATTGTGAATGCCCTTCTCTTCATTAACTATACTAGCACGTGACAATATTAAAATCTTTTCTTAATTAAACCAGAATGGACTCGTTATCTAATCATTGCAATATTGAATTTGTTTGCTCATGCGTGTACTACTCATTATCTTTTCTACTTGATTAACTCCTATTTTTATACAAAGGGAACAATAGCTATAACTCCAAGAATCCATGACAGTACTTCATTCGCCTAGTAACCCCTAAGAAGAAATGAAAGTCAATACTTAATTTTCCAAGCACAAAAGTACTTAATTTTCCAAGCACCAACGTAGCTACAACATACTACTGTCGCTGCGTAATCATGAAATATGTACTATAATAATTCAAGTATATGGAATAAAAGGATACCAGCAATCTTCTACAACTGAATTTGTCAAAGCACTGTAAGTTTCAATCTAAAACCTAATTTGTGTATGATGAAATAGTGCTTATGCGGTGAAAAGCAAGACTAATCCCACTCCTCCACTAATAAGTTTTGTTTATTTTCACTTAAATACAAACTAATAAGGATAATATCTAATTGGTCCAACAATCACTCGTACTTACATATACAACCCTTCTACCAACTCATAATTTAAATGAATAATTTTCCTGTAATGATAATTAAAATAAATATGAGGAAGTAACTAAAAATAATAATTATAAAATATAGGGTCATTACAAATCTTGAAAGTAGGACGCCACTATGTAATTTGCACTCGAGTAGCGATAAAATTCTACTCTGAAGAAAGCAACATTCTTAGTGCGCTTCAAACTGAATTTTACTATTCAAAACTCAATTTAATTTTATTGTTATTGTTGCGTCTTACTTTATGAATTATTATTCCAGTTGGTGTTTCCATCTCTAATATTTTCTAACATTGATGACGTTTTTCTATACCAAAGCTTGATAATAATGTATAAGTGTTTAGTTGGAGCAAGTGGTATCGAATTAAAAATAAAGTTAATTGAAAAATGACTCTCATTGATAAGTTTCGACGACCCTTCATAAGTTTGGCATTATTTTCATTCTACATGCTTTGTTAAAATTATTCAAGTTTTAATGGATCAGGGAAACTCGTCTTGCTCTCATAAATTTCGACGGTATATCATAGGTTTGATACTATTATTCTACTTATGGTGTTTGATTGTAACAAATTTTGACTAATCGGCGAAACAATCACATGAACACACAGTTCGCCTAAAATTAATTTCGTATTTGTTTTACTAATTGATTGCATAATCACATGTTATAAAAACATAAACTACAACATGTAGTTCACAAGATCGTGCCTCGTTACAGAAGTTTATTTAACTCTTTTGGAGAAGAATCTTCTCCAGAATCTTTCACTAAAGCCTTAAAGAAGGAGCAGACAATCTGTTCCTTAATAAATACTTTTTGAAAACAATAAAACGAAGTCTATTTTAACATGACAACTCTTGTTTAAATGACACATCTATCTAGCTATTCCTAATAGGTGCCTTTTCCTTTCCTTTTTATTTTATTTTCTCTACACAAAGATATATAACAAATTACATATATTTTATTATTTGAAGTGGATTCGATTTGACCTACATGAGTGTCCCCAATTCAATTTCCAATACTACCTAATTCGTTAGATGTTCACAAATTTTGAAAAACAATATAATATTTGCAACTTTTGATAGCCCATCATGATTCATGAATAGAAGTTTGGTACTACAACTACAACAATAAATTAAGGGATTTCCACATAAATAGCCCTCAATATATCATATTAATAAAAAAAAATTCTTATATATTGCCACACAGACATCCATAATTTACTTTAAACCATAAATTTCAAAAATCTTACATTATTTATTAAACTTTGCGTCAAGTCAAACTATCACAAATAAAATGGGATAAATGAAGTATATAATTAATACAAGTTTCAAAGCTTTTTAACCAAACAAATGTTATGGCGTATTTTGAATAACTAGTTTCATACTTTTTTTTTTAAACTCTATATCAAGTCAATTTATGTTATAAATTGAACGGAGCAAGTAACAAATACTACCGCATTTTAAATACTTTAGTCAGCAAAGAATTACTGCTTCACTAATTAAATCATTGCACGTTTTTTAGATCCAACTTCACGTGGTTAAATCACACAAAATCTGCATGCCATATTGTTTGGCTTATTTAAATTGTTGAGTCAGTTCAACATGCCTCACATGGCCTGGCTTGGGACATTGCCGATTTTCCACATACACAAATACTGTAAAAACAAACGGAACTCAGCCTTTTTTAACCAAAATAATGAGGGACTCCACTTTACTACTTCTAAGAGTCTCTTGCACCATACATCGACTAATACATAGACTTATCGTTATATTCCTTAGCTGCCTCACAACCGTTGTTCACATAAAAAGTGATAAAAATAATAAAAACCATACGACAAATCTAAACAAAATCAACCTGAACTTTCCATTACATGATTGCTGCACAAATATTATAAAATCTTTTAATTTAGAATAAGATCTTCAATTCTTTTTTTGATCAAGGCAGCAACATACTAGTCCTCCGCCTGGATTGGGATTTGGAACACAAAGCCCAGTCAAAGACCCAATAGATGCACACGGCTTATCACAATCCGACTTGAACTTGCATTTCCCTGTGAATTTGCAATCCGTCCCGGGATCTGGCTTAATTTCCACATCACCTGAAACAAAAAGTTAAGAAAGAGAAATCAAACACAAAACAACGTAAAATGAAGGAAACTTTTTATAAAAGAAAAGTAGATGATAGATTACTAGTGGCTTGAGAAGGAGCAAGAATAAAAAGGATTAAGAGAGTAGCAACTAGAAACTTGAATGAATCCATTTGCACTTGAAAATGTTCTGATATGGTGAAAGTTTATGGTTTTACATTCTCTTATATATATAGAGTATTATCTTTTGAGACATTTAATTACTGTCCATTTTTAGGTTATCACTATTCCATGAATATTACCATTTTCCATATATGCTTTACATACTTTTAACACATTTCTACTTATAATAATACTAGTTTTGGCAACGCGCGAAGCTACTTTCAATAAGTAAATATAGAAATGTAATTACATAAAATATGAACAAAAAGAAAAGATTGATGATAGCGATAAATGTAGATGTATGTGTTCAACGCAAAAATTTTCATTTTTTTATTTCTTTCAATAAATTCATGCATTTGACTTTTGAAAAATGCATGCTCAAATTATAATATGTCTTCAATAATAAACAAAGCAAATGGACGATATAATTTTACAAAGAGAGCCTTCACCAAGAAATCCAATACTCATAATTACGCTAGTATAAAAGAGGAAGAGAAGGAATTGGGAAGAACAAATTAGTAGAAGATCATATTCTTGAACATATTAATTAGTTCCAAGCCACAATCATCAACAACAAATATTTTTGTATCTCTATAGATAGAGTCACATCTTGCATATGTATTTGGTGACCACATCATGCATGTAAACGTAAAATGCAAAGAGTTCACGGTGTTTTATTCAAATTATTTGGATAAAAATGTGAAGCTATGTTGTATGTAGTATTAAAGTGGAAGCTTTTAGGCTAGTTGTTCTCAAGAGTAGGAACACAAATCAATTTATACACCATAAATGGAATTGTAAGAGTTAGCTTAGGAAGATGGAAAGACTCAATACATGCACGAGAATTTGAAATGTTGACTTCAAAAAATGTAAAGACAAATATATGTACACAGTAATCTAATTCAAATTGATGTTACTATTATAGCCAAACAAATATATTAATTTACTTATATATATATATATATATATATATATATATATATATATATATATATATATATATATATATATATATATATATATATATATATATATATATATATATATATATATATATATATATATTAATCATTTATTAGAGAGTAAATTTACTTTTTAGTACAAAAATCTTACAAGAGTACTTTTAAAGTGAAGGGTAAAAATGTCGTTCACTTTTTACCTATAGGGATTGGCTCTTTTAGAATAGTATGATATGACAGTATAGAGATACACCTTACTAATTTCTTTTCTTATTATATGTATTACATATTTGCCTGTTTATTGGAAAAGAGGAATACCCAATTGGATCAGAGTGAATAGCGACTTTTGGTTCATATTGTTAAATTTCTTTTGATAACTCAGATCCCGGAAAGTCGCAGCCATTATTTTTCATTTAAATATCAAGGCTTTTGTATGCGCTTAGATGGTATACTTCGATTTGTGAGACGCGATTCACCTCGCACATAAGCTGCACTCTTACCATGATGGTAATAACAAAAAAGAAAAAATGCATAACCCAAACATAACAAGGTAAAAATATCGAAACGAAATAGGTTTAGCATCTATAAATTTTATAGTGATAATATGCAAATAGCATAAGATCAACATTAATCTAATACACAATATAGGAGTAATTACAATATAGTGTCTACTGATGGAAAGGGAAAGTTATTAAGTTAACTCAAATTTCACTGTTATTACAATTAACAGATTTTTTTTTTTTTGACAAGGTAAAGAGAGGGTAAATTATCAAGTGTAATATTATTTTCAATTATAAACTATTTTAACATGAGTGTAGACTGAAATTGTAGCAAAATGATTGTGGAAACTTCATAAAATAAGTTGACCATGTTAGACCATAAACTTTAGTTAAACCGAATAAGCCGTCCCTTTCCGGAAGTCCTAAGCAAAAGAAAAGGAAAAAATAAAGGGAAATTTTCAAAATTAGGCAGCCCACAACGCAAAATTACAAATGAGGGGCCACATTTCATCCATAGCACCCTTTTATTTTTACATTACACAACATGTCACCCCCTTATTTTCAAAATTACATAACATAGCACCCATTTAAACTAAAAACCCTAGGAGCCACTCCCTCACCCTCCCCCACCACTGCCCCACCACCAGAAACCGACCTGCCGCCGCCGCCGCCAGCCGGCGGTGGCCGGTGGCCGGAAAACCAAAAATTCACCGGATTTGTTTATTTTATTTGTGGATTTGTTTAAATAATTATTTTTTGATAATTTTATACACATAAATCTATCAAAATAATAAATTATACATATAAATACATATAAAATTGTGTATGCAAGAAGGAAAACACAAAAATATACACAAAAAATATAAATTTTATACAAAACATCCAAAAAAGTGCACAAATCTGAAATTTATACTATTTTATTCATTGTTCATACACGCATATACAGCTTTATACAAAATTTACAACGCATAGAATGTGTTTTATACACTGTTAATGCGTACATATACAGATTTATATATTTTTATACACATTTACAGAATTGTATAAACTTGTATAAAAATATATAAAAGTGTATAAACTCACAAAAATAATGTTAAACAGTACCTCGGACAGATTTTACACAAAAGCTTAACAAATATCCAAGATCTATACAGTTTTATACAAGAAAAACACTAGATCTAAACATTAAACAAAAGTTTTAATAAAAAACTAGTAGATCTCAATGAATTTTTATGATAAAAGTGAAGAAAAAGAAGAAACTTGATAAATAAACTCCTCACCGGAGTTTTGATCGGAATATACAATGAAAATCAACATTGCTATTCAAAAAGCAAAAAAAAAAAAAAAAACGAAAAGAAGAAGAAGAAGCAGCAGCGGCGGTGGTGGTGGTGACCTCGGCGGCGACGGCATCGGTGGCTTGGAGGAGAGGGGATGACGGTGGGGCAGTGGTGGAAGGGTGGGGGTGGCGGCGGGGTAGGTGTTATGGGGAAGAGAAGAGAGAAAAATGGGAAGGAGGGAAGGAGGAGAAGAAAAATGGGGGCTAGGGTTTTTTTCTTTAAAAAGGGGTGCTATGGAGTGAAAGAAAAAATAAAAAAAAGTGAGGGGTACTATGTCATGTAAGGTAGCAATATGGGTCTTTTTTGATAATTTTCATGAGTGGGGTGTCTCTCAATGTAATTGTCCCAAAAATAAAACCTCGCTATGTGTGCAATTGATGAAGTGATTAAAAGTTATTTCAACGGATAATAATGAAGTAGTATTTATTTTGTGAGTTATGGTTGAGCATTCATTTTGCTAATCTGCATCAGAACTCCTGAATGGAAAAGAGATGTAATACCAGTTATAATCAGGTCCTTAAGATAGGGGCAGTTGACAGTCTGACATTGTATCTTTTCCTTGATCATGACTCTTAAAAATTTTACTTTAATAAGTTTTTTTTTATATATAATTGCGGTATTTTCGCCAGCTTGTGCGTAGCTAGATTATTTCAGCAGGTACAAGCTATCTCATATAATTAACTCTGCCCAAGACTTTAATAAGATGAGAAGAAATTACATAGTATTAAATTTTGATAGATGTTATTTTAAATAAACCATGATTAAAATAAGAAAAGGAACTGACTTTCATCTCCACTTCTCAAGTAGATAATGCCCAATAATAGAAAGAAAAGAAATTTGAACAAAAATAGAAGCAGATAGCTATTTCATCAGCAACAATTAACATAAAATCTGTACACACCCTTTAATTAACAAATAAATGATTGGAAAGAGTGACCTCAATACATAATGAGGAAATCAAAGAATTGACCTGACTGCTGGCCCTCAAAACTAAAGACTTATGTCACAAATAAAGCAGCAGCATAAGAGAGAACTCAAAAAAAATCACTCTTCAAGCAGGCATAACAAATTGAAAAACCAAGACCACCAACAAAGTCTTGGTTCAATAGAAGCAGGCAGCAAAATGCAAAAACACCAAACCAGGCAATATGTACCCATAGCTCCAGCAAGAAACTTTGTGCAACAATGAACTTCAATAATTAGAGCACAGAAGACACCACCTTGGTATCCACTCAGATTCTAGAATACCTTTCTCGGCTTTTTGGCTAAGATCAAGATTAGATTCTAGAAGAGATCGACTTTCTTTTTGTGGAGATCTTGCTTCCATTTAGGCAACTTATAGAACGCTTCTTTTGTCATTCCCAGTACGGAATTGAATTCCTCGTCAGAAAGATAAGCCTGAGAGTCCATCAAGAAAAATAAGAAAAGGAACTGACTCTCATCTCAGAAATAGGAATGTGAACAATACTTGAGCACAAACCTCTCTTCGTTTAAAATCAATCCCAGTCGCAGGATTTTCAGATTTAGCCTTCAGCTGTTCATAGCTAAATGTAGTCTGACTACCATCACTGCCAATGTCATCCTGTTCTGGTTCTGGCTTCTGTCCCAAGTCATCCCCATCAGTGTCTGCAGGCTCAACTATCACGGTATCCTTGCGTTCTGGCACTTCTTTAGAATCTTCAACCTCAGCATTAGAAATTTCATTGCCGGCTGAAACAAAATAATTGCAACTCAAATATATCATATTGACCAAGGTAAATTGATCAAGTTCAAAACTGAAAATTTCTAACGACTCTATACTAGCAATGGTTTCCCATCAATAATCATTAGCATTCCACAAAGTCAGCTTCTTAAGCTAAAACTTTCAGATCAACAAATACTCAGTGCACATATACCAATGACTAAAGCTAAGTAATGTGTTGTCTGAAATAAAAATTATAGAGTACGAAGCAACTTTAAGATACACAGAATATGTCTTGACACAGCAATAGAGGAGGATTCACAACACACAATCTGACAGGGAAGAGGATGGGAAATAACAGAAATATATAAGAGCACGAAAGATCTTTATACCAGCAGGAATAGCATCTACTGATGAACTTCTACTTAATCGGATAGGAGAGCTGCCCTCAGATGACTGCTTCTTTTCGGCACTAAGAACAGAAGATAAAGCAGCTATTGCAGCTGCTCTTTGTGAACCCGGACTTCTCCCTGCAGGCCTTGGTGAACCTGATTTTGCTGGAGATGGTGAACTGAATGCAGAGTTCAAAGCAGCTAAAGCTGAAGCTCTTTGGGTTGCCCCACCTTGATTTGTCCCATTGGACCTTTGCTGCTTACAGAATATAGAGCAAAAGGGTCTTATGTTACATGCATGGAAGACTTAGACCAAAAAATATATTATACCTCGTAAATTCAGTTGGTCATTAAGTCGTAACAGAATCAAGTTTCTCTCAGATAATATCATGATACTCGAGCTAATTATCTTGTGCATTTCTTCTGGCAGGACTTTCTGTTATCATCCAGAAATGTCCTAGTACAACCTCCAAAGTACTGTATCATAAACATTCTTTGCTCTTTGCACTTTCAGTTGCTTTTTCATTTTTTTACTTATTAATTTATTTATTCGTTTTCATTTTTTAGCGCTGTTGGGTTCTTGGCACAAAGAGTTCTAACATTAAGCAGAGACAGAAATATGAAGCTTGGGTAATTAACTAGGCACACCAACTGAAATATAACTAGTTTCGTTATGTATGGCAGCTTAGGTTGGAGGAAAGCACTATAAAGGATGATATGTTGGTCCCTGAATGAGTTATTAACTATGTCTCAGATGATTAAAACGACTAATGGTAACAATTGTATAGAAGCATAAATGATTTATGCAGAAATACATGTTGCTTGTATGAAATGTAATTACCTCTGAAGCATGACCGGCTCCAAAGAGTAGCATAACCTTCTTTTGGAACGAGTTTCCATGTGCCTGGTTAAAAAGGTAATTAGTGAAATAGGGTTCGTCAGAGGATCCTTTATCAGAAGTGGGAACATTGTAAGATATTTGATGAGACAAAAACATTGACATCCACAAGCAAGCCAGAAGTTTGCTCTGTAATAAGGATTCGAAGGCGATCAGACTTTTTCTCAGAGTTTGTAGAGCAACTTATATTTGTTGACTAACTTACAGTAAATGATTTTCCGTGTTATGCCAGGTATCCAGGCAAATTGAATATTCTCTTTAAAACTATACTGCTGCTGCAAATCTCTTCCTACCTTTCTATATCAAAATCCTTTTGCATATGACATGATTACATCTTTTTTAGTCCCAAACTACCAGTAACAATTTACAGCACATACCAGGTCTTTTTACGCTGGCCAAGTCTGCATGAAAGCTTAAGTACTTTATCTTTTTTCGGTCAGAATGTTTTGCTTATTACAAGTTTGGCTGTCTCTGGTAAGTTTATGTGATGAATTAGCTCTTGTACCATCTTCCAAGTTCCATCCACCCTCCAAAATTTTATAAAAAACTTTAAAGATGAACAATACAACACTTCCATGTTATGTACACCGTGTCCATAAATTTCATGTTGAACTTCATATAAGAAAGTCTGACAACACAATAACCAAAAGAGAAGTTTAGTCACGTACAATAGCTTTTGCAGGATCCCAAGAGAAAAATGTTGTAAAGAAGCAAGGCTCATTTCCTTCCGTGACTTTATACAATGGAACATTAGGAGATAACCCTTCCAAAGATGCAGCCATCTCTATGTATTTCTGCACGACTTCAATGGTTAGTGAGGCATAATTAAGATCAGAAATGCACTTACATATATACATATCAAATGACTATGAGTTATGATACCGTGTATTACCTGTCCAATTTCCAATGAACTTTGCTTTTCTTTGGGATCTGATGATTGACCAACCCAAACAAACACTTCGGCATGTGTATCAAGTAATAAAACATCCTCGGTCAACAAATCATCTTGAGAAAAGTTGTAGATTTCTTCAATCTATCAAATGAGTAGTGCAAAAATTAAACCAGATATATGAGCTGTTCATGAATTAATAAAACTTAACTCTAATCTCTAGGACCTACCTCAAATTTTCCTGGATACCACATGTTCGCATGAAAATCAGTAGAAAAGATAGTTAGCAGAGATCACTTTTTAATTACCATAAGAAAAAGGAGAACCTAAATAAAGACCTCTTATTTTGCGAAGGAAGAATCTAATGAATTTAAAAGATAAAACATGCACCTTTATTAATTGAATACGCAAACAAGTGGGGATCTCTGGCAACCTCTGGAGCTACTTTCTTGCTGGTGTAACTTTGTTTTCCTCCAAGAGCAAACCAGAAAGTTGAGTTCTCTGTTCCTTCTTTAGCGTGTTTCACAGTGACCCCTGGCTGAGTTGAAGAAAACCAATCGCAATCAGACAAATACAGTATAAAGCCATAAACTAGGACAAACAAGATATATGTTTTGATAACGAGGACAAATAGGACATATGTCAGTTGGCGATATCTTTTTTATAAATTTTGCCATAGATGACAATATGCATGTGAAATATGTATTATCAAAGGAGCACTGCATAAGAACAAAGCTTCTCTAGATCGTCACAACCTAGAAAATATATCTCTTCACTTCATATTCATACATCAAAATCGGATTCTTAAGGAAATTTCAGGCTTCTGTGCCCCACAGAAATGATGTCCATCCTTTTTGGCATGCAATATCATCAGTGTATCTTAAGGAAATCATATTTCACATAAGACAGCAGCATCTTATCATGACTAGAAAACAAGGTCTTTGACGAGAAACAGAATGCATCCTCATCAGGCACCAACACAGATAAAACACAAATCTCATGTAAAACTTCATAGCCAGATTTTCCAAAACACATAACAAGGAAACGCTAGATCTTGATGACGGAATAATCAACAGTAGGCCGTTAAAGCACTTTTAAAAAGGCAATTACCATCTATATCACAAATTCCTAATAATTTTCGTCAAGGATCAAAATGATTCACTCTTTCCTTTTAGAGTACGTAATCACCTTGTACAACAGAACATAAAAGATGAGTCCCTTTTAAGTCAAAAAGAACAATGAATAAGAAAGCATGTTAAAAAAAAAAAAAAAAAAATTCTCACCTTCAAGAATTCTGCAACTTTTGCTGCTAATTGCTGCTGCTCATAGGTACTCTGGTTTCCATGCCAACTAAATATTGAAGAGCCAGATTGCAGAAGAAAACACTCATTTGAGTTCAGTGAAGTTGCCACCTGACAGAGTAAGTAACAAATTAAATAGTAATCCTAGTTTTAGATTTAATTTCAAAAGTTTACAACAGAGTTCATTATAAGTTGTGGCCGTAATTACTGTCGCAAGCTTAACTTGGTAAGCATTAGAAATCAGTCATTTATAAACCAATCAAGTAGCATGGACAGCATGACATGCCTCCTCACCATTAATCATAATGCGATAATGCGAGGCTATATAAGAAGACCTTTCAAATACAAGAGGGTGATATAGCAGCTTTGCAAGCCCAAACAGTTAGTTTCACAGAGTCGCTAAATGGGAAATGCTCAGTAGGTAGCCAGTGGAAAGAACAAAAACAACATGAACATGGCAAATGATGTACCGTTATTCAATAATATAGAAAATCATGGAGTCCAGAATTATTCCATTTAAGAACGGTATTACCAGCCAGACCCTTTTTTCAAAACTCAAAAAAAAAAAAAAAACCAACAGATGCAACAACAAAGCACTGACAAGAACAGTAACTAGGGAAATACATACCCTAGATATAAAGAATGATCTTATTAACCCCAGACTACTAATATATTCATAAAATCTAATACATAGTAGCCAAAATGAGGAGAAATTTTGAAAAGGTTAATAAGCATACAGCATCCACTTGGACTGCCTTGTTGTTATGCACAGAAGTTCCAGATAGTCGAATCAGCGCCACAGAATCAGCAGTGTAGGTTTCATCATTCAGGCCCTTGTCTGCTATATAGTTTTTATAGCCAGAGCTTAATCCACCCTGAGAAAATGACAGGAACTCATCGTGGTTCTTAAATATGACAAGTTACATCCACAGCAGTAGTCTGCATTACACTGCAAAAGAGGTACCTTAAGGACCAACATGGGCTGGAAGATTGAAATAAATTGTGGTGGTTCTTTCCCTTGATATACACGACCCTGGATAATGTTAAACGTCATACTATAATTTCATACAGTTTTGTAGAGAGAAAAGAAGAGGTGTCAAGAAGTAATACCAGCACTGGTCTCCCTTTAAGTGAATTGCACATTGTACTGGCCAATTTAGAAGCCATGTTTTGGTCCTCCTATATCCGCAACACACATGAGACTGAATAAACTCTTCAAATTTATCATATACATGGTATTGAGTAGAAAGGACTAGAATGTAGAAATAAATAATCATCAATACCAATATCACTTTGTTTTTAGTCCATTCTAATTTACTTTTTGTGCTTTCCCTTAAAGGAAAACTTGATCAAAATTCGAAAACTCAAACTATCATAAAGTACTACTATAGAACTTCTGTCATAACTCGTAACTGACATTCCTGTAAAATAATACCTTAATTTTGTGCATTCAAATTTCAATTATTAACTTCAAAATTTCTACACAATTTTCTTTTCTAAATCAATGTGCTAGTCAGATGAGGTCATGTTCATCGCAAGCTTAAATATATGAAACTTAACTACAAATTATATGATGGCATTACATTTTCGCTTCTGTTCCCTTTTCCACATTTTTCAAGTCTACAGCAAGGAGCAAGTGAGATTTACAAGGCCGTCCAAATAGATTAAATACATGAAAATAGTGACTGTGTGTGGACCCCTTTTACTTATCACTATTTATGAACCTATAATTTTTGCAATATAGTTATAAATTATAAATGAAATAGAAGAGATGAATTTTCGTCTACATAACTAAAATGGCATGTCAATTGAATTATTAATAACAAGAAAAGATGTTTAGACCGTTATATTGACAATCTACCTTACCTCAACGCTATCCTTTCCAATCCACCAGCATAGATAATAATCTTCTTTCCTGTCATTAGAGTGGTATGTGTAAAGAACTATGTAGCAATCTCCACTGTAAAATTTACCAATATCATCTCCGGGCACCGGGGTCTTTCCGCTGCCATTGATACGCCAAACCTAGTAAATCATCCATATTTAGCTAAGACCAAGCAAGCAATATCAGCAGACGAAGTATTATCAAAAGGATATCATATATCAGACCTCTATTTTTCCACCGTTTTCAAGCAATGGAGGGACTTCCTCACTTACAGGAGTACTTTTGCTAGCACCTTTAACACCAACTCCTTGTTGCTTCAGCAAAGCTGTATAAATGCAACAACAAGAAGAACAAAAATTAGGACTGCTTCCGACAAGCAAAAGATCAATTCTACAAGTTTCAAACTAATCTACCTGCTACTTTTCCTCTTCCCTCCTCAGGGGCTGGTGTGGACCCTGATGGCCAGGAGTCAAAGTTGCACTTGAATGAATATGTTTCATAGCCTTGAATAAGTCGGGTTACATGCGTTGACTTGGGTCTATTTTGACTGGCAAGATACTCCTGTGGATATATTTAGCCAAATAATTATGAGAAATTTCATCATATAAGATAAATCTGGAGTTAAAAGAAAAGATATTCTACCTCTGCAGCTTGAATGGCAACTTTCCTCTCTTCCAGTTGAGTTACCCGGCCAACCCAAACAAATACTTCAGCACCACAATCCAAAAGATAGCATTTATTGTTTTCTAAGCTGGATTTTGAAAGTTCACCATCCACAAGACTGACTTGACCATCAGCAATGCTACAAAAGAGAAAAAACAAACTTTAGCACCAACACCAGCGGAAAAAAAATCCAGCACTTGCCCCAAAAAAAAAAAAGAATGAACCAGAACATTCTTAATCCAACCATAAATACTTCAAAAATGAGACACCTATAAAATTGGCTACTAAGGTTATCCGTTATCCTAAATCAGTTATGGATCACTTAAGGAACAAAAAGCTGGTAAACATAAATTTGGGCTAACTTGAGGGAGTAATGATTATCTAACTACCTTAAACACAAGTATAGGACAGCAGAATCCAACAATACCTATAAAGTTTAGCAGCTGTCTTCTCTGGAACAATATCATCTTCGCTAACAACCTTTTTTCCAATTGGAGCAAAGCCACCAAGGAGCACCCAGAACGAACCGGAATCCGACTCAGCTTGTAAATTCCCATCATCTGCCGTATGCAATAAAAATAAGGAGTCCCACATGAATACCGCAGAATGTTGATGAAGTAAAGAATGGTTTCATTAGAACCGAAACATAACATATATATCAAAGTAGGATAAACTCTGTCGAAACTATAAAACTGTGTAGGTAATATACATTCAAATAGAATTTCCCATCGAAAATGCGAACCAGTTAAAAGCGTTTGTTACCCGTCCTAGTTAATCAAATCACTTCAGTACGAAATAATTTTATTCCTTAAGTTGACTCAGATGACTCTAAAAAGATTAGAAGAAGTAAAAGAAAAGTCATTTTGTCCCCAATTCTGGTTGATGCGAATCATTTCAGCCATCATATAAAAATCCATAGCATGTAGACACACTAAAGTTTATGCATAATATTAGGAACGCCATATGTATATATCCTGCTTTAACTTTGACGGTCCAATTTATCAAACTATAGAATGAAATTTGACGCATAATTTCTAATGCTAAAAAGTTATGTCAGGAAGTATAAATTCGTTTAAAATCTCCGAATACGCATGTTTAGTGGCTAAAAAACAAAGCAGAGTACACATATTTGAAGGCTAAAACGACTTACATCTATAAAGTCAAACTAGGACAACTAAACTGGGATAAATATAATAAACTAAACTAGGACAATTGCACTAACCCACAATTGCAACATCACATGTCCCCTCATGATACTTGTCCTTCAAGAACTGAATAACTTCTAATGCTTTGGCCCTCTCCTGGATATTAGAATTTGCACCATTGAACTGATATATCTTGTCTTTTGAGTCCAGAATGAACACATCATCGTGATTTAGAGAGGACCGCGAAAATGGAACCTGATAAAAAGCTCAGCTAAGGTAAACTTTAACCACAGTTGAACTAGATTGCATATTCTAAACGAGCTCATGCAGTAAGTTTTTTAGCTTCTGTACCTGCTTCATTCTGACAACACGTTTACCCTTGCAGACATACAGCCTTGTTTCAAATTCTTCCTCTTCTGGTTTCTTAAATCCAGACGCAACACCACCTTCCAATGGTAAAATGCATGGCTTAAAGTATGATAAAAATTTGTCAGATTCATGGCCTTGGATTTCCCTATGCTGTACTGCACGCCCTCCAAGAATCGCATCAAGCTCAACAGTTTTGATAGCAGCAGTTCCGGCTTCATCCTGACATCGCAATCAAATTTTAGAAAATGGAATATAAATCTGATTAAATAGCTGCTAAGAATGAAGATTGTTTTCACACCTGACTAGTATCCTTTCCAAGCCAGAAGTGTATATCAAATATATAGGAACCTCCCCTACCAGATGTCGTCTGCAATTATCAATGCACTTTGATAATATAAGACATGAATGGAACTTTTTCTCCCAAGATAAAGGAAGTACATGTAAAGCCAAATACTTTTGTATCTACGCACCTTCAAGATGATGTAAGAATCACCCGAGTAGAATTTACCATATTCAGATTTTGGCAACGGAACTGGTTGGAAATCTTCAATTCTCCAAATTTCACTCCCGCTAGACAGAGTTAAGTACAAATCTAAAGTTTGAAAGTTCCGACAGGCACGTTCAACAGTAAAAGCAATAATAAGTTCAAATCTCAAGCTTAAAATGTCCGTGCAGCTATTTGGCAGTGGAATAATGAACATAAGCACAACACTATTTTGGAAATGGTCACAAAATGTTTCCTTTGGTGTTGCTGGATGGAGGAGAATAGAGGTTTTTTCAAGGGGAAGAGATGGACTATTTTCTCATGTTTGGTTGGCTTAAAAGTTTTGGAAACATTTTCCGTAACAATTCATTTTCCTTAAATTGGAGGAAAATGTTTTCCCTCCTTCTTATACCAAAATCACCCCCACCCCTGCTCCCCACCCACCACCCCGCCCCCACCCTCAAACCCCCATCTCCCTCCCCCACCCACCTCCTCACCCTACCCCTACCGGCTACCCCTACCCCCACCCAACCACCCCACCCTACCCCTTGGTTAGGAAATTGTTTTATTCTTTGGCAACCAAACACGGAAAATGAGCATGAAAATCACTAACTTTCCAAGAAAACATTTTCTAGGAAAATATTTTCCTTCATACCATACACACCATGAATGGGCTCATAGATTTCTTTAAAGAGTATTCTTTTGCTTGGGGCAAGGAGCAATTTCCAGCTGCAAGTGAGGATACTGTTTGCATCTGGGGAAATTTACCCATTACAAAGCATAGGATTAGGTTGTCCTCTCTCTTTCTCTAGCGAGTTTAGCTTCTGTTCAGCACCCATTGCTTTTGGTTTTTCGACTCTTGACAGGGGTTTGCCAACCCCCTGGTGCCTTGTTTAATGATAATACTAACTTGATTAAAGAGAAAATAATGAACACATGGATAGAAACCAACAGATTGCTTTTCTTTTTTCTTTTCTTGGATAAGTATAGGTATTATTCATCAAGGAGCGCCAAGAAGGTCCAGAATAGCTACTGCAGAAACTCAGCCTACCCTTTATTTATATTTGTATTTTTTATAAGTCTCCGCCTACCCTTTATAAAGGCAGGCTGCTAAGAAAATTTCAAAGTATTGATCAGTAGGCAGCTATGTTACTCGGACTCTTCACTTTTGGTGCCGCACCCGTGTCGGATCCGTACCCGTGTGGGTGTGGGTGTGGGATCCGTACCCGATTTGGTCAACTGATTTGGGTATTTTGACCAAAATCAACGGAGAAAATTCTGGACGGATTCAATGATTTCTTTAATCAAAACAAAAGTAAGGGGAAATTGAAGGAAATAGAATACCTTGTATTATTGTATATAGAAATTTCTATGTCCTGATCAATATTTTTTCCTCAAATTTTCCACATAATATCTCATAATTTAAGTTTTATAACTCTACTTTTAGACTATTGAATTTTTTTAGCCGAATCCCCACGCCCGTATCCATAACTGGATCCGTATCCCCGAATCTTAAAATGTAGATCATGAAGGATCCGACCTCTAGATCCGCACCCGTATCGGACACCCGCACCCGAGTCCGAGTAACTTAGGTAGGCAGGCTGCTAAGAAAATTTCAAAGTATTTCTCCTGATCAATAGCCATTCTAACTTTCTTCCATGTAATCAATCAAGAACCACATTGTTTTGCAGCAAAGGATACATTCTCTGACCTGCACCCTGAAATGCAGGTTCTAAGGCTTTAACAGAGTTAGCCATGATTCAGAATCCTTCCTGTTACAGCTTCTCTCAAGGAAGAAAAAGAACTAGATTTGTTGAAGCTCCTAATTTCAGCTATGCTAATATTCTGAACACCAACTGCATAAAGAAAATGGACATGAGAAAGATTAGCGTTTAAGTCGTACAAAAAAAGTATTTTCGTTACCACCCCGACAACAATTAAGAACTTCATTGAATAGTCTCTTCATACAACTTAATACTCAAAGCTACCAATTGTTACCCCTCCCCCCCCCCCCCCCCCCCCCCCCCCCCCCCCCCGCAACCACCCCCAATACTATCAACATCTTCATATATCAGCACTCGAACATTCATCAACAAAGTCTCAATCTCAACTAGTTCGAGTCGGCTACATGAATCTTCCATATCCATTTCGCTCCACTTGGTCCAATTTCATTTCAACACTCCATAAATTATCTTTTAAGAAAAATTAAGGGCACTTTTATAGTCGAAGTTTTCTACATGTTCTACTAACATTAATTCTCTAAGCACACCAAAAGATCGGGGAAACTACTAGACCTAATGCAAATGTATCAACATGAATAAGCCTTAATCAACACTGCTGTAACTTAAAGTGTAAAAATGACTCTACTTCACCCAAGCTTTGTCTCTCCAATCTCCATACCTTTTTCTTTTGCGGCTCTCAACTCACTTTCAATCTCGATGGAACTCTCATTTTATCTCTTGTCAACTCACTTTTACCTTGTCACAAGACTACTTTGTATAACATATATGGATCTTTTACTTCCATTATGTTCTATTCTTTGATAGGTCCGAATGGATTTCGTTTTAGATAACTCTCTTCAGCATGATTCTAGGTATATGTTGTCCCCTTTTGCCACTGTCAACCATGACAGTGTCACACTTAGTGACCGTCATTTGGAGGCCAGATGTTACACTTCTGATCTTGTCTAATCTTGTATAACCACAATTCATCTGGAAATTTGTATTTAGTGAAACTCATCTTCTTGATATAATGGCCTAGAGGCTCAATATTCACTCTGCTATAATAAGCCTATAATACTATAGATCTTACATCTTCTATAGAACTTCTTCACCTGAATAAGTATCTCTTATAGCTTAACAACCATGTCGTACTCCTTCATTTCAGCCTTCATTAGACACTAAGCTTAGATATGTGAATTTCTCTACATTTTAGGCTCCGCAATCCTAACTAATCTCAGTTCAACTTCATTATTCTAACTAGACTAAATCTTCTCGTGCATATAATCTGTCTTACTTCTACCTGTTCTAAACTCTTTAGTACTTTCTAAAGAGCTTCTCAGAGTCTATGCTTTCAAATGATCTGATCAATTCAACTGCACGCTATTATATCAAAGGATCGAGCAGGACAAGAAACTCGTGATATCAGTTATAATATAAGCTTCTAAATTAATCTGCATTTCAACTCAAACTAAGCAAAATCATATATTTCTCATCTAAAATGTACCTCAACAACTAATAATCTATTATAATATTACCTAATAACCAGCTGCATTGATCATTTAGCTATTAAAACATCCTAATTTCAAAATTTGACTATAAAACCACAAGAAATTTACAATAAAACCTCAAAATTAGCATCAAGTCATTAATTAATTTAAAAAATAATTGACAGATCAACATATAAATTGATCATTACTCGTTTGATTAACATAAAACAATACAATTATTAACAACTAATCAGGATCACAACGAAAAAATGAAAATAAAACAAAATAGAATTAACAAAAGATCTAGAATTCTCCTTACCAAATAATAAAACGACGACGTTTAATATATTTTGAGAGGAACGAAAATAATGTTACAAAGAAGAGAGAATGAGAAAAGGAGCTGGCAAAATATGAAAGACAGAGAGAAAGGGAAAAAAAGGGAGGGAATAATAATTGCAGTAATAGGCTGCAATGATTTTGTTTTTAATAATTTTTAATTTTTTTTCCCTTTCTCTCTGTAACTTTTTTTTGATAATTCTTTTGCAGACAGTATATACGGAAATGAAGAAAGAGAAAATTATGTACAATTTTTAACTTTCTCTTTCAGAAAGAGAAAGGGTGAAAGAAAATGTGTTGAATAATGATGATGGTGTTGTCTGTTTGACTATATTTTGACAAAGATTAAGTAACCGTAGTAACGGTTTTGTTGGATTTTCCGGTTTACTATTGTACTATTGCCGAAACAGTCACTCCATTATACAGCCCGTTTGGGTGAGCTTAAAAGGGGTAATTTGCAGAAATAAGACACCACAAGCAATTGTTTACCTTTTTGCCCATGTTAACAGTGATTTTACAAAAATGTCCCCGCTAAGTTTAATAAAAAAATCTGGACGGAAACGCCCCTGTTAAGCTCTTGGCACGAGGCCAAGACTTGCCTTTAACCACTCTCCGTTTTCAACACTTATCTCTTCAAGTGTTGGCAAAAGGCAATACTTGCCGCACTTGGTCGTAAGTCTTGGCAAAAGGCCAAGACTTGCCTTTGACCCCTCTCTATTTGCCAACACTTGCCCTTCAAGTGTTGGCAAAAGGCAACACTTGTCGCACTTGGTCGTAACTTCCAGTCTCTTCCTGCATTCTTGCCATATAACTTGAAGTCTTGGCCCCGTGCTGATACTTATAAATTTTTGCCTTGAAGTCTTGGTTCCGGGCTAAATAAGGGTATTTTGCTAAACATTGCTTAACGTGGGCAATTTTGCAAACTTACTCCTTATGGAGGGCACCCGGTGAAATTTTTTGGCTTAAAAGTGGCTTATAAGCTTATAAGCTCATTAGTAAATGTTTGATAACTTAAAAATTGGGATTTTTACACTAGAAGACATGGTGAATTACAAAAAAGAGCACAAATGCATCCGGTCTTGATTTCATAAGCTATTTTTTGGTGCTCTTGAAAACATAAGGAGATTTTTATTAATGAATATTGAAAAGACAGAAATACCCTCACACTATAACAAAAATAGAACACTCGCTGCAAAAAACGTCCACACTCTCTCTCCTCCTCAAACAAATGAACGATTTTTTCGAGTACGATTTTTCCAGCTCTCAACGACGGCAAACGACGGCGACTGGCGACGACTTTTCTAAACTAGCTACAATTCTGCTGATAAATCCGGTAACTAGCAAAAATTTCGATATATTTACCTTTTCTTACGAGTTCAGTGCAATTCAGATATGTTTTTGGTTGATTTCATAACAAAACAAACACTAAAAAATGAGTTACAATAATTTCGACGGCATCCGTTTCGTCGACTGTAAATAATGTCGAAAAATCTGATAAAAAAGGTATTTTTGGAGATATGCAGACGATTTGTCGTCATTAGCTCACATTAATTACTTGTAGTATAAAGGAGAACAATGACGGATTGGCTTCAATATTTGAAATACTGAATAATGCTTTGGTATTTGCTCATATTGAATTATTGATGAATCGGCATACGATATAGGCAGTTACATATTGATAAAAAATAATAACTGATGATGATTTTGGAAGAGTTACAGAATAATCGTGCGAAACTAATGAAAAAATAATTTTTGAAGAGTTGCAGAGGTCTTGTCTGCATTAGGTCCTCTGAGTTTGGACAAAACAATACCGGATTGGCATTATTACCAGAAACTCTCTAAAAACTGGTTTAATATTTGGTTGAAATGAACTACTGACAAAACGGGAGAATTTACGTATAATCTGCACTGCTAGTATAAACAAAATGATGACGAATTGGATTGTGTTTATTTATCATCATACAAAAACCTCATAAAAACAAGATTTTGAAGGAAGTGCAGACGAATTGTCTCCATTTGTCAGGTATACTGAATCCCCTCCATAAAAGTGCTGATATCTTAATCAATAAACCAAAGCTACATACAAAAAAATAAAAATAAAAAATTAGGTATCGCAGTTGCACATATGCACAAACAGAAGAAATAAAGATAAAGCGACAGCACCTCTTCACATATGGACCACAACAATACCTGAATTTTAAACCTGAATGATGACAGACTGTCATCATATCAAACGCCAACAACAATATAAAGAAAAACACATACAACATAATTAAAAAGGAATCCCCTACATAAAATGCACTCATCTTAATAAAATAAACCAAAGCTATATAAACCAAATACAAACAATAATCCATCATAAATTACATATACATAGACAAATAAGAAATACAAACAGTCTGGCAGCACCTGCTGAGACAATCAGCCAAACGGATGAATGCATTATGCACCTAATAATGACGAATCGTCATCATTTCACACAATCCAACAAAAACGAGAAAACACTACAAACTTCGCAGGCTAAACATGACGAAATGGTCACACTTTAAAAACAACTATTATTAAATGAAGACGAATAGTCAACACTGCGCAAATCCAAATAAAATCATAGATAATGCGCAAATCCAAATAAAATCATAGATAATAAAACTCTGTAATAGCTTCATCAATAAAAACACAAAAAACAATAGAATATATGCAAAAAAATACTAAAATACGAAAAAACTACCATAATAGCGGTAACAAGACAAAACTAACACAGAAAACTAAAACAAATTTAATAAAACAACATAAAAATAAAAGCGAAAAATAAAAAATAAAGAAAAAGATTGAACGGAAACCTGAAAAGAACATAAAATTGAAAGAAAATCAAAGAGAAATAGCGATCTAGGGTTTCGTTCAAAGAAGCAGCAAGAGAGAGAATCTCAAAATAAGCGGAAAAAAGGGACACGAAATAATGAATCTAGAGTTTTTTATTCGAGGGGTAAAAACGTTATTTCAGTTGGGAGAGTTAAAAAGTGCTTATGCTTTAAAGACCAGTGAAAAATAGCTCACCAAATAAAGACCAGGTACAAAAGTGTTCGCCCCATATAAAAAAAAATAAAAAGACAAGCAACACACAAAATTACCAAAAACGGTCCCTATTTGCGAATCTTACCCGACATGTCACTCTTTTCGCGAGATAGCAGCCTGCCGCAAGTTTATACACTTGTAAATTTGTATAAACTTGTATAAGCAAATGAATAAATCTGTATAAATTTTTAGATTTCTTTAGCATTATGGATGTTTATATAAATTTTTAGCTTTTTGTGTATATTTTTTTTTTCTCTCCTTGCCTACGCATTTATTATCTATGTATATTCATGTATAATTTATTTTTTTTGGGGGAGATGTGTGTGTATAAACTTGTCCAAAGCAATGATATAGAAAAATCAACAACATAACTTCAGTGAAATACAAAAAAGTAATGACAGCGCCGGCGGGAGAGGGTGTCTGTCGGCGGCTCAGTGACAGGGGAGGAGAGAATTGGTAGCTAGGGCTTTTTATTTTGAATGAGTGTTTAAATTTGTAATTTAGGGATGGTTCTATGCATGAAAGAAAAAAATATGGCCTGCTGTTTATAATTTTGGGTATTTCTGAAAATTTTCCTATGAAATTTATGAACTTACAAGCTCTTATATGCTTTAAAAAAGCCAAAAGTGAGAAGCTAGGAAATCCTCCTAACTTCTCAAAAAGTGGCTTATTTTGGTTTATAAGCTGCTTAAAATAAGCTCACCCAAACGGGCTCACAGTTGGGTAAGGTCTGGTTATATCTGAGCCTGCCACTTTATCTGTGAAATATTATTTTTTTATGTGGTGTGAGCACTTTTGGGGGTGGTCATGATTTGGTGAGCTATTTTTCACTGGTCTTTAAAGCCTAAGCAGTTTTTTAACACTTTTAATAGTATTTCCACTTTTACCTCTTAAATATTATTCTACCATCATTTCACAACACTACTGTCTCTCTCTACAGATCCACTTTCTCTCTCTATACACCAAACCCTAACCCTAACCACAACCACAACCACCACCACTAACCCACCGCGCCACCACCACCGTCGTGTCACCACCGTAACCACCACAACCAATCTGAGTGACAACATCAAAAGTAATAATACCCTTAGCCAAATCCTCAATCAACGGAATCACATCACCAAAAATACTAATATTAGTTAGCTCAAGCAGCGTAGCATTAACACAAGAAAACCATATAGTCCATGGCGGTCGGAGGAGGTTATGGTGGCAGCGGATCAGTGTTTCCATGGTGGTGGAATCAAACGACATTAGATGAGCGGTTATGGGAGCTGATCTGTGCAAAGCAAAATCGTAACTAGCAACAACAGCTATGCGTCGTCGCCATTTTGTGCAAATTTTAATCTTCTATGTACCATTGTCAACGATGAGACATTAATTTTGTGCCTGGTTACATAAGATATGAGACCCTTGTTCAGATCTCAACAATTTGAGGGACAATTGATGAACTATATACAGCTTCGACCGGAACTTGACCCGCTACTTGAGCTAATGTCTTCCTCTGGAAAGCAATATTTTGACAAATCCACTAGTGTTCGCATTCTGGGCCCAACTAAGTTGTATCTTTCTAAGTTTTAGTTGCATTTTTCTGGACCTTTTCATGTGATTCTCTACTATTTAAGCTAGGTATTAATTTTCTAGAGGATTGTATTGAAAATAATGACATTTGTAAGGTGGTGACAATTTGTATTTAAAGTATAATAATTTTGTAAGTTGTAATGAAAGTGATGACAGTTTGGGTTTATTTATTTGCAAAATATACATATTATATGACTCATGGCTATGAACAAATGATGCCGGATTGGCCTTAGTTTTGTTTTCCTTTTGATTTTTGTATATGAATGAATTGATGACAGTTTAATCTCATTTATTTGTAAAATAGAATTGGATTTACTTAACCATATGACTAAATGATATCGGATTGACCTTAGTTATGTTTTTCTTTTGATTTTTGTATATGAATAAATTGATGACGATTTAGCCTCATTTATTTGTAAAATAGAAGTGGATTTACTTAACATTATGAATAAATGACGCCGGATTGGCCTTAGTTATATTTCCCTTTTAATTTTTGTATATGAGTAAATTGATGACGATTTAGTGTCATTTCTTCACAAAACGAACATGAATTTTCGCTTATTGTATGATGAAATGACGCCGAATTGGTCTTATATTTTGTTTTCCTTTGATTTTTGTATATGAGCGAAACTGTGACGATTTGGTGTTATTTATTCACAAAATAGAGGTGAAATACAGACGAATTGGTTGCCTTGTATATAAGCGAAACGACACTAATTTGGCGTTATTTATTCACAAAATGGACGTGAAACACAACCGGATTGACATTGTTTTCTGCTGTGTAGGAAGCAGTGGCGTTTTCTGTAATTTAGGAGGTAAAAAAGTGCGGTGGTATTTTTGTAATTCAGGTTCAAAAAATGGTCGGTGGCATTTTTGTAATTACGTAAAGTTCTCTATTAGTAAGGGTATTTTTGTACTTTCAGCTTTATTTAATGGTAAAGTGCTTATGTTTTCAAGACCATGGGCAAAAGTGCTATTTTTTGTAATTCACCCGTGAAATATCACTAAATATATTGTTGTATGTTGTACTTTTGGAGTTCTGATCTTGTATTTTCTTTTTTTCACTAGATATTTATTTGTTATTCAATCATATGTATAGCAAACATTATGATCTTGTGTTCATACGAGTTTAAGTTTTTTATAAATTACAAAATTCTGTTAGGTAATCTGGTTTTATGGCTATCAACTAGTAATCATAGGTCCAATTCATTTTTATACAATAACATACCCAATGATATTCTATCAAGGTGCGGTCTAGGGAGGGTGAGATGTACACAGACCTTACCCTACCAAAGTGGAGAGGCTATTGCCGATAGATCCTTGGCTAACATGATAAAGTACTAAGGTGGAGTGACGGTTGCTGATAGACTTTGAAAATATGTTTGAAGAAAAACAAGATAAAAGTATCATGATAAAGGAAACACTAACATGAAACTAAAAAAACACCCAAAGTCCCAAAGGTATGCAGACAATACTAATGACAATAAAGACGCAAAAATGAATATATACGACTAATACTACTGTTAATATGATAGAAACCACTCGCCTACTATCTAACCTTCTACCATAATCCTCAACATACATGCTTTCCTATCTAGGGTCATGTCCTCGGTAATCTGTCCTGTCTAATCATATCGATCCAATATTTATTCGGTCTACCTCTACGTAGACCAAGCAATGCCAACCCCTCACACCTCCTCATCGGAGAATTTGTGCGTCTCATTTGCATATGTCTGAACTATTGCACCCTCATTTCCCGCATCTTATCCACCACCGCTTCATTTTTATATAGTACAAAGTCTTGAAATGAACATTTTAGTTCTATTTTACATTCATCATACATATGCACAACAATGTAGCCACCTACTTTGTTAACCTCTCTACCGTATGATTACCACCACCAGCTAATTACCTTCAAGTCCAACTACCACGTCGAATGCACAACTAGACAACCAAGTACCAACCACATCAACCTCCATCACTCGACCTTTGCCACGGGGCTAACCAATCACCTTTTTTATAATTTTTATTTTACTTCATCCATATAATGTTCAAATTCCTACTTAATATTGTTGATAATTGTGTATTTTAAAAGATTTCCACCTTGGCAATGTCCAAATGATGTAATGGACATTTGTAGATATTATTTGATAGGTGGCAAATTAGAAGGATGAGTGGCAAATCTATGTTAAAGACTGGCAATTTACTTGCTAGTGGCAACTTTACTTTGAAAACTGGACTCACACTTGTCTATATTCAAGTTTATCTTGCCATCTATAAATAGCCAAGAGCGGCAATCCAAACCATCCATAACAAGCTGCAACAGATCATCATTCTTTTTAACTATACATCCCTTTCTTTAACTATTATTTTCTTCCTAGCTGCTATTTAATATCATCTAGCCACTTAAAATATAGTCTAATCATTTTTTCTTTTATCATCTCCACTCCTAACTTGCTGGTTATAATTTGTTGCACCCTATTTTAACCGGGTTAATATAGAATACAACATTATGGATATTTTGGGAGTTAATTAATGTTGAGGAGTCGCCACCTAATATTTAAGGCATACTAGGAAATCTAAATAAAGTAATGCAAAGTTAAACTCCAATTGGTCAGCAAAATCTGCGAGATTGTAAGGCAAGGAGGTTCATTTAATTCGAGAGAAAAGTGTTAGGCATCTCACGAATTTCGTTACATGGTAACGTGTTTAGTCTAAATTAATTTTCTGAATGTAGTTAAGGCAAAAAATAAGATTATATTAAACTTCAAATAAAAAACTAATGAACTAAAGTAGAAACTAATAATATCTCAAATCCCACAATGAATAAACATATATATATTTTTTTAATAATCATATTGAATAATGAAAAGTATAAGTCTTGAAACTTATTGCATGAACAAACGAAAAAAGGTTAGAGTTACAACCAAACTAATATAATAATTAACTAAACACACCGCATGGTTCAAGTGCTTAGTTCAGATAAGAAAATACAAAGTGGCTATATGGGCAGTAACAAGAAAACTAACTCAGCTAATTCTCCTATAATGTAGCTAAATGGAATTAAAGTGTAAAGAAACTTAGCCATGAAACATATAGCGTCTTATTCTTGTTTGTTTATTTGACCCACTACCAAAGTTTAATTTAGGCTATTTATTACTTTCCTTAAAACATGAACCAATCCTACTCTGAGATGACCGAAGCTAAACTATACAGAAGACATATAATATAATAACTCAATGACTAAGCGTACCGATAAACAGTGTGAAGATTTACACTTATATGCCCAATTATATTACACAGGTAGCTAGAATAAAAGGAAGTTCATATTACAATTGATGCGTGCTAAAGTTGTATTTCAGTATTAAAATCAAAAAAAAATTAAATACAAACCAGAAAACATAAAAAATAATAGAATGGATCGTAGCAGACAACTTTGCTTTGCCAAAGAGTGATTCCAACACTTCCAAATAAACTCTCTAGTTTTCTTTCTATTCAGCACAAGAATGATTTTTGTGTGACAAAATTCTTTCAGGTACTATGTGTTGGGGTTTTTGAATAGTTGTGAATGGGAAAAGGCACCATAAGCACCTCTTGGTTGAAAAGGTATCGCACCTTTTCATAACACCCATTCTTGGTCTATAAATAGTGAGACACTTCCTCATTTTAAATATACACAACTAAATATTTCTCCTCTCCTCTAGAGTCGTGTGATTTGCTACCGTATTTGAGTTCGCTGGTTACTGTGATTTGAATTACCGCTATCACAGTAAGGTTAATTCCGTTCTATCCTGGGAGAAATTAATCCACAACCTTGGGTAACTGTGAGGGGATTAGATTTCTTAAGGACAAACAGTGTATACTGTTGGCTCGGAATTTTTCTATTTCATCTCCTTCTAGTTTTCAGTTTATTTTCAAAGTGCAGATTTTAACAATCTTAAGAAATCTAATTTATTAATCTTTCTTGTGTTCGGACGTTTGATGGGAGAAAGAAATTCTGGAACGGAATAAAAGAGGGGTTGATAAATAAATCAGCGTGACTCAACCGTACGCATCTATTGAGATACTTCTCCATGGGATGGTCATATTGTGCATAACGGCAAATATCTTGTCGTGAGACCAAGGTTAACGAAACCAGTTGCCATTTCTTTTGTTGTTATAAAGCACGTAAGACGTCTCCAAGTGAGTCATACGTCATGACTTATCTCATTTTGCTATTTGACTTCTAAGAAATGAGAGCACAAGTTGCCTAGATCTTGATTAAGGAGTGGAGCACTATTGATTGGCAAATTTGTAGAAATGTACTTCACATTTGGCAGTAAAGGAAGCCAACATAGGCAATGATGATGGGTTGCATCTCCATAACAGTGGAATTCCACCCACTTAGCGAACAAGAATCAGAAACAAAATGTTGAAATTTTCAATTTAATTTGGCTATACTAATTAATCTCTTTAGTATATCTTTGCAGGAAATATATTAAGAAGGTTGTTTCTTTTTCATGAAGACTGAGCCACGTCTGCCTCTTTATATGACTTGAGTTGGTGCTATGCAGATGCATCAAAGTAATTTCTCTGCAGAGAGGCGAGAACATTGTCTTGGAGATTAAAATCCTTGTGATTTTTATTCTTGTTGGGAGATTAAAATCTTCATGATTTTCTACTCCTATTTAGTACTCGGTTTGAAGATTAAAAACTTCGCCGGTGTATTATACGGTTTGAAGATTAAAAACTTCGCTGGTGTATTATACGGTTTGAAGATTAAAAACTTCACCGTTATAATAAATTGGTTTGAAGATTAAAAACTTCACCTCTATATTGAACCGGCTTTGAAGATTGAAAACTTCACCGTTGTATTGATTCGGTTTTGAAGATTAAAAACTTCACCATTATGTTAAATTGGTTTGAAGATTAAAAAACTTCGCCAATTTATAAACCTTGTTGTGTCATATTCCAACAAAAAGATTGTTGTATTGCAAGAATAAAAACAATGTCACGAGAGTAGAAGGAAAGGGCAAACAAGAATGTTGCAGTTTGCAGTAGTAATGGTTTGTTGCCACTTTGCCTTTTTAAAACTCTATTTTATGAGATGACGACCTAGGTTGAAAGAGGTGTCTTTGTGACCAGTGAAGTGAATCGATGTGGCATTTGAAGCTAAGTGCTGGTATGTTTTCTTTTCAAAAAGTTGTGGAAAAAAAAAAAAATTATTTATTTGTGACATAATCTAATTTTTCTGCGATCAAAGAAATATTAGTCGGGTCCATAAAAACAATGTCACGAACTCATGACTAAAATGGTGTGATCACCATAGACCCTGGAGTACACTTTATTAATAACTTATTATGTTGTTAATTCTTGATCCAAAGAGTGAATTCCAAAGTTTTATGGGTAAAGAACCCCATTTATTGTACAAGATAGAGATCTTGTCCAAATGGCTTGCCCAGTTTTTTTTGTACCATTGTTTTGGC
Source organism: Petunia x hybrida (assembly GCA_037355625.1). Lineage (NCBI taxonomy): Eukaryota > Viridiplantae > Streptophyta > Magnoliopsida > Solanales > Solanaceae > Petunia > Petunia x hybrida. Next base: position 1,788,401 of record JBBBVM010001054.1, on the reverse strand, counting down.
AGAAACCTTTATGGTTCAAGAAAACAAAAGTGTAAAGTTTAAATAAGAAGAGAAGTATGTTTACTTCTAATTGAAATTGGAAGGCGTCTTCTATTTTATATTGTGCTTTCTGCAGAGAGTATGTTATGTTTGGATAAAGTTGTACCTTTAACAAAAGATTGTTGGGAAAACTCCACGCTGGTTTTACAATCCTTATTGGTATTTTCATTTGTGGTCATATAAAGGAAAATTGGTTTTCCTATAGTGAGGGACTCGGGTCCCATAAGGTATATGGCAGAGGACTTTGTGTCCTCTTTCAATTTATTTTTCCTAATGCCTTAGAGAAGTTCGAAGGTGTTTTGGATATTCACCTGAGATAGTTGGTGTATTTTTGAGGACTTAGTCTTGTAGCATGAATAACGTTGATTTGCTAAAATCAAAAGTCACCCAATAATTGGGGGAAACAGAAGCATCAGTATAAAGTTTTATTTATGTATAGAACTTTATTGTCACTATAGTTTTTACTATATTGTGTATGTATATTTGTGGTGAAACTAATATTTCACTATGTATTATGGTGGAAAAAAAAAATGCATACACATGAAATATTTCAAATGTGGGGGCGTGTGGATTATGCATGACAAAAGCCGATGTGAGACTTAATGTCTATCTTACGATATGAGTTTTTGAACCCCACGAATCCTCCGTGGATATACATGGTAGTTAGTAAATTTAGAACTAGCGCCATTTTGGAGCGATAAGTTGATTAAATTATCAACTTGAAGGTTGGTCACGTGCCTTCTTCTGAAAGGTTGTATTATTTCATGAAATGATGTCACTTGAATGTTATGTTTTTTGATAAAGTGTCACTTGAAAGGTTGTGACTTTTCATGAAAAGATGAGTTGAGCCAAAGACTACTCTTTGTATAGACACGACCGTTCACAAACTAATGTATTAAATCGTTGGTCTATAAGGCGATAAACCAACCTAGATATTAATGATAAATCCATATCAAGTTGGATTTAAGCGGTGAACCAACCAATGATAATTATAAATTCATATCGAATTGAATTTGTATAATGATTGAAGGTGCTATAATTTGGCATCAAATAATAGCATCATGGAAATGGTTGAGAAATATATTGAATGTTAAAAGGTTGTGGCCACAACTGATGCAACCATTCCAAGCTAGCTATTGAAAAAATGATGCTACATTAAGAAGCCGAGTTCACAGCCTAGGCAAGGCTGGTGAAGAAGCTGAATGGCTCCGAAAACTTCTTGGAAGATATTCAATTTTGGCCCAAGTCGTTGATACCAATTTGCGTACATTGCGATAGTCAATCGGCTATAGGACGGGCTAGGAGCCTTATGTATAATGGTAAAAATCGTCATATACGACGAAGACATAAAACCATTAGACAACTTATCTCTAGAGAAATTATCACAATTGGCTATGTTAAGTCAAAGGATAATGTATCGGATCCACTTACGAAAGGTTTAACTAGAGATGATGTTGAGAGATCATCAAGAGGAATGGGACTATGGCCGAGGACAAGTCGTCATGGCGGTAACTCTACCTAGAAGACTGGAGATCCCAAGATCTAGGTTCAAGGAGCTCAAACAAAGTTGTGTACGACCGCTCCAACATTGTCAAACAACTCAATCCATCCTCTTAATAAGACAATGTTTAGTACCAAGGATAAAACGTTAAAGATGTTTTTTAATGATTATCTAAGTTTGATACGGGGTTTGTCAAACAGTGTAGATCTACGGGATTACACGTTTAGAAATCACCTATGTGAGTGTGAAGTGGAAGCCGCTTCAAGGAGAATTCTGTAAGGCCAATTCTCTACGCACTCATGAACCGGGCGATGTTCATGGCTGAAACGAACACAACAATGAGAACCAAAAATGGTCAAGGATTAATTGTGTGACATATGTTGTCTAGGTATACACCAAAGTTCGACGGTTCAAAGATATCAAATCTACCGATTGACCGAGTATATCCGATATATGTTCACTACGGAAAGTTCAAAGGGAAACCCACTTATCCAGATGCAATTAGTTCTTACTTGCAAATCACACAAGTTTCTTCACATTTTCACTATAGAGCCATTCCCCATTCATGTGGGGGATTGTTGGGGTTTTTGAATAGTTGTGAATGGGAAAAGGCACCATAAGCACCTCTTGGTTGAAAAGGTATCGCACCTTTTCATAACACCCATTCTTGGTCTATAAATAGTGAGACACTTCCTCATTTTAAATATACACAACTAAATATTTCTCCTCTCCTCTAGAGTCGTGTGATTTGCTACCGTATTTGAGTTCGCTGGTTACTGTGATTTGAATTACCGCTATCACAGTAAGGTTAATTCCGTTCTATCCTGGGAGAAATTAATCCACAACCTTGGGTAACTGTGAGGGGATTAGATTTCTTAAGGACAAACAGTGTATACTGTTGGCTCGGAATTTTTCTATTTCATCTCCTTCTAGTTTTCAGTTTATTTTCAAAGTGCAGATTTTAACACTATGTATAGGAGGATTCTGTGAGGTGAGCTCTTCTTTTAGCAGATTTCTACGTTGTTAGCTCTTGGAGTTCTTCAATGGAGATGTCCTCTCTTAAATAAGGAGAAATACCCTGCCTTTGGATCAGGAAATTGATTTTGCAGCCGCCTCTTTCTTGTATTTCCTCGAGCCGTGCGAAATTAATTGTGAAGCATGCGAGATCAGACTTGAAGGAGACATGAGGAAGACAAGGTCAAAGATATGGTGCTGAAGTATGGATTTGGCATGGATAATATGAAGGAATACATGCACAGCGGAAGCAATTTCAGGATCAGAAACTTACATGTAATATAGACAATCAAAATAAGGAGATTTTAATCAAACATAAAATCGTTATTTATCTCTTAAAGCGTGACTGCAACGGCGCGACAAGCCATCTACCAAGAGCAAGATCATCCACGAGCCAGTCCTCCAGATCCATGATCTTCTGTTGTGTTCCCGAATAATTACCGGACTAACAATATTTGGGTGGAAAAAATATTACAGAGAAACTTTGAGTAAAAGCTCAACAACCCTGTGGAGGAATAACCCATGTATTTATAGCCTAGCTTTAGGTTTAGAAAACCTACTCCAAAACTAGTTGGGTTTCTTTTTCCACCAAGTAAAGTTCTCCTAGTCCTAATTAATTCGGACACAACAGGGACCACAGAATTAATTAACAAGGCTTCCAATTATGAAATTAATTCTTTTTCTCTTGAATTAACCTTTCCATAATAAATCACGAATTATTTCCACTAGAAATTCGTAATTGCACTCATCAGTTGAATTTTGAATTCTTCCATCAAAACCTTATTTAACTCCCCACGTTAAGATTACAGACACCAATCAATAAACTTAAATTACTGATAATTTAATTTATTGATTAATAAATATCCTTTAGACTTCCGCTTAACTTATTTCATGTGTCGGATACCAAAATCCACCGGCCGGGTTTACACATAAAGACTTATAAGCTTTCATAAAGGGGTGTCATCAGTCTCTATACCGAGACGTGGATTCTATCAACTAGCTATCATTTCGCAATTGCATATTATCATTATCCAACTTATCAGGAATTATTTGACCCAAATATCCTGGACCTCACCTATTGATAAATCAAGACAATGAATAATATATAGCGCTAATAACAGCTATATCAAGATTAAGAGTATAAGTACATTTGATGAGCTAGAGAATTTGTTTTATATAGTCAGTATAAAAACACTTATCTCTACTTGGTCCATTCAATACACACAAAGCGCACTAGCACAAGAAGTTGGAATTATACCATTCCCATAATCAAGATAAATTATATATAATCTTGTACTATAATCATACCGATGACTTTGACCAATTTTCATCTTAGATTGTGAACATTACTTTATTATTTATAAGAACCAATGATTTAATCTTCCGTGTATAAGCTTGGCTCTACACACTAAATCAACTACTATATAAATAATTGGACACACATGACACAATTGATCTATATAAATAATAATTCATGATATATTTATTAAATGAATAACAATTATTCGACAAGGAATAATCTAACTAAAACCGCATGGTTATTAGTATATCCCAACAATCTCCCACTTATACTCATAACTATGCCGTTGTTATAATGCATACTATATCTAAACACATGGTTAATAGTATATTTTCCATCAAACTCCCACTTAGACTTTAACCATGCACCTACAACTTTCACATGTGTTCCTTTTACATGAAAAAGGAACTAGCAAAGTTGTTTTCTGATGCAATCATTGTCCAATAGTGCCTTTTGGATTACTAATCGGCCGGTCTTAACCTCTGCAGGGATCCAGTCATGAAACTCTCCCAAGAGTGCATACCAAACCATTCATTCTTCTCTCCCACTACGACAAAGTACTACTACTAAGTCACACTACCATGTTCAAAATCTTAAGTCTCAATATTCTTTCCTTACCTTACGGTATTAGAATATGAACAACTTTTTCGTGTAGTGTATATTAATGACTTATCAAAAGATCACTCCCACTACTTTGGAGTAGTAGATTTTTCAAGCATCTTTTATCTATTGACATTTCTCCCACTACTTAAATGTAATGGAACGTCAATTCCGAATAGTGGATTGAATTTCTTGAAGTTTTGGATTTTCAGGTGATCCACTTGTTATTTCTTTGTGCAGTACCAGTAAATAGGATTTACTTCTAGGAACATTGTTTATTAAATAGTCATATTCTAGAAAACTAATATTTATGCTAATAAATACCTTCTTTTCATTATGATAAGAAAATAAACTTCCTTTCGTCCCCTTTGTATAGCCAATAAACATATACACATTCATCCTTGATTCCAACTAATTAGTTTTCCCTTTAAAAGGTACTAACATAGAAGGACTACATTTAGAATGTAATTTAAATTTTTTAAGACATATTCCCAAAACGAAAGAGAATAACAAATTTGAAAACCTTCACATTGATCTAACCATCTTCATAAGAGTCATATATCTTCTTTTTACTACACCATTTAGTTATGGTGTCCAGGTATAGATTATCTAGACATAATCTCTTATTCTGATAAGTAATTCAGTGAACATTGCAAAGAGGTATCGCCACCACGATCAGATCGCAATGACTTAATATATTTTTCATGATGCTTTTCTTTTTCAGTCTTAAAATCCTTGAATTTCTCAAAGCATCAAGACTTGTATAGTGCATCAAATAAATATACTCATATTTTTAGTAATCATTTATGAATGTCATAAAAATACTCAAAACACCTCTTGCATGTATGTTCATCAGACTACACTAATCAGAATGAATTGATTCTAACTTATCACCAGCTCGATTTCCTTTTAAAGGGCAGTATCACTTAGTCATATTTCCTTTTTAACCAGAATTCACAGGATTGGTAGTGCCTCCACTTTCAATGACCCTTAATGATCCATCCATAACCAACCACAAGTATTCTATTAAAATAAATATGACCTTGATACAAGAGCAACAGATAAGTGTTATTCAATTTCAAAGAATATTTTCTCTTATGGGGTAGATCAATATCGTTAAATTCGGAAGACATATCAAATAAAAAGGGGCCTTGCAACATGTACCACAAGAGATAAACATTTATTAACCTCAATAACACCAAAATTATTGGTAAAATAAATTGAATATCCACCTCTTATTAATCTAGAAACTGAAATCAAATTTCTTTCCAACTTAACGCACATATAATGCATCCTTTAAATTAATGTCTTATCATCACCAAAATAAATTTTTGAAATAATTATTTTGTGAGAGAATAGCACTTAGGGATTTGAATAAAGACATATATAATTAGTGAGATAAAATAATTTAATTAGATCAACTCAGGTCATGTAACATTGAATAATTAAATTCAAAACACATCACGCATATATTTTCATGCATATTGAATAGTCAAATTCGTTGGGAAAGTAACTATCCATGCACCATATACATACAATGTCAGATTTCACTCATTAAATTAAATAATATCAAACTCAGTTGGAGAGTCTATTATCAATTTAATTCAAGTGAATATCAATTATTGAATAGCCCTAGTCTCATTGACTCAACATGCAATTCTCAGTTGGAGAGATATATACAAGTGATCAACAACTAGTGATTAAACCTAGTATACCAACAATACATTTATCCGTTGGGGAGGAAGACATATTGTCAACACGTAAACATATCATTTACACTAGTATTTAATCATGGATACTATAAGGACTTTTAAACCAAGTATACTTAACAATAAATTTATCCGTTATGGAGGAAGATCTATGTCAACACGTAAACTTATTGTTTATACTAGTATATGATCATGGAGACCATATAGAATAATCCCTATTATCATTGGGTGCCAACCATTAATTTTTCGTAGAAAAAATAATTTCCAGAAAATAGAAAAACGTCCAAAGCGCCATCTTAACAACCTCAAATCGCCGAAAAACAACATGGTTCATTGCATAGCAGTGAGTTTTTCTCATTGGGTCATGTCCTATGAACCTTCCGAATTTCAAGTCAATCGGAGTCCGTCAAAATTTCTGATCTCCGAAACAATGACCAAATTCGGACAAACCTTGTTTTTACGTTTTATGCTTTAAAATATCTCTGTTGCTTGTTCTAATCATATATCAACATATAATATTTTGATATCCATGAATCAAGATCAAACAACATATTTAAAAAAACTTGTATTTCATAAACAGTGCGACTCTTACAACTCTAAGAATTCAAAATATGAACTACGTTCTTATCATATATCAACACATATTAAATCATCATGTATCAACATGCCCGAGATTTAATATAAACCAAAATTGATATTTAAATCACATTTTAATCCAACAATCTGCCTAAAACCATATCCAAACGATCCCAAAAACGTCAAAAATCGACATAACTCACTGCAAACAATGAAAATTACTTACTCGATCGTTTTCGATGTCTTTATCAAATTTTGGGTCAATTAGAGATCATTCATTCATGATCGCAAAGCTATGACCAAATTCGGAAGATAACTGTTTTAGGCGTATAGATGAATTAAAGCATACATCATTCTAGTTTCCATTCTCTTTACTATTGTTACTCTTTTGACTAAGACGCACAAAACCTCCCCCTATATCAAATTGTCTTTTCGATTAACACACATGAGAATCCAAGATATTATTTTCTCCCTTTTGGTGAAAAGCTAAATATCTTATCTCATGAATTAATCTAGTATTACTAGTATTAAGAAATTAAATCTCCTTTTCAAAAGATGAACTTCCACCACTAGCTTACACTTATCCTAAGACGATTTACTCATGGTACATTGAGAATACCCAATAACTACAATAAATAGATTACTCTAGCGAATCCTATTTATTAATTGTAATTCTCAATCCATGAATTAACATTATCACACGTGTATAACATCATCAAGAATTATTAATGATTCCAAATAAATATACTACCTTGGTAGTGACTATTTATCAATCATAGATTCTCAATTGTTGTGTGATATCGTATAGTATATTAAGAACTTTCAGTGACTCTCAATAAATAAACTACGGTCGTAGTAACAATTTATCAATCATGAATTCTAAATCCATATACGATTTCATCTCACACGTAAAATGCTGTTAAGAATTTTCAAAGATTCCAAATAAATAAACCACTTTGATTTCAACCATTTGTTTATCACAAAATCTTAACACGTATAAAAGGTGTTAAGGATTTTCAATGATCCCAAATAAATAAATCAATTCGGTTTTAACTATTTATTAATAAAAAATTCTTATTCTATGTGTGACATGACCTCATGTATATAAAATATTAAGGATTTCCAATGATTTCAAATAAATATACTACAATAATAATATTATTTATTAATCATAATTCTTAATTGCTATAGAATTATATACATATGAGGAAACAATATACTCCCTCCGTCCCAAATTAGTTGTCGCTTTAGGAAAAATGGTGTGTCCCAAATTAGTTGACACTTTAGTATTTCAAGATAAAAATTGGTAGTCTTTTCCAACTATACCCTTAATAATTAAAAAAATTCTCAACAAAATTAAATAGTCAAACATTAAATAGGGGTAATATAGTAATATACACACTCTATTTAATGATTTTCTTAATGGGCGTGAAGAAGCTAAAGGCGACAACTAATTTGGGACGGAGGGAGTAATTCTCATGTCAATGAATGATCCCTTTAGTCTAGTAGATAGGCACGTTAAGTGCCTTATGGATTAACCAGGGAACCCATTCAAATAAGGTAAAGGAAAATAATATTTTAATGACCTTTATTGCTACCACCTTCACTTATTTCCAAGTTAACATAACTTTTTAATCACTTTGAAAAAGGATTACTTACAACTGCCATAACCCTCTCACGAGAATCTAAAACTCTCTTACAAAACTTTTAATTGAAATTAATTGCAAGCTTTGGTCTTGACCAACCAAAATAAGTTCACGTGATGGAGACGAACATCACTTTTGAAAACAAAGTGATGTATCACCAGGGGCAAGCATGTATAGTTTCAAGTTGGACAATGACACAAGGCTTAAACGCACAAGATAATCTTCGGATTAATCGCAAGATACTGTGTTTCCGCCGCCGACTTTTTCGGAAATTAAACTCAACGCCATGTCTTACTATATATATGATTATTTATGTTTCCAGGAAACCAAAACAGCGGGTCAAAAAAAAAACGTAGCTGAATCAAAAACGAATAATCATACTGACAATACTTCATGTTTTTCACAATCAAACGAGTTCAGAAAAACAACACATTCATGCATATCAGTATGCACATAAATTTACGACGATCTATGTTATCTATTTAGATGTAAGCAGGCTCTGATACCAATTGAAGGAATACATGCACAGCGGAAGCAATTTCAGGATCAGAAACTTACATGTAATATAGACAACCAAAATAAGGAGATTTTAATCAAACATAAAATCGTTACTTATCTCTTAAAGCGTGACTGCAACAGCGCGACAAGCCATCTACCACGATCAAGATCATCCACGAGCCAGTCATCCAGATCCATGATCTTCTGTTGTATTCCCGAATAATTACCGGACTAACAATATTTGGGTGGAACAAATATTACAGAGAAACTTTGAGTAAAAGCTCAACAACCCTATGGAGGAATAACCCATGTATTTATAGCCTAGCTTTAGGTTTAGAAAACATACTCCAAAACTAGTTGGGTTTCTTTTTCCACCAAGTAAAGTTCTCCTAGTCCTAATTAATTCGGGCACAACAGGGACCACAGAATTAATTAACGAGGCTTCCCATTATGAAATTAATTCTTTTTCTCTTGAATTAACCTTTCCATAATAAATCACGAATTATTTCCACTAGAAATTCGTAATTGCACTCATCAGTTGAATTTTGAATTCTTCCATCAAAACCTTATTTAACTCCTCACGTTAAGATTACAGACACCAATCAATAAACTTAAATTACTGACAATTTAATTTATTGATTAATAAATATCCTTTAGATTTCCGCTTAACTTATTTCATGTGTCGGATACCAAAATCCATCGGCCGGGTTTACACATAAAGACTTATAAGCTTTCATAAAGGGGTGTTATCAGTCTCTATACCGAGACGTGGATTCTATCAACTAGCTATCATTTCGCAATTGCAAATTATCATTATCCAACTTATCAGGAATTATTTGACCCAAATATCCTGGACCTCACCTATTGATAAATCAAGACAATGAATAATATATAGCGCTAATAACAGCTATATCAAGATTAAGAGTATAAGTACATTTGATGAGCTAGAGAATTTGTTTTATATAGTCAGTATAAAAACACTTATCTCTACTTGGTCCATTCAATACACACAAAGCGCACTAGCACAAGAAGTTGGAATTATACCATTCACATAATCAAGATAAATTATATATAATCTTGTACTACAATCATACCGATGACTTTGTCCAATTTTCATCTTAGATTGTGAACATTACTTTATTATTTATAAGAACCAATGATTTAATCTTCCGTGTATAAGCTTGGCTCTACACACTAAATCAACTACTATATAAATAATTGGACACACATGACACAATTGATCTATATAAATAATAATTCATGATATATTTATTAAATGAATAATAATTATTCGACAAGGAATAATCTAACTAAAACCGCATAGTTATTAGTATATTCCAACATAATATTGAAGAGGGGACAAAGTGTGCTTGTGAAGAAGCAGCATTTGCGGCTTAATTGGACTTGAAACTTTAATGAGGGTGGGCTGCTTTTTGTTAGGATCGGAAAAGAGGAAATAAGTAGCAAAAATATGGTTTCAGAAGAGATACAACTTTGTCACAAAAAAAAAAAACTTTGTCACAATGGGAGAATAGTCACGGATGAAAAAGTTGATGAGAAAAATGCTCACTCTATAATATAGAGGTCCTGTTTATTCTCCTAGAGGTGCTATGTACTTCAATAGTGTTGTGCAGGTGTGTGGTATTTAAGAGTTCAAAAGAAGACAAAAGAGAATAAAGAAAGGTAACATAAGTAAAGTGTAAAAATTACTCCCTCCGGTCCATATTATTTAATATTTTGGGTATTTTCAATGGTATTAAGAAAACCACATTTTTAGCATTAATTAGCTATGTAATTGACTATATTAGTCCTTATTCAAACTATTATTACTTATCATTTTGTTTAAAGTCATTTATTAGCAATGGGTGACATTGTAAAATTCCATCTTAATTTTCGAAAATATCAAATATTGTGGACCAACAAAAATAACCTAAAACATCAAATAAAATGGACCGGAGGCAGTAGTATATTGGAGATTGTTGTGTAGTGTGCAAGGTCTTAAATGTGTGCGCGCATGACTTGAGGATGGTGTGCAAGTGATGTGCCAATGATATCAAATAGTTTTATTTTTGACTTTTCTTTCTTCTTCTTTTTCTCTTTTAATGGAAAATATTCTACTAGACTTTAAAATAAGATATGAATTTCAAGAAATGTAATGAAAAGTGAAAACTTAAAACATGCAAGTATTTTTATGATTTTTTTAATAAATATATACACAAAAAATATATAAAATTAAATATACAAAAAATAAGGAAAGTTTAAAAAAAGTAGGGTAAAAACACATTATTTTGTAATTTTTCATGAAAATACTAAATATGCTAAAAATAAGGCATTTTGCAAAAAGAGGGTCAAAATTGAGTGTCAACATAATTTATATTTTGTTGATTCATGCCCCCTCTTATATAGAGGAAGTTTTGTTTTATCATGGGAAAACATTTCATACTGCTGAAATAGTTTTACAGGACGATGCCCAACACGACTCGAGCTTTGTAATAATATTATTTTATCTTTTCTATTTTGTGTCCACAATATCTTCATTATATATTATTATATTTTCTCCATTATACCTACAATCTAAGAAACTATGGCACGCAATGCTCCTGGCAAAATTATTGTTGATACTACTATGCCGATGCTGCCCTCGCTGCTCCAGGTAGGGGTGTTGACGATTTGGTTAAAAACCGACCCAAACCAAAAACCGAACCAAACTGATTAAAATAATTGATACTTTATTGGTTTTGGTTTGGTTTGATTTTTAATTTTTAAACACCGATAATATTTGATTTGGTTTTAGTTTTATGAAAAATAACTGAATAAATAACCGAACCGATATGCTCTCTCTCTCTCTCTCTCTCTCTCTCTCTCTATATATATATATATATATATATATATATATATATATAGTTTAATTTTAAGGTGCTCACATCTTTGTATAGTTTAATTTTAAGTTTTCTATATCTTTTCAACAAGACTTGTAGTAAAGTAAATGAATTGGACTTAACTATTTGTGATCTTAAGCCCAACAAGAATCTAACAAGGCAACAACTTAGTAAAAATAAGGTGATCCATAGTAAACAAGGTGCTCACATCTTTGTATTACTTATGATTTAGTATAATCACTCATGTCCGCCTTTAACTAGTGGCTTTCGATTAGAACTTTACTTGCATAGAAATATGGATGAATGGTAATTACTAATTCGACTTGTATATGAACATGATATGCTATTGCTCAGGATAGCATAATATCATTAATAAGAAAAAACTTGGCATATGGGCTAACTAGCAGCAAATAAATTTGTTTTGCATTATTTCGCTTCTCTTGATGATATGCAGAACATGATATGCAATTTCTAGTGTTTGTTGAATTACTAATATTTTCTTTTATTATATATGTGAGTGTTTCAAGTGAGTAAAAAAATATTTATGGTCCTCTTTATCATTTTTCTTTTTAAAAATAGTTCTCTATATCATTTTTCTTACGTTCATTGCTATTTTGTTTGTAAAAAACTGATAAACCGATAATTCAACTATACCAAAACCAAACCGACAATAACCGAACTAATTATTTTAATTTTACTTGGTTTGATTTGGTATGATTTTAAGAATTTAAAAATTAATTAAATTGGTTTAGTTATGGTTTTGATTAAAATAAAAAACAACCAAACTGAACCGTAAATACCCCTAGCTCCAGGTTTAGTAGTTCCTCCATATGTGCGTAGCCATAATAATGACAGTACGAGGTACGTTAAAAAGTCTTAAGATTACAAGCATAATAACTCTTGTTTTAAGAAGAAGAAAAAAAGTCTACTTTTTTAATTGTGAAAAAAATAGGTTATCATGTCCTAAAATATATAAAGATGGCGAGAAATGACAAACAAAAAAGAAATCCTCCCAAAGTTAGTTTAGCTAAAGAAGAAAAAATTATTACGGCTGTCATTTCTCACGTAAACATTGTAGTCACTGCGAAAAAATGGACGGTAGACTCTAGGGCTAATCGGTACAGTTGCGCAAATCGAGAAATATTTACCTCCAATAGTATTATAGAGGATGATAATGAAGTAGTCTACCTTGAAGACTCAAGGATTATAAAATGTTATGGGTAAGGGTTGAAACTGACTTCGGGAAAAATATTAACCCTTGTGGATGTACATGTTCCTGATATTTGGATAAACCTGATTTTTGTAGCCTTATTAATAAAAGTTAGGGTTAAAGTGACATTTCATTCTGACAAGATTCTATTGACCAAAAATATTATTTTGGCCGAAAATGACTATTGTAACCAAGGACTCTTTGAATTTAGGGGCTGCTTGGTTGAAATTGATTTTATGCATGTATTAGCAATGTATGTATTAGCAATACAGATATTAGTAATGCAGAAATCAATAATGTAAGTATTAGTAATGTCAGAATTAGTAATGCGGGTATTAGCTATGCGGGTATTATAAGGTAAGGATTATTTCTTGAAATTATTAATATATTACAAATTAATATACTATGTTATAATTTAAAATATTTAGTTACTCTTTACATAAATTTAAAAAAAATTATTATTGTGAGGGGTTTTCTTTGTCGTTTTAAATTAAAATACATGTATTGCTAATACCCACATTCCTATGCCACCTTCTAGCCCACATAAAATAATATGTAGATTCTCGCATAACTTATGCATGTATTAAATATGAGGAAAAAAAAGAAATTACCAAACGTTGTAATAACCAATGCTGATTTGTATGCACTGACAAAATTTTAGGATTTTTTACACAAATATACAAACCTACACCCCTATATTAAAAAATAAATAACAATATTATACAAATTACAACTCATAGCAATATTTTTCCTAGAACATAGCAATAATATCCCCAAAATCCATTAGAACAAAATCCTACCAGATTTCTCCTCTATCGTCGCCGTCGGCAACCACCTCAGTCTTGCCTAAATTTTACATATCTGGACTCGTTTCAATCCCCTCTATATTTGAACTTCTTTCCCTCAGAAATCAAATCATTCATCGTAGATCGAGGCTGAAAGGGTCGTCAGAACCCTAACTCCGACGACGGTGAGTTTATTCCGGCAAATCTTACATCAATCGGTCCCTTTCACTCTCCTCTTTCATGTTATGGAGTCAATTTCACCAAACAGACCTCCTTCCATTTCGATTTTAGTCGACAGTGGTAATTAAGGGATCAATCACTAAATTGAATGGACTTTGAGAGAGAAAAAAATGTGAGAGGAGAGAGAAACCACGTTTTGCTTCTCCAATGTTGCCACAACCGTTTAAACATTTTGATTTTCTGTTTTGCAGGTCATTAGTTGTTTCTTGGATCTCCACCGTGTTTGGGGAGAGAGCTTTCTTTTATTACTGCATAACTGTTAGCTTTGTTCATCCGTAACATGTGTATGATTATCCTTCTTCTAGACTTACATTACTTCACGAATTTAACTGTATTACGAAATTCTCCTAGTAATTTGATCACTTTTTCCTATCCGTATTGTGTGAACATCGTTGAAACAGTCTTAAATAGTCTGAAACGAGTGTTGAAACAGTCCGAACCAGTCAGAAACATCATCGAAATAGTCTGAAATGAGTGTTGAAACGGTCTGAACCAGTCAGAAACATCATCGAAATAGTCTGAAACGATGCCGAAACAATCTAAAATAGTGCAGATACAACGAGATACAGTAAGATACGATGCAATAACAGTGCATATACAGCGAGATACAGAGAGATACGAGGTGGGTGGATTTCTTAAGTAAGTTGAGATACAGCGAGATACGAGGTGGTTGGTAGTTGAGATACGACGAGATATAGCGACATACGAGCTGATTGGTAGTTGAGAAACAACGAGATACATCGAGATACAACACTAAAATTAGCTCCAATCTACTACTGCTTCCATTAAAAAAAGATGAGAGTAGGGGTGTTCGTGGGTCGGTTTGGTCGGTTATTTTGGTGAACCAAAACCAAACCAATTGAATCGGTTTTTCAAATCGTTGAACCAAAACCAAACCAAACTAGTAAAATTTTTATCGGTTCGGTTTTTTATCGGTTTTTATTAAATATGTTATAACATTTTATCAAAGCAAAAAAAAAATGCTAAATATCAAATACTTAAAGACTTCTACCAACAGATGACACCATTCTTAAAGACTCCAATATATTCACCAGTATAGAAAATGCAGCGAAGTGGATGATAAGCGACACCACTTAATTTTTTGCCTCTTATTCTACAGATATTGAGCCTTTTTTGAAAGAGCCCAACGACTAAATTGCCATAGTTAATAGAGCCCACTAAATTTGAAGACAACTAGAGCTAGAAACAATAAGTACTGACCTGAACAGCATATCCAAATGAAATGAAATTTAGACAATTGCCTATAGCAAAGAATAGAATACCTGCTTCAAAGATCACACATCAATACAGTAAAAAAAGATTAGATACCTGTAAAAGGGCAACTTGAAAGAAATGCTTACCAAATCTCCATGTTTGGAAGTATATAATAGGCTTCATCATAGCCTTTACATTTGTTCCCTCATTACCTAGCATACAGTAACTCTCCCTCTGAAATATTTATCATTCATTAAAGCTGCTAAAAATTAAAAATTGAACCCTCCAGTCACGGAGGATAGAAAGAAAATAACGTAAAGAACAAAAATATCAAACATGCTTCCATAATAGTTAATCATTACTCAAAACCCTCTCATAGTTCTGCGCCTACACACGGAGGCCGTCTCAATCCCAATTACACAAAATGATTCAACAAGTTCAAATTACACAACAAGTTCATACCAACATTACACAAAATGATCCAACAGTTCAAATTACACAACAACCAGTAGCTAGATTGGTTTAACGTCCAAAAAATTAGCACATCAAAACTACAAGAAACTCCAAGCAACAAGGTTGGTTTCTTCATCCAATTCCAAACTAATCAATGCTCAAAATAGTGTCCGGATATTCTGAAAGAAAAGAGAAACAAATATTAAGCATTGAGTAATTCACAAAGATAAATATATTCACAAAAAGAAAAATGTGTAAATTTACCTTTTTCAACTATTTCAAGTTTTTGAATTTCCTCTAGAAGATCTTCAAGGTTGCATTCCTTAGGAGTTGATCGAAGCCATTGTTGAGTACAAATGAGAGCTTCCACGGTCTTTGGTGACAAAGAACTTCGATATGAATCAAGAACCCGACCTCCTGTACTAAAAGCAGATTCGGATGCAACAGTAGATATAGGAATTGCAAGAATATCTCTTGCTATCCTAGAAACAATTGGATACCTTTTACTTGAATCTTTCCACCAAGCCAAGATATTTAAATCTTTGGCTATCTCCAAACCATCTGCCAAATACTTCTCAAGATCAAATTTAGTTTCTTCATTGCCTTCCTCGACCATATATTTTTCCCATTGCGACTGCCATTCCTCTCCACTAATACTTTCACTCATCATGCTAACTTGACCACCCAAATTTCCATCAGAAATTCCAGAAAAAATTCTTTATAATGATTGTACAAACGAGACAAAGTCCCCATCACTCTGTCTGACCTCAATTTTCCAACAAAAGAACCATACAATTTGCTAAAAATAAATTTCACATACTTCATCTTATATCGAGGATCTAACACAACAACAACAAATAGTAACATGTTCATATTGTCAAAGTCACCCCAGTATTTTTCAAACTTTATTTTCATCTTAGCAGCCATATCCTTCAAGACTAAATCATCACTAAGAGAATGTTGAGCAATAAAATTTTGAAGATTAAAAATCTCATGGAAGAATTCATTGGAAGTAACATACAAAGTGCCCGAAAATTTCAAAGTAATCTGGTAGAAAATATCAAGAAACTTTGTAAAAATCCTTACCTTCTTCCAATCATCGCCGCTTCGATGCCCTCCCCTTCCAACCATATCTGTACAATACTTTTTGTACTTATGATCATCAATATACATTCTTAAAAGGCCTTTTCAAACTTTATAGCTGTATTTAACATCATATAAGTGGAGTTCCACCTAGCTTCAACATCTAAACTCAAAAATCCATGGCTATCTATCTTCACCTTCTCAACAATTGACTTAAAGGAAGCAAATCTAGAAGAAGAGGACTTAACATACTTCACAACATTCCTGACCCGAGAAATGGACTCATCTTGTTCACTTAATCCTTCTTTGACAATTAAATTTTTAATATGAGCATTACATCTAACATGTAGAAATTCATTTTCCAAGATGATTCCTTTCCAATCCTCAATCCTCTCCTTCAAGAACTTGATTGCAGCATCATTAGAATTTGCATTATCTAAGGTCAAAGTTAATGGGTTTTCAATCCCCTAATCTAACAAACAAGCCTCAATACCCTTTGCAATTGTCTCACCCTTATGATCCGGAGTTTGAAAAAAATTAAGAATATTTTTTTTCAAATTCCAATCATCATCAATCCAATGGGCCGTGATAACCATATAAGTCAAATTTTGAAGTGAAGTCCATGTATCATTAGTTAGACAAATATGTTGGTTTTGGAGAACCTTTTTAAGCTTTTCTTTCTCATCATGATATATTTTCAAACAATTCCTAGCAACTGTAATGCGAGAAGGCAATTCAAAATTAGGTAAAGCAAGTGACATCAGTCTCTTAAAACCTTCCCCCTCAACTACTTTAAACGGATGCTCATCAATTATAACAAATTCCGCAAGAGCTCTCTGAACCTCATTTATGTTATAAACAACTCTTTCCATCTTACCTGTACCACCAACACCTTTCCCTCCTTTAATTGGGAAAGAGTTAATTGTGGGTTGTGTCCTATCAACGAATCGAAAGGGAGACTTTTTACACGTAACATTCAAATGATGCCATAATGTTGACGTGCCATTCCTACTCGCACCAACAAAATTACTGCTACAAAAATTGCATTTGGCCATCTGTTTACCATCTTTAGTAAACTTACCGTAGTACTTCCAAACTTCAGATGTTTCTCTTCCAGTCCCGAGGCCAGCATCATTTTCACTAGGCGCTGCTCTTTTATGTTTTTTAGGAGGTGTAAGAATGACTGAATCAACAACTGAAGTATTGTTACCTTCTACTGGAAGGTCTGTATGAAGTATTTGTCACCTCTGTCTCTGAAATTATGGTTTCAATCTGCGAGAGAGATGAAAATGGTGAAGAACAATAAAATTTATTGCAAGAGAAACAATCTCTAGTTGCTGTAATTTCATGAAAATTTTCCTATATCACCAATCCAAAAACTGAAAAGTAATGATAATTAAAAAAAAAAAAAGCTAGAAAAGAAGCCAAAATAACTACAAAACAGGTCATAAATTAGCAACTTCCTCAAAGATACGAACTAGAACAACAAAAAAAGTAGAAGAAAATACCTGTTGTTGGTTAGTCCCAGATGTAGTCGCCATTAGTAACAGAGCAATGCAACAGATTTAGTGTTAACTTTTGTTGTGATTTGCAAAGGATTTGAGAAAGAAGATTAAAATTGGATGTTGAAAGAAAAGAATGTAAAGCGGCTCCTAAGTTCTAAGTTTATTTTTTTCGGTTCTGTTTGGTTTTCGGTTTAGATCGGACTTTCGGTTATACATGAACACCCCTAGCTGAGAGGAAGTAAAATTTGGGGAGGGGAGGAGGAAAAGAGAAATTGGGAGAAATGGGAGGAAGAATGTAAGGTTTTGCTATGGTATGCTATTTTTTGCTATGTTTTGTAAAAGTTTTGTTATGATATGCTATTTTTTGCTGTGTTTTATAATTAACTTTTTCTTTCCTGTATATTGGGTAATTTTGCTAAAATATTGCTATATGTTGTAAATAATTTCTCAAAAGCGTAGTTTTCTGTAAAAATATTTCTATATAATGTGGAGCGCACAAGTGTTTTGACTTGTGTGCTTAACTGTAAAATCTAATCTATGCAGGGCATTTAGTCATTTCAGTAGGTTAATGTAGGTCTAATTAATATACTTATTTACGTGGCTTCCAAATTCCATGCCTGTTGCGACCCTAATATCCTTGTTCCTATAGAGCCCATTTGCCCACTCTCCATCCACGCATCTTTCTTGCTTCCACTACCACTATGTTTTGTTGTTCCTTTCTCTTGATTCCAAGTTGCTTATATCTTCCAAATTTCAAATTATTTCAGGCTTTATTGTTCATCTCATATTTTGTTCTTAAGGCTTTTGAACACAAGAATTTTTATTTTTTCGTGATTTTCGCTTAAATAGTGAGTTGTCTCATTCCAATTGTTTTTCCAAGATGTTTCAGAAGAATTGAGTATTGCTAATTCCACAGAAAATATTATTTTTGTCATAGATATTTGACAAATTTCTTCAAGGAAACACAACACTTAGTGTATTGATTGATTTTTTTGTCTTGTTTTCCACGTTGCATATAACATTGCGCTTTTTTCCAACATCTTCAGCTACGTTGACAATAAGTGTTCTTCTTCTTTCAATTTTTATCCTTATGTTCTTCGTATTGAGCAGGTGGCGATTTTTCAAGGGTTGTGGAGGTTTGGGCTCTAGAAGGGTTAGTAGTCCTATCAATGAGAATTATGGAGATTTCTATTAGATTTATGATAAGGATAATGAATTTGGATTTTGGGTAACTTCATATGTAAATACTATTGCTGCCATTATCATTAACATTAAACCAGACATCTTAGCTGTAAAAACTAGAGGTCCTCCACAATGATATTTCCATGCATCTTCATCTGTTTAATGGAACTATTTAGATTTCCAATTAAGATGCTTTTCTAACTCAGATTCTGAAGGCAACACCAAATTTATCATTCCAATTTTTAAGTGTTGGTGTTTTCTAATCAAGTAGCTGCCTTTTGGAGTTCCGCAACGTTGCTAATACAAGAATCTTGTGTTTGCATATTTGAATTAGCATATACTAAAAATGTTATCTTAGTGGGTACTTAATTTTTCTAATCTTTTATATGTTTCTCTTACTTTTAACATAGCAAACACACCAACACATGTCACCAGTTCAAGTATATAAGTCATTTGTACTGATATATCCATTTGGGATATCCTTTTCTGTATTTTGAGTTGTGTGGGTTGTCTAAAAGTATAGTTCTATCTCCTTTGGGGTAGCGGCTGTATAAAAATCATTGAAGTCTGCAATCCATTCTGCTGCTATTTATTTTATTTTATAAAAGCACTTTAACATATTGTAGAGTTGCATGAAAAACCGTGGATGTTTTATATTGGTGTTGCATTAATAATGTTTATAAAATAAGAATTGTTTAGAACAAGATAAAATTATGTTCATATAAGGACCTCTGCTTTGAAATACAAAAGTACAATGATAACGGAAAGAATTCAGGTGTTATAAAACATATTCAACAACATGTGAACACTTACTTTTTTTGTGGTAGAAATACGAAATATTATAGATATTAAGGCATGCTAACAACAGGCATAACTACCTGTTGAGCATCAGAGTTGCCAATGTTGTCCAAAATAGTGCAAGTATCAAAAGAAATATTTATTGGGTACACACATCCATTTGCATCCAAACATAAAGACAAAATACTAGAAGTAGGGGGTTGAACAAACATACACATAGTAGAGTTAGGGTTTCTATCCAAGCCTTCATTTGCTAGCAAATCGGCCACTTTTGTTTACTTCCGTAAGGCAGTGTATAATTTCCAGCTTGTCTATGCTCTCCATTGATTTTATGCAATCATTAGATAAAGCACAATAATGAACATTATGGTCCATCATTTAGGTAACAACATCAGAAGAGTTGATTTCTATTATAATGGGGGAAAACCAATTGTCTTTTATGATATTTAGCCGGTACCAGATAGCAAGGAGCTCAATGTTGTTATTTGTAGTGGAGTTGACATGGTTGTAGAAACTTATGATCCATTTTCCTTTGTGTTTCCTAACAACACCACATGATTTCTCCTTTGCCTGATTTATTAGCACCATCTATATTCATTTGTAGTAATGTGGGGGGGGGGGGGGGAGGGTGCCATTTTAGGTTAAAAGTAAGGGTTTATGAGGCTAAAGAGTGATGTTGAGCTAGAAGGATGTATTTCATAGTTTGAATATGAATTAGAGGCAGTGAAGGATCATTTGTGAGACTGTTGTGATGATTGTTATTACAACTAGTTCATATATTCCACAAAAGAAAAGGAAAAAAAGCATTTCAATCATAGTAAAAATGAGAAAAGTTATCACGCGGATAATGGATCCAGTCAAGCCAATGCTCATTCTGATGATTGTAGGTATTGGTGTTGATTCGGAGATTATGCCAAATAGGAGATACTCTCTTACAGAAAAGAAATACATGCGGAATGGTTTCATTTTCACATGGGCATGAAGGGCATTTATGGTTTATATTGATACCTATGTGATGAAGATAGGCTCTAGTAAGAAGACAATCATGATAGCATATCCATAGAATTTTTTTTATTTTATTTAATATTTTAAGCTTCCAAATCCAAGTGAAGTTTCTAATAGGGTTTGTAGGGATGCTATTAATGAGTTTCCTAGTAGATTAGTAGAAAAAGGCGATTATTTGATAACTTTCAGCACGGTTTATCCTTATTATTAGTGAGTATAGGAAGGTGGGTGCAGGAAATATTATACTCAATGTCATGGGAAAAGATGAAGGAGTGCTTAGTTAAGTCCCATTTCCCATTGGAATTTAACTTCTCAATAGTTAGGTTTTCCTCTCCTTTGGCTAAGTGTTCATGAATCATATGTCTGATAGTATAATTGGGAATCCATTTAGTGTGCCAAAAGTTTATGGTTTTACCATTTTCAATGGACCACTAGGTACCTGAATTGCAAAGTTTTAGGCCTGTAAGAATATTTTTCCATATGCCCTTATAAGATGATTTTGTGTGAATTGTACCCGTGCTAGGGTTTGTAGTGGTATATTTTGCAATTAGAATTTTGGTCCAAAGGGTGTTGGAATTTTGGTCCAAAAGTATAAATGCAAGATTTTTTTATTCAGCTTTTATCATACCCAAACCTCATTTTTTCTTTTTCTAAAGTCAGGGTGTCCCAATTTAGAAGATGAAGTTTAGATCTTTCAGTAGTTGAAGCCCAAATAAAATCCATTTGGATTTTATTAATAGAATTACAGAATTTTTTTGGGAGCTTGTGAAATTGCATAATGTGATTTGGTATAGAATTAAGAGTAGCTTTGGATAGAGTTATTCGACCAGCAATATTTAAAAACTTAGTTTTCCAATTTTTCAGAAGATTATTCATAGAATCAATAATGTATTGAAAGTCTTTGGCTTTTGAATTTTTGTCAAAAATAGGAAAGCCTAAGTATTTTTCAAAGATAGATCTTTGTTTCACGTTTAGTATCTTGGATATAATATCTCTTACGTATGTTATGCACCGATAAACGGCGGTTAGGTTGTATCCATAGTAGATGGTTGTTTGTAAGGGTGGGCACTAAACGAACAAACCGATATACCGAACCGAACTAATTCGGTACTTCGGGTTCGGTACTTCGATTTTTCGGTTCGGGTTCGGTCTTGTAAATTTTTAAAGTTCGATCTTCGGTCCGGTCTTCGGTTTCAGGTAACTTGGTACTTCGGGGTCCCGAAGTACCGAAGAACCGAACTAGAATTTTTTTTAATCATCGAAGTATATATATGAACTAACTTATAATGCAATTATTCTAACTTCTAAGTTACATTCTCCCCTGCACAAATAAACGAAAATATGGAATATCAATATCCATGTTCTAAAAAAAAAGATATAGTATTCAAAACTGTCATAATCAATATATATCATATGCAATGTTGACCCATTGATTGACACCATGTTGAATGTCTTCCTCCAAATAGCATCATGGTAGCACCTTAAGATATAACCATGTATTTAGTCTATATATAACTCACAACATCATGGTATCATAAGATGATAACCATTATGGGCGGGATGCAACTCTTAAGATATTGGCAACTGCAAAGCACTTTAATTTTTTGTCATAAAATTAAAAAATTCCTTTTGATAGAGGAAAATAAGAATGGGATCAAATGTTTCAATGAATCCAAAAGTACCGAACCGAATACCGAAATAAAATGAATCGAATTATAAAAATTACGGTTTTTTCTACAGTTCCAAAATACCGAATACCGAAGTACCGAACCGAAGTTTCAAAAAAATCGAACTGAACACCGAACACCCACCCCTAGCTGTTTGCGCCCACAATGGGATGACTTTAGCCTGTGTGAAAATGGTCTTTTTGCATTTTGAGACAAAACGTTTTCGCTTAGTACTCGAGTATTTAAGACTTTATGGCACTACGCGGACAGGCGCCCCCATCGGCGTGTAGGTACAATTATTGATTTAACAATATCAACGCTCGATTAATACCTGGTGGCTGAGTTAGACCAAGCGAGTAGTGTACTCTAACTTTTGTCGCAAAAATTGAGTGTATTACTTCAACTTAAGTCTGGCCGAGGCTATGAAAAGTTGGATCGTAGATGGATCTAAATAAATGAGTAAAACTGACTAAGTAAGATAGTAGTTTTATTGATTGAAGAGGCGCGGGGCCTGTGATGCTATGGGTGAAAACCCGTAACATGTCTGATAAATATCAAAAGGAAATAAAAATAAAGTAAATGCTTTCTCAAGCAAAGCTACTTTATATTTGAGCCTTGAAAGGTTCGGGTCATTCAGTTGGGCTTCCCTGTTTAAGGGTGCTGAGCCTTGAAAGTCATCCCCGGGGTCGTTGACGACCCTATGGTAGAGCTGCTCACCGATCAAGCAATAGTGAACTGCATGTTTCCACAAATAAATGTTTTCTGTCTTGTCTTCAGGAAGGTCTCCTTTGCTCAGATAGTTGACCAGCGCATCAAGCTACCCTGCGAAGGATCTTGTGTCTGGAACTTCAAGGTTCATCAGGCCTGCGGGGGTCAGCTCAACTATCGTCTGCCAATTGTCTAGGTCCTCGGATGCTTCGGCGTCTCCTGAGATTTCTTCTTGGTGGATGAATTCCCACGCATGAAATTTTTTCAAGATTGCCCTGATTTTTCTCCTTTGATCCGGCTTATGGACGTGCTCAGCTACAAAGATTTCCCTTAGTTGATTGACCATCAACTGAGATTTGTTGTATAGGTTGATGTCCCTGGCCCCCAGTGTGTAGGCTAAGTCAAGAGCTTGAATTACGACTTCACACTCTGCCTCATGGTTATCAGCTTTCATGGCATGGTGGTAGATCATCCCAGACAGCGTTCGGATGCAGAGATCGATCTTCTCCCCGTTGAGATTTTTTTCCGTGCGAATTTCCCACCGGTCGTACTCAATTGCTGCTTCATTCCTGAGCGACTCTTCAGCCTTCTGTTCCATTTCTTCTGCAAAATCTGAGGTAAAACCTTCCAATGCCCGCGTCTTGATATCCGTGGGGGATTGATAGATGATGTCGTACTCTCCCAACTCTTTAGCCCACTTTGCCACATCTTTCGATAGACCGGGCTTAGATAGAATGGCTCGCACCGGTGTCGAAGAGACTACACTGATAGAGTGTTCCTGAAAGTAAGAACGCAACTTTTGTATGGCCATAACCACGGTTGCTATGAACTGGAGCTATAAGGGCAAGAATTTGTCTATGCATTGTGGAATCTTGCTTGCATACTTCACGGGAAACTGATGCTCGTTCTTTTCTTGTACAAGGACTGCATTCCAAGCTATCTCAGATATTGAAAAGTATAACAATAGGTGCTCACCTGTCTTTAGCTCGGTTATGACTGAAATCTACAAAAGTTGGATGTTCGTCTGTGCCATCGTCAAATAACATTGTATCAGCCAGAAGGGCCCTCCTTGCTTCGGCAATACCTCAGAGAGACGGCACACCAATTCAGTCGCTCTCGGGGCTAGTTGATCCATTAACGCCAATCGATCCCGCAACTTGCTGAGTTCCTCCCTAGCCACTCGCACTAATGCTTCAATAATTTTAGACTCGAAAGGTATAATGCCATCTAGAGTAAGGTGACATTCCTCAGGGAAAAGTCGTTTACCTCGTAGGTCGGCGACCCCGTTCAGGGTCGGGTACCTGAAGACCTAATGAAGTGTTGAGGGAACTCCCCTGATGTCGTGTATCCATGTCCGTCCTAGGATTACATCGTATGGGGGATTGCAATTCATCACCTGAAAAGTTGTTGTGCTCGTCACGTCCAGTATATGGACTGGTAGAGCTAGTTCCCCAGCGAATGCTTCCCGGATTCCGTTGAAACCCATTATGTTTCAAGTGCTCGAGGATATTTGAGGACAATGGCTGAACTTGTGTAACATCCCTCGCGGATAATATTAGCACTGCTCCCCGGGTCGATAAGAACTCGCTGGACATGTATGCCAAATATTTCCACAGGTACAACGAGGTCTCCTTGGCGGTAAACTTGCTCCTCCAAGTCGAATGCGATGGATTCAAATGTTGTCTCGGTTATTATAGTCCCCCGGGCCACATATGGTCGTTCGTCCACAAAGATTGCGTTGATGGTCTTCAGGTTGTCAGACTCTGGGCCTTTGAATCGGTGGGGCCCTTCTTCCAGCAGCTCCTTGAGATGGCCTTTTTGTAACAGGTGTTCAATCTCGATCATCGAGGTGTTATAATCGAACGTTGCATGGCCCCCACTGTGATTAAAGTAGCAATAGGGCGTTGTTTTCTCCCTGTGGATCCTTTCGTGTTAGGTGCCCATCGGACCCTATGGCCCAGTTTACCAAGGTGATTGGTGACTAGGTCCACAACGTTGACACGAAGACTAAAGTCCCTAAAATTCCGGGGCTCAGTTTGCTTCTCCTGGGACCCGGACGCTCGAGAATTCTGTCGCCCATCACCCGCTTGATTCTGGACCTTTGGCTTCGTTCTTCTACCATCCCCCTCACATTCTAGGGACGGGCTTCTCGATCTCTTCCTTCTCTCGTCCTCGGGGTTATGAGAGTGGTCTGGTTCCAAATAAAGTTTCTCAGTATTTCTATGATGTAGCGCACTCCATGTAGATACCGGGTGTTGGGTTAGGCTCCACCACAATTCTCGGGTACCTAGAGATCCCTTTAAATTCAGGCTTTTGCCAAAGACTACCACAGCGATATTATCAGGGACTGAAGGGAGCTCCATGCGCTCCTTCTGAAATCTATTGAGGTAATCCTTTAGCATTGTCGCGCTGTCGTATCTCGAAGATGTCTTACATGCGCATCTCTCGCTTGCGGGCACCAGAATACGCTTTCTTGAATAGGTCTTGCATCTGAGTGAATGATTTAATGGATCCCATTGGTAGCTGAGTGTACCAAGCAAGGGCTTCTTTAGTCAAGGTTGAGCCAAATCATTTCACCAGAGCAGACTAGATTTCTTCTTCAGTAATCTCGTTACTCTTCACAGCTGTGTAGTAAGCAGCGATGTGCTTGTCTAGATCGGTTGTTCCATCGTACTTCAAGTTATCCGGCAAGCAGAAGTGCTTTGATATGCAGAGTAGTGGCGTGCTCACTTTTAAGCATATTTATAGAACTACTGCTTATCTACCGTGGTAGCTTGGGGTGGAGCACACGGCACATTACTGATTCGGTCATGGGTGGCCTTCATCTTTTTTATGAGATCCTGAATGACAGGGGTTCCCTTAAGGTCTTGATTGTTGATTGTTGTCGATCCCTCAGGGGCAGCGTCCATGTTGAGTCTACGATTGGGAACCGACGCTGGCGAGTTGTCCGTAGGAGACGGTCATCGCTGGGATAATGGCCTCTGAGACGAGCTAGCAAACATTGCTCCCAATCTTTGTGATATCCCTTCAGCTATGCTGTTCGAGTTCCGTTTGGACGCAGTTTTGAGGATATCCAAGAGATAGCCTCTGAACTCGGGATTACCTCCTGGAGTCGATCACCTTCACCATCGCTAGCGATAGGGATGGGCTCCTGAGAAGAATCCTTTGGTTTCTCGATGGGATCCTTCTGTTGTATGCTGGGATAGCTGAGATCCTTTACAGACTCGTCTGCTGCGTCTGTGGTGTTCTTCGGAATTCTACTACCGTCGTCTAGCATGATTGCGCCTTTTCCATCGTAGAATACCTACAATTGCCTGGGCCCCACGGTGGGCGCCAAACTGTTTATGTCTAAATTTGTACGTCTAGGTTAAACAATTAATTATGAATGAGGTCACAAGAAATACGGTAAATTACGATGAAAAAATAAATAAAGTACGATAAAAGTAAAGACAAGTAAATAGACAAAAAATAATGGAGAATGCAATATAAATCTTATTCATTAAGAGTAGCCGAAATTGTTGGCGTATCCAGCGATGTGTACAATACAATGTAAGGAGAGGTATTTATAGTAGTGATACCCAGTCCTAAATAAGGGAAAATACAAATACTAATAGGGCCATGGGCTTACATCTCAAGGCGGTGGTATATAAAATCCTAATTAGGAGACTGTAAATCCTAGGCGACGGGATGTGTGCCCTGCGCCCTGTGGCCAAACCGCCTAAATGGTTATTGCCTCTAAGAGCGGGCTTATATCCTCAGTGCTCGGTGATTTGTAAGATAAGTCTAGTCTCGCCAGCTGGACTCATATCCCGGTAACAATAGGTGACGTATTTTTGCCCACACAAGTAGTGTCACAATTATTGGAGAATAGAACTTTTAATTTGGCATGGTTAATTTTCTGACCAGATTGTCTACAAAATGAGGATAGGGTATGACTTAGAGCCTCACAATTTTTGCTATTTTCACGACGTAAAAAAGTGAGATCATTTGCAACAAAATAAATGAGATATGAGGGGGCCATTTCTAGAAATTTTGATAGTATCCCAATTACCCTCAGAGACTTCACTATTGATACTTCTAGAGAGCATTTCAAGACATAAAATGAAAATATAAGGAGATAAGGGATCTCCCTGTCTAGATTGAGAGAAGAAGCTAGTCTTTTTTCCATTAATGAGGATGGATATGGTAGATGTGGAAATACAAAACATGATGAGTTTGTTAATATTACTAGGCAATTTAAAATATTGAAGAGTTTTATAGGTAAAAGCTTATTCAAGACGATCAAAAACTTTCTCAAGGTCTATATTAAGAATCATGTTGGCAATTTTACCTTTTTTTATTTTTGAAAGATTTATAACCTCCTGAATTATAATGGAACTATCAAAGTTTCTTCTAGTTTTAAAAAAGCTACTCTGGCAAGGACTAATGATGGAGTTCAAATAAGGCTTTAGACGATAAGCAATGATTTTAGAGAGAGTTTTATTAATAGTATTACAGGGTCCTATGGGTCCAAAGTTTTTAATATCATTGGCATTGCCAAATTTTGGAATACGGCATAAATCGGTTTCACTTAAAGCTTTAGGCATGCAACCAGAAGTGAAAATGTCATGACATTGTTTTAAGACAGATGGCCCACTATATTCTTCTATTTTGTGAAGAAAAAATGTTGAAGTCCATCTGGACCAGGGGACTTGACAGGTTTAAAGGATTTTACAGTTTTGTAAATTTCAAAATTGGTAATAGGAGCAGCAATTTTAGTTAAGTCATGCAGACCTAGAGAAATATCATTTGAGTCTCCATGAATGCAGTATGAGAAAATGTGATCAGTCTTGAAAAGGTTCTGAAAATAATTTTGAACATGGGATTCAATTTCAGACTGATTAAAGAGCATATGACCATTTTCATTTTTATAAAATGCAATTCTATTTTTTCACGCCTATTAAGAGTAGTGACATGAAAAAAAAACCAGTGTTGGCATCACCATCAGTTAATCAATTCACTCAAGATTTTATTTTTCAATAGTCCTCCTCATTTTTCAGTATATTATTAAATTGTAACTGGAGTTTCAGATCTAAATTTTGTAGAATGAACTAGTAAGATAGTTAGGGGACTTTTGGATGCCGTGCAGACGAGCCAAAATGTCTTTTTTTTTGCTTAAAGATATTTCCAATATAATCATGATTCCATTGGATGACTTTTTGTTGAAAGTTCTAGAACCTTCATGAAAATCAGTGGGAACATACCAGGAGCTAGATACCACATTCACGAGGTCAGGATGGTTGAACCATATTTTCTTAAATCTTAAAGGTTTTTGACTACTATGAATCTGATGTCTATGAAGTTGAACAAATAAGGGAGCATGATCAGAGTGTGTACGAGGCAAATGAGTAACTAGGGCATCCAAAAATAATTTGATCCATTCATCATTTGCAAAATATCTATCAAGACGTTCTAGGATTAAATTACCAAAAATTTATTTGTTGGTCCAAGTATATTTGCAACCCTTAAAACCTAAGTCTTGTAATTTACAATTTCTAAAGGAGCTAGTACGGGTGGAATTAAGAGGCAGGACCCCCCATTTGTCATCTATGGTAAGAACTTCATTAAAATCATCCCTCGTTAACCAAGGCAAGTTATACAAATTATAAATATTTATAATTGTTCCACAAAGCTAATCTATCGGTATAACTGTTACTAGCATAAATTGCTGAAAATAAAAAAGGGTAAGAGTATGGAAGTACCTTCACAATGACATGTAATTTCTGACCACTCATACAAACATCTTCAACTGACACCACACTTGAATCCCACAGAATAACTTTGCCACCAGAGCGAGCATCAACTGGAGCTTCTATCATGCCAGTAAAGGGGAAATTATCTCTAATCCTAGAGTGATCAGATATGTGTGTTTCCAAAAGGAAAACCACACAGGGATGGTGATAATTTAAAGCAAACCCAAAATTGCGTCTAAAATTTCCGTTATTTTCATCCCTAGCATTCCAAATTAAAAAAATATGAAGCTCTATTCATTGGCATATTTAGGTTTTGGCGTTGGTTCACTGAATTCTCCATAGGGGGTTCACATTATCCCTTAAGGTTGGACTCATGATCATTGCATATTTGGCCACTTGTTGGTTCGCATAGAACCTTAAGTCTAGTCAACATTTGGTCAGAGATGTCGGGCAAAATAGAACATACTTTTTTTTATCGCTTCTTTGAATAACATTATTGTTATCTATCGCAGGCTTAAGTATATGGTCTGAAGGTCCTCTGGTATGTTGTTTTGACCTTGGTCTTGTTGGTGCAGCTCTGCTTCTAGTTCTTGATAGTTGGGATTCTGCATATTCACTTGTTAAGCATCCTGAGGTAGGTTGATATTCATTTCCTCCTGATTCTGTTTTACAGGTTGGGCCACTTGTTCCATGTTGACCTGGGGGGCCACTGGCAAAAGATAAGAAGTTGAGGGTTGTTCTCTAGGGGATGATAAAAAGGTAGATTCATTAAGTGGTGAGTCTGAAGGTTCTGGGCATTGTGAGGGGTTAGAGTATTCAAAATATTCTGAGTCATATGGAAATTCATATAGTTCTAGGTTGTCTTCCTTATTCCCTCTATTAGGGTACGATTAGAGCTGTCAATTTGGGCCGGCCCGACCCAGCCCAGCCCAAGCCTCGCGGGCTTTGAAGTTTAACGGGCTGGGGCGGACCGGCCCGACATTTTGACGGGCCACTAAATGATGAGCCCAACCCAGCCCAACTAGGGCCGCGGGCTGGGTCGGGCCAGCCCAACGTTTTAAAATATTTTTTTTATAGTTCTTTTTTACTTCAAACTTTTAACTAACAATGCAAAAAACATAAAGTTATATAAATCTTATATAGTAATCAAGTCTCAAGTTCACAATTAAAGTATTCAACCATACATTTATAAGATTCTTTGATGTATTATCGTGGGATAGGGCGCGATATTCTACTGTAGATTCTATTTGTAAGATTTTTGGATGTATCATCATAACTTTTGAGTTGTAGAGTTGTATCTTGTAAAGTAGTTGTGCATGTTAAGGAATATTTGCGCATAAAAAATTAAATGTAGTGGGTTTGGTTTCTTTCCTACTATGTAATTTCTTGTTATTTCTTTAGATATTTATAATTTTGAATTATATAATTTATTTTAATTTTTATCATAAAGCCTACGGGCCGGCCCAGCCCAGCCTCGATCAAGCCTCACGGGCTAGCGGGCCTATTTGGGTCGGGCTAAAAACCCTCGGTCCTCTTTGGGCTTGAAAAAACTAAGCCCAGCCCTACAAAATCTAGGGCTATGTCGGGCCGGCCCGCTGGCCAAAGCCCAAATTGACGGCTCTAGGCACGATCTAGGTATTGTGGATTTTGGATCTCCACTATAATTTCCTGATAGTTCACCATGAAATGAAACATGAATGCTCTTCCCATTAGGGTTTGTTCTAGCCAAGAGGCTAGTAGTGGGTTGTCTGGGGAGGCATTGAAAAAATAAATGGTGGTAGAGGATGGTTGTTCTAGGGAGGGGAACTTTTTGGAGCTTGGGGTAGGTTTCCCGAATTCATTTTTAGAGAGTGTGGTACACAAAGGATCAACCTGTGGTAGGTGTTTTGGAGTTTGAATCTCTTTATGTTCTAGTTTAAAAGAATCCTCGACATGATTTTGTAAGAAAGTGCAAGAGGTTTTAGTGTCTTGTAAGGAGAGATGTGAAGTTAGGGTGAAGGTAGTGGTGTCGATATCCATGGTGTTTAAATGGTTCAGCGTGGGGGGTAGTAAATACATTTAAATTCATTGGCTGAATTAGTGCTAAGAGACAAATAGAATGACAATTATTTTCTTGTGTCTTGATTGGTTAAGGTGGACGGTGTTATAGAAAGAAATTGGGCTGATTGGTTAATTTGTTGCATGCAACATGAGTTTCCAGCTTTCAAGTAATTTAGGGTAGGGTTTTCTAATGACTAGTCATTTGGAGATTGTTTTGGGTAATTGACACGTGGCATATGTTTATGTCTAAAATTTGTCGTGTAGGTTAACAATTAAATTTTTAGAAGGGTCACAAGCAATACAGTAAACACGAAAAAAAGTAAATAAAGCTAAGAGAAAAGTAAATAAGTAAGAAAGTAAATAATTGTATTTCTTGAGAATAATCGGGTTCTGTGTGAATCAATTTGTTGTACAATACAATATAAGGAAAGGTATTTATAGCTATGATTTACCCGTCCTTATTATGGTAAAATACAAAGACTAATAAGGTCGTGGGCCTGTTTACTCAAGGCGGTGGTGTATACTAAATCCTAACTAGCAAATTGCAAATCATAAGGCAGCAGAATATATACCTTGCATCTTATGGCCCGTACCGATTGAACGGCCTTTGCTCGAGGAGTAGGCGTGTATCCTCTGCACCAGGTGACTTCTAATTTAAGTCTAATCTCGCCAATTGGACTCGTATCTCCATAATCATAAGTGGCATATTTTTACCCACACAGTCAGTACTCCCACTTGCTAAGTGCTGATGTAAGCAGTCAGGTAGTGAAAGAGGCATGATACAAGACATATAGGCTTGCCTACCTCTGATACTCATCCCATGTCCCTTCACATGTTTTGCATTGAATATTAGTACTCAAGTACAATGACGTGCGACCTAGTGAGGGTTTTTATCTATGCCTTTCCAATGCTGCAACCGCTCTGCCATATCCCGTAATTATTGTGATTTATTATGTAAGTCATAATGATAACGATCCCACATCTTCAAAACGATCCGCTTTCCTTTTAGGACTCCTTTTGGCGTGTATAAGTACACCATAGTTATAGAGCTTTTTACTCATCTTCAAACTCTTTCAAAAACTTCTTTTCAAAAGAAATCTTTTGCAGCTTCTCAAGAAAGAAAAATTACCCCTTTTTCAATGGCTCAGGAAGCGAACTTTCTTCCCAAGAACTTTAGAGTCTATGAATACCTTCCTCAGAACCTGAGTTTTGAGAATGATGGCAAGATGAAAACCCATACAGCCATACAAGAGAATTCAAATGACAATATCTCCATCGAGTTCTACCTTTCTGCTATCATTGCTGATGACATCACCCATATCAGGATTGAATGTAACTGGCAGGCGTCTATCGTAAACATCAGGGTTCCAACTATTGAGGAAAGAATATCCACCCATTGCCATGGATACTCAATGGTATGCACTTATCTTTTTACTCTACAACTTAATAAACATGTGCATCTGATAGTTGAAGAGATATGTCGTCACTGCAATATCTGTTTGGGCCAAGTCGGACCCTCTGTCTAGCACATAGTGGCCATGCTGGACCATTTGGCTAACCATGCCATGTTAGATTTTTCCTTTTGGTACCTCCATGATTTCTACTCTCCCCGACTTCATAAGGCAGGCATGTTGGTTTATAAGAGATGGGGGAAGAAAGGAATTATTTCTAACAATAAATATTCTAAGGATCGTGGCTGGTTCCACCGGTATGTGGCGGTGTGAACTCCACACATAGTTTCATCCTATCTTTTTCGAAGGTCTTACATTGGAAGCGTAAGTTCATGTACGGTTACCACTTCTTGCATTGATATTTGTTCTTCTCAGTGGATTCTGTGACTGCTCTTCTGCTCACTCATGATGTGTTGGCCATGTGGGCCACTGCGATCCTTGTAAGAAATCTGGCCAAAACGATAACTTTTTTCAGCCTTGACTAGCAAGAATAGTTGGCGGGCAAAGATCATGGTAAGCCATTTCTTCTTGGTATTTTTATAATTTCATACTTCGGTCATTCTTGATGTCTTGTTCCCCGTCAGGAGTCTTCCATCGTCCATTGCCTGAGTGACACGACCTGAATTCTCGGTTAGGCCGTGCGGGCACCCGACTACTTCCCCTAAACCTGTCGGGCGAACCCTATTGACTGAATCGATATAAATTGTGAAGAATTACCTTGAAATGAGAATGAACCAAACTTTAACAACATAAGATAACTCTCAAGGATAGACAAACATACAAGCTGTCTGAATAACACAACTAACTACCTAGAATACACAGTTTTAAAGGTTTCCAGATCAAACATCTAAGAAGGCCAAAAGATATACACACCTCCCGAAGGGAGCAAAAGTAAGGAAAACTGTAATATTTGAAGTTGGTGACCGCAATAAACATGATGACTCACCGTAGACAGCTGAAAACGTACTACTCCTCAATCACGACGCGACTGGCTAGGTCCTGGAGCAGAATTTGCCGAACGAAAAGAAAACACAAGAACAAATAGGGGGTGAGTCATAAGGACTCAATAAGTGCAAACAAACTAGCAACCTCGAAAAATAGATACGCTAGTCAGGGAAACAGAACCAGACAACAATCAACAAATAAGCAATGCACATATACGTAGAACAGTAGTCATGTACAGAAAGTGTATACAATCGTATGAAATAAAATGGAATGAGAAGAAATGAAATGAAATGAAATGAGGTTAAATGAAATATGATGCAAAGGGTCACATGTGCCCGTAATCCCATCCCGAAGCGGAATACTCCTGCATTCGAGGGGAATTCAATCTGATAACCAACTGGAGCGGAATACTCCTGCTCCAGGGGCGGAATACTCCTGCACCCAATATAATATAAACCAGGGGCGGAATACTCCTGCACCCAATATGATATGCAATGTAATGCATATGAATGCAATGTGATGCAATAATAACCCTTCACCGGCGCGGGACTCTCATCGACAGCAGGGAAGTAGATGTCAACTCACAGCCAGAGTACAATGCTCAGATCCTCAATGCAATACCAATAACAGGACATAACATATAATATAGAATGTAAATCCAAAGCTAAGGCATAATGAGTACGTCTATCGGCAGCTACACACGTAAGGAACACGTGGTAGAAAATCCACGAGGCCAAGTGCCTCCAAAGAAATGGATATAAACACTTACCGTATTCCAAAGCTAGCCCTGCTACTCAACAACTGCTTTTTCCTTTGGATTAACTGCCAAACGATCCCGCTCTATTCAATAAGCAGAAAAATTATATCAAATAAAGCTAAAGGCTTCATTCCTTATATCTTAGGGCAATCCAGTTAGGAACCTGATACCCTATTCGCATACGTAATACGCAGGCCAGGCTTATGTAAAGGATTAAAAGTCACATAACCAAACCCTAAATAAATTACATTTATATGTTGTCCATAACTCACTGAGTACGAATATATAATCATTCCCATCATCGGGGGCGAATTGGCCCTTTTACCTATCAATTTAAGTCATTAAGGAGATGTCTAATATCCCTATTTTTACCGTAAAAATATATTCAAACACACGTAATAAGCTAAGATAATGAGTTAACATCATTACCTGGAGATCTGGGGTAGAAATTCCACTATTTTCCACCTCTTTTTCCCTTTTATTCTCTTTCTTTTCTAGCTTTTCTTTTCCTGTCTATGTTCGCATGTTTCTGCCTCTATATTGTCACTTGCTGATAGCTAAGGGATTTAATCCCTTAGCTAACCGACCTTGTAAAATTATTATTTTTATTTTTTATAATTAATTCACTACGACAATTAAAATTAAAATGGAACCCTAGAGAAGTCGAAATGATCCCAAAATTTTCAAGTAAGTTATACAAAATATATGTAACATATTCGCCCAGGAAAATCTCAAATCGGACTCCCGAAACTGCAGATACGAATTAAAAGGAAAACGGACCAAATTATTAATTCTTTCGGAACTTTAGCCGAAATCAACCGAACAACCTCGAAACTCACTTCAAAAATTTACATATGTCATAAATAACCATACGAACTTAGCGACACTTTCAGATTTCGAATCGGAGCTCATTCGCCAAAATTGTGCTCGAAAACCTCTTTTTTTTTTTTACGATTTATCGTTAACGAAAACTGAAACCTTCTTCCGTTGCCTACCAAACGAGGTCTAATTTAGCTCAAATTTTATAGACAAGTCAGGATGGTCCTTACGAAGCTTTTAAAATTGACGGCACGTCAATCGGAGTCCTAATTCCCGAAGCGACTACTTAAGGTCGTTTCATTCTCCTCCACTTAGACTCTCGTTCGTCCTCGAACGAGCAAGAGTCTAAAATAGATTTCACACCTCTAATGAGAATGCTTACACTAATTTTCAATAACATTTACTACGAAACCAAAATCATATACAATGATAAGAGCTTTTAGGCTTTAAGGACCAAGATCGAACCTGAATCGTCGAAGAGGTGAGGATACCTCTCACGCATACTGGACCCAAGCTCCCAAGTGTCCTCCTCACGAGGACGATTATTCCATCGCACTCGAAGCATCGGAATCTGCTTCGAATGAAGTTTCCTGACATCACGCGCAACTATAGCAACTGGGAACTCCTCGTAAGCCAGATTCACATCTAGCTGAGTAGGGTCTAATTCGATAACTTCGGAAGGATCTCGGATACACTTCCGGAGCATCGATACATGGAAAACAGGGTGAACTGGCATAGAAGCTGGCAAGTCGAGCCGATAAGCTACCTTACCAATACGTTTCTCGATAGGGAAAGGGCCAATGAACCTGGGACTAAGCTTTCCTTTCCTACCAAATCTCTTTACACCTCGCATCGGTGACACTTTCAGCAATAACATGTCCCCGACCTCGAACTCTAACTCTCGGCTCCTTCGGTTCGAGTATGAAATTTGCCTACTCTGGGCGGTCCGTAAATGATCCTGGATAACACGAACAACATCAAGAGTCTGACGAACCATATCTTAACTCATCACCTCGACATCTCGAGACTGAAACCAGCCAATAGGAGAACGACATCGACGACCATATAAGGCCTCAAATAGAGCCATCTGAATGGAAGACTGGTAGCTATTATTATAAGAGAACTCTGCTAACGCAAAATGATCATCCCAGTAACCCCCGAAGTCAAGTGCACAAGCTCTCAACATGTCCTCCAGAATTTGAATAACCCGCTCGGACTGACCATCAGTCTGAGGATGGAATGTCGTGCTAAGCTGCACCTGGGTCCCCAACTCTCTCTGAAAAGACTGCCAGAACTGAGAAGTAAACTGGGAACCACGATCTGAGATAATAGATACAGGAGTACCATGCAATCTAACCACCTGTTCAATGAAAATCTGAGCCAGTCTCTGAGCTGAATCAGTAGTCTTTACAGGGATAGAATGAGCTGATTTAGTCAGTCTGTCGACAATGACCCGGACTGAATCATGGCGCCGCAGGGTCTTTGGCAGACCACCTATAAAATCCATCATGATGTGCTCCCACTTCCACTCGGGAATGGGCAGTGCCTGAGCTAACCCTGCTGGTCTCCGGTGCTCGAACTTAACCTGCTGACAGTTCAAGCAACGAGATACATAATCAAATACATCTCTCTTCATCCCCTTCCACAAGTATAGCTCTCGGAGGTCCTGATACATTTTTGTAATACCAGGATGAATGGAATAACGCGAGCTATGAGCTTCACCGAGCACTGACTGCCTCAAATCCCCAACATCAGGAACACAAAGTCGACCATTAAACCGAAGAATTCCATCTGAATCAAGCTCGAAGGAGGGAACTCCTCCACTTAGGACGCTACCACGCAACTCCTGCAGTTGAAGATCCTCGAACTGTCTTCCCTTAATTTGACTGACCAAGGAAGACTGAGCTGCAATACACGCTAAGACTCGACTGGAGTCTGGGAGAAGAAATCTCACGCCAAAGTCGCCAAGGGACTGCAATTCTTGGGCCAATGGTCTCATGTCAGCATAAAGAAAAGCCATGCTTCCCATGGACTTCCTGCTCAAAGCATTTGCTACCACGTTCGGCTTTCCAGGATGATAGTGGATAGTGAGATCATAATCTTTAATTAATTCAACCCACCTCCGCTGCCGGCCATTAAGATCCTTCTGAGAGAGAAGATACTGCAGGCTCTTATGATCCGTATATATCTCACAAGGCTCTCCATAAAGATAATGCCTCCATATTTTCAAAGCAAAGACCACAGCTGCCAATTCTAAATCGTGAGTCGGATAATTCTTCTCATTTGGCTTCAACTGTCTAGAAGCATAAGCAATTACCTTCCCATGCTGCATAAGAACACAACCAAGGCCCACACGAGATGTATCACAATTGACTACAAATCCACCGGTGCCCGAAGGAAGGGATAGCACGGGAGCTGAAGTCAATAAGGCCTTAAACTTCTGGAAGCTTGCCTCACACTCATCGGATCATCGAAACTGAACCGCCTTCTGCGTCAGGCGAGTCAGGGGAGCTGCAATAGTAGAGAACTTCTCCATAAACCTTTGATAATAACCTGCCAACCCAAGGAAGCTGCGAATCTCCGTCGGAGTGGTAGGACGAGGCCATTTCTGCACTGCTTCAATCTTCTTCGGATCAACCTTGATACCCTCACTAGATACCACGTGACCCAAAAATGCCACAGAATCAAGCCAAAACTCACATTTCGAGAACTTGGCATACAACTTACGATCACGGAGGGTCTGAAGAACCACCCTCAGATGATAATCATGCTCCCCGCAGCTACGAGAATAAATAAGAATATCATCAATGAAGACAATGACAAAGGAATTAAGGAATGGCTTAAACACCCGGTTCATGAGATCCATAAAGGCTGTAGGGGCATTAATCAGCCCAAAAGACATAACTAGGAACTCGTAATAGCCGTAACGAGTCCTTAAAGCAATCTTCGGAATATCTGACTCCCGAATCTTCAGCTGATGATAACCATATCGCAAATCAATCTTAGAAAAGAATTTGACACCCTGCAACTGATCAAACAAATCATCAATACGAGGCAACGGGTACTTGTTCTTGATGGTGACCTTATTTAGCTGACGATAATTAATACACATCCGCATAGTCCCATCTTTCTTTTTCACGAATAGAACAGGAGCACCCCACGGAGAAATACTCGGCCTAATGAACCCTTTATCAAGCAATTCTTGCAACTGCTCCTTCAGCTACTTCAACTCTGATGGGGCCATGCGATAAGGAGGGATAGAAATAGGCTGAGTCCCTGGCACTATATCAATGCCAAACTCGATCTCTCGATCAGGAGGAAGTCCTGGCAAATCATCTGGAAACACGTCAGGGAACTTCCTAACGACAGGAACAGAATCAAGAGATGGAATTTCCACAGTGGTCTCTCGAACCATGACATGATACGCTGAACACCCTTTATCCATCATCTGTTTTGCCTTCCGGAAAGAAATAACATGCCCCATGGGTGGGAAATAAGAGCCCTGCCACACCACCGGTGCTGAACAAGGAAGAGACAACTGAAGAGACTTGGCATGACAATCTAATGTGGCATGAAACGACGCAGCCAATCCATGCCAATAATAACATCAAAATCAACCATATCTAGAATTAGAAGATCTACTAGTGTCTCACGACCCCCAAAAGATATGGTACAAGCTGGATAAACTCGATTCACAATGATAATGTCTCCAATAGGAGTAGAAACACAGAATGGATCACGAAGACGCATATAATCAACATGAAAACCTGAAGCAAAATAAGGAGATACATATGAATATGTAGATCCCGGATCCACCAAAGAATATGCATCTCGACCACAAATAGATAAAATACCTGTAACAACAGCTGGGGATGCCTCGGCATCCTGCCTGGCCGGCAGTGCATATAGCTGTCTCTACGGCTGAGCTGAGCCTCTACCCTGACGACCACCTCTAGAGGGACCACTAGGACCACGTCCACGAACTCTACCGGGTGGTGGTGCACCTCTAGCTGGCTGAGACCCTGGAAGGGCACCCTGAGGCTGCTGCTGCATAGGCGCTGGAAGGCGAGGGAAAGGGCGGCTACTACCCTGCTGATGGAGATAAGGG
Organism: Petunia x hybrida; assembly: GCA_037355625.1. Lineage (NCBI taxonomy): Eukaryota > Viridiplantae > Streptophyta > Magnoliopsida > Solanales > Solanaceae > Petunia > Petunia x hybrida. The sequence continues at coordinate 1,748,936 of JBBBVM010001054.1, read as the reverse complement.
CAATCCTTCTTATGATGCCCTGGATCCTGATAGATAAAGCACCCTGGAGCATATCTACGCTGATCAAACTGAGACTGATCTCGTGGGCGAAACCAAAACTGACCCTGAGAAGAAGTAGGAACCACGCGCTGGAAACTGAGCTGGTCTGACAGGAGGCCTACTCTGCTGCTGATAACTCCTACCTCCATACGAGGTACTAGAATGCCATGGACCACGAGATTTCTTACTCCCCCGCTCTAACTCCTCCATCTCCAATCTATGATAGGCCTCATACCTCCTGGCAATATCAACAGCGACATCAAATAGAGTACCAGCCTCAATCTCACGAGCCATCTGGAACCGCAAGTGAGGAGAAAGCCCATCAATAAAACATTTGACCCTCTCAGAGGGCTCCTGCACGAGATCTGGAGCATAGCTGGACATCTCTGAAAACAAAAGCTCGTACTCCGTGACTGACAGGTTACCCTATCCAATCCTCTCAAACTGTCTCCTCTTCTTATCCTGCTGACTGCGAGGGAAAAACTTCTCCATGAATTGATGGGAGAACTCACTCCAGGTCAGCTTAGGTAAGCCCTGCCTAGCTGATCAGAGTGCGGTCCACCAAGCTAAAGCCGGACCCTCAAACTGGAAGGCAGTATAATCAACTCCATACTGCTCAAGATATCCAAGGGCCTCTAAGATACGCTGAAATTGATCAAGAAACTCGCGAGGCTTAAGCTTATTTGATTTCTGACCAGAGAACTTCGGAGGACTAAGTCGGATAAAATAATGCAGCCTTGCCGGATCATCAACTTTACATGCTACCTGGACTGGCTGACCAGCCTGAACAACTGGAGGTATAACACCCGCTACCTCTGGAACATGACCACCTGGAATATGAACTGTTGGGGCTACATGTGGAGCTGGAATGGGGCTTCCTGAACCTGAGAACCAATATCTACCGCAGCCTGAGGAGCTGCCTGAGGGATAGGAGCATCCACGGCAGCCTGAGGAATATGAGCATCTACAACTGCCTGAGGAATAGGAGGTCTCTGGGGCATCTGCGTCGCTAAGAATCTCATAAAAGCGTCATGAAGTACAGGGGAGAGGAATAAGCCCTGCTCCCCCTGCTCAGCAAGAGATGGCACTATCGGAACCTCTGCAGCAGGATCAACATGAGCCACCATCCTCGCGGCCTGTGCAACTCTACCTCTGCCTCGACCACGACCTCTACCGCGGCCAATACCGCCGACCCGCGGAACAGCAAACACAGGAGCGACCGCTGGCTCATCAGCCTCTCGCTGGACATTCGCGGGCGTTCTCACCATTTACTGCGGAAAATAAAAAAATATTTAACTTCAAATAAGAAGACTCACGCACGACGGGGAATGAAAGAAAGGAAACTGCCTAAATGCCACCATAGCCTCTCGTAGATAAGTACGGACGTCTCCGCCCGACTCTATTAGACACTGTCATGATCTGGAAAGACTCTAAACCGGGCTCTGATACCAACTGACACGACCCAAATTCTCGGTTAGGCCGTGCGGGCACCCGACCACCTCCCCTAAACCTGTAGGGCGAACCCTATTGACTGAATCGATATAAATTGTGAGGAATTACCTTGAAATGAGAATGAACCAAACTTTAACAACATAAGATAACTCTCAAGGATAGACAAACATACAAGCTGTCTGAATAATACAACTAATTACCTAGAATACACAGTTTTAAAGGTTTCCCGATCAGATATCTAAGAAGGCCAAAAGATATACACACCTCCCGAAGGGAGCAAAAGTAAGGAAAACTGTAATATCTGAAGTTGGTGGCCGCAATGAGCAGGATGGCTCACCGTAGACAGCTGAAAACATACTACTCCTCAATCATGACGCGACTGGCTGGGTCCTGGAGCAGAATCTGCCGAACGAAAAGAAAACACAAGAACAAAAAGGGGTGAGTCATAAGGACTCAATAAGTGCGAACAAACTAGCAACATCGAAAAATAGATACGCTAGTCAGGGAAATGGAACAAGACAACAATCAACAAATAAGCAATGCACACATAAGCAGAACAGTAGTCATGTACAGAAAGTCTACACAATGGTATGAGATGAAATGGAATGAGATGAAATGAAATGAGATAAAATGAAATATGATGCAAAGGGTCAAATGTGCCCGTAATCCCATCCCAAAGCGAAATACTCCTGCATTCGAGGGGAATCCAATCTGATAACCAACTGGAGCGGAATACTCCTGCACCCGATATAATATAAACCAGAGGCGGAATACTCCTGCACTCTCCTGGGGCGGAATACTCCTGCACCCAATATGATATGCAATGTAATGCATATGAATGCAATGTGATGCAAAAATAACCCTTCACCGGCGCGGGACTCTCATCGGCAGCCGGAAAGCAGATGCCAACTCACAGCCAGAGTACAATGCTCAGATCCTCAATTCAATACCAATAACAGGACATAACATATAATATAGAATGTAACTCCAACTAAGGCGTAATGAGTACGCCTATCGGTAGCTACACACGTAAGGAACACGTAGTAGAAAATCCACGAGGCCAAGTTCCTCCAAAGAAATGGATATAAACACTTACCATATTCCAAAGCTAGCCCTTCTACTCAACAACTGCTTTTTCCTTTGGATTAACTGTCAAACGATCCCGCTCTATTCAATAAGTAGAAAAATTATATCAAATAAAGCTAAAGGCTTCATTCCTTATGTCTTAGGGCAATCCAGTTAGGAACCTGATACCCTATTCGCATACACAATACGCAGGCCAGGCCTATGTACAGGATTCAAAGTCACATAACCAAGCCCTAAATAAATTACATTTATATGTTGCCCATAACTCACTGAGTACGAATATATAATCATTCCCATCATCGGGGGCCAATTGGCCCTTTTAACTATCAATTTAAGTCATTAGGGCGATGTCTAATATTCCTATTTTTACCGTAAAAATATATTCAAACACACGTAATAAGCTAAGATAATGAGTTAACATCGTTACTTGGAGATTGGGGGTAGAAATTCCACTATTTTTCCACCTTTTTTTCCCTTTTTTCTCTTTCTTTTCTAGCTTTTCTTTTCCTGTCTATGTTCGCATGTTTCTGCCTCTATATTGTCACTTGCTGCAATCCCTTAGCTAACCGACCTTGTAAAATTATTATTATTTTTTTATAATAAATTTGCTACAACAATTAAAATTAAAATGGAACCCTAGAGAAGTCGAAATGATCCCAAATTTTTCAAGTAAGTTATACAAAATATATGTAACATACTCGCCAAGTCAAATCTCAAATCGGACACCCGAAATTCCAGATACGAATTAAAAGGAAAAAGGACCAAATTATTAATTCTTTCGGAACTTTAGCCGAAATCAACCGAACAACCTCGAAACTGACTTCAAAAATTCACATGTCATAAATGACATACGAACCTAGCGACGCTTTCAGATTTTGAATCGGAGCTCATTCGCGAAAATTGTGCTCGAAAACCTCTTTTTTTACGATTTATCGTTAACGAAAATTGAAACCTTCTTCAGATGCCTACCAAACGAGGTCTAATTTAGCTCAAATTTTACAGACAAGTCGGAATGGTCCTTACGAAGCTTTTAAAATTAACGGCACGTCAATCGGAGTCCTAATTCCCGAAACGATTACTTAAGGTCGTTTCACTCAGTTGAAAGAAATCCCAATTGCCGCTCCATACATTGCTCCCCTTCCTTGATATGCAGGCATCCATTGGTAGGGTTATTGAGAGAGCCAACGGTTCTCGTTCTTCGAAGAAGAAGAGGCCTACTAAATTTTAGAACATTCTAGTTGTTGAAGAGAGTTTAGTTATCTTTGATGGCGAGGGTGTGCCCTGAGTAACCAAGCCTGAGACCGTTACTCCTTCTCCCATTGCCATTACCCTAAAGTGTGGCCCTTCTACGCGCAAGCATAGACACCTTATTGATGAAGCGTCTGAAGCCGAAGAAGAGACTAGTGCGGGAGACGAGGTTATGCTCCAGACAGCTTACCTTGAAGCTCTGTTGCCATGTCGGTTTAACCTTAGCTCCTTTCTACTGATCCAATTATTTTGCGCACTTCATTGATAGTCACCCATTGAATACATTCAAAACCTGCTACCATGGCCTTTGCTTCTGAGCCAACAAGCCCGCCTCCTCAGCAATGTCATGGCATAGAGGTGGTCATAGATGTTGACGTTGTCGTAGAGCCCATTGGCGGATCCCGTGAGGTTGTTATCCCTATCATTGCGGGTGTTAACCTATTTGGGAGTGCAGGTTCTGTGACTGACCATACTACCGAACAGGTCAGTCCCTCTGAGCAAATACACTTTGCTGACTATAATCACCATAACCTGCTTAAGGTCACTGCAGGGTGTTCCATTCAGGTATGCTTTGTTTTTTCTCCTTTAGCCTTGACATTTCAAACTGGGCTTCCATCTCTTTTTAAATATATTTTCGGCATTTGTTCAGGGGTTGATGGTCTACCATGACATTCTCCATCGAGGATGCATGGATGAATTCCTAATATGTAGCTGAACTAGATCGTGCGCATCTGGTGGCTGCACTTGCTACTCTTCACCGGGTTCGTGATAATCCTAACCTGGATCTGGCTGCTGAGATTGCTTCGGTGACCAGAAGAAGCCAATGGTGATGGGGAAGATAAGACACCATTGAGGGAGCGTGCAGTTGGTGAAGCAGGACCTTCGCTGAGTGTTGCCATAGATGGAAGTACCCTGAGGGAGAACTAATATTGTCCTCCCCCATTTTCCTTTTATGATGATGGTTTGAACATATGCCAGTGTTTTAGGCATAACTGACAAAGCATTTTGCCCATTTTGAGCCTTCTAACTTTCACTGATGTCCTTCATTATCTGTTATTTTGCTTGTGACTACTATATTTTTTGCTGTAAATAGTTTTAGATAATGGTCTCATAAAGTCATGCCTATATAGGCATGTGCGCCAAGGACTTAGGCGGCTCTTCTTAAGCAGGTAACAGACACCTTATTTTTATTCTAAAGGGTTAGAATGTTTTATAGTGAGCCTGCTTGGGCATGTACGTTCACTGATATTGCGCCAGCGGGTGGCAATATAGATTGCGTCTATGATAGACGACTTTAATTAGGGCAAAGCCCGCGCCTTCGAGGGGACGTCTTTAGCCCGTTATATGCAATGGGGTATTTTTGAGTTCAAGCTAGAATAGTTGTGTTTGTCCACTCAAGTGCTTAAGTCTTAAACGGCACGATGCGGGTGGGCATCCCCACTGACATATTGGTGCAAGTGTTGAATTGACGATTTCAACTTACGAATAATGCCTGGTGGCTTAACTAGAAGTGATCTAGCTTCAAGCGAGTTGTTTACTCTACTTTTGTAATAAAAAGTGAGTATACTACTTTAGCTTAAATATGTCGGGGCATGAATATATAGATCGAAAGATGGATCTGAATGTAAAGCTGATTAAGTAGAATAATAATTTTATTGATAAAGGAGGCCTTAGGCCCGAGTTGTTGTGGGTGAAAACCCGTAATACAAATGGGCGCGAAAGTGCTATAATTCGACAACTAAAATTTGAAAAGAAACTAAGGCTTAGTTAAAATAAATACTGAAAACTGAAAAGAGTTGTACTTCCATATATCCCATTCCTTCTCCCTCCCCCCCCCCCCCCCACCCAAAAAAAAAAAAAACTTTCAATCAACCAAGTAGCCGGAGTAGTCATCTTGGTTGATTGAGGTTTCGGGATCTTCATCAGTTTCAATGAGGCTCACCTCTGACATTTTACAAGGAACGGATGCTCCAAGGATGGCTACTGTATAACACTCTCTTGCCATGTCTGATTAGGCTAATGAATTTGGATTTCGGATAACTATATATGTAAACACTATTGCTGCTATTATCATTAACATTAAACATGACATCTTATCTATAAAAAGTAGAGAGTCCTCCACAATGATATTTCCACTGCTGGGGAATGCATCTTCATCTGTTTAATGGAACTATTAAGATTTCCAATGAAGATGCTTTTCTAACTCGGATTCTCTAAGCAATACTAAATTTATCATTCCGATCTGAAGTGTAGATATTTTCTAATCAAGTAGCTGCCTCTCGGACTTCCGCAACGTTTCTAATACAAGAATTCAGTGTTTTGCATATTTTAACTAGCATATACTAAAAAGGTTATCTTAGTGGGCTCTTAGTTTTTTTAATATTTCATATGGTTCTCTTAATTTTAACAGAGCAGACACATAAACACACATCATTAGTTCAAGTACATAAGTCATTTTTAGTGATATTTCCTTTTGGGATCTCATTTTCTGTATTTTGAGTTGCGTCAGTTGTCTAAAATTAGAGTTCTATCTCCTTTGAAGTAGGGGCTATATAAAAATCACCTTGAAGGCATAGATAAATTTACCATCTTCATGCAATTCACTCTAGTGTTATTTATTTATTTTATAAAAGCAGTTTAACATACTTTAGAGTTCCATTAGTTATGCATACAAGAAAAATTGTGGATGTTTTATTATTGGTGTTGTATTAACGATGTTTATAAAATAAGAATTATTTAGAACAAGTTATCATTGGAATACAAAAGTACAATGATACTGAAAGAATTCAAGTGTTATTAAAACATATTCAACAACACGTGAACAATTACTCTGAATATACACAGAACTTGGCCTCAAAGTTGGGACCAATGCTTCCCGAGATCTTCCAAGTTGTGTTCCTTACAATTATTATTGATATCAAGAATATATTTCTTCATGGTGTTCCTTACCTGGACACTTTTTCTTCGGTAGCCAAACTCACTTCTGTCCGCTTATTTATATCATTAGCTGCTTCCCTCAGCATTAGCCTTTACATCAACTGGATATCAAGAATGCATTTCTTCATGGTGATCTTTGAGAAGAAGTGTATATGGAGCAACCCAGTTTTATTGCTCGGAGGAGTATGGGAAGGTTTTATATTTGAAGAAATCATTGTATGGCTTGAAGTCGAGCTCCCGAGCTTAGTTTGGCAAGTTTAGTGAAGTTGTTCGTGTTTTTATGCTAAAGAAGAGTAGATGCGATCACACAGACTTCTATAGGCAATCATGAGCTGGAATTATCTAATTACAAAAAGTTAATCAGCAAGGATCTTTTCACTTAAAATCTTCTTGCAGATCAAGTTTCACATGAAAGACTTGGGCCAAATGAAGTACTTCCTGAGAATGAAGGTCACATGAAAGAATTGGGCAAGAGACTTGGGCAAGAAGGAAATTTTCTTGTCCCATAGAAAGTATGTTCTTGACTTGCTTACAGGAAATGAAAAGTTGGCAGTTAAGCCTTGCAGCGCTCCAATGGTTCATAATATGCAGCTTAGGAAAGATAATGGTGATCCTTTCAATGATCCATAGAGATACAAGAGATTAGTTGAAAACATTATTTTTAAAGGCTTTTCTAAGACTTGCCTCCGGGCTCGAGGCGGGCGCTTACAAAATGCCCTGAGGCTCAATAGGGGCCTTGATCCGTAAGGCTTATGCCTCGAGCACCCGGATGTGTGCCTGGAGAACACCTAATGCTCAGTTCGGGGCTCGCCCAAGGGATGTGCACCTGGAGAACACCTAACGCTCAGCTCGAGGCTCGCCCAATAGAACCAACGCAAATCATTTGTCCAATTCCCTAATTAAGATTGTTCACTCACAGATTTTTTTAAAATGTTGAATTATACAAGTTATATTCACCCATAAAAATTGTGGATGATAAGAAATGCAACAGGATGGTATGTATAATTGAGAATATCCTGATGGTGATTATTTATATATTTAATTCAAAATACATAATCAAGTTTTATATCTTCACTTGTTTTTGGTCTTCATGCTTATTTCTATATCTCAAATTATTAGACTTTTTTTTGTGCATTTTGGAGAGCAATTTTATAATTATCTATGAAGAATTAATATTTTAAATTATAGTAGTAATAAAATTAATTTGCAATTCACTCTTAGTTTTCACAAATTTTTATTTTTTAATTATTTGGAAATTAAATTAGGTCTTATAGTTTATTTGTATCTCATACAAATTGTACCATTATTCAATTTCTTAAACTTGTAAAAAATGGTAGATAATTTTTCTAAGCTTCTTAGTCAATTTTTGTTTTCTTAAACATTTTATTATGTATTTTCAATATATTTTTGGGTCATTGTGCTACTTTATTAATTTAAATATAAAACTAATAGGCTTTACGCCCCATGTCTCGGGGCTTACGCGTCGTCCCAAAGTAAGCAAAACACCTTGCCTTGCTCTGCCACCTTTGAAAATATTGGCTGGAAAGCTAAATAATCTTACCGTGACTAATCCAGATATTGCCTTTGCTGTGAGTGTCGTGACCCGACCCAAATTTCGACTAGGTCGTGCAGGCACCCAACCACCTCCCCTTAACCTGTCGAGCGAACCCTTATCAACTGAATTCGGTAAATGAATATAAATTCAACTCATAAATAAGAAGAAGACTTAGAAAAAGGCACAGACATACTGATACCTCTAAGTCGTACAAAAGAAATTATAGCTGACTACCCAACATACTAGGTTTAGGGCTATCCAGACTAGACATCTAAGAGTACGAAAGAAGACAGTACCTCCTGAAGGGGAAAAATGCAACTGAAATAATAAAAATGAAACTGTGACCATCCTGAATAAAAGCTAGCTCACCCTGACAGCTGAAGTCGTCTTGGCTCTTTCACAACGTGGCGAACTCAATCCTGGAGTGAATCTGCCGAAACGAAATAGATAGACAAGGACAAACAACAAACAAGGGTGAGTCAAAAGGACTAGTAGGACAGACTAGCCACCTCAAAGAATAGGATAGCTAGCCAGGGAGAAGAAAAAAAGATAAACCAAATTCCTCTTATTTAAATTATAAAAAGGCAGAGCCAGATAATAACTGGAAATACGTATGGGATCATAAACTCATAAACAACCAGGGACATAAGATAGACAGAACATATAGGTTTTTAAGTATCCCGAACATAATACTGTCACGGCGTGCAACCCGATCCATATATTCATACTGTCGCGGCGTGCAACCCGATCCATATATTCATACTGTCGCGGCGTGCAATCCGATCCATATGTTCATACTATCGCGGTGTGTAACCCGATCCATATATTCATACTGTTGCGGCGTGCAACCCGATCCATATATTCATATTGTTGCGGCGTGCAACCCGATCCATATATTCATACTGTCGCGGCGTGCAACCCGCCGCAACCCGATCCATATATTTATACTGTTGCGGCATGCAACCCAATCCATATAACTAAAGCATATAAACTAATTAAGGACACTAAATAGTCAGAAACGTATAGGCAAACTGAAATATGTCCACAACATGGTATACATGCCACATACACAAAACACAACACAATAGTCACACACTAGTCAGTATGCGGTGCAATGAGATTGGATGAATGCGGTATGATGCAATGCAGTCACATGTGCCTGATACCTTCACCGGCTCGGGACTCTCATCGATTATCGGGAAGTATATGCAATAATGACCGTTCACCGGCTCGGGACTCTCATCGATTACCGGAAAGTATATGCAATAATGACCATTCACAGGTGCGGGACTCTCATCGCCAACCGGGAAGTATATGCAATAATGACCATTCACAGGTGCGGGACTCTCATCGCCAACCGGGAAGTATATGTAATAATGACCCTTCACCGGTGCGAGACTCTCATCGCCAATAGGGAAGTATATGCAATAATGACCCTTCACCGGCTCGGGACTCTCATCGATTACCGGGAAGTATACGCAATAATTACCCTTCACCGGCTCGGGACTCTCATCGATTACCGGGAAGTATATGCAATGCTCAAAACAAAAGTGCAATGCTCATATGCTCAATGCAATACCAACAATAGGGCATAACATATAATATACAATGTAAATTCAAAGCTAAGGCGTAATGAGTACGCTTATCGGTAGCTACACACGTAAGGAACACGTGGTACAATATCCACAAGGCCAAGAGCCTCCAAAGAAATGGATATAAACACTTACCTTATTTCAAATTGCTACTCAACAACCACTTTATCCTTTGGATTCACTGCCAAACGATCCTGGATGTTTCGGGGGTAAATATTCTACTATTTTCCTGCTCCTTTTCCTTTCTTTTTCTATTTTCTGGAATTTTCTCTTTCGTTTCTATGTTTTTATGTTTCTGCTTCCATTTCCATTTGATGTTTCTGTTCACTTTGCGTATATACATAGGCTAAAGGATAAATCCCTTTAGCCACTGCCTTTTTTTTTTAACGACGAAAATTAAAACGGAACTCTACGAAATTCGAAATGATCCCAAATTTTTCAAGTAAGTTATACAAAATATATGTAACACACTTACTAAAACGGATCTCAAATCGGACTCCCGAAACTCCAGATGCGAATTAAAACGGAAAAGATCAAATTATTTAACTTTCGGCATTTTAATGGAAACTAGCCGAACAACCTCGAAATTCACTTTCGAGAGTTCACAAAAGTCACAAATAATCATACCAACCTAACGGCACTTTCGGATTTCGAATCGGAGTTCATTCGCCAAAATCGAGCTCGAAAATCTCTTTTTAATATTTATCGACAATAAAAACTGAAATCTTTTTCCGATACGTACCAAACGAGGTCTGATTTAGCTCAAATTTTACAGACAGGTCCTAATAGACCTTACGAAGATTTTCAAATTATCGGCACACCCATCGGGGTCCTAATTCCCGAAACGACTACCTAAGGTCGTTTCATTCTCCTCCACTTATACTCTCGTTCGTTCTCGAACGTGCCTAAGTCTAAAGAAAGATTCGCACATATAACAAGAGAACTTGCACGATCTTCATAAGCTACTCCACGGACATTATCTCCTGATTACATGATCAGAATTATATTACGCAAATCGTACTTTTGGAATAAAATATATCTGGATAATATGATAATACCATTGCACAGCTTATTTTGACTAAGTTGATCCTTCCTCGATCACGAGAAGAGAGTTCTACATTTTCGAGGCAAAGATACCTAGAACTTTGAATAGGTTAACATGATTCCGCCAAAGAATCACCTCGTCGATATGCTTTTTCGATATAGAATAGGTCGATGAAACTAAAAATTAGCTTACGCTCTCACAACGCCTTAGAGATTTAATATTTATATTCAGTATTGGAGGAAGACTCCTCCACTTAGAGCTTCAGCTCATACAGCTAAGTTGAATAAAAATAGGCATCCTCGCAGGGTCTACTGGATTAAGGAAAACTTAGCTAAAATAGAATGCGACTCTGAGCTATCAAATTACCCTCTTGAGTTGCCAAACAGCTGCAACTCTCGAGTTCACTACTCTCAAACCTTTACCATAAGCACCACCGCTCGATAGCTCAATTCATGAGTCAGACAACACTCTCCATTACATTTAGTAGCCTTGAAACACAACTATGTGCTTACCCGGCTACCTTAATTCATACTCTGGCTCAACACAGGGAACATCACAATCGGCTACTAACTGGCCAAGCTCACTATTTCCGGATGAGGAAGAAATGGTAATAGACCGAGGATAGAAATAATTAGAACTTCAGGAAGCTCATCTTCTTATATCTTGGCTACTAGAGCTAGACTACTTCCGAGTCAGGCTAGCCAAAGAATCGCAATTGAAGAAATAGAAATTAAATAAGCTTTACGGAACAACATCCATGCCAATTTAACCTTCTCATAAGAATAAAACTCCAAGAATTTATCAGTAAACTCTTTTATAACTGAGAGAAGCTCATAGAATAACATGACTTTACTAACATTTCGAACCAAGAGGAGACACGTAGATTGAATATTACTTACTAACCACTTTACACCTGAAGAAACCATGACACTCCCTTATGGTGATGAATTAGATTCCCATAATCCAACCAACACGGAATTCTGAGAAGCGAGGTAAACTAATTTGACATAATAATATAAGGTGGCAAGACAAGATATCAGCCAGACAATAGCGACACTCACTGCCAAATCTCTCATATTTAGACCAGATAAATTAGTAGGGTCTCACGAATGCCATGAATAAATAATACCATAAGTTCACCCCTCTATCGCAACTGATTCTTAATAGAAACAACATCCAAGGAAATCATCGAAACATGATAAGACACACCATTTCCAGATCGATTGGAAGAATCAAATGTTACTCATATATATGAGAAGAAGAAATACTTGGGTCTACTACATCGGATGCCTCAGCATCCTGCGAGACTGCAGTTCATAGAACTGCCTCTGCAGCTGAGTTGAGCCACTACCCGGATAATCACCTTCTGAAAACCATTACCACCATGCTCTCAGCCTCTATTAGATCGTGGGATTTCTCTGGAAAATTGAGATCTAAATAAAATCCCTTGCGACTAGGCAGGTGCCTGAGGGCGAGAAAAAATGACAACTGCCTTCCTGCCAAAATAAGGGGCAGTTCCTCGTAAGATGACGAGGCTCATGACAATGATAATACCTTTTCGGTAAAAATGGAAGCTGAACAGATTGTTGATAGCTATAAAGAGAAAACTAGGTATGATCTTGAAGAACGATTGGCGCACTCTGAGAATCACGTGGCACAAGCTGAGATAACCTGGCAGGTGACCTCCCACGATAATCAGAATCCTTATCTTGCTAGAAGAGGTACCATAATTGCCCACTAGGGCCATGAGATTTCTTGCTTTCCCACTACGACACTTTCTACTCTAACTTATGGTATGGTTTATACCTCCGAGCCATATCATCAGCATCAAATAAAGTCCCATCCTCAATTTCTCGAGCCATCTGGGATCTCAAGGAAAGAGAAAGGTCACCAATAAATCTTTGAACATTCTTGGAGGGTTCATGGACTAGCTATAGAGCATATCCAGTCATCCTGAAAAAAATTCAATCTCATATTCTGAAACTGACAGACTACTTTGTCTAATATACTCAAACTGGTGACACTTTTCATCTCGCTCTCTACGCGAAAGAAACTTTTCAATGAATCTGTCACGACCCTTTTTTTTTTACACAAAAAACTAAAATAAATAGAATTGCATATTTAAAAGGTTATGATGGGTGTTAAAGATACACAATTATTCAAGAGAAAATCGGAGTCGCCACTTGACAAGTTAAAGGTGTGCCAAGTCACCAAAGTGGTGTACCTGGAACACCCTTGACTCGTCTAATGGTCTGCGTCAATGATTCGGGTAAGGTCCTCAGTTGACTCTCGGGAAGGTATTAGGCACCCTCGAGTCCTGTGCCAAGCACAGTTGCTTTATTGTCGCGTTTTGATTTATTAAACGTGGTTGTTATATCTTTGCCGTTCATTTAAAGTTACGCTTTTATCTGTTTAACCAAAATTGTATTAGGTAACCCGCTGGGTATGCCTTAGCGCAAACTTGCGACTATCAATTGAAAAAAAAAAAACTTAACAAGACCGCCAATCATTTATCAAAGATGTGGGTTGAAATATTTGCGAAAACTGGGCCGTTTTAGAATCCGTTTGCAAAATAAATCACCTTCATTCCTATGTTCCAAATAAGTCGTTTTCTTGTGAAGTGAAGGTGTAGCCAAATTTCAAATTAGACGTCCTAGTCATTGCCTATTCGTCCAGATTTTAAAAGATATTACACCCCGTGGCCGTATTTGCAGAAACAGTCCAGCTTAAAAATGTGTTACATTTTTCTTGCAAAATAAAATCCGCCTTTGTTAACTTCAAATTGTCGTTCAACTTTCCTTCCCTTTTATTCAATCGTACCAGGAGCAACACTTTATAAATATTGTAAACATGCTCACAAGTACTAGTAGCCTTTCTATTTTAGCACAAGAACAAGTTTTAAAAAGTTCTAACACAATAAGCAATGTTCAAGACTTAAAACATACTAGTTTCATTCCATCTTTACTCATGCATAACAACTCAAAATAAATACAAAGGTTAAACTTTGTATTCACCTATATAACGAGACCTTAGAGCACTGCAATGAAGATCCCACAAAGCTTAAACAAAAGCAAACGAGCACAGCAAGGTCACCAAAATTCAGCAGCTAGACAGCCCTTTTAAACCCTTAAGACTTAAGATTTATACCCCAAAAGTCCCTTGGTATGAAGGATTTTGGTTCTAAATCTATCCCTTAAACTTACTATTTTTTTTCTCTCAAGTATTTGCTCTCAATTAATATTTTTTCAGCTGGTTGTTCTTGGTATTTTTCAGCTTGTAGATGTTGTCTTAAATGAGGAGTAAATTCACTCTTATATAGCTAAAAATTGGGAGCCAAAAGGTGGAGTGTAGACTTATACAAAAGTACAAGCCCACACCTCTATACTTGAGTAATTTCAGAAATAGTACAGCAGCCCTATGACATCTTTTCAGCCACCCTATGCTGTCCCAAAAAGCTAAAAGTAGGTTGTCCCTTCAAAGGACAGCCCATCACATCAACAAACCCAACTAAACTAAACAAAATAGCCCCCAAACTATAAATGACTATCTGACTTTTGAACTAAATTATGCTTCCTAGCTTAATTAAACAAACCAAACTAACTTAAAATTAACCAAAGATACAACCAGATTCTAAATTAAGCTAATAGAGTCCAAACTCAACTTTTTAAGAGTTCTAATAATTGGAAAAAAGCAAATCAGCCCCGCAAGCTTCGTCACATCTTTTAAAAATCATCATAGCAGCCCGCAAAACTCACCATAGCAGCCATGTTGCTCCCATACGCACACGCAAGTATACGTGGTCGCCAAGTAATAAAGTGATAAAATCGAGTATCGTTCCCACGAGGACTGTGCAGACTAATACTTAATAAACAATTTCTAACAAACTATCCAGGGATCTTGTTCTTTGATGGTGAGAGTTTTTGTAACCAAAAAGCAGTAATTAAAGTGCTAGATGTGTAGTCAAGCAATGGTGCAATACTTTGGTTGTTAACAATATTAAGAGGACGGTCCAGGGTCAGAGTTACGAACAATCCAGTTGATGTATCCAATTGATTCCACTTCTTAAATCTCGGATTACTAACTGACAGAGTAAATGTAACTGTGAAAACCTTTCAGTTCTTCACAATCTATGCAAGCTACTTCAATCCCTATATGTCTATGGGTTAAATCGCATGCACGCATTAACGAATTCTGTAATGAGTTAAACTAGGCAAGCAAGTATATGTCTATCCTACTCGCAAATTGGTTCCCGATGCCCGGGTTCACAAACTAGTTCTATTCTTTCTTATTACGTAATTAGATTCTCTCTTTCGAGTTCAATCCAAAGACCATAGATAATGCATAAATATCGAGCTCTAACAATTATACAAGTGAAATCAAGAAAGAATAAGTAACTCGTTATGGGATTCAATCAATTGGAATCAATCTTCAAACAATAAACCTTCATGTAAAACTCTAACCCTAGAATGTAATGTTTAGCCACACATATTCATAATCACAAGGCAAAGATTAGATGTAATAATGAAGTAATTGATGTAATAGATGAAAGATTAGGAATAAACCCTTGTTCAATGAGTGTGTAGCTCTAAATATTGCTCCAAAGAAGGAACTCCCTTCAAAATCTAAGTAAAAGACTATTTATAATGTTTACAAACACTTAGTAATAAGTTAGACCCAATACTAGAAGGAATAGGGAGTAAAAACGCGCACAAGGGGCGCTATAACGGGCGCCCCGTACCTCGTAAAGCGTTACAACAACCAGAGGACGCCAAATTCTCCACGCCTTGGCTCCGCGGCGCGCAAGAAACTGCGCCTGGCAGTGGCGCACGATAAGGGCCGCGGCGCATGGCCTATGGCGCCCAGCCAACTGCTTCTCCCTTGGTCCGAATCCTCGCTCGTGTTGTGCCCTCGTGTGCTCAATCCAATCTTCAATCAACTTCCAATCA
Source organism: Petunia x hybrida (assembly GCA_037355625.1). Classification (NCBI taxonomy): domain Eukaryota; kingdom Viridiplantae; phylum Streptophyta; class Magnoliopsida; order Solanales; family Solanaceae; genus Petunia; species Petunia x hybrida. Next base: position 1,733,036 of record JBBBVM010001054.1, on the reverse strand, counting down.
ATTCTTGCTCATTCAAGCTCCTAAAAGCTCCAAATGCACTGCTTAACAACCTACACACGCACGACATCAAATCAGTGTAAAACCACATTCACAAACTATAAATCGAGCGAATAACAAGCTCAAACATGCGGAAATATTAAGGAAACCTTGGCATAAAATGCCAAACATCACCACCCCACACTTGAACATTTGCTCGGCCTCGAGCAAGTCACATCTCACTTCCCAACCTAGGTAAAACAGGTCTGCCTATGACTATGGTTGATACCGACCATTGAACCAATGCACACATGACTACTATGGATCCACAACATGCCAACAATTTACCAAAATCAAAAATATGAGAACAACCACCCCAAAATAGCTCAAATGCACAAACTCAACTTAATGCAACCATGCTCCCACAAAATCACACCTATCTACTCAACCAAGAACCATCAACTTCACCTATTTCATGCAAACCACGTGCCCTCACCAATATGAAAGAGAGTGCCCCCCCAAAGATCACACACAACAACAAACATCATGAATAGAACGGGGGCAATAACAAATGAATTCACTCACTCTCATGAAAATCTCACATGTCACACACAACGTACCATAGGCTTGCCCGTAGTGTAGGACTCCACTAATGTAGGCTCACTCCAATCGGGATGAACTAGGACTTTAGAAAGGTCGTAATGTCGGCTAAGGGGCAGGTAGGATACATATGGTAATAGTGACTACCTCCCTAAGCACTTTAATACATCACAAATATTTCATCACAATTCTCAACAAGCCACCCAATCAACAACTTTCACACATACACCTTCCCAACAAGTAGCATTTTTATTTTTAAGCACACACTAGCAAGGAATGGATATCTTTTTCTCTTTTTTTTTTCCTTTTCCACAATTTTTTTCTTTTCAACTTTGCTATTTTTTCTTTTTCTCATTTTTCATCATTTTTTTCAATTTCATTAACTTCCAACCTTGCCAATGCTTTTCACTACTTCATAATTTAAACAATTATTCCCCTTCATTAGCTCCACTCAAGAACCTCCCAATATCCAACCACAACTCCAAAACAACAACACAATATTAACTAAAGTGCTTAAGGAGTAAAGGGCCAAAAGAGACAATTTAGAACAAATGGGTAGGCTCGGGGTGTGGGTGTTAATAAAAAGGGTCAAAGAAATCACAACAACAATTTTTCAAGGTATATATGTAAGGGTAGGCAAATCAAAAGAAGGCCTTGTATCATTTCCCGACTAGAGCGAACCTAGGATTTCGCTTTGCACACACACGGGGCAAGTTCTAGACATTAATATGCAACATGGAGCAAAATAAGAATATGCCTCACACACACATTGCACATGATCCACACAAAAAGGTTCCATCAACAACTCTCAACCAAGCTTCTAGAATGCAACTTGTGGAAATTTAAGCACTAATGCACAAAGGTTCACAATAAAGTCAAGCAAGCAGACTCAAGCATCTCAAGGGGGTTGTTCCATTTTTTCTCTAGGCATGCATCACAACTAAAACCCAAGGACACCACAAATAGCACATGCAATCAATCCAAGTCCACCGGTATCAAACAAATCAAAGGCACCTAGCATTCTACCTAGTTCCTTCGTCTAGGGCCATCTACAACTAACTATCCTAATCCTAAAAATAAAAAACTACCCGATACAAAGGTCTCCCCGTGGAAAAGAACCGTGGCCATAAGAAAAACCACGGGGCGGATGACATGTACCACTAATAAAACTAAAAGGAAAATCTTTTTGGAATTTTTCATTGGTTTTCTAATTTTTTTTTCTTTTTCATATATTAAAGCAAGAAATAAATCAAAACAAAGTCAAGTGACAAAAGAAAAAAGTCCTAAGGTACATGCATCCTAACCTCAAAAATAGATAAAGGGCAGTACCCCACCCCACACTTAAACTAAGCAATGTCCCCAGTGCGACAAAGAAGTAAGTGCAAAAGTAAAAGAAAACTGCCCTGATATCCGAGTGGTGCGCAGGAGTGTGGACCTAGGCCTCCTTCTCATCAGAGCCACCGCCCTCAGCATCAGTCGCCTCAACCTCACTGTCCGGATCGTTAGCAACAACATCTAAATCCGTGTTCTCATCCTCCTCCAGAGGCACCACTACTGCTCGAGTCATGCCTAGCAAACACTTCGAGGTCTCCATTGGCGTCTGCTTCCCGCCACTCGTCAGCCGTCAGCTTCACCGGTGCAGTAGTGGTCACACCCTTGACCGAGGAAATATCAAAAGGCTTTCCTATATCAGGGACAATGCGATCCCCAATCTCATCTACGGGGACACCAGCCTTCTCTAAGTATCGGGTCAGGGATGTTCCCAAAATACAGGCGACTACAAGAATCCAACTTCCGTTGCTCTCTCATAACTCGCAACATGTAGTAGCCTATATTCACCGGCTTCCCAGTCATAAAGAAGTATACCATGCACGCCCGAGTCTTGGTGACCTCGGAATAATGAGAAGATGGTAGTATGCGGGCATTGATAAACCTCATCCACACACAGGCCGGTTTGAGAAACTGCGAGAAGTGCATAAACTTGTGTCTCCCGGCCGCACTGCGCCCCCACTTATGAGTGGAGCTCTCGCCGCAAAGTGTGTCTCGCAGAGCCTTGTAGTCCGGCTTTTTAATGAAATCCTTCAGATCATCATAATCAGGGTCCTCGACCCCCAGAAAGGCATTCAATGTCGTATGATCCAGCTTCACTCTCACCCCCCTCACAGTAACCATATCATCCTCCTTTCATGCGTCGTCCGGCTCCCAGTTGGCATAAAGCTCTTGCACCAAATCAAGGTTGGCGTGCCCCGGACTCTCAAATACCGAGTCCCACTTTAGAGCAATAATCGCCTCAGCCACCCCTCGATACTTCTGCATAACCCTCCTTTTATCAATTGCTTGCTCGGGGATGTACCCCGCAAGCCTCACATTCTTGTACCACGTTTGGCACGCACCTCTCTTGACAAAAGAGATGCCATATTGTGTCTTACCTCCGGGACGTGGTATCGGCACCGCGTCCTTAGGCATCTTTGCCTTAGCCTTTGCCTTTGCCTTGGGCTTGGCCGGTGCCTTGCCCTTTTGCTTTGAAGAAGAAGGCCCGGCTTGGAGTGCTCTTTTCGGGGCCGAGGCGGATGAAGAACCAGCTTTGTGGGGTGTGGTCACCATGGTACCTACACAACAATAGATCAATGTGAGATGGATAGCTAATCACCAAAAATACAAAGCAAGCTCAATTGGTAGGGTACCATCCCACACTTATCACACACTCTAATGTGTCAAACACTTAACTCAATGGCACGAGCAACCCCACACTTGAACACAACTAGCTTCGGACAAAGTATGCCACGTTTTTTATTTTTCAAGATTAAGCTAGTGTGGGTGCATCATGATCAATTCTTATGTGTGTGCAACATCTAGTGTCCATAATTAGCCTAAGGAATGCATTGCTACTCAAGAATTCACAATGTTATTCAATTTTTATCATAGAGGCTTTTTCACAAACACTTGGTGTGCACACTTTGGAACTATCAATTTCAATGAGTTTTGGAATGTGCCAACCCTCCCAAATGGTTGGGAGATCTCTTTTTACAAGTCACAAGTTATCTATCTAGCACCATTAACAATTTAAGCACAACAAGATTGAATTTTTATGCATAAGCTTGTAACTAGTTAAGAAACTTTCCATGAACAATAATGAGTGCAACTTACATGTTATTGAGAGAAGAAGGTAAAAATGTACTTACTTGAATGTGTTAGAGTTGATTGCACAAAGATTTGGAATGATTCCAAGTGGTGGAGGTGAATTAGGGAGTGTTTAGAGAGTGATTATAGTGAAAATAGTGAAGAAATAATGGTAGAGATCGGGTATAAGGGGATGGGGGAGACCGGGTCGCGGGTCAAGACCCGTTTGACCCGAAAAACTTAAAAAAATTTGCCTTGCGCGTTGGCCTCCGTGGCGCATACCAAACGCGGACAGAATTCCATGCATTCTGCTTGCCTTAGCGCGGTGGGAGGCGCGGGGCGCTCCCAACCGCGCCGGGCTTCTTTTTTCAGCTCCCTTTTGGCGCTTTGGGGTGCGCGGGGCACTCCCGAATGCGCCCGAGCACGTTTTTTCGCACCGAATTTCGATTCCAAGTGCAACCCCAAGCGTGAGACATGTCTCGAGACGTCCCGAACCCCTCAATGCATTAATTTCACCTTGTTTAGCTCACCCGATTCCTGCAAAAACGACACACAAAAACAACAAACTATGTGACACTATAAAAAAAAAAAACTAAACTATTACAAGTACAAGCTCGGGTTGCCTCCTGAGAAGCGCCTTATTTAACGTCGTGGCACGACGGGTATAAATCAAGGGTCCCTCAAAGTAATGGAAGTGCGGTGATTCACCGAACCTCCCCAATAACGCTTCACCCTTTGACCATTAACCAAGAATGTGTTCTCAGAATCCGGGGCTCTCAATTCAACCGCTCCATGTGCGGTAACACGAACAACTTCAAAAGGCCCCGACCATCTTGACTTCAACTTGCCCGGGAATAGTTTCAACCTCGAGTTGAACAACAATACCAGCTGCCCGGGCTCAAAAGTAGGATGCTCAATGTGTTTATCATGCCATTTCTTTGTCCGTTCCTTATATAATTTCGCATTTTCATATGCATGGAACCGGAACTCTTCTAGCTCATGCAATTGGAGCATCCTCTTCTCACCCGCTAAGGCCATATCAAGGTTGAGCTTTTGAATTGCCCAATACGCCTTGTGCTCTAATTCAACCGGAAAGTGACAAGCCTTACCATAAACAAGCCTATATGGAGAGGTTCCAATAGGTGTTTTGAATGCGGTTCGATAGGCCCAGAGAGCATCATCTAACTTCATAGCCCAATCCTTCCTCGAGGCATTCACAGTCTTCTCAAGGATTTGCTTGATCTCTCTGTTAGACACTTTCACTTGGCCACTAGTTTGGGGATGATAAGCAGTAGCCACCTTGTGGCGAACCCTATACTTAGCCAATAACTTATTGAACAACCGGTTACAAAAATGCGTACCTTCATCACTGATTATAGCCCGCGGTGTCCCAAAACGAGTGAAAATATTCTTCTTCACGAACTTCACCACCACACTCGCATCATTTGTTGGAAGTGCAATAGCCTCCACCCATTTAGACACATAATCAACTGCTACAAGGATGTATTTATTGCCCAAAGAAGGTGGGAATGGACCCATAAAATCAATACCCCAACAATCAAAGTGCTCAATCTCCAAGATATTGTTCAAAGGCATCTCGTGACGCCTAGTAATAGTACCCGTTCTTTGGCAACGATCACATTGCTTCACTAATGCATGAGCATCTTTAAATAAAGTAGGCCAAAAGAAACCAGATTGAAGTACCTTTGCAGCTGTTCGATCTCCACCAAGGTGGCCACCATAAGGAGAGGAATGGCAGCTCTGTAGAATCGGCTCTACTTCTTCCTTGGGATGCATCTCCTAGCTAGTTGATCAACTCCTATCTTGTACATATAGGGCTCATCCCACACATAAAATCTGCTCTCATGAAGGATTTTACGCTTTTGCTCAGCAGTAGCCCCAAGGGGATACACATTACTCACAAGGAAATTCACCATGTCTGCATACCATGGCACTTCAGCGGCATCTAGAGCAAAAAATTGCTCATCAGGGAATACCTCTTTAATCTCAAGCCCCTCATCTACATGATCTCTATTCTCCAGCCTTGACAAATGATCAGCTACTTGATTCTCAGTCCCCTTGTGATCTCGAATTTTAACATCAAACTCTTGCAATAGGAGAACCCATCTAATGAGTCTCGGCTTGGAGTCCTTCTTTTCAAACAAATACCGGATTGCGGCATGATCAGTGTAGACAACAACACGAGTGCCAACCAAATAAGATCTGAATTTATCAAAAGCATAAACTACGGCTAGCAACTCCTTCTCAGTGGTAGTATAATTAGACTGGGCTGCATCAAGCGTCTTGCTTGCATAATAGATGGAGTGAAAGATTCTTCCAATTCTTTGGCCTAGAACAGCCCCAATAGCATTATCACTCGCATCACACATCAATTCAAATGGCAAAGACCAGTCAGGAGCAATGATGATTGGTGCGGTCACCAACCTTTTCTTCAACTCTTCAAATGCCTTGAGACAAGCATCATTAAACACAAATTTCACATCCTTCTCTAACAATTTGCACAAGGGAGTGGAAATTTTTGAGAAGTCCTTTATGAAACGTCTATAGAACCCTGCATGTCCCAAGAAACTATGCACCCCCTTAACAGAGATAGGTGGTGGTAATTTCTCAGTAGCCTCAATCTTCGCTTTGTCAACCTCAATCCCTTGCTTTGACACCTTGTGCCCAAGTACTATGCCTTCTTGAACCATAAAGTGACATTTTTCCCAATTCAGCACCAGATTTGTTTCTTCACAACGGCTCAGCACAACATCAAGATTTTTCAAACATTCATCAAAAGAGTCACCAACCACTGAGAAATCATCCATAAATACCTCCACAAATTTTTCCACCAGTGAAAATAGCCATCATGCACCGCTGAAAAGTCCCCGGGGTATTACACAACCCAAATGGCATCCTCCTAAATGCATAGGTGCCATATGGACAAGTAAAAGTAGTCTTCTCTTGGTCTTCAAGGGCTATCACAGTTTGATTGTAGCCCGAATACCCATCCAAGAAATAGTAATACTTATGGCCTGCAAGTCTATCCAGCATCTGATCAATAAAAGGGAGTGGGAAGTGATCTTTCCTGGTGGCCTTGTTCAGCTTCCTATAATCAATGCAAATTCGCCACCCTGTAACTGTTCTTGTAGGAATCAACTCATTATGCTCATTCTTCGCCACTGTCATGCCCCCCTTCTTAGGAACACATTGCACTGGACTCACCCATTTGCTGTCAGAGATAGGAAAAATAATACCAGCATCCAGCCACTTGATAACTTGTTTCTTCACCACCTCCTTCATGATTGGATTTAGCCTCCTCTGCTGCTCTATGGATGGCTTATGATCTTCCTCCAAGAGAATTTTATGCATGCAGAAAGGGTCCCTCTAATATCAGCAATAGTCCAGCCAATAGCTCTCTTGCGCTCTCGCAATACTCGCAACACCTTCTCAACCTGCACATCAGACAACAAAGAAGAAAGGATCACGGGCAAGGTATTACCTTCACCCAAATAAGCATAACGTAAATGTGCAGGTAAAGGTTTGAGCTCAAGATTAGGAGCCCTCTCAATAGACGGTTTAGCAGGAGTTAAGGTCAACAGTCTATCAAACTCCTCAAATTTCTTCCACCCTGGGATGAATCTACTCTGCATATTATGAACCTCAACATATTCTTCAGTATCGTCATCCTTCAGGATATCATCATCATCACATAAGAGTGCCCTTTCTAAAGAATCAACATTAGAAGCCAAGAATGACCTCTCATCAGCAGTCAACTCATCATCTATCACTTTTACCATGGACAACTCTTCATAATGAGAAGGAAGCTGGGTAGCTCTGAACACATTAAACACAGCTTCTTCCCCATTTACCTTCATGATCATCTTACCAGCTCTGACTCTAATAACAGCATCAGCAGTAGCCAAAAATCCTCTTCCCAAGATGAGAGGAACCTCAGGATCAGCTTCATAATCAAGAATAATAAAATCCACAGGTAATATAAACTGACCCACTTGTACCAGCACATCCTCAATAATCCCCTCGGGGCATGTCAATGATCTATCAGCCAGCTGCAAAGTCACAGTAGTGGGTCGTGGCTCACCCAGGCCTAGCTTCCTGAAAACTGAAGAAGGCATCAAATTCACACTAGCACCCAAATCACATAAAGCACGACCAACCTCATGTTCCCCAATTTTCAAGGGAATGGTAAAGCTGCCAGGATCCTTCAATTTCTGAGGAAGCTTGCTTCTAACTCTGGAACTACACTCCTCAGTGAGTGCAACTGTCTTAAACTCAGTCAGTCTTCTCTTGTTAGCAACAATGTCCTTGATGTATTTAGCATATTTGGGAACATCCCGCAAAAGCTCCACCAAAGGAATATTTACCTGAATTTGACTCAATATCTCCAAGAATTTCTTGCATGCTGCATCAACTTTCTGCTTCTGAAGTCTCTGAGGGAAAGGTGGTGGTGTTCTCACAATAGCAGACTCGGGCTGCTTTGCTATCACTGTCTTAGCTTCTTTCTCCACTTCCCTATCAGCATTGGGCTCTAACTCACCAACAGGCTTCTTTGGCTTTGGGGGAACTTCTTCCAGAGCTCTTCCATTCCTCAAAGTAACTGCTTGCACAAATTCTCTAGGATTCTTCTCTGTATCACTCGGTAAAGCATCCCGAGGTCTATTATTTTGTGCTTCAGCTAGCTGCCCTAATTGCCTCTCAAGATCTTTCTGTGCATTGCTCAAATCTTTAATTGTTTGTGCCTGAGATGCTGAATCATCCATGAGCTTTTGCTGCCCTGCAAGAATTTTCTTAAGCACCTCAACTGAATTAGACTGCTGTGGTTGAGTCTGTGACTATGACCCCTGCTGTGGTGCATTTTGGGATCTCTCATTGCCTTGAGGCTGCTCACGACTATCCCTCCAAGAAAAATTTGGGTGACTACGCCAACCCGTGTTATAGCTGTTACCATATTGATTGTGATTCTGACCCTGTGACCTGTTCTGATTACCCACATAGTACACTGACTCTGGATTAGATGGACAGACGTCAGTAGCATGATCCTCTCTACAAACCTCACAAAAGACTTGAAGTTGTTGCACTGGAGCTGCTGGTTGTTGTGTCTGCGACAGAGTTAACTTGCTGATTTGATTGGAAATAGCATCCATTTTCGCCCTTAGCTCTGAAATTGAAGTATCCCAACAGATTTCTGCGTAGTAGCTCTACCAACACCCTGCAAATCAGGAATGCTTAGCGAAAACTTGTCAAGTAAATCATAAATTTGATCAAAATTTAAGGCCAGTACTTGACCTCCAGCAGCAGCGTCTACCACAATCTTAGTGTGTGCATTCAACCCCTCAACAAAACTGTGTGAAATAACCTCATTAGATTGGTTGTGGTGTGGACAATCCCTCAACAGAGCCTTAAATCTCTCCCAGGCTGAATACAAAGATTCTCATTCTAACTGCCTGAAGGACATGATTTCACTCCTCAGCCAGGCTGTCTTGGCAGACGGATAAAATTTAGCCAAGAATTTCTTAGCCAAGTCCTCCCAAGTAGTGATAGACCCAGGCTTTTCAGCCTTTAACCACTTCCTTGCTGTCCCAATCAGTGAAAACGGGAACAGAGTCAAACGAACATAATCAGTAGGCACACCCGATGGTGTATAAGTATCACTGATCTCCAGAAAGTTCTGAATGTGTTGCTGCGGATCCTCATGAAGTAATCCAGCATATTGCCCCGTCACATGCAGCAACTGAATCATGTCGGGCTTGATCTCAAAGTGCCCGGTAATAGCGGGCTTCACAATACTTGACGCTACTCCCCCCAGGCTGGGAAGAGCAACATCTCGCACTGCTATTGCTTGTTCTTCTGCCATTTCAATAGGTAAAGAAACAGGTACGATTGCTAGTGCTTCTCGATCTCTTGCTTCTCTTCGTAACCTTCTCAAGGTTCTTTCAGGCTCGGGATCAAAAGGTGCGAGTTGTTCGTCCTTTTTATTCCCTTGCATGCAAAACCTAAGCCTGAAACAGCACAAGACACTCAACAAAAAATTAAACCTGAATAGGAATTAAGTAATCGTTCAAAAAGAAATTAGTCAGTAATAGTCCCCGGCAACGGCGCCAAAAACTTGTTGCTCCAAAACGCACACGCAAGTATACGTGGTCGCCAAGTAATAATGTGATAAAATCGAGTATCGTTCCCACGAGGACTGTGCAGACTAATACTTAATAAACAATTTCTAACTAACTATCCAGGGATCTTGTTCTTTGATGGTGAGAGTTTTTGTAACCAAAAAGCAGTAATTAAATTGCTAGATGTGTAGTCAAGCAATGGTGCAATACTTTGGTTGTTAACAATATTAAGAGGACGGTCCAGAGTCAGAGTTACGAACAATCCAGTTGATGTATCCAATTGATTCCACTTCTTAAATCCCGGGTTACTAACTGACAGAGTAAATATAACTGTGAAAACCTTTCAGTTCTTCACAATCTATGCAAGCTACTTCAATCCCTATATATCTATGGGTTAAATCACATGCATGCATTAACGAATTCTGTAATGAGTTAAACTAGGCAAGCAAGTATATGTCTATCCTACTCGCAAATTGGTTCCCCGATGCCCCGGTTCACAAACTAGTTCTATTCTTTCTTATTACGTAATTAGATTCTCTCTTTCGAGTTCAATCCAAAGACCATAGATAATGCATAATTATCGAGCTCTAACAATTATACAAGTGAAATCAAGAAAGAATAAGTAACCCGTTATGGGATTCAATCAATTGGAATCAATCTTCAAACAATCAACCTTCATGTAAAACTCTAACCCTAGAACGTAATGTTTAGCCACACATATTCATAATCACAAGGCAAAGATTTGATGTAATAATGAAGTAATTGATGTAATAGATGAAAGATTAGGAATAAACCCTTGTTCAATGAGTATGTAGCTCTCAATATTGCTCCAAAGAAGGAACTCCCTTCAAATTCTAAGTAAAAGACTATTTATAATGTTTACAAACACTTAGTAATAAGTTAGACCCAATGCTAGAAGGATAGGGAGTAAAAATGCGCACAAGGGGCGCTATAACGGGCGCCCCGCGCCTCGTAAAGTGTGACAACAACCAGAGGACGCCAAATTCTCCACGCCTTGGCTCCGCGGCACGCAAGAAACCGCGCCAGTGGCGCGCGATAAGGGGCGCGGCGCATGGCCTATGGCGCCCAGCCAACTGCTTCTCCCTTGGTCCGAATCCTCGCTCGTGTCGCGCCCTCGTGTGCTCAATCCAATCTTCAATCAACTTCCAATCAATTCTTGCTCATTCAAGCTCCTAAAAGCTCCAAATGCACTGCGTAACAACCTACACACGCACGACATCAAATCAATGTAAAACCACATTCACAAACTATAAAACGAGCGAATAACAAGCTCAAACATGCGGAAATATTAAGGAAACCTTGGTATAAAATGCCAAACATCAACCCCCCCAAACGTCGTAGAACAGCACCCAAAACGCCATCATAGCACGGTCATCAACGAACAATCAACATCACAAAAATAAAAGAAAAAGAAAAAGCAAGAAAGTAAGTAACATGACAAAAAAGAAAAAGAAAACACGAGCAAGAAAAGAGGGGAAAAAAATAAGAATCTTGAGCTAATGGGGTATGGAAAGTGATAGAAGAGGGTGAGAGAAAAGGGAAATACCAAATAATAATCGAAAAAAAGGAAAAAACGCCGGAGTTCAAGTTTGACAGAAACTTTGAGGCCAGATCTGCGAAAAACGGCTATGAATTTGGATAAAATAATACCAAAAATGGATAGAGGGGCTCGATAGCTTTCTGGATGGTATAGTTTGTATTTTTTCGACCACCGGAAGGCGGTGGTCCGGTGGCCGAAAGGTGGTGGCAGAGAGGGGTGGCGGGATTTTCTGATGGTGAGGAGAAAAATGGCTAGGGTTTGGCCAAGCCAAAGGCTTAGGTGGTGTGAGTGATGAAAAATGAGGAAAGAGAGCTTATATATCTAGTGCTTTTGGTGGGCTTTGGTTTATTGGACCGGGCTTAGGATTGGCTTACATATATTTCTACCAATGGCCATTAAAGACTCTAAACTTTTAAAAACATACATAATTTACTACAATTAAAACCACATAAATTTACAATACTATCACAATTAAACATAGAGTCATAGCTAAACACATAATAAGTATTTTTTTTCAATTTTCATATTTTCTATCCTAATCAATGACAATTTTAGTTAAAATAAAGACTAAAATTTAGGAAAATTTCAGCAAAATCCTAAGAATCCAACACGGCTATTTTGAGCAATTTTTCTGTATTCGTGCCAAAATTAGGTGATTATAGTTGTTCCTCTTTATTCGGGAACACGAATAATTTTCGGACAAAGTAATCGACGACTAATTTTGGCTTTCGGTTCTAGCCGAGAACATGCTTTTCAAAATGGTGACCGTACCCTGACTCTTTGGTTCCAACCAAGAACAAGGCTACCTACATATCTCCGACTAAGGAATCAGGTCAGTGTAGTTCCTCACGTGCGGCAGCTGGGACTACCGCTTTCAAACAGACACTAGATTCTTCTAGACTCACTAAGACAACACTAGACACTCTAGACTACTAAGACAAACTAGAGATTCTTCTAGACACACTCTGGGCTGATACTAGACACTCCTAGGCATAGGAAGGCAGTCGTTGTTGATTACTGGTCGCTTGCTGGTGGTCGTTGCTTTACAAAGAAAAATGAAACTACAACATTGAAAAATGTAAAATTACAATTTCTAAGCTAACTCTTCAGGCTTCCCGAGATGAGCTTTTTGGTTCTTGCTCCCCTCACTTGTTGAAAATAAAACCACCGCTCTTAGTTCAGGTGGATCTCGCTCTTTGTAGAAAATGAAACCACCGATCTTGATTCAGGTGGGTCTCGCTTCTTTACAGAAATGGATTCCCTCGTTCTTCAGACTTCTTCAAATGTATTGCCTCGTTCTTCAGGTGGGCGCCTGGACTTCTTCAAATGTATTCCCTCGTTCTTCAGGTGGGCGCCTGGATTTGTTCAAAATAAATTCCCTCGTTCTCCAGGTGGGTGCCTTGACTTGAAAGTTGAAATCGCCGCTTTGACGGGCTTTGACTGAAAAGCTGAAATTACCGCTTTGACGGGCTTTGACTTGAAAGCTTAAATTACCGCTTTGACGGGCTTTGACTGAATGAAATTGCCGCTTTGGCGGACTTTGACTTGAATGAAATTTCCGCTTTGACGGACTTTGACTTGAATTAAATTGCCGCTTTGACGGACTTTGACTTGAAAATTGAATTTGCCGCTTTGACGGACTTTGACTTGAAAATTGAAATTGCCGCTTTGACGGACTTTGACTTGAATGCTAAAATTGCCGCTTTGACGGGTTTTGACTTGAATGAAATTGCCGCTTTGACAGACTTTGACTTGAAAAATTGAAATTTCCGCTTTGACGGACTTTGACTTGAATGAAATTGCCGCTTTGACGGACTTGACTTTAAAATTGAAATTGCCGCTTTGACGGACTTGACTTGAAAAATTGAAATTGCCGCTTTGACGGACTTTGCTTGAAAAATTGAAATTGCCGCTTTGACGGACTTTGACTTGAATGAAAGCTGGAACCACCACTCTGGTGGGTCTTGTCCTTGTTGAATTGAAAACCATCACTCTGATGGGTCTTGCTTTTGTTGAAAATTAAAACCATCTCTCTTATGGGTCTTGTTCTTGCTGGAAATTGAAAACCATCACTCTGATGGGTCTTGATTTTGTTGAAAATTAGAAACCATCACTCTGATGGGTCTTGCTTATGCTGGAAATTGAAAACCATCACTCTGATGGGTCTTGCTTCTTCCGAAAATTGAAAACCATCACTCTGATGGGTCTTGATTTTGTTGAAAATTAGACACCATCACTCTGATGGGTCTTGCTTATGCTGGAAGTTGAAAACCATCACTCTGATGGGTCTTGCTTCTTCCGGAAATTGAAAACCATCACTCTGATGGGCCTTGCTTCTTCTGAAAATTGAAAACCATCACTCTGATGGGTCTTGTTCTTGAAGAGGAATCCCATTATCCCAACGGGTCTTGCGTTGAAACTTGAATCATATCATCCCAATGGGTCTTGTGTTTAAAGTTGAAAATTCTATCACATTAACCCCAATGGTTCTCGTCTTGAAAGTTTAAAACCACTGCTCCCTGCTCAGATGGTCCCTGATTTCTTTCTTTATTTCTTTTTCTGCTCTTCAAGTTCGTCCCCGACGAGCAACTGACTTGATGTAGTTGTGTTCTCACACTTTCCGACCCAAATTCTCATCTCGATCTTTGGTCACACCTTTGTAGAAATAACAAACCATTCCCTGGTGATCTTCATGGTACAATCTCGGAGCTAGGCTCTCATTCCCGACTTTTCTGGTACAACTGAAACTTGTAGACAAGTTTTGCAAACCTTTCTGAATGCCCGAAAATAATGAGAAAGAAATTAATGAAAAGGAAAGTGAAGAAACTCAGAAAGACACATCGAATGAAAGATGTCCCTAGTAGATAGAAGAAACTTATTTGGAGGTGAAATGACAACCTTAGTAAAACATGACATGCAATTAGAATCAACTCTTGATTAGTTCACACAGTCAACTAGTAGTGCCCCTCGGGATTTTCACTGACTAGCCTCTCTCTTTGTTCTTTTACCTATTGCCTTGCAGCGCCTTTTTCAGGTTTTCACCGACAAGACTTCATTTTTTTTTCTTTTTTTCTATTTTTTCATTCCTTTCATTGTTCGCTCTTTCCCAATCGACCCCCCATCTTTCCTTGCTGCTCGACCCCGTCTTTCCTTTCTTTCTTCAATTTCGGCCTTTATCTTGATTCCCCCAGAGAATTTCTCCTTTGATGACCTTGGTGCTCCCAGCTCCTAAATGCGATTGTCGGCTTATAAGAATGCGACTTTACAGCGTGGAACTTATCCCTTGATACCCTACTCGGCTCGACATTCTCAATGATCGGTCAGAAGGGTCATTATTTGGACTGTAACATTGGATTTGGTTAGGCTATGAAGAAAGGGGTTCAACATAAAAGCTCAGGAACATCTCATGAGACGATCAGATGAATATCACAAACTATGAAATTTTTGCTTTTTGAAAATAAAATAAACTTATTTCCCCCCAGTTTAGGCAAGTTGGGGTTTATTTCTCTTTTTTTTTTTCTTTTTTTTTGAGTTTTTCTCTTTAGTTTTGAAAAGCGGTATGAAAGCATCTCATGAAAATGACTTGGTGAATGATACAACCCTTGGAATCATTTCTTTTAAAATAACAACAAACTGTAGCCCCAGTTTAGTGAAACCGAGGAACTATCTTTTGAATTTTCTAATATGAAAACATAGGGAATATTGAGATTATCCCCCGAGATGAACACAATGAAAGAAAAGGGATGTTGACTTTCTCCTCTTTTTTCAAAAAAAAAAAAAACTAAACTTCTGCCCCAGTTTAGGATAAACTGGGGCGCTTTGAGTTTCTTCCTCGATTTCGAGACTGATATCTCATGAAACATATGAATAGATGGTACAACAACATAATAGTTTGTTTTTATTTTATTTTATTTTTTTGAAATAAAATAAAAACAAACTTCTGCCCCAGTTTAGC
Organism: Petunia x hybrida; assembly: GCA_037355625.1. NCBI lineage: Eukaryota > Viridiplantae > Streptophyta > Magnoliopsida > Solanales > Solanaceae > Petunia > Petunia x hybrida. The sequence goes on along the minus strand of JBBBVM010001054.1, from coordinate 1,717,693 downwards.
ATACATTGGGGATTTGAATTTCTTTTGATATTGGCCGCAAACTTGAAGGCAAGCTTTTGCGTCAACGAGGAACAGGAAAAAATGAACTTTCTCCTGATATGACTGCACCCGAAGGGTTGCCTACGTATCCTTTTGAGAGGAATCAGGTCAGACGTAGCTCTACCGCTGAGGTAGATTTTATTTTTGTATTCTATTTTTTTTTTTCTTTAGTCATATCAAATTGATTCCAAGGGAGGGTAGGCCAAAGAAAACACAGAACAAGGCTAAAAAAAGATTGACAAAAGGACATAGTGTTTGGGTAGAAAAAATGAAAGTCGTTCGTCATCCCTACCCGAGAATGCCTCGCACAAATAATGATTCAATGAATTGACCTGGATTGATCCACATATGTCCTCGACTTCTACTTCAATGATGGTTCTCAAAACTGGTATTTCAAATTCAGTTGAAGCGACCGTGCATGATTTTGAACTTCTCACAGATCTCCCTCATCCGATGACTACTGATTAATTCCCAATTTATTTCGCTCCCTCTTTTATCCCTCTTTACTACTCAAATAGCTCACAATGCCAGAGCGCGTGTTTAGATCAAGACATAAATTCCGCACGCATGTCATGTTATCAAGGCCGACAAAACATAAAACAGAATACTAAGAAAACAAGACCAAGAAAGAAAATAAGAGAAATAATGTCGAGACAAGAAAAAGATCTTTCTTTTTATTGAATTAAAGATAGAAGGGTTTGAACAAACAAAACAAGCAAAATAATGCACTTGGGTTACAACCCTTGAATAGCCAAGTACACAGCAAGATTAGCAAAACAAGCTACAACATTTCACAGTCACTCAATTGCAAGTCAGTGCCAGTTTTCTTGCTTTTCATGCGTTGTTGAGCCCTTCACCAAGATGTACCATGCTGATACCAAAGAAATTCCCTGAATCTGGCAATATCTTCTCCTTTTCCTCATTTTCTCCAAGCCCCATCAGGGTGGACTTTACTTCTTTGGGACTGATGAATGACCGGGTAAGATTTGGAATTGGCTTCTCGAGAGACATGTTCGTCTTCTTCATTTCTTCACCCCTCGCTCTGTCTACTACCCCAAGCACAATCTCAGGAACACAGTTAATTGTCACTAGCATTTTGTTGGCCCCAATTGAATCATCACCAACAGGTACTATCGGCATTGCAGATTCAGCTCTCAAATCTTCTCCACATACCATACCGACCATATGCACATCATCACAGACAGGCAATGAGTTCTGGTTTATATATGGTGCATCTGAACCCTCAACTTGAATCTGACAGTTATCAATCAAAGCTTGGATGTCCTTCTTGAGAAAATGACAATCCTCAGTGTCATGCCCCGGTGCACCTGAATGGTAAGCACATTGACGAGAGTCGTCAACCCTATCCCTAGGATACATTCCTCCGTTGATCGGTTTCAGTATGTCCAAAGCTTGCAACTTCTAAAAAAGTTCGGCATAAGATTCTCCAATTGGCGTGAACTCATTCTTTTTCGCTTGATGCACCTTTTTATACTCAACTTTTGGGCGAAAACCTGAAGGACCTCTTGGTCAGTGGGGAAGGTTCGGTGGAGGTTGGAATTGGTTATGTGGAGCTTGGTGAATGGGATATATAAGATGTGGGGCTGGAGCACGCCATTGCGGATAAGACGATATTGGAGCATATGGCTGCACTGTATGGATTGAGTATTGGGATGGAGGGACGGAATACTGTGGATTTTATGGGGTGTAGTAGTGTTGTGGAGGGTATATTTATGGAGCTTGGTATGAGTGGGTTTGATTGTATCTTTTCTCGCTCCACTTTTGTGAACCCGAACCCACCATGGCTACATAGTCTTGCTTCTTCTTCTCCAAGACTCCTACTTGGGCTCGCAAAGCTGTTTGGCTGACAATCTTGCCTGCCTTGATTCCTCTCTCAATCATCTCCCCAATTCTCACTGCTTCACCAAATTGTTTCCCTATGGCGGAGGCCATTGCTTGGTAGTAGGTCTCATCAAGCACCTCAATGAACTCTTCGACCATTTTATCATCGGGTATCAAAGGGCTCACACACGCCGCTTGTTCGAGCCACCTGTAGGCATACTCTCTGAAACTTTCACTTGGTTTCTTTGTGATCGTCTTCAAGGAAGAACGATCAGGAGCAGCCTCCATTTTGTAACCATAACGGTTTAGGAAAGCACTGGCCATGTCATCAAAGGTGACCCACTTCGAAACATCTTGTTGTACAAACCATTCTGTTGCCGGTCCTCCCAAACTGTCAGCAAAGTATGCCATCAACAATTCATCCTTCTTAATGCCCCTCATTTTTTTACGGTAGATCTTCATGTGGATTCTTGGATCACTTTGTCCGATGTACAGATCAAATTTGGGCACAACAAAACCCTCAGGCAATGGCACATGAGGGAACAAGCATATGTCTTTGTATGAAATATTGGTTTTACCCTCTTGCCCCTGTATGTTTTTCAGAATTTGCTCCAAGCTTTTCAATTTCCGAGCAAAATCATTTTCTTCTATTTTTCCCAACCTCTCGATATCAGAATGTGATTCTGGGCGGTGCCCCTGATCATATGACTCGGTTTGGCGGCACACATTACCCTGAGCTTGGTCAAATTGTCGATCACAGGCCCTTAGCTGTGGGTCACTGTTTGATCTTTGCAAAGTGTGTCCTGCCGGAACGGTGAATGCTGTGGCAGGAACTTGGGGTTGACCATGTTGTCCATGCTGTGGGAATTGTGCCCCAGGCTGTACAGTAGAAGGTCCGGCTGCATTGTCAGTTTCCGGATGTGGACCAAATCCTGGAGGGTAACGGGGGTCTTCTACCACTGTGGATTGCCCTTGGCCTGGTGGCTGAGTATTTGCCATGAAACTAGCAGCACCTGGCGGAACAGGAGGTGCCTGAACTGCTGCCAAGTTACAAACCAGCTGCGTCATCATTTCTTTCATAGTTGCGAAGTCCTCGGCCATCTTAGCCTATTGCTCAGCTAAACGATCCAGCTAAGTGTTCTCAGTTTCCTCAGCCATCGTTGTTAGAGTGTTTCCTGAAGAAGTGCTTCAACCACTTCTGTGACAGGCAGTGGTCCCTTGATTCTGGTAGGATAGGAATGTTGGGCCAGCACGACAGTTGCTCAAGCTAGCAAACCAAACAGGTTAGCACAAAAGAAGCACATATCGCAGCCTAAGGTTGTTATGCGTCATCCCGAAAAGGTTAACGGCGTAAGCCGAGTGTACCGATCGTATCCCCGAAAGATTTCTTATGTGCCTTGATCAAAAATAGAACAAAATCGTAACTGATACGTAATCAGCACAAGCACGAACTTGGATGATTATTATTATTTATTATTTTTTTTCCTATTTTCTGACTCAACAAACGTAATTTAGACAAACTACATGAGACAAACTCAAAATAAAATACTTGACGTGATGCACGAGTCAAAATATATATACAAACTGATACAACATTGGGTGGGTATACCCGGACGGTGAAAATAATGAAACTCAATATTTTAGTGGAGTTCGATTATTTCACGAGGATCGACGCAAAATACAACTTAGCTAATTGCAATTTATTGTCCGTATCCTGTCTTGACCTTGAAAAATACAATAAAAAGTAAAGTGGGACCCTAAAATAACACTTTTTTATTTTAAATGAAAACTTAAGACTCAACCCAAGAGAGGTTCTAACGGAACTTAAGAATTGATTATGAAACAAACTACTATTTTTTAATATCCGGAAGGTGACTCCAAAATCGGACATTATGACAACACAAAGGTGGACACAATTTTTTTTTTTTTTGAAACAAACTCTTTGATATAATTCAAAAAAAAAAATCTTAGAGTATTTACAAAATTTAGCCATTATGATGACACAACGACACAAAATATTTCACGAATTAGATGCAAAATTGGTTTACAAAATTGGTCATTATGACGGCGTAAAACCCCGATAAATTACTTTGAAAAATATGGACTTGACTTGGACACAGACTCAAAGACAAAAGGGCCCCAAAATTTCGCCATTATACCGGCGCAAAATTATAACGACGAAAAAGTATGATAAATTATTTTCTAATACTTGAGACCAAACCCAGACACAAAATAAGACTCTAAAAGTTCTTGAAAAAAAAAATTCGCCATTATAACGGCGTAAAATGACAACTAAAGATATTTTGAGACACGGGACTAAACCAATTTTTTATTTTTCTCTTTCTTCTTTTTTCTTCAAAATTTGGCTCTCGCCCCCGGTGATCGGTCAGCATAACAACCCTCTTTCTACAACAAATGCAACACATAAGATGCCAATAATGCGTCTTTTTCAGGACACGGGCCCCTCTTGACACAAAGGGGTCAGCCTAGACAAGTGCAGTACCGGTGTGCCGCACCTCACTAAGTCTAATGACATGCAAATAAATCGGCCTAGATAAAAGCACAGGTTCAACTCTAGGTGACTCAATAGGTTCATGTTCTATAGTTCCTGGCAATTTGAAAGTGTCTCGGGGGTACCGATCGACAACGTCTAACGGCCTAACCCAGCGCACCTCCTCCTAAGAAGGGTTGACTTTTTGTGTCCTGAGACACGACAGAAATTCCAGACGCCGAAGCGAAACTGGCGTGCATGTGTGCAGTGTTCCAGAAGACTCAGAGGTGTACGAGAGAAGATAGTTGTGTATATAAAGTTCAAACATATCAAAGCAGTAACATTCCACTTTCCATGTGATAACGACAAACATATAACAACCAGATATTTAACAAATTAAAACGTGCGACAATTTATCAAAGCCGGAGATTTTAGTTTCCACTAATTTCTCCAGCGGAGTCGCCAAGCTGTCACGACCCTTTTTTTTTACACACAAAACTAAAATAAATAGAATTGTGTATTTAAAAGGTTATGACGGGTGTTAAAGGTACACAATTATTCAAGAGAAAATCGGAGTCGCCACTTGACAAGTTAAAGGTGTGCCAAGTCACCAAAGTGGTGTACCTGGAACACCCTTGACTCGTCTAATGGTCTGCGTCAAAGATTCGGGTAAGGTCCTCAGTTGACTCTCGGGAAGGTATTAGGCACCCTCGAGTCCTGTGCCAAGCACGGTTGTTTCATTGTCGCGTTTTGATTTATTAAACGTGGCTGTTATATCTTTGCCGTTTATTTAAAGTTACGTTTTTATCTGTTTAACCAAAATTGTATTAGGTAACCCGCTGGGTATACCTTAGCGCAAACTTGCGACTATCATTTGAAAAAAAAACTTAACAAGACTGCCAATCATTTATCAAAGATGTGGGCTGAAATATTTGCGAAAACTGGGCCGTTTTGGAATCCGTTTGCAAAATAAATCACCTTCATTCCTATGTTCCAAATAAGTCGTTTTCTTGTGAAGTGAAGGTGTAGCCAAATTTCAAATTAGACGTCCTAGTCATTGCCTATTCGTCCAGATTTTAAAAGATATTACACCCAGTGGCCGTATTTGCAGAAACAGTCCAGCTTAAAAATGTGTTACATTTTTCTTGCAAAATAAAATCCGCCTTTGTTAACTTCAAATTGTCGTTCAACTTTCCTTCCCTTTTATTCAATCGTACCAAGAGCAACACTTTATAAACATTGTAAACATGCTCACAAGTACTAGTAGCCTTTCTATTTTAGCACAAGAACAAGTTTTAAAGAGTTCTAACACAATAAGCAAAGTTCAAGACTTAAAACATACTAGTTTCATTCCATCTTTACTCATGCATAACAACTCAAAATAAATACAAAGGTTAAACTTTGTGTTTACCTATATAACGGGACCATAGAGCACTGCAATGAAGATCCCACAAAGCTTAAACCAAAACAAACGAACACAGCAAGGTCACCAAAATTCAGCAATTAGACAGCCCTTTTAAACCCTTAAGACTTAAGATTTATACCCGAAAAGTCCCTTGGTATGAAGGCTTTTGGTTCTAAATCTATCCCTTAAACTTACTATTTTTTTCTCTCAAGTATTTGCTCTCAATTAATATTTTTTCAGCTGGTTGTTCTTGGTATTTTTCAGCTTGTAGATGTTGTCTTAAATGAGGAGTAAATGCACTCTTATATAGCTAAAAATTGGGAGCCAAAAGGTGGAGTGTAGACTCATACAAAACTACAAGCCCACACCTCTATACTTGAGTATTTTCAGAGATAGTACAGCAGCCCTATGACATCTTTTCAGCCACCCTATGTTGTCCCAAAAAGCTAAAAGTAGGTTGTCCTTTCAAAGGACAGCCCATCACATCAACAAACCCAACTAAACTAAACAAAATAGCCCCCAAACTAAATGACTATCTGAAATTTTGAACTAAATTATGCTTCCTAGCTTAATTAAACAAACCAAACTAACTTGCAATTAACCAAAGATACAACCAGATTCTAAATTAAGCTAATAGAGTCCAAACTCAACTTTTTAAGAGTTCTAATAACTGGAAAAAAGCAAATCAGCCCCGCAAGCTTCGTCACATCATTTAAAAATCATCATAGCAGCCCGCAAAACTCACCATAGCAGCCCCCCAAACGTCGTAGAACAGCCCCCAAAACGCCATCATAGCACGGTCATCAACGAACAATCAACATCACAAAAATAAAGGAAAAAGAAAAAGCAAGAAAGTGAGTAACATGACAAAAAGAAAAAAAAACACGAGCAAGAAAAGAGGGGAAAAATAAGAATCTTGAGCTAATGGGGTATGGAAAGTGATAGAAGAGGGTGAGAGAAAAGGGAAATACCAAATACTTACCAGAAAAAAGGAAAAAACGCCGGAGTTCAAGTTTGACCGAAACTTTGAGGCCAGATCTGCGAAAAACGGCTATGAATTTGGATAAAATAATACCAAAAATGGATAGAGGGGCTCGATAGCTTTCTGGATGGTATAGTTTGTATTTTTTCGACCACCGGAAGGCGGTGGTCCGGTGGCGGAAAGGTGGTGGCAGAGAGGGGTGGCAGGATTTTCTGATGGTGAGGAGAAAAATGACTAGGGTTTGGCCAAGCCAAAGGCTTAGGTGGTGTGAGTGATGAAAAATGAGGAAAGAGAGCTTATATATCTAGTGCTTTTGGTGGGCTTTGGTTTATTGGACCGGGCTTAGGATTGGCTTACATATATTTCTACCAATGGCCATTAAAGTCTCTAAACTTTTTAAAACATACATAATTTACTACAATTAAAACCACATAAATTTACAATACTATCACAATTAAACATAGAGTCATAGCTAAACACATAATAAGTATTTATTTTTTGCAATTTTCATATTTTCTATCCTAATCAATGACAAATTTAGTTAAAATAAAGACTAAAATTTAGGAAAATTTCAGCAAAATCCTAAGAATCCAACACGGCTATTTTGAGCAATTTTTCTGTATTCGTGCCAAAATTAGGTGATTACAGAATCTACGAGAAAACCCGCACCAAGTCAGCTTAGGCAAGCCCTGCTAGCTGATAAAAAAATGGTCCACCAATTTAAGGCTGGACCCTGAAACCGGAAAGCAGAATAATCAATACAGTGCCGCTCGATATAATCAAGAGCCTGAAGGATACACTGACATCATTTTATTTTTAAAAAATCACACAGGGATTATCTGATGCATGGCTTAAGAATATCGAAAGGTTCAGTTGAGTAAAATAATGCAGCCTCTTCAGACACTCGGACCGATCCATTACTCGGGCTAGCTAATCAGCCAGAATAACTAGAGGCACAACACATGCTACTTCTAGGACATAATTTACTGGGGCAACATTAGGGACTGGAACAGGAGCTCCCTGAGACCGAACGTCTCCATCTTCGGCAACCTGATAAGCTGTCTTGCGAATAATAGGTTCTTGCGGTATCTGCATCACCAAGATTCTCGTAAAAGCATCATAGAGAGCTAAGGGAATCACAAGGCCCTGCTCCCTTGCCCATCGCGAGCTCGTACAGCAGGGGCCTGCGCAACTAGATCCTCAGCACAATCCACAACTCGCGGGGCTAGAGTAGCTCTAGCCCCAGGCTAGACTACTTCGTCCTGAACTCTTACCGTTTGCTTATTTGTCGCACGAGGGTTCATAGTTACCACGAAGGAATTAACGAAAATACTTTTGCATTGTAAACCGATGCACAATCAGAAAAAGAAGGAAGTGAAACTTCCTAAATGCCCTCATAGCCTCTAGTAGATAAGTACGGACGTCTACATACCCATCAGCGAGACTCTACTAAACACTGTCTTAGTCTGGATAGACTCTAAACTGGGCTCTGATACCAACTGACACGGCCCGGATTTCGAGTAGGCCGTGCAGGCACACGACCACCTCCCCTAAACCCGTCGGGCGAACCCTTATCAACTGAATTCGGTAAATGAATATAAATTCAACTCATAAATAAGAATAAGACTTAGAAAAAGGCACAGACATACTGATACCTCTAAGCTGTACAAAAGAAATTACACCTGACTACCCAACATACTAGGTTTAGGGTTATCCAAACTAGACATCTAAGAGTACGAAAGAAGACAGATACCTTCTGAAGGGAACAAAATGCAACTGAAATAATAAACATGAAACTGTGGCCATCCTGAATAAAAGCTGGCTCACCCTGACAGCTGAAGTCGTCTTCGCTCTTTCACAACGTGGCGAACTCAATCCTGGAGCGAACCTGCCGAAATGAAATAGATAGACAAGGACAAACAACAAACAAGGGTGAGTCAAAAGGACTCAATAAGTGGGGCAGACTAGCCACCTCAAAGAATAGGATAGCTAGCCAGGGAGAAGAAAAACAGATAAACCAAATTTCTCTTATTTAAATTATAAAAAAGCAGAGCCAGATAATAACTGGAAACACGTATGGGATCATAAACTCATAAACAACCAGGGACATAAGATAGAAAAAACATATAGTTTTTTCAGTATCCCGAACATAATACTGTCACGGCGTGCAACCCGATCCATATATTCATACTGTCGCGGCATGCAACCCGATCCATATGTTCATACTGTCGCGGTATGTAACCCGATCCATATATTTATATTGTTGCGGCGTGCAACCCGATCCATATATTTATATTGTTGCGGCGTGCAACCCGATCCATATATTCATACTATCGCGGCGTGGAACCCGCCGCAACCCGATCCATATATTTATACTGTTGCGGCGTGCAACCCAATCCATATAACTAAAGCATATAAACTAATTAAGGACACTAAATAGTCAGAAACGTATAGGCAAACTGAAATATGTCCACAACATGGTATACATGCCGCATACACAAAACACAGCACAATAGTCACACATTAGTCTGTATGCGGTATGAGATGGGATGAATGCGGTATGATGCAATGCAGTCACATGTGCCTGATACCTTCACCGGCTAGGGACTCTCATCGATTACCGGGAAGTATACGCAATAATGACCCTTCACCGGCTCGGGAATCTCATCGATTACCAGGAAGTATATGCAATGCTCAACACCAGAGTGCAATGCTCATATGCTCAATGCAATACCAACAACAGGGCATAACATATAATATACAATGTAAATTCAAAGCTAAGGAGTAATGAGTACGCCTATCGGCAGCTACACACGTAAAGAACACGTGGTAGAATATCCACAAGGCCCCAAAGAAATAGATATAAACACTTACCTTATTTCAAATTGCTACTCAACAACCGCTTTATCCTTTGGATTCACTGCTAAACGATCCTGGATGTTTCGGGGTAAAAATTCTACTATTTTCCTGCTCCTTTTCCTTTCTTTTTTCTATTTTCTGGCATTTTCTCTTTCGTTTCTAAGTTTTTATGTTTCTGCTTCCATTTCCATTTGATGTTTCTATTCACTTTGCGTATATACATAGGCTAAGGGATAAATCCCTTTAGCCACCGCCTTTTCTTTTCTTTTTTTTTTTTTTTGCGACGAAAATTAAAACAGAACTCTACGAAATTCGAAATGATCTCAAATTTCTCGAGTAAGTTATACAAATATATGTAACACACTTGCTAAGACGGTTCTCAAATCGGACTTCCGAAACTCCAGATGCGAATTAAAACGGAAAAGATCAAATTATTTAACTCTCGGCATTTTAACGGAAACTAGCCGAACAACCTCGAAATTCACTTTCGAAAGTTCACAAAAGTCACAAATAATCATACGAACCTAACGGCGCTTTCAGATTTCGAATCGGAGTTCATTCACCAAAATCGAGCTCGAAAATCTCTTTTTAATATTTATCGACAATAAAAACTGAAATCTTCTTCCGATACGTACCAAACGAGGTCTGATTTAGCTCAAATTTTACAGATATTTCCTAATAGACCTTGCAAAGATTTTTAAATTATCGGCATGCCCATCGGGGTCCTAATTTCCAAAACGACTACCTAAGGTCGTTTCATGTCGTTAGCCCGTTCACGTCTTCACCTACACACAAACATTGGATAGCTCTGGAACAGAACTTATGATACTTCAAAGGAGCACCTGGACATGGCGTATTATACATCCATAATGTAATTAAGTGATTTGTGGATGTAGATTGAGCTGGATCAGAGATTGATAGGAGGTCCATTACTGGCTATTGTGTCTTAATTGATGGAAATTTTGCATCACGGAGAAGCAAGAAATAAATATGTTGTGTCTCACTCAAGTGCAAAATCAGAGTATAGAGCTATGGCTCAATCCACATGTGAGATTATGTGGATACATTATCTTCTGACTAAAATTGGAGTCAAGTATCTTATTCTAGCAACACTTTGGTGTGATAATCAAGAAGCCCTCCGTATTGCCTCAAATCCAGTGTATCGTTAAAGAACAAAAAATATAGAGGTTGACTGCCATTTTATTCGTGAAATGATCGAGGAAAATTTGATCTATACGGGCTACATAAAGACAGAAGAGCAATGGCTGATCTATTTACAAAAGTATTTGAACGGAACTTGAGTTGATTACCTTTGTAATAAGCTGCGTATGAGGGCATGATCAATATCTATGCTCCGGCTTGAGATGAGTATTGCAAAATGAATATAGCCTCCTTATGATATAGTATACATAATAGAATATATTTAAGGATTCATATGAAATGGCTTTAGGTAGTCGTTTCGGGAGTTGGGACTCTGATTGGCGTACTGACAGTCTTAAAAGTTCTATAAGGTCATTAATACGTGTCTGTAAAATTTGAACTGATTCGGACCTCGTTTGGTAGGATTTTTTAGAAGATTTTCGTTTTAGTTGTTGGTAAAGCTTAAAAGAGATTTTTGAACTTGATTTGAATATATGAGCTCCGATTCAAAATCCAAAAGTTGTGTTAGGTTTGTATGGTCAATTCTGACCTGTGGAAATATTTGGAAGTGAATTCTAAAGTCGTTCATTCAGTTTCGCTAAAATCCCGAAAGTTAGGAAATCGACCTCTTTCTGTGGGAGCCGTATCTTGAATTTCAGAGATCCGATTCGAGTTCCGTCTTCGTCATCATGTCACAAAATTCTAGTATGACTTGTGTAAAAAATATGAGGTTATTCTGAGCTTTTTGGCTCCCATTTAGTCTCGAATTGTAGATTAGCATGTACTGGTGCAAAAATAATCTAGATTTTTTTTAATGCAGCAGCTTACACAAGGGTATAAAAATGAAGGTTTTCAGCCTACTTTACTTCTAACTAAATTTCAGTCACTTTCAATCAATTCTAATGTGAAATTGAAGTACCAACAAGCCTATAACCATCGGGTATCATCATATAATCTTGCAATTTTATTAATTCGTGATTCTTAGCGAGAATTTCTTGACTTAAATTGGGAAATTGAGTTAGGGCCCTAAATTTATGAAATTGAGGAATTTAATGAATTTGAATATAAAATCAATGATACAATTGGACTCGCGGGATTATGAAGAGTCCGGAAATATATAGCTTATGGGTTTTCGGCTAAGCCTGGTTTAGGGATATTTTAGTATTTTTTTTCTTCTTTCACTATATAAAGGTTAAATACTCTTTCCTCTTGGCACTTATAAGTGAGAATATATTTTTTTGGCGTAGAAAAGAATTATTTTGAGGGACATCAGACTGGAAAAGAAGTCGTCCAGTAGCTATTCTAACCTAGGACTTAAGATAGGTGATTTTATTCGCTTCTTTGACGGCCTTTGGCCTTTTGGATGATCTATTCACGTATTGTTTACATGAATTTCTGCCGACAGAGCGTACTTACTACACCACAACTTTGTTATGTATTTTTTAGTTATGTTTCTTGATTTTTGGGTTGTTATGTCATGTAGGGGCAGGAGGATTCCGCTCCTTGCATCATATTGAATGTAGGAGGATTCTCGCCGGAGTAGGCGGATTTCACTCCATTCATTGGGCGCATGTGATCTCATTGCCTCATGTTGCATTCATCTCATAACCTTCTATGTGTTTGCTACCTGTATAAGACTACTACTTGCCCATTTATGCATTGTTTATCTATTATATGCTGTTATTTCCTGTTTTCCTGGATCATTTGACTATTTCTCAAGTTAAATAACTATTCCTCGCCTATTGAGTCATTATGACTCACTCACTCCCTACCTATTTTTTATTTTGTATTTTCGTCTGCCAACGTCACGAATGAAGAGCGAGGCGATTTCAGTTGTTTGTGGTGAGACATCGTGTTCGTTAAGGCCACCAGCTATATATTTTTTTGGTCATCTTTGATGTCAGATCTGCGATTCTCTAGACCTTTGTACTAGGTAGCTAGCTGCAGTTTTGGTCAGCTCTTAATATTTGTGTTATATATTGCTTTGAGTCATCTATGTCTTGTTTTAAGTTTCTTCTATCTCTTTATGTTGAGTTAAAGTTTATAGAATTCGTCCGACAGGTCTAGGAGAGCTTGTCGGGTGCCCGCACGGCCTATCCAAAAATTCGGGTCGTGTCAGTTGGTATAAAAACCTCTTTTAGAGTTTGTCCAGATCATAAAAGTGTCTAATAGAGTCTCGATGAATGGCAAAGACATCTGTACCTATCTACGAGAGGTTATGGTGAAGTTAAATATCTTTGTTAATTCATTCGCAGTAAATGGTGAGAACTCGTGCGACTGCTCCGCGAGAGGCAGAGGAGCCTGAGGCAGCCCCCATACCAGCTGCTCCGCGAGTAGGAGGTGTTGGTCGCGGTAGAGGCCGTGGTCGAGGTAGAGGGAGAGCTGTCCGAGTTATGAGGAGGGTAGATCATGTTGATCCAGTTGCAAAAGTTCCGGCAGTGCCAGCTCCTGGTGGGCAGGGGGAGCAGGGCTTATTCGTTCCCCTAGCACTTCATGATGCTTTTATGAGATCTTGGCAGCAGATGCCCCATGGACCTCCCATTCCTCAGGAAGCGGTAGATATTGGTGCTCAGACACGGGAGCCCCTATTCCAGCTCCAGATATAGCTCCAGGTGGTTATGTTCCAGAGACAGCGGGTGTTGTGCCTCCGGTTGTTCAGGTTGGTCAGCCTGCCCAGGTAGCAGATCAAGCCGATGATCCGGCGAGGTTGTATAATTTACAAGAGTTAATCCTTCGAGATTCTTCGGTCATACATTAGATAAGCGCGTGAGTCTGTTGTTAGATGTCAACCGTATTCTTCAGGCCCTTGGATATCTTGAGCAGTATGGAGTTGAGTATACTGCCTTTCGAGGGCATATCTATGTGTTGTGGTGCGGGTGCACGTCCCGGTGACTTCGATAAAAATTACATATATACATATAAATACTGTAAATATACATGTAAGTACTGTTAAGTTTTGGTTAAATATTATTTTTGGCACCCGCTATACAAAAGCTGGAAAGGTGTCACTGGTAAAGGCGAGCCTCCTAAGTGCTGTCTAAGCTAGGAACCTTGTGTTTGACTCCCGAAGTAGGGTGTTATTTTGGTCTCTTTAAAAGCCAGATATTCGCCATTATTTTTAATTTTCTTTTCTTTGAATTTCTTTTTCTTTCATTATTTGCATTTCATTTCAGTTTCTTTCAAAATTCTTCTTTAATTCTTTTAGTCTATATTTTCGCCCTCTTAAGCACTTACTTTTTCCTTATTATGTGCTTCACATTTACTCTTCTATTTTTTTCACACATTCAATTATTTTTCCAAACTTCATTTAGATTACGAGCTAATGAATTGAGTTAGAATTTTCTTATTACAGTTTTGGGTGATTTTGATCAATTAATGTACTTTCATGTAGGGTGTTCATGGGGCAGTACGGTTCGGGTTTGAGTTTATCGGTAGCGGTATATCGGTTAACGGTATGTAATTATGTAAAATCAATACCGTACCAATAAGCTATCGGTTATCGGTTCTTAACGGTTCGGGAACCGGTACACCGAAGTAATGCTCGAATTCTCGGTGGATGGTTGTCATAGGTAAGATTTTTCATTACTATGAACAACCATTAAAGTAACAGACAAACCATCCAAATAAATTAAGTAAACAAGTGCAATCAACAAGTCTTAACAATATGCTAACATAACACAAAATATTGAAATAGAAAAATAAAAGATAAGAAAGTCCGATCAATGACCCGAGAAAGGAAAATCAATTATAAAGTGGGTCAGACCCAATAATTAAAGTGTATGAGTATTGACATATAACTACCAATAATAATAATAATAATTGAAGTTTATTCTATAAATTAAAGTTGTTAATTAAAATTTAAATGACTTAATATACTAATAATAAATAAAATAAAATATATAAAAATTATAAAAAATACTTGATCGGTTATCGGTACGGTAACGGTAAAGAGATATAGAAATCATTATCGTACCGATATCTTATCGGTATTGGAAATTAATACCATTACCAAATCAATAACCATTATACCGATACCGTTAAGCTTATCGGTAGCGGTAACGATTCGACTAACGGTACCGGTTCGGTTTTGCACACCCCTACTTTCATGTACTTATGATTTGATTAAGCTCGAAATTATGGTATGTCGCCAATTTGCATTGGTGCACATACTTAATTTTTTAATATTTATGTAAAAAGATATTTACGTAGAGAGAATCCCATAAGAATGAAAATGTTTTTAAATTGTTTAATTAAAAAAAATTGAGGTATTCTTTCATTCATCATACTTGATTGATAGGTTTTTTTTTTTTGAATTTTTTTGGGCATTTTCTCCAATATCATGCAATGAAGAAATTATGGTATGTCGCCAATTTGCATTGGTGCACATACTTAATTTTTTAATATTTATGTAAAAAGATATTTACGTAGAGAGAATCCCATAAGAATGAAAATGTTTTTAAATTGTTTAATTAAAAAAAATTGAGGTATTCTTTCATTCATCATACTTGATTGATAGGTTTTTTTTTGAATTTTTTTAGGCATTTTCTCCAATATTATGCAATGAAATTAAATCATGAGGAAAAAGTTTAATTGAACTGGTCTAATGTTGGTTTGTGGATTAATTTAGCTATCTATAAATAAAAGTCCAATATACCGACTAAAGTTAGCTTAGAATTGATAGAACCGACAAAGTTTACCTTATAATATCATTTTTTATGGGTAGTGATAATTATTTATCGGCACCTGCTAATCTCAAATCCTCGATCCGCCCTTATGCCTTTCAGTTTGAGGTCCAGCTTTAGCTTGGTGGATCGCCGATCAGCTCTCTCACTGATTCATGGAGAAGTTTCTTCCTCCCAGTCAGCAGGATGGGAAGAGGAGGCAGTTCGAGAGGATTGGACAGGGTAACCTGTGAGTCTCAGATTTGTTCTCTGAGATATCTGTGTATGCTCCAGATTTTGTGCAGGAGCCCTTCGAGAAGGTCAGACATTTTATTGATGGGATTTCTCTCTATTTGCAGTCCTAGATGGCTCATGAGATTGAGGTTAAGACCCTATTTGATGTCACCGTTGATATTGCTAGAGGAGGTATGAGGCACATCATAAATTGGAGATGGATGAGTTAAAGTGGGAGAGTAAGAGATCTCGTGGTCCAGGGCATTCTAGTACCTCATTTGGAGGTAGGAGTTATCAGCAGCAGAGTAGGCCTCATATAAGGCCAGTCCAACCCTCAGCGCATGGTTTTCAGGGTATGCATGTTCCTTCTCAAGGTCGGTTTCTATCCCAGTATCGTCCTCGTGATCTGTTCCAGTTTGAGCAGCGCAGGTCTTTTTCTGGGTGTTTTATCTTTCAGGATTTAAGTCATCATAAAAAGGATTGCCCTTACCTTTATCAGCAGGGTAGTAGCTATCTTTTCTCTCGCCCTCCGGCACCTATACAGCAGCAGTCTCAGGGTGTCCTTTCAGGGTCTCAGTCAGCTCGTGGTGCACCACTGCCTGGTAGAGGTCGTGGGCGTGGTTCTGGTAGTCCCTCTAGAGGTGGTTCTCAAAGTGGTGGCTCAGCTCAGCCGCAGAGACAGCTATATGCATTGCCAGCCAAGCAGGACGCCGAGACATCTCTAGCTGTTGTTACAGGTACTCTATCTGTTTGTCTTCAAGATGCATATTTTTTGGTGGATCTAGGATCTACCTATTAAGATGTCTCTCCTTATTTTGCTTTGGGTTTCCATGTTAATTATATGCGTCTCTAATCCATTATGTGTTTCTACTTCTATCGGAGACACGATTGTGGTGGGTCGAGTTTATCCAGCTTGTACTGTGTCCTTTAGGGATTGTGAGACCTAGGTAGACCTTCTGGTGTTAGATATGGTTGATTTTGATGTCATTATTGGTATGGATTGGTTAGCGTTGTTTCCATGCCACCTTGGATTGTCATGCCAAGTCTATTCAGTCGTCTCTTCCTGGTTCAGCATCGGTGGTGTGGCAGGGCTCTTATTTGCCACCCACATGGCGCATTATTTCTTTCTTAAAGGTGAAATGGATGATGGATAAATGGTGTTTAGAAAATCTTGCCATGGTTCGAGATACTACAATGGAGATTGTATCCCTTGACTTAGTTCTTGTTGTGAGGGAGTCCTCTGATGTGTTTCCAGATGATCTCCTAGGACTTCCTCATCGAGAGATCGAGTTTGGCATTGATATGGTGTCAGGGACTAAGCCTATTTCTATCCCTTATTATCGCATGGCTCCATCGGTGTTGAAGAAGTTTAAGGAGCAGTTGTAGGCTTTGCTGGATAAGGGATTCATTAGACCGAGTATTTCTCCATGGGATGCTCATGTTTTGTTCGTAAAGAAAAAGGATGGGACCGTGCGGATATGTATTGATAATCGTCAGCTAAATAAAGTCACCATCAAGAACAACTACCCATTACCTCATATTGATGATTTGTTTGATCAGTTGCAGGGTGCCAACTTCTTTTCTAAGATCGATTTGCAATATGGTTATTATCAGTTGAAGATTCGGGAATCAGATATCTCGAAGACAGCTTTCAAGACTAGTTACGGCCATTACGAGCTCCTAGTTATGTCATTTGGGCTGACTAATTCCTCTGCAGCCTTTATGGATCTCATGAACCGGATATTTAAGTCGTTCTTTGATTCCTTTGTCATTGTCTTCATCGATGACATCCTTATCTATTCTCGCAACCGCGAGGAACATGATTATCATTTGAGAGACGTCCCTCAAACCCTCTATGATCGTAAGTTGTATGCCAAGTTCTCAAAATGCGAGTTGTGGCTTAATTATGTGGCATTCTTAGGTCATGTGATATCCAAAAAGTGGACCACAAGAAGATTGAGGCGGTGCAGAATTGGCCTCGTCCTACCACTCCCTTGGATAGGCAGGTTATTATCAGAGGTTGTAATCACCTAATTTTGGCACCGAATTCATAAAATTTGCTCAAAAGAAATATGAAAATGCTAAAATTTACTTGTTTTGTGTTTAATTATAATTTTACGTTTTAATTGTGATAATATTGTAATTTTGTGTGATTTTAATTCTAGCTAATTTGTGTACGCCTTAAATAAAGTAGACTTTTAATAGCCATTTGTAGAAAAAATAACAGCCCAATTCCCATGACCCACCAGCCCAATTATTTCTTTGGCCCGTCCAACATTGTTGTATCTCCACCGTTGGACCATCCATGATCCAATGGCTATCCTCATTCCCCCTTTTTGCCTATATAATACCTAAAAATACCCATTTCCCTCACACACACCCTAAAGCCTCTTGGCTTGGGGAAACTCTGCCCGTTTTTACACAGGCCACCGGAAAACCACTGCTCCACCGTGCTCAGCCGCGGCACCACCACTGTGCCGCCGGTGGCCGGAAAATTTAGCAAAATACACCATTGGAAAGATCTCGACCCCCCCCCCATTCCATTTCTCAACTTATTTTCTTCAAAATCTAAGCCGTTTGTCGTAGATCGGACTTTGAAAAATGGGCTCCGGCGACTATTTGACTTCCTCCGATGAACCCATACATTTTTGGACTCCTCTCGCTATCCTCAACTCGATTATGAAGGTATTTTCCCAACCCTCCATTTTTTTTTCTCTTTTCCCTCCCCGCTTCCCGTTTCCCTTTTCTTTCCCGTTTCTGTTTTTTCTCTCTCTCCTTTTTCTTATTTTCGTTTTGTTTCGTTTCGTTTTCTGTTTCTATTATGGCGTGTGAGCTGTTTTATGGAGCTGTGATGAGACGATGTGGGGATCTTGGGGGAGGGGCTGTTTTACTGTTTGAAAAGGCGTGGCAAGAACGCTGTAGTGATTGGCGAGGGTATGTGATGGCATTGCAGCATACTTGGTGTGTATGTGTGTGTGTGTGACTGTAGCAGAAGCGAGGCAGCAATGGTGACGAGCGAGGTGGCGTAGCGATGATGTCGTAGGTGCTGTGATTGATTGTGTGTGAGGACGAGGGGTTGTTTCTGTTTATTGGTGGCGACACTAGGCAGTCGAGGCGACGTTTGCACAGGCAGCGGGGCAACGGGCTTGGGGCTGTTTGTAGCAGTGTTTGGATAGCGAGGTGGTGGTACTACCACTTTGTGATAGTTTGGCATTGGCATGTGGTGATGATTCTGTGAGACGAGGAAGTAGCGAGGCAGCAGTCTCGTAGTGGTGATGACAATGGGGACAAGCAGCGACGCAGCAGGGGCATCGTCGCCGCAGCAGTTTAGACGCAGCGGCTATGGAGTTTGTCCACGGGTTAGAAAAGTAGACCTTGCTCTCTTCTGTTTGTTTTTAGTGTCGTTAAAGCTTTAGTCGCAGTTTTAGCATGAGAAGTCATATCGGTTATATGTATTACCATTGAAAATGAATTTGAATCATATTGTATGTGCAAGTGATTTTAGTTTGAATAAAAGCAATAAATTTTTTGCCTAAAGTACAATGTCCTTGGTTATTAATCAAGCAAACTTGAACTGACCTTTTGAGTTGATATAAGTCTTTTGTTCAGTTTCTAATGAGAGTTTTAAGCTGTCCGAAGTGCAAAGCTATGTGTGTAAATCTGAATCGGTTTGTGTAATGAATCTGTTTGTGTATGGATCTGTTTAGTTTGAAGGATTTGAAGCATTAAGCTGGGTAAGTAAAGAGATGCTTTAGTTTTGTTGTTTAAACTTCTGTTTGGTTTTAGTTTAGATGTTGTCCAAACTTAGTTTAGCTACTTAGGAATTAGTTTTTTGACATGTTAGACAAAATTAGGAGCTGGGAGAATTTTAGTTTAATTTTAAGTTTAATTTGGTCTTCTTAGTTAGTTTGGGGGCTGATTTAGTTTGTTTGGTTGAGTCCTAGTCTTTCTAGTTAATGTAATGAGTATTGGGGGTCCTTTTAAAGGACCCTACTTGTATTATTTCAGCTTTTAGGACTGTTTTAGGGGGCTGTAACAGTGGCTATAACTGCTGTACTTTTGTTGAAAAATATGGACTAAGTACACTCAAGTATAGGGGTGTGGGCTTGTACTTTTGTACAAGTCCACACCCCACCTTTTAGCCCCCACCTTTTAGCTATAAATAGAGGCATTTACTACCCTCTTTAAGAGACATCTACCTGCTGAAAACAAACAACAACCTCTGAAATTGAGAGAAAAAGAGAGCAAGATACTTGAAAAAAAAAAAAGGTTAAGTTTGAAAAAAGAGATTTAGAACCAAAAGCCTTTATACCTAGGGTCTTTTGGGGTATAAATCTACTAGTTCTAAGAGTTAAATAGAGGAGTTGAAGGGCTGTTTTAGTGGCTGTTCTGTTTGGTCCTGGTTGGTTTTGTTTCATTTGCTTTTGGCTTGGAATTTTCGGCACAAGGTAAACACAAATGAACCTTGTATTTATTTGGAGTTTATTTGACTATGAAATGAGATGAATCAGCATGTTCTAATGGCCTAAAAAGTTCTACTTATGTGCTATTAGTTAAGTCTTTAATTAACTAATTGTTGTGCTAAAACAAGTTGAAAAATACTGTTCTATAAGACTAGCCTTTTTACTTGTTAGAAATATTCATGTCACTTGCAGTTCATGTATTACATCTTCCTAACTCCATTGAAGCATCGAATTAAGCACTATTCTCGACGATAATGTGCACTTACTCTATGGATTCTGTATTGATAATAACTTCTTTCCTTATGTGGAGCTTACAATAAGAAAATACACTAGTATTATTGTAATAGTGAGCAGGTTTTTTTATACTAAAAATTTTAGGTCTATTAATTATTTCAGCAACATTTTATTTTCTCTAAAAAAAACAGCTTAATTATGCAAAGTTAAACTTTCTGCAAATTTAGCTAGGCAAATTTAGGATCTAAACATTGAACCTTGAGAGTATTAATTTGAGCTTAAAAAGGGAAATGTTAGAATGGATATAATTGGTTCAAGCTGATTCGCATAAACAGACTCGTTTCTTTTTTTGAAAAGAAATGGCATACTTCAGCCGTGACAAAATTTTGCAATTTTGTCAAACAGAGTACGCACTAAACTTTGCAAAAATGGTTTCACTTTAACAAATAACCCTTTACTTTAGTAAGCAGCCACTTTATTTGAATAGCGTATCTTGTAGCAATCAGCATATATTTGACAATTTTTTAATCCAGCCCATTAAGCCCATTGTTTGGACAAACAGCCACTGCTTGCACAATAAGAGTAAAAAATATGATAATTTTTGCAAATGATTTTTACGGCGGCTTATTAATGCAAACAGGCCAGCACATTAATGAGTTTGATTAAAATTGAGCAAGCGTTATTCTTATAAACAAAATAACTAAACTAGCTTATTAATGCAAACGGGTTAATCCAGACGGGTCATAAATGACCTAACGGAGCTTTTGGGACTATCGACATGAAAATCGAGGTCCCGGATCCCGTAACGACTATTTGAGGGTCGTTACATGTATGAACAACTTGATCATGCAGTGATTTTGAAGAGTAATGCATTGAGATTGGCCACGACCCAGCTTCGGCAAACAGCTATGTCAAGGGGAGTCATTGATCGAGGTCAGGAACGGGCGTTGGAGTTGGCAAACTATTTGGCTCAGATGTGCATAGATCATAATAACTCGTCTAATAGGACTATCCGCATTGAAGCTCCAGATTATGTGAGGAATATAGCACGGCGGGTGGACATATTTCATAATATTTTGAGCCAGCCTTTGCCACCAGCCGAGGAAGATCCCGAGGAGCCATTCGAGTATGACCCAGAGGAGCCAGCTGACTTTGTGCCCGGGTCACCTTAGTAGATACATCAAGCCAAGATGATGCAGATTATTGCTTTTTGTCATTTATTAAACATCTTGGCATGTTGTACTTGATGTCGCTTTTGAAGTTAGCATGTTGTAATTTATTTTTCAGTCATTTGTATGTTTCTTTTGGTTGTGCTCCGGAGCACTGTATGTACTCTTTCCTTTTTAGTAATGAAAATCTTTTGCTCATTTTTATGTGTCAATTTATTTCACCCTCTAGCCTCACTTGAAAAAAATAATACGAAAAAAAAAGAAAAAAAAAGAGAGAGATCAAACAATACACTTGGAGATCTAATCTAAACCAATTCGGGATGACGCATAACGTCCTTAGGCATTGGTTAGGCCGACGAGCAAATTCATGTTCCATGCTATCTTGGTGCACTAACGTGTTTTGATTTATTAGAGCTTGAGCAACTGCCATGCTGGCCCCACATTCCTATTCCACCAGAATCAAGGGACCACTGCCTATTCCAGAAGTGGTTGAAGCGCCTCTTCAGGAAGACACTCCAACAACGATGGCTGAGGAAACTGAGAACACTGAGCTGGTTCGTTTAGCTGAGCAACAGGCTAAGATGGCCGAGGACTTCACGGTTATGAAAGAAATGATGATGCAGCTGGTTCGTAACTTGGCAGCAGTTCAGGCGGCTCCTGTTCCGCCAGGTGCTGCTGGTTTCATGGCAAACACTCAGCCACCAGGGCAAGGGCAATCCACAATGGTAGAAGACCCCCGTTACCCTCCGGGATTTGGTCCACATCCGAAAACTGACAACGCAGCCGGACCTTCTACTGTACAACCTGGGGTACAATTCCCACAACATGGCCAACCCCAAGTTCCTGCCGCAGTATTCACCGTTCCTGCAGGACACACTTTGCAAAGATCGAACAGTGACCCACAGTTAAGGGCCTGTGATCAACAATTCGACCAAGCTCGGGGTAATGTTCTCCGCCCCACTAAGTCATATGATCAGGGACACCACCCAGAATCACATGCCGATATCGAAAGGTTGGGGAAAACAGAGGAGACTGACTTTGCTCGAAAATTGAAAAGCTTGGAGCAAACTGTGAAGAACATACAAGGGCAAGGGGGTAAAACCAGTATTTCATACAATGACATGTGCTTGTTCCCTCATGTGCCATTGCCTGAAGGTTTTGTTGTGCCCAAATTTGATCCATATACTGGACAAAGTGATCCAAGGATCCTCGTGAAGATCTACCTTAACAAAATGAGGGGCATCGAGAAGGATGAATTATTGATGGCATACTTTGCTGACAGTTTGGGAGGACCGGCAACAGAATGGTTTGTACAACAAGATGTTTCGAAATGGGTCACCTTTGATGACATGGCCAGCGCTTTCCTAAACCATTATGGTTACAAAATAGAGGCTGCTCCTGATCGTTTTTCTTTGAAGACGATCACAAAGAAACCAAGTGAAAGTTTTAGAGAGTATGCCTACAGGTGGCGCGAACAGGCGGCGCGTGTAAGCCCTTTGATCCCAGATGATAAGATGGTTGAAGAATTCGTCGAAGTGCTCGACGAAACATACTACCAAGCGATGGCCTCTGCCATTGGGAAGCAGTTCAGTGAAGCAGTGAAAATTGGGGAGATGATTGAGAGAGGAATCAAAGCAGGCAAGATTGTTAGCCAAACAGCCTTGAGAGCCACTACCCAAGCGTTGCAATCAGGGTCAGGTGCTTTTGGGAAGAAGAAAGAAAAGAAAGATGAAGTGGCAATGGTTCGTCCTGGACCGAGAAGAAATGACGGACGATACAATGACCGTCAAGGGTACATTCAGACACCCCCGCCACAACAATTCTATCCACCTCATGGCCAACAATTTCCCATGCCGCAGTTCTCATTCCCTGTCAATGCAGCATCTTATGTTCAGCCGCTATCTGGTCCACAATGGCGTGCACCCCCTGCTCCAGTCCAGTACAACAATCAACAGGCACATGCTCAATTCCCAGCTCAGCAGGAGATGCCTTATCGACCACGAGGTCCACCGGGTTTTCGTCCAAACTTGCAACAGAGAAACATGCAACAAGAGAAAAGACAGTTCACCCCATTAGGGGAAACTTACACTAATTTGTTAGAAAAGTTGCAACAAGCCAATCTGCTGAAACCAATCCCGGGAAAAGTGAACCCCAATGGAAGAGTTGATCATTCACGCCATTGTGCATTTCATTCTGGAGCACCTGGACATGACACAGAATCCTGTTGGGAACTCAAAAGGGTAATCCAGGCAATGATAGACAACAATCAGATAAAAGTCGTGGGGGATGAAACACAAAATATGAATCAAAATCCTTTACCAACTCATGATGTTCAAAACAACGTACACATCGTAGGGATGGTATGCATAGAAGAGGACATGAAAGGGAAAGCCGCCAAGCAGATTGTTGCAGTTGGTCCCTCCCCAGACATCAAAGGCCCCGAGCCATTTATTGTTGTAATCGGGGGAAAGTCGAGTGTGTCTGTTGTCAACAAAGCAAAGCAAGATGCAGCTGATGAGCCAAGTTTCATAATTCCGGCTGCAAAGCAGGAAAAAAGTTCATGACAGTGCACCAGCATTCATTGTGCAAGGGGCATCATGCCAGAAAACTCCGGTCTTCGAGGTTAAGGCAAAGAAGTGTGAACCGGTTATCATCACTCAAGCGGCGCAACTCCCTGTCAAAAGTACAAAAGCTGTTCCTTGGAACTACAACAAGACAATTGTATCTTACAATGGGAAGGAAATCATGAACTTTCTTGCAGATGTGAATGGTCTAACTCGGTCTAGGAGATGTTTTACCCTGGAAGAATTGAGAAAGGCAAAGCCAGGTCGAGAAGACCAAGGACCCATCAAAGAGCCAGTGTCCGAGAAAGAAGCTGAAGAATTTCTGAAAAAGATGAGATCGACAGATTATTCTATCGTCGAGCAATTGAGAAAGACTCCAGCTCAGATATCACTTTTGTCTCTGCTTATGAACTCTGAAGCACATCGCAACGCACTGTTGAAAATACTGAATGAGGCCTACATTCCTGAGCAAACTACTGTGGCTAATCTGGAAGCACTTGCTGGCAGAGTATTTGAGACTAATCGTGTGATGTTCACCGATGAGGAACTGCCAGCAGAAGGAACCGGTCATAATCGAGCGCTTCATGTCTCAGTTAAGTGTGAAGACTCCTATGTCACACGTGTTCTAATAGATGGCGGTGCGGGATTGAACATCTGTCCTCTGTCTACATTGAAGAGTCTAAAGGTGGATATGAACAAAATCAGGGCAAGTTCCTCTGCTGTTCGTGCTTTTCATGGTGGAGTTCGAGAATCTTTGGGCATCATCAATCTTGAATTAACCATTGGTCCCGCTACCTTCAGCATTGAGTTTCAAGTCATGGAAACCGATGCATCTTACAATCTATTATTGGGCCGACCATGGATTCACATGGCTTGTGCTGTACCCTCTACAGTTCATCAGGTGGTCAAGTTTACTTGGGATAATCAAGCTGTCGTGGTTTATGGAGAGGATGACTTACAGTTTAACAATAGCCTGGACGTACCAGCTCTTGAAGTTGTCACAACACGCCCGACCATTATGTATCAAACCTCCGATGTGGTGTATGTAGAAAAAGTAACAGAAGGGAAACCTATACCCATCCCAAGAGTGTCAGAGACGTCTATTATGATGGCATCTGAAATGTTAAAGCATGGTTTCCAATTTGGAAAGGGTTTGGGAGCATCACTACAAGGCAGGGTAAATCCAGTTTATCCAAATAGTGTGCAAGACACGTGGGGACTAGGGTTCAAGCCAAAAGCAGCTGATCGCAAGCAAGCAAAGAAAAAGAAGTCAGAAGTTTGGTCTCTCCCAAGGCCAATCCCGTGTCTCGCTCAGTCTTTTGTGGGTTATGTCATGAAACCAAAGGTTGTCGCTGCAAATGTCAACACAGTGGAAGATAATCAGGATGCACCATTTGATCTAGGTGGCATTTTTGAAATCTGCATGGTACAGCCGGGTGAAGGCTCCAGTAATGCTTCAATACAGTACATTGGCCCGGACGTGCACCTGACTAACTGGAATGCAACTCCCTTCCCCATCAGGAAGGGGTCTTGGTAGACTGTTGTTTTACAGTTTTCTTTTGAATACACTTGGATATTCTAAGGGTTGTATGCCAAGTGTATTATTATGCTCATCTTTCCTTTTGTAATTCAAACCCTTTTTCATTAATGAAAGGCCTAAGAGCCAAGCTTTCCTTCAATCTCTGTTCATATTCCTAATTTTATTCTACTTTTGTTTATCTGTAGCGATATATCCGCCGGTCCTGATATCATGACATGTTCAAGGAACCTATCGTCCATCCAGGGACCGCAATCTGATTTTGGCTCCATAACCATAGTTGAGGTTGAAAGTGATGAAGAAAATATTGAGGAATCTGTTAATGAGATTGAATATGATGGCGAACAGGCTTATTTTGAAATAGGCCTGGAAGTTGAACGCCACGAGGGCAAGCCTAAACCCAATTTGGCTGATACAGAGGATGTCAATCTTGGGAGCCCTGATGATGTGAGGGAAACCAAGATAAGTATGTATACCCTACCTGAAGTGAAGAACGATATTCGGAAAGTGCTTTTTGAATATCGGGATGTTTTTGCATGGTCATATGATGAGATGCCGGGTCTGAGCTCCGAATTGATAGTCCATGAATTGCCAATTCAACCTGGTTTCCCTCCAGTGAGACAAATACAACGGAAGTTCAAAACTGATATGATCAAGAAAATCCATGATGAAATAATGAAACAGTTGGATGCAAAAGTAATTCAATCGGTTCAGTACACTACTTGGGTTGCAAATGTTGTCCCGGTTCCTAAGAAAGATGGAAAAACAAGGATATGTGTCGACTATCGAGATTTGAACAAGGCGAGTCCCAAAGACAATTTTTCGTTGCCTAACATTCACACTCTCGTAGACAATTGTGCCAAACATGAGATACAATCTTTCATTGACTGCTATGCCGGATACCATCAAATCCAGATGGATGAAGATGATGCATACAAAACGGCATTCACTACTCCCTGGGGAACCTATTGCTATAGAGTGATGCCGTTTGGTTTGAAAAATGCTGGGGCAACCTACGTGAGGGCTATGACTGCCATTTTCCATGATATGATGCATAAAGAGATAGAAGTGTACGTGGATGATGTGATTATCAAGTCCATAACTGCCGAGGAACACGTGAGAGATCTCAGAAAATTTTTTGAAAGGCTCCGTAGCTACAATCTGAAGCTGAATCCAGCCAAGTGTGCATTTGGTGTGCCTGCTGGAAAATTGTTGGGGTTCATTGTTAGCAGGCGAGGTATTGAATTGGATCCCGCAAAGATCAAAGCAATACAAGAATTACCTCCGCCTCGAACCAAGAAGGATGTTAAAAGCTTTCTAGGCAGGCTAAATTACATCAGTAGGTTCGTTGCTCAACTTACCACAATATGTGAGCCGATCCTCAAGTTGTTGAAAAAGAATGCATCAATTGCATGGACCGAAGAGTGCCAAGAAGCCTTTGATAAGATCAAGCAATACTTGTCAAATCCTCCTGTTTTGGTTCCGCCTGAGCCTGGCCGACCACTGTTTTTGTACTTGTCAGTCAATGAAAACTCCTTTAGTTGCGTACTAGGGCAACATGATGCCTCGGGAATGAAAGAGCAGGCAATTTATTATCTGAGCAAGAAGTTCACAGATTGCGAGGCCAAATACACTTTGTTGGAAAGGATGTGTTGTGCCCTAACTTGGGTTGCACAAAAGTTGAAACATTATCTTTTGTCCTATACCACTTATCTGATTTCCCGGATGGATCCATTGAAGTACATATTTCAAAAACCAATGCCAACCGGTAAACTTGCAAAATGGCAGATCCTGCTCACAGAATTTGACATAGTTTATGTCACCAGAACTGCAATGAAAGCTCAAGCCTTAGCTGATCATTTGGCTAAAAATCCGGTTGATGATGATTATGAGCCATTGAAGACTTACTTCCCTGATGAGGAGGTAGATGTGCTTGAAGAACTGATTAATGAAGAAGAACATGTGTGGAAAATGTACTTTGACGGTGCTTCTAACTCAAAGGGTCATGGCATTGGAGCAGTCCTCATCTCTCCCACGGGACATTATTATCCGGCAGCTGCCTAACTTCGCTTCAGTTGCACTAATAACATATCCGAGTATGAAGCATGCATAATGGGTTTGCGTATGGCTCTATACATGGACATGAAAGAATTGATGGTGATCGGAGATTCAGATCTTTTGATACGCCAATTGAAGGGTGAATGGGAAACTCGAGACCTTAAGCTGATCATGTACAAGCAGTGTATGGACGATCTTCGACAAAAGTTCGATGTTCTAAATTTTAGACATGTTCTCAGAATGCATAATGAGCTGGCTGACGCCTTGGCTACATTAGCTTCGATGCTTGTCCATCCTGATAAAGCCCATATTGATCCGTTAGAGATTCAGGTCCAAAGTCAACATGCATATTGCAATGTGGTTGAAGAAGAAATTGACGGTCAACCGTGGTATTTTGATGTCAAGAATTTCCTTCAAGATGGGACGTATCCTCCAATGGCAGAAAATAATCAAAAGAGAACCCTTCGACGACTGGCAAGTGGTTTCTTTCTGAGTGGAGGGGTGGTGTACAAAAGGACACCTGATTTGGGACTGTTAAAATGCGTGGATGCCACTGAAGCAGCGAAAATTCTCAATGACATGCATTCAGGGATCGGCGGACCCCACATGAGCGGGCACGTTCTAGCTAAGAAAGTGCTCAGAGCAGGATACTTCTGGCTTACCATGGAACATGATTGCATTACTTTTGTGCGAAAGTGTCATCAATGCCAAGTACATGGTGATTTGATACACTCACCTCCTTTAGAGTTGCACACAATGTCAGCCCCTTGGCCTTTTACGGCATGGGGGATGGATGTTATCGGACCTATTGAACCAAGAGCATCAAATGGGCATAGATTCATTTTGGTTGCAATAGATTATTTCACCAAATGGGTTGAGGCTGTCACTCTCAAATCCGTGATCAAGAAAGCTGTGGTGGATTTCGTTCATTCTAATATTATTTGTCTCTTTGGTATCCCAAGTACCATCATCACTGATAATGCGGCAAATCTGAACAGTCATTTAATGAATGACGTGTGTGAAAGATTCAAGATCATGCATCAAAATTCCACGCCTTACCGACCAAAGGCAAATGGTACGGTTGAAGCAGCTAATAAGAATATCAAGAAGATCCTTAGGAAAATGATACAAGGATCTCGTGATTGGCATGAGAAGTTATGTTTTTCTTTGCTAGGATACCGCACAACTGTGCGCACTTCCATAGGTGCGACCCTATATTCATTGGTATATGGAACTGAAGCAGTCATACCCGCTGAAGTTGAAATACCATCCCTCAGGATCATTGTGGAAGCAGAGATTGAGGACACAGAGTGGGTCAAAACCCGATTGGAACAGTTGTCGTTCATTGACGAAAAGAGGCTCAATGCAGTTTGTAACGGTCAATTGTATCAGCAAAGAATGGCCAGAGCCTACAACAAGAAAGTGCGCCTCCGCGACTTGAAAGAAGGGCAATTAGTCTTGAAAAGAATCTTTCCTCATCAGGAAGAAGCTAAAGGGAAATTTGCTCCAAATTGGCAAGGGCCATACCTGGTAAAGAAGGTATTGCCAAATGGCGCCTTGTACCTTACAGATCCGGAAGGCAGGACAACTGAAATACCCGTCAATGCAGATGCGGTCAAGAGGTACTACATTTGATTTCAAGATGGCTTTCAAATCGGGATGAATGCAAGGCTTTTGTTCTCTTTTGCTCTCCCAAATTGTATCCCTTATTAGCACTTTGAACATTGTACTTTTGAGACATGTTCTCAGTTGGAATCAATGTAATTGTACCAAAATGAAATGAAACTGAAAAGCATCAAAAGAAACCTGGGCGTTTGCCTAGAGCTACGTCTGACCTGATTCCTCTCAAAAGGATACGTAGGCAACCATTTTGGTGCGGTCACAATAAGAGAAAATTCCTCTTTCCCTGTTTTCTTTTATTGACGCAAAACTTGCCTCCAAGTTTGCGGCCAACATCAAAGGAAATTTAGATCCCCATTTTATGCTAAACTGGGGCAGAAGTTTGTTTTTATTTTATTTCATAAATAAAATAAAATAAAAACAAACTTCTATTTTTGTAACATTCATTCACATGTTTCCTGAGATTGTCTGGCATACCAGTCTCGAAGTCAAGGAAGAAAACAAAGCGCCCCAGTTTATTCTAAACAGTTAGTCGAGGATTGTTTCTGTTGTAAATTGAATTGAAAAAAAAAAGGGAAAAAAAAAGAAGTCTTGCCGGTGAAAACCTGAGAAGGCGCCGCAAGACAAACAGTGAGGCAAAAGATTAAAGAGAGAGGCTAGTTGGCGAAAACCTGAAAGGGCGCTACTAGTCGACTTGAGAGTCACCTCAACTTGGTTATTGGTTTGATATCTTCCGTGGATCAACTCTCAACAAACAAGTGGCACTGGTCGAACGAGGTCATCCAAGATACATGTCATGATCATCAAGGCCGCCAGTATATTGCCAGATAAGTTTCCCTCTTCAGAAAGACGTTCCCTCCCCAAACAACTTTCGCCCTTAAACTTTTTTTATTTCCATTTTGTACATCTTGCATCACCATTAATTCCTCGCCATTTCGGCGCTAACCTCCCATGAGCAACAAAAGAAAATTGCAAAACTCTGTCTTTCAGGATTCAGGTTTAATTCCAGCGAGCAGGGCACACCCTTGACAATGGAAAAGTTCTCAGCAAGTCATGATCAACATTGATGATTGGAGCCCACATCAGGCCGGAAGGACGACGTACCAAAATTGTATCATGAAGAGTGGACATGTTTGGAAAGAGCTTTAGGCGTTGTTCATCCCATATTACTGTGAAGAATAGAACAAGAGTCACTAAGCTTATTTGCAAGATCCGAAACAGGGTGTATCCACGATGCAGAAAGTAAGTGTGACATTTGTTATGTTGCCAAGAAAGAGCTAGGACCACTTGAATTGGGGGTAGTTGCGCCAGATATCAGACGGAACTCCATTCTCTCTTCGAGTCAATTCCCGCTAAAAGACAGCGTCATTTCTTTTCCATATCAAGATCTGCTAAAATATAGCGATCATTTCCTTTTCGAGTCAGTCTCGCTCAAAGATAGCGTCATTCCCTTTCTATGTCAAGATCTCGCTAAAAGATAGCGATCATTTCCTTTTCGAGTCAGTTCGCTCAAAGATAGCGTCATTTCCTTCCCATGTCAAGATTTGCTAAAAGATAGCGATCATTTCCTTTTCGAGTCAGTTCGCTCAAAGAAAGCGTCATTTCCTTTCCATGTCAAGATCTGCTAAAAGATAGCGATCATTTCCTTTTCGAGTCAGTTTCGCTCAAAGATAGCGTCATTTCCTTTCCATGTCAAGATCTACTAAAATATAGCGATCATTTCCTTTTCGAGTCAGTTTCGCTCAAAGATAGCATTATTTCCTTTCCATATCAAGATCTGCTAAAAGATAGCGATCATTTCCTTTTCGAGTCAGTTTCGCTCAAAGATAGCGTCATTTCCTTCCCATGTCAAGATCTGCTAAAAGATAGCGATCATTTCCTTTTCGAGTCAGTTCGCTCAAAGATAGCGATCATTTCCTTTTCGAGTCAGTTTCGCTCAAAGATAGCGATAATTCCCTTTTGCGTCAGCTTCGCTAAAAGATAGCGATCATTTTCCTTTCAAGTCAGTTTTGCTAGAAGATAGCACTCACATTTAGTTCAAGTCATTTGCGCTCAAAGATAGCAACCACTTCCTTTTCAAGTTAGTCCTGCTCGAAGATCCCCAGCTTCAAGTCAAGACCTGGTTGAAACAGATGCGACCATTTCAAGTTTCAGATGGTGCTTGCCCCATACAACGGGCGATGGAGTTGTCTTTCAAGCAAAGATTTACCTCAAGGAAGCATGAAGATTTAGGCTAGGGATTGTAATTTTACATTTTTCCTTGTATTTCCATTCTTTGTAAAGCAACGACCACCAGCAAGCGACCAGTAATCAACAACGACAGCCTTTGTGTGTCTAAGAGTGTCTAGTATCAGCCCCAAGTGTGTCTAGAAGAGTCTCTAGTTTGTCTTAAGTAGTCTAGAGTGTCCAGGGTTGTCTTAGTGAGTCTAGTCGAGTCTAGTATCTGTTTGAATGCGGTAGTCCCAGCTACCGCACGTAAGGAACTACACTGACCTGATTCCTTAGTCAGGGGATATGTAGGTAACCTTGTTATCGGTTAGAACCGAAATTCAGGGTACGGTCACCATTTTTGCAGAGCATGCTCTCGGCTAGAACCGAAAAGCCAAAATTAGTTGTCGATTACTTCTTTGTCCGAAAACTCTTCGGGTTCCCGAACAAAGAGGGGCAGCTGTAATCACCTAATTTTGGCACCGAATTCATAAAATTTGCTCAAAAGAAATATGAAAATGCTAAAATTTACTTATTTTGTGTTTAATTATAATTTTACGTTTTAATTGTGATAATATTGTAATTTTGTGTGATTTTAATTCTAGCTAATTTGTGTACGCCTTCAATAAAGTAGACTTTTAATAGCCATTTGTAGAAAAAATAACAGCCCAATTCCCATGACCCACCAGCCCAATTATTTCTTTGGCCCGTCCAACATTGTTGTATCTCCACCGTTGGATCATCCATGATCCAATGGCTATCCTCATTCCCCCTTTTTGCCTATATAATACCTAAAATTACTCATTTCCCTCACACACACCCTAAAGCCTCTTGGCTTGGGGAAACTCTGCCCGTTTTTACACAGGCCACCGGAAAACCACTGCTCCACCGTGCTCAGCCGCGGCACCACCACTGTGCCGCCGGTGGCCGGAAAATTTAGCAAAATACACCATTGGAAAGATCTCGACCCCCCCCCCCATTCCCCCCCCCCCCATTCCATTTCTCAACTTATTTTCTTCAAAATCTAAGCCGTTTGTCGTAGATCGGACTTTGAAAAATGGGCTCCGGCGACTATTTGACTTCCTCCGATGAACCCATACATTTTTGGACTCCTCTCGCTATCCTCAACTCGATTATGAAGGTATTTTCCCAACCCTCCATTTTTTTTTTCTCTTTTCCCTCCCCGCTTCCCGTTTCCCTTTTCTTTCCCGTTTCTGTTTTTTCTTTCTCTCTCCTTTTTCTTATTTTCGTTTCGTTTCGTTTCGTTTTCTGTTTCTATTATGGCGTGTGAGCTGTTTTATGGAGCTGTGATGAGACGATGTGGGGATCTTGGGGGAGAGGCTGTTTTACTGTTTGAAAAGGCGTGGCAAGAACGCTGTAGTGATTGGCGAGGGTATGTGATGGCATTGCAGCATACTTGGTGTGTATGTGTGTGTGTGTGACTGTAGCAGAAGCGAGGCAGCAATGGTGACGAGCGAGGTGGTGTAGCGATGATGTCGTAGGTGCTGTGATTGATTGTGTGTGAGGACGAGGGGTTGTTTCAATTTATTGGTGGCGACACGAGGCAGTCGAGGCGACGTTTGCACAGGCAGCAGGGCAACGGGCTTGGGGCTGTTTGTAGCAGTGTTTGGATAGCGAGGTGGTGCTACTGCCACTTTGTGATAGTTTGGCATTGGCATGTGGTGATGATTCTGTGAGACGAGGTAGTAGTGAGGCAGCAGTCTTGTAGTGGTGATGACAATGGGGACAAGCAGTGACGCAGCAGGGGCATCGTCGCCGCAGCAGTTTAGACGCAGCGGCTATGGAGTTTGTCCACGGGTTAGAAAAGTAGACCTTGCTCTCTTCTGTTTGTTTTTAGTGTCGTTAAAGCTTTAGTCGCAGTTTTAGCATGAGAAGTACCATTGAAAATGAATTTGAATCATATTGTATGTGCAAGTGATTTTAGTTTGAATAAAAGCAATGAAGTTTTTGCCTAAAGTACAATGTCCTTGGTTATTAATCAAGCAAACTTGAATGGACCTTTTGAGTTGATATAAGTCTTTTGTTCTGTTTCTAATGAGAGCTTTAAGCCGTCCGAAGTGCAAAGCTATGTGTGTAAATCTGAATCTGTTTGTGTAATGAATCTGTTTGTGTATGGATCTGTTTAATTTGAAGGATTTGAAGCATTAAGCTGGGTAAGTAAAGAGATGCTTTAGTTTTGTTGTTTAAACTTCTGTTTGGTTTTAGTTTGGATGTTGTCCAAACTTAGTTTAGCTACTTAGGAATTAGTTTTTTGACATGTTAGACAAAATTAGGAGCTGGGAGAATTTTAGTTTAATTTTAAGTTTAATTTGGTCTTCTTAGTTAGTTTGGGGGCTGATTTAGTTTGTTTGGTTGAGTCCTAGTCTTTCTAGTTAATGTAATGAGTATTGGGGGTCCTTTTAAAGGACCCTACTTGTATTATTTCAGCTTTTAGGACTGTTTTAGGGGGCTGTAACAGTGGCTATAACTGCTGTACTTTTGTTGAAAAATATGGACTAAGTACACTCAAGTATAGGGGTGTGGGCTTGTACTTTTGTACAAGTCCACACCCCACCTTTTAGCCCCACCTTTTAGCTATAAATAGAGGCATTTACTACCCTCTTTAAGAGACATCTACCTGCTGAAAACATACAACAACCTCTGAAATTGAGAGAAAAAGAGAGCAAGATACTTGAAAAAAAAAAGGTTAAGTTTGAAAAAAGAGATTTAGAACCAAAAGCCTTTATACCTAGGGTCTTTTGGGGTATAAATCTACTAGTTCTAAGAGTTAAATAGAGGAGTTGAAGGGCTGTTTTAGTGGCTGTTCTGTTTGGTCCTGGTTGGTTTTGTTTCATTTGCTTTTGGCTTGGAATTTTCGGCACAAGGTAAACACAAATGAACCTTGTATTTATTTGGAGTTTATTTGACTATGAAATGAGATGAATCAGCATGTTCTAATGGCCTAAAAAGTCTACTTATGTGCTATTAGTTAAGTCTTTAATTAACTAATTGTTGTGCTAAAACAAGTTGAAAAATACTGTTCTATAAGACTAGCCTTTTTACTTGTTAGAAATATTCATGTCACTTGCAGTTCATGTATTACATCTTCCTAACTCCATTGAAGCATCGAATTAAGCACTATTCTCGACGATAATGTGCACTTACTCTATGGATTCTGTATTGATAATAACTTCTTTCCTTATGTGGAGCGTACAATAAGAAAATACACTAGTATTATTGTAATAGTGAGCAGGTTTTTTTATACTAAAAATTTTAGGTCTATTAATTATTTCAGCAACATTTTATTTTCTCTAAAAAAAAAAACAGCTTAATTATGCAAAGTTAAACTTTCTGCAAATTTAGCTAGGCAAATTTAGGATCTAAACCATGAACCTTGAGAGTATTAATTTGAGCTTAAAAAGGGAAATGTTAGAATGGATATAATTGGTTCAAGCTGATTCGCATAAACAGACTCGTTTCTTTTTTTGGAAAGAAATGGCATACTTTAGCCGTGACAAAACTTTGCAATTTTGTCAAACAGAGTACGCACTAAACTTTGCAAAAATGGTTTCACTTTAACAAATAACCCTTTACTTTAGTAAGCAGCCACTTTATTTGAATAACGTATCTTGTAGCAATCAGCATATATTTGACAATTTTTTAATCCAGCCCATTAAGCCCATTATTTTGACAAACAGCCACTGCTTGCACAATAAGAGTAAAAAATATGATAATTTTTGCAAATGATTTTTACGGCGGCTTATTAATGCAAACAGGCCAGCACATTGATGAGTTTGATTAAAATTGAGCAAGCGTTATTCTTATAAACAAAATAACTAAACTAGCTTATTAATGCAAACGGGTTAATCCAGTATGATTTTGGTAGACAACTCATTTTTTTTAAAAAAAAAAGAGCCTCATTGAAGTTAATTAAATTCTTTTAAAATAGACCAGTCCTTCGCGAGGTTGGAAATGCGTAATATATTTTATCAATTATGAATTAAAGTGTAAATTCGTCCGATCCTCTGTGAGGTTGGATACGAATAACAGATTTAAATTTTTCTGAATCAAAGTTTAAATTCAAATCAACGGCAAAAGATAACAACCATATTTAATAAATTAAAATTACGACAATAAAGCAACTGTGCTTGGCACAGGACTCGAGGGTGCCTAATACCTTCCCGAGAGTCAACTGAGAACCGTATCCGAATCTCTAACGCAGACCATTAGACGAGTCAAAGGTGTTCCAAGGTACTTTCTTGTGACTTGGCACACCTTAAACTATGTCAAGTGGCGACTCCGAGTTCTCTAAATAATTTTGTACCTTTTTGAACACCAGTCACGAGCCTTTAAATAAATAAACTCGCACCGCAGTCAGTTAAATAATTTTTTAGGGCGTGACAGAGGTTTGTGGAGAAGTTCTCCACTATTGCAGGTCTCCTGACTCACCTGACTTAGAAGGTGGTTCAATTTCGATGGTCCGATGAGTGTGAGACGAGCTTCCAAAAGCTCAAGGCTTTATTGACTTCAGCTCCAGTGCTATCTCGTCCTTCTGGCACGGTTGGATTTGTAGTCTATTACGATGCATCCCGTCTGGGTCTTGGATGTTTTCTTATGCAGCATGGAAGGGTGATTGTTTATGCTTCCAGACAGTTGAAACCAAATGAAATAATTATCCAACTCATAATCTAGAGTTAGCAGCTGTGGTCTTCGCTCTGAAGATTTGGAGGCACTATCGTTATGGCAAACCCTGAGGTGTATACCGATCACAAGATCTTGCAGTATCTCTTATCTTAAAAGGATCTTAATGGCCGACAACGGAGGTGGCTTGAGTTAATTAAAGATTATGATCTCGTCATCCGCTATCATCCTAGGAAGGCGAATGTGGTAGCAGGTGCTTTGAGCAGGAAGTCCATGGGCAACTTGGCTTTTCTTTATGCTGATATGCGACCTTTGGCTCGAGAGTTGCAGTCCCTTGGCGACTCCGGAGTGAGATTTCTTCACCCAGACTCCAGTCGAGTCTTGGCATGTATTGCAGCTCAGTGTTCCTTAGTCAGTCAGATTAAGGGAAGACAGTTCGAGGATCTTCATTTGCAGGAGTCTTGGCATGTATCGCAGCTCATTTTTCCTTCGAGCATATTCAGATGGTGTTCTTCGATTTAATGGCCGACTCTGTGTACCTGATGTTGGAGATCTGAGGCAGTCAGTGCTCCGCGAGGCACATAACTCCAATATTCAATTCATCCTGGCATTACTAAGATATATCAGGGTCTCCGAGAGCTATATTGGTGGAAGGGGATGAAGAGGGATGTTTGATTATGTGTCTCGTTGCTTAAATTGTCAGCAAGTTAAGTTCGAGCACCGAAGACCGGCATGGTTAGCTCAGAAATTACCTATTCCCGAGTGGAAATGTGAGCATATCATTATGGATTTCGTGGTTGGTCTGCCAAAGACCCTATGGCGCCATGATACGATTTGGGTTAGTGTGGACAGACTGACTAAATCAACTCACTTTATCCTTGTGAAGACTATTGAGATTCAGCTTAGAGATTGGCTCGGATTTTCATTGATCAGGTGGTTAGGATGCATGGCACTCAAGTGTCTATCATATCCGATCGTGTTTCCAAGTTTACTTCCCAGATCTGGAAGTCTTTCAAAGAGAGTTAGGAGCCAGGTGATGGTCAGTCCGAGCCGATTATTAAGATTCTAGAGTATATGTTGAGAGCTTGTGCATTGGACTTCGGAGGCCACTGGGATGATCATTTGGCCTTAGCAGAGTTTTCTTATAATAATAGCTATCAGTTCTCTATTCAGATGGCTCCATTTGAGGCCTTGTATGGTTGTAGATGTCGTTCCCGTATCGATTGGTTCGAGTCTTGAGATATGGAGGTGATGAGTTTAGAGATGGTTCGAAAGACTCTGGATGTTGTTTGTGTTATTTAGGATCGTCTGTAGACCACTCAGAGTAGACAAATTTCATACTCAAACTGGAGGAGCCGAGAGTTAGAATTCGAGGTCGACGACACGGTATTTCTGAAAGTGTCGCCGATGCATGGTATAAAGAGATTTAGGAGGAAAGGGAAGCTCAGTCCCAGATTTATTGGCCATTTCCGTATCGAGAAGTGTATTGGTAATGTGGCTTATCGTCTTGATTTGCCAGCTTCTATGCCAGTTCATCCGGTGTTCCATGTGTCGATGCCTCGGAAGTGAATCTGGGATCCTCCCAAAGTGATTGAGTTAGATTCTGCTCAGCTAGATGTGAATCTAGCCTATGAGGAGTTCCTAGTTGCCAAAGAGGTCTAGAAGCTTCGTTTGAAGCAGATTCCGATGGTTTGAGTGCGATGGCATAATCGTCCTCGCAAAGAGGATGCTTGGGAGCTTGATTCTAGTATCTTGGTCTCTAAAGCTTAAGAATTCTTATCATTGTTTATGATTCTCGTTCCGTAATGGTGTAGTAATATCTGATAAAAAGTCATTGAAATTTGGTGTAAGCGTTCTCATTAATTGTGGGAAATCTAATCTAAATTTTGGCTCGTTCGAGGACGAACGAGAGTCTAAGTAGAGAAGAATAAAACGACCTTAGGTAGTCGCTTCAGGAATTAAAACTCCAATTGGCATGCCAACCGTCGTGAAAGCTATGTACGGTCCATTAATACCTGCTGTAAAATTTGAGCTGATTCGGACCTCGTTTGGTAGGATTTTTTAGAAGGTTTTTGTTTCACTTGTCGGTAAAGCTTAAAAGAGGTTTTCGAGCTCGATTTGAATAAATGAGCTCCGATTCGAAATTCAAAAGTTGTGTTTGGCTTGTGTGGTCATTTGTGACCTGTCGAACTTTCGAAAGTGAATTTCGAGATCGTTTGGTCAGTTTTTCTAAAATTCTGAAAGTTAAGAAATCGACCTCTTACGTATGAGCCGTATCTTGAGTTCTGGAGATCCGATATGAGTTCCGGGTTTGAGAGCATGTCACACAACACAAGTCTTGAATGACTTGTGTGATAATTTAAGGGTCACTCTGAGCCTTGTAGGGATCCGTTTGGACCCGAATTGCAGACTAGTAGTTGTTGGTGCGAAAAAAATATGCATTTTTTTTTACTGCAACAGCTTACAAAGGGGTATAAAAAGTGGATTTTCAACCTATTTTACTCCTAACTAAATTTCAGTCACTTTCAATCAATTCTAAGGTGAAATTGAAGTGCCAACCAGCCTAGAACCATCAGGTATCATCATATAATCTTCTAATTTCATTAATTCATAGTTCTTAGCTAGAATTTCTTGAATTAAATTGGAAAATTGAGTTAGGGCCTTAAAAATTATGAAATTGGAGAATTTAATGAAATAAATTTGAATATAAAAATCAATGATATCATTGGACTCGCGGGATTAAGAAGAGTCCGAAAATATATAGCTTATGGGTTTTCGGCAAAGCACTGCTCAGGGGTATTTTAGTAATTTTTTTTCTTTCACCTTCTAAAGGTTAAATACTCTTTCTTCTTGGCACTTATAAGTGAGAATATATTTCTTTGGCATAGAAAAGAATTATTTTGAGGGACATCAGACTTGAAAAGAAGTCGTCCAGTAGCTATTCTAACCTAGGACTTAAGATAGGTGATTTTATTCGCTTCTTTGACGGCCTTTGGCCTTTTTGATAATCTATTCACGCATTGTTTACATGAATTGCTGCCGACAGGGAATACTTACTACACCACAACTTTGTTATGTATTTTCTAGTTATGTTTCTTGATTCCTAGGCTGTTATGTCGTCTGAGGACAGGAGGATTCCGCCTGCTCCTTGCATCATATTGAGGGTAGGAGGATTCCACCCTGGAGTATGAGGATTCTGCTCCATTCATTGAGCACATGTGACCATATTGTATTATGTTGCATTCATCTCATAACCTTGTATGTCTTTGCTACCTGTGTAAGACTACTACTTGCCCATTTGTGCAATGTTTATCTATTATATGTCGTTACTTTCTGTTTTCCTGGCTCCATTGACTATTTTTCGAGTTAAATAGTTATTCCTCGCCTATTGAGTCCTTATGACTCACTCCCTACCTATTTCTTATTTTGTACTTTTGTTTCGGCAGATTCCGCTCCAAGACCCAGCCAGCGGCATGAGTGAGGAGCGAGGTGATTTCAGCTGTCTGCGGTGTCCAAGCTTGTTCGTTGAGGTCACCAGCTATAGATGTTATTATTATGTCTCATTTTTGTTCCCTTCGGGAAATGTATATATTTTTTTTGTCATCTTAGCTGTCTGATTTGGGAACCTCTAGACCTTTGTATTGGGTAGCTAGCTGCATTTTTGTGCAGCTTTTAATATTTGTGTTATATATCGCTTTGAGTCCTTTATGTCTTGTTTAAGATTCTTCTATCTCTTTATGCTGAGTTAAA
Source organism: Petunia x hybrida (assembly GCA_037355625.1). Lineage (NCBI taxonomy): Eukaryota > Viridiplantae > Streptophyta > Magnoliopsida > Solanales > Solanaceae > Petunia > Petunia x hybrida. The sequence continues at coordinate 1,677,796 of JBBBVM010001054.1, read as the reverse complement.
TTTTAGAGGGTTCGCCCGACGGGTCTAGGGGAGGTTATCGGGTGCCCGCACGGCTTATCCGAATATTTGGGTCGTGTCATCATAGCATAATCATATGATTTTCTTTTTTATTCTTTCTATAATTAGGATTCTATGTACATGTATTTATATCTTTCATTTATTGGAATAATACATAATGTGTTCTCCTAAAATACCTTGTTAAGATACACATATTTTACCTAAATTAGATCTAGCAACGATTTAGTATCTTTACTTAGATTTTTTTAGCCATCTCCCTCAGCTACTCTCTATCAGTCGTTGCCTCCCTCTTCATCTTCCCTCTTTGCCCTGCTCTCCTCTATTCATTTTGGCGCCTTATCCTTTTCATCTTATTCTTTAGTTTTTTTATTAAAAAAAAAATAAGATAGTTTTGCTATAGATGTATAAACACCATATTTTATTAAATATGTATAGACAATATGTATACTTATATAATAGGGCACAATCACAAAATTGAGTGTATATAGTATGGATCTGAGTTCATATACTACGTATAACTGAGTGTACACACTATGTATAACGGAAAAAATTGATAGTAGACATTGAGAAATTGAATGTATATACTATGTATGAGAAAATCGGTCGTATACATTGTAAAATCGATTATGTACCTTGTGTATTAGCTAGTTAAATTTTGGCTAAAAAATAAGAACCAACCAAATATAGTCAGCTTTGACCGGGCGGCTATTTATATTATTACCCCTTATCAAAACACTATACATATATACTGCAAAGCGGATACTCCCTTTCGCCTTCTTGTTATAGTGTACAGTAGTAGTACTATATATAATATCCTTCAATTTCTGCTGTAAACTACGCAAACAAGTAGACTGAAGCAGTAGCAGCAAATAGTTCAACCAATCAATATTTAACTTTATGTGTCATGAGCTTCAAATTTAGTAACTAAATTTACTTCTTAAATAAAATAATATGAAATCAATATTTAACTTTATGTGTCATGAGCTTCAAATTTAGTAACTAAATTTACTTCTTAAATAAAATAATTTGAATTAATTCATATGTAGTATATCAAAAGAAACAGCTGAAATATATGATCTTAATCCTAATATTGCTGGTTTTAATTCAATTAATGTTGTAACTTCAAATTCAACTCATAAGTAGTCTCTAGTTGGTGTCGACAAATAATAATTTATCAGGTGTTTAAGTTCTAGACGACACAGTGCAAAAAAATATTTACACATCCAGTTACTTACATGTAGATTTTTTAATAAGTATCTAATCCTAATTGATAATTCAATAAATAATAGTAACTAACCTTCTATCCCAAGTAAAAACATATACAATGTAAAAAAGGATCTTCACATGTTTGTGCATACAAGTTACTCCCTCTGTTTAAATTTACCTGTCCAAGTCAACTTTGCACTCCAAACAAGACAAATAAGAAAAATTAAATTGGACAAATTTACCCTTATTTATTGTACTTAATTTAATTATTATAATCACCTAATAGTTAGAGCCAAAACAACCAACAATAAGGAGTACTGATTTGAATTCAAGGTTTTGACCATTTAATGTCAAGGGTAAAATAGGAAAAACATAGCTAATTTTATCTTGAATTGCTAAAAGGACAAGTAAATTAAGAATTTGACTTTGCCAAAATTGGACAAGTAAACTTAAACGGAGGGAGTAAATCATAATATCAAAACTTATAGTATGTAAAAAAGGGAATGGGATCCTCTCCATTAGTATTTGGTGCAATATTATTCAATACGATTATAAATTAATGCCATGTGTCTACCTACGTAAGTCATGGATGAGATTATTTTATTACTAATTACTAAACAACTAAATATGGTAACGTAATTTAATACAAAGTTATATTTTAAAAAGATACTATGGCCTAGACGACAGCCGTTTACATAACGATCATCATTTCTAGAAAACGTAGGGCTCACCGTGATTCACATATTAAAGAAATAAAAATTAATCTAGATTAATTATAAAAATAAATATAGAAAATATGATCGAGGGGATAAAAATTACTTGACATTTTAATTGGCAAAAATGTCCATGCCTTCATCTTATGCGAGCATTCAGAGTTTTCTATGAGTGGTGAGAAATATCATACACCGTTAATGTGCACTGCCGTTGAGGTTATTCTATTTTTTTTTTTTTTTAATTTGGTTAAGATTACACTATCATATTTAGTTGTTTAGTAATAAAATGATTTCATCCATAAATTAAGTAGGTTGACACATGGCATATCTATAGCAGTATTGAATAATATTGCACCAAATAGGTGATTCCACATTATTTGCGGATATAACTTAAATAATAGTATAAAATTATATTTTCAGAAAAAGGAGAATCCTTGTCTATTATAAACATCCTTTCTAATTTTCACAAGATACTAGTTTCTATGAATGTGATCGCACGTTGATACACTAACTGGAGGAACCATAAATTTATTTAGATCATAATAAAATCAGTTCATTAACGAAACAGCCCAAAATGCATTTGAATACAATTTGACACAATAATAGAACTTTTTGAATGAGCAATAATAAGGTTATAGGCTCAGCCGAAATCAACCAGCTATTTAAAATATGCTCAGTGACTCTTTTACTCGGAAGAAATAGATTAGAACTTGCAATAAAAATTATAACATAGCACTTAATGTCTCTATCAAGCAAATAACGATATATATATATATATATATATATATATACCTCGTTCTTTTCAAGAGTTGCAAGAAAACTAATTTCCCCTTTCGTTTCCCAAGTGCATTCGAAAAAATCTCCATATACAGTGCAGTTATATGCTATAAGTGTATTGGGCAAAAATTGACCCACGGCGATTTGCCCCGGTCACCTAAATCGCAGCGACCGAACACGTCGCGACTAAGCAACCGCCGAAGCGATTGAGCGAGTCGCCGAAGCCTTGAAACCGAGGATGCGCTACCGAAGGCGAGCCGTGAGCTGAGCTTCGGTAACCACCACCTCGGTCAAGCAACAGGGTCAAGCCACCGGGGTCGCAAACTTTCACCTCGGTGGATTCCCCTCGGTTTGTCCGGCTTTGCAGCCCACTACTTCCCCCCCACTAACTCAGCCACTACACATCCAGATTGTGGGACGACATGGCAGCTGACAGTGGAGATCGTGGGCAAGGCTTATCTCTATAAATAGCAGCTCGTTTCATGTAATAGGGATCCAGAAATTTATACTGAAACTCTGCCCAAATTTGTACTCAACTTTTGCATATTGAAATACAGTTTATTCTCCCGCATTTTATATCTTTTTCTCGCATTATTGCAACTTTGATACGAAGAATTGCTTGTATCCGAATCCGAAATTTATTTGTGTACCTAAAAATGATTTAGGCCCATACAAATTGGCGCCGTCTGTGGGGATATAAGCAGTAACGCTTTGTTCCAAAGTTCTGCATTCGTTCTTTGTCAAAAAATTTCGATTCAACGTTATGGCCGATAACGATAACGGTGGTAATAACGGTGATCGGGTTGGCGTTCCGTTGAACCAACAGCCCGTCGCTCCCATGACAACGGAAGAATTCCAATTGTACGTTGTCACAACGCTGAGAGCTCTCCAAACTAAGCAGGATGAGCAAGCCAGCATTAACGCTGAACTTCGTGCCTCGTTAGAGGCGAGAAACAGCGCTGCCCCTAGCGGCACCCAGCCCATGGCTCCTGGTGGAGGCACCCCGCCCTTCGTTCCTACGGGCGCAACAATAGGGGGACCTCGCAACGGAGCCACGTCTGGGGGCTCGGGGAGTAACCCATCTTCCACGCCACACTTCGGGACGGTTCCCACCGCGGCAGAGACAACGTCCTCGGTCGACGTTGAAAAAATGAGTAGAGAAATCGAAGCTCGCATCGAGGCGCGCGTTGAAAAGCGCCTCGAGCGCGTACCAGGGATAAGCAAGGAGGAAGATGATCTTGACATCGAGCAGTATAGGGAGCAGCCCTATAAGCCCGAAGCAGCGCCAGCTCCAACTCCTGTGGGGTTCAAACTCACATTCCTCAAAAAGTATGATGGGACAACTGATCCCAAGGAGCATGTCAGGGAATACATGTCCATAGTAAAGAGCAACGACTTGACGTCCACACAGCTCGAGTCCATGTTCCTAAAGAAGTTTGGTAGTTCGTTGGAAAAGGGTGCTCTTCGGTGGTATTTGTGCTTGCCACCGGGGTCAATCTCCTCGTTCAAAGAACTATCCAGCGCCTTTGTCAAGGCTCACACCGGCGCGCAAAAGATCCTCCAGAGGAAGGAGGATATATGTGAAGTGAAACAATGGCCCGGCGAGCCCCTTAAAGAATTTCTCGAGCGATTCCACGCCGAGCGCATGGAATTGCCTCGGATGGATGACACCCTGGCTATCATGGCCTTTGAAAAAGGCATCAATAGCCGCAATTCTGGCGCTGCAGCTGAATTGCGTAAAGAATTGCAGCAGTATCAGGTCCTGACATGGGAGGATCTGCATAGGCGCGCTTACTCCAAAATTAGATTGGAGGAAGCGGAATTCAAAAACCGAGGTTACAACTACAACAACCGAGGTGATACTTCGAACCGCGCCGAGGCGCCACGAAATAATTCAAAGGGGAGGTATGAACTGTATACCTCACCGAGGCAACATGTCAGTCAAAGGTTGGGAAACAATCCCGGTAGCTCATACCCAACCTCTCATATAAGCCAAAGGCTCGGAGGGAAGGTTCAAACCAACATGAACCAAAAGAATCCCTCGGGCCCCGCTTCGGTCCCAAGAAAGGATCTTCCTCGGATCCAGGATTATAATTTCAACATATCGACCTCGGAGCTGGTCGATGTTGTCAAGGGGACAGCCGGGGTAAGGGTTCCAAAAGATATGAGGACCCCGGCGGACAAAAGGGACCACAATCTGCGTTGCGAATTTCATGCGGATTATGGCCATAGAACCGAGGACTGCAAGGCTTTGCACCTCGAGGTAGCCCACTTACTGAAGAAAGGAGTTCTGGCTGAATTCCTTACTGACAAGGGGAAGGATAATTTTTCAAAGAACCGAGGCGATGGGCAACCGCCTCGGGCCCCGCCTCCGGACAGAGTAGTCAACGTCATCACCGGGGGGTCCGAAGTGAATGGTGTGAACTTCGCCGCGGCGAAGAAATTTGCTAAGCTCTCCATCACCATGGAGAAGAGGACCCGAGTTGGAGGCTCGGGTAAAGATATAGTGTTTGATGAATATGACTGTGATGGGATGATGTTCCCCCACCACGATGCTCTAGTCATCATGCTGAGGATTAACAACGCCGACATCAAGAGAGTCTTGATCGACCCTGGCAGCTCAGTAAATATCATCAGCTACGGGGCCGTGAAGCAGATGTGGCTGAAAGGGGAAATCATCCCCAAATCAACAGTGTTGGCTGGTTTTAACAACTCAACGGAGAAGACGTTGGGCGAGATCACGCTAAAAACCTTCGCCGAAGGAGTTACCAAAGAGACACTGTTCCAAGTCATGCCCGAGGATCTGGCTTACAATGTGATCCTCGGAAGGCCATGGATCCACTCCATGGAAGCTGTTCCTTCCACTTTACATCAAGTGATCAAATTCCCAACGCCTTGGGGAGTTCGGTCGATTAAGGGAGAGCAGCGAGTAGCGAGGGAATGCTACTCGGTCGCATTAAAAAGTGGAGTCGCCCCGAGCGGGCCAAAGAAATAGCAACCAACACAGCCGGGGTCAAGCGAGGCGAACCTCCAAAGCGAAGTTGAAAAGATCCCGGCATGCGTGCAAGAACCTCGGAAGCAAAAAGCCGAGGACTCCACCATCGAGGAGCTGGACTCTTTCACTCTCATGAAAAAGTTCCCCGAGAGGAAAGTACACATCGGCTCGGAGTTGGACCCGAAGTCAAAAGAGGCGATCATGGAAGTTTTAAGGTCCAACCATGACTGCTTTGCCTGGGCTCATTCAGACATGACGGGTATCGACCCGGAGATCATGACTCACAAGCTGAATGTAGATCCAAAGTTCACCCCAGTGAAACAGAAGAAGAGACCTCACGCCGGGGTGAAAAAGAAGGCGATCGAGGATGAAACCACGAAGTTGCAAGAAAATGGTTTCATAAGGGAGGTCAAATATCCCGAATGGCTGGCAAATGTGGTAGTTGTGCCGAAGAAGAATGGCAAGTGGAGAATGTGTGTAGATTACACCGATCTGAATAAAGCTTGCCCCAAAGATTCTTATCCATTGCCACAAATCGACAGGTTAATAGACTCCACGGCTGGACACAAACTATTAACTTTCTTGGATGCGTATTCGGGCTACAATCAGATCCTCATGGACCCCGAGGACGAAGAGAAGACCTCGTTCATCACTGACCGAGGCACCTTCTGCTATAAGGTGATGCCCTTCGGGCTGAAGAACGCTGGGGCGACCTACCAAAGGTTGGTATGTCGCATGTTTAAAGTATACATCGGGAAGTCTATGGAGGTCTACATAGACGACATGATCATCAAATCGATCCAAATAGAGGATCATTTGAATCATCTGAGGGAAGCTTTTGCTGTGTTGACACAATATGGTATGAAATTGAACCCTGAGAAGTGCGCCTTCGGCGTAGGATCAGGCAAGTTCTTGGGTTTCATTGTCTCCGAGCGGGGAATCGAAGCCAACCCAGATAAAATCAGAGCCATTGAAGAAATCCCCGAGGAGCTTACCGGGGTAAAAGAAGTTCAACGCTTAACTGGCCGAATCGCTGCCTTGAGTCGCTTTATCTCGAGGTCCTCGGAGTGATGCCACAAATTCTTCTCCATTTTGAGAAAAAGCAATCACTTCGAGTGGACGCCGGAGTGCAAACAAGCGTTGAAAGATTTGAAGCAATATTTGGCTAACGCACCGTTGCTTGCCAAGCCAAAAGAAGGTGAAACATTGCTAGTCTACTTGTCAGTGTCCGAGGTGTCGGTGAGTGCTGTGATGGTTCGGGAAGAAGATGGCAAGCAACAGCCAATTTATTATGTAAGCAAGACACTCCTCGACGCTGAAACCAGGTATCCACATCTGGAGAAACTAGCTCTCGCTTTACTCATTACTGCTCGAAAACTACGGCCCTATTTTCAATGCCACCCAATAGCTGTAGTTTCAACCTTCCCTTTGAGAAATATTTTGCATAAACCAGAGTTGTCGGGGAGGTTATCAAAATGGGCAGTAGAGTTAAGTGAATATGACATCACCTATCAGCCTCGGACCGCCATTAAGTCTCTAGTCTTGGCAGACTTCGTGGCAGATTTTAGTGTTGGAATCTTACCCGAGGCTGAAAAAGAAAATGCCGAAGCTAAAGGAACAACCCCGGGCTTATGGATACTCTATACCGATGGGGCAACAAATTCCAAAGGCTCGGGGTTAGGCATAGTCTTGAGAGCACCCACCGGGGAGAAAGTCAGGCATTCGGTTCGATTCAAGAAGGTAACCAACAACGAGGCAGAATATGAGGCAGCCCTAGCAGGTCTAGAGTTGGCCAGAGAAATGGGGGTTGAAAGAATCGAACTAAGGTGCGACTCACAATTGGTGGTGAACCAAGTCCTCGGTGATTACACGGCTCGTGAGCCCAGAATGCAATTGTACTTGGATCGGGCGCAAAGGATCTTGGCCCAATTCCAAGAGTGGCACGTTAAACAAGTGCCTCGGGAGGAGAATACCGAGGCTGATGCCTTGGCGAATCTCGGTTCGGCTATTGATGAAGCTCACTCGGGGACTGACTCGGTGGTTCGGCTATTATCTGCGCAAATGAGAGAGATGAAGCTACAAGTCAATTCGGTGGACAACCGATGGGATTGGCGGAGTAAGTTCATCTCCTACTTCGACTCGGGGACTGTCCCCCAAGATAAGAAAGAAGCGAAGAAGTTAAGAACGCAAGCAGCCTCGTATCACATGATCGAGGGCAATCTATACAAAAGGTTGTATTGCGGCCCGATGGCCAAATGTTTGGGTCCCGATGAGGCAAGATACGTGATGGCTGAAGTGCACGAAGGCGAGTGTGGCAACCACTCGGGAGCAAAGTCCTTGGTACGTAAGCTGTTAAGAGCTGGGTATTACTGGCCCACAATCAGTACCGATGTGAGGGCTTTTGTGCAAAAATATGACAAGTGCCAACGCCATGGGCGGCTGATCCACCAACAGGCCGAGCCTCTTCATTCGGTGGTGTCGCCATGGCCCTTCATGAAATGGGGAATGGACGTTGTTGGACCATTGCCCAAGGGAAAAGGTGGTGTTCGTTTCATCCTAGTATTGACTGATTACTTCACCAAATGGGTGGAAGCAGTGGCTCTCACCGAAGTCAAGAAAAAGCAAGTAATCGACTTCATCAAAAAGAACATCATCTATAGGTTCGGTGTCCCAAAAGAAATTGCTTGCGACAACGGCAAACAATTCATGGGAACTATTATCACCAACTTCTTCAAGCAGTGGGGGATCAAAAGAATAGCTTCGACTCCCTATCATCCAAGTGCCAATGGCCAAGCCGAGTCTTCAAACAGGATCATAATTGAGAATCTCAAGAAAAGACTCGACGAGAAAAAAGGTCCTTGGCCCGAGGAGTTGCATGGGGTTCTGTGGGCCATGCGAACAACTGAAAAGAGCAGCACCGGGGAGACTCCCTTCTCACTGGCATATGGCATGGACTCCCTTATCCCCGTAGAGGTGGGCGAACCAAGTCTTCGGTACGCTCACACGACCGAGGACGCAAACCAAGAAGCAATGCGCATTGAGTTGGACCTGCTCGAGGAGAAAAGGGAACTAGCTTTGGTTCGGTTAGTTGCTAAAAAAAGGCAGATCGAAGCGTATCTCAACAGGAAAGCCAAATTCAAGGATTTCAAAGTTGGAGATTATGTGTTGAAAACCGTGAATCAATCAACCAAAGAAGAAAACGGGGGAAAGCTCATCGCAAATTGGGAAGGACCCTATAGAGTCAGAGCAATTGTTGGAAAAGGCTCTTATCAGATCGAAAGTTTGCAAGGAGAGCCCGAACCTCTGAATTGGAACATCTCCAATTTGAAGCGATACTACTTCTAGCCGAGGTAATTAGCTTTCAACTTTTTTATTTTTTTAAACAGCCCCGAGCAGAACAACGCTCCCACGGCATCAATAGAAAATGCACTAACTTACTCCTCGTTCCATCTTTTTGCTTGACCTTTTCAGGAAGCGAACCGAACTGATTCCAGTGCTCGGATCTTCATCAAGATTCACATCCGAACACTGGGGGGAGTGAGAAGGGTTGATATCGGGGTCGACATCGAGCCTCCCAACCGAAGCTTATCTGTCCGACAACCGGGGACTAACGCCCGAGGACAAGATTTAGTGCATTGTAAATTAGCCCGACAGCGGCATGATGTTAATTTACCTTCATTTTGAAATTTTACCCAAGGTCCGTTTCGACTTGGTTTTATGTACATAGCCTTTTGGCTCGTCAATATCAATGAAAATGACTTCGGTTGCACTCATTTTATCTGTGTGAATCTTTGACATTTTGAAGCCGCGCAATGCGTCGACCCGAGGGCGAGACGTCGTCCTAGGTTTGCATCGGTCAAAATTCTGTTTAAATCTTGCAAGATTAAATTAAAGTTTGCATCAAAGTGTTCGGTATACTTAAAAGGCCATTACACAAAATAAAGATGCAAGTACTTTTCATTGAAAGCCCGAAGGCTGTATATATACATTCACAAAAAGACCCGAAGGTCCAAAAGTTCAAACTTAAGAGCCCGAAGGCTTACAAAGAAGTACTGAAAGCAGCAGTTTATGCCTCGGGAGAACCACCTCCGTCCCCGGAGCCCCCTTCGGCCTCTTCATCTTCTTCCTCCTCATCATCGCCGCTCGAGGCTTCACTTGATGGGAGTTCTTCAATAATAGTTTGAGCCTCGGCTGCTTTGACCTCGGCTTTTTCAATCTCCTCATCCAAGTTGATCTCCCCGGCGCGGCACCGCTTAAGCAGCCTCAGCCGAGACTTGATGATGGCCCACCGCTTGTCGAGCTCAGCCCTTTTCACCTTAAGTGCAGCCCTATCTTTTCGATCGGCAATTTCATCCTTCAGGGCCGCAATCTGAGTATCCTTAGCTGGGAGTTTGGAAGCCTCGCCCTCTAGCTTCTTGATATGCTGCAAGTGATCTTTCAATTGCTCACGGTGCTTCTTGGCCATATTCACAGCCTCGTTTTTGGTTCGGGAAAGCTCATCATCCAACCTCGCAACTTCTTCAGCCAACCTCGAGCGCTCAGCTTGAAAGTCATCACTGAGGATCTTGATCTTGGCCTCAGAATTCGCCTCGGCTTCCTGCAGATCGGCCTGGGACTTGGCCAAATCAGCTTTCAGCGAAGCTATTTGGGCGTTGAACTTGTCCCTCTGCTGATCCCACAAGCGGGACATGCGTCGGACCTCGGCAGTCCTTGCAGATTCGACCTCGATGGCTCTTAGCGAAAGGATGAAGCCCTGAACAAAAATTGAAGAATCAAGATCAGCAACGAACCGAAGGTAAGCATTATAAGTTTTTGGTTCAAAGATTTTTGGTTCGAATTCGACAAAACTTACCCTTACGGCGTTGGAGGCCATTGTGCTGTATAGCTGCCCGGGGGTAAACTCTTGCACAAGCTTATCCTCGGTTGGTCCCAACAGAGGCGTTAGGCTTAAAAGATCCTCGGCGGTGCAAGCTAACAGATTCGAGGAGGTGGGCACCTCAAGCCTCCGATAAGACCCCATCGAGGATGAAATCCTCACGGGCTCGGAGTGTGCCCTTACCGCCCCGGCGCCAACTTGTTCTCCAAGTGCAGCTGCACTCGCCTCGGTGACTTTAGCCTTGCCTTTGGCCTTTTCCGCAGCGGCGTCAGCCCCGGTTTCTTGGCGTTCGAGGTCGATGACATCGACATCCCCTCGAGCCCGAGCCTCGGCGGCTGCATCATCCTCGGGCTCATCCACCAGTCCACGGCGCTTTTCAGCTACCGCTTCGGGCTGGCGAGGAGTCTCCACCTCGGTGCGAGGAGCCACCGGGCGAGACGGCTTCTTCGAGGTGGCCCTCTTCCACTTCACGCCTACAATGGGAAAAGAAGTCAAAACTGCTAAGAGCAACTAAAGAACAGCATTTGGCTGTATTGAACGAGGAAAAATGTTACCTTTAGACGTCCCCTGATCGGGGGCTCCCTTTGAAGTTTTCGAAGACTTGGAAGCCTTCAAACCCTTATACTCCCCGGCTACCGCAGCCAGATCATCATCTGACTCGGTTTCTTCGCCATCTTTCTTCTTCTCTTCCTTCTTCTTCTTACTCTTCTTGGTATTAATGGCACGGTTTGGGAAACCTGAGACCGAGGGAAAGAAAAGTTAGTAAAGCAAAATCCAAGTCTTAAAACAGCCCACCTATCAAAACATCGCCAAAACTTACCGTGCCTCTTGCATTGCCAACCAAACTCGGCGGCCATTTTCATCCACGTCCTCTCGGGGCGGTGGCGAGCCCCGGTCATCGCTCTGACCCAGTCAGTCAAGCCTGCCGGGGGCACGATGTCTACCTTGTTGGCTGAAGAAATGACAAAAGAGCGAAGTCAGTTAACGCAGGCTAATTACCGAGGAGTAAGATGAAAAGGGCGGCGTACTTACGTGTGTTGTTCCACCGCTCGGGAAAATCAGGCTCGGTGGATAAGACCTTGGTCTCCAACAAAATGTATCTGTCACACCAGCCCCGGTCCCCATGGTCCTCACTTTTATGGAGAAGGGCGAACTTGCCTCGGTTGTTCAGTGCCACTACCCCGGCCTTGTGAAAATAGGGGTAGTAGAGCGAGATGAGGTGTTGGAAGGTGAAGTCCACTTTAGCTTTTTTGCTTAGCCAGTCCATGCATTGGACCACCCTCCAAACGCCGGGGCCAAGTTGAGCCAGGCATAAGTTGTAGGCCCGGCAGAAGTCATCGATCACCCTGTGCACCGGGAGAGAGAAGCCGAGGGTGAAGGGATAGGTGTAAGCGAAGGACATCCCCTCGATATTGTGGCACACCCTACTTGTGGGATCGGGGATGATAACCTTTACCTCGGGCTCAAAGCGACACTCCCTCCGAACCCGCTCAACATGAGCTTGAGTTATGCGGGTCGGGGTGGTGTTCACTGGAATATTTCTATTCTTCTCTTCTTGATCGGCCGTTTGGGCTTGCAGCTTCAAGTCCTTAGTATTATCAAAGTGGGAGGGGATTATCTGATGAGGCTCGAGCTCCTGCTCGAGGGGAATAGACTGCCCCGTGGATCCCCCCTCGGCAACATCTACGCCCTCGGCACCTCTGCCCTCGGCATCGCCGTCCTCGGCGCCAACTTCCTCACCATCCCCTCCATCGTCATCGTCTCTAAGGAGGGCATCACTAAAACTGCGTAGAGCGGCGTCGTCCTCGCCTGAGGCGACCTCCTCCTCCTCCACCGCCAGCTGGCGCATAGCTCTCATTTTACGGCGCTTCACGCCCCCAACGCCCGATGATACTTCGCCGCTCTCAACCACGGCCGCGGTGGTCACTGGCGCAGTAGCGGTGGCGTCACCACTAACAACAGTTGCGGCTATGGGTGGGATTTGCACCCTCTCACCTGAGTCACTGGAATCTTGTCTAGAGATTGTGGTAGACATGATGGCAATATCGAAAATGGAAGCTTTCTATGGAATCAGGAAGTTGGGAAAGTTTTGAAAGAGTTTTTAAGCTTTTACTCGGAAGAAATAGATTAGAACTTGCAATAAAAATTATAACATAGCACTTAATGTCTCTATCAAGCAAATAACGATATATATATATATATATATATATATATATATATATATATATACCTCGTTCTTTTCAAGAGTTGCAAGAAAACTAATTTCCTCCTTTCGTTTCCCAAGTGCATTCGAAAAAATCTCCATATACAGTGCAGTTATATGCTATAAGTGTATTGGGCAAAAATTGACCCACGGCGATTTGCCCCGGTCACCTAAATCGCAGCGACCGAACACGTCGCGACTAAGCAACCGCCGAAGCGATTGAGCGAGTCGCCGAAGCCTTGAAACCGAGGATGCGCTACCGAAGGCGAGCCGTGAGCTGAGCTTCGGTAACCACCACCTCGGTCAAGGAACAGGGTAAAGCCACCGGGGTCGCAAACTTTCACCTCGGTGGATTCCCCTCGGTTTGTCCGGCTTTGCAGCCCACTACTTCCCCCCCACTAACTCAGCCACTACACATCCAGATTGTGGGACGACATGGCAGCTGACAGTGGAGATCGTGGGCAAGGCTTATCTCTATAAATAGCAGCTCGTTTCATGTAATAGGGATCCAGAAATTTATACTAAAACTCTGCCCAAATTTGTACTCAACTTTTGCATATTGAAATACAGTTTATTCTCCCGCATTTTATATCTTTTTCTCGCATTATTGCAACTTTGATACGAAGAATTGCTTGTATCCGAATCCGAAATTTATTTGTGTACCTAAAAACGATTTAGGCCCATACAATAAGTAAACTTGCGAAAGAGAAAAGAACATTCTTTCATGAATAAAACATCTAGTAAAAAAGATTTTCCAACATAACATCAAATAACCACAAGGATAAATGATACTAAAATCAAGAAAGATATAAGAATCTAACATAATGTTATCAGCCTACCTTATAGTTAAGAGTTAGCATACAGAAGGGTTTGATTTGGATGAATGGAAAAGGCTATTGTGACAATTGTTTTAAAAACAATTACAACTTAAGGAGGGAGTAGCACAACTAACCATAAGTAAATCCCAGAATAGGAGTCTGAAACGTTAATTGAAATATAGCAATGTTATGGAACAAACAAAAAAGGCATGTTGAGTTTTGAAGAAAATAAACTAAACGGTGGCAACTCTTGGAAAGAGCAATTGACATTTTTCTGCGTTAATCTTTTTAAGTAGAGCAGTAGTACAACTAACCAAAAGTAAATCTGTAACGACCCTCAAATAGTCGTTACGGGAACCGGGACCTCGATTTGCATGTCGACAGTCCCAAAAGCTCCGTTAGGTCATTTATGACCCGTCTGTGAAATCTGAGTCGAAACAGAGTCCGTTTGATAGGTTTTCGAGAAAAGGATCCGTTTATGATATTCCGGAAAGGAATTTGGGGTTTCGATAGGTCGTTTTGAGTAAATGAACCCCGATGGAAAATCCGAGCGCACCGTTAGGTCCGCCTCGTCATTTATGATATGTAGCAACCTTCAAAATTGAAAACGGACCTCGTTTGATAGGACTTTTGATAAAGTCCCCGTTTCGGAAGTTTAAAAGAGTTAAAAGAGGTTTCCGAGCTCGATTTGAGCAAATGAGCTCCGATGAGAGATCCAAAAGTTCCGTTAGGTTCGTATAGTCATTTGTGACTTGTAGCAACTTTCGGAATTGGGTTCCGAGGTCGTTTGGTTAAATTTCGCTATTTTGGCGAAAGTCGAAAATTGAACCTTTGCCGTGGGACCCACTTTTTGAGTTCTAGAGATCCGAATTGAGTTCCGTCTTGACGAGCATGTCACCCAAGTATTTTATGACTTGTGTGAAAAATTTGGGATCATTCCGAGCTTCGTAGGGTCCCGTTTTGCCCCTAAAACAGTAGAAAATCTGGTGCGACTTTTCTGTTCTGTTTTGGCGCAAACAGCCGGATAAAAGCTGATTTTCCGGCCAATCCGTAAGGAATTAGGAAAAACTCAAAACATGAACGTTGTAGCCCTTTGAGTTGTGGTTCTAATGGCACCAGTTTCAGGTTATTTGGACATTCATATCAAAAGTTATGATTTTTTTCAAAAGAAGTTGTCACAGAGGCAAAAACTGCTATAAAAAGGCCATTTCGGGCCATTTCGGTTCATAACTTATAAAAATCATTTGGTGAGCTCTTGAGGCGATTTTTGGGGTATTTATTGAAGACCCAATCATACTTACACTTAAGGTAAGCCCTTTCAATCCATCTTTATGTTGATTAACACAAGAATCAAAGGGTTGATTCTTGGAAATGGGTTAGAACCCTAGATTCTTAAGAATTGGGGAAAGACATCTAGCAAGGCTCGCATGTGGAATCTAAGTGTACTTTTGGACTCACGGGAGCGTGGGGAGTCCGGAAAAGTACATTTTGTAAATTTAGAGCTCGGCCCTACCTGGGGGCATTTTGGTAATTTTTACCCTAGGATGCCTATAGGCTTAAATAGCTATAATTGAGCACTCATATGTGCTATATCTTGTCTTAATAGACCTAGTGGGGAGTCCTTCGCGGACAAGGCGAGCGGGAAAGGAGATTCTTCCCGGCATTTGAGCCCGAATTTCGAGGTAAGTGAGACTTGACCTCTATTGTGCTTGTGGACTCTTCCTTCATGCTAGTATGCTTCATGTACGCATATATATATATACCTAACAATGGTTAGGATTAATGATGTGAATTACTTGCTATTATTGTTTGTTATAAATAGCGAGATTGTGACTCGACCGAGGTATGTGCCGGTCTAAACGCTACGTCGAGGTAGCTTAAATTTATATCGTAGTAACGCTTGCTACGCCATGCTTAGATAGCAAGAACTTGGGACATGGCCGAGGATGTTGCCGGCATGTCAGGATAAATGTCTTGCCGAGGATTTTGCCGGCTTTCGTATGATATTGGTACTTGATTTGTTCACGTGCCGGGTTGGGTAGTGCTGTCTATACGTAACCTTTGGTTGGACGACATGGGAGTAGGGATTGTACCCCCAAACTGTGGTCGGGTTAACCTTCGCCTTACGTTCAGCTAGCATAACCAACCTGGGTTACGGTGACTGTGAAATATTATCGTTATTAATATTTCTGTTATTATTTTTGTTATTGTTATTAACGTCGTGGATATTAATACTGTTAGAGGGACACTTGACAGGGGGTGTGGTGTCGCCTATACTATGAGATGTGTCACACTTGACAGGGGGTGTGGTGTGGACACTTGATCTTTGAGATGTGACACACTTGACAGGGGGTGTGGTGTGGTCACTTGATTTATTGAGATACGACGCACTTGACAGGGGGTGTGGTGCGATCGTAGACAGATTTGAGCTGAGCCAACGACTACGGGTCGTTGGTCTACTTATTCATGATTGTGATAGTGATTTCGGGTCACGGTATATGGTTGATACTTAGTAGTGGTGTTGCTAGTCCATCGTAGGTCTAGGTTAGTCGGCACGGGAGTAGAGATTGGACCTCCAAACCGCCGTTGAGTTGACCTATGCCTTACGTTGGATGGGCATAATCCTTGAGACTTCTGGTTACTACTTGTGTGTATGGAATGTGTTACATCTATTTGTGATTTCACTACTTTATTATATGATTACTATAGTATGTTGTTGCTTATAATGCATGTAGCGACTTGTCCCGCAAGGGTACCTTAGCGGGCCTGTCGGTGATCTTACTGGGCTTCGGCTCATAACTTACTCTGCTACGTGCGCAGGTCCTTCATCCAGTCAGCAGCCCGGACGTTAGCGGTTCCCGAGGCTTCTGAGACTTTTGATTTAGGTGAGCCGACCACACAGACCGTGGTGGCATACCGCCGGAGTCACTTAGAGATAGGACTCAGATTTCTTTGATGTATATTCATACTTTATTGAGTCACTCTTAGAATGCTCCAATTCTTTTGTGGATATATTCTTTTGGACTTCACACTTTTATATTTATATATCCATTTATGATCTTTTCAAATTATTGTTCTTTTCCGCATCTTGTTTCATGGGTTCGCCTAGGCAAATGCTGTTTAGGTGCCATCACGAGCTCTTGGAAATTGGGTCGTGACAGTTTGGTATCAGAGCCCTAGGTTCTAATTCGAGTCCTAGGAGTCTTGGAGCAGTGTCTGAGTAGAGTCTTGCTTATGGGTATGTTGTCGACCATACTTATGAGCGAGAGGCTACAAGGGCATGTTAGGAAATGTTTTCCCTTCGTTTCATCTCTATTCGTGCTGAGTAGCTTATATAGGTGCTGACCCTTTTTCGTGTATTGTATCAGATGGCGAGGACGCGAGCATCCTCAGCCAGGAGGGCTGCATCTTCTACACCCACGTCTGCGGGAGAGCCATCAGCACCTACGCAGCCGCCAGCTGCTAAGAAGACTCGGGCAGGTCGCCCGTCAGCCACTAGGCAGGACACAGCTATCCCTGCGGTGTCCGCAGCGACTCTGTCAGCATCTATTCCCCCTGTGCCTGCTGTTGTGCCAGGCACCGTTGTGATCTCTTCAGAGGAGTATATGAGACTGATGGCCTTGTCTAGCCATCAGGTCCCTGTCAGAGATGATGTTGCAGCTCCTATTTCGGCTCCTCAGCCGACCACACCTGTTATGAGCACGCCTACTTCTGAGGCTGCTCCTGATCATACTGCCCAGCCTTCTGCTTCTGCTCCTCAGGCAGGTCCTGTTATTTCTACTCCTCCTATGGGCACTGAGGAGGTTGCCAGGAGGATAGGGTCATTCATGAAGCTTCAGCCTCCAGAGTTCGACGGTACCTCAGCTACATGTACTGCCCAGAGGTACATTCAGAAGTGTGAGAAGATTTTGACAGTTCTTGGTACTAGAGACACCTTAGGGGTGCAGTGTGCTTCTTTCAGATTATCGGGAGATGCGGAGACATGGTGGGTCTCCATGATGCGGCAGAGGTCTAGTGACCTCCCTCCTTTGTCTTGGGCTGAGTTCGTGTCTATGTTCATGAGCAGGTTCGTGCCCCAGAGTCAGCACGATGCTCAGAGGTGCGAGTTTGAGGGGTTGAGGCAGGGAAACCTGTCTGTTTCAGAGTATGACACCAGGTTCTTGTGGTTGTCTCAGTTTGCGCCGGCTATGGTGGCTCAGGAGAGGGACAAGGTCCTCCGGTTTGTTGAGGGTCTTCATCCCCGCTTGCAGGTAGCTGTTGCCCCTGATATGGGCAACAAGTCATATTTTGAGATAGTTGATGTGGCGCGGCGGATGGAGGATATCTTCGCCAGGGCTGACGCGGAGAGGGCGGCCAAGAGGTCGCGTCAGTCTGGTGGGTATAGTAGATCCGCTCAGAGGGGTCAGGGTCATCAGGGTCGTTCTCAGTCTAGGCCCCAGGCTGCTGCTTTGCCTGCCCAGGATTTTTCTTCAGAGACCACGAGGCCTCAGTCATCCCAGAGGCGGGGTGGCTCTTCGCAGTCTGGTCCGCCGCAGTGCGGGAGGTGCCATCAGAGGCATCATGGGAGGTGTTCGTCTGGAGGTGGTCGTGGCAGAGGTGGTAGAGGCGGTAGAGGAGGTAGAGGTGATGGATGTTTTGAGTGTGGGTCTCCAGAGCACTATGTCAGGAGTTGCCCTTATGCTTCATCAGGTCGCCAGGGATCCGCAGCTATGGTACCATCTGGTCCTCAGGCCGCCAGGCCCGTTTCTCATATTCCTCCTAGACAGCAGTCTCAGAGAGCTCCGGGTTCAGGAGGCTCGGCGCAGGTCTATGCTATGACTCATCAGGATGCTGAGGCATCCAATGATGTCATCACAGGTATTATTTCTGTCTGTGGCCGCGATGCTTATGCTCTTATTGATCCGGGGTCTACCTATTCGTATGTGTCGCCGGGATTTGCCCCTTGCTTGGGCAGGGATCTGGTCTTCTTAGATGATCCCTTTATGGTTGCCACCCCTGTCGGGTCTTCTATATGTGTAGATAGGGGTTATCGGCAGTGTATGATCTCCATCTGTGGTGTAGAGTCCTTAGTGGACCTGATGCTGCTCGATATGTCTGATTTCGATGTCATTATGGGCATGGATTGGTTGGCTTCCTGTCATGCGACTTTGGATTGCCATGCCAAGTCCGTGACGATCGGGGCAGAGGGTGAGTCTCGGGTTGTATGGAGAGGTTCCAGGCCTTCTCCGAAGAGTAGGATCATTTCTTTCTTGGAGGCGCAGAAGATGATATCTAGTGGGTGCGAGGGATATATTGCTTCAGTTCGGGATGTCCGGGCAGAGGAGTTATCCCTTGATAGAGTTCCGGTTGTTTGTGAGTATCCGGATGTGTTTCCTGATGAATTGCCGGGTTTGCCGCCTATGCGGGAGATAGAGTTTTGCATTGATCTATTGCCAGGCACTCAGCCTAAATCTATTCCCCCGTATCGTATGGCTCCTGTTGAGTTGAGGGAGCTGAAGGAGCAGATTCAGGATTTGCTCGATAAGGGCTTCATTAGGCCCAGTGTGTCTCTATGGGGTGCCCCGATATTATTTGTGAAGAAGAAGGATGGCTCTATGCGGATATGTATTGATTACCGGCAGCTGAATAAGGTTACTATCAAGAATAGGTATCCTTTGCCGCGTATTGATGATTTGTTTGATCAGCTTCAGGGTGCTACCTTCTTCTCGAAGATTGATTTGAGGTCGGGGTATCATCAGTTGAGGATTCGGTCCGAGGACGTTTCCAAGACTGCTTTTCGTACCCGATATGGCCACTATGAGTTTCTGGTAATGTCTTTCGGGCTTACGAATGCCCCAGCTGCTTTCATGGATCTGATGAACCGAGTGTTCAAGGCCTACCTTGACTCCTTCGTCATTGTGTTTATCGATGATATCTTGGTTTATTCGAGGAGCAGGGAGGAGCATGAGCAGCACTTGAGAGTTGTTCTTCGGACTCTGAGGGATCAGCAGTTGTATGCCAAATTCTCCAAGTGTGAATTTTGGCTCAGTTCTGTATCTTTCCTAGGTCACGTGGTGACGAAGGATGGGGTGTGTGTTGATCCGAAGAAGATAGAGGCCGTTCAGAGTTGGCCTAGGCCTACTTCTCCTACAGAGATTCGGAGTTTCTTAGGCTTGGCAGGTTATTATCGGCGGTTCGTCGAGGGGTTTTCTTCTATTTCAGCACCTCTGACGAAGTTGACCCAGAAGAATGTTCCTTTCCTGTGGTCCGATGCCTGTGAGTCTAGCTTTCAGAAGCTTAAGACACTGTTGACTTCAGCGCCAGTGTTGGCCTTGCCTAGTGGATCCGGGGGATTCACCGTATATTGTGATGCTTCGGGTGTTGGCCTGGGTAGCGTTCTGATGCAGGAGGGTAAGGTGATAGCTTATGCCTCGAGACAGCTGAAGGTCCATGAGAAGAATTATCCTGTCCATGATTTGGAGCTGTTAGCTGTCGTGTTTGCACTGAAGTTGTGGAGGTACTATCTTTATGGCGAGCCATGTGAGATATTCACCGATCATAAGAGTCTCCAGTACTTGTTCACTCAGAAGGACTTGAACGGGAGACAGCGCCGCTGGTTAGAGCTGCTGAAGGATTATGATCTTTCTATCCGGTATCATCCCAGAAAGGCTAATGTTGTAGCCGATGCCTTGAGTAGGAAGTCCATGGGTAGCCTCGCCTATCTTGATGCTGATATGAGGCCGTTGGCCCGTGAGTTGCAGGCTTTGTCCATTAGTGGGGTTCGGTTTGATGATTCTGTTCCAGGCCGGGTGCTTGCATATGTGGGGTCTCAGTCGTCTTTAGCTTCCCAGATTCGGGAAAGGCAGTTCGAGGATCCTTATCTGAGAGATCTCCGGGACAGGGTCCTGAGTGGGGGAGTGTCCTCGTTCGTGATTGGTGATGATGGTGCTTTGCGGCTTAACGGTCGGGTATGTGTTCCAGCCATTGTGGAGCTGAGGCAGATGATTTTGGCAGAGGCTCACAGTTCGAGATATTCCATTCATCCGGGTACTGCGAAGATGTATCATGATCTTCGAGAGCTGTATTGGTGGAAAAGGATGAAGAGGGATGTTGCTGATTATGTATCTCGGTGTTTGAATTGCCAGCAGGTGAAGTATGAGCACCGGAGGCCAGCCGGGGTGACCCAGTCTATGCCCATTCCCGAGTGGAAGTGGGAGCAGATCACTATGGATTTCGTAGTTGGTTTGCCGCTGACCGTGGGTAAGCATGATTCGGTGTGGGTAGTAGTTGATCGACTGACGAAGTCGGCTCACTTCATTCCAGTGAGGACTACTTATACCTCAGAGCGTCTGGCTCGTATCTTCATTGAGCAGATTGTGAGATTGCATGGTGCTCCTGTTTCTATCATTTCTGACCGAGGTGCTCAGTTCACAGCTCAGTTTTGGAGATCTTTTCAGAGAGAGCTGGGTACTCGGGTCGATCTCAACACTGCATTTCACCCGCAGACTGATGGCCAGTCTGAGCGGACCATTCAGATCCTCGAGGATATGTTGAGGGCGTGTGCTATTGATTTTGGAGGCCATTGGGATAGCCATTTGCCGCTAGCAGAGTTTGCGTATAATAATAGTTATCAGGCTTCTATCCAGATGGCTCCGTTTGAGGCATTGTATGGTCGGATATGTCGCTCGCCTATCGGTTGGTTCGAGTCTGGTGAGGTCCAGGTGTTGGGGCCCGATTTGGTGCAGCAGACCTTAGATAAGGTCCGGGTTATTCAGGATCGACTCCACACGGCTCAAAGCCGGCAGATATCGTATGCAGATCGGAGGCGGAGAGATCTTGAGTTCATGGTTGGGGACCGGGTATTCCTCAGAGTGTCGCCCATGAAGGGTGTTATGAGATTTGGGAAGAAAGGCAAGCTCAGTCCTAGGTTCATTGGGCCTTTTGAGATATTGGAGCGCGTTGGCGCCGTTGCTTATAGACTGGCTTTGCCTCCCTCTCTGTCTGTTCATCCGGTGTTCCATGTGTCCATGCTCCGGAAGTATGTTCACGATCTGTCTCATGTGATCGATATGGCTTCCGTGGAGGTAGATGGCGACTTAGCTTATTCGGAGGAGCCTATTGCTATTGTGGCTAGAGAGGTCCGTAAGATGAGATCGAAGGTGATCCCGCTTGTGAGAGTTCAGTGGGGGCATCACTCCATTGCCGAGGCCACTTGGGAGCTTGAGTCCGAGATGCGTGAGAGGCATCCGCGCTTGTTCGATGATTCGGGTATGAAATCCTTGTATTTTCTAAGCCTGAATTTGCATTTTTAAGTTTTATTGATTTCGGGTGGTACCGAGGGGTCCTCAAAATCCGTGCCAGCTCCGTGGCTAGTGTGTGGATCCTACCTTAGACTTAGGCTCGTCCGAGGACGGCCGAGAGTCTAAGTGGGGGAGAATGTAACGACCCTCAAATAGTCGTTACGGGATTCGGGACCTCGATTTGTGTGTCGACAGTCCCAAAAGCTCCGATAGGTCATTTATGACCTGTCTGTGAAATCTGAGTCGAAACGGAGTCCGTTTGATAGGTTTTCGAGAAAAGGATCCGTTTATGAAATTCCGGAAAGGAATTTGGGGTTTCGATAGGTCGTTTTGAGTAAATGAACCCCGATGGAAAATCCGAGCGCACCGTTAGGTCCGTCTCGTCATTTATGATATGTAGCAACCTTCAAAATTGAAAACGGACCTCGTTTGATAGGACTTTTGATAAAGTCCCCGTTTCGGAAGTTTAAAAGAGTTAAAAGAGGTTTCCGAGCTCGATTTGAGCAAATGAGCTCCGATGAGAGATCCGAAAGTTCCGTTAGGTTCGTATAGTCATTTGTGACTTGTAGCAACTTTCGGAATTGGGTTCCGAGGTCGTTTGGTTAAATTTCGCTATTTTGGCGAAAGTCGAAAATTGAACCTTTGCCGTGGGACCCACTTTTTGAGTTCTAGAGGTCCGAATTGAGTTCCGTCTTGACGAGCATGTCACCCAAGTATTTTATGACTTGTGTGAAAAATTTGGGATCATTCCGAGCTTCGTAGGGTCCCGTTTTGCCCCTAAAACAGTAGAAAATCTGGTGCGACTTTTCTGTTCTGTTTTGGCGCAAACAGCCGGATAAAAGCTGATTTTCCGGCCAATCCGTAAGGAATTAGGAAAACTCAAAACATGAACGTTGTAGCCCTTTGAGTTGTGGTTCTAATGGCATCAGTTTTAGGTCATTTGGATATTCCTATCAAAAGTTATGATTTTTTTCAAAAGAAGCTGTCACAGAGGCAAAAACTGCTATAAAAAGGCCATTTCGGGCCATTTCGGTTCATAACTTATAAAAATCATTTGGTGAGCTCTTGAGGCGATTTTTGGGGTATTTCTTGAAGACCCAATCATACTTACACTTAAGGTAAGCCCTTTCAATCCATCTTTATGTTGATTAACACAAGAATCAAAGGGTTGATTCTTGGAAATGGGTTAGAACCCTAGATTCTTAAGAATTGGGGAAAGACATCGAGCAAGGCTCGCATGTGGAATCTAAGTGTACTTTTGGACTCACAGGAGCGTGGGGAGCCCGGAAAAGTACATTTTGTAAATTTAGAGCTCGGCCCTACCCGGGGGCATTTTGGTAATTTTTACCTTAGGATGCCTATAGGCTTAAATAGCTATAATTGAGCACTCATATGTGCTATATCTTGTCTTAATAGACCTAGTGGGGAGTCCTTCGCGGACAAGGCGAGCGGGAAAGGAGATTCTTCCCGGCATTTGAGCCCGAATTTCGAGGTAAGTGAGACTTGACCTTTATTGTGCTTGTGGACTCTTCCTTCATGCTAGTATGCTTCATGTACGCATATATATATACCTAACAATGGTTAGGATTAATGATGTGAATTACTTGCTATTATTGTTTGTTATAAATAGCGAGATTGTGACTCGACCGAGGTATGTGCCGGTCTAAACGCTACGTCGAGGTAGCTTAAATTTATATCGTAGTAACGCTTGCTACGCCATGCTTAGATAGCAAGAACTTGGGACATGGCCGAGGATGTTGCCGGCATGTCAGGATAAATGTCTTGCCGAGGATTTTGCCGGCTTTCGTATGATATTGGTACTTGATTTGTTCACGTGCCGGGTTGGGTAGTGCTGTCTATACGTAACCTTGGGTTGGACGACATGGGAGTAGGGATTGTACCCCCAAACTGTGGTCGGGTTAACCTTCGCCTTACGTTCAGCTAGCATAACCAACCTGGGTTACGGTGACTGTGAAATATTATCGTTATTAATATTTCTGTTATTATTTCTGTTATTGTTATTAATGTCGTGGATATTAATACTGTTAGAGGGACACTTGACAGGGGGTGTGGTGTCGCCTATACTATGAGATGTGTCACACTTGACAGGGGGTGTGGTGTGGACACTTGATCTTTGAGATGTGACACACTTGACAGGGGGTGTGGTGTGGTCACTTGATTTATTGAGATACGACGCACTTGACAGGGGGTGTGGTGCGATCGTAGACAGATTTGAGCTGAGCCAACGACTACGGGTCGTTGGTCTACTTATTCATGATTGTGATAGTGACTTCGGGTAACGGTATATGGTTGATACTTAGTAGTGGTGTTGCTAGTCCATCGTAGGTCTAGGTTAGTCGGCACGGGAGTAGAGATTGGACCTCCAAACCGCCGCTGAGTTGACCTATGCCTTACGTTGGATGGGCATAATCCTTGAGACTTCTGGTTACTACTTGTGTGTATGGAATGTGTTACATCTATTTGTGATTTCACTAATTTATTGTATGATTACTATAGTATGTTGTTGCTTATGATGCATGTAGCGACTTGTCCCGCAAGGGTACCTTAGCGGGCCTGTCGGTGATCTTACTGGGCTTCGGCTCATAACTTACTCTGCTACGTGCGCAGGTCCTTCATCCAGTCAGCAGCCCGGACGTTAGCGGTTCCCGAGGCTTCTGAGACTTTTGATTGAGGTGAGCCGACCACACAGACTGTGGTGGCATACCGCCGGAGTCACTTAGAGATAGGACTCAGATTTCTTTGATGTATATTCATACTTTATTGAGTCACTCTTAGAATGCTCCAATTCTTTTGTGGATATATTCTTTTGGACTTCACACTTTTATATTTATATATCCATTTATGATCTTTTCACATTATTGTTCTTTTCCGCATCTTGTTTCATGGGTTCGCCTAGGCAAATGTTGTTTAGGTGCCATCACGAGCCCTTGGAAATTGGGTCGTGACAAAATCTCAGAATAGGAGTCTGAAATGTGAATTGGAATATAGCAACGTTATGGAAGAAACACAAGAGGCATGAGTTTTGAAGAAAATAAACTAAACAATGGCAATTCTTGGAGAGAGCAACTGACATTTTATGCTTAATCTTTTAAAGTGGGGTATTTGTAGATTTTACAGGAGTAGTTTGGTAAAATGACTTTTGATCTTTTGGAGGAAGTGCTTTTATAGTAAGTAATATGATATGATGAGTAAGATTTGGGTACACCTCACACCCTCCCCTCCCACTCGTGGGTTTGCACTTAGTATGTTGTAAAAAGGAGAACGTTTACATTATCTGTACATATAATTACTTAGTAAATCATAAGATCAGTAACACACCAACTAATCTTAACCTTTTATAGATACGATCACTACAAAAAAAGGACTCATTACCAGCGGTTTTTTTAGCAGCATCTCGGTGAACCGCTGGTAAATTCAAATTTTGCAGCAGTTTATACAAAAAGATGAATATTGCAGCGGTTTGAGATAATTTAGCTGCGGTTGCTAAACTAGCGGCGGTTTCTCCGAACTTAGTGGCTGTTCATAAAGTTTTGCAGCAGTTTGGTCAATTTGACTTAAATGTTTAAGAAACTAGAAATGTTCTAAAAGCAAAAGAGAACATGTAAAAAAATATCACATTTTTACAATCTTCTAATGACAGAATATTTAAGAAAATTAAGAGAGAGTTTAAGAAAATTTAACCTTTTTTTTTTCTAAAAATAAGAATAAAATGAAAATTAAATATAAAGTTTCAAGTAAGCCAATAATTTACCTGGAAATTGCATTTGGTGGTGGACACGTGAATAGCTATTGTAAAATATTACTAGTAAGTTACTTGAACCAAATAACTTTTTTTTTCTTTTTCGAGATTTTTAATATTTATAGTAGTACATTATCTCGTGTTAGAAGTACGTATTCTGTTTAATTGTCAAAAAGACTAAACTAATGAGTAAATACAATCATTTGCGTCATGTAAATAGTAGTACTAATTAATTTAAGTGAAAGCAATGAATGGGGGAATGCATATATTATGTGAGAGAAAGTAGCCAAAAAAAAAAAAGAACAAAACAAAAACAGAACAAAAAGGAGAAGTCTAGAAACAAAACTAAAAAAGGGGAGTCTGGAACATTTCAAGCGTTAAATATTTGTCCCACATCGGTGTATAAAAGCCGAAAATTTTACTTTATAAACAATAACACAGCTCTTTATGTAAAGCTTACAGTGTATGAGGCATTAGAGTTGACTTGATTAGTGGGCCCGGACTTCGTAGATGTGTGTGCAAGTGGGCCGGAACATTGTTCAGTTAATTTGGTCAGTGCACACGTGTCCCACCTATAAAAGGTCAGCCTGGGTATGCACTGTCAGATATTATCTGACGTGATAATTGCAACATTTATACGCCTTGAGTTATTAGCCTGCGTTTTATTCGGAAACCGCCGGGATTAGCAAACTACCGGCGGTTGTCATTAACCGCCTGAGAATAGTTTAAGTACGGCAGCTTAGGCGACGGTTTCAAAGTCGCTGGTATAATTATTAGCTGCAGTCAAAACCGCGGGTAAACACTACTTTTAACCGCTGCTATTTGTGAATTTTTTTGTAGTTGATGTTGACTAGTCTTTTGGAATATATTTTTCAAGAGCGGCAGTGATCAGTTAGCTAATCATGTTCTTCGTACAGGTGGATTCTTAAAAAATAAAATGAAAAGTTAGCATGGAACTTTCAAGTCTCCACATTTTCTTATAAATATCAATCACTTGCTAGAGCCTTAATCATTAATTAGCAAGTGATTGACAATATTTCC
This sequence comes from Petunia x hybrida, assembly GCA_037355625.1. Classification (NCBI taxonomy): domain Eukaryota; kingdom Viridiplantae; phylum Streptophyta; class Magnoliopsida; order Solanales; family Solanaceae; genus Petunia; species Petunia x hybrida. The sequence continues at coordinate 1,651,110 of JBBBVM010001054.1, read as the reverse complement.
TTCACTCAGTCTTAAACATTTAGCAATAATGGCCAAAACCGGTAGCAGTATGCTTATTACTCTCATGTTTATCAGTACTATTTTCTTGATTAACCATGGCCACCCAATTTCATCAGATTCAGTACCAACAAGCTCTTCTTATATTGAAGAAAATCAGTTTCTTCACTCTGAAACTGATGGAAATAATGTTTTGCTGCAGAAACTAATGCCTGGAGGTAATCGTCGATTATTGTTAGCCGTCTTGTGTGACTGTGATTTAGGCTGCACGTGTGACTGTAACTGCCCACCTGAACTTGGTTGCCCACCCTGTTGAATTCAGTCTATAGATTTACATCTTATTATGCAAGTTAGAGATGTAGATCGTGCTTCTATATATATCTACGTATATAGGAGTTACTAGCTATTTAAAATGATTATTGTCTATTTCCTCAAACTATATATGCATAAATAAAACACACAATTAATGGCTTGCTCCCATTTTAGTGTGTACGTGTGATAGTATTAATAGGTGTACTGTCTCAGGAAGCCTCTGTTGACCTATATAGTATTAAGTCTTTGTATTGTTGTTATGTAAGGTGAAGTTTTTCTCTGTGTTAAAAAGTGTGTTTCATGTTTATTTCTCTCTTTCATCCTGTTTATGCCAGTGATATTCATATACTCTCAATCGTAAGTTGCTTACTAGTAGCTTTTGACAAGGAATAGACATATTAAGGACTGTTGGAAGGTCTATGACACCTGAATCAAGGCTTGCAAAAGGCTTCAACATAATTCCGAAAATGGTGAACTTCTCATGAGTTATAAACAAGATATGCTATTTGTCATAATTGCCAAGGTTTTTTTTTTCTCGGAGTTCTACTTAAAAAGTTCATTGAAGCAAATATAGTTATTCCAGAAATTTAAATACTAGTAATACATATGGATAGATTTGATACATTTCGACCTCTAAATTTAAGATCTCACTTATAAAATAGATCTTAAATTAAGGAAAACTTTATGAAAGTGCACGAGAAAGGTGAATTTCTAATTTGACTCAAGTATTTTAGGTTATCTATTTGAAACTGATCCTCAATAAAATGAGAACTTTTCTATTCTCACCTTGAAATTACTTCTAATATTTTTTTCTAACAGTGTAGTAGCTACTATAGCGAGCAATCAAAAGATCATTTAAGACAACTGAATGAACACAAATAATTAACTAAAAAAGTAAATTCGTTAGAGAGAAATATAGATTGACCAGGAACATGTATTGGGTAAAAATCGACTTATTTGCAGCAGTCTTGGCATGTATCGCAACTCATTTTTCCTTCTAGCATATTCAGATGGTGTTCTTCGATTTAATGGCCGACTCTATGTACCTGATGTTGGAGATCTGAGGCAGTCAGTGCTCCGCGAGGCACATAACTCCAATATTCAATTCATCCTGGCATTACTAAAATATATCAGGGTCTCCGAGAGCTATATTGGTGGAAGGGGATGAAGAGGGATGTTTGATTATGTGTCTCGTTGCTTAAATTGTCAGCAAGTTAAGTTTGAGCACCGAAGACCGGCAGGGTTAGCTCAGAAATTACCTATTCCCGAGTGGAAATGGGAGCATATCATTATGGATTTCGTGGTTGGTCTGCCAAAGACCCTATGGCGCCATGATACGATTGGGTTAGTGTGGACAGACTGACTAAATCAACTCACTTTATCCTTGTGAAGACTATTGAGATTCAGCTTAGAGATTGGCTCAGATTTTCATTGATCAGGTGGTTAGGATGCATGGCACTCAAGTGTCTATCATATCCGATCGTGTTTCCAAGTTTACTTCCCAGATCTGGAAGTCTTTCAAAGAGAGTTGAGGAGCCAGGTGATGGTCAGTCCGAGCCGGTTATTAAGATTCTAGAGTATATGTTGAGAGCTTGTGCATTGGACTTCGGAGGCCACTGGGATGATCATTTGGCCTTAGCAGAGTTTTCTTATAATAATAGCTATCAGTTCTTTATTCAGATGGCTCCATTTGAGGCCTTGTATGGTTGTAGATGTCGTTCCCGTATCGATTGGTTCGAGTCTTGAGATATAGAGGTGATGAGTTTAGAGATGGTTCGAAAGACTCTGGATGTTGTTTGTGTTATTTAGGATCGTCTGTAGACCACTCAGAGTAGACAAATTTCATACTCAAACTGGAGGAGCCGAGAGTTAGAATTCGAGGTCGACGACACGGTATTTCTGAAAGTGTCGCCGATGCATGGTATAAAGAGATTTAGGAGGAAAGGGAAGCTCAGTCCCAGATTTATTGGCCATTTCCGTATCGAGAAGTGTATTGGTAATGTGGCTTATCGGCTTGATTTGCCAGCTTCTATGCCAGTTCATCCGGTGTTCCATGTGTCGATGCCTCGGAAGTGAATCTGGGATCCTCCCAAAGTGATTGAGTTAGATTCTGCTCAGCTAGATGTGAATCTAGCCTATGAGGAGTTCCTAGTTGCCAAAGAGGCCTGGAAGCTTCGTTTGAAGCAGATTCCGATGGTTTGAGTGCGATGGCATAATCGTCCTCGCAAAGAGGATGCTTGGGAGCTTGATTCTAGTATCTTGGTCTCTAAAGCTTAAGAATTCTTATCATTGTTTATGATTCTCGTTCCGTAATAGTGTAGTAATATCTGATAAAAAGTCATTGAAATTTGGTGTAAGCGTTCTCATTAATTGTGGGAAATCTAATCTAAATTTTGGCTCGTTCGAGGACGAACGAGAGTCTAAGTAGAGAAGAATAAAACGACCTTAGGTAGTCGCTTCAGGAATTAAAACTCCAATTGGCATGCCAACCGTCGTGAAAGCTATGTACGGTCCATTAATACCTGCTGTAAAATTTGAGCTGATTCGGACCTCGTTTGATAGGATTTTTTAGAAGGTTTTTGTTTCACTTGCCGATAAAGCTTAAAAGAGGTTTTCGAGCTCGATTTGAATAAATGAGCTCCGATTCGAAATTCAAAAGTTGTGTTTGGCTTGTGTGGTCATTTGTGACCTGTCGAACTTTCGAAAGTGAATTTCGAGATCGTTTGGTCAGTTTTTCTAAAATTCAGAAAGTTAAGAAATCGACCTCTTACGTATGAGCCGTATCTTGAGTTCTGGAGATCCGATATGAGTTCCGGGTTTGAGAGCATGTCACACAACACAAGTCTTGAATGACTTGTGTGAAAATTTAAGGGTCACTCTGAGCCTTGTAGGGACCCGTTTGGACCCGAATTGCAGACTAGTAGTTGTTGGTGCGAAAAAAATATGCATTTTTTTTTACTGCAACAGCTTACAAAGAGGTATAAAAAGTGGATTTTCAACCTATTTTACTCCTAACTAAATTTCAGTCACTTTCAATCAATTCTAAGGTGAAATTGAAGTGCCAACCAGCCTAGAACCATCAGGTATCATCATATAATCTTCTAATTTCATTAATTCATAGTTCTTAGCTAGAATTTCTTGAATTAAATTGGAAAATTGAGTTAGGGCCTTAAAAATTATGAAATTGGAGAATTTAATGAAATAAATTTGAATATAAAAATCAATGATATCATTGGACTCGCGGGATTAAGAAGAGTCCGAAAATATATAGCTTATGGGTTTTCGGCAAAGCACTGCCCAGGGGTATTTTAGTAATTTTTTTTCTTTCACCTTCTAAAGGTTAAATACTCTTTCTTCTTGGCACTTATAAGTGAGAATATATTTCTTTGGCGTAGAAAAGAATTATTTTGAGGGACATCAGACTTGAAAAGAAGTCGTCCAGTAGCTATTCTAACCTAGGACTTAAGATAGGTGATTTTATTCGCTTCTTTGACGGCCTTTGGCCTTTTTGATAATCTATTCACGCATTGTTTACATGAATTGCTGCCGACAGGGAATACTTACTACACCACAACTTTGTTATGTATTTTCTAGTTATGTTTCTTGATTCCTGGGCTGTTATGTCGTCTGAGGACAGGAGGATTCCGCCTGCTCCTTGCATCATATTGAGGGTAGGAGGATTCCACCCTGGAGTATGAGGATTCTGCTCCATTCATTGAGCACATGTGACCATATTGCATTATGTTGCATTCATCTCATAACCTTGTATGTCTTTGCTACCTGTGTAAGACTACTACTTGCCCATTTGTGCAATGTTTATCTATTATATGTCGTTACTTTCTGTTTTCCTGGCTCCATTGACTATTTTTCGAGTTAAATAGTTATTCCTCGCCTATTGAGTCCTTATGACTCACTCCCTACCTATTTCTTATTTTGTATTTTTGTTTCGGCAGATTCCGCTCCAAGACCCAGCCAGCGGCATGAGTGAGGAGCGAGGTGATTTCAGCTGTCTGCGGTGTCCAAGCTTGTTCGTTGAGGTCACCAGCTATAGATGTTATTATTATGTCTCATTTTTGTTCCCTTCGGGAAATGTATATATTTTTTTTGTCATCTTAGCTGTCTGATTTGGGAACCTCTAGACCTTTGTATTGGGTAGCTAGCTGCATTTTTGTGCAGCTTTTAATATTTGTGTTATATATCGCTTTGAGTCCTTTAGGTCTTGTTTTAAGATTCTTCTATCTCTTTATGGTGAGTTAAAGTTTAGAGGGTTCGCCCGACGGGTCTAGGGGAGGTTATCGGGTGCCCGCACAGCTTATCCGAATATTTGGGTCGTGTCATCATAGCATAATCATATGATTTTCTTTTTTATTCTTTCTATAATTAGGATTCTATGTACATGTATTTATATCTTTCATTTATTGGAATAATACATAATGTGTTCTCCTAAAATACCTTGTTAAGATACACATATTTTACCTAAATTAGATCTAGCAACGATTTAGGATCTTTACTTAGATTTTTTTAGCCATCTCCCTCAGCTACTCTCTATCAGTCGTTGCCTCCCTCTTCATCTTCCCTCTTTGCCCCTGCTCTCCTCTATTCATTTTGGCGCCTTATCCTTTTCATCTTATTCTTTAGTTTTTTTATTTAAAAAAAAAATAAGATAGTTTTGCTATAGATGTATAAACACCATATTTTATTAAATATGTATAGACAATATGTATACTTATATAATAGGGCACAATCACAAAATTGAGTGTATATAGTATGGATCTGAGTTCATATACTACGTATAACTGAATGTACACACTATGTATAACGGAAAAAATTGATAGTAGACATTGTGAAATTGAATGTATATACTATGTATGAGAAAATCGGTCGTATACATTGTAAAATCGATTATGTACCTTGTGTATTAGCTAGTTAAATTTTGGCTAAAAAAGTAAGAACCAACCAAATATAGTCAGCTTTGACCGGGCGGCTATTTATATTATTACCCCTTATCAAACACTATACATATATACTGCAAAGCGGATACTCCCTTTCGCCTTCTTGTTATAGTGTACAGTAGTAGTACTATATAGGCAGAATACATGTTTTACCCATCCATCTTTAAGCCAAATCCCGCTGACACACCTTATTTTTACGGGTGCAATATTACACACAAAAGTTTGTAAAAATGTATCTATTACACACTATATTTATATTGACCAGTTTTGCTGAACAACGTGTATGTCACACACCAATCGAATTGCAACACGTGTCCTTGAAAAAAAAATATTTGATTTGATACATTTCCTTATTTAAAATGTTAATAAAAATAGAAAAATAAAAAGAGCACCACCCCACCCCCTGTTCAGTCATCTTCCCCAATATCCATTCTCCCCCACCTTCCTCCTCCCAACCCTCCCACAAATGCCATCAGCTTTCCCCCAATTTTCAAGAATTACATGCCAAACATCAAACCCATTTCAATTTTGTTGAAAATTTACAACACAACAATTTATATCTACATGATTTACTACATCTATTCGTAAAAATTTCAGCAATATTTGGAGGATATTAAGAGTATTATGGGTTTATAAAGAAGAATTTTAGAGAAGTTGGTTCCTTTTAGTTTACTAATGTAATTTTAGATTCAAATATTGCAGTAAATTTGGAATGTTCAAGATTGCTTCTTGCAACTCTTGAGATGTCTTCAATGGCGGCTCAAAAAAAAAAATTCCTATTCGAATTTTAAAAATTGGTTCTTATATGCAGAATTGGTATAATTTGTTACAAAGAAATTGGGTTTAGGGGTATAGGAAATAAGAAGAATCGGGAATGCAGGCGGGTTTTTGGGATGTGGTGGTGCGTTGGTGGTGGGATGGTGGAGAATTTTTATGCAAAATAAAGAAGATGATTAAGAATAAAGAGAAAATGGAAAAATTCGCTTAAAAAATGAAATTGTAACTACTCACTCGCTTAATTTCGGTGTAAGTCACGCACATGACAACTCAGCAAAGTAGTGTGTAATAGACACACTTTTATAAACTTTAGTGTGTAAAAATACACCCGTAAAGAATAAGTGTGTCAGAGGGATTTGGGTTAAAAATGAATGAGTAAAACATGTATTCTTAATATCCTTCAATTTCTGCTGTAAACTACGCAAACAAGTAGACTGAAGCAGTAGCAGCAAATAGTTCAACCAATCAATATTTAACTTTATGTGTCATGAGCTTCAAATTTAGTAACTAAATTTACTTCTTAAATAAAATAATATGAAATCAATATTTAACTTTATGTGTCATGAGCTTCAAATTTAGTAACTAAATTTACTTCTTAAATAAAATAATTTGAATTAATTCATATGTAGTATATCAAAAGAAACAGCTGAAATATATGATCTTAATCCTAATATTGCTGGTTTTAATTCAATTAATGTTGTAACTTCAAATTCAACTCATAAGTAGTCTCTAGTTGGTGTCGACAAATAATAATTTATCAGGTGTTTAAGTTCTAGACGACACAGTGCAAAAAAATATTTACACATCCAGTTACTTACATGTAGATTTTTAATAAGTATCTAATCCTAATTGATAATTCAATAAATAATGGTAACTAACCTTCTATCCCAAGTAAAAACATATACAATGTAAAAAAGGATCTTCACATGTTTGTGCATACAAGTTACTCCCTCTGTTTAAGTTTACCTGTCCAAGTCAACTTTGCACTCCAAACAAGACAAAATAAGAAAAATTAAATTGGACAAATTTACCCTTATTTATTGTACTTAATTTAATTATTATATCATCTAATAGTTAGAGCCAAAACAACCAACAATAAGGAGTACTGATTTGAATTCAAGGTTTTGACCATTTAATGTCAAGGGTAAAATAGGAAAAACATAGCTAATTTTATCTTGAATTGCTAAAAGGACAAGTAAATTAAGAATTTGACTTTGCCAAATTGGACAAGTAAATTTAAACGGAGGGAGTAAATCATAATATCAAAACTTATAGTATGTAAAAAAGAGAATGGGATCCTCTCCATTAGTATTTGGTGCAATATTATTCAATACGATTATAAATTAATGCCATGTGTCTACCTACTTAAGTCATGGATGAGATTATTTTATTACTAATTACTAAACAACTAAATATGGTAACGTAATTTAATACAAAGTTATATTTTAAAAAGATACTATGGCCTAGACGACAGCCGTTTACATAACGATCATCATTTCTAGAAAACGTAGGGCTCACTGTGATTCACATATTAAAGAAATAAAAATTAATCTAGATTAATTATAAAAATAAATATAGAAAATATGATCGAGGGGATAAAAATTACTTGACATTTTAAGCGGCAAAAATGTCCATGCCTTCATCTTATGCGAGCATTCAGAGTTTTCTATGAGTGGTGAGAAATATCATACACCGTTAATGTGCACTGCCGTTGAGGTTATTCTATTTTTATTTTTTTTTTAAATTTGGTTAAGATTACACTATCATATTTAGTTGTTTAGTAATAAAATGATTTCATCCATAAATTAAGTAGGTTGACACATGGCATATCTATAGCAGTATTGAATAATATTGCACCAAATAGGTGATTCCACATTATTTGCGGATATAACTTAAATAATAGTATAAAATTATATTTTCAGAAAAAGGAGAATCCTTGTCTATTATAAACATCCTTTCTAATTTTCACAAGATACTAGTTTCTATGAATGTGATCGCACGTTGATACACTAACTGGAGGAACCATAAATTTATTTAGATCATAATAAAACCAGTTCATGAACGAAACAGCCCAAAATGCATTTGAATACAATTTGACACAATAATAGAACTTTTTGAAGGAGCAATAATAAGGTTATAGGCTCAGCCGAAATCAACCAGCTATTTAAAATATGCTCAGTGACTCTTTTACTCGGAAGAAATAGATTAAAACTTGCAATAAAAATTATAACATAGCACTTAATGTCTCTATCAAGCAAATAACGATATATATATATATATATATATATATATATATATATATATATATATATATATATATATATATATATATATATATATATATATACCTCGTTCTTTTCAAGAGTTGCAAGAAAACTAATTTCCTCCTTTCGTTTCCCAAGTGCATTCGAAAAAATCTCCATATACAGTGCAGTTATATGCTATAAGTAAACTTGCGAAAGAGAAAAGAACATTCTTTCATGAATAAAACATCTAGTAAAAAAGATTTTCCAACATAACATCAAATAACCACAAGGATAAATGATACTAAAATCAAGAAAAATATAAGAATCTAACATAATGTTATCAGCCTACCTTATAGTTAAGAGTTAGCATACAGAAGGGTTGGATTTGGATGAATGGAAAAGGCTATTGTGACAATTGTTTTAAAAACAATTACAACTTAAGGAGGGAGTAGCACAACTAACCATAAGTAAATCCCAGAATAGGAGTCTGAAACGTTAATTGAAATATAGCAATGTTATGGAACAAACAAAAAAGGCATGTTGAGTTTTGAAGAAAATAAACTAAACGGTGGCAACTCTTGGAAAGAGCAATTGACATTTTTCTGCGTTAATCTTTTTAAGTAGAGCAGTAGTACAACTAACCAAAAGTAAATCTCAGAATAGGAGTCTGAAATGTGAATTGGAATATAGCAACGTTATGGAAGAAACACAAGAGGCATGAGTTTTGAAGAAAATAAACTAAACAATGGCAATTCTTGGAGAGAGCAACTGACATTTATGCTTAATCTTTTAAAGTGGGGTATTTGTAGATTTTACAGGGGTAGTTTGGTAAAATGACTTTTGATCTTTTGGAGGAAGTGCTTTTATAGTAAGTAATATGATATGATGAGTAAGATTTGGGTACACCTCACACCCTCCCCTCCCACTCATGGGTTTGCACTTAGTATGTTGTAAAAAGGAGAACGTTTACATTATCTGTACATATAATTACTTAGTAAATCATAAGATCAGTAACACACCAACTAATCTTAACCTTTTATAGATACGATCACTACAAAAAAAGGACTCATTACCAGCGGTTTTTTAGCAGCATCTCGGCGAACCGCTGGTAAATTCAAATTTTGCAGCAGTTTATACAAAAAGATGAATATTGCAGCGGTTTGAGATAATTTAGCTGCGGTTGCTAAACTAGCGGCGGTTTCTCCGAACTTAGTGGCTGTTCATAGAGTTTTGCAGCAGTTTGGTCAATTTGACTTAAATGTTTAAGAAACTAGAAATGTTCTAAAAGCAAAAGAGAACATCTAAAAAAATATCACATTTTTTCAATCTTCTAATGACAGAATATTTAAGAAAATTAAGAGAGAGTTTAAGAAAATTTAACCTTTTTTTTTTCTAAAAATAAGAATAAAATGCAAATTAAATATAAAGTTTCAAGTAAGCCAATAATTTACCTGGAAATTGCATTTGGTGGTGGACACGTGAATAGCTATTGTAAAATATTACTAGTAAGTTACTTGAACCAAATAACTTTTTTTTTTCGAGATTTTTAATATTTATAGTAGTACATTATCTCGTGTTAGAAGTACGTATTCTGTTTAATTGTCAAAAAGACTAAACTAATGAGTAAATACAATCATTTGCATCATGTAAATAGTAGTACTAATTAATTTAAGTGAAAGCAATGAATGGGGGAATGCATATATTATGTGAGACAAAGTAGCCAAAAAAAAAAAAAAAGAACAAAACAAAAACAGAACAAAAAGGAGAAGTCTAGAAACAAAACTAAAAAAGGGGAGTCTGGAACATTTCAAGCGTTAAATATTTGTCCCACATCGGTGTATAAAAGCCGAAAATTTTACTTTATAAACAATAACACAGCTCTTTTACGTAAAGCTTACAGTGTATGAGGCATTAGAGTTGACTTGATTAGTGGGCCCGGACTTCGTAGATGTGTGTGCAAGTGGGCCGGATCATTGTTCAGTTAATTTGGTCAGTGCACACGTGTCCCACCTATAAAAGGTCAGCCTGGGTATGCACTGTCAGATATTATCTGACGTGATAATTGCAACATTTATACGCCTTGAGTTATTAGCCTGCGTTTTATTCGGAAACCGCCGGGATTAGCAAACTACCGGCGGTTGTCATTAACCGCCTGAGAATAGTTTAAGTACGGCAGCTTAGGCGACGGTTTCAAAGTCGCTGGTATAATTATTAGCTGCAGTCAAAACCGCGGGTAAACACTACTTTTAACCGCTGCTATTTGTGAATTTTTTTGTAGTTGATGTTGACTAGTCTTTTGGAATATATTTTTCAAGAGCGGCAGTGATCAGTTAGCTAATCATGTTCTTCGTACAGGTGGATTCTTAAAAAATAAAATGAAAAGTTAGCATGGAACTTTCAAGTCTCCACATTTTCTTATAAATATCAATCACTTGCTAGAGCCTTAATCATTAATTAGCAAGTGATTGACAATATTTCCTTCACTCAGTCTTAAACATTTAGCAATAATGGCCAAAACCGGTAGCAGTATGCTTATTACTCTCATGTTTATCAGTACTATTTTCTTGATTAACCATGGCCACCCAATTTCATCAGATTCAGTACCAACAAGCTCTTCTTATATTGAAGAAAATCAGTTTCTTCACTCTGAAACTGATGGAAATAATGTTTTGCTGCAGAAACTAATGCCTGGAGGTAATCGTCGATTATTGTTAGCCGTCTTGTGTGACTGTGATTTAGGCTGCACGTGTGACTGTAACTGCCCACCTGAACTTGGTTGCCCACCCTGTTGAATTCAGTCTATAGATTTACATCTTATTATGCAAGTTAGAGATGTAGATCGTGCTTCTATATATATCTACGTATATAGGAGTTACTAGCTATTTAAAATGATTATTGTCTATTTCCTCAAACTATATATGCATAAATAAAACACACAATTAATGGCTTGCTCCCATTTTAGTGTGTACGTGTGATAGTATTAATAGGTGTACTGTCTCAGGAAGCCTCTGTTGACCTATATAGTATTAAGTCTTTGTATTGTTGTTATGTAAGGTGAAGTTTTTCTCTGTGTTAAAAAGTGTGTTTCATGTTTATTTCTCTCTTTCATCCTGTTTATGCCAGTGATATTCATATACTCTCAATCGTAAGTTGCTTACTAGTAGCTTTTGACAAGGAATAGACATATTAAGGACTGTTGGAAGGTCTATGACACCTGAATCAAGGCTTGCAAAAGGCTTCAACATAATTCCGAAAATGGTGAACTTCTCATGAGTTATAAACAAGATATGCTATTTGTCATAATTGCCAAGGTTTTTTTTTTCTCGGAGTTCTACTTAAAAAGTTCATTGAAGCAAATATAGTTATTCCAGAAATTTAAATACTAGTAATACATATGGATAGATTTGATACATTTCGACCTCTAAATTTAAGATCTCACTTATAAAATAGATCTTAAATTAAGGAAAACTTTATGAAAGTGCACGAGAAAGGTGAATTTCTAATTTGACTCAAGTATTTTAGGTTATCTATTTGAAACTGATCCTCAATAAAATGAGAACTTTTCTATTCTCACCTTGAAATTACTTCTAATATTTTTTTCTAACAGTGTAGTAGCTACTATAGCGAGCAATCAAAAGATCATTTAAGACAACTGAATGAACACAAATAATTAACTAAAAAAGTAAATTCGTTAGAGAGAAATATAGATTGACCAGGAACATGTATTGGGTAAAAATCGACTTACTGTGAGTCGCCTCGGTAACATGATCTGATGGCGACCGAGCATGTGATGACAAGCTGTAAACTGAAGCAAGCGAGTGAATCGCTGAGGCCAGGCACCGAGGTCATCACCGAAGGCGAGCCTTAAACTGCGCTTCGGTGATCCTCGCTTCAACCGAACAGTGGAGTCGCGCCACCGAAGTAACAAATTTGCACCCCGGTAGGATACCTCGGTCGTAACGGCTTAGCAGTCCACTACTTCAGCCCACTACTTTGCCCATTAACTTCATCCATAAATGCTCCAAACGTGGGTTTGGCCACTAACAAGTCATGAAGAACATGGAGCAGGCTCTTGTGTCTATAAATAGCACTTTATTTTACATTGTACGTATTCAGAAATATATACAGAAACTCTGGCGAAATTTGTACTCATTGCAATATATTGAAATCACATTATTTTCTCGCATTTACGCTTATCCTTAGCATTTTCTTGACTTTGATACGAAGATTTGCTTGTATTCCAACCCAAATTTGATTTGTGATCCTAAAACTGATTTAGGCCCATACAAATTGGCGCCGTCTGTGGGGATTCAGGCATAACGCTTTGTTCCAAAGTTAAACGTTCTTTTTCGTTGAAGCCCATAATCTTTCGACGACGATATGGCCGATAACAGCAGAAATCCAACTGAACACCAGTTAACTCCCGATGGACAGACTGGCGTTCAATCAGACCCTGTTTCTTCATCTCCAATGACGACCGAAGCCTTTCAAGCTTTTGTTGTTGCTTCGCTAAGAGCTCTTCAAGAGCGACAGGATGAACAAGCTAACATCAACGCCGAGTTCCGCGCTTCGTTAGAGGCGAGGAACAGCTCGACACCGAATGGCGCTCAGCCAGTGGCTCCAAACAGAAGCATCCCGCTCTTCGTTCCTACGGGCGCGATAATAGGGGGACCTCAAAATGGGGCCACGTCTGGGGGTTCGGGAAATATACCGAGCACAACGCCACACTTCGGGACGCTTCCCACCGTGGCGGAGACTACATCTTCGGTTGATGTTGAGAGGTTGACTAGAGAAATTAAAGCCCGAGTCGAGGCTCGCATCGAAGCGCGCGTGGAAAAGCGCCTTGAAAGTGTACCTAGGGTGGCCAAGACCGAAGATGAGCTTGACATCGATCAATATAGGGAGTTTCCATTCAAGCCCGAAGCAACACCAGCTCCAACTCCCAAAAATTTCAAGCTCCTCTTCCTAAAGAAGTATGATGGGACCACCGATCCCAAAGAACATGTCACTGAGTTCATGGCGATGGTAAAGAGCAATGACTTAACGGCAATAGAGCTCGAGTCAATGTTATTGAAAAAGTTTGGTGAATCCTTGGAGAAAGGAGCGTTGCGTTGGTACATGTGCTTACCAGCAGGGTCAATTTTCACCTTCAAAGAAATAGTTAACGCCTTCGTTAAGGCCCACACCGGAGCACAAAAGATTCTCCAAAGAAAGGAGGATATATGCAAGGTCAAGCAACGGCCTGGTGAGCCACTTAAAGACTTCCTTGAGCGCTTTCATGCTGAGCGCATGGAGCTACCTCAAATGGATGATACTCTAGCCATTATAGCGTTTGAAAAGGGCATCAATGTTCGCAACTCTGACGCTGTCGCTGAGTTGCGAAAAGAATTTCAGCAGTACCAAGTTCTGAAGTGGGAAGATCTACACAAACGAGCTTACTCCAAGATAAGGCTGGAGGAAGCCAAATTTAAAAACAACGGCCGAGGTCATAACTACAAGAACTGGCGAATCCTCGTATTTGGTCGAGGCGTCGCGAGGAAACTCGAAAGGGAGGTACGAGCCATACACCTCTACCTGTAAGCCAAAGGCTGGGGAATTCTTTTGGAAACTCGTTTGTGAGCCCACATGTAAGCCAACGGCTCGAGGGAAAGGTTCAACCTAACTCGAACCAAAGAAATTCCTCAGGCCCAGCTTCGGTCTCAAAGAATAAAGAATTACCTCGGATCCCTGACTACAACTTTAACATATCGACCTCGGAGCTGGTCAACATAGTCAAGGGAACCGTCGGGGTAAGGATACCCAAGGACATGAGAACTCCAGCAGACAAAAGAGATCAAAATTTGCACTGCGAGTTCCATGCAGATTATGGCCACCGAACCGAGGACTGCAAAGCATTGCGCCTCGAGGTGGCATATTTGTTGAAGAAGGGTGTGTCGGCCGAATTCCTTACCGACAAGGGAAAAGACAGCTACACCAAGAACCGAGGTGATGGACAGCCACCTCGAGTCCCACCCCCTGAGAGAGTTGTAAATGTTATCACCGGGGGTTCAGAGGTGAACGGGGTGAACTTCGCAGCTGCAAAGAAGTTCGCCAAGCTATCGATCACAATGGAAAAGAGAACTCGAGTGGGAGGCTCGGGTAAAGAGATTGTATTTGATGATGACGATTGTGATGGGATGATGTTCCCTCATCACGATGCCTTAGTCATCATGTTGAGAATCAACGACTCGGATATCAAACGAGTCCTGATTGACCCCGGTAGCTCGGTTAATATAATTAGCTACGGGGCCATTAAGAAGATGTGGCTGAAAGGGAAAGTCATCCCCAAGGCAATAGTGTTGACTGGCTTCAACAACTCCACGGAGAAGACTTTGGGTGAAATCACACTAAAGACGTTTGCTGAAGGAGTTAGCAAGAAAACACTATTTCAAGTGTTGCCCGAGGACATAGCATACAATGTGATCCTCGGCAGACCATGGATCCATTCTATGGAGGCTGTCCCATCCACTCTTCATCAAGTGATCAAGTTCCCTACACCTTGGGGGGTTCGATCAATAAAGGGAGAGCAACGAGTTGCAAGAGAATGCTATTCGGTTGCATTGAAAAGTGGAGACGCCCCGACTGGGCCAAAAAAAAAAAGTAACTAACGCAACCGGGGTCAAGCGAGGAGGACCTCCGAGGAGAAATTGAAAAGATCCCTGTGTGCATTCAAGAGCCTCTGAAACAAAAGGCCGAGGACTCAATTATTGAGGAGTTGGAATCTTTCACCTTATTGAAAGATTTTCCTGAAAGAAAGGTATTTGTCGGCTCGGAGTTGGACCCAGAGTCGAAGAAAGCAATCATCAAAGTCTTAAAGTCCAACAACGATTACTTCGCTTGGTCCCATTCGAACATGATTGGTATCGATCAGGAGATCATGACCCACAAGCTGAATGTAGACCCAAAATTCACCCCGGTGAAGCAGAAGAAAAGACCTCACGCCGGGGTTAAAAAGAAAGCAATCGAAGACGAAACCACGAAGCTGCAAGAGAATGGCTTTATCAGGGAGGTGAAGTATCCCGAATGGCTGGCTAATGTGGTCGTTGTGCCCAAGAAAAACAGCAAGTGGAGGATGTGCGTAGATTACACTGATCTAAATAAGGCTTGCCCCAAAGACTCCTACCCATTGCCATAAATAGATAGGTTAATAGACTCCACGGCTGGACACAAACTATTAACCTTCTTGGATGCTTATTCGGGTTACAACCAGATCCTTATGGATCCGAAGGACGAAGAGAAGACCTCGTTCATCACTGACCGAGGTACTTTTTGCTATAAAGTGATGCCCTTCGGTTTGAAAAATGCTGGGGCGACATACCAGAGACTAGTGTGTCGCATGTTCAAGGAGTATATTGTAAAATCTATGGAAGTCTACATATATGATATGCTTATCAAGTCAATTCGAATGGAGGATCATCTAAATTATTTGAGGGAAGCTTTTGCTGTTCTGAGGCAATATGCCATGAAATTGAACCCTGAGAAGTGTGCCATCAGCATAGGGTCAGGCAAATTCTTGGGATTCATTGTCTCTAAATGAGGAATCGAAGCCAACCCAGATAAGATCAAGGCTATCGAAGAGATCCCCGAAGAGTTGACCGGGGTGAAGGAAATTCAGCGCTTAACTGGCCGAATCGCTGCCTTGAGTCGATTCATCTCAAGGTCCTCGGAGCGATGCCACAAATTCTTCTCTGTCTTGAGGAAGAATAATCACTTCGAATGGACACCGGAGTGTAAAAAAGCGCTAAGGGAATTGAAATGCTATCTGGCTAACGCGTTGTTGCTCGCCAAGCCAAAAGATGGTGAAACATTGCTGGTCTACTTGGCAGTATCCGAGGTGTCAGTCAGCGCTGTGCTGGTTCGAGAGAAAGATGGCAAGCAATAGCCCATCTATTATGTGAGCAAGACACTCCTCGACGCTGAGACCAGGTATCCTCACTTGGAACAACTAGCACTTGCTTTAATTGTTACTGCTCGAAAACTACGACCTTATTTCCAATGTCACCAAATAGCGGTAGTTTCAACTTTCCCCTTGAGAAGTATATTCCATAAACCTGAGTTATCAGGGAGGTTATCAAAATGGGCGGTAGAATTGAGCGAGTATGACATCACTTATCAACCCCGAACAGCCATCAAATCCCAAGTTTTGGCTGACTTCGTAGCTGATTTTAGTGTTGGGATCCTACCCGAAGCCGAAAAGGAGAACTCAATATCGAAAGGAACAGCTTCGGGACTATGGATACTTTACACCGATGGGGCGACTAATTCCAAGGGTTCGGGATTAGGCATAGTGTTGAAAGCGCCCACCGGGGATAAAATCAGGCACTCCGTTCGGTTCAAAAAGGTGACTAACAACGAAGCCGAATACGAAGCAGCCTTGGCAGGCTTGGAATTAGCTAAGGAAATGGGGATGGAAAGAATTGAGTTGAGATGTGACTCGCAGCTAGTAGTAAACCAAGTGCTCGGAGAATACACGGCTCGGGAGCCCAGAATGCAGCTATTCTTGGACCGAACACAGAGGATTTTGGCCCAATTCCAAGAATGGAAAATTAAACAAGTGCCTCGAGAGGAAAACACCAAAGCCGATGCTTTGGCAAACTTGGGTTCGGCAGTCGATGAAGTCCACTCGGGGACTGATTCAGTAGTTCGGTTGCTTTCTGCGCAAATGAGAGAGATAAAATTGCAAGTCAATTCGGTGAACCACAAATGGGATTAGCGGAGTAAGTTTATCTCCTACTTTGACTCGAGGACTGTCTCCCAAGATAAGAAAGAAGCAAAAAGTTAAGGACCCAAGCGGCTTCATATCATATGATCGAGGGAAATTTGTATAAAAGATCTTATTGCGGCCCGATGGCCAAGTGTTTGAGTCCAGACGAAGCCAGATATATGATGGCTGAGGTACACGAAGGCGAGTGTGGCAACTACTCGAGGGGGAAAGTCCTTGGTGCGCAAACTACTTAGAGCTGGGTACTATTGGCTCACCATCAGCACAGATGCAAAGGCCTTCGTGAAAAAATATGATAAGTTTCAACGCCACGCACGAATTATCCATCAACAAGCCGAACCCTTGCATTCGGTTGTGTCACCATGGCCCTTTATAAAGTGGGGGATGGATATTGTTGGTCCCTTGCCGAAGGGAAAAGTTGGTGTTCAGTTCATTCTAGTTTTAACCGATTATTTTACAAAATGGGTGGAGGCAGGAGCCCTCACCGAGGTGAGGCAAAAGGAGGTAATCGATTTCGTTAGAAAGAACATCATCTACAGGTTCGGGGTCCCAAGGGAAATTGCTTGCGACAATGGTAAATAATTCATAGGAGCAGCCATCACTGATTTCTTCAAGCAATGGGGAATCAAAAGAATCGCTTCGACCCCTTATCATCCAAATGCCAATGGCCAAGCCGAATCTTCAAATAGGGTGATAATTGAGAATCTCAAGAAAATGCTCGATGAGAAGAAAGGTCCTTGTCCCGAGGAGTTTCCAGGTGTGTTGTGGGCCATGCGGACAACGGAAAAGAATAGCACCGGTGAGACCCCTTTTTCACTTGCTTACGGTATGGACTCCCTTATCCCCGTGGAAGTAGGCGAACCAAGTCTTCGGTACGCCCACACCGCCGAGGACGCGAATCAGCAAGCCATGCGCATAGAATTGGACTTGCTCGAGGAGAAAAGAGAGTTGGCTTTGGTTCGACTAGTTGCACAAAAGAGGCAGATCGAGGCATATCTCAACAGGAAGGCCAAACTTAGAGATTTTAAAGTTGACGATTTGTGCTAAAGGCTACAAACCAATCAACGAAGGAAAAGAACGGAGAAAACTCGTCGCAAACAGGGAAGGACCTTACAAAGTCAGAGCAATTGTGGGGAAATGATCTTATCAAATTGAAGATCTACAAGGAATACCCGAACCCTTAAATTGGAACATCTCCAATTTGAAGCGGTAATACTTCTGAAATCGAGGAAGCGGATAAAACAATTTCCAGTGCTCGGATCTTCATCAAGATTCACACCGGAACACTGGGGGGAGTAAAAGGCGGGTTGCAACCGAGGTCGACACTGAGCCTCTCAACCGAAGCCTGGATATTCGACGACCGGGGACTGACACCCAAAGAATAGATTAGTACATTGTAACTACGCTCGATAGTGGCACGTTGTCAATTTGTTTTTACGCCCAAGGTCTACTTCGACTTGGCTTTATATAAAAAGCCGATTATGGCTCGTTGATATTATCAATGAAATAAACTTGATTCTATATCTCTTTGTTTCCATAATCTTGCACTCCGAAGTTGCACTTTAAATGCATCGCCTCGAGAACGAGACGTCGTTCTAAGTTTGCATCGGTTTCATTTAATTAAGTCTTGCAAGCAAGCTATTTACTTTAAGTGTTCGGTTCATGCAAAAACTAACATTTAAGATGAGAAATACAAAATCATTTCATTGATAGGCCCGAAGGCTGCAAGTTTGTACATCAAAAGGACCCGAAGGTCCCAAGTATGAACACAAAAAGAACCCGAAGGCTTACACAAAACAAGAAGTGAAAATAGGAATCTAGGCCTCGGGGTCATCATCTCCCTCTTCGAAAGCCCCCTTGGCATCCTCATCATCATCATCCTCTCCTTCGTCCTCGCTCAAAGCTTCACTTGATGGAAGATCATCGATAATGGCTTGAGCCTGGGCTGCCTTCTCTTCGGCTTTAGCAATCTCTTCTTCCAAACTGAACTCACCGGCACGACATTGCTTAAGCAGCTTCAGTCGAGATTTGATAACAGCCCATCGTTTATCCAGCTCAGCCCTCTTGGTCTTGATCTTAGCCTTGGCTTTGCGATCAGCAATTTCCTCTCGAAGAGCTTCGACCTCGGCCTCACGGGCTGGAAGTTTGGAGTTCTCACCCTCCAACCTCTGAATATGGAGCACATGATTTCTCAGCTGCTCGTGGTGCTTCTTGGCCATTTCTTCAAACCTGCCCCTAGCTTGAGTCAGCTCGGCATTAAGTCTTGAAACTTCAGCTTCTAGCCTCGTGCGCTCAACCTGGAAGCCATCACCGAGGGCTTGAATCTTCGCCTCGGAAGTAGCCTCAGCTTCATGCAAATCAGACTGGAACTTGGACAACTTAGCCTTCAAATCTGCTATTTGCGCATTGAAGCTGTCCCTTTGCCTGTCCCACGCACGGGCAACACGCCAAACTTCTTCATCCCTCGAGGTCTCAACCTCGATAGCCCTCAGCGACAGAACAAAGCTCTAAATGGAGATCAATCAAAAAATCATTGTCAGCAACTGACCGAAGACAGAGGTAAAATTAAAAAACGGCGAAACTTACTCTGATAGCATTGGCAGCGATGGTATTGTATAGCTGACCTCGAGAGAAAGTCTGCACAACTTTGTCTTCCTCTGGGCCAAGCAAAGGCATAAGGCTCAGGATATCACCTCGATTGCTCACCAAAGCGCCCGAACCGCGCCGACTTCAGCCCCCCTTTCAATGGCAGCAGTCCCAGCTTCTCCAACTTTGGCCTTGCCTTTGGCCTTGGCAACTGCCGCCTCGGAGTCTTGCTCCTGATCTTCAAGGTCCACGACCTCGACTTCCCTTCGAGCTACTAATCCCTCGGCAGCCTCGTCATCGGGCTCGTCAATCAGCCTTCGGCGCGATTCCGCCGCCACTTCAGGCCGAGGGGAAGAAGCCACCTCGGTGCGAGGATTTATTGAACAAGAGGGTTTCCTGGAAACCGCCCTCTTCCTTTTCACACCTACAAAGGTCAACGTAAAAGAGTTTTGAGCAAAGAAATGAATAGGAGTAAAAGCCAGTGAGTTAACTAAGGGTGAGGTTTTCCTTTTGAGGATCCTTAACCCGAGGACCCTTTTGAAATCTTCGAAGGCTTTGAAGCCTTCAACTCCTTCAGGTCACCAGCTAAACCTGTCACCGAAGCCAGATCATCATCCGACTCGGTA
Organism: Petunia x hybrida; assembly: GCA_037355625.1. Classification (NCBI taxonomy): domain Eukaryota; kingdom Viridiplantae; phylum Streptophyta; class Magnoliopsida; order Solanales; family Solanaceae; genus Petunia; species Petunia x hybrida. The sequence continues at coordinate 1,630,853 of JBBBVM010001054.1, read as the reverse complement.
TCTTCATCGTCTTTCTTCTTCTTCTTCTTGTCTTTCTTTTTGTTGATGGCACGGTTTGGAAAACCTAGTACCGAGGAGAAAGAGGTCAATGATAAAATCAAAAGAGTTTGGATAACAACTTAGGTAGAAGATTATAGACAACTTACCATGCCTTTTGCGTTGCCAACCGAAGTCAGCTGCCATCTCCATCCATGACTGAATGGGACGTGCACGAGCTCGGGTTACAGCCTTAACCCACTCAGTCAAGCCCTCGGGGGGGATGATGGCGACCTTGTTTGCTGGGGAACAAAAATAGGTTGAAGTTAGCAAACAAGAGTGGAAGCAGAAGAAGAAATCGAGAACGAAGGAATACTTACGTGTATTATTCCACCTCTCTGGGAAATTAGGTTCGGCGGATAAGACGCTGGTCTCCAAAAGAACGTAGCGATCACTCTAGCCTCGGTCGTCGTGATCCTCGCTTTTATGGAGAAGCGCATACTTGCCTCGGTTGTTTAAAGCCACAACCCCGGCTTTATGGAAGTAAGGGTAATAGAGAGAAATGAGATGCTGCAAGGTGAAATCTACCCCGGCTTTCGTACTCAGCCAATCCAGACATTGTACAACCCTCCAGACGTCGGTGCCTAACCTGAGCCAAGCATAGGTTGTATGCTCGGCAAAAATCATCAATAATCCTGTGAACATGTAGGGTGAAACCAATGGTGAAGGGGTAGGTGTATGCAAAAGATAGCCCCTCCACATAGTGGCAAACCCTGCTAGTGGGATCGGGGATAACTATCTTCACCCCGGGCTCGAATGCACAGTCCTTCTGAACCCGATGAATATGAGCTTGAGTAATTCGGGTCGGAGTCGTGTTCACTGGTACATTCCTGTTCAGCCACTCTTGATCGGCAGACTGTTTTTGAAGCTTTAAATCCTTACTGTTGTCGAAATGTGATGGTATGATTTGGTGAGGCTCGAGTTCCTGCTCGAGGGGAATCTTTGGTAATTTCTTCTCAGGGCCCGAAGGTCCCACCTCGACATCATGCCCCCCTTCGGCGGCAAGCAGCTCACCTCCGGTTTCCGTTTCGGCCTCGGCGTCATCTTCGCCCTCGCCCTCGGCGTCATCACCTTCGCCATCGTCATCCCTGTGACTGAGCCCTCCAACGTCAGCTCCAGCTACTACCATGGCATCATCATCAATGGCGTCATCTTCCTCCCCTATGCTGACAGCCTCACTCACGGCCGCTATATCGCGCCTAGCTCTCTCTTTACGCTGTCTAGGGCCACCGACGCCGGACGTCACCTCTCCACCACCTTCCGTCGTGACAACTTGAATCACCGGCACAGGGGCGATGACATCGCCGCTAGCTACAGCGGCGGCGTACTGCGAGATCCTTGCTCTCTCACCAGAGTCGCTTGAATCCTGTCTAGAGTGTGTTGCAGACATGATTATGGAGTTAAAAGCTTGAGATTTGGTAACAGATGGGAATTGATCAGAGTAAGAGGTGGAAGTTCTTGTTTTTTTCTTATCACTGTTGAATGCAAAGACTGAAAGTAAAGAGAATAACTCGTTGAAGGAGTATTTATAGGCGTGGGAAAGACAAGTGGCATAGTTTCATCATTGTAACGTTGGGGGAAACAAAGAAAGCGGCGTGACAGTTCGTTCAGCCAACGGACGATTGACACGTGTCAGTGCATAGTAATTTGAAGGGACGCGAACCTCTGACAAAGTTTGAAACGCTTGGAAACGATCGAGCCGCGTCACTTTCCCGCGGAATTTCATTCCACTCTTCGGTAACTTCGGTAATTGACCGAGGAGTGGGGGGACTATCTGTATTGGGTAAAAATCGACTTACTGTGAGTCGCCTCGGTAACATGATCTGATGGCGACCGAGCATGTGATAACAAGCTGTAAACCGAAGCAAGCGAGTGAGTCGCCGAGGCCAGGCACCGAGGTCATCACCGAAGGCGAGCCTTAAACTGCGCTTCGGTGATCCTCGCTTCAACCGAACGGCGGAGTCGCGCCACCGAAGTAACACATTTGCACCCCGGTAGGATACCTCGGTCGTAACGGCTTAGCAGTCCACTACTTCAGCCCACTACTTTGCCCATTAACTTCATCCATAAATGCTCCAAACGTGGGTTTGGCCACTAACAAGTCATGAAGAACATGGAGCAGGCTCTTGTGTCTATAAATAGCACTTTATTTTACATTGTACGTATTCAGAAATATATACATAAACTCTGGCGAAATTTGTACTCATTGCAATATATTGAAATCACATTATTTTCTCGCATTTACGCTTATCCTTAGCATTTTCTTGACTTTGATACGAAGATTTGCTTGTATTCCAATCCAAATTCAATTTGTGATCCTAAAACTGATTTAAGCCCATACAGGACAATTTTATACTGGTTTGATCTCAAATGTTTAGCCTAGTTCAGTTCTCTTGACTGTCAAGGGTGTTGTATTTTAACTCTTTGGTTTACTCGCTCTGCAAATGATTGATTTGACGCAGTCCATACGATCTTGTAGTTTTCACTCAAACACCACGAAGGATTTTCACAAATTCTTGTCCCTGATGATCTTCATTTGCTTACCATCTAGACTTCACACTTTTATACGGTATATGAACATCTCAAGATGTATATACAACGTGTCGGTAAAAACAAATGTACAAAATGTGCAAACGATTGCTAGAGCATAAAAAGATAATGAGAGCTTGTGCTCAAATAAATGAAGACACTATTAATCTGCTAATTTAACCTTGATATATTAGCACCACATAGGATAGGAATGCACACATATTGTTCAACGAATCCAGACTTTTCACCTCTAAATAAATACACATTGACTTTTTGGAATATATTTCAACAGTGACAGCTGCATTTGGTGGATTTAAACATTAAGGTTGACCTTCAAAATCAATTGACTGTTTCTAAAAACAATAAGAGCAGGCTGGCATTTTTTATATATAATAATCACTTGCTAGAGCCTTATTAGCAAGTAACCACTTGACATTGCCAGCTTCCTCTAACCTTAAACTTTATCAATGGCCAAAAAACAGTACCATTATTGTTATTATTGTTCTCATGAGTATTGCTTTTCTCTTCTACCATTTGTACCCAGCTTTATTACGTATTGAAACTGCGAGCTCTTATTATGATGAAAAGAAGCTTTTTCGAGGAAATTTTGTGCAGGAAATTCCATGTCCTATTGGCTGCCACAGTGAAATCTGTGGTTGCTAACTTGATGGGATCTTCACCAGTTAAGCTTCTAGAGCAACCTATTCTATAGACGTAGTGAAATTTCATGTCCATGTAATACATTCCGTGGTCTCTTCTATGAAGATTACACTTGTATCGAATAGCTATAATGTATTTTTATGTGTTGAATTAGTGGATTTCATTTATTGAATGACTGAAATGATCAGTGTACATGATAATTGCCTCCTTTCTTCCAAGTCGTGGAGGAAGTATAATGAAATGAATGGCCGTTAAAATATCATCCTACCAAAAAGGGTATCCTTTATTGTCAATCAAATACTACTAAATATAACCACCACTTCATTTCAAAACACTAACAAGGGCTTGTTTATGATGTTCGTTCATTGGTAGGAAGTTACATCTACGCTTGTGAATAGCTCAGATTTGAATCTAGGAATATCCACTGAGTTTGTTAGGCCCGTGCGACCCCTGTTTACCTACAGTTTTCATTTCCAAATTCCTCTACAATGGAAAGAATATCATGTAATAAAAATCACAGCAGACTCATTCTTATGCAAAAATAATAAAATATATGTGCATGGCGTTTGTAGAAGAACAGAAGAGTATATCACTAATATAGTTCACGCTCAACGAATCTAATCTTCAAGGCGACATGTTGATTAGCAAATCCACAGCGAAACAAGAAAAGCAAGAATCTATGAAGCAATTAGAGCATTACTGCGTGTTGCTTGTCTTCCATTCGAGCACATTGTTGCAGGAACTTGCATGGTAACAATTGTATCTCAGTCCCAAACTAGGTAAAATCAACTATTATGTTCTATTTCAACCTATTTAACATACATAGTGAGTGACACCAGCCAAGCCTAATGCACAACTCTGGTTTTACCATTACATGATGCAATGATATTTAGAGAAATAGGAAGCTCAGCATAATATCAAAACCCATAACTATATCCTTCCATTTCCCCTGCTCCTCGCAGGCTTTAGTAACAAACTGTTCTTTAGTCGACGTTCTTCCGGATTTGTGACAAAAACAAGATTTGCATATCAATGCAGCGGTCAGATCCTTTCCGAACCTGATCAAGCAGGATCATGTTCCATCTTCGTTGTCTGAGAGCAAGCAGTCTTCAATTTGCTCCCTGAAAACAAGGGACACACAATTTATGATAACATCTGTTTGCTAACACAAGGGACATACAATTTTATATCCGTAGAAAGGAGTATGTAAAGATAAGCGTCTAATTCAAACCAGGGAAGAGAAAATGGATATGATGCTTTCATCAATACAAACTAAAAGAACTAGTAGTTCCGAAAGCATCTCTAAAGTTTAAATGTTTGTGAGTTAACACAGAACACTATTCTATAGGCAGTATCACTAAAATTGTCACGAAAATCTGAAAGGATCATAAATGGAAGCTAATTTGGAAAAAAACATCATCCATCACAAGATCCATGGCACCTCCTCTGTAAATTCAAGCCCTCTGCGGTTTTAAACTGGTCAAGCTAATATGTCAGAAATTAGATCAAAAATCATATGTGCTTAAGCAGATAAAACTTCGTACCTCAGCTGTCTCTGACTGAGATGATTACCATCCTCTGCTTGGGAAGACATTGATAGTGGCAAGAGAGAAATGAAGTGCTCCAAGGATGAAGGGTCCCTCGGAAGAACCTGAAACTGACAACTTGCGCAGCATGCAGACCCAATTGAATCAGGGCTAGTTTTCCCGTTGTCAAAACTAATCGACGTTTCGACAGCGGATCTTTTCAGAGGACTGTTGCAAATAGGACAGAATGACTCAGGAGGAAGGGAATCATTAGTATTCAAGCTGTATTTCTTTTGCCTCCTACGTGATGCCACCTGGCCATTATATTCATTGTCCTCCGGCAATCTATTGAAATGAAAAGGTGTCAGCTTTCCAGCTGTTCTCATGATTGTGCTTTCTCGGGAAGGGTTTTCCTCCTGAAACACAAAAGTTTACTTTGAAGTTTTCATGTGCAAGACTTTGAAGATGCAGTATCCTACAACTACAACAAAGAAATGTATAGGACAACTGATCAAAGAGATTTCAGAATAAGAAATGGAATTATTTTATATAGTGATCTGTCTTTCCTAGTCTTTTTTCTACTAGTAATAATGTAACCGGCAAGAAGATAACCATGAAAGAAGATTCAAGTTTACAGGCATGTTTACTCAGCACGCTGAATATATTTCAGCTACCATGGGCAATTGATACATAATATTCCAATTTTCAAGTTCTTATACATCTAAAGGCTACTGTGAGCAAAGTTCATCTCCTTGTACTAAATGCTATTACTATTGTAGGTGAGACTGACATGAACTAAAATTAAATCAAGAACAACATATCTGCTTTTACCTGCAACAATTTCACAAAAGAGGAGATCAAGCCATTGATACCAGAACGTGTACCATTAAAAACTTCTACGGTCCTCAAACTGCCCTGGCAAAGTACGTTGAGGCCCATCATGAAGTAATGGTTGATAAGGAAACGGCAAAAAGAAATGCAATTATCAGTTCAGAAACTACACGAGATTGCAAAAATACTAGGATATCTAAGTGCTCAACCAGAATAAGTTTGCGTTAAATCTTAGATTTCAAGAGCAACAAACCTGTCAAGGCTGCAAAGCATATTCAACTCGTGGATAAGACAATCACGGAGGGGAAGAACCACAGGTATCTTCCATCTTGCATCAACATACTGGATATCAGCAGCTAAAGAGTAACCTCTGCCCTGGTGAAAACCAATAACCTTTTGCACATTAGAGAGTTTTCTTTGTTAGTTCTAAAGAGTCAACTTGATCGTGGTTCATTGCTCTTCCATTCAAGTGGGTAAAGGTCATTGTTGTAAACAGTTGGTTACTTTTTTTAATGAAATGGTGTAAACAGTTAGTTATTAGCTCTAAAATTTGATCTTTTGAACAACAATTAACATGGATTATGATCACTAAAAATGAGTTAATTGGAAATACAGATCAAATCAGACAAAATAATCCAAACCAAATAAATCGTTACAGTGGGAAGATATTTTGGTTAATTCCAAAAAAAATGATCACAAAGGAATACAGAAACAAACTCATATATTAAATTACTCTCATTGCACAATCTCGAAGTATTAATATTTAAATAGCCTATATGGAATAGGATGGACCAAGATTTGGCACTTCACACTTCCAGTGATCTCATTTAATCTACTTGATCTGTTTCATCTCTTTCACTTGGACAATGTCAAATCAAAGTCCATGTCCAAACTTTTCAGTTTGGTAGAGGACATTCTTATCAGACATCCAAGCGAATAAACATTTTCAGTTTTCAGAAAAGAGTAGAGTGAATGGTTCGTCGAACCTACCTTGACAGTTGCTTCAAGCACATGACAAGCTATTCTTGATGTGCATGTTCCTAGCAGAACTTTGGTGTATCCATTCTCATGAGCAATCTGCATAGCAAATCTAAACATATATAAAAAAGTATTATCTTTCTCCTGTAAAGCTCAAGATAGTGATTATGTAAAGTCAAACCTTTTGAAGGGAGAGCATGCGAAGGTGCTCCGTTAGATCTTCTTTACCCGTGACATCACCAATGGAATTTATTAATTCATTCAGTCTATCTTTTGCATCAGCAGCTTTCAGTGAGTAAATAGCTTCTGCAGTAACAATGTGGAACTTTTTCATGGGTGGAGCCAAATTTGACACAATAAGTTTCATCTCCTCAAGAGCTCTATCGAAGTCATCAGCTGAAATGGCAGAGATGGCCTTTTCATCAATAAAAGCAACCCCAACACCAAAAACTGGCAATGCTCTGTCTCTACTGGCATCAAAGTTTTTTTGAGCTTTGGTTTGCATCTCATGTGTAAACTGCAGAGCCACCCTAGAAAAGAAAGCAAGTTCAAATGTCAAACATCGTCTTATAGTGTACCTTCACAAAGACTAGCATTCTATCTGATGACTTCTAGATAACAAGCAGCAGGTCTGGCTTGACTAACTTCTAGATATAACACCATTGTTGTCAGTGTTCTATTATTTCTAAAATACAGACTTTTATTAACTTCAAACTTATCACTGAAAAAAATAAACTTCCAACATAGGATATTTGTCGTCTCCTCATTTTCAAACATTCCAACATCCTAAGAGAAGAAAAGAGCAATCGATAGAGTAACAATAGAAAATACTTCTAAAAGATAGAAAATAGCAGGGAACACTTCAAGTATGCAAAAGAGTAGATCAATGCCCAAAGTGATAAACTGCACAAGACAAAAGTGTTAGATAAAGTGATGGTAAAACACAGATCACTGACAAGCTCAAGCTCTCTAAATGAGAAAATTTTGTTTGGCGAATATGAGGTCTCTTATCTCTGAAGAAGGAGACTAAAAACCGACATACAAACATATTTTTCCATTAACTGAAGCCAATATCCAAACTTAGTCAGCGACATTAAAGCTCAACAAATTTTAGCACTTCTCGTTAAAGTTAAAGCGCCACTCAGTTAATAAAGAATATAAAGCCCAAAACTTTGCAAACTAATTCAGAAGTTTATCAAATAAATCAATAGAACCAAAGTCTACGTGTTCTTTTAACATGGGTAACTATAATTGCAAAGAAATAAACTCAAACTGAGCATAACAAGTTGATCCGTTATTACTCCCAGTGAACTAAAAATAACAAAAAAGCAGCCTGGTTCTCGAAGCATCCCGCAGTCACGCAGGGTTCGGGGAAGGGCCGCACCCCAAGGGATGTGAGCTGTTTCCCCGGCTCAAACTCGTGACCTATATGTCACACGGAGACAATTTTAGCAGATGCTCCGAGGCTCCCTTCATTTCTCCCAGTGAACTAAACTACTATGTTTTATCCTCCACTAGCATAATCAAACAACTGTTTAAGTTATATACACTGTCAGTATAAATAAATGTTCACACTATCGCGTCACATTTACATGTTGTAGTAGGTAACATGTCTCACTTTTTGTCAAGGATTACCTATAGATATATTACATCAAATAATTTAATACTGACGGTAAAATATCAATTCACTATAGAAAATTTAACCTGGAACAAGTACCGCCTGAAAAAGCAACAAGGACATTATCGGAAGGCGAAATCATAGCATTAGAAGTGACTGCAAATCTAAACTTTCCAAATATATTACTACGGAAGCAATCTGCACAGAATCTTCCGCTATCTCCTCCATTTAAGTCACCGCTGCCATCGTTAACGGCGGCGATTGTTGTGTTAACTTTGCACTTAATACAAACGGCGTTGGTGCTGTTTTCATTTGGCGGCGGTTCTTCTGAGTCTTTGTAACAACCAGATTGGCAGGTTCGTCCTGAGTTGCACGCCATTTTTGGCAAGAAAGGGAAAGTACTTTGGGAAGGAGCCAATGGGTTTTGTAAGGGTTATGAGTTATGACACCACCTGCGGGAGTAATTTGCAAATTTGACCTCAGTTAATAGGGTTTAGCAAATATAACCTTTCTAGTTTAAATGAATAATATTCTAACGAAAAATATCCTCGCTTTTATGTTTTCTTTTTCATGACAAGGGAACCCGTAGCCACTACTTTTCATGTGTGTTCTGGGTAAACTCCACTCCTAATTCGATAGCCTACAAACCATACAGGAGACGTAACCCGCACTAGACAAGCCCGGTGCGACAGGTTCAAACTTAGAAAGTGATTGGCAAGGGAGATTGAACTCACGTCTCCAACGTGGAAAACCACTTCCTGTGCTTTTATGTTTTAGAAGCATAGACTACTACCTTATTCTTCCTCTCTGTCCTCATCGCCACTCATCGGTAGCTCAGCATGTTATCGTGACGGGCAATTTGGATTCGAAAGTCTGGTGGATTTTGAATACTACATGTGTAGTTCTAGGGATAAGCTTGAATTCTTGACAAATAGGCATAGTTAGTAGTAAATCTTGCAATCATGTCTTACTAAATTGTCTACTCCTCACGGATAGGCAACACTAAGTATTATATCTTTCAAGCAAATATTTTCGAATTGTACTGAACTCCTAACGGGTAGACAACAATTACTTATCTTATTAAGGAATTTTATAGAAAAGTACAATTTTGAGAAGTTATTTACAAAACATAGTAATATTTTAGCAAAATTAACCAATATAGAGGAAAGAAAAAGTTAATTACAAAACATAGCAAAATATAGCAGAACCTTGTATTCTTCCTCCCATTTCTCCCAATTTCACTTTTCCTCATCCCCTCCCCAACCACCTCGTATCTCGATGTTTCTCAACTACCAACCACCTTGTATCTTGCTCTATCTCTACTTACATTAGAAACCAACCACCTCGTCTCTCGTTGCATCTCAGCTTACACTAGAACCAACCACACCGTATCTCGTTGTATATTGATGTATCTCGTTGTATCTCAGATTACACCAAAAAACCAACCACCTCGTATCTCGATGTATCTCGATGTATCTGCACTATTTTTACACTGCATCTAACTGTATCTCGTTGTGTCAAGCACTTAAACAGATCATACACAACTTTAATATGAACTAATTAGATTGTTTCATCGGCATTTCAGATTGTTTCCTGAAACGGGGAGAGGGGCCATCAGTGAACGAACAGAAACAGAGGGAGCAGTACAATACACACACACACCCCTCATCTTCTTCAAATCACAAACCCATGCACCTCTCATCTTCTTCAAATCACCAACACACGCACCACCAAATATACAAAAACCACCATTGACAGTGTTGTAATTGTTAATAGCGTTACTGTTAATGGAACAGAGTTTTATTGGAATAAGTGGATTGTTGTGCTTTCTGTATCCATGTTGTTGGTGCCGATGGATTTTATTGAACCAATGGATTATTATGCTTTCTGTATCCATGTCGCCGGTGCCGATGGATTTCTGAATCCATATCGACGGAGTTCCATCATCGTCGCCGCCACCAATAGATTTTATTAACAGTTCTATCACCGGAGTTCCATCGCCATCACCGGCACTTATTGATTTGATTAATAGTCCTGTCGCCGGAGTTTCGTCGCCTGCACTAATTGATCCACGGTGTGTGTTTAGAATTCCGATGGGGATCGAAGAAGGAGATCTATTTTGTGGTCCATGTCAGTGCAACTTACATGAGACGGATAATCATTTGGTTGATGGCCAAGTATCATTTTATGCACTGTTAGATGTAAAGGATCAGATATCTGAGGTTGTGAAATATAAAATGTTCCTATTTTTTTTGTATTGTGCTAGGAAAAAAATTGTTATGTATTGTAATTTGTATAATGTTGTTATTTTTTTGTAATATAGGGATGCAAATTTATATATTTGTGTAAAAAATCCTTATTAAATGACTTAAATTTATGATAAATATGCAAGAGTTACCTATAACTCTTCACACCCCTCTTACTAAACTGCCTTGAGCTCTTGATAGATAGGCAACAATCGGACCTTAATCATCATAAGTATACATGGATCATCAACATATGCCATAGTAGCAAAATAAAATACATCGGCTAATATTAAATATTGAGCAAACTCACGACTTAAAGACAAAAATTTGAATAATATTAAATCTACTATTTCTGAAAATTTGCTATCACTAGTATTCTAGGTAAAACTCTCAACTAATATAAACTTTAGTACAACAAAGGTATACTTATCTTTGACTATCCAAAATATGTCTGTAGATATGTAAATTTTATTTGATTTGCATCCATAAAATTATTGGGACCATATTTTAAATTTAAGATATAGATTTGATTACAAGTCCAATTTAATTAGGCTAGTCCATCTTGTCGAACTTTAAATGATGGACCCAGCCCATTAGCCCAAGGTCCATGCCACGTGTCATATGACGTGGCGCCAAGTCAAATCAAGGACCAATGAAATCGTGACATGTGTATAAATGATACAGCATGCCTAGTCAAATTGATAGCCAATCAAAACCTTCCAAGTGTCCAAATGACATGGTTCTGGCCAATATCATACAAGCTTATCACATAGCTTTTGTGATAAGTTTGATGACTCAAGTGGACCAATCAAATTAAAGGAAGTCTCTTCTCCTACAACTATAAATAGATGTCTTCCATAAGCCAAAAGAGGAGGAATCAGAAGATCAAGAAGGAGGAGAAGATTAATCAAGCATCCAAAGAAGGCAAGAAATACATAAATCACAAAGCCTGCTAATCCTAGCTGTGATCAAGAAGTCTTCTATAAATCACAAAGCATGTTCCTCCTAGCAGTAATCCAGAAGTCTTTCATACATATTTCGCCGCGACGTTCGTGATCAAAGACTGCCTCCACGTTCGCGATCAAATCCATATATTCAAGATCAAGCTTAAAAGCACTTGAATCAAGTCAAATCCTCATATTCAAGAACAAGCTCTCAAGCCTTTGAATCAAATCAAATCCATCAATTCAAGAAAAAGCTCTCACACCCTTGAATAAAATCAAATCCATCAAGTTCGAGATCAAGCTCAAACGCCCTCGAATCAAATCCGTGAAGAGAAGAATCAGAGGATTACATCTTTTAATTTAGATATTGTAGAGATTGTAACCCGCATCATTTTTCTGATAAATCAAATTATACTTGTGGATATTTTTTGTCTTGATTATTTTTCAGGCAACAAATTTATTATCTACAAATGGGACAAACTCTACCTCTCATCTCTTCTCTTTGAAGTAAAAAACATCAAGATGTCTCAAAAGACTATCAATGCCATTGATTCCAAAAACGAATTGGATGTTGTCATGGAGATCATTCGCCAAATCAAATGGAGCAAAGCTGAAAAGTTGGACCAACAAGTACTTCAAGTACCGTCCAATTCAACTCATGCTTCTAGTTCATCCTCTCCAAGAGAAAAGAGGTCATCTTCACTTATGCATAGACGAAGGACTAACACAGTCGAGGTGATGGAAACAATCCTGGCTCAATTTAGCCAGTCCAAAAATTGCTTGATGTAAAAGGATGATGGTGTCTTGAGCACTGGATCTACTCTAGTCTCTCCTTTTGGTACTCCTCCATTAAATATCTATCCAAACGATGATCTATACCATTCTTCTTGCTCCTTAGTAGACGCACAAGCAATGACGATTGAAGCCTCTACTCTAGAAGAACAACTTGCAAATTTGGCTAAATTAGTTGAAGGCCTTACAAATCACATGAAAGACCAAGACGCTCAAATTGCTAAGTTAGCAAGTAAGGTGGAGAGCATGGTGGAAGGAGAACCAAGCCAAGCACCTATAAGTCTTTCTAAAGCACAAGAGTCAGGAGAGTCATTCGACAAATCCAAGTTTCTTCGTACGGCCTGATTCATGGAGATCAATTGAAAGACTTCATCATGGGGACAATCAAAGACAACATTAAGACCTCAACTAAATCTTCCTTTACATATGCAAAGCCATACACGCAAAGGATTGACAACTTGAAGATGCCTTCTTCCTATCAACCTCCTAAACTTCAACTATTTGACGGTCTAGGAAATCCCAAACAACATGTGGCTCACTTCATCGAGACATGTAACAATGCTGGCACTTATGTTGATCACCTTGTCAAGTAGTTTGTCCGATCTCTGAAGGGAAATGCTTTCGACTGGAACACAGACCTCGAGCCTAGATCGATTGACAGCTGGGAACAGTTGGAGCACGAATTCCTCAACCGCTTCTATAGCACAAGGCGCATTGTTAGTATGGTTGAACTTACAAACACCCGCCAATTGAAGGATGAACAAGTCATCGACTTCATCAATCATTGGAGGAGCCTAAGCCTTAATTGCAAAGACCGCCTTAAAGAAGCATCCGACATTGAAATGTGCATCCAAAGCATGCATTGGGGCCTCCGCTATATTTTGCGAGAAATAAGGCCAAAAATATTTGAAGAGTTGGCCACCTGTGAACATGACATAGAACTAAGCATAGCTGCAAGTGGAAACCAAGGGCCTCCCGTCTACAATCCTTGTAAAGGTGAAGACATGCAAGAAATAAAAATGGGGGCAAGTTTGCATCTAACATTGAAATCGAAGAATCTACGAATGTCAACACTTCTTCTCCTTTGAAAGTCACCACAAGATGAGTAGGAAGAAAAGTGTTCAATCAATTTTCATGCGAGACAAAGCAAGTCAAAATTTAACATTGAAAGAAATGCAAGCAAAAGAATATCCATTCCTCGGCTCTAATATTCCTGGCATCTTTCAAGAACTCATTGAGTTACCCAATATGAAGTGATCGAATGAAGGTGGAAAGACTACAACAAAAACAACAACAACATACCTAGTATATCCCACAGGTGGGGTCTGGGGAGGGTGAGATGTACGCAGACCTTGTCCCCACCAATATGGAGAGGCTGTTTCCGATAGAACCTCGGCTAAAGGTGGAAAGACTGATGAACCAAATTACTGCAAATATCATCGGTTGATTGGGCACCCCATTGAAGAATGCTTCGTCTTTAAAGAAAAAGTTATGGACTTGGCCCGTGAAGGAAAAATCTTGTTGGAAGAAGAAAAGGCTAGCACAAATCAAATTTCCATCACTTTTTGTTCGTTCAATCCTATTGCTGAAATTGTCAAAGGATGCAAAGACCAAGACATTTTAGCCACTACGCTCTTTGACGCACAAGCCTAAACTGAACATTACTGTGCTCCTCGAAGCACGAGCCTAAACTGCAAGTCACAGTGCTCAAGAAGAACTAAAAAGTAACAAAATCTTCTCAAGAAGAACTGCAACAAGCAATTGCAGTTATATGGATACAGGAGCTATAGATATTGAGAAAAAAATATATTCAATTTCTAGCTCTATGGTTTTGGAAGTTCTCATCCTTCAATGGTGCTGATTGCCGATGCAGCAATGCAATTGCAATCTACGTTTGAATTGGAGGCTCAACAGATGCTAATATTTATATTGGTTCAGCCATGTATATCTTCTAGATGAGATCAAGTTGAGTTCTCCTAGAAGAACTCAACTAGCTAGTGGCGGTGTTCTAAATTCTTTAAGATACGCAAAATGAATTCCTACTATGAGTTGGATGTTTCCGTGTTAGATTTTCCTATGCCGAGCTGAACCACACAAACACTAGTTTGTCTAAAATTGGTCTAGCTAGAGTAAAATTGGGATACATCATTGATAATTGGATCTTCTTCTGGCTAAATTTGCTCTTTGCCTTTGGAAAGTTTGCCACGAAGCCAAAATCCAAATGGGAGAATAAATCAGTAAATTTCCTAGCAAAGCTCATATTAGAAGTCACTTTCACTTTCACAATGGTGGAAGTTCCAAAAAGTAAACATGTGCGACTTTGGAGCCATGATCACATAATTGGAAAGAAAGTCCACATGAATCACAATCAGTACTGTCACGCCCAAAAAATTCCTTAAAGATAAAGAGTTTGTATTTATTTAAAGGCTTGTGACTGGTGTTTCAAAGGTACAGAGTTATGAGATTCGAAGTCGCCACTTGACAAGTTCAAAGGTGTGCCAAGTCACCAAAAAGATACCTTTGGAATACCTTTGACTCGTCTAATGGTCTGCGTTAGAGAATTCGAGTAAGGATTTCGATTGACTCGCGGGAAGGTATTAGGCACCCTCGAATCTTGTGCTAAGCACAACTTCTTTTATTCATCGCGTATCGGTTTTTTTTTGTTTTTGAAAAATTATTTGTTGTTATTTTTTGCCTTTTTATATTTACGCTTGATTTAAGATTTAACAAAATATATGATATATACAAAAGAAGGCTTAGGTACTGTTAAAGAAGGAAAAAATAACGCATGCTTATGAAAGAAACTATAGCCACCCTTCTCATAATTATCCTCTTAACAAAATGGTCCATTTTTTTTATTTAAACAATTGTGGACATCATGCAATAATATTAAATGAGTTGTATATGAACGATTAGTAAAACTTTGATCTCATCTTAAGCCTATCACTTGCCTAGCCAATTGTTAGAGTAAACAGCCCATCTAATATTATTGCACGATTTCCATATATTTAGCAAGTAATATGTTGTTTGCAAAGCGTTGTGGGCCTTACGGGCCTATTGCATTTATCTTGTCATGTTGTTGGGCCACATTTAAAAAAAGTTAAAATTTGCGTCAATCACTTAGCCTGAACTTGCCTACTCCTTTGCACAATCTGGATGTTAACTAAGAAATTTGTATTTGATGTCTCGTGCAGTATTTTGGATGGCGTAAGGCGACAAAAGGAGACAAGGGTAAATTTCATCGAGGCGAGAGGCGAGGCGCTCGCCTTTTTAAAGTGAGGCGCCAAATAATGCCAAAAAATAAAAATATTATAATGCATATAGAAATAACCAAAATCTCAATAGCAATAACATAATAATAGCAAAGTAGCAAACATTCAACTTAAAAACTAAAAATAGATAGTCTAGAACTTGAATGACTCAATAATTCATTAGACAAGCAATACTAAAAATCTATTCTTCTTCAAGATCTCCAATTTCTTGAATTCCAAGACTATAAGATTGATATTGCCCCTCATCTGCTTCCTCCTCCTCAGACTCTTCATCAACTAGGGACCGACTTGAAGGACTTGAAGTAGGCGTAGCTACTCTTTTGTTACGTGACCTTGAACTTGAAGAATTCCCCCTAAGACCATAGATTATCTCATTAACTCCAACTGCCGAAGCAACAGTACCCCAATTCAGATCACCTCTCTCATATACTAGTTCATCATCTTCATCTTTTGGGCATCCATCTAACCATTCATTTGCCTCATCAATATTATCCAACATAATTAGATCAATGTCAGCTCGCAACTCATAACGTCGCTTCAATGTTTTATTGTATTTAATGTACACTAGATCATTGAGATGCTTTAGGTTAAGCCTATTCCTCTTTTTGGAATGAATCTGCGCATAAGTTGTAGAGATATATTGATTGATACTAATAGTAATGTTATATAAAAATTAAAATATAATAAATTTTCTACTTACATGTTCAAACACACTCCAATTTCTCTCACATCCAGATGAACTACATGTTAAACTTAGCACTCTTATAGCAAACTTTTGCAAGTTCAGAGTTTGACCACCAAATTGATCCCACCATTCAACTATATAAAAAGTAAATTTAAAGGTTAATAAGTATAATCAAGCCAAATCACTTAATTAAAACTATAAAGACAACTAAACCAACTCGGTAACCTGGTGATGGAAAGTCTCTTGCTCTAACAACCTGTCCACAACCAAACATCCCGGATGCTTCTTTGTACTTAGGAAACTCAAGTACTGTTGCATCTTGTACTTTTTCATCCGGCAACATCTTCGCAACACATATATGGTAACCCGACCAAATTTCTGCATCTATGCCACTGGAGGATGAATTGTTTTTATAAAATAACTCTGGGTTCAAAATATGGCCTGCTGCATGCAAAGGCTGATGAAGTTGGTCTGTCCACCTTTTATCAATAGTTTAAAAAACTTTCTCATATTGCCTCCGATCGCCTTTAAAGCTCATTTCAATAGCTTCTTTGGCTCTATCCATTGCTTCATAAATATAGCCCATAGGTGTTTTTTCCCCATCCACCAAACGAAGTACATTGAGCAAAGGACCACCAACTCGAAGTGACCGGACAACTTTATTCCAATAGTATGTAAAAAGAATAGTTGTGGCAACTTCTTTCCCCATAATTTCCTTTCCAAATCTACTTTTTGTCCATTGTGGTGAGATCACCATAGTTCTCAAAATTTTCTTTTGCAAGTAAGAGCTTGCAAAGTCAATAAAGCCATTGCAAATCTTGTCTTGCCCGGTTTCACCAAATTTCTATCATTTGTAAATGTTCTCATCAAGTTCAACAACAATGGCCTCTGATATATGTAGGAATATATCTAAAAACTTATCGGGAAAATGAAAGAATCGCCGGAGTTGAGACTTGGCCGAAACTTCAAGGTCCGATCTTGGCCAAACGGTTGAGAATTCGAGAAAACTAGTTTTGGAAATGGAAAGAGAGGGTCGAGAGCTTTCCAGAATGGTATAGTTTGTATTTTTCCAACCACCGGAAAGTGGTGGTCCGGTGGCAGAAAGACGGTGGTGTGGTGGCGGATTTAGGCGCGGCTCAATTTTTCCGGCGGCCTGAAAATTTTGGCCAGCACTTCTACAAGCCTTGAGGCTTAAAGGGGGTGTGGGGAAATGAGGAAAAAAAAGTTATATAGCTAGGGCTTTGGGTGGGCTTTGGATTATTGGACCGGGTTAAAGGATTGGGCTGCATATATTGTTTTCATGGACATTCTAACTAAACAAAAACCAAGCTTAGCCCAACTACTTGAACATACATAATTAACAAAATAATCAATCAAGTAAAAATTAAAACCATACAAATTGAGACATTATCACAATCGAAATATAAAATCACAATTAAACACAGCATAAGCAATTTTTTGGTAATTTTTTATATGTTTTCATAATTAATGACAATTTTAGTTAAAATAAAAGTCTTAAACTCTAGGAAATTTTGACAAAAATCGTATGAAATTAGCAACGCTATTTTGAGCAAATTTTTGTATTTTCATGCCAAAATTAGGTGATTACAAGTACCTTTGCTTATCTCAGTACAATAAGAATTGCATTTTCATATAACCTAGATAAACAATAGTCATGCTACTGGAAAGAATTGCTTAAATGGATACTCCAAGACATGTCTTCAGGGTTCGTCAAATATATACCTCGACAAGTCTTGAAGTAGGGGGCATCTGTAGACATGTAAATTTTATTTGATTTGCATCCATAAAATAATTGGGACCATATTCTAAATTCAAGATATGGATTTAATTGGGCTAGTCCATCTTGTCAGACATTAAATGATGGACCCAATCCATTAGCCCAAGGTCCATGCCACGTGTCATATAATGTGGCACCAAGTCAAATCAAGGACCAATAAAATCGTGACATGTGTATAAATGATGCAGCATGCCTAGTCAAATTGATAGCCAATCAAAATCTTTCAAGTGTCCAAATGACATGGTTCTGGCCAATCACATACAAGCTTATCACATAGCTTTTGTGACAGGTTTGATGATTCAAGTGGATCAATCAAATTAAAGGAAGTCCCTTCTCCTACAACTATAAATAGAGGTCTTCCAATAGCCAAAAGAGGAGGAATCAGAAGATCAAGAAGGAGGAGAAGATTAATCAAGCATCCAAAGAAGGAAAAAAATACATAAATCACAAAGCCTGCTCATCCTAGCTGTGATCAAGAAGTCTTTTATAAATCACAAAGTATGTTCCTCCTGACAATGATCAACAAGTCTTTCATACATATTTCGCCGCCATGTTCGTGATCAAAGCTTGCCTCCACGTTCGTGATCAAATCCATATATTCAAGATCAAGCTCAAAAACACTTGAATCAAGTCAAATCCTCATATTCAAGAACAAGCTCTCAAGCCCTTGAATCAAATCAAATCCATCAATTCAAGAAAAAGCTCTCACGCCCTTGAATCAAATCAAATCCATCAAGTTCGAGATCAAGCTCAAACGCCCTCGAATCAAATTCGTGAAGAGAAGAATCAGAGGATTACATCTTTTAATTTGGATATTCTAGAGATTGTAACCCGCATCATTTTTCTGATAAATCAAATTATATTTGTGGATACTTTTTGTCTTGATTATTTTTCAGGCAACAAATTTATTGTCTACAACGTCTTCCAATTTACCTTTCTTATTTGGTTTCCTTTTGAGATTTTGATTTGTTATTAATGAGAACATTTTGATGATTTGGTTCGGTTTAAGATAGAAGCTCTCAGGTGCCATCATAGACCCGATTTTTGAATAGTGACATGATCAGTTGATCAGTTGATCCTATTTTAAGTTGTAGCTGAATTTTAAACATATTGCAAAAAATGGGTGGTTTGCAATATTGACCTCCATAAGAAGCGATCTTGAACTACTTACTATGCTTAAAATTCTTACATAACGACTAGTATTGCCCATCGGGCATAAATTGTGGTAAAAAGAGTAGTTTTGCATATGAGATATGAGTTAAAGGAAAGTTCTTTATAATTCAAAGATGGTTGACATGTTTAATTGATCATAAATTCTGGCTAATAGGGACAAGTTACACGTATTGACCACAAGTTAATAGGACCTAAATTCCTGCCCAATATACATCATAATATAATGTCTTCACTATATGTAACTTCCTGTGTGTCCTATAATCCTTTCTCAGAGACAAAATAACTTAGGCAAATAATACAAGTAGAACTTATGCATGATGGACAACAGAAGTCATTTTTTAATGTAGGATCAAAAGTTCAAGACCACCCTTATACTTACCTATTTGTGCAATTTGTGGTTATGTTATGCAACAGGTCTTTGTCCATTAGGAGCACTATACTTGGGTGAGCTAAATACAGAGGTCTAGTGTCGAGTCCGAGTCACAGTGTCTTCCACGGCCGACGCCACCACCACTATCGTCCCCTGTACCCCCAGCGCAACCTACAAACCCTCCGCTTCTGCTTAGGTTCATACAGAGTACGCATTGCTATGATTCTTTCGGCTGTTTTGTCTTCTTTACTTAAATGTTACTATCTTCTATGGCTGCTGAATTCTATCAACTGTTAAACAAAGATTTTGCATATGTTTGCTTATACAACAGGGAGATTCTTGTTGTCTCGATATAAAAGTCAATAATATTGATCAGCATCCTTATCGAATTATGTCTGATAACCTTTGGAAAAGACAACTGGTTTTAATTAATGCAGCTGTGTGCACTCAAGGTTGAGAGAAAGCGTTCAGTGTTGTGTAGTGAGCTAGAGTTTACGAAGAAATAAGCATACTATCAGAGTTATGTTAGTTATTGTGCATTCGGTTTGCTAGCTGATCTCCATTTACACGTATGAAGGTTTATTTGTTTATTCTAGTAATGGAAAGGTTTCTCTTTTATCCGAGTTTGAGTGGCTGCTAACTTGATGCGTGTGTTTGATCAAATTAGTTGGAAATTATATTATCCTATGTTTTCGTGTATGGTTGTCTAGATTCATCTTCAAATAAAAATGTAGTATAAATTGCATGTATCTTAGCCTAGCTACTCAGAAATGAATCTCGACATGTATCTAAGGTTGGAAATTTGAAAGAGTAACGTCCAGTTCTAGGAAGACTAATGGTATCAACAAATTAAATAGAATATAGTTATAGTCTGAATGATCGGAAACAACCTTCTGAGGTAGAGGTAAGGTCTGAATACGCCTCACCCTCCCCAGTTGTGGGATCATACTGGGTATGTTGTTTGTATGGTTACAGTCTGAATGTAGAATGAGGAAGTATTCTATGTATCACTAATATCTAGGGATAATTTGGCTGTATGAAAATATTTATCAGGTTAATTTTTTTTTTTCACTTTGTTACTATATTTGGATTAGTCATCTGTTTTATGTTATACAGGATAAGGATCCAATGACTTCTTTCATTTGCTCGAGGGATTTCCTTGTGCAATTAATAGTCTGGTTAATAACTAAATGTGTAGTGATTGTGTGATCTGGCCTGGGACTAATTTTAAAGATTAAGCTCTGAATCTGATAACTGAAAACAAATAGCCCCAACCAAATATAATTGTCCACCGAGTTATAAAAGGGGTTACTAAGTTATGTAAATTTCTTTTTCTTTTTCCTACGGGGAAAACAGAAGTCAATCAATCAGCTACAAGCAAGAATTAAGAAAACCTTACCTGGTTGAGTAGAGGTTTTTACAGGACTCCTCTTTCCCTTTTTCTTTATATATTAACCATTTCTGCAGGTTTTGCTGGTTTTATTCTAATATTTGAAGTTTAAAAGGAGAATATTCACTGAACAGAAGGGTACTAGAGTCGTGCATTTTATTTGAACTTCAGTTTTCTTGCATTCCTATGGTTGGATAATTGCTGATTGTTGAGATGAAAAGACCCGTCATATAAAAAACTAACTGAAAAGGCATCTGATTACAGAATGGCTGCTGCCAGTGGCTCAAGCGACTTGTCTTCAGAGATGGAGGTGGATGCATTTAGACGCCTTTTCCCGTTGCGCTTTCATGAGCGTCATCTTCTTAAATCTGTTCGACCTGATGCCCGAAAACTTGGAAGTGCTAGAGATACAACACTTGCACTTGGTTTGGCTAATATCATTTCAACTGATGATCACTTTTTGTTATATTATATTATATTATATTATATTATATTATATTATATTATATTATATTTTCTCAGGGGTTGTCCAAACTTACATCTGTGATTTCGCTGCAGGTGCCGTTGCCTCTGCTGATGGATCAGCACTAGCAAAGATTGGCTCCACTGTAAGTGTATCCTCTATAGCAATTACTGGAGCTTCCATTCTTCACTCGAAATGCTTCTGAGTTGATTCTTTATCTTGCATTAATCACAGACAATGCTGGCTGCGATCAAAATGGAAGTCATGACACCGACAGTGGAATGTCCGGATGAGGGATCCATAGGTTAAAAACCTTTTGATTTCTCAGCTTTTATTATTTTATTACCCATATAATTTCTGGTTATATCAATCACTTATATTGTGATTGCAGCTATTGAGTTTCACATGCCTCCCATTTGTTCTCTGCTCGTTCGGCCTGGTAGGCCTGCGGAGGCAGCAGAAGTAATTTCAAAGCAGCTGTCGGACACTATCTTCAGGTAGGTAATAATAGCTTACAGATGCTCAAATCTTGGAGTTTAAATATTCGTCATCATCTAATTAATTATGTTAGGTATTTTTTATTGACAATCCCATATGGACTTTACTGCTTTGTATTTGTAATTCTGGCGACATCTTACAGTTAAGACCCAACTAGACCACTTATGATTTTCCAGGAAGCATACCAAACTGAACTAGAGAAATGCTCCTGCTTAAGTCATCTTGTCCACATTTCTAATCTTTGTTGGTGTTGCTACTTTTTGATAAATAAATAGTACCTGAAGAAGGTTCTAAGTGAACTTGACGTCACAGGAGTGAAGGTTTCTTCCCCTGGCTACTGTTACAGTTTTACCAGATAAGCCGCAGCAGTTTCTGAGTGAACTTAGCCATATGAATGATCTGATTCCATTCGCTCTATTTGGAACTTAATTCTTGTTGAATCTTTTAATATTTGTTTTTCTTCACCTTTTTAAAACGTAAACATGTACAATCTCCTTAAGCTTAATGATCTGTTGAAACTTTTGCAGTTCTGGCATGATCGACTTAAAAGAGTTATGCTTGATTGGAGGAAAAGCTGCGTGGATGGTCTACCTGGTAAGAACTTGATGATCTTTTGTGTTTTCTTGCATTTTTCCCTTGGTCCGTAGAAAAAGTGAAACTTAATTGTTCCATAACTGTAAGTTAATTAAAGAGTTAAACAGTCAAAATATCAAAAATGGGAATCCATGGTGTATCGAGGTTACCATTTCAAATATGTTGCTCTGCAAAAGTGTCTCACCGTGTAAGTTTGGTGTATATGTTTGTCACTTATTCATCTTTGGTCTTTAAATCTTCCCTACCTTAGTTTTCTTCATTTTATGCTAATTTGGCTTGAAATACTTTTAGATTATAGTCCAAGTTGTTGGTACTTATTCCTCTGGCATCTCTCATATTTACAGGACATATATTGTCTGGATGCTGATGGTGCACTCTTTGATGCTGCATTACTATCTGCAGTTGCTTCCTTTTCACATTGTAAGTTTGCTATCGCTTGGGGTTTTTTTTTTCCAAATTAATTTTTTCAATAATGATTACACGTCCCATAAGAGAGAATAGTTAATGTAGTTTGTATCCCCTTTTTCCTTATAAAAAAAACACTTTATTTTTGGTTTTGAGATTGGAAATGGACGGTGTATTAAATGAACTTTTGTAAAATAAGCTTTTCAGTTCCAGAGGTGAAAAATTGTAAGAAAGGGGAATAAGTAAGCGACACGTTACCTCTTGAGTGTTCAATTATTGTGGGTTATCTCTAGTTGTACGTGATTAAGTTGGAATGATCGGTAAATGGTCATGGAATTTTACATAGAAAATGGATTTCTTGCAGTGGAAATTCCAGTAGTCTCTTTGAATGATGATGGGCGAATAGTTGTTGTTTCTGATGACACTGTCGGAGGAAAATTGGAGCCTGTCAATAAAGAGAAAAGAAAACTCAAATTGAACTCTCTACCATTCTCCTTGACATGCATACTTCACAAGAATTACATCCTAGCAGATCCTACAGCAGAGGAAGAGTCTATAATGGAAACGGTTATGACTGTGGTTTTGGATTCGTCTTACCAGCTTGTTTCGCTTTATAAACCAGGTGGACCAGTTCTTGCCCATACATCAGTTATCCAGGTTAGTTTGTGTCATAATCCTAATTCTTACCTAAAATGGGCAGCATGGTTTTGTTTTCTTTTATTTTTTAAAATAAGCCACATTTGATAATAACCTTAGATTCTTACCCCTCAAAAATAATAATAATCTTACATTCTTGGTTCATGATTAAATTCAGGGGGCACTAAGACTTCCAATTGTTTTGGGGCATGATTCATAACTGTGTACGCCTGCCCCCCTTCCTCTATCACTCTAAAATGAGAAAAGATTAATATAGAATTACCCCAGCATGCTCTTTTTGGTTCAGGGTTGTTTTAAAATTGCAGAAATAATGCTATTTTCCTATGTTATATGGTTGTTTCAGAATATGATGAGACAGACACACTCAGTTACTTTATCTCACAACACCCCTCAGAAAGTTCTTGTTTTCGAAGCTTTTTGGGTTGTGGTTAACCAACAGTGTTAGAATTCATGTCTTGTCTCCTCTATATCCTAGTTGCGCTCTCTGTATTCTGGAAGGATAGTAAGTTGGCTGCTTTTGCTGATGTTCATACTAAGGCAGTTGGCCAATTTAAGGTTTTTTGTTCCCCTTTTTTCATTTATCACTGGTAATGGTCAACATTACTTGATTGTGATGGAATGAGCATACAGTTGGGTTTCTTATATGTTGTTTGGCATCTGAAACTTAGAAGTTAAATGAAGAATGATTTGAAAGAGCTTTAATTAAATAATTTCATCTCTAACCATGGGCCATGGCCTGAAGTTGTTTCCTTGTGCCGTGCCACCAAAAGTGATCAAACCCACTCATGGAACATCATTAGGAGCAATAGATGCTATCGAAGGGGCAGGAACTCTTCTTTTATGTCTCACTTTCTAGAGGTCACTATATATACACACTCTACTTATGATGCGTGAATTAGTGTGAACTAAAGAAACATAAAGTTTAGCATAGAAGGCGTACAGTTCGTGGTTCAAGCAGCGTTATCAAAGGCTCGCTTAAGCTCTAAATCGTGGCACAAAACATGTTGAGTGCTTCGCCTCGCTTAATGGGCGCTTCAGTGTCATCATCAAGACTCTAAGACATACTTCTCCTTGCCAATAAGCTTGTTCGTGAAGAGGCACACTAAAACAATTCATACTTCACTTTATCTTAATTTTTTTTTCAAGTTCTTTGTCCATAAGTTTGTTATTCATGCTTATAAATATTAGTCTTTGGGTACAAGTATATTTTTAGATTTCTTCCGTTGCGCTTTTCTTCACTAAAGCCCACGCCTTTTTTTGCACTTTGCGCTTAAAGCCAAAATCAGACCTCAGGGTTTTTTTGCGCTTTTTTGCTTTTGATAACACTGGGTTCAAGTCACCAAGAGAGCAAGGTGGGGCAGGGGGCACTCCTAACTGCTGCTTTTGTGGTGTGTGGTGGTGGTGGTGGTGGGGGGGGGGGGGGGGCAGGGGATAGTGGGGCTTGTTCTATTTGAGCTGCGTAGTTTGAGTTTTATGACATCATGTATACACTTAAAACTTTTTTGATAATGTCATCATGTATACACTTCTACTGGTCAGTTGTCTTTTAGTTTTCAAGTTTAATGTCATAATGAATACACTTCTACTGGTCAGTTATCTTTTAGTTGCCTTGGTAAAAAGATAGTTATTAGTTTGCATTGGCTCTTTCTGAAAAAGTGGGTTTGGATGGGGCTGGGTCAGGAGAATGGATTGTTATTTACCTATTGCAATTTAAAGGAACAGATGAAGTATGGGCTTACTTATTTTAGAAATGAAAAAAGCCCTTAAAGTTCTGTACTTACAATGGAAGACTACTTAACTGATCTTCATAGAGTTAGATATTTATTTAGATTCCCTGGTCCTTATTGTGGCATGCCTTATCTACTATAATTCCCAATCTATTCCTGTAACTATCTGTTCAAACATTTACAACTTGACCAGTTTTTACAAGAAATGTTCGTCACATTTTCAGGATTGTGTCTCACTGGCAAGACGCAGAGTGAAAGAGCTTCAGAATGTCCTGAATGAAGCTATTTCTGATATGGAGGTAGACTGAAGGAGGATTTCGTTGTACAATAACATTCAACAGGCAGCTGGTTCTGTCATTAGGATTGCCTGCTTGTACTCAAATATATGATAGAGGTCACTTTTACTTATTGGAAATGTATTAGAAAAGGTAGCTTCGCAGTCAGTTGGTTCTGCAAGTTCAATTTTGGTTAGCCATTTTCCAGTAGGGAATGCATATTATTTGTTAGTATTAGTTTTTTTCTTTGATCAGGTAGTACAACATAGTATTTGTTAGTTTTCTCAAGTGTTTCAGTGATATCATTTGGCCTCAACCGTGAGCTAGAGTTAATACTATAGTTGTTTTTCCTGCTTGGTTTCAAGCTGTGAATGTTTTGTTTTTCATTCAAAGATATGAGTAATTTTCGAGTAAATTTAGAGAATGTATATTGACTTTTCAAGAAAAAGATTCTGACATATCGATCTACAAACTGTGCATTTTCGCATCTAAAGAACAAAATTTTGGTTCAAGATTGTCAATTTGACTCTTAGAAGCTAAATGGAAGGCAGTGGTTGTTTTAATAACTAGACTATTAGTTGGTCAAACTCCAAATGCTTTGAAGTTGGGATAGGCTCCAAACAATGCGTTCATGCCAATAAGCATTGTATATCGTGATACAGAAATGGCTTAAACCAGACAGGTAAAATGATACCAATGTGACATTAGATACATATTAATAAGGATTTTTTTACATAAATGTCACGACCCATTTTCTGAACGAGTTGCGACCGGCACTCGGTACCTAAACTTGACCGAGCGAACCCTTGAAACTTGCTTGTGACATTATATTTCTGTAACGCTATACAAATTGACGTACTCTTTAAAACGACTTTAATAAACAAATCTTGAGACAAAACTCATCTTGAAATTATTTCAATAAAATAAATAACTTTATAATATTTTGTGCTAGACTATACAAAATGGACAACCACACCCAATTTCTAAACTGTCTATGAAGCCTCTAAGAATTTATACCTGACACTACTAATAATAATAAGACAGAGTGGGTATGAAAGAATCTCCACGAACAAATGCGGAGCTCACCAATCAACTGGGTAGTGGGAGAGTATCCTAGCTCTTAGCCTGCTTGCCTGCAAAACTTGCGCCTACATTGACATAGGTCAATGTAGGTTCCCATGAAGAGAACGTCAGTACACCACAACGGTACTCAGTGAGTCTCAACGACCCCCCACTAAAGCGGGAACGAGACACTTAAAAGGAACTTGAGATGCACATAATTCAGTAAAACCATGAGAACATAAAACATTTAAAGAGACTGAAGTAACTTGAAACCATAAAATTCCAAACTTTAGACATATATATATATATATATATATATATATATATATATATATATATATATATATATATATATATATATATATATCGTTTCTTTACTTTTTGGGGAGTACCAGTTAACTCTGACATAACATGATTTCATAAAGTCACCGTGTAATCGGCACGGGTTCGATCCCCGCTTGATCGAATAAGCCCCTTCACTGTGGCGCCACACAGTTCCAGATGATAGCATGCTGCGCGTTTTGTGCCTTGGCCTTGTCAGGCAAATTTTATAATAAACTCCTACTGTGGCACAAGTAGTTTCGGGGTCAACAATAACCACTAAAGGTTACGAGGCCCTTCTCAGAATCTAAAGGTAACTCCCAAAATATTTTTCATAAAACTTTACTTAACCACTTTATGTTCCAATAAATTCCTTGAACATAATCCATGAATATAAACCATAATACTCTTGAGTAAAACTTGACATGAACACATGAAAGGATCATTCAAAATATTATTAAATATTCTTTAATTCATAATACCTTGACATATAAAATTACGTAAATTAAATATGAACATAAATGTGCATAACTCCATGATAAACTCTTGAACGTTAACTAGAATGAGGTTAAGCTAATATGCACTATCTCGCTCCAATTAAGCACATACTAGCTCTTTAAGACATTTAATCAAACAATTTAGATGCAGAATTTGTGAGTAAAACCTCTTTAGTAAAGGGTTATATCAACTCACCTCAATTACTCCTCGAGCTCAAACATAGGCTCCAATTTAGTCCAATTGCATCAATAGATCACGATCTACATTGAATATGGATCAACATCAACTCACATTCTTTAGAATCCTACAATACCCTATCAATGCCCAAGCTTGGCTTAAAATCCAAAATTCTCATCCTTCTGTTTTAGCATTTACTCATGTTAAACAACTCAATACTTAATCTTAATTGAGTTACTTTAAGTCTGTAGAGTCATTAAATACTTCATAAGAATCCCTATTTTCCCTGTTCATCTTCTTCTTCGATCAAACTTGTCAATTCCATAAATTCGAGATTCTATAGTTTATTTATTCTAATTAATAAATAGTGTTTCTATCCCATAACATACACCTATTATGAAACATAATTCAAGGTGGATTGAAGTATTTACCTCTTTGAAGAAACCTTTTAAATCGCCTTTTAAGTTATTTCAAGGATTCTTGAATGAAAAGTATTGGTAGCTCAGCAGCTTTAGCATCTTCGGCTGGTAGCAAAATCCTCAAGCCCCATAAGGCCTATTGCTGGTCTTGTTTACACGGTCGCTGCTTTACATAGAGTGAAGGAATATTTTGGTCCTTCAGACCTTCTCTGAAGGCGTAATATATTAGGTCTTGGTTTTCACTTGTTTATAAAGTGGCCATTTAGGATGCCCAAGGTTGATAGGATAGCCACTTTATGTATTACTCCTATAGTCCTATGGCAATGGTCCTTTCCCAACTTACAGCCACGCAGGGACTTATATCATTGCATCATATGAGTAAGTCTTAATTAAATTTCATTATTGAACACCACGAACAATCTATATTTTAATGGCAATTCATTTTTTTGTGTTCAACTCAAAATTTAAGTTATATACCATACTCTTTGTGATATATTTCATATTCGAGTCACATCATGATATACAAAATTGTTTACTAAAATTATTTTCATACTGATAATATCCTGAAGCAATCTTGAAAATTCGAGGAACATTACATTCTTCCCCCGTTAAAAACATTCGTCCTCGAATGTTAGTTGAACCTGATCCTGGACTCCTTTTGATAATCTTCTTCCTACTTGACAAACACGAGAGCATACATTTCAATATATTTTTTTCAGATCGTTATATTCTCCCTTACTTGAGAACATTCGCCCTCGAATGTCGGTAAAGTTGTTTCTTTAAGCTTAAGAGGGATCTCAGGTTTTATTGCCACCTTCTCAATTTACTTGTGACCTCAAATTTTGGTTAAATATTGATTTTTTTTTTTTGAAATTTTGGCAGAATCTCCTCTGTAAATTGGACTATCCAAAAATTTTGCACAACACATGTACGCGACTGTATCACAATATATAGTCTACTGTGGCCTCACACGACCACTCAAAATTTTATAGATCCTCGTAATATCTCAAATTTGTACCAAAATGGAATTTAAAGGGAAATACTTTGTGCAGACAAAATTTATACATTATTTTGTTCTTTGTGAGCCATCCAATCACACCACCAACCGAATTTTGTAGGCAATAATTTCCACAATTCCATTTATGCATAGTTGCAACAGCTTCAAGTTAACCATCTCGTATAGAAATGACTATAACTAAAAAAGGAACATAATTTCATTTACTCATAGAATGACCTGCACAGAGGCTTACATTTATCAACTTGTAAGAAAACTCTTATCAATTTCTCATGAAGAGTACTAGTGAAATATGAAGGAACTTTGCATTTAAGACTAGAGCTTGTGCATTTCCTTCTCATCGGTACTATTCTTTTTCTACTATTATTTTTTTCAAGGACATGTAAGACTTGACTTTACATATCCACAACGTTCGTGACACTTAAGAGATAATATTTTGTGTCTTCATATCACTCTTAAGGACCATGTTGATTGGAGTAAACTATCAGAATAGTATCGATGAGTAGCATTCTCAATGGTGCTACCTTTCAAACAAAAAGAGTTTCAGTGGTGCTATTCTCACTGGCCTATCCACTAGGTTCAACTTAGCCGCATTGCATGACTTAATCAATGGCATCTCACCAGCCTGAAACTAATTGTCACTCGCTCGTAATTGTTTTGACTCTATACAGAGTTATAGCGATAGAACCGACATCTCCCCAACTTGAGCCTGACAGCACTAAGAAATAATTGCCTTTGTTAAAAAAAAAAATCAAGTACTTGTTCTGTCTAGATACTTGTTGGAAAACTCAATGGGACCTCTTCAGTGTTTAAACATCACCGTTGGTACTTCAAATTAAACCAATAGCCTGCCAAGCGTTATAGCTGCATTAACTCAATGTCACTCCTCGCAAATGTTCCTTATTCGTCCTCCAAAGATTCTTTCTTGCTTTACAGATTTCTTAAAGTCTAATGGGGCAGAGGCACAAACTTGCCCTTCTTCTCAGAGCACATTTATATTTCTCATAAATTACGTACTCAGAGTGCACCATTTCTTTTCACGACTTGTCTTCTAAGACGTCATTTGTTCGGGTAGGACTCTTGGTGCTCCTTGATTGTTCCATGTGTCTTTATTATTGCACCAAAATTCATTCTTAAGCTAAAGGATAGCTTCCTCATCCAACACAACTCATTCTTCATTGAGAATCTAATATTAACTCCCTAAATTCTTAGAATACTTGATAGAGTCTTGCATATAAATATGACCATCCTAAAAATATCATCCTGTTCAAATACAACACAATAATGTGCACGTACAGTTGTCCATCCGAAATAACCATCAAGGCATCTCACGACACGCATACCATGGTTAGATCATAAAATCATAAAATTTCATATAAATTTATATAATCGAACTTTCATGAACTTTTTCCTCACTGTAACGTGGATAATTAACTTTAAATAGCTTTCAACATCATATCGCATCGTGCAACATTGACATCACGTTTCTCATTACGTGAATAGAAAAATAAATCATGTATAAATATACATAACTGGACATAACTTGAATCTTTTCATAACTGAAGTTTTTTTTTTATTATTATTAACATTGCAATCTTGTCCATCATTCATAATCAAGATACTTTTTTGGGAAAGGAAAGAAAATTTTCTTGTGGATTTCACTAATTCTAAAGGGTAACACAATATGGTTGAGTACATGTCCTAATAACATTGACATGCAGGGCATTGAGTCATCAAAAAAAGAATCTTGGTATTAAGCTCGTCCTTTGGCATTTCTGGCCATCTCTCCTCAAATTGAAGTGTAGGAATTATTCCCTCCAAGATTGTGTCATATTCGCTTCCATATATTATTCACATCAAAATCTATTGCAAACAAGCTTTTTAGGGCTCTGCTCCTTGGGATTAAATGCATTCTCGTGTTGACAATATATCCGTAAACATCTTTCACACACTCGCTCAATCTCTCGATAATATTCTAGACTTAGGTGGGTCACAACTTTGTATATGAGTCTCCTTCTAATCCACCGTACACTTATATTATTGATAATGATTAGTCGTCTTGTAAACTAGTGATCTTTTTTTTTCGTTTAGTCTGCCTCATGTTCCAGTGTCTAACTCGTACAATACCCAGCTCCTAACAATTAAAAAGGATTGACTCACTCATCCTTGCCTCTCTTAGATTCTATTATGCTCGAATTTTTACACCACTTCAAACTGCTAATTTTTTTTTCTTTGGAAACGCTTGTTCATAAATGACCTCGATCATTTGAGTAAGTTTTATTTACTCATTTCCAGCCATTATCTCGATCAAATCGAATTGTAGAATTTCTTTCCCTCTATGATCGGACATATTCAATTTCATACTTGTTACCTATTAAACCCATGGTTGTTCACATACAAATACACTTTATCCCGTCATAATAGCACCTTCGTGTTGTCCCTCACTTCTTGCGTCCAATTCAAGTCATACATGTTCCTCTAAGCTTTGTAGACGCATTTGAACTACCGTCGGCGAGATAAATGGTTTATACCTCTAAAACTTGCGATAGCAAAGCTATTCAATTTCCTATCATGGACTTATGGCTCGATACAAATTTATTTGAGATATTCACATTTTTTTAATGTCACCAGCAACCATCCTTTTTGTTTCTGAAAAACTAAGATCTTTTTTTTTTCCATGTCTCTTGGGTTTCTATCGTGTCTGAACACACGACACTCCATGACTGCAGTAGGCTTATGTCTGAACATTGCTTATCATCATACTTACCGTGCTAGGTTGCTTACTTCAAAGTCGACTTTAGCAATACTTCTATAGGAACTCTCGTACTTGATAAATCTATATATTACTTGGGTACTAACTCTCAAAATCACCTTTACTTGAATACTAATATCGGTGGGCATTAATTAACATAAATATTCTATATATATTTGTAGCTTTTATTAAGCAATTTTTTTTCCATATAGAGCACCCTTGATCTCTATTTGTACATGACATATACTTGAGATTCGGGTTACCTTCATCATATATCCCTGAATATTTCGTAACCCTTACAGTTTTGAAACGTATCGTTATTGGTTTAAGAAAGTCGGGGCCTTAAGCCAATACATTACATTATAGCTTGTCTCAATCTTGCTATTACCTTCATCTGTAGTACATATCATTCGACTTTTCATAACACTAGTATTGAACCATCCCAAGTTCTTAATTGACTCTCACAGGATCAATTTTTTTTTTTCACATGCTTCATTTTCTAATCTTTCCTCCAAACTATCACCCTCACAAGCATACACAACCTGGTAAAGCTTGATGTTGCCACCAAATCGCTTTGCTCCTTAGACAATTTATCTTATCTTGCAACATTGAGGATGCATCTTTCTGTCTCGCTTCTTGGTTACTCAGCTTCCCTTTGTACCCAACTTGTCAGTATTTTGGCTTCGAACAAATTTCGACTTTTAACTTATGGATGCACTAATATGTTTTCCTTCATGTCTCATCTTGTTTGATCAATGTTGGCTGTTACCGTGTTTGGGCAACCTGGGATCCTGATTGAATCTATGCATAGCCTATAAATTCATATATTTGATGCTCTCCTAACACATCCACTTAGTTGTAGCTCCTAGGGATCTCCATTCCAACTTTGACAGTATTTGGCGATATCGTCACCTCATCCTTGTTTTAACAAGTCTATGCCATTTTTCTGTTAGTTCTAATCTGTTGCAATCCCACTTCGAATTGCCTCTTTATCTCATCTATCTTTCTGGCCACACATGTCGTAATTCATTCCTGACCTTCGCCTTCATTCTCACTTTAAGAGCAACTAATTCCTTACACAACATACCTCAAGTAGTTGTGACGTTCAACTACCATCAACTCTTGCATTCTCTGATTCGTAGCATAGGTCAATTTTCTGTTGATCGATGAAATTAAGAGTCTGGCTTTACGCACAATCTAGAGTGAGAAAAAGTGGAAACTTATCCTAAATGTCTGCAGCCCCTCGTTTATAGATATGGGGCCCTCATATCGATAAACGAGGCTCTACCGACACGGCTTCATAGACCCATAGGACTCTCTCAACCCGCTGCTCTGATACCAAGTTTGTCACGACCCATTTTCTGAACGAGTTGCGACCGACACTCGGTACCTAAACTTGACCGAGCGAACCCTTGAAACTTGCCTGTGACATTATATTTCTGTAACGCTATGCAAATT
Organism: Petunia x hybrida; assembly: GCA_037355625.1. NCBI lineage: Eukaryota > Viridiplantae > Streptophyta > Magnoliopsida > Solanales > Solanaceae > Petunia > Petunia x hybrida. The sequence goes on along the minus strand of JBBBVM010001054.1, from coordinate 1,597,684 downwards.
GACGTACTCTTTAAAACGACTTTAATAAACAAATCATGAGACAAAACTCATCTTGAAATTATTTCAATAAAATAAATAACTTTATCATATTTTGTGCTAGACTATACAAAATGGACAACCACACCCAATTTCTAAACTGTCTATGAAGCCTCTAAGAATTTATACCTGACACTACTAATAATAATAAGACAGAGTAGGTATGAAAGAATCTCCACGAACAAATGCGGAGCTCACCAATCAACTGGGTAGTGGGAGAGTATCCTAGCTCTTAGCCTGCTTGCCTGCAAAACTTGCGCCTACATTGACATCAATGTCAGGTTCCCATGAAGAGAACGTCAGTACACCACAGCGGTACTCAGTGAGTCTCAACGACCCCCCACTAAAGCGGGAACGAGACACTTAAAAGGAACTTGAGATGCACATAATTCAGTAAAACCATGAGAACATAAAACATTTAAAGAGACTGAAGTAACTTGAAACCATAAAATTCTAAACTTTAGACATAAATATATATACATATATATCGTTTCTTTACTTTTTGGGGAGTACCAGTTAACTCTGACATAACATAATTTCATAAAGTCACCTTGTGATCGGCACGGGTTCGATCCCCGCCTGATCGAATAAGCCCCTTCACTGTGGCGCCACACAGTTCCAGATGATAGCATGCTGCGCGTTTTGTGCCTTGGCCTTGTCAGGCAAATCTTATAATAAAGTCCTACTCTGGCACGAGTAGTTTCGGGGTCAACAATAACCACTAAAGGTTACGAGGCCCTTCTCAGAATCTAAAGGTAACTCCCAAAATATTTTTCATAAAACTTTACTTAACCACTTTATGTTCCAATAAATTCCTTGAACATAATCCATGAATATAAACCATAATACTCTTGAGTAAAACTTGACATGAACACATGAAAGGATCATTCAAAATATTTTTAAATATTCTTTAATTCATAATACCTTGACATATAAAATTACGTAAATTAAATATGAACATAAATGTGCATAACTCCATGATAAACTCTTGAACGTTAACTAGAATGAGGTTAAGCTAATATGCACTATCTCGCTCCAATTAAGCACATACTAGCTCTTTAAGACATTTAATCAAACAATTTAGATGCAGAATTTGTGAGTAAAACCTCTTTAGTAAAGGGTTATATCAACTCACCTCAATTACTCCTCGAGCTCAAACATAGGCTCCAATTTAGTCCAATTGCATCAATAGATCACGATCTACATTGAAGATGGATCAACATCAACTCACATTCTTTAGAATCCTACAATACCCGATCAATGCCCAAGCTTGGCTTAAAATCCAAAATTCCCGTCCTTCTGTTTTAGCATTTACTCATGTTAAACAACTCAATACTTAATCTTAATTGAGTTACTTTAAGTCTGTAGAGTCATTAAATACTTCATAAGAATCCCTGTTTTCCCTGTTCATCTTCTTCTTCGATCAAACTTGTCAATTCCATAAATTCAAGATTCTATAGTTTATTTATTCTAATAAATAAATAGTGTTTCTATCCCATAACATACACCTATTACGAAACATAATTCAAGGTGGATTGAAGTATTTACCTCTTTGAAGAAACCTTTTAAATCGCCTTTTAAGTTATTTCAAGGATTCTTGAATGAAAAGTACTGGTAGCTCAGCAGCTTTAGCATCTTCGGCTGGTAGCAAAATCCTCAAGCCCCATAAGGCCTATTGCTGGTCTTGTTTACACGGTCGCTGCTTTACATAGAGTGAAGGAATATTTTGGTCCTTCAGACCTTCTCTGAAGGCGTAATATATTAGGTCTTGGTTTTCACTTGTTTATAAAGTGGCCACTTAGGATGCCCAAGGTTGATAGGATAGCCACTTATGTATTACTCCTATAGTCCTATGGCAATGGTCTTTTCCCAACTTACAGCCACGCAGGGACTTATATCATTGGATCATATGAGTAAGTCTTAATTAAATTTCATTATTGAACACCACGAACAATCTATATTTTAATGGCAATTCATTTTTTTGTGTTCAACTCAAAATTTAAGTTATATACCATACTCTTTGTGATATATTTCATATTTGAGTCACATCATGATATACAAAATTGTTTACTAAAATTATTTTCATACTGATAATATTCCTGTAGCAATCTTGAAAATTCGAGGAACATTACAATAAAAGTACAAGTTTTAGAACTTATTTACCAAATATAGCAACATTTTAGTAAAATAACCCTATATAGAGGATAACACAAGTTAATTACAAATATAGCAAAAAACATAGCAATATTTTCCCATAACATACCAAACCTTTACATTCTTCCTCCTATTTCCCCCACTATCACTTTTACTCATCCCATTTCTCCCTATTTCAATTTTCCTCCCACCATTTCCCCCAATTTCACTTTTATTCCTATCATTTCCCCCCAATTTCACTTTTCCTCATCCCATCCTCGATGTATCTCGTTGTATCTCACCGTATCTCAACTGTTTCTGCACCGTTTCAACTGTTTCTGCAGCACCGTATCTAACTGTTCTGCACCGTTTCAGTTGTTTCTGCAGCACGTATCTGTTTCTGCGCCGTTTCAACTGTTTCTAACTGTTTCTGCAGCACCGTATCTAACTGTTTCTGCACCGTTTCAACTGTTTCTGCACCGTTTCAACTGTTTCTGCAGCACCGTATCAACTGTTTCTGTACCGTTTCAACTGTTTCTGCAGCACCGTATCTAACTGTTTATGATGGAAAATGATAATGAAAAATTATACACTATAATGTAAAGAGTTTTTTGATTATCAGTGTATTTTAATCTGTTATGCATTCTGTTATTACTAGTTCTAGAGTTCATCCTTTCGAGTCATTCCTTGAAAGCTGGTCTCTGAGGAGCATGATTTGGACGAGGCAAAACTTTCAAGCCATAACTCATCTGCCTTGACTGCATTGGTTTCATTGTTCCTATGCCATGACCAATGTGCATGTGTCTCATTGTATACCCTCAATCGAGCATGTCCAAAGCTTGGTTCTCGAAAAAGTGAGATTGATGGGCTAGGCTTTTCAAAGCTTCACATAGCCATAACAAAATGTAAATCGTGTTAGCCAACTTGAAGTGAAACTATCGTAATGTCTCTGTAATTGTGAACTACCAGAAAATTGACTAGAATTCATTTGTCGTCATTATTAACTTAAATTACTGACTAACAGGAAATGGCGTACACTCAATTAGAATTAAGCTTTCTCTGGATAATTGATCAATAATAATATCCAAAGCTCTGGGTTGATTAGAAGATACGTTCAGCTGACTAGAATTAAGTAGTTCTTGCTAAAAAAAATCTATTTTTATCCACAACCATAAATATTGATATCTCTAGTCAAATCTCTCTCGTTCCTACTATAAGAAAGATCCGTTTCTTGTAGTTACGTTGTAGATCGTTCCCTCAGGACTCAATTAATTAACAAACAGATCATTGTCTCATATAAATATAATTAAGCATTGTGGATCGTAACCATAGTCACTCCTTATAGACATGTACTTGAGATTCTATCATTACTGTCTAGGGGTGGTGGGGGTAATGGTGGTGGGATGGTGGTGATGGCGTTAGGGTGGGTGTTATGGCGTTGGGGTGGTGGGGGTGGGTGTGGGGTGATGGGAGAAATAGAGAGTAAGTGAGAATTTTTAATTTGGGGAAAATGGGAAGTAAAAGTGAAATGTGTTAGATTATTGTTAAATGTGTTAGAAAAATAATGCTATGCATTGTAATTAGAGAAATATTGCTATTTTTTTTTGTAATTAAGGGTGAAAATTTGTATATTTGTGTAAAAAATTCTATTAATAATATATTTAATAATTTACACATGACTACCAAATTTACTTAAATAGGACAGAGGTGGACCTATGTACAAATTATGAGTGCATCGACACCCGTTGATGTTAGTAAAAATTCTATATATGTATGTACAAATACCTCAAAAATTAGATATTATTACTTGGCACCTAGAGTAATTGGCCTATCTATTTTGAAAAGGTGCCCTTGCCGTGCTCAGTCCTGAGTCTGCCTCGAGGCTAGGATGGTGCATTCCATTTGCGTTTGTCAAATTTAATATAATTTTTCCGGCCAAAGTCCTCTTAAGCTCTACTTACTACATATATTACAGTATTTGTATCAAACTTGATGTCAAAAATAGAATTCGTAATTTTTCTTATATCCGTATTAGTTATTGTGATCGATTAAAATTTTGCTTAATAAAAGTAGAGAAGTTTGAAGCTGAAATGATTCTTATAAAACACACCACATTCTCGTATATGCAAAAGCATTAGAAAACAAAAATTCAAAAATTCACAAAGCAACGCGCCATTTTTCAAAAAAACAGAGAACTCAAAAACAACGTGCTCTGAAGGGTAACAATGAAAGAAGCATTTCCCAGTAAAGGTGAAATTGAAGTTGCTTCTTCTCTTCTCCATCTCGCTGCTACTTCTCCACTTGCTCTTCCAAAGTAAGTTAAAATTCAAAACTCTAAACAACAATTAATTCAAATTCAAATTTCATTTGTATTTTCAATTACTACAGAGTTTGCTAATTACTGATCAAACTTTTTCGATTATTTCAGAAGCAATGACATAACTGAGATTAATTCAACTTCGAAAAGCAAATCCTCAGATTCATTGACTGTGACTGATTCTAATGGCTCGTTCGCGGAGGCTAAATCGCAATCTCATCGCATTAAGATGATTATCGAGTTTCGTGATATTATGATGAAGCTTAAGGTCATTTATTTTAATATATACTTTATATTTCAGTTGTGCTTTGTTTTGTTGAATTCCTGTTTTAGCTAGTTTTCATAAATGAAGAACAAATATTAAATACTGCGACAATTTTCAGATTTGCGTTAGCCTTTATGTGATGAATTTATGTTTATATGATATCTTCGGAAATTAATGATTATTGAGTTTCATCTATCACATGACTTTGTACACAGTTTCCATCACTTATAGTTTTGAATTTCGTTAAATTCTATTGCTCTGTTTCTGAGTTTTAGGATCTGAAATTTTGAATATGATGCTTATTGTTGTTCAGTTTTTGTTTTTTTTTTCCCAAAATATATTTGATTTTCTAAATTTTGAGATTGATAATTCGTTTTCTAATTCTAAATTAGTTTATTATCTCTGTTATTCACGTTGTAGAAGAGTTTCCAATTCAGTTTCAATCAAATTTTCGCAGGTAGTGAGACAGCGAAGATCGAAGAGTTTTTGCATTTCAGATTGCCAGAAAATAAGCTCAAAAAAGCAAGCAACATCCACTTCTCTGAGCACATTTTGCACATCCAGTATCATTTCGGCTTCGACTTCAGCTTCGTCCTGTATTTCAATTGACTCAGTCTCCAGCGCGCGAAGCCGTGCAGCTGAAAAAATGGCTCGGGTGAAGAGAGCTAACACTGCACCAGCTCACCTGCGTCGCCGAGCTGAAGCTATTGTGAGAGCACTCTTGGCTCATGGCTCGGCTTCTGAAGTTAGGATTCGTCAGCTGGTTGGCAATAGCCCTGATACTAGCAAGGCCTTAAGAATGTAAACTCTCTCTCTCTCTCACATCAGTTTTATGCATTAGGAGTATTATGAATAGAAATGTGTCGTTCTTCTTTAAAATGGATTAATAAGGAAATGGTATCACATTGAATACGAATGGGGGTAATATATAGTGTTTTACCTGCTATTGATATTAGATTTATGATGGATTCACAATGCAGGCTGCTGAAGCAAGAGAAGGTGAAGAGGTCAGGGGAAGGAGGTCGCTTAGATCCCTTTATTTATGATGTTATTCCAGCAATTAAGGACTCTTCAACTTCTGAAACAGGTTCCAGTCTAGTTACTTATTCATCTTGAATACACAATTTTAGTACAAGGGAAAGTGCAAAATATACAAGCCAGTGGAATTCTTAGTATACTAATTAAAGTAAGTTTACCTCTATAGCAAAAAGATTAGGTATACCTATTGTGACTGAAAGTTATCCACGCAAAATGTAGAGTTATTTTGTATCTCTTAGCAAGCATACTGGTAGTGTCACAGAAACTGACATGTTCGGAAAATTGTTATTACTCTGTTCTAATATGTTAATGAAATATGGAGTAGTAGTTTCTTTTTTATGCTTTGGTGTGGGTTATTTTCTTTACCATTCTGGAATGGATGTCAAAATCATTGGTTGCTTAGAACCATTTGGCCTTCAATCTTGTGCTTCTTGTTCATTACTTGCATGTTCCTCGGGCCTCCGATATGTTTTTTGTCGAAGTGTATCCTCGTATCTTTTTCACTGTGTATTTTGATACTGCAACTTGGGAGAAAGCGTTTCCCCTTTTGATAGACCCTATGCGTTACAAATCCAAATTAACTGGTCCAATGAATTCCTGATACTGGATGATTATACCAAAGAAGTAAGATTATGCTTGTTGTCTCTGTGTCCATTTTGATGTTGCGCTTGCCTACAAGAGCATTCATAGATTTTGCTGAAAATTTAACTAAGATGATCTTTCTTCCTATTGAATCAAGATTTTAAGTTCATTTTGGTTCTTAGCTCCCTACAAGAGGGTTGATAGCCTGCTGACAATTTAACAGAGTGGTTTTTCTTCGATTCATTCTAGATGGTTACAGATTTCGCTTTCATATGGTAGATATACGTGGTGTATCTTAAGGAAATATGTTATTGCCTATTGCTTCTGTGCCTATTGCATCTGTAAGAAGCAAATGTGCTCATTTCGTAATCTGTAAAATTTCTGCGCATACGATCAATAAGAACTCTTCCACTGATTGGGAAGATGTCTGTCTAGTAAATAATCAAACCCCTGAAAAAACAAGCAAACACACGACATTTTTATTCTCATCCACCAAGCACTCGTGGAAATCCAACATTCTGAATATAAAGGAGAAAAAAGATCAAAAGCAGCTCATGTTCTCAAGCCAGAAACATATAATCTATCATCTGGCTGAACTTGCTTCCTGAAGGCAATTTAACGTCCATCTATTTTTGGTTATTGACTGCCCCAACCAGGCACCAACACCTCCTCGGCCAAGGAGAAAAGGGTGGGGGAAGGGGGATAAGCAGATACAAAAGCCAGTTCACAGACATCCAAAATATACCAACTCACTGGACATTATCTGTAACCTTCCCATATTAAGGAAGAATTAGGTTAATAGATCAGTAGCAGAAGGTTTCCTCGCCAAGAAGAAATACATTGGAGTGAAAATCCCTTCCCTGCACCATCCAAATTTTGTAAAGGATTGGAAGTGAAACTTTATAGAAGAAAGCATAACAAACTGAAAGCAAATTTAATGTTTGTCACCTCAGCTATGGATTCAGTTCAACAACCTAAGTCCCAATTGCATCAAGCGTTCATCTAATGAATACCAGGAGCGATTGCTAGGAAAAAATGTGTGAATGACTTATCTACTCGAATATGCTATGGGCCATGGGACAGCTCATCTGAATTAGTTATCTGGATTTTATTAAGGTCAATGAGCTACAAGTGAACGACACACTGCTGAGCTAGTTTGTAGTTTACTGAATACATAAGCTAATAACTTGATTATAGTTCATTGTCAAAATCTATCTGCACTAAACTGGCTATCATTCAGCTTAGTTGGATATAAGCTAATCAATAGCGTAAATAAGTTGCCAAAAAGACTTCTTTAGCTTCAGTATCTAGCTGGTATGTTGTAGGGTACTTGGCTAGATCTTCAGGTCAGTGGGATGGAAACAGTCATTGCATGTTGAAGAATACTCATAAACTGTACTCCAAAAGCATTTCCCCCCAGGTGCTCTACATATTTTTCTTTCTCTTGGACACTTTATTTTAGGTCTTCATAAAAGTCCCCCAGGTCATCCACTTATTTTTTGTTCTCTTGGACACATTTATTTTTAGGTCCTCATAAAGGTCTAGTTGGCCAATCATCGATCAATCTGTCTAGTCAATAGATGATAGGAGTATTATTAGTTAAAAGATTTCTAGGGTGTTCAAATTTCTTCCATTCGATAAATAAGAACAAAAGCAGAGAAAAAGAAACCAAGCAGGTTTCACTTACTTTCCACCTTCAACAAGTGCATCTGCAGCTTGCTCCAAGATGGCTTGAACTTTTTGGCTTCCTTCAGGGGCGAGGCCAACTCGCTCTAATATTTTGACCTAAGTTCAAAATTTTGACATCATTACATTTTCTTAAAATCGAAGGTTTAACCACTTATGAGCTAAGGAGATGAAAATTTATTATAACAAATCTTTCAGATGAGAAATGACAATTGAAAAAGAAAATTCATAGAATTGAAGACTTCTTATCTTACCATGTTTCTGGTGAAAAAGCGTCCAAAAGCAGTCACGCGTACATTACTCAAGGAGAAATGACTTTTATCAAGAGGCAAGTACCAAGGGAGAGGAGAGTCGGTAGCAATATCTTTGTCTGAAATAATCTTTTGCATGAAGTGGAAAGACAAACAAAGAAAATGTTAAAATACATCAAATTCATGCTATTCATTATTTTACCTAGTAACTGCAAACAAGAGATCCCATAAAAATTTCGGATAAGGGGACGCTGATTTCCACCAGGCAACACAAAAGAACTTCAGTGGTATACATCAAGAAGTTTCTAGGGAATGAGTTGAACCGCCTATGTTATGGTTTAAAAGCTTTCAATATATGCTACTACTTCCTATCACAGAATAAAATTTAAATAAAAAGGGTTTTATGTATGTCACAAATAGAGGTTAACAAGATAAGCAGCTCACCTCAAAACCTGCATGTTTCAGAGCTTTAATGCACTGTGCCATCGATCTGATATCAGGAAGTCCATTACCAAGCTCCACCTCACGCTATTTCATGTGATCTAAGTTTGGTGTTAGCAGCAAAATAAAGAGAACCAGAAATTTGAGTTAAGAAAGGTTGGATACCTTGATCCTCCGGTGATTTGGATTATTAGGATCAAAGAAATCAGTTATACACCACTCATAATTAGCAAAATATTGGCCAGGCTTCAGTACTCTGAAGATTTCCTTGTAGCAATCAAACTAATCATCCACAACATATTGAGAACTATCAATTAGATTCTAATATTCAAGTGAATAGAGAGGTCCACAGTAAATTCACTAAAACACATTAAATGTTCTGAAAGTGCGCACCACATCCGGGGCATGACATGTAGCTTCTATAGCAAAAATTCCATCAAAACTATTGTCAGCAAATGGCATGCTCATGAAGTCAGCCTACATATTTGAGGAAGAGTTCAATGAGGAAAATACTACCCTTTCATGGTAGAATAAAATTGATATTCACATTACAACAACAACAACAACAACATACCCAGTAAAAAATTCACATTACCTTTACATAATTGCAAGTGTTGTCAGCTTCTGCAATACGATTCAGTTCCTGCAAAGCAACCAATACAATTATTGAAGTCAGGTTCAAACACAAGTAAGATAATATCCTAAGAAATGTGAAAGGAAAAAAAAAAGTTATATCACCATGCAAGTGACTGTACAGTATTTTGATGGATGAAACATCAGTCAATACTTCCCATCATACTTCCCCCCCACCCCCACCCCCTCCAAAAAAAAAAAAGAACCAGATCCACGCACACAGAGAGACACACACAAAAAGTACTTACTTTTCCTCGTGTTACTTGATATTCATTGTTGTTGATTCCAGTAACATATGTACCACTATAAAAGGAAAATAATATCAGATACCTTTCTGGACATGGACATACTTACACTACAGTAAAAAGAAGAGCGATTTCAGATTGTGTAACGTAGATCTGTTTTAGTTTTAACAGTAAGTAATTGAGAAGGAGAATAGCTCTACCCTACTATCTAGAGACTATCCTGCAGCACGTGGAAAGGAAGCAGTGCTAATCCTTTTCTTTCCGAATCCTTTCAAAAACTAAGCAGGAAGTGATGAGTACTACCAATGAAGAATCCTCCATGCCAAATAGCTAACAGATCCCAGCTCAATGAAGTATTAGAAGAAGAGTTCAACTTTTGAGTTTTAAATACCATAATTATTTAAGTAATTTCCAGTATGCAGTATGTTAGATTAATAATTGAGATATTTAATCTGTTGGTGTGTTTAGTGAAGGTATTAAACAGCAAATGGTTTGCATTCTTCGTCCTTTGCTATTTGCATGTCCTAGGTGAAGCCAACTTAATAATACTTCTTGGCTCAGGTTCAGGTATGTCTTTGGAATAGCAGCAAGAGGTTAACAACAAGCTGTAAATAGACGTTTCAAATAACCAAAAATTCATCTCAGGGGTCTATGTTGACAACTTATATGCTTACAATTAAGCAAACTTGAATGTAATAATAACAGACAAAGAGACAGGATACAAATAAAAACGATTTCAAGCTGCAGATATGTTTAAATGCATTATGAGCAGAAAGTATAACTTTGTTTTCAGATAAAAGGCATGCTTGAGCAATCATACTTCACAAACTATTCTAGTTTCCATTTCGAAAAATAAAGCTGACCTTTACCTAAATCTGGCAATTTCTCTTAAGGGGCCACCAATTCCACATCCAACATCTAAAACCTGTCAATGGAAGCAAGGAACTTTCATCATGTTCCACTTCCTAAATGAGAGCTGAATGACCAACTCGAAGCTAAACCAGAAAGAAAGTAGACCTTTTGTCCTTGTTTTAATCCTAATTGCAAAGCAAGAAAGTGTTCGTGACGTCTGATACTTTCTCGAAGTGATTCCCCTTTCCATCTGTTAAAACAAGCAACAACAGTTACGGGCTTCTGACCATAATTGCATCAGTAAAAGAAGAGAACAATACTGGTGGAGTACCTACCTTGGAGCAAAATGGAAAGATTCACCCCAACCATACTCATAAAAGCTTGTTGCTAGATCATAATATTTGTTAACCTGTAAACAAAGAACATTCATTATGAAGTAACTACTTAATTTTTGGAAGATTGAAGTCCTACAGAAAAAGCCACAAAGAGGATAGGCATGCCAGTGTTATTAAATGCGAAAGCTTCTTAGCTTAAAGCCATGAAACGATACAAAGGAAGGGGTTATCGTTACATGGGCAAAGTCATGTGCCTTAGGAGAGTGTGCCCTTCAAACAATGACCGGCAAAGTGATCCTAACGAGAAGCAGTCCATTCCTTGAGTCTCAACTTTGAGAAGTTGGATTAATATTACTATTGTAATTGGATGCTAAAATCAGTTATTCTAGGAGCAATTTGATTATTACTAAATTCATATATGTTTAGTATGTTTTTATTTTCTGTAACTTGTGCTCTCTACTTCTTGCATTTCGCTTTAAGCCCCATGGAATTGCTTTATGCTTCTAAAAACACTTACCATATCAATGTAGTTGGCTTTCCTATCTTCCTCAGCTTCTCCATCACAAGCATGATATTTTTCGTACCTAAAGTAATTTATAAACCATTATTACATGTGGAAAAAGAAAATCCATTACCCCAGGATTGTGCATTAACTTTTTTCTTTAACCAATTAATAAATTTCATCATACAATAAACTAGGAACACATAAATTAAAGAAAATGCAACAGTTTAACATAGTAATCTAAGTAAACCACATGAAATAAATGCAGTTTAGGAAACTAAAATAGCAATGTATAGTTTACTTTTCAACAGCTGACAGTACTTCATTTTTCTGAATCTTGCCACCAACCCCAGAAGCCAGATCAAATGTTCCAGATTTTGACATCTGTTATTTCCACAAAAAGAAACTTTCCATCTTCAGAATTATATACAAATTTATTATACAACTTAATAAGCACATTAAAGTAATAGTTAGCATTAAGAGATTACAATGAGATACTAGAAAATTTTGGACAACACCTGAAATGAGTCTTACTTCCCAACGACTTGGGGGAGATTCACAGAAATGGGACACTTTTGAGCCACTCTCACACTTCTGGCCCCTTTAAAAAAATTATTTGATTTTTAGCTTCGCCTGAAGGCTGAAGTCGCCAGACACTCCTCGCAAATTGTCATGCACGGCCATAAACTCGTGATACAAAATGTACACTTTATATCTTTCAAATATTGATAATTCTAATTTAGTCTTGATATTTTGTTAAGAAAATTTAAGCTTCAATTCATTGGTATGTGTGTTTTTAGTATCTCTGCTTATGAATTTTTACAAAGGTAATGAAATTATACACCATTATGTGTTATCATTTGACTACTCACATATTAGATTGAGTTTATAGTGTTACTCCATATTATAGTGTAATATAGTTCTAAACCGTCTCAATGTACAATTATTATATAAAGAGACCTAAAACACTCCATTTTAGTAGAAAATTGAATGTAAAATGTGCTTAATTATTGAATATTCACAAGTACCAAAATTGGAATTTGTCAACAACGGATGAACCAAAAATGCCTTCCTTTAGTACATTTTCATTTTGGATATAATAATCATTGCAGTTAATTTTTTTTTTTAAATAATAAAATTTAAAGAAAAAAGTTTCCTAAGAAGTATACGTTTCCCAGTGGCAAAAAATTTCTTTCAGGGTCATTATGCCAAATTTTGTAGCATGCTATAAGGAAGGAGAGTTGTAAAAGATGAAGCTGGGGAAATCATTTAATTTTTAGCTTTGTCTAAGTTGCCAGACACTCCTAGCGAATTGTCAGGCACAGGCATAAATTCGTGATTTAAAATGTACACTTTATATCTTTCAAATGTTGATAAATTCTAATTGATAGATTCTAATTTAGTCTTTTTGATATCTTGTTAAGCAAATTTAAGCTTCAATTCCTTGAAATGTGTGTATTTAATCTCTCTGCTTATGATTTTTTTGCAGATGTAATGAAATTATACACACCATTATATGTTATTATTTGACTACTCACATATTATATTGAGTTTATAATTTTACTCGATATTATAGTGTGATATAGTTCTAAACAGTCTCAATGTAATTACATTTTTTGTATAAAGAGATCTAGAACACTCCATTTTAGATAATTTAATGTAAAATATGCTTAATTCTAGAATATCTCAAGTACCAACATTGGAATTTGCCAACGATGAACCAGAAAAAATTCCAAAGCCAAACGTTGGTCGAATTTTTTCTTTTCCCTTAGTACATTCACATTTTGGATAATAATCATTACAGTTAATTTCAGAAAAATAAATAAAAGAAAAGTTTGGTAAGAAATATATGTTGCTTTTAGTTTCGCAGTGGTTTCACGGTTATTATACCAAATTTGTAGTATGCTATAAGGAGAGTTGTAATAGATGAAGCTAGGGAAATCTTCGTGTTTGACTAGCAATTAGCAAAGAACCTACCTCAATCTACATTTTAAAAGAAATAGTTTGTCATCGTGAACTATTGTATTTTATATCTTACGGTTGAACTTGTGTGCAACATAATTTGCGTCATGTCATCATAACATAACACAAATAGAAGAGAACATTGCTGCTTCAACAAACCAAGAAGACTAAAGTTAATTTAGTTGGGCCCCTCTTACAGAAATTTTGTTAATTTAGCCTGAAACAACAACTCTTTCACAGAAACCAGAAAATTAACTTAATAAATTCAAGACATCAGTAGCTAAATTTCTCCAGCTGATCAAGCATCCTTCATAGCTGATCTATTCATACAAGGGAGTACCCGTAGGTGGACAAACTGGAGAAACATTTATTACACTCGAACTATCACACAACTTTGAGACACAGCATCTTAAACAAGCACAAAGTGGTTCTGTTTCAACCAAAGAAAGGGGCAGGTTGATGAACATCCTCATTCAAGACTTGACAATATAATTTTGGCGGCTGATGGGATTCATCACTACTGGGGGACCAGCAGTGCGAGGCCACGCCTGGAACTTTTTATCCGTCTCTTTCCACCATTCGTTGCTTGCAACAGTATGCGGAGTAGTACCTGTATGAAATGACATAAGTGCCTGTTAGCCAGGGGGTTCATACAATGGGGTTCACGAATGGCATGCCTAAGATTCGAATTTTTGAACCCCCTTGCCACTATATTATTAGCTTCCCTCATTTCAAGGGGATTCAACAGCTTATATATCACAAAAATCATTTTTTACCCTTTTGCACAATGTAAAATGTTCAGGGGAGTGGATTCAACTGAACACCCTTACTAAAAGCTAGCTCCGCCAGTTAGTGACGTTCAAAGTCGAAGTAAATAAATAAAAACATAATATGTACTTGCCTCCAAACAGCTTCTTGTCTGCAACAGCAACGTCACAAACATATGCAACTGCAAATGATGCCAACACTGAACCAATAATATACTTTCCTGCCATTGTTGAACTGAAAGATAACCTAAACCAAAGTAAGACAGCAATTAGAGTGCTTTAGTAAAGGAAAGACCTTGCGCCTTGACGCTCCACTTTAAAAGCAAATGGAACACATGACGACATCCAGTTGATTTCAATACACAAAAGAACCATTAGCAGAAGCATAGTAATAAAAAACAGTCGCCCATTATTTAACCACTACCATGAGCATTACAATGCAGGGAAGCATTACTTTTAAAGGTCATCACTAGGAACACACTGGAGAACTTTAGTATCAGTGGGAACCTACCATATACCACAAAAGAGTTGTATGTAGCGATTTGTATCAAATGCTCCTACGAGAAACTTATTTTTTGGCTCCAAGTGTAACATACAATGTTGGGTTAAATAAAAGAGAATGCAAATGGTAGCAAAGAGGTAAAACTGGTAATTTACTCCTCCAAAATAGGAATAATTTTGTTTGGTAAACAGACAGGGAACTAGAAACAAATATTTCCTCCATTTAACCTACATTCATGATGGGTTGTATTGTATAACCCTGACATATTATCTAACCAACTACTCCCTCCGTCTCGATTTCTATAACACATTTTTCTTTTTAGTCTGTCTAAACAAGGATGACTCATTCTATTTTTAGAAACAATTAACTTCCTAATTAATCTTAATAAAATTATTTATAGCCATACAATAAAATATCAGTGACTGCTTTAAACCACAAATTCCAAAGTCATTCATTCTTTCTTAAATTTCGTGCATTGCCAAACACCATAATATAAATTGGACGAGGAAAGAATTCGCTGTTATCCCCTATTTTTCCACCCAAACAAACAAAGTGCAAGTCTTCAGCTACTATCAGAACTAAAAAGAAACTTTGTCAAAAGGTGATACTTAAAGAAGTGGGAGCTTACCAGGATGAGGTAGTGAAGAGAGATTTTTCTCGTTGAAAATGAAATGTTTTTTTGCTCGAATTTTCTAGATAATTCAAAGGGGCTACTGCTATTTTACGACGCCGTTTTGGAGAATGAATTTTAACCATAAGATCCAAAATCTAATGTAGTTAACTAATGCTAATATTCTCTCAAAACAAAATGAAAAAATAAAAAATCCTAATATTCTCTCTCTCTCTCTCTCTCATGATTAATGATAAATGACTTATCTAAAAAGAAAAATAAAAAAGAACTTATATCGCTCCATCCTTGTACGATCAAAAAACTTGTCATTGTCACGGTTGTTGATAAGGGGCAAATCGAGTCAAGACACCAACCATAAAGAGCCGAGCTAGGAGGATGCGAGGATGCCAGGGCAAGAGCTTAGGAGATGATTTGAAGGCCATGCATTTGAGCTCAATGGAAGGAGGGAAGCCTACGCATCAAGGCCAGACGGAGAGCCCAGAAGCCGGGCGAAACGCCCAGCCTCAAGCCAACCAGGCGGAGCGCCCAAGATTAGGCGGAGCGCCCACTACGCTGAGTCCCCAACTTTTTGGTGTAAACTTCCTATTTTGCCCTTAAGTTGCTTGTATGTCTAGTACTCCTTCCTTGGCTATGCAAATGAGCAAGGAGCGAGAATTTCATTCCATGCGTAAAATTGAGCAATCAAGAAGTCCTACAATCACAAGAAATGGTGGGACTAGTGCAAGAGAAGAGTTGACAAGTATCGACAAGGTGAACCCGAAACCACAAGTTTCAAAGTCAAGTGGTTCACCAACAAAGAAGAAGGAGACATCAAGTGATGAGTCTCCAAGTCCTAGATTCTGGGTTGATGTAAAGAGTCCACCTACTCCGGCTATGGGTATTCTTGGGCCTCATCCCAACTCACCCGAATATGAGAGACAAAAGATAGAGAGGAGTAAGGGAGCGACCGGTGACAACTCTCGAGTGGAAAAATGAGAGGTTGTGTTGAGTGATGTGAGTAGGTTGTCACCACCCGAATCTACACCCGACCTTGGAAAAAAAATGAGGGAAAAGAAAGAGGAAAAAAGAATCATTGAGAGTGAGGGCACCCCTTATTCTAACCTTAACCCTTTATCTTTTTCTTTTATTTATTTGAATTCTTGTGTAGGAATTCTTGGAGGCAAACCAATGGTGCCTCAATCATGTTCTGAGATGGAAAGACAAGGTGAAGGCGATTCCAAATGTAGCTACAAGGAGGAGAAGCTAGCCATGATGCTTCAAGTACATTGAGTGAGCCCGGATGCAACTCAAATGTAAGTGTTAGTTCTTCTTCCCATGAGCATATTACTTCCTTGTCTTGTGAAATGGTTTGTGAAAACTCAACACTAGTTGGTGATTTGTATGACTACAATGTGTTTGCAACTAGTGTAGAGTCATTTGGTGAACTTGTGTGTGCATGTGAACCACTAGTTGAGAGGGTTGAAAAGTCACATCATGATGTGAGCTCGATTTTCATTGAACCTCTCTTTAGTGAAAATATTGAAGTTGACCTTGTTTGTGAACCTTGTTATGACACCCCACCCATATTTGATAAAGGAGAAGATGACTTGCATGATTATCTTATTCTTCCCTTTGATTGCTTACTTGCTAGTGGTGGTCTCTTGTTTCGTAGTGAGGAAGGTTGTAACCTTGAGGAGGCTCTTGAGTATGAGATAGATCGAATTGTGTTCGATGACTCCTCAAGTGTGAATGTTGTCTCTAGTTTGGATACTTCACCTTTGATTGCTATTGAGCTTGAGGAGTGTGCCGATACTAATCCTTTGTATGAGGGCGACTTCAATGAGAATAGTGATTTATGTCAAACTAGAGTAGAGTGTGAGTTTGAACCTCCATGGATTGGAATGCTTAACTCTATAGATAATCCATTGTTTGAGACCTCCCTTGGGAGTTTTTCAAGTGAGGAGGGTTGTCTTGGAGGTAAATTCGGAGGAACCTCTTGGTGTGTGTAAGAGTGCTCTTAAGAAGGGGAGTGGAGTATTTGATGTTAGTTGTAAATTGAACTATTTTGCTTACTCCATCCCATATGTTGATCACACCTTGAGTGTTGAGCATGCCAAAGCCATAGTGTCACCTTGTAATAAAAATGCATTGAAGGCTTGGTATGTTGGTCATGAGCTTAGAGGTCATAGGGGAAATGATTGCTACATCTTGCATGTTCCATATCCTATTGATTTCTTTGCTTGTTCTTGTGATGAATGTACTTTCTTATTGAGTCAAGTACTTGTTGTTTCCTTGGGAGACATGAACTTTTTACTTGCTATTGACGTTTGGCTCTATCATAAGAGTGTGTTTTCCCACACTTTTGAGCACTAACCTACTCTTGTTGTAGGATGTTTTTTGTTTGTGTTGTCTTTGGATGTAGGCTTTGATGGTTCGATTTCGAGGACGAAATCCTTTCAAGAAGGGGAGGATGATAAAGGCAAATCGAGCCAAGACACCAACCATCAAGAGCCGAGCTAGGAAGATACGAGGATGCAAGGGCAAGAACTTAGGAGATGATTTGAAGGCCATGCATTTGAGCTCAATGGAAGGAGGGAAGCCTACGCATGGTGCAATGCAATACCCGAAGGGAATGCTAAGCACAGACGCGGAATAAGAACAAGTAAAGAAGAAGATAAGAGCAAGACAAAACTTGCTTCTTTTAAAAGAACAGTGGGGAACCTGTCCCAAAGCTCGATCGAAAGGGATACAAGAATCACCCTAACTATGCAACAATCCTCAAGAGAACATTGCCTCTTGCAAACTGAATGATCAAGAGGAATGTTCAATCGGACTAACCGAAAGCCACAAGTCCTTTAAAGCCCTCACCGGGGTTTTGCTCACGACGGAGACAAGAAATGTGCTCGGCACTTTCATTCAATATCAATATCCAAAAACTAGCTAGTTACAATGTAAGGAAGTAAGGTTTATATAGGAAATACTAAGGGTAAACTAGTAAATAGGTCACAATCGACCAATAAAAATAAGCCACGCAGGGCTGAGTTAAAAATGTGTTCGGCAACCTTGACTTCGGTGAGCCTTGCTTCGGTTCTTGACTTCGGTAAGCCTGGCTTCGGTTCTCTATTGCCTGCTCGAACACATTTGTCATCGGGCGCTCACTTAGCTTCGAACACATGATGTTGTGTTCGGCTCTGCGCTGCCCGGGGTCAAGAGCTGCTGTTCGGGAACTTGTCATCGGGCTCAAACTTGAAGATGTAGCCCTTGGTTTCATCACTTGGCAATTCCTCTTCCGAACACATGCTTCTTCCCATCGTAGTCAACTGGACGTGCATGTCATGGAGCAGCTTAGCTTGACTTCGGGTAATTGGCCTCCTCGGTTCATCAGTCACTGCCTTCGGTTGATCAGCACTTCGGGCTGCATCATCCTCCCCTTCTTGAGAGGATTTCGTCCTCGAAATCGAGTCATCCTCTGCTGCTGATGTTTGGCCTACAACACAAGGAGTCAAGTCAGTAACATTGAAGGTATTGGACACATTATACTCACCTGGGAGGTCGATGACATAAGCATTGTTGTTTATTTTGC
Source organism: Petunia x hybrida (assembly GCA_037355625.1). NCBI lineage: Eukaryota > Viridiplantae > Streptophyta > Magnoliopsida > Solanales > Solanaceae > Petunia > Petunia x hybrida. The sequence goes on along the minus strand of JBBBVM010001054.1, from coordinate 1,578,944 downwards.
CCAGCACTTGAAATGGACCATCCCCTCGAGGAGCCAATTTTCCTTTCCTTAGGTTCGGGAAACGTTCCTTTCGGAAGTGAACCCAAACCCAATCACCCTTCTTTAATTCCAACTTTTTACGCCCCTTGTTTTTCTTTAAGGCAACCTTTGCATAGGCGTCCTCGAGGTTCTTCTTCACCTTCGCATGCAACTCGAGCAGAGCTTTGGCTCGGTGAGTACCTGCAAAGTCGATAACAACCTCTCGAGGCAATGGGGTTAGATCAAGTGGAATTAAAGGGTTAAATCCGTACACACACTCGAACGGGGTCATGTTAATCATGCGATGCACCGTTCGATTGTATGCAAACTCCATCATGGGCAAACGATCAGCCCAGTTTCCAACCTTGCCTTTGGTCATTGCCCGAAGCAAAGATCCCAAGGTTCGGTTAACTACTTCGGTCTGTCCATCAGTCTGAGGATGGTGAGACGTCGAGAAAAGTAGTTTGGTGCCGAGGGCACCCCATAGACACTTCCAAAAATGACTCAAGAATTTTGTGTCTCGATCACTCACAATAGTACGAGGGACACCATGCAATTTCAACACATTGGAAACAAATAATGTAGCTACATGCTGGGCATCGTCACACTTCTTGCAAGGAATAAAGTGAGCCATTTTCGAAAATCGATCAACCACAACGAAGATGCTATCATGTCCTCCCCCTGACCTCGGCAACCCCAAGACAAAGTCCATGGATATATCAACCCAAGGTCGATCAGGCACAGGTAACGGGGTGTACAAACCATGAGGGTTGGACTTCGATTTAGCTTTCTTGCAAACGAGACAAGCGTTGCAAAGCTTTTCCACATCTCGTCGCATTTTGGGCCAATGGAACTGCTCGGTCAAGATACCAAGAGTTTTGTCGACACCGAAGTGCCCCATCAGTCCACCGGAGTGAGCTTCTCGAACCAAGAGCTCTCTCCACGATGACACTGGCACACAAACCCTCCCATTCTTGAAGAGGCAGCCATCGTGCCACTGATATTTCTCAACTCTTCGGCCACTCAAGATTGCGTCTCGAACACATTTAAGCTTGGGATCGTCTTCGTACATCGACTTGATGCTTTCAAATCCCATGAGCCTAGAGGCGAGAGTGGTCGCTAAAGCAAATTTCCTTGATAGCGCATCGGCCACAACATTGTCTTTTCCCTTTTTGTAATGAATTACATAGGGAAAACTCTCAATAAATTCAACCCATTTGGCATGCCTTCGGTTCAATTTCTCCTGCCCTCGGAGATGCTTCAAGGACTCATGATCGCTTTTGATCACAAATTCTCGAGGCCACAAATAATGCTGCCAATGGGCGAGTGCTCGAACGAGGGCATACAACTCTTTGTCATATGTTGAATAATTCAAAGTTGCACCCTTAAGCTTTTCGCTAAAGTAAGCGATCGGCTTCGATTCTTGCATCAGCACTCCTCCGATCCCAACTCCAGACGCATCACACTCGACTTCGAATGCTTTGCCGAAGTCAGGGAGTTGCAACAACGGAGCAGAACAAAGCCTCCGTTTCAACTCTTGGAAAGCCCTTTCTTGGGACTCCCCCCACACAAATGGATTGTCTTTCTTAACCAGCTCGGTTAGAGGAGCTGCCACGGTGCTAAAGTCACGAACAAACCTTCGGTAAAAGCTAGCTAACCCATGGAAGCTACGAACTTGTGATACCGAGGTCGGAGTTGGCCAATCTTTGATGGCTTCGACTTTTGATTCGTCGACTTCGACACCATTAGCACTGACTACAAATCCAAGAAAGACTACACGATCGACACCGAAGGCGCACTTCTTGAAGTTGGCATACAACTTTTCTTCTCGAAGCTTTTCAAGCACAAGCCTTAGGTGTTCGACATGTTCATCCATGGTTCGACTGTAAACAAGTATGTCATCGAAATAAACGACAACGAACTTGTTTATGAACGGTTTGAGCACGTGGTTCATCAATCGCATGAATGTGCTCGGGGCGTTGGATAAGCCAAATGGCATTACCAACCATTCATAGAGACCGAATTTGGTCTTGAATGCGGTTTTCCACTCGTCACCGGGTTTCATTCGGATCTGGTGGTAACCGGACCTGAGGTCAATCTTTGTAAAGCATGAAGAACCACTTAATTCATCAAGCATGTCATCTAATCGAGGAATAGGATGACGATACTTTACCGTGATTTTGTTGACTGCTCGACAGTCAACACACATTCGCCATGTTCCATCCTTCTTCGGAACAAGGATAACTGGAACGGCGCAAGGACTTAAGCTCTCTCGAACGAGGCCCTTGTTCAGCAATTCATCAACCTGCCTTTGGAGCTCTTTGGTGTCCTCGGGATTACACCGGTATGCAGGTTTGTTGGGGATTTGAGATCCCGGCACGAAGTCAATTTGGTGCTCGATTCCTCTCAACGGAGGCAATCCACCTGGCATTTCCTCGGGAAACATGTCCTCGAAGTCCTGCAAAACTTTTCGAACAGACAAAGGCAAAGGGTTATCATTAGAAGAATCTCCATTAGAGTTTAGAAAGATACCCTTGTGCACGAGGCAAATCATCATCTGACCGTGGTCGTTGCCTCGTAAGATCTCACCGGGTTGCATGATTGCACAAAGTCCTTTCTCCTCGGTCGGTGAGTTTGTCTCATCGGCTCCCAATTTTGCTCCCATCGGAAGCTTAGCTTTGGCCGCTTCCTTCAGTTCTTTCATCCGTTTATAGTCCTCGGAGACTTGCTTTGGAGACAATGGTTTGAGGATGAAACTCTTTCCATCGAGCTTTACGGTGTAAGTGTTGGATCTACCATTGTGAACAGCTGTTCGGTCATATTGCCATGGTCGACCCAAGAGCAAATGACAAGCTTGCATCGGCACCACATCGAATACCATTTCATCTTGATACTCGCCGATTCTAAACTTGATCCACACTTGTTTGACAACTCTCAATTCTCCACACTCATTCAGCCATTGTAATTTGTAGGGGTGGGGATGCTTCATTGTTGGTAATCCCATTTGTGAAACCAAAGTTTGGCTCACTACATTGGCACAACTACCGGAATCAATGATCATCGAACACACCTTTCCTCTCACTCGACATCGGGCATGAAAGAGGTTTTCTCTTTGGTTGTCCTCTTCTTCAAGAGTCATGCAGCTCAAATTCCTTCGAACCACAAGAAACATTTCCGAATGATCAGCTTCGGCAGCTTCATGATCATCATCACCTTCAGCTCGGTCAATCTCCTCGATAATTTCCTCCTCGGTGTCACTCGCTTGCTCATGGACGGTTCCATCTTCGAGCAGAAGCATAACTTTGCGAGTTGGACACTCTTTGGCCATGTGACCATAACCTCTGCATTTATGACACTGAATATTTGAAGCACTAGGAGAGTTTAGTTGAACTTTACCTCCCACTTCTCTTGGTTGGTTAACGGTCACACCTTTCTCGAAGGGTCTCTTCGAATCTCGAACAGTGTTAGTACTTGCTTGGTTAGGACTTTTCCATTCTTTTCCTCGGTTCAAGGGAGTAGAAGTAGTGACTCCTCGATACCGATTTGCCCTTTCTTCCTTCACCAACTTTTCAGCTTCGGTAGCAGCTTCAAACAAATCTTCCAACTTGTGATACACGTGGAGTCTCAACTGAGATGACACTTCCCTAGTCAAGCCACTTTTAAACAGAATAATGGCTTGCTCCTCGTCTTCGACCAGATCAAGATTCAATCGAATCTTTTCAAATTCATCATGGTACTCTTGAACTGACTTCGATCCTTGCTTCAGCTCATATAGCTTTTGCATTTGAGTTTGCCTGTACTTAGCACTCAAATACTTAGCATCCATTGCTCTCATCAACTGTGGCCAGGTAGTGACTTCGGGGTAGTCATTCCTTCGTCTATGCCTCTTGTCAGCTTCCCACCAAGTAGAGGCATAAGCTTCGAACGAAGCAATGGCATGGGCAGCCTTTCTCTCCTCGGTCATCTCATTGGTTTCAAAGATGCGCCCCATTTTCAGCTTCCATTCAAGATACTCATCGGGATCACTAGTTCCTTTGAAGGGTGGAATAGTGATCTTGACACTGTTCAAGTTGGAGTCTCGAACACCACGATTCTGTTCGGGATACTCATCATCACGATCATCAGCCTCACGCTCAATATTTCTTCCAAAATTTGCGCCTCGGCCTCGTCCTCGGAAATTTCCACGACCTCGGTGAGCTTGCCTTCGTTGAGCGAATGGCAGCTCACGTTCATACTCGTCCTCGGGAAATTCCTCTTCATCGGCCTCTTCGGTTACAACACCAAGGTCTCTTCGGTTCCTTGGGAGTGGTAACCTCTCTCCTCGGGGAATGCCCAAGTTTTGATTTCCAACTTGGGGACTGCCCAAGTTTTGTTGTGCTTGGGGATTGCCCAAGTTAAGCTCTCTTCGAATTGCTTCACTCGTCAACTGATGTTGTCGAAGAAGCTCAGCATACAGATCTGGCTTCATCGGTGTGGATTCGCTGGTTCCAGCACCGGACCCATTTCTGCCCACGGATGCACTTCCTTGTTCGAGTTGAGCTACTCGAACACTCACTCCTCTCACTTCGGCACTGACACTTTGTATCGCAGCCATGAGATCGGCTAACGATACTTCGGGCCTTTCAATGCCTTTGCCTTCGTTTCCAGCCATGGTACCTGCACAAGTCAAAGATCAAACAAATGTTAAAGGTTAGAAATCACCTCACACTCTCCCTCACCTTTGATGGGTGGCGCTCGGGTCCACTCAATTTATGGGTTCGGTTTTTTTTTTTTTTTTTGATCACTCAAGGACTTGTTAACAGTGGCTCGTCCAATTGATCGGTCCTCTAAGATCCTTCAAGTTCGACAATAGTCACTGTCTCTTCGGGAAGAGTGAAGTGATGCTCGACTCGATGGAACGGACGCTTTTTAACTGAGCTCAGGGAGTCAAAAGAAATTTCTACGAAAGTTTGGACTTCGGTCACCCCTGCGCACGAGTTCCTATCAGCTCAAATGGGTTGGTACGACCTCGAGTAGGACAATTACTCAAAAGATCCACCAACTAGAATTTTGACACGAAAGAATTGAAAACCTAGGAGAATCTACCCTTTGATTCCTTTTTGGAATCTTTTTCGATCACACCCACTCCTGTCCGTACAAGAGTGGTCCCCTTTGGTACGGATAGGGTTTTACCTTATCCACTTTCCCTTTTCAGCCGACAAATTTCACCTGGGGTTTTAACATTCAAACTTTTACCCCTTTCTTCTTCAATGGAACAGTGACCTTGCTCCGGCGTACGGATGATTTCACTTCGGTTCACTGACCAAGAATTTCAACAAGATCTGGGTCGCCTTTCAGCTCCGGTCTCAGCAACAACGGAGAAAATCAAACGAAGTTCCTCGAGCTAAGAACTTGCTCGTCGTGTCGTACACTGTTACGAAATTTTGTAACAAGTTTCCGGCGTACGGTCCACGATTCAAATTGAGAACTTCGATTTTTCAAGCAACAAAACAACCCAAATCACTCAAGAACCACCAACCTTCATCGGTTTCTTCCAAACACGATGGGGTTCGAGTCAGTCACCATTAAAGCTCAAAACAGCCCCAAAATTCACCAAGAAACCCTAGTCACGGAATTAGTACGTCGGGTATTCTTTGGAATCAGAATTCGATGGTGAACAAGAATCCAAGATTGTTTTTCCCAAACAACCAACAATCAAACACAATTTTTGAATTTTCTTTTTATCACTCTTTTTTTTTTTGTAAGAACACCAACAGTAACAAGAACAAAACAGGAACACGAAACGGAAACAAAGACGCAAAACGCACGAGAAATAAAGATAACTTGAACAGGATTTGGGGTTGTAGAAACAAGCCCAAACCGTGCTCTGATACCAAGATGGTGCAATGCAATACCCGAAGGGAATGCTAAGCACAGACGCGGAATAAGAACAAGTAAAGAAGAAGATAAGAGCAAGACAAAACTTGCTTCTTTCAAAAGAACAGTGGGGAACCTGTCCCAAAGCTCGATCGAAAGGGATACAAGAATCACCCTAACTATGCAACAATCCTCAAGAGAACATTGCCTCTTGCAAACTGAATGATCAAGAGGAATGTTCAATCGGACTAACCGAAAGCCACAAGTCCTTTAAAGCCCTCACCGGGGTTTTGCTCACGACGGAGACAAGAAATGTGCTCGGCACTTTCATTCAATATCAATATCCAAAAACTAGCTAGTTACAATGTAAGGAAGTAAGGTTTATATAGGAAATACTAAGGGTAAACTAGTAAATAGGTCACAGTCGACCAATAAAAATAAGCCACGCAGGGCTGAGTTAAAAATGTGTTCGGCAACCTTGACTTCGGTGAGCCTTGCTTCGGTTCTTGACTTCGGTAAGCCTGGCTTCGGTTCTCTATTGCCTGCTCGAACACATTTGTCATCGGGCGCTCACTTAGCTTCGAACACATGATGTTGTGTTCGGCTCTGCGCTGCCCGGGGTCAAGAGCTGCTGTTCGGGAACTTGTCATCGGGCTCAAACTTGAAGATGTAGCCCTTGGTTTCATCACTTGGCAATTCCTCTTCCGAACACATGCTTCTTCCCATCGTAGTCAACTGGACGTGCATGTCATGGAGCAGCTTAGCTTGACTTCGGGTAATTGGCCTCCTCGGTTCATCAGTCACTGCCTTCGGTTGATCAGCACTTCGGGCTGCATCAACGCATCAAGGCCAGGCGGAGCGCCCAGCCTCAAGCCAACCAGGCGGAGCGCCCAAGACTAGGCGGAGCGCCCGCTACGCTGAGTCCCCAAATTTTTGGTGTAAACTTTCTATTTTGCCCTTAACTGGCTTGTATGTCTTAACCCAACCCATGAACATTTTAGTCATTTCACATTGTCTTAGGAAAGATTATAAATAGGAACACTTAGCTATTTTCTTCATTAGCTTTGTTTTTAGTCTTGAGAGAGAAGAGAGAACGTTGAAGAGGCCGAACCCTTCGAGTTCGAAGCTTGAAGCTTCGTGAACCTTGTATAACTTGGAACCTATGGAGATTCATCGCTAGTGTGAAATTCTTGTAAGGTTCGAGTTTCAATTCTCCCTTTGGATAATAAATTCTTGTTTGAATTGTTTATGCGTTCTTTCTTCTATTTCTTGCCTTTCTAGTCTTGAATTTCTCGATATCTTTTAGATATCACGTTATCTTGTTTTACTCGCTTCCGCTCGTTTATTGTTATTAGCTTCCGCGTGTTTTACCCCTTATCAGTTGTGCTATCAGAGACTCTCGATAAGCAGGCAGTTGGAAATATGAAAAGCGCTTGCTCCGAGCGTAAGTGCCTTTTGTCCACACAAGCGAAAGGGTGTTTAATTGACACTTTTTTTGAGTTTAGCTGCTACAAAAATGCATGAATTTGTCTTATTTTTGTACACCTCTTCAAATTTCAAGCTTTCAAAATTCAATAAACTATTAAAATTTCAAATCTTGATTTGATATTTTCTCCATAAAAGCTATTTCTGAACCGTTACATTTAATATTCAAATCTTCGAATGTAATATAATTGGACTTACTTAACCTTGATACTCAGTCAGATACTACCATATAGACTGTGATAGACTGAATGGATTTTAAACATCAACAGCCTATGACATGCTTGATTTGCAAATAAAATATGAAGGCAAAAAATGGGAAATGGAAGAACAAAAGAAATAAAATGAATAGTTGATGTCGTTAAGAAAATATAGGTTACCCTAAATCTTGTTTGACTTTCCTTTTTCCTATTGCAATAAGTATAATTTTCTCAAAGTATCTGAGCTCCACTGAAAATTGCAGTATGAAGCTTGTATAATTTAATTGAATATGGCTAGTACATTTCGTTTTCAAATAAATAATGATATAATAGCTAAATACATACTGTAACTCTACATCCAACTCCCAGAACAACGGGACAAAGCAAATTTGAAATGTAAGCTGTTTGCTTCTGGAAAAAGAATCAAAACAAGTAAAAAGTTATGTAATTCCTTTACATTGATCTCCCCTATGCCTTTGAAGTTCCTTTGTGTTCCCTTTCAACGTGTTCCACAAGGGAGACAGGATCGCGAAAACCTTTACTACATCTAGGGCAGACATCGATTGTCAGGTTCATGACACCATTCTTTTCATGGACTTTCTGCACATGATTCACCAGAGCAGTGACTGATGAAAATCTTAGAGTACATTGTGGACATTGCTCAACTTGCCCGTTAGCAGTCCCACTACGGTTAGTGGCACTGCTGCTTTGGCCTCTTCCGTCCTTTCCCATCTGCAGCGTTTGACTAAATTCGCTGCTCAATTTTGCCATTCCAGTTTCGGCTGCCTTGAAGAGAGTCGTGGCCCAACTAGAGGATGAAGTGGCAGGAGCTTTGTTGGGCTCTTCTTTTCTACTCCCAGCACGAAAGTTCATAAACTGGAACGCTGATTCTGGTTTTTTACGTCCAGGACAGTTGTGATCAGGTCCAAACCGATGCTTTAAACAATGATCGACAGTACACTCTCGACATTTGATTGTATTTGAGAAAGTCAAAATCTCTATACAGCGAGGTACAGGGCATTTTCTTTTCTTTGTGGCTTTTTCATAGTTTGATGGATCGCATTCAGTGTTTACATGCGACTCCCAAGTTATATTTGGATCTTCATCAGGAAAAAGGCGTACTCCTTTTGCACAGAGCGGACAAGCGACCACAGTGACATCGTTCTTGTTCGCTGTTGGACACTGGTGTCTATTATAGCTCCGATGTTCCAGACAAAACACCTGCATAGTTTTACAAATCACATTAAGCATAAAAAAGATGATTAAAGAAAGTAACACAGCACAAATGGATACGCAAGGATCACGGTAATTTGAAGTCATATCTCTCCAGTGACACTAACAAAACAAAGAAAAACAAACAGAACATCAACTGAGTGGAACCTTGGAGAATAACTGTGTAAGGTCAAATAAATGCAACCTAAAGACAAATCTACGCAGACCAAGCAGAACCAATTTGACCCCTTCCCGCTGGTTTTCTGTGCAAACTTTTACGTATGTGGGTATCCCTATTTTTATTCTGCTACACAGAAATTCATAATGCAAAGATAACAATAAAAGGAGAGAATGAAAGTAAGAAAGCTTTCAACACTTATCTAATGTGGAAACGGCCGTCATATGACGAGAAGTCCATCAGTTTGCATCTATAAGGGAAAGGGCATCAGCTTTTGACCAATTTAAACAACCTACAGCCACCACAAAACAAACCCTACAAAGAAGTTGCACTCATCTATACTAATACAACACAAAAAGGCTCACTAAGGGAAAGGGCTCAAATTAACTACAAAAAGTGTTATACGCAAATGTGAATTTGAGAATGAGCACACAGAGATTGTCATATAAGATTCACAATGATAAAATACACCAGGGAGCTTTACCTCTGAAACACATTTTGAAACATAACCCTATTTCATTTTACATCTTCAGAAGACAAAATCTTACTCAAAGAAGAAGCTATTAATACTTCAAAGGAACTGAGCTTAGATACGCTTAAAGCAGATCATTGAGAATAGTAATAATAAAAGAAACAAGGACGTCACCCTCTCAAGCAGGACAGCTAAAATAAGACAGCTAAAATAAGCCAACAGTGTAAACGATTTACATCAACCTCTTAATTTTGTTGGTTCAGACCACCCCTTTTTTTGATATAAAATCCACGTTACATAATCATGAAAAACAGCAAAAAGCCTCCATTATCCAAACTTTCATGTCATATTGTATAATAAAAAGAATTGACGATCATAAGTTGCAAGCCAAATGGGAGCCAACGTAACTGAATAACTTATTTTGCAATTTGCCAAGGCTAACTGCTGATAAAATTTCAATGCCATTTATTCATCAGAAAGGTTCTTGATCTTTTTCTTCATCTATCTCCCCTATGGAATGGTAAACATAAATCCACCGAAGTCCATTCTTGTTAAAGGGTAGTAGACTTAGAACACTCAAGGTCATTTATGTACCACTTGCTTAATCTTCATATACATCATCAAGATCAAACTTTCACGCTCTCAAACCCCACAAATAAAAAGGTACAATCCAAACCAGAAACAAGAAATACTCTCCAAATGCAGCGGATCACCATAAAGATCTCAACTTTGATTAATGGACCGACTATGCTTCAATATCAAAATGGCTGGAGTTAGCCATACGAATCCTCTAAATCCATTCCACTTGATTCGGCCTTTTCCATCCCAATACTTAATAAGTAATTAGTATTTTAAGACAAAATATAGATTCTTAAATGTCACACTCATCTTACTATGACTTACAAATCTATATCCAAAATATAAAGAATCCTGCAAACACTATATACATGGAGCAGATCCAGGATTTGGGCTTTAAGGGTTCGTGTTCAGGATTCTACCACAACCCATTTGATTTACTAGATTCAAAATAAATATTTGTATGTACTTAGTGAATTTTTAACACATATACATCTGATCCCTAGCCCGTGCACCTAATGTGAGTGTAACAACAACAGTTACAACAACAACAACAACTAAACGATCTCACCAATATCGAAAAAGACTTCAACTTAATCAAATACCAAGTAGATAAACTGAAAAAATAGCTCAAAATGCAACTGTTCGAGGACGATTTGCAACAGAGTCAAGCCGAAAAATCGCTTTCAAGGCAGTGGCTTGTGACGACACAGTTTTCATTTGATAAGTTCCTTTTGTGTCATGTGCCAAATATACACGAGGGGCAAAACTGTAAATCCATGTAGTTCGAAATTCAGTTAAGTAGTTAGGAGATTCCCTAACAGCTTTTCCATTAGTTAGATAGGCGTGAACACATGAGTATAATTAGGGATAGTTAGCTCAATTGGATTCGTTCAGATATTGTAATTCATTCTCTCTTTTCCCTTTCCATTGTAGTGCTTGTTCAGGGGATTTTCACTCCCAATTCCCTTAGGGTTCTGCAAAGTTTAACTAATTCTCTGTTAACTGATTTAGGTCGTTCCATTTTGTTCTCTGTTTGTTCCTTGTCAATATTGTCATATCTTTTCTAACAACAACAAGAAGTCAATTTCAACTAATTGGGATCACCAATATGGGAAAAGATTTCAACTTTAGTCAAATACCAAGTAGTAAAAATGGAAAAAAATTGCAAGAATAGAGAGGAAGAAACGAAAAATGGGGGGTACCTGGTGACAAGAATCACAAGTGAAGGGCAAGAAATCAATCTGGCGGCAATCATCTTTGGAGCAATGCTTTCCAAGATTTGGGAATGCAGGTGTCCCCATTTGACTCAACAAACTTATCAATTAAGTGAATCAACAAAAAAGTCCTTTAATTATAACTGAGAGAAGTGGTAAATGGGTGTTTGAATTGTGTTTAATATTTTTGCAGCTTGTCTTGGAAGACTCTAGAAGAGACAAACGCGGAATCCGAGACTAAACAAAAGTTCAAACGTTGGGAGTCTTTCCAAACTCCGTCTTTTGGCCTTCTTATTTATTTATTTATTTTTTGGAAAATAAAATATAATACTCGATATAATCAACTAATACATAATATGCATAATTCTTAATTATGTGTATGGTATACTTGTGTATGATGGATGGATGGATGGATGGATGGATGTATACTTTATTATCACCGGCCAATGTAAATATTGAATTGACTGATTATTTACGTAATTTTTTTTCGCTCTTGACAGTCGAGCTATTGTTTCAACTCAATTTGACTCGACTTTAGAAGACAATAATTAAATTTATAATATTTTGAACAACAATATTGGTAATTATTCTAAATTTTATTTAACATATTTAGGAATACCTATTGTTATCTTTAGATTGAAGAAAGATGGAATCAGAAGAAAATAAGAATAGCTTGTAGTGTTTGCATATCTTGAACATTATTTATACATATTTACATCAAAACATTTCTAATCCTATAATTAATACAAGAATATTTTGTATACAATATCTAATTCTATAATAATAGAAGAATATTCTACAGATCATATCTTATCCAAAATTATTCTAAGAATCAGACTTAATCAAAATATAATATTCTATCATCCCCCCTCAATCTGAGCATGAGGTATGATGTGAAGATTGGAGCGCAATATATGAAACTGAGAAGCTGATAATTCTTTGGTAAAGATATCAGATGTCTGATTCTCTGTAGGTATATACTTGACAGTCAGATCTGCACTTGCAACTTTACCCCTGACAAAATGAAGATCAATCTCTATATGTTTGGTGCGACCATGTTGAATAGGGTTAGCAGCCATATAAGTAGAGCTAATGTTATCACAATGGATGGTTACAGGACGAGGGAGTGGTACACCAAGCTCCTTAAATAGAGACTGAAACCATAAAACTTCAGCTGCAACAGAGGCAAGAGCCCGATATTCGACTTTAGAACTGGAATGAGAAATTGTGGGTTGTTTCTTAGCAGCCCATGATATTAAATTGAAGCCAAGGAAGCAACAATATCCTGTTACTGAACGACGGGTATCCGGAAAACCAGCCCAATCTGCATTCGAATATGCCGTAAGAATAAGTGGAGAGTTTTTCCTAACGAAAAGATCATGAGAGGAAGTGCCCATAAGGTATCGTAAGATACGTTTCACTGCAAGCATGTGAGAGGAATGAGGAGCGTGCATAAACTGAGATACACAACTGACATCATAAGATATATCAGGACGAGTGAAGGTTAGACCAACTAGACGACGATATTTTGTAGGATCAGACAATAACTTACCATCAGAAAGACTTAGTTTGAGCTTTGGACTAATGGGAGTGGAGACAGGCTTGCAGTTTTGAAATTCATTCTTAGACAACAAATCGTGGATGTACTTGGACTGGGAAAGAAGGATGCCGGAGGATGAACGATGTACTTCAATGCCTAAGAAGAAATGTAGGGCCTCCAGATCTTTCATTGCAAATTCACGTTGCAAAAGATTAATGAAGAAGCTCAGATGAGGAGATGAGTTTCCTGTAAAGATGATATCATCAACATACAGGAGAAGAACAAGAAGAATATTCCTATCACGAAAGATAAAGAGAGAATTATTGGATTGACTACTCAAGAAGCCATGAGAAGTTAAGAAGCAAATCTATGAAACCATGCCCGAGTTGTCTGTTTTAAACCATACAATGCTTTTTGAAAGCGACACATATGATTGGGGTTGTCTTTATCAACAAATCCTAGTGGTTGCTTCATATAAACAATTTCTGTAAGATGGCCATGAAGGAAGGCATTTTTGACATCAAGTTGACGTATGGGCCAAGAGTTCATGACAGCAAGGCTAAGGATAGTTCGAATAGTGGTAGGCTTGACTACTGAACTAAAGGTTTCTGAGTAAACCACCCCTGGTTGTTGTTTGAACCCTTGAGCAACTAGGCGCGCTTTATAACGGGATATATGACCTTTTGCATCACGTTTAATACGGTATACCCATTTCCACCCAATAAGATTTTGGTTTGGCGATGGTGGAACTAGAACCCAAGTTTTATTTAGGATGAGAGCATTATATTCATCACTCATTGCATCACGCCAGTGAGAATATTTGTTTGCCTCAGTAAAAGAAGTGGGTTCATGATCAGAAGATGAAGAAGCTACTAAGGAAACTAGGCGTTTAGGCTTAGAAATCCCAGTTTTAGCTCTAGTAACCATATGATGTATATTGGTGATAGGAGTATTATCAATTGACATGGAAGGACCAGAGGGGGAGGAACATGGAGATACAACAGGGGGTGGATGGAAAAGAGATAGAGTAGCCTGTACTAACTTTGGAAGTAAAATTGAAAGATTTTGAAAGGAGAGTGTTGATTCATGAAAAGAAAAATGGGGTAATTGACATCGAGACTGAAGGTCACTAAAAGGAAAGATGTCCTCATGGAAGGTAACATGGCGAGATATATAAACATGCCCAGTACAAGGATCATAACACTGAAACCCCTTGTAACCTTTAGAGTAGCCTAAAAAGACACATGCAACTGAGCGAGGCGACAATTTGTGCGGGACAGTGGCAGTAAGATTGGGATAAGACAAACATCCAAATGTACGAAGAGAAGAAAAATCAGGTGCCCTGTTGAAGAGTCGCTCAAAAGGTGACTGAATTTTGAATTTATGTACAGGTAAAAGGTTCATAACAAAAAGAGAAAAGTTTAGAGCTTCAAGCCAAAATAAGGCAGGTAGCCTTGCTTGGAACAATATGGTGCATTTTGTATCTATGAGATGACGATGTTTGCTTTCAGCGACACCATTTTGTTCGGGTGTATGAGGACAACTGAGACGAGGGAGAATTCCATGTTTATCAAAAAAAGACTGAAATTGGGAATTGACATACTCACCACCACCATCGGATTGAAAATATTTAATATGAGCATCAAATATATTTTCAACCATGGCATGAAATTTTTGGAAGGCAGGAAAAACATCAGATTTTCTTTTAAGAGGATAAAGCCTGCAATATTTGGAAAAATCATCTAAAAATATCACATAATAACGAAAACCAGACATAGAAAAGATGGGGGAGGACTATACATCGCTATGGATTAACTCAAAAGGAGAATGAGAAACTGATTGTGATATTTGAAATGGCAGCTTATGGTGTTTGCCCAAGGCACAAGCATTACAAGGTGCAGAAGTAAACTTCTGTTGAGAACATGAAAGAAATTTATTGGGAAATAAAAATAATAAAGTAGAATAATTAGCATGAGCAAGACGCTGGTGCCAACGTTCCAGACTAACTCGACTTGTGACAAATGCATGATGTGACACGACCCGGAATCCAGTTAGGCCGTGCGGGCACCCGACATCCTCCCCTAGATCCGTCGGGCGAACCCTTACTAATTAAATTAGGAAATTAAATATCATAAATAAGGATAAGACTTAAAAAAAAACACAGACATACTGATACCTCTAAGCTGTACAAAAGAAATTACAGCTGACTACCCATCATACTAGGTTTAGGGCTATCCAGACTAGACATCTAAGAGTATGAAAGAAGACAAATACCTTCTGAAGGGAGCAAAATGCAACTGAAACAATAACCAATAAACTGGTGGCCATCCTGAATAAAAGCTGGCTCACCCTGACAGCTGAAGTCGTCTTCGCTCCTTCACTACGTGGCGAACTCAATCCTGGAGCGAACCTGTCGAAATGAAATAGATAGACAAAAACAAAAAACAAACAAAGGTGAGTCAAAAGGACTCAATAAGTGGGGCAGACTAGCCACCTCAAAGAATAGGATAGCTAGCCAGGGAGAAGAAAAAACAGGTAAACCAAATTCCTCTTATTTAAATTATGAAAAGGCAAAGCCAGATAATAACTAGAAACACGTATGGAATCATAAATTCATTAACAACCAGGAACGTAAGATAGCCAAAACATATAGGTATCCCGAACACATCAACAATCAGAAATACATCCTGTTGCGGCGTGCAACCCGATCCCCGCAACCCAGAATATGAGCCAGAAATATATAGGCTAGCTGAGATATGTCCACGACATAGTATACATACCGCATACATAAAACACAACACAATACACACAATAGTCAGTATGCGGTGCAATGAGATGAGATGAATGCGGTACGATGCAATGCAGTCGCATATGCCTGATACCTATATCCGGCGCGGGACTCTCATCGTCTACCAGGAGATATATGCAATAATGATCCTTCACCGGCTCGGGACTCTCATCGATTACCGGAAAGTATATGCAATGATGACCCTTCACCGGCTCGGGACTCTCATCGATTACCGAGAAGTATATGCAATAATGACCTTTCACCGATGCGGGACTCTCATCGCCAACCGAGAAGTATATGCAATAATGACCCTTCACCGGTGCGGGACTCTAATCGCCAACCGGGAAGTATATGCAATAATGACCCTTCACCGGTGCGGGACTCTCATCGCCAACCAGGAAGTATATGCAATGCTCAAAACCAGAGTGCAATGCTCATATGCTCAATGCAATACCAACAACAGGGCATAACATATAATATACAATGTAAATTCAAAGCAGAGACGTAATGAGTACGCCTATCGGCAGCTACACACGTAAGGAACACGTGGTAGAATATCCACAAGGCCAAGGGCCTCCAAAGAAATGGATACAAACACTTACCTTGTTACAAAGTTAGCACAGCCACTCAATAACCGCTTTGTCCTTTGGTTTCATTGCCAAACGATCCCACTCTATTCAATAAGCAGAAAAATATATCAAATTAGGCTACAGGCTTCATTCCTCACATCTTAGGGCAATCCGGTTAGGAACCTGATACCCTATTCGCATACGCAATACGCAGGCCAGGCCTATGTACAGGGTTCAAAGCCACATAACCAAACCCCAAATAAATTATATTTATATGTTGCCCATAACTCACTGAGTACGAATATATAATCAATTCCATTATCGGGGTCCAATTGACCCTTTAAACTATCAGTTGAACTTATTAAAACGATGTCTAATATTCCAAGTTTTACCGTTAAAACATATTCAAACACACGTAATAAACTCAAATAATGCATTAAGATCATTACCTGAATGTTTCGGGGTAAAAATTGTACTATTTTCCCTGCTCTTTTCTCATTTTCTGACATTTTTCTCGTTGTGTCATTTTTTTTCTCTGTTTCGCGTTCAAGTTCCTTTTCTGTTCAACTCTTTAAGCCAAGGACACCGCCCACTTTCATTTCCTTGTCTTTCTTATTTTGTCTTTTCCTTTTTTTTTCCTTTAAAATTCGCTGCTACGGTAAAAATTAAAACGACACCCTACGATATTCGAAATAATTTCAACTTTTGCATACCAGTTATACAAAATATATGTAACATACTCGCGAAGGCGGATCTCAAATCGGACTCCCGAAACTCAAAATGCGAATTTAAATAAAAAAAAGTCAAATTATTTAACTTTCGGCATTTTAGCGGAAACTAGCCGAACAACATCGAAATTCACTTTCGAAAGTTCACAAAAGTCACAAATAATCATACGAACCTAACGGCGCTTTCGGATTTCGAATCGGAGCTCATTCGCCAAAACCGAGCTCGAAAATCTCTTTTTAATATTTATCGACAATAAAAACTGAAACCTTCTTCCGATGCCTACCAAACAAGGTCTGATTTAGCTCAAATTTTATAGATAAGTCTCAATGGACCTTACAAATATTTTAAAATTATCGGCACGCCAATCGGAGTCCTAACTTCCGAAACGACATACCGAGGTCGTTTCATTCTCCTCTACTTATACTCTCGTTCGTCCTCGAACGAGCCTAAGTCTAAAGCGAGATTCACGCAGATAACAAGAGAACTTGCACGACCTTCATGAGCTACTCCACAGACATTATTTCCTGATTACATGATCAGTATTATAACACGCATATCGAACTTTTGGAATAAAATATATCTGGATAATATGATAACACCATTGCCCAGCTTATTTTAACTAAGTTGATCCTTCCTTGATCACGAGAGGAGAGTTCTACATTTTCGAAACAAAGATACACGAAACTCTGGATGGATAATCATGATTCCGCCGACAAATCACCTCGTCGATATACTTTTCGATATAGAATAGGTTAATGAAACTAAGAATTAGCTTACGCTCTCACAACGCCTTAGAGATTTAATATTTATATCCATTATTGGAGGAAGACTTCTCCACTTAGAGCTTCAGCTCATATAGCTAAGTTGAATAAAAATAGTCATCCTCGCACAACCTGCTGGATTAAGGAAGACTTATCTAAATAGAGAACGCGACTCAGACCTGAGCTACCAAATTACTCTCTCGAGTTGCCAAACAGCTGCAACTCTCGAGTCACAACTCCATACATTTTCAATAAGCACCACCGCCTGATGGATCAAATCAAAGGTCAAATGACGCCTCTCATTACCCTCAGTAGCCTTGAAAAATAACAATGTGCTTACCCCGCTACCTTGACACGCACTCTGGCTCAACATAGGGAACATCACAATAGGTTACTGACCGCCCAAGCTCATTAGTGTCGGAAGAAGAAGAGATGACAATAAACTGAGGATAGAAATAATTAGATCTTTTAGGAAGCTCATCTTCTTATTTATTTGGCTACCAGAGCTAGACTACTTACGAGTCAGGCTAACCGAAGAATCGCAATTGAAGAAATAGACATTAAATGAGCTTTATAGAACAACATCCATGCCAATTTAACCTTCCAATAAGAAGAAAACTCTGACAATTTACCAGAAACCCTTTTATAATCCAGATAAGCTCATGGGATAACATGCCTTTACTAACGTTTTGAACCCAAAAGGAGATACATAGATCAAATATTACTTACTAATCACTTTGCACCGGAAGAAATGATAACACTTTCTGATGGTGACGAATTAGGATCCGATTATCCTACCAACATTGAATTTCGAGGAGAGAGGTAAACTGAATTGATATAATAACAGAAGGTGGCGTAACAAGATGCCAAGCAGACAATACTGACACTCACTCCCATATCTTTCATATTTAAATCAGATAAACTAGTAGGGCCTCACAAATTCCCTGAATAAATCATGCTAGAAGCTCACCCCTCTACCACAATCGATTCTTAATAGAAATGACATCTAAGGAAACCATGGAAATATGATGAGACAATTCATTTCCAGATCGATCAGAAGAATCAAATCTTACTCACATATGAGGGAGGACGAAATACTTGGGTCTACTACATCGGATGCCTTAACATCCTGCCAGACTAGCAGTTCATAGAACTACCTCTGCAGCTGAGCTGAGTCACTACCCTGACAATCACTTTATGAAGAACCACTGCCACCACACTCTCAACCTCTACTGGATGGTGGCATTTCTCTGGCTGATTGAGATCTAAATGAAATCCCCTGCGACTACGCAGATGCTTAATGACGAGAGAAAAGATGACTGCCTACTTGTCGGAGTAAGGAAAAACTCCTCAAAGGATAGCCAGACTCACGACAATGATACAACCTTTTCGACTAAGAATAGAAGCTGGAAAGATTGTTGATAGCTGTAAAGCGAAGATTGAATCTGATCTTGACGAGCTACTGGCGCACTCTAAGAATCACGTGACACAAGCTGAGATAACCTGGAAGGTGACCTCCCAAAATAATCAGAACTCTTACCTCCAAATGAGGTACCATGGTTGCCCACTAGGGCCACGGGATCTCTTGCTCTCCCACTCTAACTCTTCCCACTCTAACAATACCTTTGAGCAATATGAACAACGACATCAAATGAAATCCCGACCTCAATCTCTCGAGCCATCTGGGATTTCAAGGAAAAATAAAGGTCATCAATAAATCTTTGAATCTCTCGAAAGGCTCATGGACTAGTTCTAATGCATAAACAGCCATTCTATAGAATTCAATCTCATATTCTGAAACCAACAGACTAACCGACAGGCTACCCTATCTAATCCACTAAACTGGCAACACTTTTCATCTCGCTCGCTACTCAAAAGGAACTTTTCCACGAATCTAGAAGAAAAATCGAGCCAAGTCAGCTAATAAGAGTGTGGTCCACCAATCCAGGGCTGGACCTTGAAACTGGAAAGCAGAATAATCAACACCATACCGCTCGATATAATCAAGAGCCTGAAGGATATGCTGACGTCATTTTATTTTAAAAAATTTACACAGGGATTATCTGATGCATTGCTTAAGAATATCGGAAGGTTCAACCGCGTAAAATAATGCAACCTCTTTGGGCACTCGGACCGAATAATTACCTCAGTTACCTAACCAGCCAGAACAACTGGAGGCACAACACATGCTGCCTCCGGAACATAATTTACGGGGAAAACATCAGGAACTGGAACAAGAGCTCTCTAAGACCGAGCATCTCCATCTGCGGCAACCTGATAAGCTGCCTAGCGAATAATAGGTTATTGTGGTATCTGCATCGCCAAGATTCTCGTAAAAGCATCGTAGAGCCAAGGGAAACCACAAGGTCTTGCTCCCTTGCCCATCGCAAGCTCGTACAGCTGGGACCTCCGTAACTAGATCGTCAGCACGATCAAAAACTCTCGGGACTTTGTTAGTGCTAGCCCCAGGCTAGACTGCTTCGTCCCGAACTCTTACCGTTTGCTGATTTGTCACACGAGGGTTCGCAATTACCACGAAGGAATCAACAAAAATACTTTTGCATCCTAGACCGACGCACGATCAGAAAAGAAGGAAGTGAAACTTCCTAAATGCCATCATAGCCTCTCGTAGATAAGTACGGACGTCTACGTACCCATCAGCAAGACTCTACTAGACACTGTCTTAGTCTGGATAGACACTGAACCGGGCTCTGATACCAACTGACACGACCCGAAATCCAGTTAGGCCGTGCGGGCACCCGACATCCTCCCCTAGATCCGTCGGGCGAACCCTTACTAATTAAATTAGGAAATTAAATATCATAAATAAGGATAAGACTTAAAAAGAAACACAGACATACTGATACCTCAGAGCTGTACAAAAGAAATTACAGCTGACTACCCAACATACTAGGTTTAGGGCTATCCAGACTAGACATTTAAGAGTACGAAAGAAGACAAATACCTCCTGAAGGGAGCAAAATGCAACTGAAACAATAATCAATAAACTGGTGGCCATCCGGAATAAAAGCTGGCTCACCCTGACAACTGAAGTCGTCTTCGCTCCTTCACTACGTGCCGAACTCAATCCTGGAGCGAACCTGCCGAAACGAAATAGATAGACAAAATCAAACAACAAACAAAGGTGAGCCAAGAGGACTCAATAAGTGGGGCAGACTAGCCACCTCAAAGAATTGGATAGCTAGCCAGGGAGAAGAAAAAACAGGTAAACCAAATTCCTCTTTTTTAAATTATGAAAAGGCAAAGCCAGATAATAACTAGAAACACGTATGGAATCATAAATTCATTAACAACCAGGAACGTAAGATAGCCAAAACATATAGGTATCCCGAACACATCAACAATCAGAAATACATCCTGTTGCGGCGTGCAACCCGTTCCATATATTTATACCGTTGCGTCGTGCAACCCGATCCCCGCAATCCAGAATATGAGCCAGAAATATATAGGCTAGCTGAGATATGTCCACGACATAGTATACATACCGCATACATAAAACACAACACAATACTCACAATAGTCAGTATGCGGTGCAATGAGATGAGATGAATGCGGTACGATGCAATGCAGTCGCATATGCCTGATACCTATCTCCGGCGCGGGACTCTCATCGTCTACCAGGAGATATATGCAATAATGATCCTTCACCGGCTCGGGACTCTCATCGATTACCGGGAAGTATATGCAATGATGACCCTTCACCGGCTCGGGACTCTCATCGATTACCGAGAAGTATATGCAATAATGACCCTTCACCGGTGCGGGACTCTCATCGCCAACCGAGAAGTATATGCAATAATGACCCTTCACCGGTGCGGGACTCTCATCGCCAACCAGGAAGTATATGCAATAATGACCCTTCACCGGTGCGGGACTCTCATTGCCAACCGGGAAGTATATGCAATAATGACCCTTCACCGGTGCGGGACTCTCATCGCCAACTGGGAAGTATATGCAATGCTCAAAACCAGAGTGCAATGCTCATATGCTCAATGCAATACCAATAACAGGGCATAACATATAATATACAATGTAAATTCAAAGCAAAGACGTAATGAGTACGCCTATCAGCAGCTACACACGTAAGGAACACGTGGTAGAATATCCACAAGGCCAAGGGCCTCCAAAGAAATGGATACAAATACTTACCTTGTTACAAAGTTAGCACACCAACTCAATAACCGCTTTGTCCTTTGGTTTCACTGCCAAATGATCCTACTCTATTCAATAAGCAGAAAAATATATCAAATTAGGCTAAAGGCTTCATTCCTCACATCTTAGGGCAATCCGGTTAGGAACCTGATACCCTATTCGCATACGCAATACGCAGGCCAGGCCTATGTACAGGGTTCAAAGCCACATAACCAAAACCCCAAATAAATTATATTTATATGTTGCCCATAACTCACTGAGTACGAATATATAATCAATTCCATTATCGGGGTCCAATTGACCCTTTAAATTATCAGTTGAACTTATTAAAACGATGTCTAATATTCCAAGTTTTACCGTTAAAACATATTCAAACACACGTAATAAACTCAAATAATGCATTAAGATCATTACCTGAATATTTCGGGGTAAAAATTCTACTATTTTCCCTGCTCTTTTCTCATTTTCTGGCATTTTTCTCGCTATGTCATTTTTTTTCTCTGTTTCGCGTTCAAGTTCCTTTTCTATTCAACTCTTTAAGCCAGGGGATATTTATTATTTGGCAGCACCGCCCACTTTCATTTCCTTGTCTTTTCCTCTTTTTTGTCTTTTTCCTTTAAAATTCGCTGCTACGGTAAAAATTAAAATGGCACCCTACGATATTCAAAATAATTCCAACTTTTGCATACCAATTATACAAAATATATGTAATATACTCGCGAAGTCGGATCTCAAATCGGACTCCCGAAACTCAAAATGCGAATTTAAATAAAAAAAAGTCAAATTATTTAACTTTCGGCATTTTAGCGGAAACTAGCCGAACAACATCGAAATTCACTTTTGAAAGTTCACAAAAGTCACAAATAATCATACGAACCTAACGCGCTTTCGGATTTCGAATCGGAGCTCATTCGCCAAAACCGAGCTCGAAAATCTCTTATTAATATTTATCGACAATAAAAACTGAAACCTTCTTCCGATGCCTACCAAATAAGGTCTGTTTTAGCTCAAATTTTACAGATAAGTCTCAATGGACCTTATAAATATTTTAAAATTATCGGCATGCCAATCGGAGTCCTAACTTCCGAAACGACTCACCAAGGTCGTTTCATGATGGCTGGATGAAACAGTAGCTTTTTTAGAAGTGATCGGATATAGTGGACCGGTACTACTGGACTGAAAAGTATTTTCCCAGTCGCCATTTCCTTCACAGAAAAACCAGAGTGAGAAAACTAAAAGAGACATTGATTATCCTCACAAAATTTACGAACATAAAGAAGATTAGCACGAAGTGAAGAAACATGAAGAACATTATTTAATTTGAATGTGCGGGAGGGGGTGTTAAGCATCGAATTACCAACAGCTTTAATAGGTAACAAGGAACCATCACCAATAAATTTTTTATCTGATCCAAGATACGGGGAAGAAGAATAGAGTATACCAGAATTCGAAGACATATGAGCGGAAGCACCGGTATCCGGATACCAAATAGTATCTTCAACTTTTATTGCAGCAAGAGACTGAGAAAGCGTTGTACCATTTGCACTAGCTGAAGAATTTGCAGAGCATTTACGAGCAGTGTGACCAAATTCGTCACACAATTGAAGTAGGCGCTATTGGTGGACGATATGTTGCGGAAGCATAGGGAGGCCTCTGTTGAGTAGATAAAACTTGAGCAGGAGATTGATGTTGTGCTTGGATAGGGGAAAAATTATGTGTGAACTGCTGTTGTTGTGAGACAAGAGCATGAGAGGAGTTACGTCCTCGACCACGTCCTTTGAAAGAACCACGACCACGATGGGAAATTAAAGCAGTAGACTGGAGTACACTATCTGTAGATTGTGGAAGCGAGTTACGATAGGTGATTCTAGCTTCATGGGCTAGAAGATGAGCTCTAGTCCTTTCAAAAGAAGGGAGTGGTGACTGAGAAAGAACATTAGTAACTAAGGGATCATATTCGGCCAGGAGATTGTTCAACAATTATTGTACAAATTCATCATTGGTTTGAGAAACACCAAGAGCAAGGAGGGAATCTCTCAAATGTTTGAACTTTTGGACATAGATGTACATAGATAAGGACTCTTTCTTCAAATTCTGCATTACAGTTTTAATTTGAAGTTGGCCGGGCTGATGCATAATCCAGGAATAACTGATGAATGGAATCCCAAGTTTGTTTAGCAGTGGGTTCTGAAGTAGGATCACGATTTGTTGGAGAACTTCAACAGAGATGGTGGCATTTATCCAAGAAAGAACAATGGAATCTTCATGAAGCCATTGATCAATGGCATTAGGATCTGGAATATCAGAAGTAGTGAGAGGAGAGGGAGAGGAGCCATCAACATGCCCTACGAGGTTGTATAGCAGTAGTGCGTTAAGAAATACATGACACCACAGTAAATAATTATTTAGATCAAGTACAACCTTAACCAAGCTTTTGATGTTGGGAATAGTTGCAATACTGGTAGAGGTAAGAAGTTGAGAGGAAGAGGAAGAAGCAGCAGGTGATGAAGATGAAGAAGCCATAATAAGAATTGATCTGGTGCAATATGACAGAATTAGAAATTAAATTTGATTTTTGAAGAGAAAGGAAGAAGGTTGGCAGAATATCTGAGTGGAAGTTTAATTTGTAGTTGGCAGGAAAAGTCCAAAAGCAATAATCAGGAAAGGAATTAAAGTTGAGAAGGAATGGATCGTATGGCTAAATCTGATACCATGAAGAAAGATGGAACCAGAAAGAAAATAAGAATGGCTTGTAGTGTTTGCATTTCTTGAACATTATTTATACATGTTTACATCAAAACATTTCTAATCCTATAATTAATACAAGAATATTTTGTATATTATATCTAATCCTATAATAATAGAAAAATATTCTACAGATTATATCTTATCCAAAATTATTCTAAGAATCAGACTTAATCAAAATATAATATTCTATCAAGATTACTATTCATATTATGTATTAAAGATGTATAAATTATTTTGTACTAAGCTCATTCACTTTTTTTTTTCTCTAAAAGTGGAGGGTTATGGCATGACCCCCTACTTGTTCATATCATCACAAAATATAAGTACATGAAGGAGGATGTAAACCATTGCCTCCATTACACAATGAAGATTGGAGCTTAGTAATCTTAGACAGTGACTGTCCCAGTAAAGGGAGAACTTAAATGAGGAGGACTCCTCCTTTACAATTTTGAGAATTTGCAAAAAGAAAAATCTATACCAAATCTTTTTTTTTACCCATGATCAATAATAAAGCTTCCCTTTCTTGAGTTGAATCTGAAATTTGGCCACCCCATTTGTTGTGAGCTGGTTTTGAAGTATGACAAACGAGAAGGACACCGAGGTTCAGGAGAAGAACCTGGTCCTTGAGTTGAAGGACACGCTTGATCGAAAAGATCACGGGGTTGCAAATCCCTGCGGAACTAGGAGTAGTGGCGCGTGGTTGTAGACGTATCCTAGTCAGACTAAAAGAGGCGGTGTCCAGGCTGTGTCTTTGAAGTGTGAACAAGAGTTAGACTTCAACATGGAAAAGAGTTACTGCGAATCTTCAATTACCATAATTAAAGAGGATTCCCAGTAGGACTCAACTAGGGTTCCAAGACTCGTATAAAAGCAAGTAGAAGAGACAGCCGAAATCAGTTATTCACACATAGAGAGTTGAGAGCATACAAAGGCGATCTGCAGACTGTCTACGTGGGAAACTGGAAGAGACAACTTAGTTGCAGGCAGTGATATTGAGTCTAGATTCTTTTGTCTAGGTTCATCGAGTTGTAAGTTGTCATCATATTGAGCTTTCGTTGTTTTACCTATTAAGCTTATCTTAGAAGCATATGTATTAGGTGAACTGTTTTGTGATTACTAGAAAAGCTAGAGTGTAGCTTTGATTGGTGATTAGGGTCTAGAGTGTAGCCCCTTGGTTACAGAGTTGTAATCTAAAACGTTGCTCTTGTGTTAGTGGATTCAGTTTCAAAATCCCAGAGTGTGGGTCGTGGTTTTTCTCCCTTGAGCAAGGAGTTTTCCACGTAAAATTCCTCGTGTCCTTGGTGTATGCTTTGTAGTGTGTTCTGAAGTAGAAGGCTGCATAAAAGAGAACTGAAGAACCCTGTTCTACTACGTAAGAACCAGCTTCTTGCAACGAAAATCGGAGGACACTATTCAACCCCCCCTTCTAGTGTCCTCAGGAGGTGTATAGAGTATAACAAGTGGTATCAGAGCAGGTCTTCTCTTGTAAGGATAACACCTTGAGAAGGATCAAAATGAGTGCACCACCTACGATTACTGAAGGACAGTCGGTTCTGAGGCCTCCAC
Source organism: Petunia x hybrida (assembly GCA_037355625.1). NCBI lineage: Eukaryota > Viridiplantae > Streptophyta > Magnoliopsida > Solanales > Solanaceae > Petunia > Petunia x hybrida. Next base: position 1,552,859 of record JBBBVM010001054.1, on the reverse strand, counting down.
AGTTTAATGGGCAATACTACGCATGGTGGAAGAATAGGATGGAGAACTACATATGTGCTGAAGACTATCAACTCTGGCTGATAGTCTCAGAAGGAAATCTGATTCCTACCAAAATAGTTGGTGAAGGAACCACTGCCACAAAAGAACCTAAGCTGAAGGAAGAGTTTGATGAGACGGATTATAAGATGATCGAAAAGAATCACAAGGCCAAGCGTTTGGTCATATGCGGTCTTGGTCCGGAAGAGTTCAATCGAGTATCATCGTATAAGACGGCTAAGGAAATATGGGATGCTTTACAGGTTGCACACGAAGGAACCACTGAAGTAAGGGACTCGAAAAGAAGAATGTTGAAGAGACAATTTGAGTTATTTACTATGGGCGAGAAGGAATCGATTCAGGATATGATGACTAGGTTGACCATGATTACAAATGAAATGAGATCTCTGGAGATGGAACTGCCTGAGGTAGAGATGGTTGACAAAATCCTGAATGTGTTACCTGAAGCATGGGAACCAAAAATGACGGCCATTATTGAATCCAAACCCTTGAAATCCATCAAGCTTGAAGAACTGGTTGGAAGTCTGAAGACGCACGAGATGATGAAGGACTCAAAGGCTAAACCTGCAGCAAAGAAGGAAAAGACCCTTGCACTGGAAGCAACAGAAGAAGCTGATGAATATGTTGATCTTCAATCAGTGGAAGCTGCAATGGTAAGTGCTCTAAGACAAAAACTCAATCTGGGAAGGTTTAAAGGATTTAAACGAGGGAACAAGGAGAGCTCTAGCAGGAAGAACATAGTTGACAGCCCTGACTACTCTGGATGCTTCAAATGTTTCAAGAAGGATCATGCCGTCATGGATTGCCCAATGTGGGAAATAGAGTGGATGAAGAACAGAGCTGCTAAGGAAAAGGAAAAGGAAACCACAAAGGAACACGATGCAGATAGAAAGAAGTCAAGACGGCCCCCAAACTTCAGAGCAGAACGAAGGAAAAGGAAGGAAGCTTTCTATGCCACATGGGGACCAACTGACAGTGAGTCTGATCACGAGAAGGAAGCTGATGATGACTCACCACTAGCATTAGCAGGGATGACAGATGTTAGTTCTGATGAAGAACATCCTCGTGAAGTAAAATGGGGAAGAGATCCATCAAAGCCACCAGTGTTCAATGGGACTCATTACAATTACTGGAAGAAACAAATGAAGAAATTCTTGCAGGCAACTGACTATAGTCTGTGGCTAATTGTGAAAAGAGGACCTCATGTTCCAGTGAAAAGAGCAGCAAATGGAGTCTTGGTACCCAAGAAAGTGGAAGAACTAGATCCACAAGATCTGGACTGGCTACAAGCAAACTCCAAGGCTGAGGGCTATCTAAGAAGAGGACTTACAGATGATGTGCTCGGACAGATACTGGAATGTAAATCAGCCAAGGAGATATGGAAGAAACTGAAGGAGTTGTACATAGCTGACAACACCAAGAAGGACTCTGCCCTCATGGCAACTGATGGAAAGGAAGCTGGCTGTTCAGCAGAGGTATGTTTATCTGATCTTAAGGAAACTTTACACACATACTCTTCTGAAAATCTAATTCTAATCACAGCCACATTGATTGAAGGATATGAAAAAGAAAAGCTTGAAAAAGATAAATTAATTGAAGAACTGGGTGATCTTAGAACTAAGCACAAGAGTCTCCTAGAACATAACATTGAGCTTGAAGAAACAAATGCCATCTTGGAAGGGCAGACTCTTGTGTCAAACTCTAAGATCACTGAGCTTGAATTGGAATGTAGTCAGTTGAGAGAGAGTAAGAATGGTAAACAAGTTATGAGTGAAGTTCAAACCTTTCTGGAAGATGAATTGAAAAGGGCAAATGAGATTTTGTATCAAGAAATTGAGAAAAATAGGATGTTGAATCAAAAGGTTGAAAACTCAAAACTTGAACTTACCAGACTTACAAAATGGAATAAATCTTCAGAGGCAATGAATTGGGTTCTTGAAAATCAAAACAAAGAAAAACAAGGATTAGGATTCAAGAAACCCCTGCCTCCATATAATCCTAAAAGCAAGTATGTAGGATTACCTTGTAACATGTTATGCACTTTTTGTGGTAAAACTGGTCATACTAAACAAAGGTGTGTTAACATTGTCAAGGCAAGGGCCAAAAATAAAAATTGTGTCTTACCCAAATGGGCCAAACAAGATCTGATTTATCCATTCTCTCATAAGAAGGGACCCAAGCTTGTCTGGGTTCCTAAGGCTAACCTCTAATTGTCTTGCAGGCTGGAGTGAGGGAGAACAACTCAAGCTGGATTCTTGATAGTGGTTGTTCCAGGCACATGACAGGTGATAGAAGAAATTTTCTCTCACTCGCAGCATTTCAGGGAGGCAGTGTTGCCTTCGGAGGAGGAAAAAGTGGACAGATAGTTGGCATTGGGAAGATTGGGAGATCTCTGGAGCATGCAATTGAAAATGTTTATTGTGTGGATGGTCTTAGACACAATTTACTAAGCATCTCTCAACTATGTGACAGAGGAAACGAAGTGAACTTCTCATCTGTGGGTGCATCGTGAAGAATCTACAGAGTGGAGAAGTGGTGATGGAAGGAAAAAGGGTGAACAACGTGTACAAGGCGTCACTGAAGTCCTTACCTGAAAACAATCTGACATGCTTGAATGTGCAAGAAAGTGACTCTCAGCTGTGGCACAAAAGACTGGGTCATGCAAGTCTCACTCAACTAAACAAGCTGGCTTCAAAGGAACTAGTTCGTGGATTGCCAAACAAGAAGTTTGAAAACATAAAAATGTGTGATGCCTGTTTAAAGGGAAAGCATGTAAGAACGTCGTTCAAGTCAAAGAAAGTGGTCAGCACATCTAAGCCACTAGAGCTGATACATATGGATTTGTGTGGACCTATGAGAGTAAAGAGCAGAGGAGGTAAGAAGTTTGTGTTCGTGATTGTTGACGACTACTCAAGGTATACATGGACCTTGTTCTTGGCCTCCAAGGATGAAGCTTTTGAGAGTTTTAAAGACTGGGCTGGTGTAGTTCAGAAAAGGCTAAGTCTTGAACTCATCAGTATTCGATCTGATCATGGAACTGAGTTTGAAAACTCAAAATTTTCTGAGTACTGTGCAAAGAACAACATAGATCATAATTTTTCTGCACCAAGAACTCCCCAACAAAATGGGGTGGTCGAGAGGAAGAACAGGTCATTGGAGGATATGGCTAGAACCATGTTGCTGTCTAGCGGATTAGCAAGAAACTTCTGGGCTGAAGCTGTAAATACTGCATGCTATTTGCTGAATAGGTGTTCTATCAGAGCAATCCTCGACAAAACTCCATATGAACTACTCAGAGGTAGAAAGCCAAGTATTGCTCACCTAAGGCCTTTTGGTTGCAAATGCTTTGTTCACAATAATGGCAAGGAACCCTTGGGAAAGTTTGATGCTAGGAGTGATGAGGCAATATTCTTGGGTTACTCTACTCAAAGTAAGGCATACAAGGTGCTCAACAGAAGAACCCAAGTAGTGGAAGAAAGTATGCATGTTGTGTTTGATGAATCAGACAAGGAAATAGGAGAAACGGATGCAGATGATCAAGTGATTGGCTTAAGGAGAGAAGAAAGCATGGATGAACTGGAAGACTCAGATGAAAAGGAGAATACAGTAACATCAGACGAAGGAGTCAACTTGACAGGGGGAACCTCGGATGAAGCTGAAGATCAAGAAAGTCAAGAAGAGTCTACTCAATACGATGCTGCAGGTTCTTCTAATCAGATTCAGATCAAGCCATGGAAACATCAAAGTTCTCATCCCTTGGAGAACGTTCTCTCTGAATTGGATACAGGAATCATGACCAGGTCAGCATTAAAGAACTTCTGTGCATTCTTTGCCTTCCTCTCGTCCTTGGAACCAAAGAATGTAAAAGAAGCTCTAGAAGATCCAGACTGGATTATGGCTATGCAGGAGGAGCTTCATCAATTTGAAAGAAGCAAGGTATGGCACCTAGTTCCTAAGCCAAAGGACAGATCTATAATTGGAACTAAGTGGGTGTTCAGAAATAAGCTGGATGAACACGGCATAGTCACCAGAAACAAAGCGAGGCTGGTTGTCCAAGGTTACAGTCAGGAAGAAGGAATAGACTATGATGAAGCCTTTGCACCAGTTGCAAGAATGGAAGCTATTAGAATGTTGATTGCATTTGCTACATACATGGAATTCACTCTGTATCAAATGGATGTAAAGAGCGCATTCTTGAATGGTTACCTAAATGAAGAAGTATATGTGGTGCAGCCTCCAGGTTTTGTAAGCAATGAATTTCCTGATCATGTGTACAAACTGGACAAGGCTCTGTACGGGTTGAAGCAAGCTCCTAGAGCCTGGTATGAAAGACTATCAGGGTTCTTAATGAAAAATGGCTTTTCGAGAGGTAAAATTGACAACACACTATTTCTCAAGAAGAAAGGAAAGGACTTACTGGTAGTACAAGTGTATGTCGATGATATCATTTTTGGAGCTACTGATGAGGAGTTGAGCAAAGGATTTGCTGACTTGATGGGAAGTGAGTTTGAAATGAGCATGATGGGTGAATTGAACTTTTTCCTTGGATTACAGATAAAGCAGACACCTGAAGGAACTATGATTCACCAGCAAAAATATGTCAAGGAATTGCTGAAGAAATTTAATATGGAAGGAGCAAAGGAGATGACCACCCCTATTGCCCCTGGAACAAAGCTGGACATGGATGAACTTGGTTCTTCAACAAATGAGACAAAGTATAGAGGAATTATCGGCTCACTTCTTTATCTCACAGCAAGTCGACCTGACATAGTATACAGTGTAGGGCTGTGTGCCAGATTTCAGTCAAAACCCAAGGAATCACACCTGACAGCTGTGAAGAGAATCTTGAGATACCTGAAGGGGACTCAGGATTTATGCCTGTGGTATCCCAGAGGAGGAACGTTTGAACTAATTGGTTTTGCTGATGCAGATTATGCAGGTCATTTGGTGGACAGGAAAAGCACTTCAGGAATGGCACATTTCCTAGGTCCTTGCTTGGTATCATGGGCTACGAAGAAACAAAACTCAGTTGCTTTGTCAACTGCTGAAGCTGAGTATGTGGCAGCTGCTTCATGCTGTTCGCAACTGCTTTGGATCAAGCAACAACTGGAGGATTTTGGTATCAAGTGTGGGGCTGTGCCAATTTTCTGTGATAATACTAGTGCTGTGAACATTGCCAAGAACCCAGTCCAACACAAAAGGACAAAGCACATTGATATTAGACATCATTTCCTTAGGGACAATGTGGAAAAAGGTCTAATCACTATGAATTCATGCAGGACTGAAGATCAAATTGCTGACATATTTACCAAAGCCTTGAACAAGGTGCAGTTCGAGAGGAACAGGTTGGAGTTAGGGATGACCAAAATACACGGATGACCCAGCAGGTAATCCCCTTGTGATTGGCTAGTTAGTTGTAAAAGTGTCTGTTAGAAACTTGTCATTACTATCTGGGCTAAATTGGTACTTGAATCAGTACACTCGTTTAGTTGTTTTGAGCACCAGGGACAAATAATGTGATCCCATGAAGAACCTATTATGTACTGAGAAGGAATCAGTCTGAACATGAGGAATCATATCCAGGTACAGTCAACTTACTCTGTTTGTTAGTTTTCACAACTGGAATTAAAATTGTCTATTGAACGTGCATCATGGGAGTTTTTCCATATTCTCATAACTGTCCAAAATTATAGGAGCACATTCCTTTTAGGATAGAACTTCTTTTCAAATTGCTTGGACCCCACCTCTTGAAAAGGGCTTATTTAAAAAAAAAAAAAGAGTTCATAACCGTCAAATCTCTTAATTTCTCCCGGTTCTCAAAAAGTTCAAAAAGCTGCTTTTCTTTATACTCATTACTTCTTGCCTTTCCCTAGACATAGTCACATCACTAAAACCCTTCTTCTTCTACAACACTCCCTCAATCTCTCACAACTCACTCACCACTTCCGATTGAACATCAAAATTCTCTCAAGCCCTAAAATAGAAAACTCTTCAACACACTCAGAAATCTTTAGAAATTCCTCAAGATGTCTGAAAGACCACCACCGTCCACTCTTGCTGAAAGGATAGCAAGGGCTCGCATCAAATTTCTCAAAAAGGGGGACAAGAAACTGGTCAAGAAGTTAAAGTCAAGAGCCGTTCTCTCGACACCCACTACACAAAGTTCGTCTCAGCAGTTGCATGAGGTAATTCCTGACCCTATTTCATCTACACCCGTTGGTTCAGTCGATATAGTCAGTCCTGGTGTCGCAGAAACTGAAACCCTAGTTGCTGAACTAGATGAGATAATGGGTGATGAGCAGGGAGACAAAATAGATAGGGGGAATCCATGTGAGGAGAAACAAGAAAATAAAGAGAATGAACTTAGAGAAGATATGCAGGGTGTGTCTAGTGGCGTGTCAAATATAGCGGAAAAAATTGAAGAACAGTTTAGAGAATCAGATAATGTTGTAACCTTGAGAAAAGATGTAGTCGAGTCCAGTAAAGATGCTGAGTGTGAGGAGGATTCTGTCCCTAAAGGTCCGGTGTGTGGTGGACCTGCTGCTGCTGAGGCTCCAGAGGGTTTGGGACAAGAGCCTGTTGATTGCCCAAAACCTGATGGGGCTGATGATGCAGAGTTTAGCTGGACAGAATCAGATGAGGAAGGAAACAAAGAAGTTGTTGTTGAAAAGCAAGAGAGTGACAAGAAAGAAGAAAAATCAAAAAGGAAAAGAAAATTTGGGGTAGAGGATGAGAAGGTGACTTGTGAAGAAGAAGAAGATGAGGTGGTGTTTGTAAAAGAGAATAGAGTAGAGCCTGAAAAAAGAAGAAGGTTGGTGAGAGATGGTAAGCCTGTATTGAAAACTAGATTGGTAGATGAAGAGAGTTAAGAAGGAGCTGACAAAGAGGCTAGTGAGCCTGTTGTCAGGAGAGTTGGTACTAGGTCTACATTAAAGATGCAGATGGAGAGAGTTGAAAAGCTAGGAAAGACAGTAACAAATGTGAAAGTAAGGGAAGAAGAGAAGAAGAAAGAAGAAGAGGAGAAGAGAGCTGGTGAGGAAGAGCAGGAAAGTGAGGCTGGGAGCTATGTGGAACCCAGTGATTCTGACACTGACAGTGAGGTGGAGAGTAAGAAGAAAAGAAAAGAAGTGGATAGGGAAGCTTTCTTTTCTAAACATCAGGTGCTGCCAGGCAGTATTCTGTATGATAAAAAGGAGTTTCATATGAAATCCTTGTTGAGAATGATTGGAGAACAGGGTTGGCTGAGCTTGTTTGCCAACAAAGAAAGGAAGCTGTTTGTGGATGAAGTTAGGGAGTTTTATTCAAACTGCAGGGTGGTAGCCAGGAGGGTGTTTACTACTGTGAAAGGAGTGGAGATTGAATTTGGGAGACCTGAATTGGGAGTGATTCTGAATGTCCCTGCTGAAGGTTACTGCAGGTATGTTAAGCTAAAGTGGCCTAAGAGGACAGATAGAGTTACTCCTTTAGATGTTGTGAGGAAGTTTTCAGGGAAACCCAGATTGAGGAAGGAGAGGAAGGTTGAGAAGAAGGAGATGGAGCCTGCACATCAGCTGCTGTTTGAATTTGTGCACAGGTTTCTTCTACTTAGGGGAGAAAGAAATTGTGAGGCTAGTGCTCTTGACCTGACATATATGGATCTGATGGACAGAGGGGTGAAAATTAATTTGCCTGGGCTTGTTATTAGGCACATTAAGAGAATCTGTGATACTGATCAGAAGCCACATTCTCTTGTGCATTCTTACATCATCCATCAGATTCTTGAGCATTTTGGAGTGCCTTTAGAAGCAGGGAAGAAGCCTACAATCCATCAGAGGTTTGGGATAAATGTGCTTAAGAACTGTGACTTCTTCCAAGAAAGCAGAGCTTCCAAAAGGCCAATGCAGGTGAAGCAGGAGCAGTCAGAAGACAATGAAGAATATGGGCCTGATGAGGCCATTGGTGCTGTGCAGGAACTGGAGAAGATGGTTCTTGAAGTTAATGAAGAAAATGCAGAGCTGCACAGACAGTTGAAGGTGAAGGATCAAGAAATTGATCGCTTGAAGATTGATTGCCACAAGTATGAGGCCGAGCTGGTGATGGAGAGGGCCAAGAATACGAAGCAACTTGAGGCACTCGTCAAGCACTTCAACCTTCAGCTGTGATTCTTCCAGTCTTGTCCTCCTAACTCTACCCCTTTCTACTCCACCTGACATATACTCCTCTCTACTCTCCTCTGATTGCATGATTTGGATGTTTAAGACAATTTTTATTTGGTTGTGTAACTATGAATGGAGTTGTGCTGCTGTCACACTCTGGATGTTGATTTTAAATTTTCTTATGTTTATGACTGTTTCTTGTTTAAGTACTTGGTTCCTTGTTGGGCCCTTATTTTGATATACCTGTGTTCTTGACACTGATGAGTTGCCTTGTGCTCTAGACTAGATAAAACTGACAGGTTCCTGCAGGTCTTTGAATCTTTTCGATGATGCCAAAAGGGGGAAGAAGGAATGTTGGGGTGTTTGTGACCTAACTCATCTGTTTTTATTGTTCTGTTGCTTTTGTTTTTTTTGTTTTGGTTTATGTTCATTCAGGTTCTTGGGCAACATTTGTTTGTCATCATCAAAAAGGGGGAATTTGTTGTGAGCTGGTTTTGAAGTATGACAAACGAGAAGGACACCGAGGTTCAGGAGAAGAACCTGGTCCTTGAGTTGAAGGACACGCTTGATCGAAAGATCACGGGTTGCAAATCCCTGCGGAACTAGGAGTAGTGGCGAGTGGTTGTAGACGTATCCTAGTCAGACTAAAAGAGGCGGTGTCCAGGCTGTGTCTTTGAAGTGTGAACAAGAGTTAGACTTCAACATGGAAAAGAGTTACTGCGAATCTTCAATTACCATAATTAAAGAGGATTCCCAGTAGGACTAAACTAGGGTTGCAAGACTCGTATAAAAGCAAGTAGAAGAGACAGCCGAAATCAGTTATTCACACATAGAGAGTTGAGAGCATACAAAGGCGATCTGCAGACTGTCTACGTGGGAAAACTGGAAGAGACAACTTAGTTGCAGGCAGTGATATTGAGTCTAGATTCTTTTGTCTAGGTTCATCGAGTTGTAAGTTGTCATCATATTGAGCTTTCGTTGTTTTACCTATTAAGCTTATCTTAGAAGCATATGTATTAGGTGAACTGTTTTGTGATTACTAGAAAAGCTAGAGTGTAGCTTTGATTGGTGATTAGGGTCTAGAGTGTAGCCCCTTGGTTACAGAGTTGTAATCTAAAACGTTGCTCTTGTGTTAGTGGATTCAGTTTCAAAATCCCAGAGTGTGGGTCGTGGTTTTTCTCCCTTGAGCAAGGAGTTTTCCACGTAAAATTCCTCGTGTCCTTGGTGTATGCTTTGTAGTGTGTTCTGAAGTAGAAGGCTGCATAAAAGAGAACTGAAGAACCCTGTTCTACTACGTAAGAACCAGCTTCTTGCAACGAAAATCGGAGGACACTATTCAACCCCCCTTCTAGTGTCCTCAGGAGGTGTATAGAGTATAACACCGTTTGATCATGCTTCAATGTAGCTTTCATTTTTCTAGGCAAAGAGAGAGCTTCATTGAAGATTTTGTGATTTTTAGTCTTTTCCCCCAAGTTAGCGAGTTGATCCGCTAAACAGTTCCCTTCTCTAAAGGTATGTACAAACACAAAATCCCCTTTATCCTTTAGTTCTTTAATCTGATCAATTACACCTGTTATCTGCCATGGAGACTTCAACTCCTTGTTAATTAAATTAATGATCAATAAGGAGTCAGATTCCACCACCACTTGCAAACATTGATTTTCAATACACCATTGAATGCCTTGCAACATAGCTCTAGCCTCCGCCATATTGTTACTGCATCGGCCGTAGAAATCTGCAAAAGCCATTACCATATAACCATGATGGTCTCTAACAACACCACCCCCACCAGCACTTCCTGGATTACCTTTACTACACCCATCAATATTCAATTTGAGATAACTTGCATCAGGTTTTCTCCATCTCACTGTTTGACAAGAAATGACCTGTTTAAGTTTCTCTACCAATAAGCATTGTTCAGTCCACTGATCCGGAAGTGCTAGGGTAGGAAATTGGCTTTGCATCACTACTTTCATCATCCAACACACTTGATGAATTATAAACCTTTCATTCATTCGTATTCCTTCATATTTTGCTGTACATCTGGCTTTCCATATTTTCCAGCATATAATTGATGGTAAGCATTGCAAAAGGACAACATGAACTTCATTGATAGGTTTGGCAAACCACCATTGCATCAAAATATGTCTAATCTGCCCCTTCTTGAACTTGATACCACATGAATCACAAAAGAAAGACCACACTTGTACCGCCTTACAACTGCTACCAAACAGATGATCGATATCTTCCGCGTTGTGATCATTGCAGCAAACACATATAGATGGTCCCTGCACCCCAAATCTAAGCACTGCTTCATCTGTCGGAATCTTATTTTGCAACAACCTTAGCATGAAAAAGGAAACCTTGAAAGGTAACTTCTTTTGCCATATTTTAGTTGCAGAAAATGTTGTACTCCTGATGTTTCTAAATTTTTGGTAAGCTGACTTGCAAGAGAAACTTCCAGTTTGATCGAGAGTCCAGATGGGAATATCTTCACTCCTATCATGTATATTAATGTTTTTGATAGCTGACTAAGCTCATTCACTGGTTTTCCTTCAACAATAATATGGAACAAGGATACCCGCCAACTAAAAGGAGAAGGATATCAAGGTTTCTCATTTTTCATAGTGAATCATCTTCTCCTAAGAACACAAATTATTTTCTCCAAAATCCACAACATGAATATTTGACATCTTAATTCATGAGAAATACCAAAAGAATGTCACGTCATATATACAACAAAGGATTACTTTATATATAAATTTTTTTATTACTCCCCTCATCCGCACTACTACTTATTTAAAACATTTCGATTTACGCTTGATGAGATTATTCATAACACAAAATATCTATAGTTTATTTTAGACAGTTAATTTTAAAATTTTTATTTTTTTATTAAACTTTATATCAAGTCAAATTATGACAAACAAAATCATGAAATAGAGTGGGAGTATCATATAATCTCATTAATACTACAACATATGTATCTTTTGTTATTGTATTATATTGTATCATGTACACCTATACATACATACAAATCCCCTAAAAGTATATATACAAGTACCCTATTTAAAAATTCGCAGAAATAATGAATATACAAAGAGATTAATTCGTCTTGAGAATTAACTTTCTCCTGGACAATATGGTGAGACAGTTCCAATAACATTGCTGAATTCGACATTATTGCAAACGGCCTTTGCAGTTCCACCTTCCCCTACCAAGTATGTATTCTGCATTGTAATTCCTTCACATGGAAAGCTCTTGCTGCAATTAAAGTTTATGGCCACACTCGTTGCACTTGAGCCTATGATGTTCTGATACACTACATTTTTCACTTGAACTGCCGAATTCTGGACAAGTCACAAGAATAAAAATGAATTGTGTTATTAATACTAACAAACATAGTTTAAATTAATGTGGAATAACAAGTTAGTAATATTACCACTTTTACCAGGCTATTAATTAATAATAATTTATAGAGATTCGCTTTAGTGGCCTAACAAGTAATTAGGTTATGTAAATGTTTAATTTGTTACACTTTATCAAACTTAAAATCATCTAGAAAGAACTGATAAATGACATTTTGCAATAGTATAATTATTTAACGTATAACTGGTCATTGATCAGCAACAAACTTAGAAAGAATCAAAGTTTACAATGGATGAGTAGTGAAATTGATGATAATTGATAAGTAGTTCAAACAAATCATTTTATAGTAATTTTTATAAATGGTCGTACAACTATAAGTTTTTTTTTTCATTAAAGTAACACGATTTTGTTTCCTTACTTAAAAGTCACTCTACTATTTCCTTGATAACACAAAAGTCACAATGGCCGAAAAATATAACTTCGGTGGACTTTCTATTTTTTATTTTTATTTTTACCTTTTTCCCTCTTTTTTTTTTTCACCAGAAACCATTAAAGAAATTAAAAAAATAGAGACTACCAATAAGCTCTTAGTTATTGTTTTTACTTTATTATTTTAGAATATATATTTTTTATTTTCACCATTATTAATATATATAATTTAAATACAAATCAATATAACGACAATAACTTCTAGATTCTTCCATTTTCAAAAAAGAGGTAAATCTAAGTTTAAAATTAATGAAACAAATTGTTATAGTAAATTTTTTATTCAATTTGATTCATTTTCAGAAGCCACATAAATGTCTCCTTTTAAACCATTTAATATAAGTAATCATGACAGTTGACTTCAAAATATTTTTGTAAGTAAATAATTATATTTTATATTAGTGTACTTGTACACTAAAATTTCTTTTCTTAAAAAAAGTAGAAATATCATGTATATATACTCATGTTAAGAAAAGACATATGTTTAAGAAAATCAACCCTAAAGTGACAAACTAAAAAAATACATTAATAACATTTAGTTTGATTAGTTTGAGAACTAAAATTTCTTTCTTCTCTTGAAAATACAGTATTTTTTTAATTCTAAAATTTATCCTCATAAAGTATATAAAGAAGTGAAGAAAAAATAATTCTAGATAAGAGTGTATTGGTGAATCTCTATTTTTTATATTTTTCCAATAGTTATTTGTTTAAAAAAGGTGGAAAAAGTCAAAATAAAAAATAATAAAAAGTCCACAGGAAGTTACATTTTCCGGCCATTGTGACTATTGTGTTATCAAGGGAATAGTAACATGACTTTTATGTAAGGATACAAAGTTGTGTGACTTTAATGAAAAAAATTTATAGTTGTGTGACCATTTGTGAAAATTACTCAATCATTAGAGGGAGATTTGCTTGGGGTTGTGTTGTTTCTTATAACTCTTCGTACATGGGGATTGGACGCGATTCGTTGTGTATGTATTTGTGATTTTCCCAAATGTGATAATTTGATATTAAAAAAAAAGTAACAAGAGTTTGATGTCGCAGGCCAATTTTTGGTCCATGAAAATTGAAGAATGTTCATAATTATCACGTGAAGATATTAGTGGTTGGTGAATAGGTTTCTTTTCCCTTTTTTTATTGGTTTATTTCAAACATGAAGCGAAAAGCTTCTTTTTGGTAGCTCTTAGGATAGGAGTTTTATTTCTTACCTGTTGTTTGCATGGATCATCTTGATCACAATAGTTTTGGTCTATGATTATGGGGTTCTTCACTCCTTGCATTTCCACATTCTGAAATATGATGTTGCTCGCATTTCCAAATCCTCCCTGCATGCACCTCATCATAAATAATGTTTTAGATGTTAACTCTCTAATAGCAACTCATCTTCAACTTAAAATTCACCTCATTACATGATTATTTATGGTTCTCGGCAATTCTCAATCTTTCGAAGTACTAGCTAGCTTTTAGAGTTTAGAATCAACGTCATCCAACATAATTCTTAATTGTTTCACCCGATATTGAATCCCCTATTATCATGTCCACGCTTCAGTTGCCACACAAGGGCAAACTGAGGGATGTTAGTAGCCCGACATTAATGGGTGGGATGATGGTTAGTCTCCTTACATGGTTTTGGGTAATCACCATTTTTTGAATTTGGCTGTTTTCTTATCACTCGTCACATTTAATTTTATTTTCGTAAAGAACCTAGTTAACCACTCTAATGCATACACAGTTAATTAAGAAAATGTGTATATACCTGCCAAGTCTTGATCCTAAGTCCATTAGTAGTTCCAGAAAGCTTTGCTCCATTGATAATAACATCAGACACATGAGCTTCTGAATTTCCAGATCCTAAGCTTCCAATACTATTCGAACGAACCAGGTCAAGTAACAAAAAGAAAAAAGAAAAGAAAAGATATATTATAGGTACTTAAAAATATTCTATCTAAAATGTTCGTAGGGATAACCTAGTAGGGTTTTAAAAAAATCAGATTCTGCTCACATGACATCCCTATATGTTAAGAAAAGAAAATCTTAAAATGGTATGCGGCGGAAATTAAAGGGGGAGGAATATGGTAGTCCATGCACGTCAATAAGATGGAGAATCGATCAATAAACTAAAGATTAAATGCAGGGATGCACTCTTATTCAAAACTTAAGAAAAAAAATCAGTACTACAAAAAAATTTTGGAATTTATTTTTAAAAGTAGAGAACTGTAATAAATTCTTAATTACCTGATACCATGACCTGGACCACAAGTAATGTCCGTGGCCTGCACCTTTTGAGATCCACTCGCAATTGAAATACAATCATCACCTGTCCAACAAAAAAGTATCATCATGTTCAAGTTTCCAAAGATCAGTAAAGTTAATTTGTTCATAGAAGATAAAAATAGTAATACTACGTATAATATTTTTGGTAATTTTATAAAAAATTAAATAAACCTGTTCCGATAGTAGAGTAAGAAATTTGGATGTTTTGAGTATTTGCTACATGGATTCCATCAGTGTTAGGGCTATCTTCTGGAGCAGTTACCATCAAACTGGAAGCTTCAACATCAGTGCATCTCTCAAATGAAACATGAATTTGTTGTGCATCATTCATCTTAAGATTCTTTACTTTCAAGTTCTTGCAATTGTAGAAAGTTAAGGCCGTTGGTGCATTCTTGCATGGCTGCATATTATGGGGGTGGGGGGGGGGGGGAGAGTTGGGGGGAGGGGAGACAATGATTAGTACACAACAATTCATGATATATTTTACTTTCATTTTTAATTAGTCGGATAAAAAAAAGGATCATTTTGCTTTTTAACATTCTCATATTAACTTTAGTGACGCTACTTTAAGGAAACGATATGACATGTTCAAACTATAAAATTCAAAAGCTAATTTTGGCTACAAATTCAAAATTTTTCTTTACTATCTTAATTATGTACATAGTCAAATTAAGACATTAAATGAAACAGAAGACTACTTAGCGTACAATTAAAACTAAGCAATAATTACCAGTGATTTATTGATTTTGCAAGAATTTTGCCACCATATTTTGCCATTGCCATTGATAATTCCTCCTCCTCCAATAACCAAGTCTTGAACATTATAAAAAAGAATCCAATGCCTTCTATCTTTACTGTAGTCAGACATATTATCAGATGCTTCCAAGGATCCAAAAATCTGCATAATTATTTAAAAGGAAAACATATGATAAACCATCTTTTTCTTTTTCTGCTATAATAAATTAATAATTATAATATCTAATCAATTATCTGACCTGCACAGAAATGGAAGATTTGCATGGACCTGAAAATGTGATTTGTTTAAGAAGATATTTCTTGTTTCGGAGCACCAAAAAGAGCACAGGTGTGTTAGATGAACATGCTTCTTTCCAAGCTTTCTCAAATGCCTGCAGAAAGATCATTTCATACGGTAAGAAACAATAACAAATGCACATGAGCTAGCTGAGGTAACTTCTTAGAAAAAAACCCAGAATGCATTTGGTATGACAGAAGTCAAGTTTAGAAAATGTTTCTGATATTGATTTGTTAGTGAAAAATATTCCAAAAAACAATACTAAGATAAAAAAAAAATTGAATTGACCTTGTTAAATTTTTTGTACTAAAGTTAAATTATAACATATAGTAACAAGTAATATGAAGTCAAAATAAAGATAACTTTACGGTTCATCCATTAGTGAAGGCAGGGCCGTCTCAACAAAATTGGGGGCCTAAAGCTAAACTCTACAAATAGGCCCTATTTTATTTTATTTAAAAAAATAATAGGGGGAGAGAGTCTACTTTTAAAGCTTTTTTAGAGGCGAAGTCGTTAATTACTATTTAAATAATCAATTTGTTCTAATAATTCCTTTTCAATTGATTATATAGCTAAATCATTCGATCACTCTTGAGACATGTTCTTAAATAAGATTTTATCAATTTGAGTTTTGAAAACTTCTTTTGGATGACGCAATAATTAAAGAAATTGTTGACATTATTCTATAAGAAATTGAATTAAGTCTTATTATTTGATTGATTAACTTCAAGGGATCATTGTCTTCTACTTATATTGATTTTTCTTAACACTTTTAATTTGAAAATTAAATCTAAATCATAAATATTAGAATAACTGTTATGTGTTGAAGAAAGTTTAAGTTTACGAAAATATATTTTCAAATTCTTATCATCTAGTAATCTCAAAAATAGAAATAAAAAATATTTTCATACGCTTCAAAAATATTACTATTGTGCTTCCTCCCCAAAAATTATGTTTTTAATTTAATACATACATAATTTTAAATATATAATTTATATAAAAGTATATGTTTAGGAAAAAGTGGAGCCCCAAAAATTTGGAACTCACTCCGATCTCTAGTCACTTTACAATTACATCCGCATTCTATATATATTTCTAAGTACTTACCGTAGTATCATCTGTAACTCCATCACCCTTAGCTCCAAATTTACTTATATCGATTAGTGTGACCCCATCGGAAACCTCTTCAATATTATTTAAATAATGATTCTCATTTTGAAGGTTGTTGCCATCAATAAAATTTGTGCTCAAATAAGAAGGGTAAGCTTCAAAATCATGACCAAATTCTTGTTCTAGATTGTTGTAAGCTGGTGTGAAAAAATCATCATCATTATCACCTTCATGGAAGCTGTTGCTACAAGATGAAAATGAGAAAATAATGATAATGATCAAAAGAAGGATATTCCTATGGATATCCATCATGGTGTTATATTGCAACTGTTATATGTAATGGTACTTGCTTCCTGAAAAAAAAATGAAGTGACAAAGATTATTATGGAGGAAAGTATGGTAAAGTTAGTAAGATAAGAGGGCATGGAAGTTATATAACAAAGTGATATGGGAAAGTTTGTCTATTTATAGATTTTGGGGGGTTTGTGATTGATTATTATTGTTGGTTCTTTTCACCATGGTTGTTATGGTAGTATATTTTTGAGGAGAGGTTTACACGGAAGAGTTTCTTTGACAGTTCGCCGACTTCTATCCGTATTTTCCCCTAAAATATACTCCTAGATCTTACAAAAAAATACATTATTACAGAAATTTTTAGTAGATATGTTATTATCATACATTAAAAGTATCTGTATTACTATCATACGATATTATTATTATACTGTACTAATTATTGTGAGGATACCAGGCCAAGTTTCTGTTAAGGGGCTTTCCATAGTTTCAACTTTCATTTGCTTTAACAATATCATTCACCATGTCATCACCTGCTATTAGAACAAAAAGACATACTCAGGAGTCAAGTTGCCCCACCTGGAAATAAGTGTTAATCGGATGACATTAACTGGTTAGGTAACATCTTTAGATCATCTGAAAGAATATTATTGTCTACCAAATTAGAGAGTCTACAGGTGGCAAAAGTAACTCTACTTTTTTTTTTTTTTTTTAATCTTTTCTTTTTAATAAATAACTCGTTCAACTTGTCCAAGTTTAAACAAGTAGATTTATGACGGTTTGCTTACTTGACGCAACAACTGAACTTGAAAAATGACCTATCAAACTAATTTGGGTCAAAATGGATCAAATTGGTCAAAACAAAACCCAGCGAATTATGTAATTTTGGATGAGCTTAGGCTAATACTTTAAGAAAAATACAGTAGCTATCAAAAAGTAAAATAAAAGGATGGAAATATGTTGATCAGTCTTTTTGGGTGAATCTGGTTTTGACCGGTTATTTTATCCAAACTTCGAATATGATTGTCATCCATATATTGATTTGATCTACCCTAATTTGACCAAACTCGCCCATCACTTCTACAGGAAGTCGGACTTTTGTTTTACGTGTTCGAGCTACATAATTATATATCCCCACTTAATGCTAATCCTCCTCACCACACATAGCTTAGGTTTGAAATAGCTTTAATCCGATTCAGTGGTGGAGCAGCGGAACTACCTTATTCAAAGGGCTCATTTGAATCCCCTCGCTCTATCAAGAAATTTCATAGTTTAAATAGACAAATATATTACACTTTGAAAAATAATAATGTTGGTTTGTAAACTTTATTGAATCCCTTTTATCTCTGAATGCCTCCAAGCAATGGCCAAGGAAGTTTAAAATTATTATGAGGTTTGGTGTTGAACTCCTTTAGTATGGCACTTTGTTTTTATTTTTTAAATTTTTTGTTTGAACCCGATTATGAAGATCTTGGCGCTCCTGAGTCCTGCATAACTTTTTTTTTTTTTGGTCCTTTTTTCAAATCAACTTGCAGTAAAGTAGTTAGTGCATCAGTTTATATAACAAGAAAGAAACTTTCCGTTGCAAGTTCTGTTTGTTGTTTGTTTCTATAGCTTCTTTTTATTTTCAAATATGTATTCGAAAATTCTAGTAATTTCAATAGCATATTTGTGAATTAGTTAGTATAGAACTTAGGGATATGCATATAATTAGACAACTGGGTTTTATTTTGTGTTTATGGGCTAGGCCCAATAGTTACTTAGTGACTAAGGTAGGTTAGATTCCAAACTTGTATAAATACACCTTCATTGAATGAGAAAATGTGAGAAGTTTACATCTCAAATTCTGTTGGTTGTTTTCCAGTTTGATATGGTATCAGAGGCATCGTGCCGATCCATCGAAAAATGAAAGTTCTCCTGGAATATGTGAATTAATGGCTTCTCCACCCATTGACGTCAGTGCTAGAGATGATCGAACGATTGTCGTTGACGGTACTGTTGCATGGAAGACGATTTCTCCGTATGACATCACGTCCAACGACAATCCAAGTCTGATAATCACTCAGGTCCAGTTGACCGATGAGAACTATGACAAAGGAAATTTGAATTCGTTGATAGATTTATTGTGAAACTTGATGAGGATTCGGTGTTTGGATGATTGGTGGACAATGACTCAATGTTGGTATCGTGGATCCGAAATTCTATTGAACCTACCCTCCGAACCACCATCTCACATATACAGGCGGCCAAAAATTTATGGGATAATATTCGTGAACGATTTTTGATTATAAAAGGACTAAGAATCTAAGAGTTGAAAGTAGCACTTGCCGAATGTAAGCAAAAGGACTTGTCTATTGCAAGCTATTATGGAAAGTTGACAATGCTTTGGGATGAACTCGAAAACTATGAATAGTTTCGACATGTTCTTGTGGGAAGTGTACGTGTAACTTTCGGTTGCTTTGGAGAAAAAAAAAGAAGAGAACGTATATCTCCTTCTTATGGGTTTGGATGAAAATCTCTATGGGATTGTTCGTTCCAACTTATTGGAACATGACCCGTTGCCAACATTGGTGCAAGACGAGCGTACGAAAAGAGTGGCTCGGGGACAAGATGAACGGGGGGAGGCAACGGTATTTTCTACTCAAAGAACAGTACTCCTCGGAAGAATTTTGACATCAGGGTGTGTCATCTGTGTGACTGTGGTGGACACACTCCAGATCCCTACTATGAGGTTATAAGTATTCAACGTGGTGGAACCAGCCGTTTAAGCAATGAAACCAACATCAGGGAACATGTCTAGTGGTCGTTGTAGAGGAATGGAAAAAATATTATGGGTGGTCGTGGTCGTGGACAATAGCCACCGAAGCAGAATGTGACGTATGCTGGATGAAAACGTGGTTTCACTCGAGCTAATATGGCACATGCTAAGTCCGAAATAGGCATGGAATATAGATGTTCTAGTGTGCCCGAACAATCTAATGTCCCCAGCTTGAGTAATGAGCAGTGGAAGTTGTTGATTGGATTGCTGAATAAGGAGAAGACATGATCAAGTGAAATAGCAAATTGTAAGCTAATTCGATTTATGTGGAAAATTGACACGGGACCATCGAATCATATGACCATAAAGTTGAATATTTTGGGAGGACTACAGGAAATTCACAGTGTCTGGTAAGTCTGCCAAATAGAAGCAACACTATGGCTACCCAAGAAGGATCAATTGAACATAACAAGGAACTGATACTCCGTGGAGTTCTATATGTGCCCGGAATGACATGCAACCTGATTTCGGTGTCTTAATTAATTGACCAACTTGATTATAATGTGCAATTCACTAATGACTTTTGTGTTGTGTAGGACCGGGCTACGGGGATGATGATTGGTGCGGGTGAACGAAAGGATGGACTCTACTATCTCTGAACCATACCTCGAGTGAAAGCAATGGAAGTTGATGTCATGGATTTGTGGCATCAAAGGTTAGGGCACCCTTTGATTCAAGTAACCAAATCTCTTCCAGTTCTAGAAGATAGAAATATGAATGGTAGTTTGAATTTTAAAAAAACATGTGATGTAGGCCATCGAGCAAAACGAACAAGAAATGTATTTCCGTTGAACAATAGTAAAGTTGTCAAACCTTTTGATTTAATTCATTGTGATTTGTAGGGTCCTTATAGAATTGAATCTTCATGTTGTGCTTCTTCTTCTTTAACTGCTGTTGATGACTGTTCATGGGCGGTATTGGTTTTCTTGTTAGTTGATAAGAAAGAGGTTGGCCAAATGTTGAAAATTTCTTTTGCAATGGTGGAACAACAATTTAATAAATGAAGTAAGAGTGTCCGAAGTTAAAATGGAACAAAATTTATAAGTTTGAAGTCTACTTTCTTGAACAACGAATCTATTTTTAAATATCATATATCGGGACACCACAACAAAATGGTAGGGTTGAACGAAAATATTGACATATCTTGAATGCAGCTAGAGTACTTAGGTTTCAAGAAGAGGATAATGTCGAAGTGAGGGGTGCATTGAGAATCCTCTGGTGCATGTTGTGGATAAGGCTCAAGTGGAAGTTGAAATGAATTCGGGAACGAGGGGCCTAATCATGACGATCCAAACGTAGTTCCCATTCCTGGACACGTGGAAGTAGAACTGATGGAGGAAGAGTTGGGTAGAGGAAAGCGAACAAAGAAGGAGAGTTTTTTTTGTGCGAGATTATGTCACTAATACGGTCCGAAAACTGAGTCACCGGGTACCAAAATGTGTCCGCATATCTGATTGTTCACTCGAGCCTCCAATAAGCCTTATCCTCTAGCACACTATGTCAATTTTGATAATTTCTCCAAAACATATAATTCTTGCAGCCATAATAGATAGACATGAGTCAGTTTTTTCTCAGAGTCTGTCAAAGATGAAAGATGAAGATAATTGAAACAGGAGATGCATGCTTTGGAAACAAATAACACTTGGGTAATCGAACGCTTGCCTCCAAGTAAGAAGGTGCTTGGTTTCAGATGGGTGTATATGATCAAGTATAATTCAGACGGTACCATTGAACGATACAAGGCAAGACTTGTGATCTTTGAAATCACCAAGTGGAAGAAATTGATTTTACTGAAACTTTTACACGGGTTGCTAAGATGGTGATGATTCGGGTCTTCTTGGATGTGGATGCAGCTAAACAGTGGAAATTGCACCATATGGATGTGCATAATTCATTCTTGCATGGGGATCTTCATGAGGAAGTATATATAAAATTGCCTCGTGCCATCAGAATCATGGAACAAAAAACCTTTGTCATCTCCGAAAGTCTTTATGTGGGTTGAAGTAGGCTCCTTGTTGTTGGTTTTTAAAATTATTGGATGCTCTGAAGAACTATGGTTTCGTCAGTCCTATTCTGATTATTCTTTGTTTACGATGAAGAATGGAGTGTAATTAAGAAGAATCTTTACATCTTGAAGTTTTTTTGTGGGGGTTGAAGTGGAGAGGGGTCCTAAAGGGATCTCCTTATGCCAAATAAAATATGCATTGGACATCATCTTTGAGATCGATTTGTTGGGTGCTAAACCAGTTGGTACCCTGACAGAACATAATCATTATTTGGCTTTGGCAAATGGTCATTGTATTGGTGATTCTGAACACTATAAGAGACTGGTCGGGCATCTGATCTATATATGCTTTACGATGCCTGACTTATCTTATAATATTCATGTTTTATCTCAGTTCATGCAATGTCCTCGTGTTGAGCATATGGATGCAGCTCTCCGAGTGGTACATTACTTGAATGGGTGCCCAGGTCAAGGCATTATAGTAAGTTCCCATTCTGATCTCCATTTGAACGGGTGGTGTGATTCTAATTGAGCAGGATGCCCGTTGATAGGATGATCTTTGACCCGATGGTATGTTTTGTTGGAGGACTCCACGATTTTGTTGCGGACCAAAAAGCAACAGATTATTTCTCGATTCTCGGCTTAAGTTGAATATCGGTCGATGGCAATGACCGTGTGCGAGTTGAAATGGCTCAAAGGAATATTGTGGAATCTTGGAGTCGGTCATTCGTTTTCGATACCACTGAAATCCGATAGTCAAGCGGCCTTACATATCCTACAGAATCCGGTATTTCATGAGAGGACCAAGCATATTGAAGTTGATTGTTACTTCATCTGGAATGAAATCATCGAAGGCACAATACGTCTCAGACACGTACCTATGAACACTCAACTGGCAGATATTGTTACTAAGGCATTGGGACTGGCATAATTTGATTATTACCCTGACAAGTTGGCCATAAGTAATCCCCATGCTCCAACTCGAGGGGGAGGGGTATGATACATTTATAAATACAAACACACACCATGTAGTTAGCATAGAACTTAGGAATATACAAGTAATTAGGCAACTAGATTTTATTTTATGTTTATGGGCTAGCCAAGATAGATTAGATAGAAAACTTGTATAAATACCACTTCATTGAATTAGAAAATATGAGACGTTTTCACCCCAAATTGTGTTGATTGTTTTCTGATATGAAAAATTTGGGTGTGTTGGCACATTTCTCTATATGGGAAACATCACCACTGTTTTAATTATATTTCTTCATCATACTAAGATTTTTCGGTCCAAAATAGTTGCTGTACTTTATTTCAAGAACAAGAACGTAGTCGTTCTATGTGGATGGGCTTGTAATTAGAATATTTTGGAGCTAAAGTTTTTGAGTCTTGCCATATATCCAAATATACAAGCAATAAAATTAAATTTTTTGTCCTAAATTTGTATGAATATTGTTTATGCCTAAAAATTGCTCAATAGGTTAGCAGATACATTATAAAGGGGCCAGAAGCAATAAAATAAATACAAAGAAATAATGTTTCAAGCAGAGAAAATAGAAATTGTATTCCTTAAGAATAGACTGATCAATACAATAGGGGAGATGTGTATTTATAGTTATAGGGTTACCCCAGTCCTAATTATGGTAAAATACAATGTCTATAGGCCATAGTCCTATTTGCTTAAGGCGGTGATATTAATTAACCCTAACTAGGAGACTGCAAACCTAGGCGGCAGGATATGTGCCTTACGGCCCTGGTCCTGTACCTAGTGAGAAGCCGTGGCTATGAGGCAGGCGTATATCCTGAGTGCCCAGTGACTTGTAGAGTGAGTTAAATCTCTTATGGCTGGACTCGTATCCCCGTGATCATAGGTGGTGTACTTTTATCCATACAGTCAGTCCTCCCACTTTCTGAGCTCTGACGTAAGTGTCAGGAAGTGAAAGAGGCATGTGAGGGAGACGTGTGAAAAGATATCTCACTGACTCCCAAAGTTCACATTCATTTTGGCTGAAATAGACACCTGGTGACTTCTGAAGTTCCACGTGTCTTCTCTCGATTGGTCTTCATTGATTCTTTGTACCTTTCCCATCACTGTTATTTATTGCGCCAAATCGTTTCATATCCTTTTGCTATAATTTCTTTTGACCATTTTGTGCTCTTTCCTTATCCATTTTGCATATATAAAGGGACTCTCTTTGCAGATCATCTCCATAACTTTCGGTCTTCCAAAATACATTACCTTTTCTAGAATATCTCTTTCAGTTGTGAGAAACAAATCTAACTTCCTTCTTCAAAGGTGTTCTTCTTTGATCCCAGCTCGTTGTATTTCTCAAAACATTATCTTCATCGAGAATGGAAGGTTTGTGAGAAAACTGAAGCTAGGGGGATAACAATCTTCTTCTTCCTCCGTTATTTTATTCTTATTGAAAAGTACAGAGTCCCCCGAGTAGTGAAACTCGAGTAGGATCCTAAGGCATTTTTCAGAGTGTCTTCTCCATGGAACATGCACTGATTACGGTGCGCTCATTTTCTAACGCAGCGGTTGCTGTGATATTTCTCTTGTCTGGCCGGACCAGGCTGCTAAGCCTTCTCATCCTTCATGAGGTTTCTCCTCTAGGACTCCTCCAGTATGTTTAGGGCCCTTCAAATGGCAAATGAGCCATGATCCACTGCTTGGCTCCGTTCTTTGACCGACAAGAGAATTCAGCTTTACACCATTAGTAGGTTTTGGAGGCTTTAAACTCCATGCATGCTTATGATCTGAGGTTTTCCTCTGTTTCGGTCAACTCGAACGAGTTGCTCTTGCAATGTCTTCCCGGCATTGGCTGTGGACTACTTTGGGAGAAAACTCACCTCTTGCCAAGTTCCCAGTCTCAACCCTCTCCTCTTTGATAAGGTTTAAATTGTGCTTGAGGATTGGCTTCAACCTCTACTGGTTGGCGGGCATTTGCTCCTCAGGTTTTCTTTGAGTTCCTACATCACAGTGAGGGCTCGTCTTAATTCTGACACTTTTGAAGTCCTTTCTATGGGGCATAATGCTGTAACCGGCTCATGTCTGTGGTACATGCACTGAAAGTGGTGAAAACTCTATGCCAAGAGAATGCTCAAGCCGGCTTACCGTCTAGGTGGGGATTGCCTCCTCCGGCCATGTGAAGACCGTAAGACTTTTCAGATAGATTCCCCCAGGACCTTGTGATAGCTAGAAAGAACTGTTGTAAACACTATTGTATAAAATTTCCATTTGTACATTATAGCCTTCGGGCCTTTGATATTAACGAAAACAGATGTTCACCAATATTTGATTTTTGTGCGTGCTTGTGCTTTTACTTGAATGTAGTTAAGCAATGTTACGTGCCTATTCGGGTGTGTGTCTATTGGAGACATTTGTGCGCTTGTAGAAAGCGGCTTTTATGGTGCATCAGTAGATGCTGGCTAAACGCGCCCATAGCAGATGTGTTTAGTACAACTATGCTTGTCCACTTGTCTTTAGTGCAAATTTACTAACGGAGAATTTTTGTGTTCATAGAGAACAATTATGCTTGTCCACTCGTCTGCTTAAGCCTTTACCTTACTGTGTAGGAGGACGTCCCCAACTCACGTAGGTGTGAGTGTTAAATTGATGATTTCAATGTACGACAATGCCTGGTGGGTGAACTAGAATTGATCTAGCCTGAGCGAGTGTTCTTACTCTAACTTGAAACACGGAGTAAGAGTTTTACTTTAACTCAGTGTATGGCGACGACTAAGAATGAATGGATCTAGATGATCTGAGATAAAACTGACTAAAAAAGAAATAGTAGTTTTGTTAAGTAAAGCGGGTGCAAAGGTTTAGCAAACTTTGTTAACATTGCTTAGGGCTAGATACCCTTTTTGAAATGAGAAACACAATAAGAAAGTAAGTATCCTGATTACATTGGCGTACTAGCCTTTCAAGAATAATAATTTCTAAGCCATATGATGTTTTAGTTGTTTGGGATGATTGTTCTTTCCATGTCCTCAGCCACTTGCTTTAGTTTTCTCGAGCCGTTTCTTCAGGTTGTCATGATGGTCTTGTTTGAAGACTCAGCCTGGACATCCGCTGAAGGGTAGTAGCATGTCGAGTTTATGCTTTTGATTTTCCATTCCTTCAAGAACTTTGTGACCTTGGCTCATATGAACTAGGATTCGTTATCGCAGACGATCTTAGCAAGAACCCTGAAACGACACATGATGTTCTTCCAGATGAATTGTATCACCTCTTGCTCTCGGATTCGGGCATAGGATGCCGCTTCAACCTACTTAATGAAGTAGTCAGTCATGATGAGTAAGAACTTGAAACCTCCGGATGCTTTGGGCATTGGGCCACAATGTCCATCCCCCACTTTATGAAAGGCCATGGCACAATTATTGAGTGTAGTAGTTCTACTAGCTGATGAAGTGCACGGGAGAATCGTTGGCAGCTGTCGCATGCTTTGACGAGCTTGTTTACGTCATTCTCTATGTGAGGCTAATGATAGCCTACTCTGATTACCTTCCGGACTAAGGCCCTTCCTACGGAATGGTTTCCGCAATGTCCTTCGTACATCTCCCTTATTACACAATCGGCTTGTGTCGGGCCTAGGCACTTAGTAAGTGGGCCGCTGAACATCCGACGATACAGCTCTCCACGGATCAGGCAACAGCGAGCCGCTTGCATCCTTAGTTTTTTTCTCTTTTTCTTGCCGTCAGGAGTGTTCCCTTATCCAAGTATTCAATTAGCACGTAACGTCAGTCCCAGACGAGTCCAGTGGTGTTCACTTCGAGATGCTTCAGGTTCGAGTGAGTTAATTCAGTCACCGCTTCCTGGCTATCGCATTCATGTCTGTGGCTGCCCCTAGGCTGGGTTGCATCAGCTTCCATGTTCTCCTCCCTTGGTACCTGAGCAAACTTCTATTTGTGAATTTTTTCAGAACGGCCTGCTTTAGCTAGGTATTCCTACATCTGAGCATCTTTGGCCGCAAACACTCCATTCACTTTGTTGACCACCAATTGTGACTCTATATGAAGACTAACCTCCCCGACTCCCAATATATAGGCTAATTTGAGGGCTTGAATTAGGGCTTCATATTCTGCTTCATTATTTGTGATCGATGGGCAGGTAACAGCCTTTCGGAATACCTTTCTGGATGGTGTCTTAATCACTAAGCTGAGCCTGGCTCCTTTGACATTTGACGCCCCGTCCGTGTAAACTATCCATTCCCTGGGGGTGACTCCTCCCATTGTCTTCAGTTCATCCTTGGCCTTTGGTAGCATGTCAGTGTTGAAATCGACGACAAAGTCTGCGAGGACTTGTGATTTGATGACCGTTCGTGGCTGGTAGATGATGTCGTATTCCGCTAATTTCACGACTCATTTTTCCAACCTCTCCGAGAGTTCAGGCTTGTGCAAAATGGTTCGTAGTGGGTAAGACGAGACTACCTTGATCATGTGACTCTGAAAATATGGCCATTATTTTTGGGTTGTAACAACTAGAGCAAGCACAAGCTTCTCCAAATATTGATAGCGTGTCTCCGCATCCAGGAGGGAGTTGCTAACGTAGTATATGAGAGACTGCACTCATTTCTCCTCTCGTATGAGGACAACAAGTACTGCTACTTCTTACACCGCAAGATATAGCAAAATATATTCTCCTTCTCATGGCTTGGTCAACAAGGGGATTGGAAAGGTACTGCTTCAAATCCTGAAGTGCTTGAATACACTGCTCCATTCATTCGAAGCTTTTTTTTTAGAACATTGAAGAACTTGTGACGCCGTTCTGAGGATCATGAAATGAATTGGCTAAGTGCAGCTATACTGTTGTTGAGTCTTTTAACCTCCGCCTTACTCTTTAATACCTATTATATAGCCTCAATGGCTTTGATCTTGACAAGATTGGCTTATGTCCCTTGGTTCGAAATGATGAATCCGAGGAACATCCATGATAATACATTGAAGGCACATTTTTCAGGATTAAGCTTCATGCCAAACTTGTCCAATATGTCAAATGCTATCTCCAAGTGCTTCATAGGGTCCTTTTCAAATTCTGACTTGACTAGCATATCATCGATGTGTACCTCCATAGTCTTTCCAAATTTTCTCCTTAAACATCAAGTTTACCAGCCTTTGGTAACTGGCTCTGGCATTCTTTAACCCGAAAGGCATCACCGGATAGCAATTATTCCCCCTATCCGTAGTGAAAGATGTTTTCTCTTGATTATCCTGGTCCTTCAGGATCTGATTGTATCCAGAGTATGCATCCAGAAAACTAAGAGTTTTATATCCTGCCGTTGAATAATAAGTTGGTCGATGTTGGGCAGTGGAAAAAAGTTTTTCGGGCACGCCTTATTTAAGTTAGTGAAATCAATGCATATTTTTCATTTGCCATTCTTCTTTGGTATGACCACCACGTTGGATAGCTAGTCCGGGTAGTGGATTTCTCGAATAGATCCCTTGTTTAAACACTTCTCTACCTCTTCGGAGTGCTTGCTCCTTCTCGCAGCTAATCATCAGTTTCTTCTACTTGACTGGTTTAAAATCTGGATCAACGTTCAGCTTTTGCGTAATTACTTGAGTGGATAATCCCGGCATGTCCGTATGCATCCATGCGAAAGTGATTGCTCCAGGAAGCCAGCAAAATTTTGTCTAGCTTCGGCCGAAAGTTGTGCCCCCACATAATATTTCTTCTCTGGAGACTTCTCGTCAAAGAATAGTGGATCCAGATCATCTACTGTGGCCTTTGTGACTTCTTCCTGTCCATCCAGGTCACATGTAACGGTGGATGATTCCCGAAGGGTTTCGATCTCTTGTCTTTCTAACTTGAAAGGTACGTCTATTACTAGGCAATGCCCGAGTAACTTCTTCAGTAACTTCCGCTGATTCTTTACTTCAATCTTTACTGCACATGCTCTGCTCGGATTTTTTTCACCCCCATGGAGTCGGTTGTTAAAAGACCTAATAAAGTGTTGAGGGTATCGTCCTTACTTCATATATCCAAGGCCTCCCTAGAATGATGTTATATGAGAGGTCGCATGTCATCATCTGGAAATGTGTTAACTTCAACACTTTTGGAATAAGAACTGGGAGGACTATTTCTCCTACTAACTTCTCGGTCGAGCTATTGAAACTGGTTATCATGTATGGGCTCGGGACTATCTCCTACAGTAGCTCCATACTACAAATAACTTCCCATCGGATGATATTAATGGTGCTTCTCGGATCCACTAGTACTCGCTTAATTTGGGTGTCGAGTACCCTAAGTGTGATGATTAAGGCATCATGGTACATGTAGTGGAGTTCTCTTCTGTCATTCCCGTTGAATTCAATCACGTTGATGCAAGGTCTTTTCTTCCCTTCCTCTCGGGCTTCGCAAACCGTCATTGCTTCGGCCTTTTTACGTTTCAAACGCCGATCCTCCAAAGATCGTATTGACGCTTTGCTTGTTCTTCTGATCCAAAGTGATGGATCATCTTCCTTCTTTTGTAAGTAGGTCTTTAAGGTGTCTTTCTCTCAACAGATGTGATAACTCGAGCATGAGTGCCTTTCACTTGACCGTATCATGACCGTTGCTTATATGGAATTCAAAGTAGGCGGATGAACTCTTCCCGGATTTGTTCCTAATTGTAGGAGGCCAATGCACTCGTGAGCCTATTTAATTCCTGACAAGCTCTACCACGCTTACTCGTAGTTCGAAATCTTTGAAATTTTGTGACTCGAAACTTTTCTCGTGGGAAGTTGCTCCTCGGGCGTCACTTTTCTTATCAGAGGTTCTCGTGGGGTCCACCTGATATTGCGTTCTTTCTTTCATCCTTCTACTGCCACCATGCACCTCTAGAGTGGGAATGCGTGCTCGGATCTTTCGGGTATTATCATCTGACACCTCGGATTTATTTGCTCGATACGAGCCTTGTCGCATTACCACTGGTATAACGAAATATAGGTTGTCACGAAATGCTCTTGCAGACTTTATTGTAGCTCACGGGTGGCTAATGAACCTCAGTGATTCAAGCTTTTTTTGAAAGCTACTTGGCAATGCTGTCGAGCACTAGAGAAAGTTCCAAACGTTCCATCTGAAACCTCACCAAGTAGTCTTTTAGAAATTCTCCTTGCATTTGCGGATCTCAAAGATGTCTTCCATTCGTTTCTCTCCTTTCCGAGCATCGAAGTGCGCTTTCATGAAGAGATCCTGCAATTGGGTGAATTATTCAATCGACCCTAGATGCAACTGAGTGTACCATGTCAGGGCCCCCTTCGTTAGGGTTGAACCGAACCTTTTTACCAAGGTGGACTGGGTTTGCTCTTCTGTGATCTCGATGTTCTTGACTGCCGTTTAATATACAGCTAAATGCTCGTCTAGATCAGTGATCCCATCGTATTTAAGGTTACTCGATAGGTGCAACGCTTGCCTTATATGCATGCTTGAAAACCGCTGCTCATCGAGAACGGTAACTTGAGGTGGTGCGCCTGGCACGTTACCGATCCAGTCGTGGATCACCTTCAACTGCTTAAGTATGCCCTGGATGACAGGTGCTTCATCAAGCCCTGGTTTGTTGGCTGCGGTCGAACTCCCTGGGGTGGTCTCTATATTTATCCTTCATCTGGGCGCAGAAGCTGAGAAATTACCCATGGACTTCGATTCTCGTGGGGATGATGGCCTTGGGATTGAACTGGCGAAGAGTGCCTCTAGACGTTTGGCTAGAGTTTCGGCAATGGTGACCGCGTTATGAGCCGTTTGCTCCTCATGTGCTTTGAAGAAGTTAGTGAGAAAATCCTTAAACTTGTTGTTAGCCCTAACAGCACTTCCATGCGGTAGATCGCCATGCTCGCTGTCCTCTCCAATAGGGATTGGCCCCTTGGTCGTCTCCTTCTCTTGCTCGTTGGTACCGCTGAGATCCTTTGAAGTGTCGTCAACGGTAGGAGTTGTGTTGCGTGAGAGATCATGGTCACCGTTTGACATTGTCATGCTTTTCCTTGGTAAAACCTGGCAATTGTCTGGGCACCACGGTGGGCACCAAATTGTTTATGCCTAAAAATTACTCAATAGGATAAACAGATAAATTATAAAAGGCCACAAGCAATAAAGTAAATAATGTTTAAAGCAGAGAAAATAGAGATTGTATTCCTTGAGAATAGGCGGATTCTTGGAGAATTGCTTGATGATCAATACAATAGGGAGAGGGGTATTTATAGTTATAGGTTTATCCCAATCTTCGTTATGGTAAAATACAATGTCTATAGGCCATGGGCATGTTTGCTCAGGCACTGACAAAACCCAAGGCCGATCAGGCCACTGGGCAGCTCCCTACTGGGGTTGCTCAGCCGCCCCCCATCCCCTCCACAGCCTCCTATGCAGCCGTGGTTATACCACCAACCCAAAACTTCGTTAACCCAGCTGCTCCAGTACCCACCTTACCCGTTCGTCACCCACAAAAAGTCAACGGCAGACCTACAATGCTATGGAATAAAAAAGAAGTACAATAGTCCATCGCGTCAACAAAGCTCATCTACGGCATTATTTGTAAATTTACGTATGGTTCTCCGGAGTTGAATGATTTACGTAAAGTTATCCCAACACAATGTGAGATTAAAGGGCATTGCGTAATTGGTTCTTTGGATTATCGTAGTATCTTGATTAGGTGCTCTTTGTTTGAAGATTACGTGAATTTACTCTCAAAGGGACATTGGTTAAACATTGGTCGTAACTTGTTTTTAATGCGTACTTTGAAGTGGGATCCATGGTGTGACCCTAGGAAGGAGACATCAATTGCTATAGGATGGATTTCTTTTCCAAACTTGCCTCCTAACTTCTTTGTGAAAGAATGCATTTTCTCCTTGGCTTTGGATGTGGGAAAGCCTCTACATCTTGACGCAGCTACCATTAATCACACTCGTCCAAGTTGTGCTCGTGTGAAGGTCGAAATTGATTTATTAGGTGACTTGCCTCATGAGATTGATATTATAGAAGTTGATGAAGAAACGGGGAAGAAACACTCAAAGTGTATTAAAATCGTGTACGACTATTTACCAAAGTATTGCACACAATGTTGTTTACAAGGTCATGATGATATTGAGTGTCGTGTGCTTCATCCCGACCTTTATGAAGATAAGAAGGTTCAAGATCATGGTAACAATGATAAGGATGCTTAACCACCAGTTTCATGAGTTTTGAAGAGTGGAAAGATCGTGGGGGAAGCAGGCCCTAGCAACACAAAACAAGATGCTAATGTTGAAGGTAAGCTGCCAAGGATTCAAGGTACTGGGAATAGAAGGAACAATAACAATCGAGAACAAGGTGTGTGGCAGGTAGTTAACAAGAAGAAGGGAGTAATTCATCAAAATCAAGAGGCTCGAGCACAACTTAATAAGCATAATTCTAATGCCTTTGCAGCGTTGCAAGTTGAAGATGATGATGGTTTACAAGTGGTTGAAAAGTTGGGTGCTCACGATGCTGGGAACCAAACACAAAACAAAAGTGACAAGGAGGTAGGTAAGTTAGTTACAGGCTCTAACCCTAGGGTGCAGACGCAGGTTACTAAAGCTGGAGGTGTTGGGGTCTTGGACAAAGATTTGCTAAGATCTCGAGGTGTTATTATTGTTGATGAGGCATTTAAGGCGTCAGGTCTTCAAAAGGAGGATTTCCTTTCAGTTGCGAGTCGAGGTGTAATTAAACCTAGTGGAATTAAAGCTGGGGGTATTAAAGCCTTAGACAAAGATTTTATTGAAGCTCGTGGTGTATTTTTGGAGACTGATGAAATAATGGAGGCAGGAGAGTTAAAAGAGGCAGGTATTAATGCTACAGGTGTTTCAACGGCCATTAATGCTGAGGCAAAGTTAATGCGTCCAAAAGGGTCAACTGTAGGCGTTAAAGCTGAAGGTTCTGCATTGAAGGAAGGCGTTAATTCTTCAGGCCTTTCAATGGGTATTAAAGCTGAGGGCTCACGTAATTTTGCAGCAGTTAATGCTGCGCAGATAGCTGAGGGTTCTGGTGCTTCAGGTATTAAAGCTGAGGGAGTGCGTAATATTAATGCTGCGTTGCTTTTGAACGAGGTTATTAATGCTTCAGCTGGTATTAAAGCCAAGGGTGAGACTTTTCCACGTGTGGGAGCAGAATCCATTTCGGGTAAGGAAGAATTAAAGTCTGGGACTGCATTAAATATGGGTAATAAAGCTGGATGATTGGAGCTAATCAATGAAGAGGCAAAGATTTTGTTGAATCAAGCTGTGGGAACGGCCTATTCTCCTTTTCCAGATTTAATTCCTCTTGACACTTTAAAGCAGATCATTACAAACCCCAAATCGACCCAGATTAAGCCTACTGTTGATTCTTTAAACCCTACTCCTATACCCGTTGGACTTCTTGTCACTTTAAATATATCAGATCAATCTGTCCCTTCCCAGCTGAACCTTATCAAGTATGATTTAAATTTGCAGCACACTGGGAGCCTGTCCAAGTCGAAGGACGATTTCACAGAAGATGAAAAAGAGTTATTGAATTCTTTAGAGTTTAGTGATAGCAAAGGTATTTTGCAAAGGCAGCAACGTCATACTCCAAGTAAGCAGATTGTGTTACAAGATGATGTGGGAGATGCGACTGGTATTGATGATGAAGAGGAGGAATCCACAGCCCACAATTTCCAACAAATGGCCAGGGAAGGTGATTTGTCACCTAGAGATGCACCAAAGAAAGGGGTCAGACGTAATAAGAAAGATCCTGGGCCAATTTCCAGGATACAACCAATCCGGAGTTCTAAATCAAAAGTTTAAAGATGAGTAAAGCTTTGATTTGGAATATACGATCAGTTAATACGCAGGAGGCGTTTACAAGGTTGAATACTTTGTACAGACATCATTATTTTGATTTTATAGGGTTGCTTGAGCCTTTTCAGGAGCCCTGTAGGGTTCAATATTATGGTATGAGATTGGGTATGCATTGGTCCTTTACTAATGTTAATGGTAAAATTTGGGCTTTCATTGGTGAAGATTATGCTGTGACAGTAGTGGATGACCAGGAGCAACAACTTACTTTGAAATTACATCATATTGTACAGGCTCAGGATTTTTTTCTTACCTTGGTTTATGCTAAGTGTGACAGGGTTGAAAGAATGGAGTTGTGGGATTCTTTGCAATTTTTAGCATCTACCATGGTTAAGCCGTGGCTCATTGGAGGTGATTTTAATGTTATACTTTCTGAAGAAGAAAAGTATGGGGGACTTCCAGTATTGTCACAGGAAGTGGATGATTTTGCTGCTACTATAGCTGCTTGTGGTGTCACTGACTTAGAGTACACGGGTACAATTTACACTTGATGGAATGGGAGAATTGAAAATCAGTTTATCTTGAAGAGGATTGATAGATGTTTTGCTAATCAGGAGTTCATGGATTTCTTCCCTAAAATTGACATTGAACACCTGGCTCGGATTGGATCTGATCATTCTCCATTGTTGATAAAGTGTTCGACTGATTCTTCTACTATTATTAAATCCTTTAAATTTTTGAATTTTTGGACTGAAAATGAATCCTTCTTGCAGCTTGTGAAGGATAATTGGGTGTGTGATTGTGTAGGGGATCCTTTTGTTATTTTTCACAGGAAATTGAAGAAAGTGAAGCAGGCCTTAGCTAGGTGGAGCAAAGATACTTTTGGCAATATTTTTCAGAAAATTGCCTCATTGGAAGACATTATTAAAGCTCATGAGCTTAAGCTTGAAGAATCACCTGATGCATATCATAGGGAGCAATTGAAGAAAGCTGAAGCTGAATTGAAAAGAGTGTTACATTTTGAGGAGGGGTTTTGGAAGCAAAAAGCAGGCTTCCAGTGGTTTAAAGATGGTGATCGCAATACTAAATTTTTTCATGCTCAGGTACAAGGTAGGAGGAAGAAGCTCAAAATTCATAGGATCCAAGATAGGCTTGAAAATTGGCTTAATGGTGAAGAAGATATGGCTGCTGAAGCTGTGGAGTTTTTTCAACAACAATTTGCAGATGATGGCCAGGAATTGAATTTTGATTTGCTATTACATGTCCCTGAAATGGTTAATGCTGAGCAAAATCTTGTAATTGAAGAAATTCCTACCATGGAAGAGGTGAAGAAAGCAGTTTTTGGCTTGAATGGTGACAGTGCTTCAGGCCCTGATGGCTTTACAGGGAGGTTTTATCAAGTGTGCTGGGATGTTATTGTTGCTGATCTTACTAGTATGGTGCAGGCTTTCTTTGTGGAACATGATATTCCTAGATTTGTATCCCATACAAATTTAGTTCTCCTCCCTAAGAAGCCTAATGTTTCTACTTTCTCTGATCTCCGGCCTCTTAGTTTGAGTAATTTCTCAAACAAAGTGATTTCCAAGGTCTTGCATGATAGGTTAGTTGATTTATTACCTGATTTGATATCTCCTATACAGGCTGGTTTTGTTAGGGGAAGAAGTATTGTTGAGAATGTGCTGCTGGCTCAGGAGATCATTCATGATATTAGGAAAAGAGCCAAAGATGCCAATGTTGTCATCAAACTTGATATGATGAAGGCCTATGATCGTGTGTCCTGGTTGTTCTTGTCAAAAGTTCTTAGGAAGATGGGATTTTGTGAGAGATGCATTGATATGGTTTGGAGGCTCTTGTCTAACAATTGGTACTCAATTCTTTTTAATGGCCAGCCGCATGGTTTCTTTAATTCTTCCAGGGGCTTGAAGCAAGGGGATCCTTTGTCTCCTACTTTATTCATTATTTCAGCTGAGGTGTTGTCCAGGGCCCTGAATGCTTTACATGAGAATGCTATGTTCAAAGGATTTGCTATGCCTAAGTGGAGTCCTCCTATCAATCACTTAGCATATGCAGATGATACTATTCTATTTTCTTCAGTAGATACTACCTCCATGAGGCTGATTATGGGGGTGTTGGATGCCTATGAGGGTGCCAGTGGCCAGAAGATCAACAAAGAGAAGAGTGCTGTTTATTTGTATCACAGGGTGGAGCAGGAGATTGTTGATAGGGTGGAGCATATTACTTAAATTCCAAGAGGTACCTTTCCTTTTACTTACTTAGGATGTCCGGTTATACACAAAAGAAGAAATAAGGTGTTGTTTGATGATCTTGTTACAAAGATTAGGCAGAAGTTGCAATCTTGGAAGTCAAAAATGTTGTCTTATGGAGGTAGGGCTGTTTTGATTATGCATGTTCTTCAAAGTATGCCTATACATCTTTTGTATGCAGTTAATCCTCTGGATAGTGTTATTGATCAACTTCATAGGATTTTTGCTAATTTCTTTTGGAATAATTCTGAAGAGCATTCAAGGAGGCATTGGGCCTCTTGGGACACTTTGTGTAAGCCAACAGGTGAAGGAGGTGTGAGATTTAAATCTTTATATGATGTTTCAAGTGCTCTATTTGCTAAATTGTGGTGGAACTTTAGGACTAAAACTTCTCTTTGGGGTACTTTTATGGCTAATAAGTATTGCAAAAAAATGCATTACTCTATCGTGCCGTATACTGATGGTTCTCCTATTTGGCAAAAGATGATGCAAGTCAGGAAGATGGTAGATCATGAGATTATTTGGCATGTTAGGCAAGGGTCTTCACACTTTTGGTATGATAATTGGTCGCGTGTTGGGGCTTTATATTTTGTTGTACCTCGCAGGTTCTACATAAGGGAGGAATTAAATGTTGTGAAGGATTTTTTCACCTCAACAGGTTGGAACCAGCAATTACTTTTTGAAGCCTTACCACATGACTTAGCGCAGCATGTTCTTGATACTATTCAGCCGGGTAACATTACACAAAGGAGAGATTTTGCATCGTGGGAGCTGACTTCGAATGGTCAATTCGCTGTGAGCAGCGCCTATAATTATGTTAGAGGTAAAGCGAAGGTGAAAGATGAGTATAAAATGATATGGTTGAAAGGAGTTCCTTTTAAAATTTCATTTGTACTTTGGTGCGCTTGGAAATGCAAGCTGCCTCTTGATGATGAATTGAAGCGAATTGGGTTCAATGTTCCATCGCGTTGTTGGTGTTGTATGCACCCACGAGAAGAAACTCATGAACATTTGTTTATCACAAGCTCGTTTGCTAAAAATATTTGGTCGTACTATGCCAATGCAGTGGGGTTTGTGATTCAGGACTGGAGGTTTCGTCAAGTTATAAATAGATGGTGGCGATGTAGGAAGCGTCCTTGGTTGAGGCTTATGTGCCAAGCGTTGCCTGCCTTTGTCGTGTGGGAATTATGGAAAAGACGCAACACAGTAGCTCATGGTGGGAAGGTCTCGTTCCAGCGGGTTGTTAATGAAATTAATTGGAACCTACACAAGTTCTTGTTGGTGAGATACCCAGGTATGTATTCATCTCCTAATGAATGGCCAAAGATGGTTAAATTCCTAGAAGAGTTTTGTCCAAAATTCAGGTACATAAAAGTCCATTGGAGCAGCCCCCCGTTGGGCAGTTTAAAGTGTAATACGGATGGTGCTAGTCGTGGCAATCCTGGGCAAGGTTCATTTGGATTTCTTGTGCGCAATGAGGAAGGGGATTTGTTGTTTGCAAAGGCAAAAATTATAGGGGAAGGAACGAATGTTCGTGCTGAAGCAGTGGCGATCAAAGAGGCAATGAAATATTGCATTACCAATATTTCCACGCATATTATAATTGAAACGGATTCGTTGTTACTCAAAAATATCATTGAGGGTACTTGGGATGTAGTGTGGAGTATAGCTGAGGTACTTGAGGAAATTGTAGAGATGAAACGTATGGGTATGTTCAGCTTTGTTCATGTTTTTCGTGAAGGTAATAGATTGGCAGATCATATGGCAAATTTGGCATTTGAGGTGGATGAGCAAGAGTGCCATAGTTTCTTAGATTTGAATGCGACTGGGAGAACAATTTTGAATTGGGATAAGGCTCAAATCCCAACTTTTCGCTCAAAGATTGTTAAGCATGGATCAACAAGCTCATAAGGAGGAAAGGGATGCGTTTATTACTAACTATGTTTGCTTTTTTTTGCAGGTTGTACAAAACATTATCATTGCTCGATGCTTGTTTTACTTGTGGCTTTTTGATGCAGCTTATTTGTTCTTACACGATCAACTTGCGCTTTGTATGGTGTTATGTTTCGCATGTGCAATTTATAGGCAGTGTTAAGCGTGGAAGGCGACGGGGGCTGTTTCGACTTGGGTCGCATTCACTATGCGATGTGAGGAATTTTTGGCTCGTGTTCTACATTGTCCAAGCTGCCTTATTGTCAAGGGGAAGCTGCTTGCATTTTGGTTGTGACATACGGATGCAGATTCAAAGGGTGCAATCACACACTTTCTTTCGATTTTTTGAGCTCATGCGAGGCCTCATCTACGCTTCACAAATTCAAGGAAGCTATTAGTACTATTGTTGTTTGGTGTTGCTAGATTCAACCACGTTTGTGCAGAGGGCATCACGCATTTGGGTTTGATTTGTTCATTGCTCCGCTAGTTTGCTCATGCGTGTTGTGAAGACAGGTTCTACAGGCGCCGAGACTGGCGCGCCGCGCTGCCTAAAGCGCCGGACAAACAGAATACTCCATTTTCTTGAGCGCCTTTGCCATGCGACGCGCGCTTCATCGCGCCAAGCAGGGAGATTTTTCTTTCGCTCTTTGGTTTCACTTTGATGCAGGCTATCTCCTGGATGCTTTTGCTTGCTCCTGTGAGGTTCGCTATGGGCATTGCTTGGTTCGCTGCGTGCAAGGCTTTGTCCGTGGTGACTATTTTGTTGATAGGCCATTGTTATGTAGAGGTGGAGCACCACTGCTCTTTGCTGCTACACGTTGGTGCAGGTCGCTTATCTTTTGGACGAGCACACAAGTCTATTACTTTTGGAAACAATGTGCATTGTTTGTAAATTATTTAATTACATAGGATTAGTCATTTACAATTTATTTTTAACATCTAGTGCACTATATGTTAAGTACTTTGCTTTTGGAAATTATGTCTTCATATTGGTGGTATTAGCATGTTATCATGCTCAACCCAATTGGGGATATAGTTTTCAAGGGCAAGTACATAGGAGTGCACTAGTTACTTCATTTAGTTTTCACAAGTTGTTTGTTTATTTTTTAGTAGCTTGTAAAGACTCGTTTATGTTTTGCTTTATTAATAAAATTTGTCACTAGGCCCTGAGCTTAATGATATTCGCTTAAAAAAAAAAAATGACAGGATGTACTTGTGCGTTACGAACTTAGAACTTGTGCTTGATGAGCGGTCACGGCTATAGGGCATGCGTACTATATTTTCAGCACCCCATAACTTTTAAAATAAGTCTAATCTCTTACCGTTAGGCTCGTATCTCCGTGGTCATAACTGACATATTTTTACCTACACAAGCTATGACTAGATCTATTTATGTTATCTATGTAATTATCGACGTTGGACACTGTAGCAATGCATGGATAAGAACTTCTTTATCAGTCCAACATAAATTCCTTATACTTGCATCATGTCCCAATATATATGTTTGTTGGTAGCAGATCAGCCATATAAATGCGTTACACGTGTTGCCAAGAACCGAGCATCCCTGACACGTGTTATTGCCAAGGATTTCGTTTCGTGGATATGTGGACAAAAGGTTATGGGAGCAAGTAAGCATTGAAATGAAATAACACCTTCTTGCGACATTGGCAGGTTAGTTAAGTGAAGGTACGTAATAAGAAAACTAAGTTTTAAGATATGTTCACATTGGACCTAACGTATATATTAACCGTGCATAATAAATTTTCATACTATTAATTTATTTTAACACGTTGTAATAAATAAAAATATGTGTTATATTTCAAATTATTAATCTCACCTTGCATGAACGATTTACCTTTATCCTTTATTTAACCCTTTAAAAAACATTATGTTGTAATTGTAGAGAAGTTAATATCGTTTAAATTTATATTTATGTTCAATGGATTTGGATGTAACTTTTGTTTCGTTAGACCACATTCTATTTGCATGCTTGGTCAGAATTTGAGACTTTGGACGATAATTCTTGTCGACTTTAATTTTATGTACTAAGTCAACAAAAACCTTATCTTTCGACCTAAAATTCTATGAATGGCACAAAACAAGGGCCAAGTTTCTTTATCAGTCGTCACTTGTCCTAAACTGAAATACAACCATTTTGGATGACAAATATTTTATGAAGATTGGTTCTTCATTACTGAAGAAAAATGTAAAAGTAAAATTAAATTGGAGTACTATATTATACCAAATCCTTATTTCATTTTATCAGTCGTATTACTTTTAAGATCATAGAAGTAACGTTGCACTAAATGAATGGTCTGCAACATAGCTCCATAATAACATAAATAGAAATATATACAATGTTTCTCGATAGGAGTTGATTTTAGGCACAATTCATGCATAAGTTTTACCAAACACCATGCTCTCTTCTTTTTGTTTTCCTGGGAACATAAAGTTGCAATCATAGATAGCAGCCTAAAAAGTAGTGATAACAGAATTATGTAGTACTTATCCTTGTATCCTTAATGATAGATTAGGAATTATGTACATATGTTAGATTATTATAAATACCTCATTGTACGTATTCTTGATAATTGATGCGTGAGCATTTTGCTTACTTTAGCTTGCTTAAACTTTTGTCATTGAATCCAAAAGTGACCAATCTATAAGAAAGTTTGATGCATTTTGCTTGGTTTCAAGTGTTAAACCCTACAAGGAAAGGAAGAAACCAAAAGAGCATGATTACCCAAGAAAAGTGATCAAATTCAAGAAGCTGTAGAAATACTGAAGAGGCGGCCGCCCATGCAAGGGGCGACCACCTCTTCTCTGGAGGTGCATACCTGCTGAGTATCCAACTGCGCACTGAAGAGGCCCCAACCCTTTGCAAGGAAGCTGAGAACCTGGAAGTCTTGCGAAGATGCGACCGCCTATGTAAAGAGCGGGCGCCCATGTAAAGGGCGGGCACCCATGGCACTTTGAAAGGAGAAGCTGCTGAAGAAGAAGATGCGAC
This sequence comes from Petunia x hybrida, assembly GCA_037355625.1. Lineage (NCBI taxonomy): Eukaryota > Viridiplantae > Streptophyta > Magnoliopsida > Solanales > Solanaceae > Petunia > Petunia x hybrida. The sequence goes on along the minus strand of JBBBVM010001054.1, from coordinate 1,512,330 downwards.
CGCCCATGCTAAGGGTGGTTGCCCATTACACTTTGTAAGAAGAAGCTGATGTGTAGAAGATGCGACCACATGTTGCTATACTGTGCAGCCCTCTCTTTGAAAAGAAGAAAAGACGCTCGCCCAATAAAGTGCGGCCGCCCTCTCATACAAACCCAGAATAGGGTGCCAGCCCATGTCCAAAGAGGTGCCAGCCCTTCTGTCGATTCAGCACCAGAACTTAGCCCTTTGGCAAAAGGACCCCAGCCTAACCTGAAAATGACATTTCCGTAATTAATTTTAGCAAACACTATTTATAGCTAGAATTAGGTTTTTGAGAGGATCTTACATTTTACATTACTTGAGAGGCAAGATAAGGACAAAAACACCATTAACCCTTAGTCAAACTTTCTTGTATTGTGAAAAATAACACCATTTTGTGTAAGAATTGTAAGAAACTTTACTATTCTACTATTTCAATGCACATTTCATTACTATCATGTCTTGAATCATTACTTAGTATGAGTAGCTAAATCAGCCACTAGGTTGTTAACGAAACTCTAGTCCAATAATCGAATGGGTATATCATAATATGCTTCTAAGCACCTAGGAATACCCCATTTCACTACCATTGATTACATTACAACAACTTGAGGTGTACAACTCAAGCTGATCCCAACAAGTACTAGGTTTGCACCGAGATGGTAAATCTAGGAATTAGAAGAATAGTGACGGGGTACCGGGGGTAAGTGTGTTGCATTTACCCCAGGTTAACGGGTTTGATATTTCCCAAGACACACCATTATTATGTTGAAGGACCAGTTTCTCAGATGTGTTCCTTTACTTTGTTAAGTGCGAAATAGGTAAAGAATAAGTAAATGAACACTGAATTTTAGAGTGGAAAAATCCCTGTAACTTGTGATAAAAAATCCACGACCTACTCTCTCAAGTAGAATTTCAACTTCACTAATTGAAAGACTCACTTGGTTACAAGATTTCATTCTTACTAACCTAGGACTAACTCTCTCCTGTAGTGACCCATTCACAATCAGTGAAGTCTCTCCAAGTACCAAACTTGAATGATGTGTACTCTTACAGAACTTCTATGAAAGTAAATAGTACAACTCAATAGATTCTACTACAGATTAACTAAGACTGAGAACAACAAGACTCAACCTAAGGAACAGGTTCTTCACTTAGTTCCCTGTAGCTTAACGACTGCTCAAATACAATTTAGAATTATTTAAATGCTATAGCTCTAAACTCTCTGTATTTGTGCGTACCTTCAACAGCTAAAATGCTTCTCAATTTATAGACTTGGAATCTTGAGAAGTCTTGTACAAATAGAACTCCAAATGCCTTTCAGTGTTTGAGTCCTAATCGAACTCTTTGCTTGGATAGATGAAATCTTTTAGCCTTATCCAATCTTATGCAATCTTTTCTATCTTGTGGATCACTGCATAATTATCAAGATAAACATTAGATTTTAGGATAATAATTAATTTTCCAACTCAAATGATTTAGCATAAATATTTATTCAGCTACAGTGATTCTAAGGAACATGTCCTTAGGTCCGTTCCTTAGTCTTAGATCTATTCCTTAGTCATCAGTCGAAACTCCAAGCTTTTCCAAGCTAATATTTTCTCCCTTTTTGATGATGACAAAGTCATAGACTTTGCTTCACGTCCTTAATGTCCTGAATCAAAACTTGCAACTTAAAAGCAACATTAGTAGAAACTACTTTCATGATTAAGGATCAGGTTCTAAAACAGGTTATAAATATCACAAGCAAAATCATACTTACTCTTCTCCCTTTTGGCATCATTGAAAAGGTTGCATAAGTCAGAATTATTTTGAGAAATAGAACAAGCAACTCATAGCCATTTAGGCAACTCAAAATGTAAGCATAATTTAACATAAAGCGACTGCATTAAAATGATATTAGCCATCAAAGATATGACATCATAAGAAAAAAGATTTCAACCAGGGGAACAAACTAAAAGCAAGTACTACTAAACTATTCAAAGACTAAAGACAAGAAGACTAGGATACTAGAACTAAGCTAAATCCTACTGGACAAAAGATGGCTTTTTGGTTTGGGTTATCAGGTGTTGGAAGGATCCGGTCCATGAGTTTTTCCCTACAGCAACTCAAACATCTGTTTGAGCATCCCTTCATTTGTTTCTTTGGCCTTAGCAGCCTCAGCTCTCCAGAAGTCCCTTTCTTCGTCCAACCTCTAGATCTCAGCAGCCTGCATCCCTATCTGCTGCCTCAAAGCTCTAACCTTATTGTTGACACCCAATTTTGTCCCGTAAATTTTAATTAATACTAATTATTTTAATAAAAATATCAATTTCAAATTTTAAGGTGAATTAGTGAAATTTGGGAAGAAAAGGCCTAAATGCAATGCGTAGCCTTGATTTCAGTCCATCCGTGCAACCCCCTTTAATTTCCAATTAGTTAAAATAAAGGGCTAAATTCGTTCCTAATCAGTAAAATCAGCCTATCTATGCAATACTACATATAACACATATACACACGCACCCTCTTTTCCTTACCCATTTCATCAGAACCCTAACCCTCTCCCCCAAATCGCCGTCACCCTCTCCATTGCCATTTCCGGCCATACCATCCCCTCGTCCCCACTTCCCTTGCCACCACAAACATAGTAATGGTCCCCCCTGAGCCGCGACCCTTTGTTTTCTCCGAAACTAAGACCCCACAGTGTAAACCCGATCTACACCGTTTGTTTCTACTCCTTCTCATCATCAAGGGCTCGGATCAAAGACAAATAGGCTTTTGAATTCAAAATCAGAATCGAAAAAGGAATATTCGATTTGATTCGGATTCCTTTTTTGTTTTCTGATTTTTCTTTTCAAAAGCTTGTAAAAAGGGGTCAAAATCCGAACGTTGGAGAAGAGGTAAGGATATACTAGTCTTTTCATTATAGATCGAAAACCCTAGTTTTTCCCCTATATATATATGCTTATCAATGAAGTAAAGGGGGGGGGGGGTTTTTGGATATCATAAAAACGGCAGCTTGGAAAATACACAGTGTTCTGTTTCTGGTTTTTGCTCCTGAGTTTTGTTTGAGTTATCGCTATATCATTTGCGTATCGCTCCGTCATTGTTTCAGTCATCGTTTCATTATTTGTGTCGTCGCTTTACTATTCGAGTCGACGACTCCATTCGCGTCGCTTAGTCGAGTCGCGTTTACTTCGGATCACTCGCCTCACTTCACTGCTCCGCAAAAGGTAATAACCTCGCCTGAATCTCATTTTATGATGTATTTGTGTTTGTGAGTTTTATTTACCGTCACTAGCATCACCTCTGTTATTATAGATTTACATGTGCGTAAGTATGAAATGATTGTACGCTGTTTAGAAGCTGAAACATGAGTTGTTTTATGTCTCTTTGAAGTTGATAGTTGATTCCTGAAAGACTATAAAGTGGTTGCACCTTGAGTTCGAAATGTGTAAAGTATGTGACTTTATTATGTCTAGTTGAAGGTTTTTGTTTTATTTTGCTTTGTCTGGATATTTTCTGATTGCAGGTGGTGCAGGAACCTTGGTTCTTTCACTAATAGTTTGTTTAGAATTCAAAGAGGGTGTTTTGTGGATGTTAGCAAATTTCAGGTGGTGTAGGTGGCAGTGAGGTTGGGTAGGTTGTTTGGAGGAGATCCTGGAGGTTTGGAGTTTGTTTCTGGTGGCTTAGGTCTAGCTTTTGAGGGCCTGTAGTTGTGTGTGAGAGGAGGGAGTGCAGGTATAGTAGCAGCAGGTATATAGGAGAGTTAAAGAAGCTGTTTTGGTTCAATGTATTCCAGGGAGAGTGTTGTTTCCAGTTTAGTGAAGTGCAAGGGTATTGCTTTGTTTCTGTCAGGTCTGTGAGATAGTGCGGGGTGTTGAGAGGAGCTAGGAGAAGGGAGTCTTGATGTTGCAGGTGCTTAAGAGAAGTTCTGGTTGTTTCAGAGTTGTTTCCTGGTGGTTTCAGGGTTGGTTCAGGTCTAGTTCTTAGTTTTTAGGCCTGGGGAGTTTGTTCTGGAGAGTTTTAGAGGGCTGTGTTGCTGCAGATTTAAGGAAATGCAGAAGTTATTTCTTGCTGCTATGTGAGTGCCTGTGGTAGGTGCTTGTAAGTGCATGAGGGTGCTGAGTGTGTGTGCTGGTGTGTTCTTGATGTCAGGTTGTGTAGATTGTTTGTAGCTGTTTTAGGAGATGTGTATGCAGCTAGAATTTTAGGACAGTGTCTCTGTTTGCAGGTCTTCGAATAGTAGTTCTGTTGTTCCTGGTTGTTTGGAGGCAGTGTATGAGTTTGAGAGGAAGCATGGCAGGTTTATTTCCTGATTTGAGTTAGTTTTAGAAGCAAGGGGTGTGGGTGCAGTTGCTTTGGAGTTTATTTTTGAGTGTGTAGAGATCCAGGAAGAGGTTAGAATGATGCAGTAGTTTAGGAGATAGAGCCTAGGTTCAGGCAGTGCAGGATGAGTGCTAGAGGAAGTGCAGGTGTTTGTTTGATCCAAAGGGAATTGATCCCACTTCATTCTGAAGAAAGAAAGATCCTAAGATGGGTTGTGGATTGTTAAAGATTGGAGTTCAAGTGAGGAAAGTTGCAGTCTTTCCTACTAGAGTATGTTATAGCACCGTTTGCTATTGTCCATTCCTTGTGGTTTGCTATGTTTCTTGGCATTTTGTACACATCATTTCCTTTTGTGCTTTCCCTCTTGGTATATGTCTCCCCTGTTCTTGTTTGCACTGTTCTCCTGCCTGGAACTTTACTAAGTTATAGTCAACCTAACATACCCCAATTTGAAAATACAACTGATGATGATATAGTGCCTTGGAAAGATGTAAAATTTTGATGTCTATTTAATTGTACTTGATATTCTGGAATTGTGTTTCATGCGGTTTAGCAACTTGTTTATAAGATTTGACCCTTAGTTAACTTGGTTTGCCTAAAGATTTGACCTTTAACCCTTCTGATATAAGAAGCCTAGGCGTAGCTTGCTTCTCATTTTAATCTCAAAGCAGTGTCTTTGAAAGTGTTGAATGAATAAAGTCCGTTGCTTTGGAACGAATGAGGATAACTATGAAAATTTCAATGTTGTCGTTAGGTGCAGTAATATCAATTCAAGTGCATTGAAATTTCTTTTCTTTAAACAAAAATAAGGATAAGTAGATGACTACTATATTGCTTTGATTGTCATTTATGTGTGGTGACAAAAATTGTTAGCGAATACAAATCTATATTAATTAATACCCTTCCTACTATCTGTCTTTAGATCTGTAAAATAAGCTACTAAATCCTATCATGCCATTTAAAGTATGAATAAGTAAAGTTTCTCTTACAGCTCGAATGCATACACAGATTGGTCTCTGGAGACGTAGGGAATTCACTATGTCCACTAAAGCAGAACTGAGTTTGAGTTGCTCATTAGTTCTGCTAGGAATCCTTACTAGCTTCTTTTATACAAATAACATACATATATAAATAAAAAAAGAGGTTCCCTTGGGGAATAGATCAATATTTCTTTCTCGATTGCATCTCTTGTCAGTGCCCAGTGGCAAATCACCTCGAGCCTTCTGTTCTTTTTACTTTGGTTGAACATTTTTTGATGTGATAGTAACGTCATAAATTGTTAAAATTCTTCTCTGTACTTGCATCTTCTTCCTAAAATGGTTATTCTCTTGGACTTTGGCTTGTTGTTCTCTTTTGTTCTGAGTGTGTCTGTTCGCCCACATGTTAGTTGTATTCCAAGGGGTTCTTACTCCTTCAAGTGCTTGCTTCATGCTAAAATTTTCTTGATGGTTGAAAGTCCTATCTAGAGCCTGGTGCCAAGTTTGTTCTCCTGCTATGTTTGGCATTGTTAATTAGGATAGTTGAGTCAAATTTTCGTTTGGGATTATGGTTCAAGTAAGTTGAATGCAATTTGATATGGATTAAGCATCTGAGAATTCCTTTGGTCCCCTTTTCCGTATATACCATAACTGATATGAGGTTAAATTCATTCTTGGATACATGATCTCTCGGCTAGCATGTTTAGCTAAGTAATACCAGCATCCCTTATCTGCTTTAAATTCACTTTGCTGATACTAATCCTTTTCTTTATTTCTTCTCATTTTGGCATGGATACACTTTTGGGAACGAGTTGAATGAAACTCAAAATGGGATGGCATGCATTCGGAAGTTATTTGATCCGCTCCGCATTTTCGGGACTTGATATCCCCGAAAATGTAAAAGAAAAAATGAAAATCACAAAGTCCAAGGCTCAATGATTGAGTTTGCGCTTCCGGGTTCTACCTTCTAAACTCACTCTTTCCCGTCCCCTTTAGAAAAGCATGTTTTAGGACCCATGTGGAACAGAAATGATATTTGAATTGTGAATAACTATTGTAAATCACTTAAATTATTTTTATATGTATACTTTGTATCAATTTCTTTTCGAATCGCCAATTAATTTATGGATGTTTAGGATCATTTGTCAATTAATGAGTGCAAAATCAAATTCGACTTAAAATCGTACCCTCGTCATTAATTCGCATTCGAATTGCTTCTTTATTTATTATATTAAATATTCAATTATTTATTTATCTAATTTAATTTATTTATTTATTTAGTTAATCAATTAAATTTTAATCCTTTATTTATTCATCTACTTAAATCTAATTTATTTAATTTCAATTAATCATTTATTTAATCAATTAAATATTTATTCATTTGTTCATTTAATTAATCGATTATTATTCATTTACTCCTTTATTTAATTAAAATTGGCAAGTATTCATTTATTTAATTAAGTTATTTATTTGTTTATTTATTTAGCTATTTATTCAATCAATTAATTAATCCCTTTATTATCATCCATTTGTTTATTTAGTTTATTTTATTTAATTATCTAACTTCATTTAACCTTTGCTTAGTTTATTAATTAATTAATTATTCTTTCATTATCTAGTTAATTAATCTTAAATTGGATCATTTATTTATCTAAGTATCGACATAATTAAAATCTTATCTTATTTATATTATTCGTATTATCTTTATATAAAATTAGCTTTATATTTTCTTATCCTTAACAAAATTCGTGAAAACCGCCGGATTAACCGCTTTTAGCGGATTTTCGAAAGTGCTCCCGCAAGGGACCTTCTTTCGAATTTAAAAGAACCACTTACCTAGAATCTCTGGAATTTAATTTCCTTTTAAATAAAGGATAAAATTGCACTCTTTAGTTAACTTAGGTTCCTAATAATCCTTAAATTAGGTGGCGACTCCAAAGAAAACCCTTTGGAATCCCATTTTGTTGAACATTATACCCGAAACCTATCTTCTCCTAAAGAAAGAGGTAATTTTTGGGGTTCAACAGCATGGCGACTCTGCTGGGGATACGCAAATGGTTCTAACCAAAAGATTTTCACGAATTTGCTTTATTTATATATGTGTTGATTGTATGTATGCGTAGCTTAACTCATTGTTTGTTTTCATGCCTAAACTAGTATGCGTAGAATTTATTGTTGTGAATTGTATTGAAGCATGTTCTTTTATTTGTGCATGGTCCGCATTCCGTTTATATTTCCTCCCTCATGGAGCCTGTCAATTCTCTTTCTTCTCCTCGATTTCATCACGGGGGGCCCGCATGACGGGCAATAATACAGGAAGGGCATTGTCCTTCCTAGGTCTCTGAATTTCTTTCGTGTCACCAAAGTTAGTTGGGGTATGGTTTGCCTGGTTTTGTCATGGCCGGTTTTACTGGTTTATGGGGCCAGGTTTATCCCGCATAGGTCTGAATCAGCCTCAACCGTTAGCCCACTCTTAGAAGGAGATTAGGTCATGCATGAATATACACCTTAGTTTGGACCCGGTCCTTGATGCCGTTTCCAGGAATTAAGAAACCGCCCTTTTGTCAACGGGTTCTTGAACCCAACGACAATGCATATTATGTGCTGTGTGATAACGAATCCTCAGTCCTAACCATGTTTTGAGCGAAATCAGATTTAGAATTTTGTCTCCCATGTTGTCTTTTAGGTCAGAAAATGGAAGAATTAGCAGAATTGAGATCATAATGCAGATTTTTTGTGAACAAGGTAGAATTGTAGTCGAAGGGGAAAGTTAGGCGGATTTAGTTGGCTTGTGTTTTGGAGATGGTCTGGTGTAGTGAGATCTAAGAGGCGAAGCCCCTGGTGTCTTTAAAAGATCAGTGGGGTCCCTCTCAGGAATGGGCTTTGCGTGTGTGCAAGCCCATGTTGGCTAACCAGCTGCAAATTCTTATGGAATGAGGTATGCTTGTCGCATACTAGGAGAGTGAAGCCCCTTTGTCTATAAACGACCAATGGGGTCCCTCCTTGAAGACCAGTGCGGTCTTGGCTACCTAGAAAACTGAGAGGCTTGATCAAAGCCGAGGACCAGTGAGGAGCCCTATGAACAAGGTCTGTGAGCCTTGCAAAACCTAGGAAGCTGAGAGGCTTGTCCAAAGCCAAGGACCAGTGAGGTTTTATTTATGAAGGTCAATTGGCACCTTCCATGATTTGCAGTCTGGTATTGTGGAGACAGTTGGAAATTTCTCCCCGGATGTTGCAAAACAATTGGGAGTTGTGATTGGAGGAGTGCGGATGTTTGCAAAAGGTGTATGGGGGATTGTTTCAGGTTTTAGGCATTTGGGTTTAGAAGTTTGGTGCAGATGTTGTGGAGAGCATGAGCTGTGTTAGCATTTCGAGTTGACACCAACTTTTAGAAGTTAGTTGGGATAACGGGATTGCAGTGTCGAGGCGGAGAGCTGATTATTATCACTTATTGTTATTATCTATTGCTTACTCTAAATCTGAATTGCTCAAAACTGGCATGAACTATTTTTCGTTACCACTTGTTTGCGCGTCTTAGGCCCACCTTTGGCACAAAGAGGCACCTTACAGGATAGGACGCATTCGCATTTTATTTACGCTCGATTACGTGTGATTGCCACATGCCGATTTATTGTTATATCTTCCATGTCCAAACTGCCAAAGCGCTACTTGACGCGCGCTATGTGCTTGTGCAACCTCGTAAATAACATGCAAACTAACATAGTTACCTTTGAACTTTTTGTTTTGTTGTGTTTACTCCCTTCCCCGCAGAAGTTTGATTTGTGTTGACTTTGAAATGGCTGACTTCGCAAAATCCAAAGCAAGAAAAGGAGATGCTCTTCCAGTCACGATCATCAAAAGGGAAAAGACAGTGTCTGGTCCAACTTTAGAAGAAAGCACGAAGAATGATGAAAAGACTCTCATTAATCTTACCATGGAAGATGAACAATCAGAAACAAATCAAACATCTAATCTGAATGAGTGGTACCATTGGCAAAAACAGGGGAAGTCTAACAGATATCAGGTGTCGAATTTGAAAAAGATGCCAACTGAGACCTTTAGGGAATATGCGGTACGTTGGACAGATTAGGCTGCTAAGATCCAACCACCTTACACAGAAAATGAAGCAATTGCATGTTTCGTATCATCTCTGGACAGTGAGCTCTATTACCAAATCTGTTACCAGATAATGGACACATCGGAAACAACATTTGCTAACATTGTCAAGATGGGGGAAACCATTGAAATTAAAATGATGCTTGAATCAACTGCTCCAAAAGCCGCTAATGTAAAGGCCCAGTTTACTAATGATGAAAAGAAAGGAAAAGAAGTGCATGCCCTAAGTCATCCAAACCAACTTCATAAGCTTCCTAGCCAAAGCACATCAACTTCCAATCATAATAGTCACTACCAAGCTCCTATTGCACCAAAGCCTGATCTTAACCCTTCCTACAACACGCATGGTTTTCAGCCTTACCCACCACCGCATGTTTATCAGGCACCCCCAAGCTATTTACCCCCCTTAAAGTACTACCCATCTCCAAGTCATCAGCCTGAGACTTCTGCTCGCCAAGATCGCCCAATCATGGCAAGACCCCACAAAAAAGTGGTCAAAACTTTCACGCCTTTGCCTGAGCCTATTGGCCAATTATTTGAAAAACTGAAATTAGCTGGGTTGATCCATCCTATTGAAGATAGGACACCTTATCCTCGTCCTGCTTGGTTTGACATAACAAAGAATTGTGCGTATCATTCTGGAGCTCCAGGGCACGACACTGCAAATTGCCATTCATTGAAGGAAAAAATTGAAGCATTGATCAAAGCAAGAGTGATTCAAATCCCAATGATTCCTCCCTATTCCCAATCTGTTAAAGGGATTGAATTTAACTCCAACAATCAAGAGGAGCAAACCCGAAAGTTCACATTTCCAATAGAATCTCAAGAGCATTTGTTTGAAAGGACAAAAGGTGCAAAAGTTTTAAAGCCTTTGGTAGGAGATGAGACATCTCATCCTCCTCCAAGATTGATTCATGGGGTCAAATATTGTGCTTACCATGGAGAGTATTGTCAACATGACACTAAGAGCTGCATTACTCTGAGGCACAAAATTCAAGATTTGATTGATGATGGAGTGCTCCAGCTTGCTTATGACGATGCGACTCAAAATGAAGATGATGATCTCTGAGTTGATGCCCTTCTGAAAGGAACTTGGTAATTGAGCTCAATAGTTTCTTTTGCATCACAATTCAAATTGAGGCCCTGAATTGTATTTTGCCTTTAAATTATGTCTTTTGAGAATAACCTTTTAATTTCTGTCTTTGTATGTCTGTCGCGTTATGCATCCTTGAGTTAGAATTTGAACAAATAATACATTGCATTCTCATTGTGTTATTATACTTTATTTACCTTATGGTATGCTTTTGACTAAATATTTCAATTTTATAATTATCAAACCTGCCTAAGTATTGCTTGTGACTAACAACAAAACAACTGAACAATTTGGGAGTGATGCGCTGAAAAGCGATATTTTGCACCCTTGAGGTGTCAGACTGTCGTTAGAACTTCAATTGGGGCAGATCTTATTTGTTGGCATATGGCGTGGAAGTAGTTTTTATCTGCATTCTTTATTTGAGGATCGCTTAAAATGATGAGTTGAAGATGTAGAATTCATGAAGTTGACAAAGTCTACCTGGTTCATCGTGTCCTATTTGGAGGAACACTGGTGTTTACAAAGTGGATGTTCAAGTTTGGCTGAAAATTGAACACAAATGTCTTCACAAGACGCTATATTTGAAGCAGCCGCAAGTTAGTATTGTTGAATGTAATCTTTGATGTAACGCGAACTACGCGTGACCTGATTCCCAAGGCGGGATACGTAGGCAACTCACGTAGAGTTCGGTTGCACTAGCATAGAATTTTCCCAATATCCTTTTTTATGTAGTTTGAAGTACTTCTGACCTGATTCCTGGAATGGCAACAGGATAAGTAGGCAATCCCCGTCGGATTCGGTCAAAATATTGTAACACTTTAGGCTTGTTTATCTTTTATGATGTAATGCCGAACTATGCATCTGGGCAGATGTGTGGATTTTCTAATTCGGATACGGCTCTGTACTTAGATTGCCATATTTCCCAAAAAATTTTTATGTAAGCAGAACTACGCATGGTCTGATTCCCGTGGAGGGATACGTAGGCGCTCTTAACGGGCTCGACTCTATAATATTAAAATTTTTAGTTTCCCCTAAAGTAAGAAATTGGGGCAAATTTTGCAAGACAAATTGAAGATACAGAAGATGATAACTGGGGCAAATTTTGCAAAAAAAAAATAAGTTGAAGATTCAGAAGATCATAATTGGGGCAAATTTTGCGAGGCAAGTTGAAGGTTTAGATAGTCATAACTGGGGCAAAATTTTGCAAGAATCAACGTTGACTATCAAAAGACGAGCTGGGAAGATCTTGGGAATTGGCTAGATGGATAGTGCCAACTCTAAGAAAAGGATGTTCAGTTTGTTTTAAGATATGTCACAAGCTTATGTCAAGGCAGAAATTTCATAAAATGCATCTTACTTTCATGAAATATTTGCATGGTTACTTTATTTACTTTATTACCAAAACTACTTTTACTTTGCTTCTATTATCAAAACGTTCATTTGAGTTCATGAGCCAAGTCTCTGAGTATGATTCACAAATCTAAGTCCGAGGAAAACATGGGAGCAGAAGCGACATCAAGAAGATCGAGATCAAGTCAGCACAAATCAAACGCCCTCCCCAAAACTAACAAATTTCTCTTTGAGAGCAGGAACATGAAAGATTGCGATGAAAGGATCATTCGCACTATGGATGAACAACTTATTGAACGCGCATTCAAAGTTGCCTTGCAGATTCCGTTGCATTTCCTTTTCATGACTTAAAGCGTTATGCTTTGCCATGAGTTATTGCCGAACAGGCGGCATTTCTGCCTCTATGATTTTCAATCCTAAATAAGCAATGAAGCCGAGGCATGCGTTATGTTTTCAAATCATGCCAAAATAAGCGTTGCCTTATTGACAATCTTCTCAAGACCATCATTGTCTGATTGTCTCGCCACTTGATTTATCAAATGGCTATTGCACTGATTACATTTCCGCACTGTTTTGCTTTGCACTTGCTTTAAATTCTGCCATTATATTTGCTTCAAATTAATGCTTTGCTTTACTTTTTCAGGTCAACCATCAGTTTCTCGGAGATTATTCGCCTTGCTGCATATGCAGCACAAATCTATTCCCTTCTTTTTCGTTATAGCCTTTGCTTTATTTACTCGTTTTTCAACGCATTTACTTTAAATTTGCAGGAATTGAATATCAGATTCAATATGAACCGAAGGGAGCATTCAACACTTTGCATCACTATCAGTACAAGCAACACCAATTAAATTGACGAAGCATATGATTCAGCTTGACAGATCATTCACATTTACTCTTGCGGCATCTAAGCATTACATTGGATTATTGCCGAGAAGGCGGCGCTTTTCTTTTCTCGAATCTTAACATTGTTATAGAATTTACTTCGCGATATTGATAGACAAGTCGGCTGAAACACCGCTTTCGGAGGGTTTCGCGATGTCGGTTGTCTTGCAATATTGGAATTTAGTGATAGTTTAAGACAAGTCGGCTGGAACACCGCTTTCGGAGTGTTTCGCGATGTCGGTTGTCTTGCAATATTGGAATTTAGTGATAGTTTAAGACAAGTCGGCTGGAACACCGCTTTCGGAGTGTTTCGCGATGTCGGTTGTCTTGCAATATTGGAATTTAGTGATAGTTTAAGACAAGTCGGCTGGAACACCGCTTTCGGAGTGTTTCGCGATATCGGTTGTCTTGCAATATTGGAATTTAGTGATAGTTTAAGACAAGTCGGCTGGAACACCGCTTTCGGAGTGTTTCGCGATGTCGGTTGTCTTACAATATTGGCATTAGTGGTAGTTTAAGACAAGTCGGCTGGAACACCGCTTTCGGAGTGTTTCGCGATGTCGGTTGTCTTGCAATATTGGCATTAGTGGTAGTTTAAGACAAGTCGGCTGGAACACCGCTTTCGGAGTGTTTCGCGATGTCGGTTGTCTTGCAATATTGGAATTTAGTGATAGTTTAAGACAAGTCGGCTGGAACACCGCTTTCGGAGTGTTTCGCGATGTCGGTTGTCTTGCAAGATTGGCATTTAGTGATAGTTTAAGACAAGTCGGCTGGAGCACCGCTTTCGGAGTGTTTCGCGATGTCGGTTGTCTTGCAATATTGGCATGTTATAATTAAAGTAGATGATAACGATAGACGATTCGACTTGAGACACCATATCTCGTTAGTCAACTTATCTTATGAAAGCCTTGCATTTTACAAATTCGTTCCCACTTTACTTATTGTTTCACTTTACCGTTTCAGAATAATAATCAGCCTAGAGGTTCCCCGGATGGAGTACCTCGTCAGTTGATCGAGAGAAGAAATTGTTGATAGCATCACAACCATCATTTACAATTTTATATTATCCCTATTTATTTCTTATTCCAATTATTATAGTTTATTCGCAGTTGTTCGCTTACCGTTTGTTAAGTCTTTACAGAATTTTGGCAATACCGCAGCAGCATTTGGAGCATAACGTGGAACTTTTCTTAGCAGTGAACTGGGGCAAACGTTGATATGAGCTAGACTCGTCAACGAAGATCTGAAGAATCGCACTCGAACAAGCAAATTCTATCCTAATCTTTTGCGTCGGATTAGGACGTCAATTTGAATTCTTTCGTATTCGTGCATCTTTTCTATCAATCGTGCGAGTTTTCGTGTCTAGGTGTCGTGGAACTACATATGGCCTGATTCTCTTTCAACCTGAGATATGTAGGCAACTCGAAAATCGGAGTTCGGCCATAAGCCTCGCCTTTTGGTTCTTGGAATCAAAAGTCCTTGGCTTTATCGTGACAAAATTGGTTTTTCCGTCAACTTCTTTACCCTGAAAACTCTTTCATCCTTTCCAGGTAAAGAGGGGCAGCTGTTGACACCCAATTTTGTCCCGTAAATTTTAATTAATACTAATTATTTTAATAAAAAAATTAATTTCAAATTTTAAGGTGAATTAATGAAATTTGGGAAGAAAAGGCCTAAATGCAATGCGTAGCCTTGATTTCAGTCCATCCGTGCAACCCCCTTTAATTTCCAATTAGTTAAAATAAAGGGCTAAATTCGTTCCTAATCAGTAAAATCAGCCTATCTATGCAATACTACATATAACACATATACACACGCACCCTCTTTTCCTTACCCATTTCATCAGAACCCTAACCCTCTCCCCCAAATCGCCGTCACCCTCTCCATTGCCATTTCCGGCCATACCATCCCCTCGTCCCCACTTCTCTTGCCACCACAAATATAGTAATGGTCCCCCCTGAGCCGCGACCCTTTGTTTTCCCCGAAACCAAGACCCCACAGTGTAAACCCGATCTACACCGTTTGTTTCTACTCCTTCTCATCATCAAGGGCTCGGATCAAAGACAAATAGGCTTTTGAATTCAAAATCAGAATCGAAAAAGGAATATTCGATTTGATTCGCATTCCTTTTTTGTTTTCTGATTTTTCTTTTCAAAAGCTTGTAAAAAGGGGTCAAAATCCGAACGTTGGAGAAGAGGTAAGGATATACTAGTCTTTTCATTATAGATCGAAAACCCTAGTTTTTCCCCTATATATATATGCTTATCAATGAAGTAAAGGGGGGTTTTTTTTGGATATCATAAAAACGGCAGCTTGGAAAATACACAGTGTTCTGTTTCTGGTTTTTGCTCCTGAGTTTTGTTTGAGTTATCGCTATATCATTTGCGTATCGCTCCGTCATTGTTTCAGTCATCGTTTCATTATTTGTGTCGTCGCTTCACTATTCGAGTCGACGACTCCATTCGCGTCGCTTAGTCGAGTCGCGTTTACTTCGGATCACTCGCCTCACTTCACTGCTCCGCAAAAGGTAATAACCTCGCCTGAATCTCATTTTATTATGTATTTGTGTTTGTGAGTTTTATTTACCGTCACTAGCATCACCTCTGTTATTATAGATTTACATGTGCGTAAGTATGAAATGATTGTACGCTGTTTAGAAGCTGAAACATGAGTTGTTTTATGTCTCTTTGAAGTTGATAGTTGATTCCTGAAAGACTATAAAGTGGTTGCACCTTGAGTTCGAAATGTGTAAAGTATGTGACTTTATTATGTCTAGTTGAAGGTTTTTGTTTTATTTTGCTTTGTCTGGATATTTTCTGATTGCAGGTGGTGCAGGAACCTTGGTTCTTGCACTAATAGTTTGTTTAGAATTCAAAGAGGGTGTTTTGTGGATGTTAGCAAATTTCAGGTGGTGTAGGTGGCAGTGAGGTTTGGTAGGTTGTTTGGAGGAGATCCTGGAGGTTTGGAGTTTGTTTCTGGTGGCTTAGGTCTAGCTTTTGAGGGCCTGTAGTTGTGTGTGAGAGGAGGGAGTGCAGGTATAGTAGCAGCAGGTATATAGGAGAGTTAAAGAAGCTGTTTTGGTTCAATGTATTCCAGGGAGAGTGTTGTTTCCAGTTTAGTGAAGTGCAAGGGTATTGCTTTGTTTCTGTCAGGTCTGTGAGATAGTGCGGGGTGTTGAGAGGAGCTAGGAGAAGGGAGTCTTGATGTTGCAGGTGCTTAAGAGAAGTTCTGGTTGTTTCAGAGTTGTTTCCTGGTGGTTTCAGGGTTGGTTCAGGTCTAGTTCTTAGTTTTTAGGCCTGGGGAGTTTGTTCTGGAGAGTTTTAGAGGGCTGTGTTGCTGCAGATTTAAGGAAATGCAGAAGTTATTTCTTGCTGCTATGTGAGTGCCTGTGGTAGGTGCTTGTAAGTGCATGAGGGTGCTGAGTGTGTGTGCTGGTGTGTTCTTGATGTCAGGTTGTGCAGATTGTTTGTAGCTGTTTTAGGAGATGTGTATGCAGCTAGAATTTTAGGACAGTGTCTCTGTTTGCAGGTCTTCGAATAGTAGTTCTGTTGTTCCTGGTTGTTTGGAGGCAGTGTATGAGTTTGAGAGGAAGCATGGCAGGTTTATTTCCTGATTTGAGTTAGTTTTAGAAGCAAGGGGTGTGGGTGCAGTTGCTTTGGAGTTTATTTTTGAGTGTGTAGAGATCCAGGAAGAGGTTAGAATGATGCAGTAGTTTAGGAGATAGAGCCTAGGTTCAGGCAGTGCAGGATGAGTGCTAGAGGAAGTGCAGGTGTTTGTTTGATCCAAAGGGAATTGATCCCACTTCATTCTGAAGAAAGAAAGATCCTAAGATGGGTTGTGGATTGTTAAAGATTGGAGTTCAAGTGAGGAAAGTTGCAGTCTTTCCTACTAGAGTATGTTATAGCACCGTTTGCTATTGTCCATTCCTTGTGGTTTGCTATGTTTCTTGGCATTTTGTACACATCATTTCCTTTTGTGCTTTCCCTCTTGGTATATGTCTCCCCTGTTCTTGTTTGCACTGTTCTCCTGCCTGGAACTTTACTAAGTTATAGTCAACCTAACATACCCCAATTTGAAAATACAACTGATGATGATATAGTGCCTTGGAAAGATGTAAAATTTTGATGTCTATTTAATTGTACTTGATATTCTGGAATTGTGTTTCATGCGGTTTAGCAACTTGTTTATAAGATTTGACCCTTAGTTAACTTGGTTTGCCTAAAGATTTGACCTTTAACCCTTCTGATATAAAGAAGCCTAGGCGTAGCTTGCTTCTCATTTTAATCTCAAAGCAGTGTCTTTGAAAGTGTTGAATGAATAAAGTCCGTTGCTTTGGAACGAATGAGGATAACTATGAAAATTTCAATGTTGTCGTTAGGTGCAGTAATATCAATTCAAGTGCATTGAAATTTCTTTTCTTTAAACAAAAATAAGGATAAGTAGATGACTACTATATTGCTTTGATTGTCATTTATGTGTGGTGACAAAAATTGTTAGCGAATACAAATCTATATTAATTAATACCCTTCCTACTATCTGTCTTTAGATCTGTAAAATAAGCTACTAAATCCTATCATGCCATTTAAAGTATGAATAAGTAAAGTTTCTCTTACAGCTCGAATGCATACACAGATTGGTCTCTGGAGACGTAGGGAATTCACTATGTCCACTAAAGCAGAACTGAGTTTGAGTTGCTCATTAGTTCTGCTAGGAATCCTTACTAGCTTCTTTTATACAAATAACATACATATATAAATAAAAAAAGAGGTTCCCTTGGGGAATAGATCAATATTTCTTTCTCGATTGCATCTCTTGTCAGTGCCCAGTGGCAAATCACCTCGAGCCTTCTGTTCTTTTTACTTTGGTTGAACATTTTTTGATGTGATAGTAACGTCATAAATTGTTAAAATTCTTCTCTGTACTTGCATCTTCTTCCTAAAATGGTTATTCTCTTGGACTTTGGCTTGTTGTTCTCTTTTGTTCTGAGTGTGTCTGTTCGCCCACATGTTAGTTGTATTCCAAGGGGTTCTTACTCCTTCAAGTGCTTGCTTCATGCTAAAATTTTCTTGATGGTTGAAAGTCCTATCTAGAGCCTGGTGCCAAGTTTGTTCTCCTGCTATGTTTGGCATTGTTAATTAGGATAGTTGAGTCAAATTTTCGTTTGGGATTATGGTTCAAGTAAGTTGAATGCAATTTGATATGGATTAAGCACCTGAGAATCCCTTTGGTCCCCTTTTCCGTATATACCATAACTGATATGAGGTTAAATTCATTCTTGGATACATGATCTCTCGGCTAGCATGTTTAGCTAAGTAATACCAGCATCCCTTATCTGCTTTAAATTCACTTTGCTGATACTAATCCTTTTCTTTATTTCTTCTCATTTTGGCATGGATACACTTTTGGGAACGAGTTGAATGAAACTCAAAATGGGATGGCATGCATTCGGGAGTTATTTGATCCGCTCCGCATTTTCGGGACTTGATATCCCCGAAAATGTAAAAGAAAAAATGAAAATCACAAAGTCCAAGGCTCAATGATTGAGTTTGCGCTTCCGGGTTCTACCTTCTAAACTCACTCTTTCCCGTCCCCTTTAGAAAAGCATGTTTTAGGACCCATGTGGAACAGAAATGATATTTGAATTGTGAATAACTATTGTAAATCACTTAAATTATTTTTATATGTATACTTTGTATCAATTTCTTTTCGAATCGCCAATTAATTTATGGATGTTTAGGATCATTTGTCAATTAATGAGTGCAAAATCAAATTCGACTTAAAATCGTACCCTCGTCATTAATTCGCATTCGAATTGCTTCTTTATTTATTATATTAAATATTCAATTATTTATTTATCTAATTTAATTTATTTATTTATTTAGTTAATCAATTAAATTTTAATCCTTTATTTATTCATCTACTTAAATCTAATTTATTTAATTTCAATTAATCATTTATTTAATCAATTAAATATTTATTCATTTGTTCATTTAATTAATCGATTATTATTCATTTACTCCTTTATTTAATTAAAATTGGCAAGTATTCATTTATTTAATTAAGTTATTTATTTGTTTATTTATTTAGCTATTTATTCAATCAATTAATTAATCCCTTTATTATCATCCATTTGTTTATTTAGTTTATTTTATTTAATTATCTAACTTCATTTAACCTTTGCTTAGTTTATTAATTAATTAATTATTATTTCATTATCTAGTTAATTAATCTTAAATTGGATCATTTATTTATCTAAGTATCGACATAATTAAAATCTTATCTTATTTATATTATTCGTATTATCTTTATATAAAATTAGCTTTATATTTTCTTATCCTTAACAAAATTCGTGAAAACCGCCGGATTAACCGCTTTTAGCGGATTTTCGAAAGTGCTCCCGCAAGGGACCTTCTTTCGAATTTAAAAGAACCACTTACCTAGAATCTCTGGAATTTAATTTCCTTTTAAATAAAGGATAAAATTGCACTCTTTATTTAACTTAGGTTCCCAATAATCCTTAAATTAGGTGGCGACTCCAAAGAAAACCCTTTGGAATCCCATTTTGTTGAACATTATACCCGAAACCTATCTTCTCCTAAAGAAAGAGGTAACTTTTGGGGTTCAACACTTATTGTTCAGTGGCCCCTTGGAAGCTCCGACCACATCAAGCTCAACATTCACAGTCATATCACAACTTATTAATGTAGTAGCACCAAACATTTCATTCTTGGTAGTATTCTTTAATTCCTTCAAATGAATTCCCAACTGGTCAAACAAATCAGCAAGAATAAAACCAAAAGGAAGTGCATGCTTCCTTTTTTCCAGTTACAACCCTTGTGAACAAATAATCCATGAACATTGGCCAGTTTATCTGTTTTTCAGTATCCAACAGCTCCATAAGGACCAGTCCAAAAAGCTGGCTAGTCCTCTTTTCTCCTGCCTGGGGAACATGATTTTATTTACAGATTCAAACAATAAGTGGTGACAAGGCTGCATCTCACATTTTTCTACTGCTCTAGGTTCCTCCTCATTAGGATTTTTCATAAAATTTTCATGTAATTTCCAAAGCAGTAGGCAGATTAGTTGGATCATGTCGTTCCTCTTTAATGTAATCATCATAGCTAATAGAAGGAATGTCAGACAATTCACCTAACTCTTGTGCATCAAAGGAGATTTCCTTACCATTCACAGATCTGTTGATTCTATCTTCATTGATGGAGTAGTTGAAAAAGAATTCAACCACCTCATCTCTTGCCAATTTCCCTCTAATTTTACCATGTCCTTCCAGCCTTGTTTGTCCAGTTTTTGCAACAACCAGACCATTCCCTCTTCTTCTACATCAGTAAGTACCCTACATTTCAACAACTTCCTTTTGTCAAAATCAACATGCACAGTTTTTCCAGCTTCATCATCCTCACTCTCACTTTCAGCTTCAACACCCTTATTTTCAGCATCTTCCTCAGAGTCACTGATTTCATCCACCAGTGCTCTCCTTGAGGACCTAGTTCTCTTGGATACAGGACCAGTACTAGAGGATTTCTCATCAGTCTTTGCAGACATCTATTGAGATGATCTTCTTTTTCTGGTTAAAGGAACAGTTTCTTTCAATTCCTCCTCAGAATCCTCAACTGCCACCACAGGCTCAGGCACCTATTTCTGCTTACTCTTCCTACTTCTCTCAAGAGCTGCAGTCATTCTCTCATCAGCAGCCCTTACAGTGCTCCTGGTTCTCCTAACCCTACTAGTAGGAGTTTGAGCAGAAGTAACAGTTCCTTTGGCCTGTGCAGAACTTTCCCATTGGCTTTTCTTCTTAAGCCCAGATTTATAACTGTCACTGATTTTCTTGAGCCTGACATTAATTGCAGCAAGTTCTTTAGCATCAACAGGACCATGTTTCTCCAATTTTCTTTTCATTCCTCTCACATTTATTAAATCAATTATAGGCCTATCACTGTCACTAATAGCCTAAGCTGCATCCTCAACATCCACCATATTTTCATCCTCCATGGGGGCTCTAAAAGCAACCTCTGAAGACTCATGCATGGGACGGAGCCTTTATACCCCTAACTTCCTCATTTTCTCCCTCACCCTCTTGAACAAGAAATCCTAAACCTTTTACTTTTTCTCCTTGATCATCAACAACATTAAGGGCTTCAACAAAGTTTACCTGAAATTGATATAAGATCATAGCCCTAGACAAATCCTCCACTTGCTCCAGCGTTTCATCATCAGATGGAACTGATCCTTCCCCCTGAGTTTCAGGTTCAGGGTTTGAGGGTTTGGATTTTCTGGGTGTGGTGAAGTAGTTTCCATGGGTGATGGTGGATTGGTGGTAGGTGTTTGATCAGTAGTAGGAGTAGTGGAATCAGTGTTTGGATATATATATATGGCTATTATGCGATTAAGAAGATAGTTCACAGTTCTTTCTGAAATTTTGTCAAAGCTTGAATAAAAAACATGAGATAAGAGTGTGAGTTTATATAGGAGTGAATTTAGTGATAGAGTTTGAGTGTAAAATGATTTACCATTCAGCTCCTTGATTAAATAGAATTGCAGTCGGTTTAGGTGTCTTGAACGTTTCAAAAAGTAGCCGTTATGATTAAGAGTTCAAGCAGGAGTTGGAGTGTGGAATGACTCCTTGATGAGACTGATTTCAGAGAGATAGAGTTTGAGTAGGATTTAAGTTAGTATAATTACCTACAACCTTCAAACTCTAATAATTTTTGAGTAATGAAGGAGTACATACTTGAGAATATGACAAAGCAACAGTTTCCACACCCAATTTTAATCAAATTGCACAATCTGAAATTCTAAAAATATAAGAGTAACATCATTAAAATTTAGCAAACCTAAGTAGAAATCATGGCATAGAGTATACAATTAAGTATGGAACTGAGCTGAAACTTCAAATTGACTGTAATAAATTTCTTTTTAAGCCAAATTTTCTAGCCAATTTTAGAAGTAAAGCTGAGTAGACTTACGTGAATTTAATCATCCCTAATTCTAACCTGTTCCTTTCAAAATAATCTCTACTCAAGGCCTTTGTAAAAATGTCAGCAATTTGTTTATCAGTGGGGCAAAAAGCTATAGTGATCAAATCCTTCTCATAGGTGTCCCTCAAGAAATGGTGCTTTATGTTAATGTGTTTAGTTCTTTTGTGATGCACTGGATTCTTGGTCATGTTAATTGCACTAGTATTATCACAATAAACAGGAACAGTTCCTACATCAACACTAAAATCTTGTAATTATTGTTTTATCCACGACAATTGAGAACAACATGAGACAGCAGCCATATACTCAACTTCTGCAGTGGAAAGTGCCATTGAATTTTGTTTCTTGGTTCCCCATGAAACTAAACACTCACCAAGAAAATGTGCCATACCTGAGGTACTTTTCCTATCCACAAGAAAACCTGCATAGTCAGCATCAGTATATCCAACAAGATTAAAGTTTCCACCTTTTAGATACCAGAGTCCCAAGGAACCTGTTCCTTTCAGATACCTTAAAATTCTTTTAACTACTTTCAAGTGTGATTCCTTAGGATCTGGTTGAAATCTAGCACATAAACTAACACTAAACACAATATCAGGTTTACTAGCAGTTAGGTAAGCAAAGAACCAATCATGCCTCTATACAATTTTTTATCAACTGAATTACCATGTTCATCAAGTTCTAACTTAGTGGCGTGGGAATTGGTGTATCAATTTTCTTAACATTATCTATGTCAAACCTTTTGAGTAGTTCCTTAACATATTTTTGTTGGTGGATCACAGTTCTATTTGAGGGTTGCTTGATTTGTAAATCCAAAAAGAAATTGAATTCACCCATCATGATCATCTCAAACTCACTCCCCATCAAACTTGCAAACTCTACTTAAAATTTTCACAAGTAGCACCAAAGATTATGTCATCTACATAAATTTAAACAATTAAGAGATGTTTACCTTTATCTTTCAAAAACAGTGTGCTATCAATTTTACCTCTTTTGTATCCATGCTGAAGTAGTAACTTAGACAATCTTTCATACCAAGCTCTTGGTGCCTGCTTGAGTCCATCCAAAGCCTTGTCTAACTTGTAAACATGTTCAGGGAACTGTTCATTCTCAAAGCCTGGTGGTTGTTTGACATACACTTCTTTCTTCAAGTAGCCATTCAGAAATGCACTTTTCACATCCATCTGATGTAAAGTGAAATCCATGTAAGTAGCAAAGGCTATACGAAGTCTTATTGCTTCCAATCTTGCAGCTGGAGCAAAAGTCTCATCAAAGTCAATGCCCTCATCTTGGCTATATCCCTAACAACCAATCTGGCTTTATTCCTTGTCACCATACCATTCTCATCAAGTTTGTTCCTGAATACCCATTTTGTTCCTATAATGGATATGTTCTTGGCTTGGGTTCCTGATGCCAAACATGAGTTCTTTGAAATTGATTCAACACCTCCTGTATAGCATTGATCCAATCTGCATCTTTCAGGGCCTCTTTTATATTTTTGGGTTCAACAAGAGATAAGAAGGCACTAAAGGCACACAAATTGTGATTCTTGACTGCAGATCTTGTTTGAATTCCAGCAGCTTTGTCTAAGATAATCTGATCCACAGGATGTGAACCTTGATATTTGTAAGGCTTCAGTACCAGTCCATCATGCGGATGTTCATGCTGAGGAACAGTTTCTGATGTAGTAGCATTATCAGTTTGAGGGGTGGATGTAACATTTGTTCCCCCTGTCTCTGTGCTGCCCTTTTCAGTTTCAATTAGAGGAACTGTTCCTTGTGATTCCTTTCTCACTGCTTCACCATGCCTCAACATTCCAATTCATTAATCATCCTGTACCTGTTCTTGAGACAGATTGTCAGATTCATCAAACTTGACATGCATGCTTTCTTCTATTTTCATATTTTTCTTGTTAAATACTCTATTAAGACTTGCTATTTAATGAATATCTAACAAAGACTCCCTCATCACTTCTAGGATCAAGTTTTCCTAAGGTATATTTTCCATTATTATGAATGAAACATTTGTAACCAAAAGCCCTAAGATGTGAAATATTTAGTTTTCTTCCTTTAAGCAATTTGTAGGGGGTCTTTTCTAACAATGGCCTTGTCATGTATCTATTAATTATATATCAAGCAGTATTTATAGCTTTAGCCCAAAAGCTTTGTGGAAGGTTTTCAGATAACAACATGGTCCTAGCCATTTTTTCTAAGGTCCTAGTTTTCCTTTCAACTACTCCATTTCTCCATTCTTCTTCCATAACTGGGCGTTTGCTGATGTAGTGTTCCATGCTTCCATATTTAAAGTATTCTCCACCCTATTTCATGTCAGAAGACCTACCCTGTCCACTAGACCCTTTTTTCTTATTCAAGAACTTTTGAATACTTCTAGCGATCAGGACCAGTTCTTTCTCATCATTAACAAATTTATCATCAGTAGTTAATGCTAGATTTGGTTCAGTTTTAACTAGTTTTCCTGTATTCATGACTTTCTTCCTTAGTTCAAAAGTTCTTAAATTACCTATCAGTTCATCAAAGGAAAGAGTATTAAGATCTTTGCTTTCAATGATAGCACATGCCTTAATTTCCCAAGAGTCTGGGAGTACCCTAGTCAAGATCTTTTCAACCCTATCTTCTACACTTAAAATCCTTCCTAAAGAAATAAGTTCAGTTGTAATAGCATTAAACCTAGTGTACATTTTAGAAATTGTTTCTCCTTTTCTCATTTTTAAAGTTTTCGTATTCAGCAAAGAGAAGGGTACCTCTAGATCATTTAACCTGGTTGGTTCCTTCATGAGCAACCTGCAATGCATCCCAAATTTGTTTCCCAGTAGAACAGCCTTGAACTCTGGTATACTTATCAGGACCAAGTCCACAGATGAGCCACTTTTTAGCCCTTGTATTATTTTTCCATCACCTTAAATCATCACTATTGCATTCCCTTCTAGTTTTAGGAACATCCTTGCCTTCAACATCCTTCTTCATAGGAATTATGGGACCCTCAGTGATTATGTACCATAATTCATAGTTTCAGCTTGAAGATGATCTCTCATACTCTCTTTCCACCAAGAATAGTACGTACCATTGAACAA
Source organism: Petunia x hybrida (assembly GCA_037355625.1). Taxonomy (NCBI): domain Eukaryota; kingdom Viridiplantae; phylum Streptophyta; class Magnoliopsida; order Solanales; family Solanaceae; genus Petunia; species Petunia x hybrida. The sequence continues at coordinate 1,487,499 of JBBBVM010001054.1, read as the reverse complement.
TGGTGACTTAACAGTAGATTGACCCTCAGCATTTCCCTGTGGTGCACTCATCCTAATCCTATGGTGTTAGCCTCTTCAAGGATAACCCGCTTTGATACCAATTGATATTCCCCAAGACACACCACTATTACGTTAAAGGACCAGTTTCTCAGATGTGTTCCTTTACTTTGTTAAGTGCGGAATAGATAAAGAATAAGTGAATAAATACTGAATTTTAGCATGGAAAAACCACTATAACTTGGGATAAAAAAACCAGGACCTACTCTCTCAAGTAGGTGTCATACCCGATTTTGGACTCAACTCGAGGCGAGTCGGGTTTCGGATTTGACTGGGTGAACTCGTTTGCGTTAAGTTTTGGAGTCGCCACCTAATATAATTTCTAAGGCGTATTAGGTTACCTAATGTCTAAAATTGAGTTCGATAGGTCTACTAGCCTATTTCAGAGATTCTATATGGGTAAGAAGTCCAAGTGACTCAGGGAAGAAGGTGTTAGGCACTTCCCCGAGTCCCACCAAAGGTGGTTACCGTCCGAGTCTTAACTTTGGGATGTAAACAATGTATATTGTCATACGTATCAACTTGGGAACCTAACATTTTAACTAAAGTATAATATATCTACATATGCAAATAACTTTCTCATTCAGCCTACGTTTGAGCCTAATCGTGTCTATGGCCTCCAATGTCAACGAGCCTAATCGAGAGCGAATGTTATAACACAAATAGATATTAAACTTACCTATGTAGTGAACATATTTCGAAAAGTGATGTTTACATAAATAGTCTATTTTGCAAATAACTTCAAGTTTAATAAGAAACCGAAAGAGGTTTGTTTTAAAAATAAAATATTGGCTCATTTAGGATCGGTGTGACTCGTCATTAATTATCGAGCCCTAACCTTAATGGCCTTTTTTGTGTAGGGGTCAAGTTTTGGAAGATATATATATATATATATATATATATATATATATATATATATATATATATATATATATAGGTTAGGGGGATGTCTTTTGAAAATGGGTTCACGAAAAAGCACGTAGATGCAGATAAGGGCGGGGGGGGGGGGGGGGGGGGGAGGGGGGGCTGCCGCACATAATAGCATACGTATAAATATTAGACATGCAAATATATGGTCTAAGTGGTAATTATATCATTAGAAAAACCTTTTAGAGTGTACAAGTGACCCAAAGCTTTATACACCCTTATACACTATTAGATTAGTGTATAAGAGCTTTAGAGAGTCTCAAAAACATTTATATACATATACAGGCCAGTTTTGGAAAGGTTTACAGGGCCTGGACTATTCATGCAAAACGGAAACATTTTAAACGCATAAAAAGGTCCTGTTTTGAAATCGTTATTGGGCCCAGATTACTTATGCAAAAAAGGTTGATTCTGTTTTCAGAAATAGTTCGCTTCAGGTTTAAACAACACTAATAGCCCCTGTTAAGTTAATTTTCAGGCCTTAACAAAAAATAAACATGCATTCATATTCGACCTATTCGAAATATGTTAATCAAAGCTGTAAACAAATTATTAACATGCTAGACTTGATTTAAAAGAATTAAATCCTATCATGATGCAAGCACGTAGAAGTAGGAGTTAAGAATTAGCCCCTTGGTGGCCATATGCAGTATTTAGAAGCTGCAGTTTCCTGTTTTAAAGAGTACAGGTAGGGAGTCCTAATAATGTACAGAGAGGGGACAATTTCTAAGGGAGGAGACACAAAACTGCAAGTCCAAACTGTCTAGTTCCCCTAAAGTTCCAAATTAAACTCAGTAGGCAGTCATAGGTTCAAAGTCTAATCACCACAGACCTGGAATCAACTTAAAAGTGTCCAGATCCTGACTCTCTCAAGCCTCAAAGAGTACCAAGTCATAGCTTGGCCAGTTAAGGTATTCTAAGTAACCTGCAAACAGTAAATTAACCAGGGAAAGGGGAAAGGGAAAGACCTGGGCAAAAGAGAGGTCTGCCAGAAGCAGGTGCAGTCAAGTGCACCTTTTGTAAGGTTACAGAAGTGCAGGGTACAGACAAGTGATCTAAAGGAGTAAGGAATGAGGCAAGATCATGTTAAGAGAGCATACACATAGAGATGTCATAATTAGTCAGATTTTGAGCAACAACCTCACTATTTAGATTATATCCCTTTAGTAATCACATACAAAGTTACCAAAAGGCATAGGTTTCTTTAAGATTATAAGTACACCTAGAACTCAAAGCAAGTCCAAACAAACAAATAGTCTAAAGGAAATAGGAATAGGATAAGCATATGGAGACATACATAGATGTAACAGACGGTTGCGAGTGAAAGATTACCTTTTAAAAACTTGTGAAATCAAAGTGAATACAGACAGCAAAAAGAAAAGCAAGATCAGCACTTTCCCAGACAGTGATGACTCCCTCAGGAAAACAAGTGTATCCAGAAGGACTAAAGGTGAAGAAACTATGCATAATTTTATTAAGTGTGCTAGTGTTTGTTTCTGAGCTCTTGTGTTCCAGAAACCTTTTTTTTTTTTTTTTTGTTGAAAAGAAACCAGTTTAATTAGGTGTGAGAGGTGGTTCTGATTCTAACGGGTAAAAGAAACAAAGAAGGCAAAGAAATATTATTTCCATAATTAGTAAAATCAGCCTGGTATCTTTCCCATATATAGACTAATCAGAAATCCCCAAATTAAGGTAAATCGAACCCCCCCAATCACTAGGATTCCTGTCTTTTGTATACAATGAGGTCTAGGTTTAAAAATCAGTTGAGGAAGCATATTCCAAGCTTGAAAATACCATGATCATCTTCTCAAATTTTCCACAGATTCTCAAATTAGTTATAATCATTCCCCAATCAAATATTAATCAAGGATTTCAAATCAAGTCAAACAGGACCCTTCGATTATGCCAGTCAAGCTATCATTCTAATCTTAAACATTTAATCACAGAAGTCATTCCTTTTGTCAAAATCATGAACAAATATACTAGGAGTATGTGTGAGCAGAACTCTTTTGCACTTAGGAATTTAACAGAGATGGCCTAAGGCCTAAACGATGAGCATATTTACATAGACATGCGAGATTTCAAGAACATATTCAGCTTTAATCAGTGAATTAACAAGAACAATAAACACGTGGTTTTGACTAGTTAATCAGCAAATAACACAGGACACATTGTTAACTACAAAATATTAGACAAGCTAGGCATGAATTCACATAAACCCGAAATGTCAAAATGAAGAAAGAAGATTACCCATTTTAGGTTTGGAATCGGGTTCGAATTGACCCGATTCCGGTCATGCATAGGGTTTTACCCTTTCCTTACACTGGTGTCAAACCATTTTAGCGAATCGAATCACCGGCGTACCTTTTCCGGCGACAGAAACCTCACCGACGAGAGGTCAATTTTGACCTCTGTCGAAACTACCAAATAGTAGCCAGGTTTTGTAGCGGACAACGAGGGAAACTCAACGGTGCCATTTTCCCCAATTTTCTCCGGTCACAATGGCAGGAAAGTTTGATCATCAGTGATGGCGATTGAAGTCGCCAAGAGAGGAGAGATAGAGAGTCGGGCTGAGGGGCGTGGGAAATGAGAAGAGGGGAAAGGGTTTTGGGGTGTAGAAACAAAGGAAATTAAACTTGGACCGTTGGATCGCCTACGTGGACGATCAGGATCGATCCACGTAGGCGTGACGTGGAAACTAATAGCTGATGTGTGTGCCTTGTGTATATATGCGTGTATATATGTATAGATATTATATAAATGGGTATAAAATAGATTTAAAATGATATAAAAATTATAGAAAAATTAGGAAGTTAATTTTAAAATGTTAAGAAGGCTAAAACGTATAAAAATTATAATTTTGAGGCTTAAAAATAATTTTGGATATTTTTGCCAAAAATAGGAGTAATTGTAGAAAATTGTAAAATAGCTACGGTTTGAGACGATACTTTTGAAAATGGCTTCAATTGCCAGGCTAGTATGAGAAGATAATTTGAAAATAATAGACGAGGTAGAAATGGACACACAGGCGTGTGTAAAATTTGAGAACTGTTGATTTCAAAAATAGGAGGGACAAAATTGGGTGTCAACAGCTGCGCCTCTTTGCCCGGGGATGATGAAAGAGTCTTCGGGCAAAGACGTTGATAGTGCGGCCAATTTTGTCATGACTGTAGAAGAGCCTATGACATAAAGAGGATGTAGGGTGTCAGGTTGAGATGCCTTCTTTACTCGAGGCGTGTTTCCTGTAATGAAATGTGTTTGCAACATAGTGTATATATAAAACGTACCTTCCCGCTAGGCTGGATTGTCTTTCCAGGATTCTTGCAACATGTGATTGTGTATGCTATGCCATAATCGTGCGTCTTCTGCTGTCAAGTGTTAGATTCGACATCGGGTCGTATGCCCTCCGTCGGTGCATTGGGCTGTGTACCCTCCGCAAAGAATAAAAATGACAAATAGGTATCGGGCTGTGTACCCTCTACCGACGCTTCGGGTTGTGTACCCTCAGCTAATTTAAAAGACAAATCGATATCGGGCTGCGTACCCTCAACCGACGCTTCGGGCTGTGTACCCTCAACTAATTTAAAAGACAAATTGATATCAGGCTGTGTACCCTCGACCGACGCTTCGGTCTATGTACCCTCAGCTAATTTAAAAGACAAATCGATATCGGGCTGTGTACCCTCAACCGACGCTTCGAAAAATCGATATCGGGATGTGTACCCTCAACCGACGCTTCGGGCTGTACCCTCAGCTAATTTAAAAGACAAATCGATATCGGGCTGTGTACCCTCGACCGATGCTTTGGGCTGTGTACCCTCAGCTAATTTAAAAAGACAAATCGATATCAGGCTGTGTACCCTCAACCGACGCTTCGGGCTGTGTACCCTCAGCTAATTTAAAAGACAAATCGATATTGGGCTGTGTACCCTCAACCGACGCTTCGGGCTGTGTACCCTCAGCAAATTACAAAGACAAATCGATATCGGGTTGTGTACCCTCAACCGACGCTTCGGGCTATGTACCCTCAGCTAATTTAAAAGAGAAATTGATATTGTGCTGTGTACCCTCAACCGACGCTTCGGGTTGTGTGCCCTCAGCTAATTTAAAATGACAAACCTTTCGTTGAAACACTCTTGTTGTGCATTGTTGATTTAGGTATCTTTCATGCCTGCATCCAAAGAAAGATTGGTGAGTTGTACGGGGTGGTTTGGTTCGTGCATTCTTGACTTGTTTCGCATTCGCTGTCCACGAGTGTCGGGATCTTGGTCGAGCTGATAAGGATATGTATAAAATAGTGTATAATGCAAAATGGATTTTGAAAAAGTTTTGCAAAAAAGAAAATGCAGTAAAGTATTTTATCCCATTGAGTCACAAGTAGCGCCGTGTAAAGCCAAAGCGGTCGTCTTTCATGTTGTTCCAAATGAATTTTGAGGATGTCCTCCACATTCTTCCCCAGTTTGCATTTGAAATTTTTGAGTGGTCCTCAAAAATTTCTGCCCCAGTGTCAACTGTGTTTCTCCTTTGGGAATTTTTGAGAGTTCCTCAAAAATTATGCCCCAGTGTCCGTTTCGTGGGAAAATAAAATTTTTATATTTATGCGACCAAACCTTGAATAGGTATCCTACGTATCCCTCCTGGGGAATCAGGTCGTGACGTAGTTCAGATTACATAATGTATTACAGTTAGAAATCATTAACCAGTTTGAATTCCTATACATAGTATCTCTTGACAGCGACCGAGTTGATTAGTTTCAGCCAGACTTCTCCATCCATCTCTGCCAATAGCAATGCTCCTCCGTTCAAAACTCGGTGAACCATGTACGACCCTTGCTAATTTGGTGCAAACTTGCCTTTTGCCTCCTCTTGATTTGGAAATATCTTCTTCAGTACTAGTTGCCCAGGTTCAAAGAATCTTTCTCGAACTTTCTTGCTGAATGCTTTGGCCACCCTCCTCTGATATAATTGCCCTTGACATATTGCATTTAACCTCTTGCCATCGATGAGGGCTAACTGCTCTATTCTCCCTTTGATCCATTCAGCGTCTTTCAATTATGCCTCTTGGATTATTCTCAAAGATGGTATCTCAACCGGGTATCACTGCTTCACCAACAAATAAGGGGTGGCCCTCGTGGATGTTCTCATTGTAGTGCGATATCCTAACAAGGCATAGGGTAGCTTCTCATGCCATTGCTTTGAAGTGCCTGTCATCTTACGCAATATCCTCTTGATGTTCTTATTGGCCGCCTCGACCACACCATTCATTTGAGGTCTGTATGCGGTGGAGTTGCGATGCTTGATCTTGAAAACCTCACAGGTTGCTTTCATTAGGTCAATATTGAGATTGGACCCATTGTCGGTGATGATGGATTCAGGGATGCCAAATCGGCAGATCATCTTATCACGGACAAAGTTCTACACCACCTTCTTTGTTACTGACTTGTACGATGCAGCTTCCACCCGTTTGGTAAAATAGTCAATGGCCACCAATATGAAGCGATGCCCATTAGAAGCGGCTGGTTCGATAGGTCATATGACATCCATTCCCCAGGCAGTAAAAGGCCAATGCGATCCCATAATGTTCAACTCGTTGGGAGGCACTCAAATCATATCTCCATGGACTTGGCATTGATGGCATTTCTTCGCGTGCTTTATGCAATCATGCTCCATTATCATTCAGAAATAGCCAGCCATCAAAATCTTCTTTGCAAGTACAAAACTATTCATGTGTGGGTCGCACGCCCCAGAGTGTACCTCTTCTAACAATTTGGAAGCTTCTTTTGTGTCTACACATCTGAATAAACCCAGATCGGGCGTCCTTTTGTACAAATCCTCTCCGTTCAGAAAGAAACCATTTGCTAGCCTCCTTAGTGTTTTCTTTTGGAGGTTTGTTGCATCCTTTGGGTAAACGCCTTCTTTGAGAAGTCCTTTGATGTCATAGAACCAAGGTTCCGTCCGATTCTTCTTCTATGTGGTAGCAGTATGCCGGCTGCTTCCTCACTGTCACAGGTATTGGATCAATGTAACTCTTGTCAGGATGCTTGATCATAGCAGATGTCGTAGCCAAAGCATCCGCGAACTCATTTTGCAGTCTGGGCACATGTCGGAATTCTATCTTGGTGAATCTTTGCTTCAAATCCTTTATGCACTCCAGGTATGGCAATATTTTCAGATTCTTTGCTGTCCATTCTCCTTGAACTTGATGTATCAGTAAGTCAGAATCTCTGATTGCTAGCAGCTCTTGTATGTTCATATCTACTGCCAGTATAAGACCTAAGATGCAGGCCTCATACTCCGCCATGTTGTTGGTACAAGGAAACCTTAGTTTAGCCGTGATAGGATAGTGTTGTCCAGTCTCGGAGACTAATACTGCTCTAATGCCGACTCCTTTGAAATTAACCGCTCCATCGAAGAATAGCCTCCAACCATCATATTCTTCGGTGATCTCTTCTCCTACAAACATGACTTCTTCATCAGGGAAGCAGGTGTGCAAAGGCTCATAGTCATCTCCCACCGGGTTCTCGGCCATATGATCAGCCAAGGCTTGAGCTTTCACCGCCTTTTGAGTGACAAAAGTGATATCGAATTCGCTGAGCAGCATTTGCCATTTAGCCAGTTTTCCAGTAGGCATCGGTTTTTGGAAAATGTACTTGAGAGGGTCCATCCTTGATATCAGCAAAGTTGAGTAGGATGTCACGTAGTGTCTAACTTTTGTGCTATCCATGTAAGTGCACAACACGTGCGCTCCAGCAATGTGTACTTGGCTTCATAAGGAGTGAACTTCTTGCTTAGATAATATATGGCTTGCTCCTTCCTCCCAGTTGAATCATGTTGTCCCAGTACACAACCAAAGGCCGAGTCTACCATGGACAGATATAAGATCAAAGGTCGCCCAGGCTCGGGTGGGACCAGCACAGGCGGGCACGGCAAATATTCCTTTATACGATCAAATGCTTTTTGGCAATCCTCTGTCCACTCGATCGCTGCATCTTTCTTCAGCAACTTGATGATTGGCTCACAGATGACAGTGGATTGTGCTATGAAATGGCTGATGTAATTGAGCCTTCCTAGGAAGCTCGTAACCTCTTTCTTGCTTCTTGGAGGTGGCAATTCTTTGATGGCTTTGATCTTGGACGGATCCAACTCGATACCCCTCCTACTGACGATGAAACCCAAGAGCTTCCCTGCTGGGACACCAAATGCACATTTTGCGGGATTCAGCTTCAGATTGTACTTTCGCCAGCGGTCGAAGAACTTGCGCAAGTTGTCAAGATGCTCTGAACTCTTCTTTGATTTGATGATCACGTCATCTACATAGACATCAATCTCCTCGTGCATTAGGTCATGGAACATAGTTGTCATAGCCCTCATATAAGTTGCCCCAGCATTCTTCAACCCAAATGGCATGACTTTGTAGCAATAAGTCCCCCAAGATGTAGTGAAAGCTGTCTTCTCTGCATCTTCCTCATCCATGAGCACTTTATGATAGCCGGCGAAACAGTATACGAAGGATTGTAGTTCATGTTTCGCGCAATTGTCAATCAGGATGTGTATGTTTGGTAGTGGAAAATCATCCTTTGGACTTGCCTTATTCAGATCTCTGTAGTCCACGCAAACTCGGAGTTTCCCATCTTTCTTCGGCACTGGGACAATGTTAGCCAACCAAGTTGGATACTTGACTGTTTTCAGAATTCCCGCATTGAGCTGCTTAGTCACTTCTTCACCAATTTTCAAAAGAACCGATGACTTGAAGGTTCGGGCATTTTGTTTGAATGGCGGAAAACCTGGATTGATAGGTAATTTGTGAGCTACCACATCCGTGCTTATGCCGGTCATGTCATCGTATGACCAAGCGAATACGTCCTCATATTCTTTGAGAAACTCAGTATATCGCTTTTTGTCCTCGACATTGAGGTGTACACTGATCCTTGTCTCTTTCACAATTTCCTCATCTCCTAAGTTTATCACTTCAGACTTCTCAAGGTTTGGCTTAGGTTTGTTTTCAAATCTTTCAAATTCTTCTTGTGTAGTTTCATCAAAATCATCATAATCAGATCTTGCTTCTCCAAGCTCCATTGTTTCGTTACACTTTGCGATTGTGGACTCAATGGGATTATTAGTATGAGTGTTGAAAAAGCAAAATATTGCAAAATTAAAAGATTAAGGCAACGAGTTAAACAAGAAATAATGCGACATTTTATTTATTATTCCTTGCAAAACAATGTTTGTAGGGAGACATGTGCAAAAAAGGAAAAATGCAATCTCCACGACTCAAGGTCGGGTTTTATTTTTTGAAAACATAAAAATAACATTTTATCCCCTCAGCTCTACCAAGGTCCACGGTAAGTTCGGGCCCGGTTGCTGATCCAATTGTTCAGTGATGCTCCAGATCCAGCCTTTGTCAGTCCAGGAGGTTCAATATGTTCTTCTAGGATCACACAGCAGTCTTCATCAGCTATGAATAGATTTTGCATTCCTGCCAGCAAATCCTCTTCAGCATCAGCTTCTTTCGGCTCCACTCCTTGTGTTGCGGACACCTCCCCTTTTAGACCATCCAAGTAGCCAGACGAGACGAAGATATGTAGGAGAGTCTTAGTGCTTTTCTTATAGAACTTGAAATTCAGTGACGCTTCTTCCATGCTCTTTTCATAGGTCACAATATACCCTATGCCAGCCTTCTCATTGTCGGGCCTCATCACAATTCGGATTGGCTCGACCATACCATCCAAGTTCTTGCCAAACCTTTGCCCGGTTCATAACCTTGCTTGATCATGATGCCTATAACCCAGTCTCTGGGCCACTTTACAGGCTGTGGGAGTACATATGGCTCTTCGATCACTACCTCCATAGGTTCAGGTGCTTTGGGTATCCACACTTGCTTTCCCTTTGTTTCTTCAAAGATGCATTTCCAATTGGGACGAGCACTGGGTGAGTACATCGGCTGCTTCTCGGTCTTAGCCGGTAAGGTCTCACGAAATTTTCGTGATTGCACTCCTCAGTCAGACATGACTGGCTCCCAGACCAAGTTCCTCCCTTCGTAGCCTTTGCCTCGGCTATCCCAATAAGCATTGTAAAAGTTCCTCTTTCTTTCTTCAACCCAGGCGGTGTGTTGACCAACTTGGGAGCAAAGTGTGCAGTGTAACCTCCTTGGGCTGTGCTTATAGGATTCCAACTTGAATTGTAATTCTTGCGACGTCCTCCTCGAGTGCCTTGTAGTGCTCCCACAAGTTCTACAGTATAGAATGTCTGCCCATCAGGAGTATCTTCTTCAATTGCTGGTATGGTTTGCTCATTGTAGATAGAATTGTTCCCCTCACCGAATACTACTACCTCTTTGTGATCCTATTCAAACTTCACGGTTTGGTGCAATGTAGAAGGCACCGCACCAGCCATATGGATCGAAGGTCTCCCTAGTAGCAGATTGTAGGAAGCAGAGATGTCCATGACATGGAGCTCAAAAGTGAACTCTACAGGGCCAACCATGATAGTCCAGTCAATCTCCCCAATGGTGCATCTTTGTGACCCATCAAATGCTTTCACCTTCATGTCGCTCTCCCTTATCTTGCTTTGGTCGATCCCCATTCTTTTCAGAGTGATGAACGGGCATATGTTCAGACCGGAGCCTCCGTCGATCAGAACTCTTCTTACGAACCAGTCTTTGCACTTGACAGTGACGTGCAAAGCTTTGTTGTGATTCAACCCTTCAGGTGGTAGTTCATCTCCGTGAAAAGAAATTCGGTTAGCCTCCATGACTTGTCCAACCATGCTAGCCAGGTTCTCAACTGAAGTGTCCACGGGACATGTGCTTCATCCAACACCTTCATCAAAGCACTTCGGTGACTCTCCGATTTTAGGAGCAGGGCCAAAACGAAGATTTGTGCTGGAGTTTTGCCCAAGTGTTCAATTACGGAGTACTCCTTTGCTTGTACTTTCTTCCACAACCCATCGGACTCTTCTTCACTAATGTCTCGTCTTTCTTGAACAAGATGCTCGGGAGTGTAGATTCTCCCACTCCTAGTCATCCCTTGTGCAACAACAGTCTTAGCTACATACTTGTTCTTCTTCTCCCTTTCATAGTCCCAGGGCACCGCCTTATCGCTGTATGGTGGAACTACATAGACATAGAATTTAGGAGCCACTTCTACCTCAATGGGCTCTGGTGCTGTGACGGCTTGAGCGACTGAAGCGGTTACTGGCGCCTTTTCTTTTGCCTTAACGATAGTCCCCTCCAAGTTGCATTCCTCATCCAATTCGATCAGGTTTACCCTATTGTCTCCATGATTAGGCAGAGGGTTGTTGTGCACATTTGGAGTCTTCAGATGTATCACCTTTTGGTCGATCAAGTCTTGTATCTTGTCCCTCAAGGCGTAGCACTTTTCAGTATCGTGACCAGGTCCCCCAGAGTGATAGGCGCAAGTTTTGGTTTGATCAAAGTAGGGTGTCATCCTATCAGGAATTTTGAATGGCACAGGTTATATATGACCAGCTGCTTTGAGTCTCTCGAACAACTGAGTGTGAGATTCAGCCAGTGGGGTGTAGTTTCTTTTGGGTCATGGATTGTTATTGGCGTGAGGCCTTGGTGAGTAGGTGTTGGTATTTCGGTAGTTGGGACTTTGTGGGTATGTTGGTCTTTGCGGTGGTGGGTTTTGGTACATGGGCTGGGTGTTATAGACTGGGTAGGTGGATGTGGGTGGTATGTATGGGTAGGAGGGATGAGGTGTTTGGTAGTAGTGATTGTGGGTAGGGGAGTGGTCAAGTGGCGTAGCCACGAAGGAGACGTCGTCCTTCTTCTTTCTTGAGGCAGTAGTGCTGCCAGCTTGTAGTGCTTTGTTAGCAGCTTGTAATGCAGCCATGCTAACAATCCTTCCAGTCTTGAGTCCATCTTCGACCATGTCACCAATCTTGATCAATTCTCCAAACTTCTTTTCTTGCAAATTCAACATCTTATCGAAATAGATATCCTCTTGGATGCGAATGAAAGTTGCCACTATCTCAACATCTTCCATGGGAGGCTGGACTTTGGCGGCTTCAGCCCTTCATCTGGTTGCAAACTCTCTAAAAGTCTCAGTGGGCTTCTTCTTCAGCTTCTCCAAATAAAACTGATCGGGCATAGCGTTAGTGTTGTGCCCAAAACTGTCAGCAAAGTCTCCAGCCATTGCTTCCCAGCTCGCCCACTTCTTGGTTTGTTGCTTAGAATACCATACTAGTGCATCTCCAGTCAAACTGCGGTTGAACAGCTGCATGCGAATCTTTTCGTCACGTCCAACCCCAATCTGCTTGTCACAGTAGGACCTTAAATGAGCCATTGGGTCTCCACTGCCATCGAACATGTTGAACTTTGGTGTCTTGTAGCCCTCACGTAGCTTCAAGTCAGGATACAAGTAGAGATCCTCATAAGCTAACCCTCGGGTTCCCTTAGCGCCTTGGAGTTGTTTGAACTTCTCAACCAGCCATTGGACTTATTTTTTGGTACTGTCTGGGTCTTCCTTAGTCCATGCGTATATTTCGTGGTCCTTGGTGGGTGATGCAATGGTTTTGGTTACGACGGTGAAGGCGGGTAGGTTGCTTTGTGGTGCTTTTGGTGGTGCAGTGTGGGTAGGGTAAGGAAGGTCTCTTTCGGGGTAAAGTGGATCTTTGTCGTGAGGGCGAGCAGTTTGGTTTGGTTCAGTGATCTCATCAGTATGGGCCAGAGGGATCCGACTTTCCAATTGGAGCAACCTCTTCTCCAGCTTTGCGTAGTTTTCATAGGCAGCCATGCTTTGTTTCTCAGGAGTACCAACCTTGTCGAACTCAGCCATGATATTTCGTCTCGTCCTTGTCCTTGTAGGTAAAGGGGGAGGTGTTGGGATCGATCCTTTGGACCTCAACCGATATTGCGGCGTGACCAGAACGCACAAACCAAACTTTTGGGGACTTGGGAATTGACAAATCATAACAAGAAGCGAAAAATATGAGTATACATTAGTTTAAATAAAATCGTGTCCTATCATGCATGGGACCTTTTTTGTGCCAGAGGTAGGCCTATCGTGGATTCGAAGTAACGTTTGCACCAAACACATCATTTTGTTTGAGTAAATATGATCATTACCACTCTAAAACCCAAAAATAACAAAATTTTATTTAGTTTGCTTGGCCTTATTACAACCACTAATGACTCGATAAAGATGAAAACGACAATAAAGAAAAGACAAGACGACTTGACTCGATACGACTAGACTAGGTGCTAAGCGAAAAGACTTCAAGTTCAGACATCAGCTCTAGCGTCTTCCTTCTCCTTCTCCTCTCTGGCTTCCTCTTTGGGTTTGCGAGCCAGACTAATGAGCGGAGTATCAGCAAATGTTTCCAGCAAGTCTTTCCTATCCTCCATGTCACCCAGAGCCTTTACCAAGAACTCACAAATTTCCAACCCTCTTGCTTCCTTCTCTTCCAGTGGTACTGACTTAAAATATTCTCCCCATCCTTTGAGCAAATCTTGCAAATTCCCAACAGCTTGCCTTGCAGTCATGACCTTGCCGGTCCAATACCTGAGTTCGTCCCCTTTTATCTTATCTTTGTATTGTCTCCTCATCTCTCTTTCTTGTGTCACCCTTAACTCCTTCTTTCTTTGGTTAAACTCTTGTTTAAGCTTCTTGTATTTTTCAGCAGCATTCAGAGCTTTGGCTTTCCTTTTCAAAGTAGTCTTAGATCGATACTTCGCTTTGTCTTCATCGAGCCACTAAGGGTAGGTCAGGGTAGCTGTGGGGTTCACTCTACTGTCACGACCACGGCAAAACTGCATAGTAAGCCTTTTCTCCCACATTGTCAGTATGCTGAGGACCATCGGATGCTCGATGTCTTTTATGTCAACATTGAAACTTCTTCCTTCAGTTAACTGCGGAGTTTGTTGTGTCATGCCCACTTGACGAAGGATCCTTAGAGGAACATAATGATGAGTTCCTCGGAATCCAATCAATGTCAAGAAGGTGATGTCTTGACCTTGTATGGAGACAACGAAGCCAGCACAATTTTCAATCATCCACTGCACCTCTTGCAGCCCCTCGAGCTTGGTGTACCAACCTCCCATGTTTGCGGGGTATTCCCATGCCATTGTTCTAGCCATACAGGTGCTATGTGAACGGATTCATCCTTGCCAAGAGGGTTTTGGGGCCACTGGACTGACAGGGACACTGTGCAAGTGTTCTATCAACCAGATTTCCAGTAACAAGTTGCAACCTTCGGAAAAGTCCCCACCTCTCCTACATTTGGTCAAAGCCCTATAAACTTCTCCTAAATCATCGGAACCAAACTCACTTGACGTTTGAAGGCACCTTTGTGCAGCCCCCCTACTACTCTCCCTAGCCTTATGTCAATCTTGCCTCCTTTCTCGGGAAAAGCCATGCTTCCAAGAAAAGCAATGATGAAAGCATTGGATTCAGTCCATTCCCAATCTTGAACTTCCCACGCTCCATTCCATTTGTGTCTAAGTGTCGGATCTCAAAACCTAGAGTGCAAGTATTCCAATGTGACCTTTCTATCAGTCACTCCATCGACATATGGATCATAAGGAGCTCCCAACAATTCAATGAACTCCTTAGGCTCCACGTCCCGAGGATAAATCATGGTTTCGGGGCCCAGGCTCTAACCCTGCTAATCCTCCAAATTCTTCCAACATCGGTTCCAACTTGAAACCATTGAAATGAAACACAACCCTTTTGTAGTCCCAGAAATGGGTAGCAGCTTCAACCAAACCAGTCACGACAATGTAGTTTTTTAGAGCTATCAACTCCCCCAACATCTTTTGAACATGAGCTTTGCTGACAACGGCCAAATCCTCACACCAAAGTCTGATCAAGTGGGGAGGTCGGGAAACGATCTCAAATTGGAGGGTACCCTTTGCAGCCATATTCTGAAAACAAAAATAAGAAAAGGTAAATGACCAAAACACCCTTATAGTTTTGATCATGTTCAAACAGACAATCGATGTTTTGTGCAACTTAGAATCAATGCAGAGATGCAATTTGTCACTTTTTGGGTTAAAAACCCTTTTGACATTTGGCGTAGGTTTACTAATGGACTATTACGTGTCAAGGACGTATAGCCTTCCTAGGTTTGTTATTATGTAAAGAAATTGAAAACGCATTTTGTAGTCAATTATTCTCATAAATTCCCCTACTTTTAAAAATCAGTACATGATAACTTTTCGAAAAAGTAAAGTAAAAAAGAGGAAAAGAAATGAAAAAGACTCTTTGACTAGGCAGCACACTCCTTTTCCATCTTGACAGCTTTCAACATGAACTCTCGGTACTGGATTTGAGCCTCTGCTTCACGATCCTTATGTTACTTCAACGACTTGGCCCCACTAGCATATTTCCCTTTATACTAGAGCGTAACCAGCTTTTGTAATTTGGTTCACATCCAGCGTTGCATCTATCAGGCGCTAGCGATGCTTCTTCCATGACTTGTCTTCCTTCCCATGACTTCCTAATGCTTTTGACCCTTGGAACAATATCCTCAGTGTAGTCAAACTGATAATCTTTCGTGTTCGGTATCAATGGTATGATTTGCTTCCTCCCTGCTTGCCTCATTACTCTTAATGGTTGGTAAAGTTGAAGGCCTCTTAACCCCATAAGTATCACAAAGGATGCTTTCTCAGAACTAATGATGAAATCTGATGAAGGAAACCAAGTGAACATCCACTGAATTGGGTCCTCCGTTATGTTTTGAAACAACCTTACCCATTTCTTTGTGCTGCTTGGATGTTTGAGTTTTGGAACCCCATACCGCTCCCCAATCAAATAGTTGTAACCAGCTGGTTTGGACAAGGCTTGCACACCTCTTGCTTTCCTTAAATGTTCTTTGAACCATGCTTGTAGTAAAAGATTATACCCTTGGAAGTATTTTGCTCCTTTCTTGCAACAACCCAAAGCCCGATAAATGTCCGCTGCTATCATAGGAACTATGGTATAAAGATAACCATCAATTCCGTTGAACACTGCATCGGCAACCATGATAAGTCTTGAACATATGTCATGATTTGAGCTCTCGGGGAAAACCATCACTCTTAAGAAACCAATAGCAAATACAAGTGGTCTAGCCCTCCTCCAATCACCATAGGACTCGAACTCCTTCTTATAGCTATCATACGCCCTTAAATGCCCAAACCGAGTGTAAAAGTAGGAAAAGGGGATCTTCTTTTATTGTAAAAATCCCACGCCCACATTTGCTACCATCCCTAACTTCTTACGAAACTTGTCAGCTGTGGGGACGCTAGGTGCTAGTATGCGACTCCCTTGCCAACGATGTTTGTCTAACCCTGAGTGTGACACAAAACCCCCTATTTCTTCCAACAAAGGTGTTAATTCAATGTCCCCAAACCTAAACACGTTCAATTCTTCATCCCAAAACGACACTGCTGCTTCGACCATCTCCCTACATGGTTCCATTTCTAACAGTGAAACCAAATGACCCAAGTGTTGACGCACTTCGGTTTGCTCTCCTAGTGACAGGTTGCTACACCAATTAGTTAACAAAGGAGGTGCGCCCATAGTCATTCCCAAAATGATGGAACTTTTGACTCATTGTGACCTAAAAATAAAGAAGAAATAACATTTTAAAACCCCGTCCCCTTTGAGAATAATCGAACTAATCAAAATGCGCTTTCATTCTTGTCTCACTTTTTTTTCGTTTCTCTCAAATGCACATAATCATGTCCAAACGTCCCTTTGGGGTCGGGAAACCCGTTTAGGTAGTTTGGACAATTGAAAAATAGTCGGCTCACGGAGAGCCCCTCCTACGGCATGATGCATGCTCATTACAATAGAAGAGTGGTGTAATTCTAGACACAGTTTTCCAAGGCGGACGGCCAAGGAGTGGGATCATTTGGAATTGTTGATTGTACCACGGACCAACTATATTCCAACATGTCCCTTTTAAAAGGTGTTTTGGTGGTGAAGCGACCGTGGGATCCACGTAATCGCCGTGTGTGTGTGAAGTGTCGTTTCCCAGGTGTGGGGGAGTATGAGTGAAGTATGCAAAATGGCACATAAATGATACAATAAATAAAGTAAAAGAAAAAATAAAAAAGGAAACCAAGTTAGTACGACAATAATAATAAATAACAAGATAATAATTAAATAAATCCCAAAAGCAAAGACTCATTGTGGTTAGGACTTTGAGTATCCCCAGCAGAGTCGCCATTCTGTCATTCCTGATTTTGGACTCAACTCGAGGCGAGTCGGGTTTCGGATTTGACTGGGTGAACTCGTTTGAGTTAAGTTTTAGAGTCGCCACCTAATATATTTTCTAAGGCGTATTAGGTCACCTAATGTCTAAAATCGAGTTCGATAGGTCTACTAGCCTATTTCAGAGATTCTATGTAGGTAAGAAGTCCAAGTGACTCAGGGAAGAAGGTGTTAGGCACTT
Source organism: Petunia x hybrida (assembly GCA_037355625.1). Classification (NCBI taxonomy): domain Eukaryota; kingdom Viridiplantae; phylum Streptophyta; class Magnoliopsida; order Solanales; family Solanaceae; genus Petunia; species Petunia x hybrida. The sequence continues at coordinate 1,470,115 of JBBBVM010001054.1, read as the reverse complement.
CCCCGAGTCCCACCAAAGGTAGTTACCATCCGAGACTTAACTTTGGGATGTAAACAGTGTATATTGTCATACGTATCAACTTGGGAACCTAACATTTTAACTAAAGTATAATATATCTACATATGCAAATAACTTTCTCATTCGGCCTACTTTTGAGCCTAATCGTGTCTACGGCCTCCAATGTCAACGAGCCTAATCGAGAGCGAATGTTATAACACAAATAGATATTAAACTTACCTATGTAGTGAACATATTTCGAAAAGTGATGTTTACATAAATAGTCTATTTTGCAAATAACTTCAAGTTTAATAAGAAACCGAAAGGGGTTTGTTTTTAAAACAAAATATTGGCTCATTTAGGGTCGGTGTGACTCGTTATTAATTGTCGAGCCCTAACCTTAATGGCCTTTTTTGTGTAGGGATCAAGTTTTGGAAGATATATATATATAGAGGTTAGAGGGCTGTCTTTTGAAAATGGGTTCACGAAAAAGCACGTAGATGCAGATAAAGGGGGGGAGGGCTGCCGCACATAATAGCATACGTATAAATATTAGACATGCAAATATATGGTCTAAGTGGTAATTATATCTTTAGAAAAACCTTTTAGAGTGTACAAGTGACCCCAAAGCTTTATACACCGTTATACACTATTAGATTAGTGTATAAGAGCGTTAGAGCGTCTCAAAAATATTTATATACATATACAGGCCAGTTTTGGAAAGGTTTACTGGGCCTGGACTATTCATGCAAAACGGAAACATTTTAAACGCATAAAAAGGGCCTGTTTTGAAATCGTTATTGGGCCCAAATTACTTATGCAAAAAAGGTTGATTCTGTTTTCATAAATAGTTCGCTTCAGGTCTAAACAACACTAATAGCCCCTGTTAAGTTAATTTTCAGGCCTTAACCAAAAATAAACATGCATTCATATTCGACCTATTCGAAATATGTTAATCAAAGCTGTAAACAAATTATTAACATGCTAGACTTGATTTAAAAGAATTAAATCCTATCATGATGCAAGCACGTAGAAGTAGGAGTTAAGAATTAGCCCCTTGGTGGCCATATGCAGTATTTAGAAGCTGCATGTTCCTATTTTAAAGAGTACAGGCAGGGAGTCCTAATAATGTACACAGAGGGGACAATTTCTAAGGGAGGAGACACAAAACTGCAAGTCTAGACTGTCTAGTTCCCCCGAAGTTCCAAATTAAACTCAGTAGGCAGTCATAGTGATGCAATATAAAATGGACTCAACGACAACCATCAAAAGCCATGCTCGAGAGCACAACGGATACGAGTCAAGGCCTCCGGAAACATCTTGAAGATCATGCATTGGAGCGCCAAGGATGGGGGAAAACAGGGCAGGAAACTGAGCAGCCCAAAACAGGGCAAAACAGGGGAGCAAACTGGGAGCTCACTGCCTAAGGAAGAACTTTTGTTCTTCGCGATCGCGACAGCTTCTCACGCGATCGCGAAGAGTATTGGAGTGGCCTGCGCGACAGCGCACCATTGCACGCGAAGGCGAAGCTGAGGATGCTGGAGATCGTGAGGATGCTAAAGACCTGCGCGATCGCGAGACCTTGGCGCGATCGCGATGCCTAGAGTTGATGTCTGCGCGATCGCGAGCCACCCTGGCGCGATCGCGATGAAGAGATGTTGATCAGCGAACCAGAATCAGCTGCAGGGCCATTTTTGTCCATTTTCAGTGTAAATGTATATATAGCATATTTTGCTCCTCATTTCATTAGTTTAGTCTTGACATTGAATAGAGAGAAGAGAGAATTAGAGAAGAGGCCGAGCCCTTCTAGTCCGAAGCCCGAGGCTTCATGTATCTCGTTAACTTGGAACCTATGGCGATCGACACCTAGTTGAGTCCATTGTAAGGTTCGAGTTTCACTTTCTCCCTTTTGGATTATTAATTCATGTCTTGAATTTATTAATCCGTTCTTTCTTCTCGTTTCTTGACTCCCCAATCCTTGTTTCCCCGATATCATTGATATCACCTATCGTGTTATTTATCGCTTCCGCCTTGTTTGTGTCGTTATTAGCTTCCGCGTATTTTGGGTTGCATCAGTTGGTATCAGAGCAAGGCTCGGGTTATGTTCTTACAAACCCCCGTTCCTTGTTCCATATGTTAGTATTGTTGTTGTGTTGTTGTTTGTTCTTGAAAATTGAAGAAAACAAAAAAAGTGAAAAACTAGACAACTTGACAAAATTTGGTCGAGCGGGTTGGATACGAATCCCCGGGTGTTAAAAAGTATTGGGGTTTGTTCCTTATTGCATTCCCGTCGTTTTGATACCCATATCTCGTGTTTTGGTGTTACGATTCAAAAGTTTCGAAAATCAAAATCCAAAGTTTGAAAATTTCTTGAAAACGCTTCAATCTTGATTCGAAGCTTGTTGTTGTTGTTTGGGGTTGAAAAACTATTGGGGATTGATGATATTAGTTGTATACACCTTTGGGTATCGTTGGTTTTGCGTTTCGGGTTGATATCGAGCCAAAGTTTTGGCCAAAATCGCCAAAAAACCCGTTTTTGAGCTGCTGTGAAATTGCAGAAATTAACCCTTCGCGATCGCGAAGAGCAATTTCGCGATAGCGAAGAACAAAATTATTTTTTGAAAAATTAACCCTTCGCGATCGCGCGCGTCTGGTCGCGATAGCGAAGAACAAAAAAATTTTCAAAATTCCAGTTTTGGGACAGAACGTTCGCAACGGCTTCCGAACAGTTTCCAAACATCTAAACTCCAATTGGACCATTAAATATGATGAGTTTGTAGATCACAAACAAAATTTCATCCGATTCCAAATCCGTTTGGTTCCGATTCGAGTCAAATCTTTTGTGTCCCGTTTTCCACCGTACCTCTTGGTTAGTGTTTTGAAGGTAATTGGCCTACTTGAAAGACACTAATCCTTTAGCGTATAGGGTATTCGTGCGTAGAGGAGATTAGAATTCAAAGAAGAGTCGTAGAACTCCTTTTGGCCTCAAGTGCGCACTTTAAATAGCCGTCCGTACATCGAGTCTCATTAATTCCATTCCGAACTTTAACTTGGACATGCTAGTTGTGATTACCTTGGTTCCCAAGTTGATAAGGCCTCGCTCTTGAGTGTACATATATTGAGTGATACACGTGAGGGAGTGACTTTTGGGAGGTTTTGGTCTTTGGTGATTGCAACAATGTCGGACAATGATGATGGAGTAGATTGTGACTCATGTGGCGATGATGCGAGTTGCTATGACTCGTATGGTGATGATGGAGACTATGGTTCCTATGAGGGTGATGATGGCCATTACTATGATGATGGAAACCATGGCTCCTATGTTGATGAAGCGGTTCAATATGATGATCGTGAGATTGATGATGACTATGAGGCTCATGATGAATTTGTTGATCCTTGTGCTTCTAGTCAAGAATCCGAGGATGGTGACGCTTCAAGGTATGATGATCCTACTTACTCTACTTGTGATGAACTTGAGCATGATAGTTACATGGATAGGGTTGATGATGATCTTGATTATATCAATTGTTCATATGCATCTTCTCTTGGTGTTGCTTGTGGAGTACAAGGGAGTAGTGGAGGACCTTCCATTAGTATGGGAGGTGGTGGTGGTGGTTGTTCCGTGGGAAGGAAGAAGCTTGCATCTTCTAGGTACGCTAAGCGGCCTAATGCTTCTAATTCCCATGTTGAGGTTGGTTTGGGAAATGGTGTTGCTTTTGCTACAAAGGGGTTGTATGCCGTGAGGGGCGTGGATGGTTGTAGTAGGAGTAGTACTATGGGCTATGGAACCAAGGCGAGAGGCACTTATGGGTTCCATGGCGAGGTTCCTTCCTTGACTTCCAACAACATTTCTAATGTTGGGAGAGTGACGGGAAGTGGAGATTGTTCTAGTGGTGTTGCCACTAGTGGAGGGATAAGGAAGACCCAAGTTGTTGGTGTTGACACTTGTGGGCGTCCAAATTCTCATTTGGGTGCCAATGTGCAAAACTTGGGTAGATGTAGGTTCGTTGTTGGGGTAGATGGAATTGATGGATACTTGCTCAAGATTGGTGGTACCGATGCCAATTGTATTAGCACCTCTTTGGTTGATAGGCTTAGGATACCATGCCATAAGCTAGCGCATCCTTATGAGTATGATGGAGTGTGGGTTTCTAAGGAGGCTCGGGTACTCATATCTCATGGGAGTTATAGATGCTATGTATGGTGTGACGTGTATCCCATGCATCATGTTGATGTGTGGATAGGTGACCGGTGGTTGGAGGGGAAGAGGGTGCAATATAGTGTGGTGAAGGGTGCATATCTTGTGGGCGTAGGGCAAAGAGTCTATGACTTTGTGCCTTACCGGGCGAAGAGCCGAGTGCCTACTAGTACCCCTTCTTTGGCTAGGCAAAGGAGCAAGGATCGGGAACTTCATTCCATGGGCAACAATGTGCAAACAAGAAGTCCTACAATGACAAGAAGTGGTGGGACTAGTTCAAGTGAAGGGTTGATAAAAATCAACAAGGTGAACCAACCACAAATTGCAAAATCAAGTGGTTCACCAACAAAGAAGAAGGAGACCTCAAGTGATGAGTCTCCAAGTCCTAGATTCCGGGTTGACGTGAAGAGTCCACCTACTCCGGCTATGGGCATTCTCGGGCCTCGCCCCAATTCGCCCGAATTTGAGAGACAAAAGATAGAGAGGAGTAAGGGAGCGACCGGTGACAACTCTCGAGTGGAAAAAGGAGAGGTTGTGATGAGTGATGTGAGTGGGTTGTCACCACCCGAATCTACACCCAACCTTGGAAAAAAATGAGGGAAAAGAAAGAGGGAAAAAAGAGTGAGGACACCCTTTATTCTAACCTTAACCCTTTATCTTTTTCTTCTTTGTGTTTGAGTTCTTGTGTAGGGATTCTTGGAGGCAAAACGATGGAGCCTCAACCATGTTCCGGGATTGAAAGGCAAGGTGAAGGAGATGCCGAATGTGAGCTACTAGGTGAAGACGTTCGTGACACTTCAAAGGTATGTGTTAGTCCTTCCTCCCTTGAGCATGCTACTTCCTTGTCTTGTGATGTTGTTAGTGAGAACTCTAGACTAGTTGATGATTTGCATGACTATAATGTGTTTGCAACTAGTGTAGAGTCTTTGGGTCAACTTGTGTGTGAAAATGAACCACTAGTTGAGAGGATTGAAAAGCCACATCATGATGTGAGCTCGGTTTTCATTGAACCTCTCTTTAGTGAAGATGTTGAAGTTGACCTTGTTTGTGACCCTTGTTATGACACCCCGCCCATGTTTGATAAAGGAGAAGATGAATTGCATGATTATCCTATTCTTCCCTTTGATTGCTTATTTGCTAGCGGTGGTATCTTGTGTCGTAATGAGGAAGGTTGTAACCTTGAGGAGTCTCTTGAGAATGAGATAGATCGACTTGTGTTCGATGACTCCTCAAGTGTCGATTTTGTCTCTAGTTTGAGAACTTCACCTTTGCTTGCCAATGAACTTGAGAAGTGTGCCTATACTAATCCGTTGTATGAGAGCCACTTCAATGAAAATGGTGAATTGTATCAAACTAGAGTGGAGTGCGAGTTTGGACCTCCATGGATTGGAATATCTAACTCTATAGATAATCCGTTGTTTGAGATCTCCCTTGGGAGTTTGTCTAATGATGAGGGTTGTCTTGAGAGAGTATTTGGAGGTGAGGAGGTACCTCTTGGTGTGTGTAGGAATGCTCTTAAGAAGGGAGTGGAGTATTTGATGTTAGTTGTCGCTTGAACTATCTTACTTACTCCCTTCCATATGTTGAGCGCACCTTGAGTGTTGAGCATGCCAAGGCCGATGTGTCACTTTGTGATAAAATTGATTTGAAGGCTTGGTGTGTTGGTCATGGGCTTAGGGGTCGTGGGAAATTTAATTGCCACATGCATATCCTTGATCTCTTTGCTAGTTTTGACGATGAGTGCTTGTTCTTGTCGAGCCAAGACTATGTCGTCTCCTTTGGGGACATACGCTTTTTAATTGGGATTGATGCTTGGCTCTATCACAAGAGTGTGTTTTCCACACCACTTGCACTTATTCTTGTTAAGCTAACCTACTTGTGAAGTAGGAAGTTTTGGTTGTGCTTGTTTTGATTGTAGGTTTTGATGGTTCGATTTCGAGGACGAAATCCTTTCAAGAAGGGGAGGATGATGCAATATAAAATGGCCTCAACGACAACCATCAAAAGCCATGCTCGAGAGCACAACGGATACGAGTCAAGGCCTCCGGAAACATCTTGAAGATCATGCATTGGAGCGCCAAGGATGGGGGAAAACAGGGCAGGAAACTGAGCAGCCCAAAACAGGGCAAAACAGGGGAGCAAACTGGGAGCTCACTGCCTAAGGAAGAACTTTTGTTCTTCGCGATCGCGACAGCTTCTCACGCGATCGCGAAGAGTATTGGAGTGGCCTGCGCGACAGCGCACCATTGCACGCGAAGGCGAAGCTGAGGATGCTGGAGATCGTGAGGATGCTAAAGACCTGCGCGATCGCGAGACCTTGGCGCGATCGCGATGCCTAGAGTTGATGTCTGCGCGATCGCGAGCCACCCTGGCGCGATCGCGATGAAGAGATGTTGATCAGCGAACCAGAATCAGCTGCAGGGCCATTTTTGTCCATTTTCAGTGTAAATGTATATATAGCATATTTTGCTCCTCATTTCATTAGTTTAGTCTTGACATTGAATAGAGAGAAGAGAGAATTAGAGAAGAGGCCGAGCCCTTCTAGTCCGAAGCCCGAGGCTTCATGTATCTCGTTAACTTGGAACCTATGGCGATCGACACCTAGTTGAGTCCATTGTAAGGTTCGAGTTTCACTTTCTCCCTTTTGGATTATTAATTCATGTCTTGAATTTATTAATCCGTTCTTTCTTCTCGTTTCTTGACTCCCCAATCCTTGTTTCCCCGATATCATTGATATCACCTATCGTGTTATTTATCGCTTCCGCCTTGTTTGTGTCGTTATTAGCTTCCGCGTATTTTGGGTTGCATCACATAGGTTCAAAGTCTAATCACCACAGTCCTGGAATCAACTTAAAAGAGTCCAGATCCTGACTCTCTCAAGCCTCAAAGAGTACTAAGTCATAGCTTGGCCAGTTAGGGTATTCTAAGTAACCTGCAAACAGTAAATTAACTAGGGAAAGGGGAAAGGGAAAGACCTGGGACAAAGAGAGGTCTGCCAGAAGCAGGTGCAGTCAAGTGCACCTTTTGTAAGGTTACAGAAGTGCAGGGTACAGACAAGTGATCTAAAGGAGTAAGGAATGAGGCAAGATCATGTTAAGAGAGCATACACACACACACAGATATCATAATTAGTCAGATTTTGAGCAACAACCTCACTATTTAGATTATATCCCTTTAGTAATCACAGACAAATTTACCAAAAGGCATAGGTTTCTTTAAGATTATAAGTACACCCAGAACTCAAAGCAAGTCCAAACAAATAAATAGTCTAAAGGAAACAGGAATAGGATAAGCATATGCAGACATACATAGATGTAACAGACAGTAGTGAGTGAAAGATTACCTTTTGAAAACTTGTGAAATCAAAGTGAATACAGACATAAAAAAGAAGAGCAGGATCAACACTTTCCCAGACAGTGATGACTCCCTCAGGAAAACAAGTGTATCCAGAAGGATTAAAGGTGAAGAAACTATGCAGAATTTTACTAAGTGTGCTAGTGTTTGTTTCTGAGCTCTTGTGTTCCAGAAACTTTTTTTTTTGTTGAAAAAAACCAGTTTAAATAGGTGTGAGAGGTGGTTCTGATTCTAACGGGTAAAATAAACAAAGAAGGCAAAGAAATATTATTTCCATAATTAGGAAAATAGCCTGGTATCTTTCCCATATATAGACTAATCAGAAATCCCCAAATTAAGGTAAATTGAACCCCCCAATCACTAGGATTCCTGTCTTTTGAATACAATGGGGTCTAGGTTCAAAAATCAGTCGAGGAAGCATATTCCAAGCTTGAAAATATCATGATCATCTTCTCAAATTTTCCACAGATTCTCAAATTAGTTATAATCATTCCCCAATCAAATATTAATCAAGGATTTCAAATCAAGTCAAACAAGACCCTTTGATTATGCCAGTCAAGCTATCATTCTAATCTTAAACATTTAATCACAGAAATCATGCCTTTTGTCAAAATCAGGAACAAATATACTAGGAGTATGTGTGACCAGAACTCTTTTGCACTTAGGAATTTAACAGTGATGGCCTAAGGCCTAAACGATGAGCATATTTACATAGACATACGAGATTTCAAGAAAATATTCAGCTTTAATCAGTGAATTAACAAGAACAATAAACACGTGGTATTGACTAGTTAATTAGCAAATAACACATGACACATTATTAACTACGAAATATTAGACAAGCTAGGCATGAATTCACATAAACCCGAAATGTCAAAAGGAAGAAAGAAAATTACCCATTTTAGGTTTGGAATCGGGTTCGAATTGACCCGATTCCAGTCAAGCATAGGGTTTTACCCTTTCCTTACACTGGTATCAAACCATTTTAGCGAATCGAATCACCGGCGTACCTTTTTCGGCGACAGAAACCTCACCGACGAGAGGTCAATTTTGACCTCCGTCAAAACTACCAAATAGTTCCCAGGTTTTGTAGCGGACAACAAGGGGAACTCAACGGTGCCATTTTCCCTAAATTTCTCCGGTCACAATGGCCGGAAAGTTTGATCGTCAGTGATGGAAATTGAAGTCGCCAAGAGAGGAGAGAGAGAGAGTCGGGCCGAGGGGCGTGGGAAAATGAGAAGAGGGGAAAGGTTTTTGGGGTGTAGAAACAAAAGAAATTAAACTTGGACCGTCGGATCGCCTACGTGGATGATCAGGATCGATCCACGTAGGCGTGACGTGAAAAATAATAGCTGATGTGTGTGCCTTGTGTATATATGCGTGTATATATGTATAGATGTTATATAAATGGGTATAAAATAGGTATAAAATAGTATAAAATGGATTTAAAATGATATAAAAATTATAGGAAAATTAGAAAATTAATTTTAAAATGTTGAGAAGGCTAAAATGTCTAAAAATTATAATTTTGAGGCTTAAAACAATTTTGGATCTTTTTTCCAAAAGTAGGAGTAATTGTAGAAAAATTGTAAAATAGCTATGGTTTGAGATGATACTTTTGAAAATGGCTTCAATTGCCAGGCCAGTATGAGAAGATAATTTGAAAATAATAGACGAGGTAGAAATGGACACACAGGCGTGTGTAAATTTGAGAACTACTGATTTTGAAAATAGGAGGGACAAAATTGGGTGTCAACAGTAGGATTTCAACTTTACTATTTGAAAGACTCACTTGGTTATAAGACTTCCTTCTTACTAACCTAGAACTAACTCTAGTCCTATAGTGATGCCTTTCACAATCAGTGAAATTTCTCCAAGTACCAGACTTGAATGATGTGTACTCTTACAGAACTTCGATGAAAGTAAATAGTACAACTCAATAGATCCTACTACAGATGAACTAAGACTGAGAACAACAAAACTCAACCTAAGGAATAGGTTCTTCACTTAGTTCCTGTAGCTTAACGACTGCTCAAATACAATTTAGAATTACTTCAATGCTATAGCTCTAAACTCTCTGTATTTGTGCGTGGCTTCAACATCTGAAATACTTCTCATTTTATAGACTTGGAATCTTGAGAAGTCTTGTGCAAATAGAACTCCAAATGCCTTCCAGTGTTTGAGTCCGAATTGAACTCCTTGCTTGGTAAGTTGAGTAAATGTGAGCAAGATCCATTGGATGATCTTGGTGTAAAGAAGCTTTAAACTATATCCACTTGGTTAGAGGGTTAGGGGGAAGTTAGTGATCTAGTATTTTCCCATATTGTTAATTTTACCTTGTTATTACTCTTATTTCACAATAGTTTTAATTCTACTTAAATTTTAGGATTAACATACTACACTCATAGAACTCAAGTTAAATTGGACTATTTCAAGTCGCACGCTAGTCCCTGTGTTCGATTCCTACAATTGACTAGGGTAATTGTGAGCCCTCATCCTTAACCGGAGTGTGTAACAATTTGGCGCTGTTGCCGGGGACTTCGGTAGACAAATTAGTTGAATTAGTTTAAGTTCGTGTTGTTAGTTAGCTTAATCGAAGCACCTTTCACTTTTGGTTTTGGTTTTATTTGACTTTGTAGGTGTTGATTGAAAATGCCGCCAAGAGTAGCAAATCCACCTAACCAAGTGGGATGTGTGGTTAACCCCTAAGGAGATGACCCACCACCACCTCCTCATCAATCGATCAATGAAAATGAGGAGGAAGACAATATTGAAATACTTGGTGGAGAGCAAGTAGATGGAGCACAACCGAATGCTCAAGCTCAAGGAGGTCTGAGGGCTAGAAGAAATGCAAGAAGGGAGCAAGCTAATTATGATGATTTTTGTGGAGCCATTGTGCCTCCACCCATTAGAGCCACGACCAACTTCCAAATGCCATCTGCCGCTATGAATTCACTTGACAATCGAGGGTTGTTTGGAGGAGAAGAAGAGGTGAATCACAATAAACACCTCCAAACTTTCCTTAAAATATGCACTCTTAACAAGCATGCCAGTGTGACCGATGAGGCTTTTCACCTTAGGCTTTTCCCATTCTATCTAAAAGGGAAAGCTAAGGCTTGGTTGGATAGATTGCCAAAGAGGAGTGTTCACACTTGGGATGAGTTGGTGAAGGTTTTTCTAGATAAGTATTTCCCTCCGGGTAAATTTGTGGACTTGAGAGATGATATCTACTATTTCCAACAACAAGTAGGTGAGCCATTGCACAAAGCATGTGATAGATTTCTCAAGCTCATTCATTCTTGCCCCGGTTATGGTTTTCTGGATAGAGTTCTATTGAAGATTTTCTATAGAGGTCTTGATGACAACAATCAAACAACCATAAATCATGTTGCTCAAGGAGGCTTAATGGAGGGTACTTTTTAACAAGCAACCGACTTCATCAACAAGGCCACAAAGCAATCAAGAGCATGTAATTCAAGAGTAAGGAGACTGGGTACATATGATCCCAACAATGACATAATGGCAAAAGCAATTGAATCTCAAGAAAAAAGAATCTAAACTCGTTACAACGGTTGAGTTGTTTGCAAAGAAACAATTGAAAACAAACCAAGAGCCCGCAAAGCAAGTGAATGCTATTGATATTCCTCCTAAAGAAGTTCACCATGGTGCCAACCCTTTTTATCAACCCTATCTTATGGGTTATGCTCCACGGGGATATGTTCCTACGAGGTTTGTGCTTCAAGGACAAGAAGGGCAGATGAAACCCCAAGGTGGCCAATAGCAAGATGAGGAGGCCAATTATGTTAATGCTTATCAAGGTCAAAGACCTCTATATAATCAATAAGGTTATCAAGCTCAAAGTCAGTGGAAGCTTTACAATTAGTGGGCAACACTCATAAGTGGAATGGTACTAATCAAGGGAGAGAACCAAATGACAATCAAAGAGGTTCTCATGAATCTCAACAAAATTCAAGCAATCATAAGAACTCAAGTTGGAAGGAATGATGGAGAAGATGTGAAAACTCCAAGAAGACAATTTGGGTGAGATAAAAGATATCAAGCAAACCGTGCAATCACATTAGACTTCTATCAAGTCGCTTAATTCCAATATAGCCAATTGTTTTATCAAGTGAATCAAAGACAACATGAAGCATTTCCGAGTGATATGGTAGTAAATCTTAAGAGGAATGAAAAAGATCAAGTAGTGGCCATCATAACTAGAAGTGGAAAGACTTGGGATGATCCTAAAATGGTAGGTGATGATAGTCAGATGGAGCTTGAAGAGGGTGTACAAGAAGAGGAGATAGAGTGATGAAGTAGAAGATGGGGATGAAATGCATGAAGCGATGTAGCCCTAAAATGTCCAAGAACAAGAAAGTCCTCTTGAAGAGGAAACTCCACTACCAAAACCCACTACTATCCAAAAATCCACCAAACAACCTCCACCACCTAAAGAAGCCATTCCTACCAAGCCCACTATTCCAAAGCCTACTCCCCCATTTCCTCAAAGAAATGAAAGGTTGAGAAGAGCCGATCATGCCAAGAAGGTTTGGGAGAAAATTTCTTCTACTTCTATCAACTTACCTTTGGTTGATGCTTTAGGGAAAATGCTGAATGCAAATTTGTGAATGATTTGGTGACAAAGAAGAGGTTCTCGGAATTTGAAACCGTCAAGGTCACTCGTCAATATAGTGCAATTATGTCTCATGTGATACCAGTAAAAATGGAAGATTTCGGTGCATTCACTATGCCATGTACTATTAGGGGAAGACACTTTAAGAAATCATTATGTGATTTGGGGGCAAGCATCAATCTCATGCCCTATGCTGTTTACAAGACATTGGGTGGGAAAGAACCAAGACCGACCTCAATAAATCTTCAAATGGCCGATCGTTCTGTGAAAAAAGTCGATTGGGATGGTTAACAATTTGTTTGTGAAGGTAGATAGTTTTATCTTCCCGATGGATTTTTTTTTATCTTGGATTGCGCCGTAGATTATGACATGTCAATTCTTCTTGGGAGACCATTTTTGGCCACCGAAAGAGCATTGTGTGATATGGAGAAGGGGGAGTTAACATTTAGATTCAATGGTGAGAAGGTGGTGTTTCATATTTACAAGTCAATGAGGCAACTGATTGAAGATGCATCATGTTCTTATGTTGATGTAGTCGTAGATACCTTGGTAGAAAAGGAGAGCTTAACAAGGGAATTTGATGCCTTGGAATCCGTGTTATAGAAAATGGATGTTGATGATGAAGAAAGTGTCAAGCAATGTGTCTTAGCATTGGAAGGGTTCGGTACTAAGACCTATTCTCCAAAGAAACTTTCCCTTGATCTTGAATGCCGAAAGGTTCCACCAACTAAACCCTCTATTGAAGAACCCCCCGCTCTTGAACTCAAAGTTTTTCCAAGTCACTTGAGATATGCCTACCTTGGTCCTAACTCCACTCTATCTATTTCATCCCATTTGATCCAATCTCAAGAAGATAAGCTTTTAAAAGTTGTGAGAAAGAGAATTCGGGCCATTGCTTGGACTCTAGCCGACATTAGAGGCATTTGAAGAAGGCAGCAAACCTTCAGTTGAGCATCAAAGGCAATTAAATCCGGCTTGTTAAAAAGGAGATCATCAAATGGTTGGATGTGAGTGTTGTTGAGCCCTTGTCCGATAGTGAATGGGTATCACGGGTCCAATATGTGCCCAAAAAGGGAGGAATAACAGTTGTGCATAGCGAGAAGGGAGAAGCTATTTCCACTAGGACCATGTCCGGGTGGAGAGTTTGGTGGACTATCGCAAGCTCAACAAAGTTATAAGGAAAGATCAATTTCCCATTCCGTTCATTGATCAAATGTTGGATAGGTTGTCCGGGAAAGTTTATTATTATTTCCTTGATGGGTACTCCGGGTATAACCAAATATATATTGAAGCGGAAGATCAAGAGAAAACCACCTTCAGTTGTCCTTATGGGACATTTTCTTTTAAGAAGATGCCCTTTGGTCTTTGAAATGCACCCGCCACATTCCAAAGGAGCATGCTTGCTTTATTCCATGATATGGTGAAAAAACTTATTGGAAGTGTTTATGAATGACTTTTTCGTGGTTGGTGATTTGTTTGATGATTATTTACACAACCTTGATTTGGTACTTGAAACATGTGAAGAAATAAAGTTGGTGCTTAATTGGGAAAAATGCCACTTTTTAGTGGAAGAAGGAATTGTTTTGGGACACAATATGTCCAAGCATGAGATAGATGTAGATCAAGCTAAAATAGATGTGATCTCCAAGCTTCCACCTCTTACCACCGTTAAAGGAGTGAGAAGTTTCCTTGGTCATGCGAGTTTTTATAGAAGATTAATCAAGGAATTTTCAAAGATTGCACATCCCTTATGCAAGTTACTTGAGAAAGAAGCTAAATTTATGTTTGATGATGATTGCCTCAAGGCATTTGAAGAATTGAGAAGAAGGCTTACTACCGTGCCAATCATTATAAGTCCCAGTTGGGAATTGCCATTTGAATTGATGTGCAATGCAAGTGATGTGGCTCTTGATTCCGTGTTAGGTCAAAGGATTTAAAAGATTTTTCATCCTATTTACTATGCTAGTAAAATCATGAATGGTGCCAAATTAAACTACACGGTCATTGAGAAAGAATTTTTAGCAGTGGTATTTGCATTTGAGAAATTTCGTGCTTATCTGATGGGGTCTAAGGTGGTTGTCCATACCAACTGCTCGGCCATTCTTTATTTGATGAATAAGAAGGACTCTAAACCTCGTTTGATCTGGTGGATATTATTGCTTCAAGAGTTTGATGTTGAGGTGAAGGAGAGAAAAGGCACCGAGAATCAAGTGGCGGACCACTTGTCAAGATTGGAAGAAGGGGGAAGACCTCGTGAAGATGGTGAAATTGATGATTGTTTTCCGGATGAAAGAGTAATTTCGGTAGCCTTGGAGAAAATACCATGGTATGAAGAGATTGCCAATTTTGTGGTTTGTGGAGATTTTCCCGATGATTATTCATACAATCAAAGAAAGAAGCTCATGAAGGATGCTCATCATTATTATTGGGACGAACCTTATTTGTTTAGAATTTATATGGATGGGATGATTCGGAGATGTGTTCCAGATGTTGAGCAATGGGAGATTATAAATGGATGTCATTCTTCATCATATGGTGGGCATCATGGTGGCATTAAGACAGCCTCAAAGATCTTGGAGTATGGATTCTATTGGCCTACCATCAATAAGGATACTCATGGATTCGTGAAGGGTGTGATAGGTGCCAAAGAGCCGAGGGAGCGTAAAGGAAACATGAAATGCCTCAAAATCCTATCATGGAGGTTGAGTTGTTTAATGTATGGGGTATTAATTTTATGGATCCATTCGTAAGCTCCAGTGTAATGAAGTACATTTTGGTGGCCGTTGACTATGTATCCAAGTGGGTGGAAGTGGTAACTTTACCAAACAATGAAGGAAGAAGTGTCACGGCATTCTTGAAAAAAAACATATTCACTCGATTTGGCACTTCTAGAGCCATTATTACTGATGGTGGCTCTTATTTTTGCAACAAGGCATTTGACTCGCTCCTTGAAAAGTATGGAGTCAAGCATATAGTTGCAACTCCTTATCATCCACAAACTAGTGGACAAGTTGAAGTATCCAACCGAGAAATCAAGCAAATTTTGGCGAAGACCGTGAAAGCAAACCGGAAGGATTGAGCTATGAAATTGTATGATGCACTTTGGGTTTATAGGACGGCTTACAAAACTCCAATAGATATGTATCCTTATAAATTGGTGTTTGGTAAGGCTTGTCATCACCCGATCGAGCTTGAGTATAAGGCATTATGGGCTTTGAAAAAGTTGTATTTGGATTGAGAGTTAGCTTCAAAATCTAGAATGGATGCATTGAATGAGCTTGATGAAATGAGGTTCAATGTATATGAAAATGCCTTGTTGTACAAGGAAAGAATGAAGATTGTGCATGATAAGAAGATATGGAGCCAAGAATTCAAAGTGAGAGATCTTGTGTTGTTGTTTAATTCGCATCTTCAATTATTTTCGGGAAAGTTGAAGATGAAATGGACTGGCCCATTCAAAGTTGTTGGTGTTTCTCCCTATGGTGCCCTTGATTTGGAAGGAGATGATGGTATAAGTTTTAGAGTAAATAGGCGCCGGATGAAGCATTACTTGGGAGTTATGGAAGGCACCAAAATAATGGCCTTGGTCGTTTTGATTGATCCTTTAGCTAATGGGTCGAAGTCGTGCCACGACGTCAACTAAGGCGCTTCTTGGGAGGCAACCCAAGGTTTTTATATAACTAGTTTTTGTTATGTAGGTGCCAAGGATGAGTTTCATCTGGGACAAGAAGGAGCCAAAAATTTGACATTACAGGTAATAGGGAGGCCGCCCCTTGCTTAGGCAGCCGCCCTTTGGTGAATGATGATAGCTGAGGGAATGGAAATGTTGAGAGGAGCCAAGAGTATACGGTCGCCTTTTAAAACGGGCGACCACCTATTTTTCCAAATCAAAATTTTTTCGAAGTATGGAATGTGAGGCTCTCTGGACTTTCCTCGCCCTTTTTGGCCGCACATGCAGAATAAGAGGCTTTTTTCAGAACGGAGGCTGCCCTTTCAAGAAGCGGCCACCCCTTCTGCTTTAGCCTAAAAAATTTGGCTAAGTGCCGAAAATGGAGCTCTCTGGACTTTGAGCGCCC
Source organism: Petunia x hybrida (assembly GCA_037355625.1). Taxonomy (NCBI): domain Eukaryota; kingdom Viridiplantae; phylum Streptophyta; class Magnoliopsida; order Solanales; family Solanaceae; genus Petunia; species Petunia x hybrida. The sequence goes on along the minus strand of JBBBVM010001054.1, from coordinate 1,453,857 downwards.
TTTTTTGAGCGCATGTGCAGTGTAGGCCGCATAATTTCTAGTTGAAATGGGTGGAGCCCAATGTGCGGTCGCCCATCTATCAGGCAACCACCCTTTCTACTTCAAGAAAGCATGGCTAAAGGCTAGTGCAAAGGCGACCACCCTTGTAAGAGGCGGGCGCCCATTTCGTAACGGTTATTGGGTAAGCGGGGGGTATAAAAGGAACCCTAGGGGCACCTCTTCACCCCTTCGCACTATTCCTACCCGAAACCCTAACCGCCAGCTACCTCTATTTTTTTCGATTGTCGGACCCTTTCACCCTACTCAATCAACAACAAATCACTCACTCCCCTCACTGCATACTTCATCTGGTAAGCCCTTTCACTTCAACTTTGTTTTTAATTCCTTAGTTAAATTTAACATTCTAGGAGTAGGATTAAATGTAGATTATAAAACTTGAAAAAAATGAAAATATTTGGCTTAGGATAGTTAGGGGAAGGGTTTGCGTATCTGTTTATCAACTTGAGTTCTTGATGTTTGAGAGCGTTTTGAGTTGTGAGCCTTGTTGTGCTATATTGTTTAAATTTTAGGGAATCACGCCCTTTATCTATGTTGCTGACGCAGAAAGGCTCTTCCCTTTAATGGGCAGTCACCCTCTCTTCGTGTCTTTGAATTATTGATGGTTCAAAAACGTGAGGTCGCCCTTCTATTTGGTGACCGCCCTTTCATAAGGCCCCAACTTTGAAAATTGGTGATAAGACGGAGGCCGCACCTTGTGTCTCAGCTGACCATCTCTCCAAGGAGAGAGTGCCTAAGAGCAGGCGGATGCCCTTTTCCCAAAACAAAATTTTATTCTAAGTATGGAAATGGCACCTCTCTGAAGTTTGGGCGCCCTTTTTGGCCGTCCTTACTGAGTAGGTCGCCTTTGTCTTCAAGAATTAGCAAGGGTTGTATTTGGAGGCCGCCTCTTGTTTGGGCGGCCGCTCTTCTGAACTTGCCAAAAATTTGGCTAAGTACAAAAATGAACCTTCTTAAGACTTTGGGCACCCTTTCAGGTCGCCCTTGCAGTGTCCGTCGCCCTTTGTCAAAGATGAGGCCGCCCCATTCATGAGGCGGCCGCCCTTTTGAAATAATTAAAATTTTTTCTAAGTGTCGGAAAGCAAGTCCTCAGGACTTTCTCCACCCTTTTTCTCTGCCCTTGTAGTGTAGGCCGCCCTTTGTCCCAAACACTGAAAAATTTCTAAGTGTTGGACCAAGAGGCTGCTGCCCCTTACACATGCCCACGCCATTTTTACCTGTTTTCTGAAACATGATTGAATTTCATTCTTATTCAGTGCCTATCACTTTAGGCCACTTCTAACATGTTTACTCTTTGCTTAAACAGGATTAAATGGCAAGATCAAGATGTGCTAATTCACAAAGGGTAGGAAGAGGATCCACCAACCAAACTCCTACTTTGGGAAGAGGAACTGGGAAGCCCTTTCAAAAAAGGGCAGAGTTAAAGTGGGCAGAGGTGCAGGAGTAGTGGTGACTCCACCTGTTTCACCCACTGTCTCCAAAGATGGGGATTCTGATGATACTCCCCTAGCTCACAGAAAAAGAACTAGGGAAGTGAGAGCAAAGAAAAGACCTGATCAGGAAGAAGAATAAGCACAAAGCTCAGGGCATGAGGCCTAAAGCATTTTCTCTTCCTCTTCCTCCCAAGCAGATGAAGGGAATAACTCTGTAAATAGTGACGACAGTGAAGCTAGTGAAGACTAGACAGCTGAAGAGGAAGAATTCTAAGAGGAGCAGCCATTACCTTCTCCTCCATCTAATATGCCAGTGGCAGTGGTCAGTGCCAGACCCCCTTGCCACCAAATTGCTGACATAGACAAGTTCAACAAAGAGTTCCTAATGCAAATCCTGAACAGAGGATGGCAAGACTGGTTGACTGATGACCTTCCATTTGGAAATGAGACACTGATCAGGCAGTTTTATGCTAATATGGGGAGAACTGCACCAGACAAGTTTGAAGTGTTGCTCAGAGGGCAACAAGTGGACTTAGTCCACAAGCTCTTAATAAGTTCTTAGGGTTGCCCCACATGACTCCTACATTCTGGTAGGAATGGAAAGACAAAAGTGAGCAAGATCTCAAGCCTATGTTTGCAAACACCATTGCTGCTGAGGAAACTCCTGCCTGGATGAAAAATGGAGAAAATATTCAAAGATCCATATTGATGTTTAAGGCAAGGGGATGCAGTCCATCATATGCTCAAGGCTTATTTCATCCACAAATGACAACAAGTGCACACTAGATAGGGGAGTCCTGATTGGGAAGTCTGTCAATGTAGGCATGGTTATGAATGATAGCATTTGGACAGCTGCAAAAAGAAATTCCACAAATTTGCCTTTTCCAAATACATTGAATACTTTCGATCATTGAAGATCAAAAAGTATGAAATAGATAAGCCAATTGAGCCAATCCGGAGATGGAGTCTGTATGATGTGCAGAGCATAGACAACCCAAAGAAGCCTAGTGCAAAGTTCTAGGAAAAATAACAAGCACTTCACAAACAGTGCCTCCAGGTTCCATTCCATCCACCTCCACAGGTACATCTGATCCTTCTCCTTCTACTACCGCACCTCCTTGCCCTCCAGTCACATTGACCCTAGAAGAAATGATTGACATCCACATGTGGGTGAAAACTGTAGACATGAAGGTGGGACAAATTAAGTACTAGTTTGAGAGGGGTCACAAGCCCTCCAAAGGTGATACTTTAACCCCTGAGTCTACTGTTTTCTTTGAGGAAGTGAAAATAATGAATGAAACTCTGAAGAAGATGTTAGAAGAAATGAAGACCCAGGGAGAGACCTTGAAAAGCTTAGATTCCAGGGTGAAGACAATAGAGGATGATTAGGCCGAGCTACAAAAGAAAGTAAATAACTTCATGACACTGCCCCCACTCATTCTGAAAAGCCTGAGAGTAGTAGGAAAAGAAGAAGAAAAGAGAAAGCTAAGGAGAATACTCCCACAGAGCCTACTGATGGGCTTACAGCAGAAGAGGCATATTTGCGCAGACAGGCTATGCTGGATGGAGCTGTTGATGATGGTTAGGAGTCTGCTGACATACCCATGCACACTTGCCCTCCCTATCATGGGCCAGAGGATGTGGAGATCCAGATTGCTACTGAGAGGTCATTGGAGACTGCTGCTGAGGAGCAAGAGAGAAGAGAGGCACCACCACTGCAGCCTTCACTACCTGAGGTGGAAGGCAAGGGAAAGAGCATCGTTGATGGTTGATCAGGGAGTCCTCTCTTATCCCCCCCCCCCCTCTTATGCTTATTTTTCTACTTACTTCGCATTAGGGACGATGCGAGAGTTTTAGTTGGGGGAGGGGATTCAAATTAATTCATTTGTGATGTATCTTGATAGTTTTGATACTTTGATGTTTCTGTGTTTGAATGACTTAGATGTTATGATTGAATTTGAATCCCTATTTTTGGCTTGTATATAGTGCATGTTACTTTCCTTATTATATATTTAGTTAAGTTCCTAATTTTTTTTAATTTTAAATAAGCTTTCGGTTTTCTTTACTTGGTTCTTTCCAGAAGTAGTTGTTTGAACCAAGTAGTGTACATAGTAGATTTTATGAAATTGCCTTGTGGTTGTTTTTGGAAGTCTAATAAAGTACCAATATCTAATTTGAATCTTATGGTATGAGACAAGTTGTGGAGTGTCCACTTTATGAGTCTTTGGTCTTAGTGATGACTCTAGGTTCATGTGTTGCTTTGGAGTCATTGACGTGGTTCCTAGTAGAACATTAAGACTTTACAAGTAAGAACCTTGTTGAGAGTTGAGTTTTTGGTCTTGAAGTGACCCACTTGCGTATGTGTGAGGATGGATGGTGGTTTCACATGTTTGAGTTGAAGTCTAGAACTTGCCCGGCTTGTGCTCAAGGCGAAATTTGAGTTGTGCTGAAATTGAAAATGATCTTAGGCTTTCTTTGGAACCCTTTTTGAGCCTCTTCATATACCCTTACTCTAAAAATATCACTAGTAATCCCTTTTGAGCTTATTAGCCTTTCATTTGGTAACTCGGTTTGTGAGTAATCCACTGGTGGTTGTGTAAATTTCCCTTTTCAAGTAAGAATTCTAGAATAAGGCAAAAGCCTAAGTTTGGGGGAATCTATTGGATATGTCATGTGCTAGGAAGCCTAGTGAGATGCTAGGTAAAAAAAAATACATATATACATACATATATATATAATATATATATATATAGATATATATATATATATATATATATATATATATATATATATATATATATATATATATATATATATATATATATATATATATATATATATATATATATATATATATATATATATATATATATAGACACACGCACACACAAATATATATATATATAGACACACACACACACACACACACACAAAAAAGCTTGTGAAAAATCCAAAAAGAGAAACAAAGTGAAAAGAAATAGTCCCCCTAGTTTGTTGTGTAAATATAAGGGGTGGACTAGGAGAATAAAACGCATTAGGCTTCCACAAATTTGAAAAATGAAAAAAAAAAGAAGGAACAAGTAGAAAATAAAGGAAAGGGAATAGAGAAAAAAGGTTAAAGGAGGTGAAAGAAGGATGGTTTTAAATGATTATGTGTTGGTAAGGTAGTTGGTAGCCACTATATTCCTAAATTATCACACGTAGCCCCAAGCCTTCATTACAAGCCTAATCAAGTCCTAGTTGATCCAATCTTTGGTACTTCTCCATTAGTGGAAAGTCACAATATGGGCAAGCCTATTGTTCTTTGACTCAACTCGTGAACATTCTTTGTAATGTGAGTGCTTAATTGTTTGAGTCCTTAGTTTGAATTTGATTGTGAGATAAGGACTACAATTTATAAGGTGAGGAATACAAGTGGTGGTATGAGAGCTTGGCTTTAAATGGGGTTTGATACCAAGTGAAGTTGGTTGATGAACCAAATCAACCAGTAGCGGATCCAAGATTTTAAGCTCATGGGTGCTTAACTTCCTTTATATTACCGTAATACCGTCTACATAACAAATTTGTTTAAAGACGATCATTAAACAAAAATACACTTCTAGTCTAAGTAATAAAAAAAGTTTTTGTCTGGCTTGAAAATCGAACACAAGCACCTAATTGAAGGGCCACAACTACGAACTGTTGCTGCTGAACCAAAAGCACCATGATTGCTTTTTGTGTAATGGGTGCTGGCTGAAGGTTTATAACAATACTAGATTATTTTGCATGTAAACTCTACAGTTTGCCGACTGAGTTAGTGGGTGCTTGAGCACCTTAATTTAGTATGTACGTCCGCCCCTGAAATCAACACTTGAAGCTCTATGTCATCCTTGGACCATTGTAAAACTTATGAAGTGGTTCACAACGTAACTTGTCAAGTGTTCATGAGTGTGAATGTGTGTTGGTGCCAAATGAGCTTAAAAGTTTTTAAAAAATTGAAAATATAACTTAGCTTCATTGTTTGTTAGTCTTGAAAGTGCGTCCCTACTCTTGGGTAGAGATTGGTTTGCTTGAGGACAAGCAAAGACTTATGTTTGGGGGAGTTGATGCGTGAGCATTTTGCTTACTTTAACTCGTTTAAACTTTTGTTTTTGAATCCAAAAGTGACCAATCTATAGGAAAATTTGATGCATTTTGCTTGGTTTCAGGCGTTAAACCCTACAAGGAAAGGAAGAAATCAAAAGAGCATGATTACCCAAAAAAAGTGATAAAATTCAAGAAGCTGCAGAAACACTGAAGAGGCGGCCGCCCATGCAAGGGGCGACAACCCCTTCTGGAGGTGCATACATACTGAGTATGCAATTGGGCACTGAAGAGGCCCCAACCTTTTGCTAGGAAGCTGAGAATCTGGAAGTCTTGTGAAGATGCAACCGCCCATGTAAAGGGCGGGCGCTTATGGCACTTTGCAAGGAGAAGTTGCTGAAGAAGAATCTGCACCGCCCATGCTAAGGGTGGTCGCCCATTACACTTTGTAAGAAGAAGCTGATGTGAAGAGGATGCGACCACATGTTGCTATGCTGTGCAGCCCTCTCTTGGAAAATAAGAAAAGGCGATCGCACAATAAAGTGCGGCCGCCCTCTCATATAAACCCAGAAAAGGGTGCCAGCCCATGTCTAAATAGGCGCCAGCCTTTCTGTTGATTCCGCACCAGGCCCTTCGGCAAAAGGGCCCCAGCTCAGCCTGAAAAAGGAGTTTCTGTAATAAATTTAGAAAACACTATTTATAGCTAGAATTAGGTTTTTGAGAGGATCTTAAATTTTGTATTACTTGAGAGGAAAGATAAGGACAAAACATGATTAACCCTTAGTCAAACTTTCCTGTATTATGAAAAACAACACCATTTTGTGTAAGAATCTTCATTATTCTACTATTTCAATGCATATTTCATTACTATCAAGTCTTAAATCAGTACTTAGTATGAGTAGCTAAATTATCCACTAGGGTGCTAACGATACCCTAGTCCAATAATCGAATGGGTATAGCATAATAAGCTTTTCAGCACCTAGGAATACCTCATTTCACTACCATTGATTACATTACAACAACTTGACATGTACAACTCAAGTTGAGCCCAACAAGTACTAGATTTGCACCGAGAGGGTAAATCTAGGAATTGGAAGAGTAGTTACGGGGGTACCGGGGGTAGGTGTATTGCATTTACCCCGGGTTAACGGGTTGAACACCGAGAGGGGGATACCTTACTTAGGATTAGTTTCTAGCGCTTAATGCATAAACTCTTAGTACCAAGAGGGCAAGAGTTGGTAGTCTCGATTCTCACCCAATAGGGGTGAGTTGAGTAAATGCGAACAAGATCCATTGGGTGACCTTGGTGTAAAGAAGTTTTAAACTATATCCACTTAGTTAGAGGGCTACAGGGAAGTTAGTGATATAGTATTTTTTCCATATTGTTAATTTTACCTTGCTATTACTCTTATTTCACAATAGTTTCAATTCTACTTAAATTTTAGGATTAACTTACTACACTCAGAGAACTCAAGTTAAATTCGACTATTTCAAGTCTCACGCTAGTCCCCTGTGTTCGATCCCTACAATTGACTAGGGTAATTGTGAGCCCTCATCCTTAACCAGAGCGTGTCAATGATCAATCAAGTATCATACAGTTTCATGGTATCAGATGTACATGCTTATTTCTTCTCCAATATTATCTTCTTTATCAAGATTCATGGCTTCCTCTACTTCATCGGTTTCCAACACTTCCTCTTCGTCAATTTCCACAACTTCATCTCCCATCTCTGCAGATAATTCTTCTTTCTCTCCTTCGCTTAACACAGCCATTTCAGTCTCCAACATTAAATACTTAATTCCTATCGTACTAGACTACACTAACTATATGTTATGGAGGGAATTCTTTCTGCCAGTTTTCAAAGGCCATGGTGTTTATGGCTTCATCGATAAAAGCTTTCCTTGTCCTTAATCTACAATTGTCAAAGAAGATGGTACTTCTATTCTTAATCCTGCCTTTCAACATTGGGTTCAACTTGATTCTATTTTCTTGTCTTAGATTCAAGCAACTATCTCCCAAAAAATACTTCAAGCCATTCTTTGTCCCAATAGGTCTCTTACTTTTAGAGAAGCTTGGCTCGAAATTGAGCGTCTGTTTTGTGACCAAGTTAGCTCTCGCACACTCCAACTTTTAAGGTTCAGTTTCATAACCTTAAAAAAGGTGAACTTTCGTTCAATAACTATGTGCATCGGCTTAAAACTATTGCAGATTCGCTAAACTCTATTGGTAATCCAATCTTAGAAACTGATTTAGTTCTTCAGATTTTATCTTGCCTTTCTCCTGATTGCATATTTGTTAGTACTTTTATTTCTACTAGAATTCAGTCATTTACAGAGACACGTTCTCTACTCTTTTTTCATGAGGCTCAATTAACTAATTTTTCTATCTCAAATCCTGACTTTTATGCCACAGCTCTTATTTCGAATAATATTTTACTTCTTACGGTCATGGTAAGCACAATAACAGTGGTCGAAACTTTAATGGTGGTCGGGGTAGAGGTCGTACTAATTCTGGTTTTCAAAAAACATTTCCTAAACCTTCTCAAAATTACTCGCCTTGTCCTTGTTCTCCGTCTATTCTCTAGCATGCTCCTTATTCCTTTTTTCCCTCTTCCCATATGCATGCTTCCATCACTACAAGAAAACAGGTAATTAGCTAGGGACCAAATTCCGAGCTAATCAGTAGAAAATCCTAGCTAACGTCATTTTAGCTAGGAAATATGTATTTTCTAGTTAAATCTGTAGCTAATTTATCATATTGGATTTGATTTCTCTAGCTACAATTGGTAGCTAACTGCATGTTCTCTTGTAGTGCATCCAGTGCCAACTTTATTTTCAACATAACCATTCAGACTCGTGGATGTTCCTCTCCTAATTAAAAGCATTTTCTCTGATCTTTGATCATCTTCAACTCATTCTTCTACCATGCCTAGTGATGAACTTATAGATACTGGTGCCTCATCTCATATAACCCAAAATCCTGGTAATGTATCCTCAATTCTCCCTTATAGGGGTACAGATTGAGTTATTGTATGCAATGGTACTCAACTGCCTATTTCCTACACTGGTCATCACTACTCCTTCTACTACTTTTTCTCTTAATAATGTTCTTATAGTTCCTAATCTTTCCAGTAATTTGTTAGGTGTTCATAAATTTACTTCTGATAATAATTGTTTAATTGAGTTTGATCCTTTTGGTTTCTCTGTTTAGGACCTCAAAGAGAATTCTTCTACGGTGAAATAGTCGAGGCCCTCTTTATTCATTGTCTTCCTTGTCCTCTGGTGATTATGCAGTTCATCAAGCTTTTGCAGCAATGCGACATTCCCCAAATTTTTGGCATCAAAATTAGGCCATCCAAAGTCTACCTTCTTTCTAGATTAGTTAGGATGGTAGCATTTATATAATTATGGCTTCATTAAATGTAAAAAAAATATGGTTTCATTTATATAGGAAAGTTTTAAAAATTATCCAGCCCACACTAAAATATTACCCGACTATGACCCAAGTTTTTCTTAAACATTCCTTACACAACCATATCATTGGTGTATAACGTATACTAAAACAAATCAAACTTGTATATCATTGGGGTAAACCATATACTAGAATAAAGTTTCTTGTGATTCTTTTAAACAATTAAATTATTATGTAATACTTGTCAACTTGGCAAGCACAATGAATTTTCTTTTATGCAATCTCAATCATTCACGACTTCTACATTGAGTTGATACATAGTGATATTTGGACATCTCGTATACTATCTTTTACAGGCTTTCATTGTTATATTCTTTTTCTTAATAATTTTTCAAACTTTGTATGAGTTTTTCCTTTAAAACACAAATAAGAAGCTTTTCTAAAATTTAAATCATTTGATTTTTATGTGTCAACTCAATTTTCTACAAAGATAAAAGCTTTAGCAATGTGAGGGGGTGCCGAATATGTAAAACTTCATACCTTCCGTGATTTTCTTGATGATAATGCCATTACTTTGCGTATCTCATGTTCATATACTCATCAACAGAATGGAAAAACTGAACGGATGCAACACACTATTACAAATATCATCCACACCCTTCTATATCAAGCCTCACTTCCTTTTAAATTTTGGGTTGAAGCTCTTCACACTACTGTTCATTGATTGAATATTCTTCCATCACATAAACATCATTTTAAGATTCCATTTGAAATTGTCTTACCAAGCCTGCTATGTATGATCATTTATGTGTATTTGGTTGCTCATGTTATCCTAATCTTAGTGATTATTCTTGTAAAAAAATTATATTTCTGTTCTAAATATTGTGTGTTTCTTAGTTATCCATCAAATTACAAAGGATTTTTAGGCATGTCTGATTTAATGAGGAGTCATTTCCATATCTTTCTTTACTGCAATCACTATCCTCGCCTACTGTTTCAAAATTTTTATTTAAGTCTCCAGCTAATTTTAACTCTGCTCTCTTATCTCTTGTAGATTTGTCTTGTCAAAATTCAAATTCTTTAATTCCTTTATCTAGTTCAGTTTCTTCACCTACTAGGACTCCAAATACATTATCTCATAAGCCTGTTTCTAGTGACATTCAATGGCTACCAACTTCTTCATCTCCAACTACTTTTGATAATTCTCCTTATCCACATGATATTGTTTCATCCCCTTCAAGTTTATCTCTAAATAAAAATCACTCATGCTCACGTGTAACTCCTCCTTAAGTCACAAGTCACAAGGGGCCGGAAGGACTTCTGGTCTATTAGAATCCCCTAGAGTAGTAGGGAAAATGAAATATATCCTTAGTTCATTTCATATATAACTAGCACTAGTCAATATCTAATATCACATATACATGTCTTTCTTCCATAACGTAAACCAAGCATTCATCTTAGATTCAATCCTATTCGAGAATCAAGCGTCGAAAGATCTAGAAGGGTTGGCTTATAGTTATTCAATGACAGATACCTCCCTCTCCTAACCGATCCTTTCTAAAATACTAAAAAAAAATCCCTTTTTTGTAAATTCTTTTGACCGTACCTTAAATTTTCAGTTCTAACCAAGAACAAAGCTACCTACATATCCTCGGACTAAGGAATTAGGTCAGTGTAGTTCCTCACGAGCGGTGGCTGGGACTACCGCTTTCAGACACGACAACGTAATACTTCTAGACTCACGAGGACTTACTCTAGATGCTACTAGACACACTGGGATGGCCACTAGATACTTCTAATACACTAGGACTGACACAAAATACTGCTAAACACACTTGGGACTGTTGCTGCTGGTTGCTGGTCGGTGGTTGCTAGTTGTTGCTGGGTGCTCTTTCCGGTTTTTTTCCGGTTTTTGCTCTATCTCTTCGTGTTTGTTTACAATTTGGATTTGGGCGTTGCGCCTAATCATTGCCTTTAAGTCAAAGCTACCAGGAGCAAACTTCAAAATCATTAGGAATCCAGAGGAACATATCGGTGACTATTTGACATGGCCAATTCTAGTACATTTAAACTTAAGCAATAGAAAGTTGTATTCCTTGCTGCCCCTTTTTCTGTCTTCTGTTTTTCCAAAATGATTTTAATTTCTCTTTGACTTCCCGTTAGTACAGTTAGTTCTGTTTTTTTCGCTTCCTTTGTTCTTTCCTCTGCTGGCGAATTGCTTAAAAATTTCTCTAATTTTTCTGGCTGCATTGTTTTTTGAGGCAGTAGAGTTTTTTACTGCAATGTGTATATGCCATCCCTCGTTTTTATGTATCTTCTACCCATAATACAATTATGAATCCTTCTACACATGCACTTCCAATAATTCTAAACCATATCATCAGGATATTATAGCTAGTTATCTTCCAGTATTTTCTCATATTCCTTTTTCCAATACTGCTAATTCTAATCCTGCTCCCTCCATAATTAATTCTCCTATTCCTCCTACAACACGTACTCCCCACACAACTGTTGCTCCTCCTAATCCTCATCATATGGTCACTCGTTCTAAAACAGGAAACCTTAAGACTCGGGTCCTTCCTTCACTCTTATCACATGAAATATCTATTCCACCCGAGCCGACTTCTTTCAAGGAAGCTAATAAGAATCTTAATTGGATAAAAGCTATGTCAGATGAATACAATGCCCTCATGTCCAATAACACCTGACAATTAGTATTGCCTGCTCCTAATGCTAATGTTATTGGGTGTCTCTATGTATACAAAGTTAAACAATGATCAGATGGTATGGTTGAACACTTTTAAGGCCCGTTTGGTAGCACAAGGATACAATAGACAACATGGACTAGACTATGATCAAACGTTTAGTCCTATTGTGAAAGCAGTCACCATTTGTACAATTCTTGCTCTAGATGACTCTAGAGGTTGGCTAGTTCATCAACTGAACGTTAAAAATGACTTCCTACATGGCACTCTTAATGAAGTAGTGTACATGAAACAACCTACTAGTTTTGTTCACCCAAACTTCCCTCATCATGTTTGTCGGTTCAACAAAGTTCTTTATGGCTGAAAAAGAGGTTCCTCGGGCATGGTTTAATTGTTTAACCACTTTTTTTTGCTTTGCATCGGTTTTAAAATAGTATGTACGATTGTTCTTTTTTTGTTTATAAAACTAAAAAGGACATTGCTATTTTGCATCTATATGTAGATGACATTCTTCTCACTGCTTCCTCTATTTTCTTACATCATTCTTAGATTTAAAAGCTTCAGTCTAAATTTTCTATGAATGATTTAGGACTTATCAATTATTTTCTTGGTGTGTGTAACATCTCGTGATGGTGGTTATTTTCTATTTCAGTCTAAATACATTCAGGATCTTTTTCGTCGGGCAAACCTTTTGTTTTCAAAGCCTATATCTAGAGTCTTGTTGGTGGGCTTCAATATCTCACTTTCACTCGTCGGAATACTGCGTTTGCAGGCAGTCAAGTGGCTCAATTCATACACTCCTTTTAGAAGTTCACCACTCAGTAGTAAAACACATATTATTTTATTTGAATGGACCACTTACTCATGGATTATTTATTCATGAACTCTTTATCATCTTACTTGTTATAGTGATGTAGATTGTGTGGGCAAAAATACGCCACCTATTATTACAAGAATACAAGTTCAGCAGGCGAGACTAGACTTGACTAACAAGTCATCGGGCACAGAGGATACACGTCTGCTCCTCAAGCTACGACCGCTCAACCGGCATGGGCATAAGATGCAAGGTATACACCCCGCCGTCTTAGAGTTTTTACAGTCTCCCAGTTAGGGTTTCGTATATACCACCGCCTTAAGTTTACAGGTCCACGGACATTATTATTCTTTATATTTTACCATAATTAGGACTGGATAAATCTCTATTATATATACCCCCTTACATTGTATTGTACATCAAGCGATTCACACAGAATCTGGCTATTCTCACGGAATAAAACTCTTTACTTTCTTATCTTTTACTTTTCTCTCGATTTTATTTGCTTTTCATGTGTATTTACTGTATTACTTGTGACCTTCTAACAAATTCAATTAATTTACCTCAACGGCTAAATTTAGGCCTAAACAGTTTGGCGCCCACCGTGGGGCCCAGGCAATTGTAGGGTTCTACGAAGAAAAAGGCCCAGACGACAACGACAACGTTCCAAAGAACACAACATAGTAGATGATTCCAAGATCCCAGTGATCCTAGCGGATAATTGAAGGATCCTTCAAAAGAACCAGTCCATGTAGCCAGTGATGGCGAAGATGAACAACCACACGGAGTTAATTCCGAGCTCAAAGATTTCCTTGTCGATCTCCTTAAGACCCTGTTGGAACGGGCAGAGCAAAACTCGGCCAATATGGTCGAAGGCATGACCCAGAAATTAGGAGCAATGTTTGTTGGATCGTCTCAGAGGCCAACATTTCTGCGAGGACCAGCACCCGTAAATGAGTCACCATTATCCGTTCCTAACTGCAGCCTCAACATGGATGCCGCCCCTGGAGGCTTGACAATAGTCAATAATCAAGATCTTAAAGGAACACATGTCATTTAGGACATCTTGAAGGAGATGAAGGCCATCCATGATCAGATTGGTAACATACCGGGTGCTCCACCACAGGTTACCACCGTGGATAAGCAAAAGTTGTACAAACATGCATAGATGGCAAGTGTTTCACTGGTTCGTGTACCAAAGTATTTCCACTTACCGGATAACCTTAAGTACAAAAGAACTACCGATCCGAACGAGCATATTGGTGCTTACTATACAACAATCAAAAGCAACAAGATTTCTGAAGAAGAAACTCAATCTGCTCTGGTGAAGAGGTTCGGCTCGACCTTAACTAAGGGTGCCCTTGCATGGTACACTCAGCTGCCAATGGGTTCAGTCGAGTCATTCACCTAGAGGAGGATTTATTCAAGAAGGCGCATTCCGGAGCCCGCAAGCGAGAGAAATGCATAGAAGATATCTTTGAGATTCGGCAAATTGATGATGAGGTTCTTAAAAACTACCTAGAGAGATTCCAGAGGGAATGCATGGAGCTCCCTCTAGTTCCCGACAACATTGTGGTAGTAGCTTTTGGAAAGAGTCTGAACTCTAGGGGTACATTAGCCATACGAGAATTGCAGTGGAGTCTTACTCAGCATCCGGTTACCACATGGAATGCCTTGCACCAAAGGTATACCGAAAAGCTCTATCTGGAACCTAAACAGTCCCAAGACCCTAACAGGGACACATGATGGAAGCGAACACACAGTTCATCTCTAGAGGAAGAGGGCGATAGAAGAAGAATAAAAGGAAGAATTCGGAATCAAGCAGGATCAAGAAAACAAGGCAACTCCCGAGAAGCCGGATCCCAGGAGAAAAACACAAATCCACGCAGTTTCAAAGACTTTGGGCTGCAGATCAACGCAGCGGAGCTGATTGCCAATCACTTTGGGAAACTAGGCTCTAGGGTGCGTTGGCCGCCTACTATCAAAGGTGCGACTAGGAGGACTTCTATGGATTTCTGCGATTTTCATAGAAGCAACGGCCACACCACAGTCGTCTGCAAAGCCCTGATGCTAAAAATTGAGCATTTATTGAAGGAATGGCATCTCAAGGACCTGATCGAAGAAGGAACGAGACGAGCAAGAGCGCCCGACCCTTAGGATAAGAGAAGCATCAACGCGATCTTCATGACGCCTGGGTCGATCGTAGCATGGGGAACAGAAACGCCAGAACTGCTTGCTAGTCCGATTGCGTTCAGCCTAGTAGAAGAGGAAGGGAAGCACCAGGAAGCACTTACAATCCCAATCAAGGTGCTTGACCTTCGGATTGGGCAAGCTTTGATTGATCCAGGGAGTGATGTTAACATTATCCAATGGGAGGTATTGCAAAAGATAGGCCAGCATCGCCTGGTGGTTCCAAGCTCATGCAGGATAACCAGCTTCAACAGCATCTGTGAAATACCAGTCGGGGAACTAGCTCTGTCGGTCCATATTCCGATCATGACGAGTGTAACACCTTTTATGGTACTGACATATGATCTCTCATATGATGCCATCGTTGGACGACCGTAGATACAAAGCATAAAGGGAGTACCCTCTAGACTCAACCCAGTCTTCAGATACCTGACCTCGCGCGGGATGAACGACTTACAGAGTGAGCGACCCTTGTCTGAAAACTACTATGCATTCGGTGAAAGCCTAAAAAAGACCCGATATAGTTGAAGTGAATATGATCAACGAAGATTTGTTGTGGGATGCATCCCTCGATCGAAATACCAGAATAGCGGTAGGAGAGCTAAAAGAGCGGGTATCGGAGATAATGCATATGATTCCCAAGGCTGAACAACTGCGGTATCAGCTCTCCGAGGTGTTGGTAAAACTTGAAGAACCAAAATTGCCGATATAATGATGTCAGGTATTAACACAAACAAAGGTACATCTCCTACAACTTCCGACGATAACTGAACCAGTTCAGGGAGAGCACTTGTTGTTGTAGTCACAATCTCGACAATAGCATGGAACGTTGTCCTTATGAGGGAAGATCATGGATAACAATTTCCCATAAAGTACGCCAGTAAGAGACTTCTATGGGCAGACCGACACCTCCTGTTACCAGTCCAGCTTGTGGAGGTCGTGATCATGGCAACGAAGAAGTTGATCCCATATTTTCTCAATCATACGGCCAGCGCAGTTTCCTCAGTACCACTGCGGGCCATTCTGTCTAAGTCTGGGATTTTGAAGAGGTTAGCGAAATGGGTCGAAGAGCTGGGAGGATACGATATCATTTATCAACCACGAGTAACCGCAGGTCACAAACCCTAGAAGGTTTCACTTTAGATTTTATTGAAGAATTAGCATCAAAGGCAGAGGACTCTTTAAAGAGTGTAGAGGCGATTAAGCCCGGACACTGGACAGTCGATACGGGTATATATCTCGAGGGGGAAGCGACTGACCTTGACTTATGGATCAAAACATCCATTGGGTGGGTCTTTTGGAAAGCTGCAAGATGCTCGAGTAACGAAGCAGAATATGAAGCCATAATTGGAGCTCTTGGCTTAGCCTACACATTGGGGGCCAGGGAGATTAGTCTCCATTGCGGCTCCCACCGGTGGTCGATCAAGTAAACCAGGTATTTTCTATAGAAGGCTTCTACACACTAGACTGGCAAGAAAAGATAAGGGCACTTCTAAAAAATTTTCAGAAAGAAGAGTTTGTTTATCGGGAGGAAGTCCTAGAAGACGGCGAAGAGGCTGAAGATACGGATATCAGCTTGGGCAGTCAGCTGAAATAGATTGAGTTAACCCCTGTGGACATGATGAACTTCGAATTTCCAAACATAGGATCCACTACGAGTTGGTGTGCTGCACTACGGGAGTACTTGGGCAAGGGAATACTCCGTAAAGACAAGGAAGAAAGTAGGTAGTTACGAAGACCAGCAGTTCACTATTGTTTTATTAACGGAGAACTATATCACCGAATGGTTAGTGGCCCACAAGTTACACACCAGGATCCAGCACCAGCCGGTGAGGGAACCTCAGAGAAAACTTCCAGGCGTCCAGAAGACTAACTCTCTATCAAGCATGAAGAATCCATCGAAGACGAGAAAGGTACAACTCCTATTCGGCTTAAGAAGTACTACTCTTGAAATGTTGACTGGACCCATATACTCGAGATATGTATTTTCTTCTTTCTTGTTCTTCATTTTTATCATTACTTCACATGGGCATTTATCCACGGATTTGTTAAAAATTTTATTTTAGCTCCGCGCCCCATTTATCAATAAAATTACTATTCTATTTAGTCAGTTTTTACAACAGATCCATCTATGATCTAAATATTCATAGCCCCGACAAAACTTAAGTTAAGGTAATACACTCACTTTTCATGACAAAAGTAGAGTAAACTACTCACTGAAAGCTAGATCACTTCTAGTTCAGCCACCAGGCCTTATTCGTAAGTTGAAATCGTCAATTCAACAAATTTGCACCTACATGTCAGTGGGGATGCCTCTTCGCATAGTGCCAAAAAGTCTTAAAATACTCAAGTAAACAAGCATAGACGTTTTAACTTGAACGCAAAGTCGCCTCGTTACATACAACGGACTAAAGATGTCCCCTTGTTGGCGCAACTAGCCGTCTTTCGGAGGCGCAATATAAGCTGTCATTCACTGATGCAAATGAAGTACCCAACAGTGCGCATACCCGTCTTTAAAAGACACTAGCCCAGAAAGGCACGCAAAAACATGTTTCTTGATTACATTACAAGTAACTATGCAAGTACGCATAAAAATATTGGTGAACGTCCGTCTCATTAATATCAATAGCCTGTAGGCTCACAATATGCAATTGAATTCTTTTGAATACAACACTGTTCATTACATGCATTCTTAATAAAACAAAAAAGCTAGAAACCTGCGAGTTCCTCTGAATTAGAGACGACCAAGATCATTCATCTACATTGTAGCTACTAGTCAGCAGGCAACCCGAAGTTTTTCTTGGCATCAGGAGATATGTCTGCCCGAGCAATCTTCGGCACACCGTCACAGATATAAGTAAGGCTCGGGCATCCTGTTCGCAGCGAAGGACCTCAGAAGCATCTGAGCACAGGCGAAATCTTTTCCCGCCACGACGAGCGTGCTCGAGGATTAACTTCAACCTCTACTGATCAAACGGGAGTGCATTGCCCCGCAGATCTTTAAACACAGTTGGGAGCTTATCGAAGAGGAGAGGGATTGAGCTAGGAACCTACCACAAGGAGACTCTTCCCTCGGGTATCCCACAGCCAGCGGCTGAATAGGCATTGCAATGTCAATTCAGCCGGACCAGCTGAACCAAGAGACAACCTTATATCACGAGCAAAGTAAGAGCTTGGAGACTCGCTAACCGCTAATGGTACAAGGCTACATCCTCTTGTCTACCATGAAATGGATCCAGGCATTGAGGCTTCAACCCGACACCGTCGAAGGAGCTACCTTAACATCGACAGCGTCTTGAAAGAGAAGCCTCACGATAGCTGAAAGGCTCATGACAAGAGGAATATCTGTGTTATAAGATGACCACAACATAATCAATGCAACTGCCGCATTGAAGACAATCTAAAGAACGTCATTAGAAACTCGATCAAATTTCATAACTCAGGGGACTCCGTTCATCCAATCATGGATGGAAAAATAGAAGAAGAAAACTGCGGAGGGTCTTTTGCCTACAGTTTTCTCATGCACCATCTATTCTAAATAAATGAGTTGTTCTTGAAATGTCAAACCATGATAAAAGGCTGACATTCTTTAGGAAGAAAGGAAATTATTTCATAAGGAAGCTTTAGAAGAATTATTATATTTCTCTGAAGAAACGTTTGTGATTTTCTTCCATCGTGAAGCCCCTATTTATAGGCGGAATGACATAAGGATGAAGTGTGAAATGGTCCAGCGTAATTATGACTTGAAGATATGAAATGAAATTATTCGACACTGTAAAAGGAGTTATGGGAAAGATGCATGGAATCGACATAAACCAATCAGATGAAGACACATGGGAATTCTTGAAGAAACCAAGCATCAGTCTCGGTCAAAGATTCAGTGAGATATCTTTTCATATCCTTTTTGCATTCCTCTTTCACTTCATGACGGCTTACGACAACACTCACCAAGTGGGGGGGGGGGGGACTGAATGTGTGGGAAAAAATACACCACCTATTATTACGGGGATACAAGTCCAGCTGGCGAGACTAGACTTAACTTATAAGTCACCGGGTCCAGAGGATGCACGCCTACTCCTCAAGCACAGCCGCTCAGCCGACATGGGCGTAGGATGCAAGGTATATATCTAGCCGCCTTAGGGTTTTTTACAGTCTCCTAGTTAGGGTTTCGTATTTTTTCACCGCCACAATTTTATAAGCCCACGAGCCTTATTAGTCTTTGTATTTTACCTTAGTTAAGACTAGGCAAACCTCTACTATAAATATCACTCCTTACATTGTATTGTACATCAAGCGATTCACACAGAATCTGGCTATTCTCAAGGAATAAAACTCTTTACTTTCTTGTCTATTACTTTTTTCTTGATTTTATTTACCTTCCTTGCATACTTACTGTATTTCTTGTGACCCTCTAACAATTCAATTGTTTTACCTAAACGACCAAATTTAGGCCTAAACATATATTAGGCTGGCTATCTTGCCACTCGCCATTCTACCTCAGCCTACTACCTATTTCTTTGAGGAAATCTTGTCTCTTGATCATCCAAGAAGCACAGTGTTGTGTCTCGCTCAAGTGTTGAGACTGAATATCGCTTAGTTGCTCGTGCTGCTGCTGAAATTACTTGGATGTGTTATCTTCTTCGAGATCTTTATATCTCTCTTTCATCACCCGCTGCTATCTATTGTGACAATATTAGTAGCATTTATTTGTCTCATAATCTAGTTCAACATGCTCGGACAAAACACATTGAAATTGATATCATATTATTCGTGTGAAGGTTGCTATGGGTACTTTGCAAGTTCGATCAATAAATACTGCTGATCGGTTTGCTGATTTATTGACCAAGCCTCTTCCCTCTCCAAGGTTGATGCTTTTATGTGACAAGCTCTGTGTCATTCCAACCGACACATTATTTGTGGGGTGCTGATAACAGACTTATATATTACTTATCCTTATAATTATCCTTAAGGATAGATTAGTCATTATATATGATTATTATAAATACCTCATTATACGTATTCTTCGTAATCAATCAAGTATTGTATAGTTTCAAATAGGAGTAATCTTCTTTTAGAATGTTAAGTAACAAGAATTTTAGCTTAATTAATTGCTCCAACCGTTTCAATTTACAAGTCAACTTGACATAATTTTAATGAAACAAATGTAACCTTTTTTCCGAGACTAATAAGAAAATTGTGATATTCTTTTTAAAATGAATGGAGTACCAATTGAAGAATGTAAAAAAAAAAAAAAAAAAAAAAAAAACACCCAGTATAGTCACACAAATGGGGTCTGCGGCGGTTGAAGTGTACACGAACCTAACCACTACCTCGCATGAAGTAGAGAAGTTGTTTCTAAAAGGCTATCTCTCAAGAAACTTATTTAAAAAAAAACAACAACAACTCCAAGCTATGTGATACTCAAATTTTCTAAGATATTTTCTTAAAAATATTTAGTTTTCCTTTTAGCTAATTAGGTTTCGTTTACATTTATATAAATTAAAGTATATGTGTGTATATTGTGGTTAATCAATTTCTAGACAAAGTATCTTTAAATGGAGGCGGAGCCAGGATTTAAAATTTATGGGTCTATAATTCTAATCATTTAAGTTATTAGTTCTAAATTAATAATTTATACATATTATACGATTTTTTTAAATAAATACAAGATATGGATTAAAATTACCGAGTTCCGCCGTACCATGCAACCTATCCCTAAGTCTGTCCATGATTATCCTATCTGTGTAGCTATCATAAACAATGTCTCGGCATTACTTAATTGATAAAAGAAAAATCAAGTGAGTTCAATCAACTCTAACTCTGGGTCATATATAGGGTCTTGATCATCTAGAAAAGAATAAGATACCCCAAAAAAAAAAAAGATCGACTTTCCTTGTTATATTATAGAGTCAATTAATTAAAATGCTACATTTTACTGTTCAATTAATCCTATATGTTTATATACATTCTTAGAACTATGTACATTTAATATAATGGCTCAACAAGCCAGCATCCACGGCAAATAACAACCTAGTCCAATCATCATAGTGTGCACGGCAAACTAAAAATATTACTTCTATTCTCATTTTATAAGATCAAAATGGGAGACACAATGGAGCATATGTACCTTCAAAACTCTATATAAACCACTAGTTATCTCTTAAATTTATAATGCATCACTGCCTATTATTCCTTGCATATCTCTTAGAATCTTTAAGTACTTGTCTATGGCATATAAAATATTCAGTAATTTCAGGAACGTGTAACTTAATGATTTTTACATAGACTAATTATAATGTAATTTGGCCACGAAAAACATACCCGGGTCAGCCATTAGATTTCTTGACATGAACTGAGCGGAAGCAATGAATCTCTTGGTTCTTGAGAATAATCAGTGTTTTCTCTCTTGTCCTTCACTTTACAGAATAGTTTGATGGAAAAACCAGTATCTTTTCTAGGCAAAGAGAGGACCCTTTTTATTCTAAGAATAAAATTATACCCACATTCCATCAACGTTAGTAGCGGGATGATGGGTATTTATAATAGTACTAGGTAACTTCCAAATACATTAGGATTTAGCTTATTTAATTAATTATTTATTAAACCTTTAATACACCACATGGGCCACAACTAATGTTGCAAAACTTACACTCCCACTTGGCATACGTTTATTCACTTAATAGTTTAATAAATTTTTAAATCATCATGTGCACAGTTCATACTAAATCCTACATCATTCGTTTTTATTGAATAAGTCAACTAATATAAGTCATGGCGGTTGTACATCACTTTCGACGTAGTCCCTTCCATATACTACAATATTAATCTATCATCCAACACTACCTTTAATACATAATGGGTCCAACAATAATGCTTAGAGCATCTTTATCTAAGCCAAAACCTGTCATCGTTATTCTCAACTTTATACATACAAGAGAAAATAGGTAATACGAAAACATTTACATTAATGAGCTCAAAGTGATAATTTAATAAAAATCATAAAGTCATTACATAAAGTCATACATTGCTATCAATAATGTACATTCTTTCAACATGTCCTATAAATGCATTGGACGTTAATCCTTTCGTCAAAGGATCAACAATTATAATTTTGGTGCTAATATCTTCAATTGACAGTTTATGTTTCTGGACATGTTCTTTAACGACAAGGCATTTCAAGTCTATTGACTTAGCACCCTTCATATACTTGTCGTTCTTAATAAAGAACACCATTGAGAAATTATCACAATAAATTTTCAGCAATATGGTAATATTGTCGACTAGTCAAAGTCCTAAAATAACATTCCACATCCACTTAGCTTAAATTGTGGCCTCAAAGCATGCCACAACCAACATAATCTGACTTTGAATATCTAACCATATCAAGGTGATCAGTTTTTCTATGAGTGAGCATATATTTCATTTGCTTATGTTCCAATTCATTCTTTGGACATTGATTGAGACTGAATTTTTCTCCTTTCTGATGAGCAATATCCATTTTGGGACAACCCTAACGATCCTTGTGATCTATCTCGGAATATTTCTATCCCGATCATATAGGTTGCCTCTCCCATATCTTTCATTTCGAAGTTCTTAGAGAGAATTTTCTTGGTGTCATGCATCATACCAAGATAATTAGTAGCAATCAAGATGTCATCAACTTACAGGACTAAAATTATAAACTTTCTCCTATTAACCGTTAGATATATATACACCGGTCAACGATGTGTTCCTTAAATCCCAAGGCGACAACAGTTTCATGAAACTTAAGATACCATTGTCGGGAAGCTTGTTTAATCCGTAAATTGACTTCTTCTGTTTACACACCATGTGTTCTTTTTCTTTAACTTCAAACCCCTCAGGTTGATCCATATAAACTTTTTCATTTAAATTTTCATTCAGAAAGGCAGTTTTCACATCCATTTGATGTAGCTCTAAATCATAATGAGCCACCAAAGCCATTATAATTCTATGTGAATCCTTTTTAGAGACTAATGAAAATGTATCTGTATAATCAACGCCATATTTTTTGAGTAAAACCTTTGGCAATAAGTCTGGCCTTGTGACGTTTGATATTACCATCTGAGTCGCGTTTGTTCTTGAAGACCCATTTACACCCGACTCTTTTGCAACCTTCTAGCAATTCAACAAGGTTCCAAAATTCATTCTGTAGCATAGATTTCAACTCATCTTTCATAACAACTAACTACTTATTAGAATTATTACTTTTAATGGCATGTGAAAATAAATCTGGATCATCATTGATTTCTAAATCATCCAAATTAATTTTTGGATCAATTTGTGACTCGTGTAGATATACCAAATAATCATCAGAAATAACATGTCTCCTTTCTTTTTTGAGATTTTCTTAATGCTACACTTCTTGCGGTATATCTACTGCAGGTTCATCGATTATGTCTTCATTATGAATAGCAGGATCATTAATTTGTTATTCTTGTTGGTTGTTAGAAGGTATACCAACTTCAGGAACAACAACTTTAGAAGAAGTACAAGGTAAAGAAATTTGCACCCTAACTTCCCTAATTTCCA
This sequence comes from Petunia x hybrida, assembly GCA_037355625.1. Taxonomy (NCBI): domain Eukaryota; kingdom Viridiplantae; phylum Streptophyta; class Magnoliopsida; order Solanales; family Solanaceae; genus Petunia; species Petunia x hybrida. The sequence goes on along the minus strand of JBBBVM010001054.1, from coordinate 1,430,634 downwards.
TATTACGGGATTTTTCACTCCCACTAACTTTACCATTCTCAATGAACCTAGCGATTCTAGTTTCAACAATTTTTGTACTATGATTAGGATGATAAAATCTATACCCTTTTGATTTTTCTGGATAACCAATGAAGAAACCACTAATTTTTTGTGAATCCAGTTTCTTTTCTTGTGGATTATAAATTCTTACCTCTGTCGGCCAGCCCTAAACGTGCAGGTGCCTTAAACTAGGTATCCTACCAGTCCAAGTTCAAAGGGTGTCTTTGGAACTGCCTTACCAGGAATCCTATTTAGTAAGTGCACGGTAGTCTTTAAAGTATACAACCATAACGAAATGGGTAAAGATGAATTACTTAACATGCTCCTAACCATTTCCATTAATGTATGTTTACACCTTTCTGCCAGACCATTTAGTTGTGGTGTGCCAGGCATAGTATATTGAGCACATATGCCACATTTTTTGAGAAATTTAGCAAATGGACTTGGGTGTTGTCCAGTTTCATCATATCTTCCATAATACTCACCACCTCTATCTGACCTGATTATTTTTACCTTTATATCTAATTGTCTTTCATCCTCATTAATAAATACCTCTAAGGCATTTACTTCTTGAGATTTTTCGTGCAACAAATAGACATAACCATAACATGAAAAGTCATCAATAAAGGTGATAAAGTACTTTCCCTTACTGAAAGATAGAACATCAAAAGGACCACAGATATCGGTGTGCATAATTTCAAGAAGATTTGTGCTTCTTTCTTTGTGTGTTTTGTTTGTTTTTCTTTAATACAATCCATACAAATATTTAGGTTTGTAAAATTCAAATCTGGAAGTATTTCATTCTTAACTAATCTTTCCAGTCTTTCTTTGGATATGTGACCTAAACGTCTATACCACAACGCTTCCTCCTCGCTTCTTTCCTGGCGACTAGCTTCTCAAGTGGGCGGCTAGGTAATAAGCAGAGTGTTCATTCACCAAACTATATTATGTGAGTTAAGAGGATTTCAACAAACAGATTATCAATATTCAATTTGTATAAATCATCACAAGGAATACCAGAACCAATGAGATGATTATTCTTAAACAAACTAAAACGTCCATTACCAATATTAAAAGAGTATCCAGTCTTGTCTAACTTAGATAAAGAAACTAAATTTTTGGAAACAAAAGGTACATAATAAGTTCCAAATAAGTCTAAGTGACGCCCAATATCCATAATTAAACGATAAGTCCCGATAGCTTGAAGTGGAGACTTCACTTTATTTCCCATGTATACAAATCTTTCATTCTGATTTATGGTTTGGATTGTATGGAATCCCTGCATCGTATTAGAAACATGAACAATACAACCAGAGTCAATCCACCAAGTAGTATAAGGAACTTTAGTTAAATTTGATTTGAGACATGTAAAAGCACAAGGCTTACCATTATTCTCGAACCATGCCTTACATTTCAGGCAGTATTTATGAAAGTGTCCAAGTTTTCCACAGAAACGATACTTATCATTCTTTTGTTCCTTCTTACGTACTTGATGATAGGACTCATTAATATTATGGTTCCTCTGTTTACCCTTAACATGTTTCTTTCCTTTCTTACCGGCTCCTTGATGGCTTACAAAATTAATAGAGTGGGTCCCTTGATTCTTTAACCTTGTTTCCTCCTGAACCAGCATTCCGTGCAATTCATGCACGTTTCATTTGCCTTTCATGATATTATAGTTCATTTGAAAGGACCATACTTAGACGGTATTTAGTTGATGACGAACTGTACAAGGAAATTTTCATCCACTTCTATTCCTAAAGTCTTAAGTGTTGCTGTTATGTTTGTCATTTAAATGACATGCTCATGCATGATACGTGAACCATCAAACTTCATGGTGGTCAAAGTACACATTAGTTTCCCAGCAAGAGACTCGTCAGCAGTGTCACAGCCCCTTTTTACAAAACTTATTAATAAAAGTGTAATTAAAATGGTTGTGACTGGTTTTTCAAAGATACAGAGTTATGAGATTCGGAGTCGGCACTTGACAAGTTCAAAGGTGTGCCAAGGCACTAAAGGTGTACCTTTAGAACACCAATGACTCGTCAATGGTCTGCAAAGAATCCGGATAGGGATCTCGATTGACTCGTGGAAAGGTATTAGGCACCCTCGAATCCTGTGCTAAGCACAGTTGGTTTTTTGTCTCGTTTTGATTTATTATATATGGTTGCTATGCATTTGCCGTTAAATTGTAGTTACTCTTTAATTAATTTTTTAGACTTGGAAATGTACAGTTATTTTTGCCTTGATTGTTCCCCCAGTTTAAAATGAACCTAACTATTAAAAGGAGTTACTGCGAATTTATCAAAAGGATTGTTCCGCCAAAATTGAAAAAGGGGATTGATTATTAAAGATGTGATTTATTTGCACAATAGGGACTATTCGTTGGAGAGTGTACCAATTTGTGGACTGCTTCTGCAAAAAAAATTATAGGCTAGATGGTTAGCTAAGATGAGCTGCTTTAAGGTTTTTCTTGCAAGGTTATTACATATTGTTCATATACCAAATAGCCGTTTTATTCAAAATGGTGGCTGCCTTTGCAAATTTGCAAGCAGGACAACTTTGCAAAATATTGGCACGTGCTCAATTATTTATTCAAGTACAATTTTTAGTCCATTTTCGCAAATGTAAACTGTCCCTTTTTTTAGCTTCTCATTATTATTAACATTACATTTATAATCATATCTTGACTTATACTTTCAGAGATAACCACAATTTAATAATTCCTAGGTTTGCAGATATGTACCAATTTTACAGAAAATAATCCAGTTTAGAGAAACTGCTAGAATTTAAAGTTTATATTTTTTGTTAGTTAAATCCTAAGTTTGCCTAATTCCTCCTCCTTTCTGTCCAATTAACAAAATACACAATGGGGGGAATTTGAATACTAATTGTAGTCTGTTACACGTAAAAGCCTTCAAAACACTTTTTTTTTGCAATTGGGTCACATACCAACATACAATTCAGATCATGGCCCCCAAAAATTTACGGCTAAGTTCAAAACAACACAAATCAGTTGACATCCCTTTTTTAAGAGGAAACATACCAACATCATACATTAAGAAAATTGCATATACACAAGGAAACAGACACAAGTTTAGCAGGCCCCCATATGTTAAGACATTTCAGGTTTGGACAAGGCCAAAAATCATGCTTATAGGCCTTTAACAAGCTGAGTTTTTACACAATAAATGTGAAATATTCAAGGTTAAAAATATTTACCTCAATAAATGAGAGCAGATCAGCAATGAAGATCCACTAGCCAAACCCAAACAAACGAACACAACAATGACACCTTAGATTAGCAACTAACAACCCTTAAACACCCTTAAACTTGAACTGAAATTAAATATTTATGGCCCAAAAGACTCTTGGTATAGATGCCTTTTGGTTCTAAGTCCTTACACTTAACTCACTAAGTATTTTCCACTCTTTACTCTCAAAACTCTTAATAATTTTTTCTTTCTCCCTGCTGAAATTTCAGACTGTTGTTCAGAATGTTGTTTTTTTTTTTCAAGAGGGTAGTAAATGCCCCTATTTATGACAAAAGTGAAGCAAAAAGGTGGAGTATAGACTTGTACAAGAGTACAAGCCCACACCCTACTCAATAGAGTGTTTACCTATCTTCTAGACTTATTTTTAGCCTTTTCCAACAGTGGACAACTACCTAAGACTGACTAGTAGGCTGTCTTAGTTGGGTCTAGTGGACCCTATTTACATACAAGTAAAATCCCAACCCTTTTCCTCTAAAATTACAGATCTGAGACTAAAGAGATTACCATTAAACAGCCCAAAAATCATTTAGATTCACCCGTCAGGCCTCAATCAAGTCACAACCTGACTTTGGTCCATAACAAAACAAGAAATCCAACAGATCCTAACTTTCTACTTAACAAGCAACCAAAATCAACTCCAAACCAACTAAAACAAATATCTTGAGTCCCGAACAGATTCAAGTTCACACACATAGCAAAATATAGAGCTGGACTAATTTCATTTAATCAAAACTAACACAATTTCACACATATTTCGACTAAATTAGAGTAGACATACGTTTATACTATCTTAGCATTCAAACAGAACCAAACAAATAGATTTGGATTTCGCTAAACGTAGACAAGAACTAATTCATGCTTGAACTGATGAAAACAAGATAACAACCTAACCAACTTGAAACTAAACGCCTTCAAAATTTAGAATATAGATCTCATATGACTAATCAACCAACTCCAACAATTTGAACACTCGACTTGGACAAATTCATACAGATTTATCGCTACAGCTTTAAATCAGACAACTTAGACATGACTAACAATTAAAAAAGTAGCTCACATTTACATACTAACTAAATAATTATGACACGACACACACTCAAAAGTTATACAAGGCTAGAAAACATGATCATATAGTTCCACTAAGGAAAAGCTTTAACCTAAACAAAGTGCAAGTCAAAGCATGAACCATATTAAGTTGCAAGAACTTTTATGATTCTTCTTATGAGAAACTTGAACAACTTACGTGATTCTGCTATTAAACTACATTCTCATTACACTTTTTAAAAAAGAAACATACTTTAACTAACAAGTAAACCATTGTTTGTTTACCAATTACGATTTAAACTACAATCAAACCAATACAAACCCATGATCATACCTAAACAATCAACTAAACTAGCATACATGCTTATCCTTATGAACTTGGACACAAAATTTATATATGTCTCTTCTACACTCAATGACATACGACAAACTTTAACATAACATAGCAAACCAATATCCATTAGTCATTGATAACCAAGCTAAAACAAAATTGCATATACATTAGTGAATTTTTACTTTAGCATGCCAAACTCAAAACTTGAACAATCTTCCTATAACTAGCATTCTAACAAATACTACTTCCATATACTTAGATAAAAAAGTAAAGAAAGAACAAGGACTGAAATTATCAAACTCACTGCTGAAGGAAAGAGTCATCGCTGCCCTGCTGCGTCTTTTCATCACCATCAGCATCGATGTCGCCTCAACAGATTTGCCATAACAGCTGCAATTCCACCATGGCGCCGCTTACTTTCAGGACTCGTCACCCTACTGTTACAGCGTCATAGCGTCATTGACGCCACCACTGCTGCATCTTCGTTCCCAAATCGGCACCATCACAGCACCATCAGGGAAGCTCTTGGTCTTCCAAACCTCGAGCTGCATTAAGCGTGCCTGAAGCTGGAAAAACCAAGGGTTTTACCCCTAGTGAGAAGGAAAGAGAAGAAGCAAATAAAACACTAAAGAAGACAAAATCCGCCAGAGTTTTTAAGTTTTCAGCCCTTTCAAACCTCGATCTACGCAAAACGATTGAGCGTTTGGGGAAAATAGTGGTAGATATGGGTAGATGGTGTTGAGACGAGTCTAAGAAGGTAAATTTTGTTATTTTCTGGCCGCCGGCTGGTGGTGGTTCGCGGCAGTTTTCCAATGGATCTCGGCGGAGAGGTGGTGGTTCTCGTTTTTCGGTAAGCGATTGAAATTTCGCCAGGGTTACCCCAGCCTAGGCGGCTAGGTTGGACTAAGGGACATGGGGGAGTTTGGAGCTTATATAAAGAGGAAGGTGGGCTGGGTCATCCACTCGTCTGGCAGGTCAAGGGACTTGGGATTGGGCTGCCTTTTCTTTGTTTTTGATTGGAGCTGAATGGCCCAATGGCCTGTTACACTTATAAAAATTAGAAATTCTTAAACAACTAAATAAAAAAAACATACAAAATTACAATAATTAGCACAATTAGATAACATGTCAAATAAACATTAATCTCACTGAATTCTATATATACTTTTTTTCATTTTTGTGCCAAAATTAGGTGATTACAAGCAGTTTGAGGGCATTCTTCTACAAGTCGTAGAAGCTCTTTGGCACTTTTAGTGTTGGGAAGAGCAGACTTAATGTTGCTCGCAATAATCATTTGCATGAACATTAGGCTTAATTTATTAGACCTATCCTACTGCTTAAAATAGGACTCTTCTTCAGCAGTGTTAGTTGCAGTAATAGCAGCTAGCTTCTCAGTGTAGAGTGCAACATCAAGATCTAAAACTCCGAGATGGAATTTGATCTGTTCGCACCACTCTGAGAATCAAGTCCGTTAAAGGCCGTACAGAAGCAGACTGCGAATGAAGAGCAAGCGCTGCAAATAGAATATACTCATTCCTTAACGCTTTGAGTTATAAACTAAATATACTATCAGATTCATAATTGGTTATATAGACTTTAAGTGTATCTTGATATTCACCTTTGGGCAGAATGCCAAAATACTAACTTTATACATTATGATGCTTAAATAATTTTAACATAATTGATAATTTTTAATGCACCATTAGTAGTATTTATTATCTTTGGATAAATAAACAATACTAACAGTACATCTAAATAATGTTCCACGATTATAAGAACAAATAATCAACCTTTGGGCTATCCAAAAATATCCTATAACCATGAACTTGAATTACCCATTAGTATTTATCTTTTAAAAGCATCAGATTTATGGGTAGTTCAATATATGTTCAATCATCATTTTGGAATTAAATTTCATAAAGGTTCGACCACTTTGGTGATTAATGAATCTGACATAATAAGGCAATACTTTTCTGGATTCATAATTAGTTAAATCTATGAGTCTCAGGATATAAATGAATTTATATCAAGAGAAATAAATTGTTTCATAATGGAAGGGTAAGAATTTTTCTTTAATATACATTTACAGAATTTCACTAACATCAATATACTCAAGGGAAGGGTATAATAGTAACTATTATGTTGAATCTCTTTGCAGGTACACATAAAATAGAACATCATGGAATATTACATAAATTTTCACTACATTACTTTATACAATATAATACTTATAATTTCATTAGATCCTTCCAATGTCGGTGGAAATTTTACCAACAACAAGATACTCAAGGGAAGGGGTATTATATTAAGAGATTATAAGGGTAACTAATAAGATACACTAACAGTTGCTTCATGTACAGATACTCATCTACATTGTAAAGATGACAGACGGAGTTGACACCTAGAGGAAATATAACTTAGCAAAGATTTTCATGATACTGCCGTTTAACCGTAATATTTTTAACAATGAAATTCATTGGCCTTCCATTTTTCCATTATTCTCAATCCAAGTTCAGAGTAAGCTTTAAGGTACTTAACAGTTTTACAAATCCCTAAATCACATAATTAGGATTTATAAAAATTAAATGAAAACTTTAATCTTTATGGAAAATCACTTGTTCCTATACCGTGCGCTGATACCACATGTAAACATTCAATAATTTCAGGAACGTGTAACTTAATGATTTTCACATAGACTAATTATAATGTAATCTGGTCAAGAAAAACATACCCGGATCAGCCATTGGATTTCTTGACATGATTTCAGCGGAAGCAATTAATCTCTTAGTTCTTGAGAATAATCAGTGTTCTCTCTCTTGTCCTTCACTTTACAAAATAGTTTGATGGAAAAACCAGTATCTTTTCTAGGTAGAGACATGACCCTTTTACTGAGAATAATATTATACCCACGTTCCATCAACGTGAGTAGTGGGATGACGAGTAGATATAATAGTACTAGGTAACTTCCCAATGTATTAAAATTTAGCTTATTTAATTAATTATTTATTCAACCTTTAATATATCACGTGGGCCACAACTAACTTGCAAAACTTACATGGCACTCGAGAAGAAGTTAGTAATTCTTATTTTAGCAAGTTTTAGGATGTGGGCTTCTCTAGCCACATCACGAACTCTTCTTGATGAATCCATCATGATACAAAAATATGAAGAATGGATAGCACAATATGGACGTGTATATCAAAATAATGTTGAGAATGAAATTCGTTTCAAGATATTCAAGGAGAATGTAGACCTTATTGAAGCTTTTAATAACGTAGCTAATAGACCTTACAAAATTGGGCATCAATGCATTTGCAAACTTAATTAACGAGGAATTTAAAGTTGCTCGAAATAGGTTGAAAATTCTATTTTGTGAACCAAAAGTTACCTCATTCAAATATGAAAATGTGACTGTTCCAGCAAGCATGGATTGAGAGAACGAAAGGAGCTGTGACACTAATTAAGGATCAAGGCTAATGTGGTATGTGTTCTAGCTTACTTTAGATAAATTATTTCGCGTTGTTATTTTTCAGGTGACCAATAGTGCAAAATTCTTTTACATTAATGCATTACTACTATATTTTTAGTTAAATCACGCAACTAAATATAATTATATTGTTATACTCTATACACCTCCTAAAGACACTAGGGGGTTGAATAGTGTCCTCCAATTTTTTGCTGAAGAACTTGACTCTTTAACACTAGAACCTGGTCCTAGAGCTTCTTGTTATCAAACCACACAAATACTGAACTTAAAAACTGTAAAATAAAGGACATTGTGTTTTTACGTGGAAAATTCCTTGCTCAAGGGAGAAAAACTACGACCCACACTCTGGGATTTTGAAACACTTCCACTAACACAAAGAGCAAGTTTAAGATTACAAACTCTGTAACCAAGGGGCTACACTCTAGACCCTAATCACTCACAAAGCCAGACTCTAGCTTAACAAAGTAATCTCTCAAAGTTCACCTAATACAATAGCTTCTCTAATAAGCAGATAGGTAAAACACTCAATATAAAACAAAGTGACAACAACAATATAGAACCTAAACAATTTCGTAGATTTGTTCTGAGTTCTTCAATGGTTGTCAATACCAGTTAAAACACTTCAAAAATTATTGAAGCGCCTTTTGTTTGCTCTCAACTCTCGTAGTGAATAACTGAATTCTGCTGCCTCAATTACTTGCTTCTATACGAGCTGTGTAACCCTAGTAATTTCTCACTAGGAAACTTCACACTTATGGTAAGTGAAGATTTCCAGTGATATACTCCTTGTATAGCACCAACTCTTTTTCACACTTCAAAGAGATAGCTACGGTACAATTTCTTTTGCTGACTAGGATACGTAGATGCACATGCGCCACTACTCCTAGTTCTGCATGGATTTGCATCCCATAATCTTTTCGATCAGTCATGCCTTAACCTTAAGAACTAGGTTCTTCATTTGTCACTCTCCAAAACAATCATCTTAACAAATTCCCTCTTTTTGATGATGACAAATAAATATTGTCAAGGAACCTGTACATACAAACACCAAGACAGAAATAACAAAGTTACGATTTGAAAGAAAATTTAAAACAGATGTATTCGGTCACAAACATCCCAACATTTCCCTTTATTCCCCCTTTTTGGCATCATCGAAAAGATTCTAAAATCCGGTATGAAAAAATAAATACAGTCCAGACTATGGCACAAGGCAACAAGTTAACTAAGCAAGAATACAGTTAGAATATCCAAGGGCCTAACAGAACCAACAGTAATATAGAAGAACCCACAAAACAAAACAAGAATTTTAAAACCAATCATCCAGGGCACAAACACATATATGGCCCATTAAGTACATACCAAAATATTAATTGTCTTAAATATGCATCAAAAGAAAGGAACAGGGAAAGGTTTCTGGACAAGGACTGGGCAAATGAAGGGCTTAAAGTTTGAAGTGCTTGACAAGTGCTTCCATGTTCTTGGAATTTTTGGCCCTTTCAACAACCAACTCGGCCTGATGCCTGTTACACTCAATGGTCAAGCGATCAATTTCTTGATCCTTCAACTTCAACTGCTCAGCTTCTCATTTTCCTCATTTAGCTCCAACAGGTGCTGCTATAGTTCCTTCACAGCTTCTACAGCTTCATCTGATCCAAACCCTTCATTCTCATCAGCTTTCTCCACTTTGACCTGCATAGGACGTTTGGATGCTCTCCTTTCCATGAATAAGTCACATGTCTTCAAGACATTCATGCCAAACATCTGATGATGTGTAGCCTTCTTCCCATTCTTGAGAGGCACTCCAAAGTGCTCAAATACCTGCTGCAATATGTAGGAATGCACAAGAGAATGAACCTTCTTGTCGGTATCTGCAATCTTCTTAATGTTCCTTATAAAAAGCTCAGACAGGTTGATTTTGACAACTCTGTCTAATAGATCCATGTATGTCAGATCAAGTGCACAAGGTTCACTGTTCCTTTCACCTCTTGACAAGAAGAACCTGTGCACAAACTCAAAGATCAACTGATGAGCAGGTTACATCTCCTTTTTCTCCACTTTTCTTTCCTTCATGAGTCTTGGATTACCAGAGAACTTCCTGGTTACCTCTAAAGGAGTATTACTATCTGTTTTCTTGGGCCAGTTTAACTTCAAATACCTGCAATAACCTTCGGCAGGCACATCTAAGATCACCCAGCTCATCTCTCCCAAACTCAATTTTAATACCTCAAACCACAGAAAATACTCTCCTACCAGCCACACTTCAATTCACATAAAACTCCCTCACTTTTTCTGCAAACAAGCTTCTATCCTCTCTAGAGAACAGCTTAGTCCACCCCTGAGCATTCACCTTCTCTACCAAAGGTCTCATCTTATGCTTCTCAAGGTCATACCACATACTACCAGGCAGAACCTAATGTTTAGCAAAGAAGGCAGCTCTGTCTACCTCTTCTCTTTTTTCTTTCTTCTTCTTTGAGTCCTCAGAGGTTTCAAAATCCGAGTAATCTGGGTCCACATAGTCCCCAACCTCATCACTACTTTCCTTGTCAACTAGAGGTTGCTTTTTTTTTCTGCCTCCTTAGCCATTCTCTTTTTCTCATCAACTTTCTCCAGATTTTCTATTTGTTGCTTACGAGCTGACCTAGTAGCCACTTTCCTAGGAACCACAGGTTCCTTCATGCTCTCAGAGTCAGACTGGGAGTCTCCATCATCATCACTATTATCTACCTGCTTGCTTTTTCCTACAGCCTTTCCCCCTTTCATCAACTTTCTTTTCTTCTCCTTCTTAGATTTTGTTTCACTCACAAACACTACCTCTCCCTCTTCTCCCTCTTCTAACTTCTCATCCTCTTCTCCAAACTTTCTTTTGGCACTTTTCTTTGGGATCTCCTCTAACTTCCTAGACCCCACATTCTCCTTCAATACTTCCTCTTCCTTTTCAGGTTCAGAATTAGTCCATTCCAGTTCTACATCATCAGTTGTAATGGGAAACTGAGGAAGTACCAGGGTTTTTCTCAGATTCCTTAACAACTTCAGCATAACTTGGTCCTACACCAAATGGACCACTAATATCTTTCTCTATACACTGTTTCTCTAAGAGAACAACCTCCAAACTAGGTTCGTCGACTGACCCTTTAGAGGTTCTACAAACTCTTCAGCACTCAACCTTTCAAGAACAGATTTCACAGCATCTACACTGGCTATACCTTGAGCCATGCTAAGGACATCAACTTTTACCCTAGGTTCAATAGTTTTTTATTCAATATTTCTCTCTTTCTCCTCCACATCCTTCCCTATGTCAATTTCACTACCTGACTCCACTACATTAATAGATTTCACTATTTCATCCATCCCTGTTACTAAAATTTCTGTGTTAAACTTCTTAGGGCTAACAACAGATTCAAGAATAGTAGAACTAGTCTAAGTCAAGTCAAGCCTTACCTTTTGCAGATTGCGTGTCTAAGACAGTAGGTGCAACAGACGGAGCGGTCGATTTTAGAGTAGACTTCTTGGGTGCTTTCTTTCCAACCCTCTTTTGAAAATTTCCCTAGCTTTTACGATTCTTTCAGCCAAAGTGGTCGAACTTGCTTTAGGTTTCATTGTAAGGTTTTTCGAGGTTTGGGTATCTGATGTCTTTGTGGGTGAGGTTGAAGAAGATTGTGCTTGAGACATTTTTAGAGATTTTGGGAAATTTTGGAGAAGAAATATTTTCGTGTTTCTGAGGATTTGTGAGGAGAGAACTGAAGGGAGAGGTTTGTTTTGATGGATCTTGGAAAGGGTTTGTAATGATGAAAAATAAAATAAAATACCTTTTGAGTGTTTGGGAACCGAAAAAATCAGACGATGTGACGGTTATAAAGGAATTATCATTAAGACTTCTATTTTGAGTGGGGTAGGTTTGAATTTTGAATGTGTAACTGATAAGGAATGTGTCCAATAAAATAGGGCTGTTACACATAAAAGAAAATTCTAAGATGCACGTCTAGAACAATTTAATTTCAGATGTGTACTTAATAAAAATAACCACATAAGCGTACTTGGACATGATTCCTTGTTCTGTTCATGGTTCCTTCTTTTACTTAATAGGCTCTTCATTAGGAACTCATTAGATAATACACTGTAAACTTTGTTAAACACATATACTTTTAACAGTATGATTTTAGACTGGACTATAATAACAAAATTCAAAAGCAGCATAATGGAATACTTAACTAACCAAATCTTTGGGAATTAGGTGCTGGTTCATCCATTATTTTGTTCATCCTCAATTCCAACATGTTCCTCTCAAACTGAACTTTGTTCAAAGCCTTGGTGAAGATCTCAGCAATTTGGTCTTCCGTCCTGCATGAATTTATAGTTATTAGACCTTTTTTCTATACTATCTCTCAAAAAGTGATGTCTAATATCAATATGCTTGGTTCTCTTGTGTTGGACTGGCTTCTTGGCAATATTCACAGCACTTGTATTGTCACGGAAAATAGGCACAGCTTCATATTTAATAACAAAGTCCTCCAGTTGTTGTTTAATCTACAATAGCTGAGAAGAGCATGAAGCTACAACAACATATTCAGCTTCAGCAGTAGAGAGAGCTACTGAGTTCTACTTCTTTGTAGCCCAAGAAACCAGACATGGAGCCAGGAAGTATGCTATTCCTGAAGTGCTCTTTCTATCCACCAGATGCCCTGCATAATCAGCATCTGCAAATCCAATCAACTAAAATATACCACCCCTGGGGTACCACAGACATAAGTCTTGAGTTCCTTTTAAGTATCTCAAGATTCTATTGACAGCAGTTAGATGGGAATTATTTGGTTTAGATTGAAATCTTGCACAAAGTCCTATACTGTAGACAATATCTGGATGAGTAGCCCAGAGATAAAAGAGGAAACCAATGATTCCTCTATACTTGGTCTAATTTGTAAAAGGACCAAGTTCGTCCATATCCAGCTTTGTTCCAGGAGCAATAGTAGTAGTCATTTCCTTAGCTCCTTCCATATCAAACTTCTTCAGTAACTCCTTAACGTACTTGTGTTGATGAATCATTGTACCTTCAGGAGTCTATTTGATCTGCAGTCCCAGAAAGAAGTTCAGCTCTCCTATCATGCTCATTTCAAATTCGCTATCCATTAATTTCGCAAATTCCTTTCCCAGGTTCTCATCTATGCCACCAAATATAATGTTATCAACATAAATCTGAACCACGAGTAAATCATTTCCCTTCTTCTTCAGAAACAAAGTATTGTCAATCTTTCCCCTTGTAAATTCATTTTTGAGCAAGAAACCTGACAATCTCTCATACCATGCTCTGGGTGCTTGTTTCAACCCATAAAGAGCCTTGTCAAGTTTGTATACATGATCAAAAAAGTCACTACTTACGAACTCGGGAGGCTGTATGACATATACCTCCTCATTTAAATAACCATTTAAGAATGCATTATTCACATCCATTTGATATAAAGTGAACTCCATGTAGGTAGCAAAAGCAATTAGCATTCTTATAGCTTCCATTCTTGCTACAGGTGCAAAAGTTTCATCATAGTCGATTCATTCTTCTTGACTGTAATCTTGAACCACCAGTCTAGCTTTGTTTCTAGTGACTATGCCGTGTTCATCTAACTTGTTTCCGAACAGCGACTTAGTTCCAATAATTGATCTGTCCTTTGGCCTAGGAACCAGGTGCCACACTTTGCTTCTCTCAAATTGCTTTAATTTCTCCTGCATAGCTATCACCCATTCTGGATCTTCAAGGGGTTCCTTGACATTCTTTGGTTCCATGGAAGATAGAAATATAAAGAATGCACAGAAGTTCTTCAAGGCAAACCTGGTCATGATCCTAGTGTCTAATTTAGATAGTACATTATCCAAAGGATCAAGCTTTGATGTTTCCAGGTTCTTGGATGTATTTGATGAGAGGGACCTGCACCTACATCTTGAGTAGGTTCTTCTTCCTCAACTTTTTCATCATCTTGATCAGCTGTTCCTCCTGCCTTCAGCATGTTCTTCTCGAGCAAGATCTATGGCTTGATCTTCTCCTTCCTTCTCAGCCACTACCATGTCTGATTCATCAAACACCACATGCATGCTTTCTTCAACAGACTAAGTTCTTTTGTTGAACACTTTATACGTCGTACTTTGAGTGGAATAACCCAGAAAGATAGCTTTATCACTTCTTGCATCAAATTTTCCAAGAGATTCCTTTCCATTGTTGTGTACAAAGCATTAACACCCAAATGGCTTTAATGAGCAATGTTAGGCTTCGTTCCTCTAAGCAGCTCATATGGTGTCTTGTCAAGAATTGCTCTAATGGAACACCTGTTTAGCAAGTAACAGGCTGTATTAACTACTTCAGCCCAGAAATTTCTAGCTAAACCACTTGACAACAGCATGGTTCTTGCCATATCCTCCAGTGATATGTTCTTTCTCTTTACTACCCCATTTTGCTGTGGGTTCTTGGTGCAGAGAAATTGTGATCAATCCTATGATCTGAGCAATATTAAGTAAACTTAGCATTCTCAACCTCTGTGCCATGATCAGACCTGATGCTTACAAGTTCTGACTCAAGCCTTTTCTGCACAATACCAGCCCAGTCCTTGAAGTTGTCAAATGCTATATCCTTTAAGTCAAGAACAAGGTCCATGTATACCTTGAATAGTCATCAACTATCACAAACACGAACCTCTTTTCTCCTCTTCTTCTGACTCTCATAGGTCCACACAAGTCCATGTGTACCAATTCAAGTGGTTTAGAAGTACTCACCACTTTCTTTGAATTGAATGATGATCTCACATATTTCCCCCTGACACAAGCATCATACACTTTTGATATATTCAAACTTCTTGGTAGGTAATCCACGAACCAAGTCCTTTGATGCAAGTTTGTTTAGCTGGGATAAACTTGCGTGTCTCATTCTCTTGTGCCACAACTGTGAGTCAATTCTTGAACATTTAAGCAAGTAAAGTTGTTTTCAGGAAGAGATCCTAATGAGGCTTTGTATACATTATTCACCCTTTTTCCTTCCATGACAACTTCTCCACTCTGTAGATTCTTCACAATACATCCTACAGATGGGAAGCGAACTTCATTTCCTCTATCACATAGCTGAGAAATACTTAGCATGCTATGTCTTAACTCATCAACACAATACACATTTTCGATTACATGATCCAGTGATCTCCCAACTTTACCAACCCCAACAATCTGACCACATTTTCCTCCTCCGAAGGCAACACTGCCTCCTTGAAATGCTGCAAGTGAGAGAAAGTTTCGCCTATCTCTAGTCATATGCCTTGAACAACCACTATCAAGAATCCAGCTTGGGTTGTTCACTCTCACTCCAGCCTGCGAAACAGATCAAGGGTTAGTTTTAGGAATCCAAACTAGCTTGGGTCCCTTCTTATAATAGAATGGATGAATTAAATCCTTCTTAGCCCAATCAGGTAAAACACACCTTTTATTTTAGATTTAGCCTTACTTGCTGTCACACAACTTTTCTTAAAATGTCCAGTTTTACCACAAAAGGTGCAAAGCATGTTGCAAGGTAGACCTATATATTTGCTTTTAGGATTGTATAGAGGCAGCGGTTTCTTAAAACCTAGACCTTTCTTGCCTTTGTTCTAATTTTAAGAACCCAAATCATTGCCTTAGAAGATTTATTCCATTTAGTTAGCTTGGTGAGTTCATAATCAACCTTTTCAAACATTTCTTTGAGAACTCTGTTCTTTTCCATTTCCTGGTAAAGAATCTCATTGGTTCTTTAAAGCTCATTCTCAAGAAAGGTTTGAACTTCACTGATTATTTGCTTTCCATTGGCTTCCTTTGTTATTCCAATTTCTAGTTCAAATTCAGAGATTTTTAAATTAGACACAAGAGCCTGTCCCTTTTGATAATCATTGATTTCTTCAAATTCAGTATTACTCTTCAAGGTCTTGCATCTAACTTTTAAATCAGACACAGCTTTAGATAGTTGGTCTTTCTCAGATTTTAACTTTTCATAACCCTCAATTAAAGTGGCAATTATTAACATCAAGTTATCAGATGAGAATGTGTGCAAATTATCTTTCAGACTAGAGAGACATACCTCAGCAGTATGAGCAGTTTGTTCACCATCGGTTTTCATGAGAGCAGCTTCCTTCTTGTGATTATCTCCATAGTAGATCTCCTTTAGTTTCTCCCATATTTCCTTAGCAACTTGCATTCTATCACTTTTGCTAGGACATGAAAAGTCATTCCATTTTTCAGTATCAACATGGCTTTGGCATTTGCTTGAAGGCAGTCTAATCTTGTGGATCCAGTACTTCTACTAGTTTAGGCATTAGGGATCTATTTGCATCTCTCTTTTCACGATTAACCAAAGACTATAGTCCATAGCCTGAAGAAATACCTTCATCTCTCTTTTCCATTCTTTGTAGTAGACTCCTTCAAATAGTAAAGGTCAAAATATATTCCTTCCTTCAGTGATTTCAAAGGAACCAGTATTCCTTGAGTTCTCATTTGTTAATCCCATCAGTACTAGTGTTGACTCTTCATCTGAATCCTTTCCTCCATTAGATTCACTATCAGTTAGTCCTCAAGTCGCATAGAAGGTTTCTTTTTTCTTTCTTCTTTAAGCTCTGAAATTTGGTGGATGTCTGGTCTTCTTTATGTCCCTGTCTTTGTCTTTGGAAGTGTCCCTATCTTTCTCCATTAATGCTCTATTCTTCATCCACACAACTTCCCACATTGGACAATCCATAACAACATGATCCTTCTTGAAATACTTCAAGCAGCCTGAGTAGTCTGGACTGTCAACTATGTTTTTTTTCCAGAGTTGTCCTTTGTGTTCTTTTTGAAGCCTTTGAACTTCTCAAGGTTAAGCTGCTGTCTAAGGGAATTAACCATTGCTGATTCCACAGTTTGCAAATCAACCTCAGGTTCTTTAGTTGCCTCGAGCGCAAGAGTCTTTTCCTTCTTGGGCACTGACTTGTTCTTGGACTCCTTCATCATCTCATGAGTCTTCAAGCTACCTACTAATTCTTCCAGCCTGATAGATTTGAGCGTCTTTGACTCAATGATAGCAGTCATCTTTGGCTCCCATGCGTCTGGAAGAACATTTCGCACTTGACTCAATGATAGCAGTCATCTTTGGCTCCCATGCGTCTGGAAGAACATTTCGCACTTTATCAACTATTTCAACCTCTAGAAGCTCCATGTCTAGAGATCTCATTTGTGATAATGGTCAACCTAGTCATCATATCATGAATAGATTCCTTTTCACCCATTGTAAACAGCTCAAATTGTCTTTTCAGCATTCTCCTCTTTGAGTCCTTAACTTCAGTAGTTCCTTCATGAGCCACTTCGAAGGGATCCCAGATTTCTTTGGCAGTCTTGTAAGATAAGACTTTGTTGAATTCCTCAGGACCTAGTCCACAGATTACAAGTCTTTTGACCTTGTGATTCTTTTCAATCATCTTGTAATCAGCTTCATTATATTCCGATCTTTCCTTAGTTTCAGTACGAGCAGCAGCTCCTTCACCAACTGCGTTAGTTGGAATCAGATTTCCTTCATAAAGTATTATCCGTAGTTGATAATCCTCTGAACAGATATAATTCTCCATTCTACTCTTCCACCAAGCATAGTATTGCCTATTGAATTGTGGTGGCCTTAGAACGGATTGTCCTTTAGTGATGGTGGGTGGTGAACTCATGATTAGATCCTTCTCAAGGTGTTAACCTATCAGCGAGAAGACCTGGTCTGATACCACTTGTTATACTCTATGCACCTCATAAGGACACAAGAAGGGGGGTTGAATAGTGTCCCATAATTTTTCGCTGAAGAACTTGACTCTTAAACACTAGAACCTAGTCCTAGTGCTGCATGTTATCAAACCATACAAACACTGAACGTAAAGCCATAGCTGGTAGTCTTCAGCACATATATAATTTTCCATCCTGTAAACGCCCCCATTCTTTCTCAGGAAGAATTTTTACCAGGCTCTAACCGAGAGAAGAATAGAACCTAACTTCCACCAAGCATAGTACTGCCCATTGAACTGTGGGGGCCTTTGAACTGACTGTCCTTCAGTGATGGTAGGTGGTGCACTCATGATTCTGATCCTTCACAAGGTGTTAAGCTAGCACAAGAAGACCCGCTCTGATACCACTTGTTATAATCTAAGCACCTCCTAAGGACACCACAACACACACAAGCAAAAGGCACAAAGAACACGGTGTTTATACGTGGAAAACTCCTTGCTCAAGGGAGAAAAACCACGACCCACACTTTGGGATTTTGAAACACTTCCACTAACACAAAGAGCAAGTTTTAGATTACAAACTCTTCAACCAAGGGGCTACACTCTAGACCCTAATCACTTACAAAGCCAGACTCTAACTTTACAAAGTAATCTCTCAAAGTTCACCTGATACAATAGCTTCTCTAATAAGCAGATAGGTAAAACACTCAATATAAAACAAAGTGACAACAACAATAAAGAACCTAAACAATTTGCTAGATTTGCTCTGAGTTCTTCAATGGTTGTCAATACCAGTTAAAACACGTCAAGAATTATTGAACCGCCTTTTGTTTACTCTCAACTCTCATAGTGAATAACTGAATTCGGCTGCCTCAATTACTTGCTTCTATACGGGCTGTATAACCCTAGTAGTTTCTTACTAGGAAACTTCAAAATTATGATAAGTGAAGATTTTCAGTAATATACTCCTTGTATAGCACCAACACTTTTTCACACTTCAAAGAGACAGCTACGGCACAACTTCTTTTGCTGACTAGGATACGTAGATGCACACGCGCTACTACTCCTAGTTCTGCATGGATTTGCATCCTATAATCTTTTCGATCAGTCATGCCTTAACCTTAAGAATTAGGTTCTTCGTTTGTCACTCTTCAAAAAAATCATCTCAACATATACTTTACTAGTGCATATAAGGTATGTCCACAGATCACAAGTTTTAGAACTAAGTGTTGGAGCTTCTAATTTACTTTATATGTGCTATTCTTCTTTAAAAACTAAACAATGCTTTTTAAAAAAATTTATCTATTAATGTTACTTAGGTTAGAAACGATCACAAGATGATATCTTTGTTAATATAATTGGTTTTTTGCAATATGAAAAAATTATACGTACGACTGGCTCTCTTTTTTAACTGGCTGTCACATTTGAATTTTGGCAGTTCAGAAATTCTTTCATGTTATATTATGATTTGGTAAGTTGTATACATTGATGTGTAAATATATCTTACACAATCAGTGTAAATAATCTACTATAGCTGGTTAATTAAAAATTTTATTATTTTACCGTTAATGCTGTTGACACCTAATTTTGTCTCTCCTGTTTCAATAGTCACTATTAAGACAAAATTGCACTTATAACCACACAATTATCGTACACTCACCCCTATTAAAAACTATTACTTCACGCGCACATGCCAGTTAGGCTATTTTTAAGATATTAGCACAAGCTACAGTCATTTTAGGAAATTTGCACGATCAGTCACAATTTCAAGTGATTATTCGCATATTTAGCAAAATCACCTAAATTATTTTTAAATCCAAAATAATAGGTTTTTTTAACTATTTAACCCTCACAATTATTTTTCTTATTTTTCTATAATTTTACGAGTACTTTTATGTAATTTTTTATACATTTTTTAGGCATTTATCCACAATTTATACATATTTATACACGCACACATGCACCTCAACATTTTTGTACACTTCACACCTCACTTATGCACATCATTGCCACGTGGCTTCATCCTGGTCTTACACTCATCTGATCCAACAGCTAACATCCTATTTTTCTTTTTTAATTACACACCCCAACCCCCGAAACCCTACTCTCCCCCTCATTTCACACTTCCTCATGCCGCCACTCTCCTCTCCACCCTCTCTCGTGAAAGCCTAATGCCATCACTATTCTCGCCACTTTCCGGCCAATTTCACTGGCAAAATTCAAAACAAAATACATCATTACACTCCTCTCTTCATCCGCTACAAAACCTCTATGATTTTGGCGGAGGTCAAAATTGACCTCTCGATTCGACCCGTGTTTCTGTCGCCGGAGAAGAAGCTTCGATTGTACTTTGTACAGGTCCTGGGTTTTTGTTACCCTGATGAAAGGGAAAACCCCTATTGCATGTTTGATCAAAGTCGGGTTAAAATTAACCCGACCCCAATCTAAAACAGGTATCTTTTTTTCCCTTTTTCTGTCCTTCAACCCATGTGATACAAAACCTAAAACTTGACTATTTTCTGTGGAATAAGAATGCGCGTTATTACCTGTTAATTAGTTAGGGCATAAAATTCACTAGAACCGTTAATCTTTGTTTAGTCCATTGACTTAGTTAAATATTACCATGATTTTTTACATACTGGAGATTAGTATGTTCATGGTTTTTACCCTAAACTACTTTTATTAGCCCGCAAATTTAAAACCTAGGGCAACCTAGGAATTGGATTTGTTCATTCTCTGATTGCTACAATGTATTCAGCCTCATGTTTTGTCAAAATGCATGATTCTCGTAATTATATCCTTAAGATTTGAATAGTGGCTGATTTACATGATTATGAATATCCTAAGCTGAGTCAACTTGATCTTTTGATTGAAAGTTTGAATGAAAAACTGTTTGATGATTGACATAGTACCAATAAGGGATTTTTGATTAGGATCCATTAGAGTGGACCATGATTTCAAGCCTAAAATTATTTGGTATGTGTTTATGTAATGATCCTTGAATCTGGATGTTTTTATTGTCAAAAGGAGAATCTGTTTGATTGAAATTTTTGAATTGCCTTAAGTTTAGGAGGTTGATTAATCTATATTTGGTAAGGGTGCCAAAGTGAATCTTTTTTAATTTTGGAAAACAGTACTCTTACCTTTCCTAGCTTTTACCCGTTTGTATTAAACCATTCATCCTTTAACTATACAAACTGGCCTTATTCTCTATACTAGGATAAGTTTTCATACACATAAACACATAGAACACTTCACAAGCATACACTTATTGCATACTACTTGATTGTCTTTCATAACTATTGGAAGACTCATGTTTCTTTTGCTTCCTGGTTTTGTCCCTGCAAGCATTTAACACTGCTGCATCTTGTTTATGCTTAGTCTCTGCATTACTCTCATATTCTGTTTGTTTCCATGCCTTTAAATTGCCTACATCTATTTGGAACCCTGTCACTCAGCACCTTGTCTTCCTTTTAGCCTCTGCTCATGCTTATACAAATTGTTAAGATGGCCAAAGAGGCCATACCAGTGTTCATAATTGCAGGGCATTGAATGAGTACATCTTTATGGCTATTTTGTGTTGTTACTGAACCCCTAAGACATAACTTTCAAGACCATTAAACCATCTGGGCAGTTTTAACTTAGGGCTTTCCCCTTTCTAGTCCCCTTTATATGTATATTTGTAAGGATCTTCCCTGTTGTATCTGATTAGCACAGGTTATATAGTCTTGAGACTGTATAATAGGCTACCCAGGGGCCTTCTCTTACCTTCTTCTTTATGTGACTGCATCATGATGCTTTCTTTGCATTGTAGTTCAGGTCTAATTGGTAAATTGAGACTTATCACATGATAAATTTAAGCTTGACATTAGTTAATAGAACTTTTGCATGAAAACTTGAACATTTTTTATAACAGGGCTATTTTATACACCTTAGTCGATTGAAATCCAACATATTTGACATTTGAATTGTACATTAGAAACAGTTTTCATGACTAAACTGTTAAAAATATGTGACTTCTTACTACAAGGGCTAAATGTGCAAAACTGACTGATCTATGAATATTTATGCAAATAAAATCTGCCATTTTTTTTTTGCATAAACAAGACAGTCCCAAAAACAGTTTTGAACGCGGCCTATGTGTGTATTAAAATAATTTTTTCAAACCTTAGTCTCCTATACACTAATCTAAAAGTGTATATGGGAGTATAAGTACTTGGGGTCCATTATACAAACTAATATATGTATTTTCTAAGTATATCGTTACTACTTCATGTATTTGTATGTTTATATCTATATATTTATGTGTGGCAGCCCCTATTTTGCATTTGTATGCTTTTGTGAAATTGTTTTTCCTAATAACAGCCCGCTTATCCATATATTTTTCGAAACTAATCCCCTAAAGCAAATAGCAATTAAGGCTAGGGGTCGACAACTAATGTCAAGTCACACCGATCCTAAATGGCTAACATTTTATTTCAAAAACAACCCCTATTTGGTTTTTTGACAAAATCTGAAAACCATCTTTGAAATCTGCCTATTTTTGCAAAACTGGCCCGGTCATTAAAATTGAATAAATGCCTGTCTATTAACGTTTCCTTGCAATTTTAACCATTGTTCTATTAAGCATTTGTAACAGAGGCCGAAAATGTGAATAGGCGTAAGATATAGGCAGCCTCTGCAAAATTTAGAAGGCCCAGAACTCATTTCAACCACAGTCAACTGCCTATATATATACTTGCATAAATGTCCCTTATTGCTTGACCGATTGCATATTTAGCCCATAAGTTAGTAAAGTAATTTACAAATACAACTCTTGTTTTGTCTATTATCTTTTAACATCCCAAAAAAAATAGAAACTCGGGCGCGAACCACTTTTTGTGGGACTTGGGAAAGTGCCTAACACCTTCTTCCCCGAGTCACTTCGACTTCTTACCCTCGAATTTCTGAAGCTGAACCCGCTTAGTAAAAGACCCGACCTTAGACGTTTAGGTGACCTAATATACCTTAGAAATCCATATTAGGTGGCGACTCCAATCTTTAACTCAAACGAGTTACCCAGTCAAATCCGAATATTGACTCGCTCCGAGTTGAGTTAAATATGGGGTATGACAAATGCATATAGTAGAGATTTACTTTTAACTACCGTGTAGAAGTGATCATATGATCTTTTTAATATTTTTATACTGCTCGTGTATAGCACAAACTCTTATTATTATTATGTATTCTTCTAAGTTTTCTTTGACAAACATGAAGCTGTTGGCCATTCTCTGCAATAGCACTAACAGAGGGTGTTGCACCTAGTGCACCCTGGTAAGACACTACAGAGGGGGTGAATAGTGTCCTTACCCGATTTTCGAATTTTTCAACTTGCTCTTAACTTCGATGGCATAAATCACAAAAAACCAGATTCCTTGCAAGTTTCACCTATCTCTGAAACTTAAAGTAATTGCGGAATATAAAGAACACAGAGATTTTTACGTGGAAAAATCCTTGCTCAAGGGATCAAAAACCACGACCCAAACTCTTGGGATTTAAACTTTCCACTCAAGGAAGACTGAGCAAGTTTTAGATTACAACACAATGCAATCAAGGAATTAGCTTTACTATAACTCGTACCTAGAACCTTCCAAGCCACACGTGAGCTTGTAAGATTGAAACTACCTCACCAAAAAGTAATCTTAATTCTATGCTTCTAAACAAGCTGATAGTTGACAACTCAATAACCTATAACAGAAACTAGACAAAACAGACTAGACTTTATGTAACTGGAACTCCTCCAGGTTCTGCTACCTCGCTTCTATTCTTGCACACAATAGCTCTCACAAATAATTTTCTCTCGATTTGCTCTGTTAAGAATTCTTGAGTGCGTAAACTAATTTGGCCAAAACAACTTGTATTTATAGAGTTAATGGAAAACCTTTTCCATATTAGCTTGGAATTCTTTTACAGTATGGAATCTGTTTCTAATAAGGTTTACCCATATTGCCTTATACGAAACCTAAGTTGTTTTCCCTAAGTCTTCAATCCTTCTCCGCCTGGGAAACAGCTTCTCTTTCAGCACCACCTTGAAGCTTTTCCTTCTCCTTCTCAGATTGAGACTTCAACTCCAGTTGTTCTCTTTTTCCTTCTTCGTCTCGAAACTCGAACATCAACTCGAACAGCCTTGTCTTCGACTTCAACTGTGAACCTTTTCATCGTCCACATAGAACCAGGTCCTTTGTCATTCATCAAAACCATCCTTCAAGAAATTCTCCATTTTGATGATGACAAATAATGTTGTCACACCGAGGGTATTAGTACAAGAACCTGTACAATATCAAACAGTAAACAAGAACTAGGGTAATAACAGTTAGGCAAAAATTATTTCACAAATATATACTGATCTAAACAACATCTAACTTCCCCATTTAGGCATCATCGAAAAGTTTCACAGTTGTATGAACCTGCTCAACTAGATTAAGACAAGTTGATTCTAGTGCCATAGGCAACTGGACAACCTTTTCAAGTCAGGAACCTATATTACACAATAAATACCAGCAAATAGTAGTAGGGATATTAAACAGTAATAGCGCCAAACCGACTTAAAACATCCAAACATAACATCCAAAATATTACAACCCAAGAGTAATAAATTGCCTTAACATGCCCACAACAAAAACCAATTTAAAGGGACTGAGGAAGAAACTGGTTCAAAATTGAGGAATATCAGGAATGTCAAAGTGTGCAAGCAACAGGGCAAGACGACGCGAGTTTCCTTCATTTTCACGTTCCAGCTCAGCGTCCAGCCTAGCATTGTCAGCATTCAGCCATGCCAGCTCCTCTGTCTGCCTCTCCAACTGTCTCCGATATACCTCCAATCACCTGTCCACACGCCCAACAGGCACTTCCTCATGTTCCTCATCCAGATTGATTGGTTCCTCAGCAGGTTTACCATCAAGTCCATAGTCACACGACCTCAGTATTTTACTTCCAAACATATCATTATGATCAGGTTCTGTCCGCTCACTAACAGGTACCCTAAAGAACTGAAATACTTAACTCAGGAGAAAACCATACACTACAACATGTTTTCCCAACCCCATATCAGCAACCCTACCAATGTGTTTGATCATTAATTCTGGCAGATTAACACGAACCTCCCCATCAATCAGGTCCATGTAAGTAAGATCAAGGAAATTAGCTTCAATCCCCCTTTTAGATCTCTGCAACATGTTCTTCAGCACAAACTCTAACAACAATTGATGGAATGGGGCCATAGCCTTCTTTTTCACCTAAGTAGCCCTTGTCAGTCTGGGCTTCCTAGCAAACTTTCTGGACACCTCTAAAGCAAACACACCATCACCTCTAGCTGGCCAAGAATTCCTAAAGTACTGACAATATCCTTGGAACGGAGCACCTAAAATCACACCCAACTCTTCATAATTGAACTGTATCACCAAACCTTTCACGATTGTGGTCACTATTCCTTCACTCACAGTACAGTTAGTGTAAAACTCACGAACCTCCTTCTCATAAAGCTAGACAGATCGTCACTGAACAGGTTCAACCAATCTTGAATTCTCAGCTTCTCCACTAGCTGAGTCATCCTATCTTGTTCAAGATCGACAAGAATTTTACCCTTAACTAAAGGCAATGCCCTGAAATAGTCCACTTTCCTTTTCTTTCCTTGCTTGTCATCACCAATCACAAGTATTACTTTAGAACCTTTTCCACGATCTTCAGGTTCTTCCACAGACTTCTCCTGTTTTACCCTCATAGAGCTGCGAGTTGCAGGTCTCCTTGCATGACTACCCGCCTTTTTATTACTTTCACCTACACCCTATAATCTCAAGTGATGCCTACTTTTGAGCTACCCGCATGTTTACCTCCCTTTACCAACCTACGCTTCTTTGTAACTTTTGACTGAACCTCCACCATTGGCCTTTTCTCCAACTTCCTCTGATGGTCCTCTACCAACACAACCTCCGTTCCACTCGAAGACTCTTTACTAATTTGAGGAGTTGGATTAGCCCCAGTTCCCTTAGGATATACCACATTTAAAGGCTCAGTAAAACCTACACCTACTTGATCTTCTTCCTCATGCTCATCTATTTCTCTTAAATCTGCATCATCACCAGCCACAGAACTAGAGAATGAACCAGGTCCTTTCTCAGGTTCCTTGGCAGGTTCAGCAGATTTCTCATCTCCCTTACTAATAGTTTTTTCCTTTTCAGTTATTGTTACAGGAACAGGTTTCTGGACAGGTTCCTCACATACCTTCTCATCACCTTTACTAACTACATGTTCAGAATTTTCTTTAGCTACATCTACCACCTCCTTTTCCTTTTCAGACACATCAAGCACTAACTTATCTCCTAATTCTCCTACAGGTTCAGAAGCTACATTACTAATAATGTTAACTGTAGCAGTAGATACATTAGGGTTTACCTCTTCGTCTTCTCGAACAGTGTCTTGATTTGTTTCAACCCTTTTCCTCCGCAACAGTGCTTGGAATATTTTCCCCCTTAATCGTAGCATTTTCTGACAATTTCTTCTACCTCAATTTCGTAAATTTCTTCGCCACTATAACGAAACGACTTGACGCGAGTTGTTTTGCCTTTTGATTGAGTTTAAAGTTTTTGAGTTTAGGAGAAGTAGGATTTTCAGTGTTCTTGGAAGTGGTTGACATGGTGAGAGAATTTGAGAGTTTTTCTTGAGAGAGAAAATGAGAAATTTTAGGGAGAAGTCTGTTTTTTATTGTCTTGACAAATGATAGAAACAATGCACACAAAAACAACTCTCTGATGACTTAAGGGAATAGGGAAGGGTAGTAGTTGTATCGGAAAGGGAAACGGGTGTGATGGGATATGAAAAAGCTGAACGTAATAATTATTTTAAAAAGTCCTACGCCGCCGGATACATTGAATTCAAAGTTTAAAAATCAGCAACTAATCCGGCAACACTTGTGATTAATTGACAACAATTTTGGCTACGTAAGACACAATTATACTCTCAGTATGTAACATTTAATGTGTACATGAACGTTCATGCACAAGGTTCTTAAACGTTTATCCTCTGTAAAAAAATTATTTGCCAACATCTAAGTCATGAAAACAGGTTCCAAACAGGTTAGCAAGCAAAACAATTAAGTTTCAAAAGTAGAGTCAACTAAACAAAGTTAAGCTAGGTTAAACAAGGAAACTTCTATAGCCAATCATTGAGAGAACCAGGTGCTGCCACGTTCAGTGTATCTTGGTCATCCCTAACTCAAGCCTGTTCTTCTCAAATTGTACCTTGCTCAAAGCTTTAGTGAAGATATCAGCAATTTGATCCTCAGTCCTGCAAAAATTCATAGTGATTAGGCCTTTCTCAACATTATCCCTTAAAATGTGATGCCTAATATCAATGTGCTTTGTTCTCTTGTGTTAGACCGGGTTCTTGGCTATATTGACTGCACCGGTATTGTCACAAAAGATTAAAATTGGTTCACACTTGATTCCAAAGTCCTCCAACTGCTGCTTGATCTATAATAGTTGTGAACAACACAAGGCAGCTGCTACATATTCAGCCTCCGCGTTAGATAATGCTACTGAATTTAGCTTCTTTGTAGCCCATGATATAAGACAAGGACCTAGGAAGTGTGCCATCTCAGATATACTTTTCCTACCAACCAAGTGACCAGCATAGTCAGCGTCAGCAAAGCCAATCAGATCAAAACTTCCACCTCTTGGATACCATAAGCACAAGTCTTGAGTTCTTTTCAAATATCTTAAGATCCTCTTGACTGTTGTTAAGTGTGTCTTCTTTGGTTTTGATTGAAACCTTGTGCACAACCCCACACTATACACAATGTCTGGACGACTTGCTGTTAAATACAATAGTGAACCAATTATTCCTCTGTTTCTAGTTTCATCCAGATCCAATTTAGTTCTAGGGGCTATGGGTGTGCTCATATCCTTAGCAGTCTTCATGTCAAACTTTTTCAAAAGCTCCTTGATGTACTTATGCTGATGGATCATTGTGCTTTCTTGAGTTTGTTTGATTAGCAAGCCTAAGAAAAAATTCAGCTCATCTATCATGCTTATCTCAAACTCACTTCCCATCAAGTCTGCAAACTCCTTGAAAATATTCTCATTAGTAGCTCCAAAGATGATGTCATCTACATATACTTGAATGATCAACAGGTCCTTGACTTTCTTCCTCAAGAACAAAGTGTTGTCTATTTTACCTCTAGTAAACCCATTCTTTAATAAGAACCCAGACAACTTTTCATACCAAGCCCTAGGAGCCTGTTCCAAACCATAAAGTGCCTTGTCAAGCTTGTAGACATAATCAGAAAACTCTGTATTTTCAAAACCAGGTGGTTGAACTACCTACACCTCTTCATTCAAATAACCATTAAGGAACGCACTTTTCACGTCCATCTGATACAACTTGAATTCCATGTAAGCTACAAAAGCTATCAGCATCCTAATGGCTTCCATTCTAACAACAGGTGCAAATATTTCATCATAGTCGACTCCTTCTTCTTGACTGTAACCTTGAACCACCAGTCTTGCCTTGTTCCTTGTTACTATGCCATGTTCATCCAGCTTGTTTCTGAATACCCATTTAGTTCCGATGATGGACCTGTCCTTAGGTCGAGGGACCAAGTGCCACACCTTACTGCGTTCAAACTGATGAAGTTCCTCCTGTATAGCAATCAGCCAGTCTGGATCCTCAAGTGCTTCTCGTACATTCTTAGGTTCTACGGCCAAAAGAAACACATAGATTGCACAAAAGTTCTTCAGCGCTCTTCTAGTAACAATTTCAGTATTCAGGTCAGAGATGAGATTTTCCAAGGGATGAGAACTTTGATGTTTTCAAGGTTTAGGCTGAATCTGCTGAGTAGAGCTTCTAGAGGGATCATGCATTTGAGTTGTCATCAACTTGATCATCAGTTCCGTCTGTCTAATTGCCTTCTTGTTCCCCCTGAGTCTGATCCTTATCATCACTTTGATCAGCTCTGTTTTCTTCCAGCTTCTCAGGGTCTTCAGCAGGTTCATCTCTAGCTAAACCAATTTCCTAATCATCATCTTTTGCTTTCTTTGCAATAGTTTCAGATTCATCAAATACCACAAACACACTTTCTTCTGCAGTCAAGGTTCTTTTGTTGAATACCTTATAAGCTTTGCTTTGTAAAAAATATCCCAAGAAGATGGCCTCGTCACTTCTAGCATCAAACTTCCCCAAAGGTTCCTTCCCATTATTATGCATGAAACATTTGCATCCAAAGGCTCTCAGATGTGCAATATTGGGTTTCCTACCTCTTATTAGCTCATAGGGAGTTTTTTCTAATAAAAGACGGACAGAATATCTATTCAGTAAGTAACACGCAGTGTTAACTGCTTCAACCCAGAAGTTCTTCGCCAAACCGCTTGATAACAGCATATTTCTAGCCATATCTTTCAAGGACCTGTTCTTTCTTTCAACTACTCCATTTTGTTGAGGGGTTCTTGGTGCAGAGAAGATGTGGTCCACACCATGTCTGTTGCAATACTCGGTGAATTTAGAATTCTCAAACTCAGTTCCATGTTCAGACCTAATACACACAACTTGTAACCCTAGTTTCTTCTGAACAACCTTTGCCCAGTCCTCGAACATGTCATACGCTTCATCCTTAGATCTGAGAAACAAGGTCCACGTGTATCTGGAGTAGTCATCAACAATAACCATTACGAACCTCTTACCTTCTCTGCTCGTTACCCTCATAGGCCCACACAAATCCATGTGAACCAGCTCAAGTGGTTTAGAAGTACTAACCACCTTCTTTGGCTTGAATGAAGATCTTACATGTTTCCCCCTCACACAAGCATCACATATCTTGATGTCATCAAACCTTTTGCTTGGCAATCCACGAACCACGTCCTTTGACACCGATTTATTCAGCTGAGTCAAGCTTGCGTGTCCTAATCTCTTGTACCATAGTTGTGCATCACTCTCAAGTGCATTCAGACAAGTCAAATTATTTTCTGAAAGAGAACCGAACGTAGCATTGTATACATTGTTAGCTCGTTTTCCTTCTTGTACTACTTCACCAGTCTGCAGGTTCTTCACAGTGCATCTTACAGACGTGAAACTAAGTTGATTTCCTTTATCACATAGTTGGGAGATACTCAATGTGTTATGTCTCAATCCATCGGCACAAAGTACATTCTCAATTGCATGATTGAGGGACCTCCCAACCTTTCCAATACCAACAATTTCTCCGCTTTTGCCTCCTTCAAAAGCTGCATTACCCTCTCGAAATACTGCGAGTGAGAGAAAGTTTCTTCTATCTCCTGTCATGTTCCTGGAACACCTATTATCAAGAATCCAGCTTGGGTAGTTCCTTCTCACTCCAGCCTGCAAAACAGAATCAGGGGTTAGTAATAGGAACCCAGACAAGCTTGGGTCCCTTTTTGTGATAGAATGGATGAATCAAATCTTTTCTAGCCCAATAAGGTATAACTGACTTGAGGTTCCTTTTAACTGCCTTTGATGCAATATCACATTCTTTTCTAAAATGTCCAGTTTTTCCACACAAGAAGCAAAGTTTATTGCAAGGAAGTCCTACATACTTACTATTAGGATTCCAGGCAGGTAAAGGTTTCCTATATCCTAAGCCATTTTTTACTTTATTGCAACCATTTTAAAGCTTCTGAAGACTTGTTCCATTTAGTGAGCCTGGTAAGTTCGTAGTTAGCCTTATCAACCTTGGCCTGAAGAACTCGGTTCTTCTTAGTTTCCTGATGCAAAACCTTATTTTTCTTTTTAAGCTCAGTTTCAAGGTTGATTTGACCCTTACTAGCTACTTGCTTACCAGAGACCTTTTACAGTTTAATATTATCAAGTTCAATACTTGAAACTTTCTTTTGCTCATCAAGCACCTGTTCCTTTAATCTCTGGTTTTCATGTTCAAAGGCTGAGACTTTCTGTTTAAGTTGAAAATCTTGCCCATTAGTTGAAGCAGATTCAATTTCCAATTCAGTTTTAGCTTCATCCAAGTTTTTATTCTTAATTTTATAATCAGACACAACTGAGATCAGATGGTCCTTCTCAGAAATCAATTGTTCCTTCTAAGCCCTTAACTTTCAATACCTTCGATTAAAGTAAGTGCAAGCATGTTTAACTCTCTTAAGGAACAAGTAGGAAGTTTCAGTTTTAAGTCATCGAGACTTACCTCAAGCAGGTTATCAGTGAGAGGTTCTTCATCAAGAGCCATCAGTGCAAAATTAAAGGAGAGTCATCATCTGATTCTTCTTTTCCTTCTGAGTCAGTGTCGCTTTCAGATGGTCCCCATGTAGCATAAAAGACTTCTTTCTTCTTTCTCCTCATAGCTCTGAAGTTGGGTGGTCATTTTGTCATCTTAGGTTCACCTTCCTTAGCAGCACTCTCCTTCTTCCACTCCATCTCCCAAACAAGACAATATTTCACAGCATGATCCTTTTTGTGACGCTTGAAACAGCTTGAGTAGTCTAGATTATCAACAATATTCCTCTTTGTTGAATTAGCTTTGGCAGACCTTCTGTTCTTTTCTAAACTTAGTGACTGTTATAATCTAAGTATCCCCTAAGGACACTAGAAGGAGGGGTTGAATAGTGTCTATCGATTTTTCTTTGCAAGGACTCGATTCTTCTGAGTCAAGAACCGTGTTCTTGACTTAGCAGTTTTTACTTGGACACCACAACACACACAAGCAAAAGGCACAAAGAACACGGTGTTGTTACGTGGAAAACTCTTTGCTCAAGGGAGAAAAACCACGACCCACACTCTGGGATTTTAGTACTCAATCCACTAACAAAAAGAGCAAGTTTCTGATTACAAGACTCTGTAACCAAGGGGCTACACTCTAGACCCTAATCACTTATCAAAGCTAAACTCTAGCTTTACAAAGTAATCTCTCAAAAGTTCACCTAACACAATTGCTTCTACGATAAGCTGATAGGTAAAAACAATGATCGCTCAAACACGACAACTTACAGAACAAGAACCTAGACAGAATATCTAGACTCAATCTCTTTAACACCACCAGTTGTCTTCTCTAGTTATCCCACGTTGAAAGTTGCTGGATCGTCTATGTATGCTCTCAACTCTCTGTTTGTGAATAACTAATTTCGGCTGCATCAACTACTTGTATTTATATGGGCTTCAGAACCCTAACTGAGTTTCACAAGGAAACTTTGTAATTATGGTAAGACAAGATTCCTTGTAACTCTTCCCTTGTTTAAGTCCAACTCGTATTCGTACTTCGAAGACACAGCCTGGGAACCGCCTCTTTTAGTCTGACTAGGATGCATACTCATTCACGCGCCACTATTCCTAGTTCTGCAGGGATTTGCAACCCGCAATCTTTTCAATCAGTCGTGCCCTTCCATTCAAGGACCAGGTTCTCCTCCAGAACCACTGGGTCCTTCTTGTTTGTCATTTTTCAAAACCTTTCCTCAACAAATTCCCTCTTTTTGATGATGACAAACAAAAAAAGAACCTGAACAGACAAACTTTCCAAAAACACAAAAACATATGAGTTAGGTCACAAACACCCCAACATTCCCTTCTTTCCCCTTTTGGCATCATCCAAAAGATTCAAACACCTGCATGAACCAGTTAGTACTATCCAGTCTAGAGCACAAGGCAACAAGTCAGCTAAGATATAGACACACAGAAATAAGGCTAAGGGCCCAAACCGAACCAGATATAATAGAACAGATCCAAAATAAGCAAGAGAAAATTAAAACCATTCATCCAGGGCGTGACAAGTCACACATCCCTATTAAAAGTACACAACTTAAAGATGATTGTCTGAAAGTCACACATCAAGGAAGAACAGAACGGGATCAGGTAGAGTATAATCAAGGACAGGGAGGGAGAGAAAGAGGACTCAGGGCTTCAAGTTGAAGTGTTTGATAAGTGCCTCAAGGTTCTTCGTATTCTTGGCCCTCTCTATCACCAGCTCGACCTCATACTTGTGACACTCAATTTTCAAACGATCAATTTCTTGATCCTTCAACTCCAGCTTTCTTTGCAGCTCAGCATTTTCTGTGTTCACCTCAAGAACATGATTCTCCAGTTCTTTCACTGCTGCAATGGCTTCATCTGGTCCATAGTCCTCACTTTCTTCAGACTGCACCTGCTTAATCAGCACTGGTCTCTTGGAAGCTCTCTTCTTTGTGAAGAAATCACAACTTTTCAGAACATTGTGCCCAAACATCTGATGAATGGTGGGCTTTTTTCCTGCTTCCAAAGGAACCCCAAAATGCTCAAGAACCTGCTGAAGGATGTAGGAATGCACTAATGAATGTGGCTTCTGATCAGTGTCTGCAATCCTTTTGATGTGTCTGATGATCAGACTAGGTAGATTGATTTTTACTCCTCTATCCAACAGGTCCATGTAAGTTAGGTCCAGAGCACTAGCCTCACTGTTCCTATCTCCCCTTGGCAGTAGGAACCGATGAACAAACTCAAAGAGCAGCTGATGAGCTGGCTCCATCTCCTTCTTGTCAACCTTCCTCTCTTTCCTGAGCTTTGGTTTCCCTGAAAATTTCTTCACAATACTCAGGGGAGTCACTCCATCGGTTCTTTTTGGCCATTTCAACTTAATATACTTGCAATAACCCTCCGCAGGTACATCAAGTATCACTCCCAACTCAGTTCTCCCAAACTCAATCTCAATTCCCTTCACAACTGAATACACCCTCCTGGCAGCAACCCTGCAATTTGTATAGAACTCCCTAACTTCATCAGAAAACAACAGCCTGTCTTTGTTGGCAAAAAGGCCTAACCACCCTTGATCCCTACCATCCTGAGTAAGGGCTTCATGTGGTGTTCCTTTACATCACCTAGGATGCTCCCAGCCAATACCTTGTGTTTTGCAAAGAAGGTTGTCCTGTCAACCTCTTCAGAGTCTTTTCTTCTCTTCTTGCTCTCCAGTTCACTGTCTGTTTTTGAGTCACTGGGTTCCACATAGCTTCCAACTTCATCACTTTCCTCTTTGGCCTCAACAGCCCTTTTCTCAATCTTTTTGTTTTCCTCCATTCTACCATCTCTCACATTCTTAACTGTCTTTTCTAGCTTCCCCACTTTCACTAGCTGCTGCTTCAAGGCAGACCTGGTTCCTACTCTTCTTGGTGCTAGCTCTGCATAAATTTTGTTGTCACTTTCAGTTCTCTCCTCCTAAGAGTCCTCACTAGATTCATCCACCAGTCTGCTCTTGGGCACAGACTTTCCCCCTTTCAATAACCTTCTTCTCTTGTCAGGCTCTACTATGGTCTCACTTACAAACACCACTTCTTCTTCTTCACCTTCATTTATCAGCTTTTCATCTTCCTCTCCAAACCTTCTTTTCACACCCTTTTTCTTTGTTTCTTCAGCTTTCTCTGCAACTTTCTCATTTTCTCCTTTGCCTTCTGCAATTTCCTCATCCTTCTCCTCTTCAGAGTCTGTCCACTTTAGTTTTGCATCATCGGCCACAATAGGATCTGAGCGAGAACCAGGTTCTTCACTCAAGTCCCTTACAGCCTCAGCAGAACTAGGTCCTCCAACAACTAGACCTTCAAGTACAGACATCCCTTGTATTTTCTCAATAGGAGCAACACATAAACTAGGTTCACTAACATGTTCCTTTTGAAATTCAGAGGAATCCTCCTCTCTCAACACCTTTTCAACTACATCAGTCTCCACCACACCTTCAGTTACTAAGGGCACATGCATACTGGCCTTAGGTTCCTCCTGAACAATCTTTTTGTTCTCCTCAACTACTTTCCCTCTACCAATTATACCACTGGACTCTACTTTTCCTACGATTTCATCTAGTCCTTTTACCAATATTTCAGTACTCACTTTTCCAGTTTACAACTTCTAAAACAGCAGAAGTAGATAGAGTAGAGTCAAGTATTACCTCAACCGGTCTTTCAGAGGAGACTTGTTCTGTAGGCGTAGAAAACAAGGATCTGGCCACCATCCTCTTGACTAATTTCTTTTCTCCCTTTTTGAGAAACTTTGACCTAGCCCTGACAATTCTCTCTGCAAGAGTAGAGGGAGGGGGTTTTGGAGTAGATTTCTTGGATGTGTGGGTTTCGGAGGTTTTGGTAGGTGATGCTGATATAGACTGTGCTTGAGACATGGTGAAAATAGTTAGGGTTTTGAAAATAGGACGACGGAGATTTCTTTTTTTGATTTTTAGTGAGATAAAACAGGCGGAGTAGAGAGAAATTGTTTGCAAGTGTGTGTGTTCTGTTTCTATCAAAGAAGGAAGTGAGAAGGAGTAATGGTGATGAGAGGTTTTACTAGGGAACAGATGGTAATGATGGCTAAAAGGTAAAAAGGCAGCTTTTTGAAGTTTTGAAAACCGGGAAAGGGGTATTGATTTGACGGTTACAAGACTTACCCAAATAAGGTCTTTTTAATGGAGTGGGGTCCGGTAAAGTTTGGTGGGAGTCTAACCAAAAAGGAATTTGTTCCTATAATTTAGGGCGGTTACAAGAACATGGGAAGACTTCCTTGACACATGGATAATTAACAATCAATCTCAGTTATGATACTTAACATAAATAGCTTGTGTAGCTGTACCTGGACATGGTTCCCCATGCTTTCCTTGGTTCTTTCTATGTACCTTGTAGGTTCTTTCATGGGAACACATTAGCTCAACCTGGTGCTAATCAGCTGAACAAGTATACTTAATAAAGTACAAAATTTGGACTGGACAATAATAACAATAGTTACAAACAGGTTGCTGAACACTTAACTAACCAATCATTGGGGAACAAATGTTTAGTCATCCGTGTATTTTGGTCATCCCTAACTCCAACCTGTTCCTCTCAAACTGAACCTTGTTCAGTGCTTTGGTAAAGATGTCAGCAATCTGATCTTCAGTCCTGTAAGAATTCATAGTGATCAGACCCTTTTCTACATTGTCTCTAAGAAAATGATGTCTAATATCAATATGCTTTGTTCTTTTATGTTGGACTGGGTTCTTGGCAATATTCACTGCTCTTGTGTTATCACAGAAAATGGGCACAGCTCCACATTTAATTCCAAAGTCCTCCAACTGCTGTTTGATCCACAGCAATTGTGAGCAGCATGATGCAGCTGCTACATACTCAGCTTCTGCAGTGGATAAGGCTACTGAGTTCTGCTTCTTTGTTGCCCAAGAAACTAAGCAGGGACTAAGAAAGTGTGTCATTCCTGAAGTGCTCTTCCTGTCCACCAAGTGACCTGCATAATCTGCATCAGCAAACCCAATTAGTTCAAAAGTACCTCCCCTTGGGTAATGGGTACCATAGACATAGATCCTGAGTTCCTTTCAAGTATCTCAGGATCCTCTTCACAGCTGTCAGATGTGACTCCTTAGGCTTGGACTAAAACCTAGCAGACAGTCCTACACTGTATACAATATCAGGTCGACTGGCTGTGAGATAGAGGAGTGAACCTATGATTCCTCTATATTTTGTCTCATTTGTAGAAGGACCAAGTTCATTCATATCCAGCTTGGTTCCAGGAGCAATGGGAGTGGTCATTTCTTTAGCTCCTTCCATGTCAAATTTCTTCAGAAGTTCTTTGACATATTTTTGCTGATGAATCATGGTTCCTTCAGGCGTTTGTTTTATCTGCAATCCTAGGAAGAAATTGAGTTCTCCCATCATGCTCATTTCAAATTCACTGCCCATTAATTCAGCAAATCCCTTGCACAGCTCCTCATTGGTGGCTCCAAAAATGATATCATCAACATATAGCTGTACCACTAATAGATCCTTTCCTTTCTTCTTTAAGAATAGTGTGTTATCAACCTTTCCTCTTGTAAAACCATTCTTCAATAGGAATCCAGATAGTCTCTCATACCAGGCTCATGGAGCTTACTTCAGTCCATAGAGTGCCTTATCTAGTTTGTAAACATGATCAGGAAAATTGCTGTTCACAAAACCTAGTGGCTGAATTACATAGATTTCTTTATTCAGATACCCATTCAAGAAGACACTCTTCGCATCCGTCTGATACAGTGTGAACTCCATGTATGTGGCAAAGGCAATCAACATTCTAATAGCTTCCATTCTTGCCACTGGTACAAAAGTTTCATCATAGTCGATTCCTTCTTCTTGAATGTATCCTTGGACTACCAATCTAGCCTTGTTTCCTGTTACTATGCCATGCTCATCCAGTTTATTTCTGAACACCCACTTTGTTCCAATTATTGATCTGTCCTTTAGCTTAGGAACCAGGTGCCACACTTTGCTTCTTTCAAACTGATGAAGTTCATCCTGCATGGCTAGAACCCAATCTGGATCTTCAAAAGCTTCTTTTACATTCTTTGGTTCCAAAGATGACAGGAAAGCAAAGAATGCACAAAAGTTTTTCAAGGCCGATCTGGTCATGATCCCAATATCCAATTCTGATAATACATTCTCCAAAGGATGAGAGCATTGGTGCTTCCATGGCCTGGGTTGGATATGACGAGAAGAACCTCCAGTATCACTTTGGGTAGGTTCTTCCTGTCTTGTTGAATCGTCAACTTCATCTGATGTTCCCCTTGTCATATTGACTTCTTGTTCTAGTGAAGTTGAATCCTCACCTGATTCTTCCTTGTCTTCTAGATCTTCAGAGTCAGCTGCACCATCTTCTCGAGTAAGGCCAATTGCCTGATCATCTACTTCAGTTTCATCTACTGCCTTATCGGATTCATCAAAAACCACATGCATACTTTCTTCCACTGTTTGTGTTCTTTTATTAAACACCTTGTATGCTTTGCTTTGAGTAGAATAACCAAGGAATATTGCCTCATCACTTCTAGCATCAAATTTCCCCAATGGTTCCTTTCTGTTGTTGTGCACAAAACATTTACAACCAAAGGGTCTCAGGTGTGCAATATTTGATTTTCTTCCTCTGAGTAGCTCATATAGGGTCTTGTCAAGAATTGCTCTTATGGAATATCTGTTCAGCAAATAGCATGCAGTGTTTATTGCTTCAGCCCAGAAATTTCTTGCAAGACCACTTGACAACAGCATAGTCCTTGCCATATCCTCCAGAGACCTGTTCTTCCTTTCCACTACTCCATTCTGCTGTGGAGTTCTTGGTGCAGAGAAGTTATGATCAATGCTGTACTTTGCACAATAATCAGAAAATTTTGAGTTTTTAAACTCTGTTCCATGATCAGATCTAATGCTAACAAGTTCCAGGCTCAACCTTTTCTGCACAACACCAGCCCAATCTTTGAAGCTATCAAAGGCATAGCTTCATCTTTGTATGCCAAGAACATGATCTATGTATACCTAGAGCAGTCATCCACTATTACGAACACGAACCTTTTTCCTCCTCCGCTCCTGACTCTCACAGGTCCACACAGATCCATATGAATCAATTCCAGTGGTTTTGATGTACTCACCACTTTCTTTGATTTAAAGGATGATCTCACATGCTTCCCTCTAACACAAGCATCACATATTTTTATATTTTCAAATTTCTTACTAGGCAATCCACGAACCAGCTCCTTTGATACTAGCTTGTTGAGCTGTGAGAGACTAGCATGACCCATTCTTTTGTGCCACAACTGAGAATCACTTTCTTGCACATTCAAGCATGTCAAGTTTTTTTCAGGTAGTGATTTCAGTGATGCTTTGTATACATTGTTCACCCTTTTTCCTTGCATAACAACTTCTCCACTCTATAGGTTCTTCACAATACACCCTACAGAGGAGAAACTTACTTCATTTCCTCTATCTCACAGTTGAGAGATGCTCAGCAAGTTGTGTCTGAGACCATCGACACAGAATACGCTTTCAATTGCATGATCCAGAGTTCTCCCAACTTTTCCAATTCCCACAATCTGACCACTTTTTCCTCCTCCGAAGGCTACACTGCCTCCTTGAAATCCTGCGAGTGAGAAAAAGTTTCTTTTATCTCCTGTCATGTGCCTTGAACAACCGCTATCCAGAATCCAGCTTGGGTTGTTCTCCCTCACTCCAGCCTGCAAAACAGATTAAGGGTTAGCTTTAGAGACCCAGACAAGCTTGCGTCTCTTCTTATGAGAAAATGGATAAATCAAGTCCTTTTTAGCCCATTTAGGTAAAACACTTCTTTTATTCTTGGTCTTTGCCTTGCTTGCATTCATGCACCTTTTTCTGTAATGACCAGTTTCACCATAGAAGGAACACAACATGTTACAAAGCAATCCCACATACTTGCTTTTAGGATTATATGGAAGCAGTGGTTTCTTGAATCCTAGCCCTTGTTTTTCCTTGTTCTGATTTTCAAGAACCCAGTTCATTGCCTCAGAAGACTTATTCCATTTTGTTAATCTGGTAAGCTCATATTCAGATTTTTCAACCTTCTGATTTAAAATCCTGTTCTTTTCAGTTTCCTGATACAGGATCTCATTTGCTCTTTTAAGTTCATTTTCAAGAAAGGTTTGAACTTCACTTATTACTTGCTTACCATTTGCACTCTCCTTTAACCGATTGAGTTCCAATTCCATTTCTGTGATCTTAGAGTTTGACACAAGCTTCTGCCCTTTTAAAATGGCATTGATTTATTCCAGTTCAGTGTTTTATTCTTGAAGACTCTTGTGCTTAGTTCTGAGATCACTCATATCTTCAGTTAATTTATCTTTCTCAATTTTCTCCTTTTCATAACCCTCAATTAAAGTGGCAGTGATTAAGATTAAATTTTCAATAGAGTATGTATATAAATTTTCTTTGAGATCAGATAGACATACCTCTGCTGAGTGAGCAACTTCCTCTCCGTATGTTGCCATAAGAGCTGAGTCCTTCTTTTGGTCACCTTCTGTGTACATTTCCTTTAGCTTTTCCCACACTTCTTTAGCGGACTTGTATTCAAGTATCCTTGCTAATACATCAGTAGTCAGCCCTCTCCTTAGGTACGATTCAGCTTTGGAATTTGCCTGTAGTCAGTCTAGGTCTTAAGGATCTAGTTCTCCTACCATCTTTGGAACTAGAACCCCATTTGCTGCTCTCTTTACAGGGACATGCGGTCTTCTCTTCACAATCAACCAGAGACTATAATCCGTTGCTTGAAGAAAGTTTTTCATCTGTTTCTTCCAGCACTTGTAGTTAGTCCCATTAAACACAGGTGGTTTTGAGGGATCTCTTCCTCCTCTGAACTCCCGAGGATCTTCCTCATCTGAACTGACATCAGTCAACCCCATCAATGCTAGTGGAGATTCATCTCCATATTCCTTTTCATGATCAGATTCACTGTCAGTAGGTCCCCATGTAGCATAGAAAGCTTCCTTTTTCTTTCTTCTTTCTGCCCTGAAGTTTGGAGGTCGTTTTACCTTCTTCTTATCTTTGTCATTCTTTTTTGACGCATCTTTTTCCTTTTCCTTTGTTGCTCTGTTCTTCATCCATTCTGCTTCCCACATAGGACAATCTATGACAGCGTGATCCTTCTTGAAGCACTTAAAGCATCCTAAGTAATCAAGGCTATCAACTATGTTCTTCCTTCCAGAATTCTCCTTGTTGTTTCTTTTGAACCCTTTGAACTTTACCAAGTTAAACTTCTGTCTCAGAGCACTAACCATTGTTGTTTCAACTGATTGAAAATCAACATAGTCCTCAGTTTCATCAGTTGCTTCGAGTGCAAGGGTCTTGTCCTTCTTGAGGACTGGTTTAGTTTTTGAATCCTTCATCATCTCATGTGTTTTCAAACTTCCAACCAGTTCTTCAAGTTTGATAGATCTAAGAGGTTTAGACTCAATGATAGCAGTCATCTTGGGTTCCCAAGCCTCAGGTAACACATTCAAAACCTTGTCCACTATCTCTATTTCAGGCAGCTCCATATCCAGGGATCTCATCTCATTTGTGATGATTGTCAGTCTGGTCATCATATCCTGGATTGATTCCTTCTCTCCCATAGAGAACAACTCGAATTGTCTTTTCAGCATTCTTCTCTTGGAGTCTTTCACTTCAGTGGTTCCTTCATGTGCAACTTGCAGGGCATCCCAAATTTCCTTAGCAGTCTTATAAGATGATCCTCTATTAAACTCCTCAGGTCCAAGACCACAGATTACTAGATGCTTAGCTTTGTAGTTCTTTTCAATCATCTTATAGTCAGCTTCATTGAACTCCTCTTTTGACTTAGGTTCTTCTTTGGCAGTAGCTCATTCACCAACTATTTTGGTAGGGGTCAAATTTCCTTCAGATATTATAAGCCATAGCTGGTAGTCTTCAGCACATATATAATTTTCCATCCTGTAAACGCCCCCATTCTTTCTCAGGAAGAATTTTTACCAGGCTCTAACCGAGAGAAGAATAGAACCTAACTTCCACCAAGCATAGTACTGCCCATTGAACTGTGGGGGCCTTTGAACTGACTGTCCTTCAGTGATGGTAGGTGGTGCACTCATGATTCTGATCCTTCACAAGGTGTTAAGCTAGCACAAGAAGACCCGCTCTGATACCACTTGTTATAATCTAAGCACCTCCTAAGGACACCACAACACACACAAGCAAAAGGCACAAAGAACACGGTGTTTTTACGTGGAAAACTCCTTGCTCAAGGGAGAAATACCACGACCCACACTCTGGGATTTTAGAACTCAATCCACTAACACAAAGAGCAAGTTTCCGATTACAAGACTCTGTAACCAAGGGGCTACACTCTAGACCTTGATCACTTAACAAAGCTAAACTCTAGCTTTACAAAGTAATCTCTCAAAAGTTCACCTAACACAATTGCTTCTACGATAAGCTGATAGGTAAAAACAATAATCGCTCAAACAAGACAACTTACAGAACAAGAACCTAGACAGAATATCTAGACTCAATCTCTTTAACACCACCAGTTGTCTTCTCTAGTTATCTCACGTTGAAAGTTGCTAGATCGCCTTTGTATGCTCTCAACTCTCTGTTTGTGAATAACTGATTTCGACTGCATTAACTACTTGTATTTATATGGGCTTCAGAACCCTAACTGAGTTTCACAACGAAACCTTGTAATTATGGTAAGACAAGATTCCTTGTAACCCTTCCCTTATTTAAGTCCAACTCGTATTCGTACTTCAAAGACACAGCCTGGGCACCGCCTCTTTTAGTTTGACTAGGATGCATACTCGTTCACGCACCACTATTCCTAGTTCTGCAGGGATTTGCAACCCGCAATTTTTTCGATCAGCCGTGCCCTTCCATTCAAGGACCAGGTTCTCCTCCAGAACCACTGGGTCCTTCTTGTTTGTCATTCTTCAAAACCTTTCCTCAACAGTGACTTTCTCACTGCATTTACCAAGGCTATCTCATGTTTGGAAACTTCATACATTGATCCTTCAGTAGCCTCTAAAGCTAAGGTTTTTTCCTTCTTGGGTTCCACTTTTACTCTTGACTGTTTCATCAGTTCATGAGTTTTCAGACTACCAACGAGTTCATCCAGTTGAACCTTGTCTAGATTTTTTGCTTCGATGATAGCTGTAACTTTGGATTCCCAAGAATCTGGGAGAATCCTTATGACTTTTTCTACCAAGTCTTCATTAGAAAGAGTCATACCAAGGACTTCATCTCGTTGGTTATGATTGTGAACCTGTTCATCATATCTTAGATGGACTTAGTCTCACCCATAGCAAATAATTCGAACTTGCTTTTCAACAACTAGATCCTCGACTACTTAACCTAAGTAGTTCCTTCATGAGCCACCTGTAGTGCATCCCAAATCTCTTTGGCGGTCTTTGATGAAGAAACTCTGTTGTATTTATCAGGACCAAGTCCACATATGATAAGCCTCTTAGCTTTAGCATTCTTTTCAACCATCTTGAAATCAGCATCAGTGTATTCAGATTTCCCCTTAGGAACAGTTTCCTGATTAGGTTATTGCCCAACAGTCTTGGTAGGAATAAGAGCTCCATCAGTTGTGATGATCCAAAGCTGATACTCTTCAGCCTGAATAAAATCTTCCATTCTACCCTTCCACCATCCATAGTACTGGCTATTGAACTGAGGAGGCCTATTGATGGATTGTCCTTCAGTGATAATCGGTGGTGCACTCATAATTCAGATCCTTCTCAAGATGTTAATCTTTCTATGAGAGAACCTGCTCTGATACCACTTGTTGCACCTGGTGTACCCTTGTAAGACACTAGAGAGGGGTGAATAGTGTCCTTACCCGATTTTTAAATTTACCAGCTTGCTCTTAACTTCGATCACCTAACTCACAAAGAACCAGATTCCTTGCAAGTTTCACCTATCTCTGAAACTTAAAGTAATTGCGGAATATAAAGAACACAGAGATTTTTACGTGGAAAAATCCTTGCTCAAGGGATCAAAAACCTCGACCCAAACTCTTGGGATTTAAACTTTCCACTCAAGGAAGACTGAGCAAGTTTTAGATTACAACACAATGCAATCAAGGAATTAGCTTTACTATAACTCGTACCTAGAACCTTCCAAGCCACACGTGAGCTTGTAAGATTGAAACTACCTCACCAAAAAGTAATCTTAATTCTATGCTTCTAAACAAGCTGATAGTTGACAACTCAATAACCTATAACAGAAACTAGACAAAACAGACTAGACTTTATGTAACTGGAACTCCTCCAGGTTCTGCTACCTCGCTTCTATTCTTGCACACAATAGCTCTCACAAATAATTTTCTCTCGATTTGCTCTGTTAAGAATTCTTGAGTGCGTAAACTAATTTGGCCAAAACAACTTGTATTTATAGAGTTAATGGAAAACCTTTTCCATATTAGCTTGGAACTCGTTTTACAGTTTGGAATCTGTTTCTAATAAGATTTACCCATATTGCCTTATACGAAACCTAAGTTATTTTGCCTAAGTCTTCAATCCTTCTCTGCTTGGGAAACAACTTCTCTTTCAGCATCGCCTTAAAGCTTTTCCTTCTCCTTCTTAGATTGAGACTTCAACTCCAGCTGTTCTCTTGTTTCTTCTTCGTCTCGAACTCGAACATCAACTCGAACAATCTTGTCTACGATTTAAACTGTGAACTTTTTCATCGTCCACATAGAACCAGGTCTTTTGTCATTCATCAAAACCATCCTTCAACAGAGGGAATAACAAAACTCTTCACTGGAAAATTAATTTCTTTATCAGAACAAAAATTAGTTGACGACAAAACAAGTGAAGATCAAGGTTGTGAAGGTAGTTATATGGAAGATGCATTTGAATTCATAATGAAAAACAAAGGTGTAGCAACTGAAACAACTTACCCTTACCAAGCTGCTGATGGAACAATATGTAACAGTAAAGAAGAAGCCTCCCATGCATCTGATATTAAGGGCTTTCAGAAAGTACCAAAAACTAATGAGAAAGCACTTCTAAAAGCAGTTGCAAATCAGCCAACTTCAGTCTCAATTGATGCTAGTGGCTTTGCTTTTCAATTATATAGTAGTGGAGTTTTTACTAGCGATTGTGGAACTGAGTTAGATCATGGTGTTACTGCTGTTGGATACGGAAAAGCTGAAGATGGTACTAAATATTGGTTAATAAAGAATTCTTGGGGTACCAGCTGGGGTGAAAATGGATACATAATGATGGAAATGGACATTGATGCTAAAGAAGGACTTTGTGGTATAGCTATGGATGCTTTTTTTTTTTTTTTTTTTTAATAAAACCCCACCCCTTCCCCTCTCTCGAAACAAATAGTGGCCCTCCCACTTTTTGCTCCTACGGTGACTCGAACCCACAACCTCTTGAATGTAGGTGGAGAGTGCTTACTATCTGAGCAACCCCCACTTGTCTCATCCAACAACTTAAGTACAAAAAATATGTAGAGCCAAAAATGTGCTTATGATTTATGATGTTTAAATGTAGTGGTGTGATGTGTTATATTTCTCTTAATATGTAAATGGTTCGTAGAAGCAGGCGTTATGTATATAAGCTTCTATTCTCATTATCTGTACACAATTATGTTATCAAGAAATTTGTGATTTCAATTATCATCCTTTTTTTCTGTATGTTATGCAGTTTATGGTTTTGCCTTCCAATTAAAATATTTCATAAGCTACAACCCTGGGAACTTTGAGAAATAATGGTCAAAAGTGATATCTTCGACTGTCAAAATAGTTTGGTGTATATGCAGAACTAGTGTTTGCACAACCTAAACTCAAGCACTTCAATTA
This sequence comes from Petunia x hybrida, assembly GCA_037355625.1. NCBI lineage: Eukaryota > Viridiplantae > Streptophyta > Magnoliopsida > Solanales > Solanaceae > Petunia > Petunia x hybrida. The sequence continues at coordinate 1,385,655 of JBBBVM010001054.1, read as the reverse complement.
AGACTTATTAGTGCATACCTTCCGTACAATTTCATCGAGAGAACTTTAGCCCAATAAAACGCTAATGGGGGATTCTACAAGCCCCATACTGAAGACTGTTGGGTTTTTGGAATGTGAAGAGTGTGAATGGAAAAGAAAGGTGAAAAGGTTCCTATTATTAGGAAAATGCACTTTCTCCCACATTGGTAGAGGAAAAGGCTTTTGTTGGGTTTAAATAGAGAAGTGTTTCTTTTAACTCTTAAAAGGGTTGAGAAGAAGGGAAGCCTCGTGTCGTCGTCGCTCGTCTCGGCTTCGGCTTCGGTCGATTGATTGACTTAATTTTTTGGACCAAAAAAAACTAAAAATATTAATTAATATTAATATTTAATATTAATCCATTTTTATAACGGGAATCTGAATTGATTCATTCCTCCACATTAATGGTTTTCCCGTTATGTATTAAAATCAGCCATTAGTGTGGTCGTTTTTGTAACAGCCATATTTCAAAGGTTGTGTCTCTTCATATTCTGCCTTCCCTTGGCTATAAATATATGTCTTTCGTTAGTCTTTTGACATAAACAGAACACACACAGCAACATCTGATTACCCCTCTCTTTCCAGCATACAAAAAGTAAGTCGTGTGATTTGCTCCGCTACTTTGAGTTCGTCGAGTTCTATGGTTTGAAGTGCCGCTACCGTAGAACTGTTATCCCATTCCATCCTGGGAGGAATTAACCCGTGAACCTTGGGCAACTGTGAGGGGGTTGGATTCTTTAAGGAGACACAAGCAACTTGTGGGCTCGGGATAGTCCCATACACACTGATTATACATTTCTGGTTTTGTATTTTCTGATATTTTTGAACGCAGGAACAACAAGCTTAAGGAATCTACTGTTATTTATTTTCTGCGTTTAAATAAATATCGTTTAAGGAGACTGGTTAAGGAGACTAAAATCTTCGTGGTTTTCTACTCCTATTTACTGTTAATTAATCTGTTTGTGGAGACTAAAAGCCTTCGTGATTTTTCTTCTCCGACTGTTTAAACAGTTTGTTTGTATTCGGTTTGAAGATTTAAATACTTCACCGGTTGTTGATATTGTTTCTGCTTGTGTCATTTTGACAGAGATGACAAACGGAGTGGATCCAACTGTCCCTGTTGTGAGTTCTACTGCTACCACAGTTTCTGGTGATGCAGGGTTTAGCCGTGCTGCTACTGCAACGGTTATGCCACCTGCAGAAAAGCCGGGGAAATTTTCTGGTGTGGACTTTAAAAGATGGCAGCAAAAGATGCTCTTTTATCTGACCATTTTAAGCATGCAAAGGTTTATTAAGGAGGATGCTCCGGTCCTGACTGATGAAATACCTGAAAATGAACGCTTCCTTGTGATTGAGGCCTGGAAGCATTCTGACTTTCTATGCAAGAATTATATTCTAAGTGGCTTGGAAGATGACTTGTACAACGTTTATAGTAATGTTGAAACGTCAAAGAAACTGTGGAATACATTGGAAAAGAAATATAAGACTGAAGATGCTGGACTGAAGAAATTTGTGGCTGCCAAATTTCTGGATTATAAGATGGTAAATAACAAATCTATTGTATCCCAAGTCCAAGAACTTCAAGTCATTATCCATGATCTCCTTGCTGAAGGTTTGATCCTAATGAATACTTATGTTAAAAGTATTAATTATATTGTTGCTAACAAACTTTTCGTTGAAGGTTTGATGATTAATGAGGCGTTTCAAGTTGCGGCCATGATTGAGAAGTTGCCTCCGTTATGGAAGGACTTTAAAAATTACTTGAAACATAAGCGCAAGGAGATGTCCCTTGAAGATTTGATTGTACGCTTAAGAATTGAAGAAGACAACGAATCTGCTGAAAAGAAGGCTCGTGGAAATGCTACAGTAGCGGGAGCAAATATTGTTGAGCATAATCCAAATCAGAATAAGAGAAAGAAGCCTTCTGGAAGGAAGACCAACCCTAGCAAGAAAAAGTTCAAGGGCAATTGCTACAACTGTGGCAAGAGTGGGCATAAGTCCGCAGACTGTCGTGTTGCAAAGAAGGACAAGGACAGGAAAAAGAAAAAAGGTCAAGCCAACATGGTTGAAGAGAATAAATTGGCCCAAGGAGTGCAAGACATTGATCTGTGTGCTATGATTTCTGAATGTAACTTGGTTGGAAATCCTAAAGAATGGTGGATTGATTCAGGAGCCACCCGTCATGTTTGTACTGTGAAGGAAGCGTTTGCTTCATATGCTCCCGCTGGACCTGATGAGACACTCTCTATGGGCAATTCTGTAACGGTCAAAATTGAAGGATATGGAAAGATATGCCTCAAGATGACATCTGGCAAGGTTGTGACTCTGAACAATGTTCTTCACGTTCCTGAAATACGGAGGAACTTGGTGTCTACTGCACTTCTCGTTAAAAATGGGTTTAGGTGTGTGTTTGTTTCTGACAAAGTTCTAATAACTAAGAATGAGTTGTATGTAGGAAACGGTTACCTGACTAAGGGCTTTTTCAAACTCAATGTAATGGTCGTCGACACTATGAATAAAATAGCAGCTTCTTCTTACTTACTTGAGTCAAATAATTTATGGCATTCTCGTTTGGGACATGTCAATTATAAAACCTTGCGGAAAATGATCAATTTGGAAGTATTGCCTAAATTTGATTGTGAAAAGTCAAAATGTCAAATATGTGTTGAGTCTAAATATACTAAACACCCTTACAAGTCAATTGAAAGGGATTTTGAACTATTAGACTTAATTCATACGGACATTTGTAACGTGAAGTCAATACCATCTCGCGGTGGAAAGAAGTATTTCATAACTTTTATTGACGATAGCACTCGTTACTACTATGTTTATTTACTTAGTAGTAAAGATGAGGCAATTGACGCATTCAAGCAATACAAAAATGAAGTTGAAACGCAACTTAACAAAAAGATCAAAATGATAAGAAGTGATAAGGGCGGCGAATATGAATCTCCTTTTGAACAAATATATTTGGAATATGGCATTATTCATCAAACAATTGCCCCTTACACGCATCAATCTAATGGGATTGCAGAAAGAAAAAATCGAACATTAAAGGAGATGATGAATGCCTTGTTAAAAAGTTCGGGTTTACCCCAGAACTTATGGGGGGAAGCTATATTCACGGCTAATCAAATACTCAATCGAGTTCCCCATAGCAAAACACTTTCCATTCCATATGAAAAGTGGAAAGGAAGGAAGCCCAACTTGAATTATTTCAAAGTGTGGGGGTGTTTGGCAAAAGTGCAAGTCCCAAAACCTAAAAGGGTTAAGATAGGACCGAAAACAGTTGATTGTGTTTTTATTGGATATGCTATAAACAGTAAAGTATATCGATTTCTTGTTCATAAATCAAAAAATCCCGACATTCATGTTAATACGGTGATGGAGTCCGATAGTGCTGAATTTTTTGAAAATATATATCCGTATAAGAAGGAATGTGAGTTAGTTGGTGAAAGATCCAAACGACCTCGGGAAGGAACCAAAGGAAATTCACCAAATGAGGAAGAACCAAGACGGAGCAAGCGTCAAAGAACTTCTACTTCATTTGGAGATGACTTTGTCACTTTTCTTTTGGAAAATGAGCTTCAGACGTTTAAAGAAGCTATGTCTTCTTCAGATTCTCCATTTTGGAAAGAAGCAGTCAATAGTGAAATAGAATCTATTTTAAACAACCATACTTGGGAGTTGGTTGATCTTCCTCCTGGAAACAAACCATTAGGTTCTAAGTGGATTTTCAAAAGGAAAATGAAAGCTGATGGCACTATTGACAAGTACAAGGCAATGCTTGTTGTCAAAGGCTATAGACAACAAGAAGGTCTTGACTACTTTGACACATACTCGCCGGTAACCAGAATTACATCCATACGTATGTTAATAGCGTTAGCCGCCGTGTATGGTCTTGAAATCCATCAAATGGATGTTAAGACACCATTCTTAAACGGGGATTTGGAGGAAGAAATTTACATGGAACAACCTGAAGGGTTTGTGGTTTCGGGAAAAGAAAAGATGGTGTGTAAACTTGTTAAATCGCTTTATGGACTAAAACATGCACCTAAACAATGGCATGCAAAATTTGATCATACAATATTGTCAAATGGATTCAAAATTAACGATTGTGATAAATGTGTTTACATTAAAAATACTCCTAATTATGTAGTCATTGTTTGCTTATATGTAGATGACATGCTGATATTGAGTAATGACATTGCCAATATAAATGCTACAAAACGCATGCTAACTAGAAAATTTGATATGAAAGACTTAGGAGTTGCCGACTTAATTCTGGGTATTAAGATCCATAGGACTCTTCAAGGTATGGCTTTGTCTCAATCTCATTACATCAATAGTGTGCTTGAAAAATTTAAGTATTTGGATTTTAAAGTTTCAAAGGCTCCTATTGATGTAAACCTTGCTCTTAAAAAGAACAAAGGTCAAAGCACGTCGCAACGGGATTATGCTCGTGTTTTGGGAAGTTTAATGTACATCATGAATTGTACTCGTCCAGATATAGCCTGTGCTATAAGTAAACTAAGTCGATACACGAGTAATCCCAATCAAACTCATTGGATGGCAATGAAACGTGTTTTGGGATATTTAAAATACACCCAAGACTTTGCATTGCATTATAACAAGTATCCTGCGGTCATTGAAGGATGTTGTGATGCCAATTGGATCACCGGCACAACTGATTCTAAGTCCACAAGTGGGTATATTTTTGCACTTGGTGGAGGAGCGGTATCTTGGAAATCGTCCAAACAAACGTGTATTGCCCGCTCTACAATGGAAGCTGAATTCATAGCTTTAGATAAGGCCGGTGAAGAAGCTGAATGGCTTCGGAACTTTTTGGAAGACATTCCATTCTGGCCTAAGCCATTGACACCAATTTGTATACATTGTGATAGTCAATCGGCTATAGGACGAGCAAGGAATGTCATGTATAACGGTAAGAATCATCATATACGACGAAGGCATAAAACTGTTAGGGACCTACTCTCTAGAGGAATTATCACCATTGATTACGTGAAGTCAAGGGATAATGTGTCGGATCCGCTTACAAAAGGCCTAACTAGAGAGGCGGTTGAGTGTTCATCGAAGAGAATGGGACTATGGCCAAGGACAAGTCATCACGGCGGCAACTCTACCTAGGAGACTCGAGATCCCAAGAACTAGGTTCAAGGAGAATACAAAGTTGTGTATGACGGTCCAACATTGTCAAATTAAATTTTTTGGTCCATTCTCGTGATGAGACAATGTTCAAGTGCCAAGGATAAAACGCTAGAGGCGTTTTTTAATGATTATCTAAGTTTGATATTGTAATTATCAAATAGTGTACATCTATGGGATTACACATTTAGAAATCACCTATGTAAGTGTGAAGTGGAAACCTCTTCAAGGAGAATTCTGTATGGCCAATTCTCTACGCACTTATGAAACCAGGCGGTGTTCATGGCTGAAACGAAGACAGCAGTGAGAACCAAAGACGGTTAAAGGTTAGTTGTGTGACTTACGTTGTCTAGGTATACACTAAAGCTCAACGGTTCAAAGATATCAAATCTACCGATTGACCGAGTATATCCGATGTATGTTCACTACGGAAAGTTCAAAGAGAAACCTACTTATCCCGATGCAACTAATTCTTTCTTGCAAATCACATAAGTATATCATGCATATTTCCATAATATAGCCATTCCTCATTCATGTAGGGGATTATTGGGTTTTTGGAATGTGAAGAGTGTGAATGGAAAATGGGTAGAAAGGTGAAAAGGTTCCTTTTATTAGGGAAATGCACTTTCTCCCACATTGGTAGAGGAAAAGGCTTTTGTTGGGTTTAAATAAAGAAGTGCTTCTTTTAACTCTCAAAAGGGTTGAGAAGAAGGGAAGCCTCGCGCCGTCGTCGTCGCTCGCTTTTCTCGGCTTCGGCTTCGGTCGATTGATTAACTTAATTTTTTGGACCAACAAAAACTAAAAATATTAATTAATATTAATACTTTATTATTAATATTTAATATTAATCCGTTTTTGTAATGGGAATCTGAATTGATTCATTCCTCCACGTTAGTGGTTTTCCTGTTATGTATTAAAATCAGCCATTAGTGTGGTCATTTTTGTAACAGCCACATTTCAAAGGTTGTGTCTTTTCATATTCTGCCTTCCCTTGGCTATAAATATATGTCTTTCGTTAGTCTTTTGACATACACAGAACACACACAGCAACATATGATTACCCCTCTATTTCCAGCATACAAATAGTAAGTCGTGTGATTTGCTCCGCTACGTCGAGTTCGTCGAGTTCTACGGTTTGAAATGCCGCTACAGTAGAACTGTTATCCCGTTCCATCCTGGGAAGAATTAACCCGTGAACCTTGGGCAACTGTGAGGGAGTTAGATTCCTTAAGGAGACACAAGCAACTTGTGGGCTCGGGATAGTCCCATACACACTGATTATACATTTCTGGTTTTGTATTTTCTGATATTTTTGAACGCAGGAACAACAAAGACCGATGCTCTTTCATCAAGTATATACAGAATTTAAGTCGTATATACAGCTAGTGTTAAAAAAATTAACCAATCATCACCATCAGTGTAGTTTAACTTGTGTATGATAGATTACAATTTTTATAAAGTTATGATTTAAGTTTTTGTAGAAAATTTTTTATGTACTTATTTTAAAATAACTCACTTGTTCTAATATTCATTACAACGTCAATGCCTAAAACTTAACTCTTAACTCTTCTGCCAACAAATTAACATGCAAATTGTATTTCAAGTTTGTTTGTGTTTTACCTCTCAATTTTATGACATTCATTGAAGCCTTTTCATTTGAATGTATCGTAGGTCAATCCAACATGTAAATTGTTAATGCACAAACTTATAGTCTCTATAATTAGAGGTTTGGAGTTCGAGCTGTAGGAATGAAGTCGTATTTATAAAGGAGCGTTTAAGTCAGCCCAGTATAGAGTATCTATCACATTTTTTAAACAAAAAAAAAAAGAGTATTACGAACTTAGATTATTTATATGTAGACGTAAATCTACCATAGCTTATTGTTGAAATGTATATAAACGTATTAATTTGACACTCCCCAACAAATTTCAAATTCAATATTTGCCTCTAAATAGTCTCACTCAACACCAACAACCAAGTACTAGTGAGTTGTTAAGCAAGTTAGAAGAGCTGGAAGAAGTAGAAGAAAGACTCGTTTCACTTGTACAAAAATGCCCAAATCTAAGAATCCTCAATCAAATCCATGCCCATATTATCACTCATCCATTTCTTCCACTTCCCACTATTTGCTTTTTACTCTCCAAAGTTGTCAACTTTGCATCACTTTCACCCAATGGAAATCTCAATTATGCCAAAAGGGTCCTTACCCAAATCCCAAACCCATCTATATTTTCATATAATTCACTCATTAGAGGGTTTCTTGAATCCCAAAACCCTTCTGAAGAACCCATTTTTATTTTCAAGAAATTGATCAAGAAACATTACCCGAAAACAAATACTTTCACTTTTGCATTTGTGTTAAAGTCTTGTTCAATTTTAGCCTCGTTTAAAGAAGGCCAACAAGTGCATAAACATGTGATACAATCTGGGTTTGGTTCAAACCCTTTTGTCCAAACCTCATTGTTGAATTTTTACGCGAAATGTGAGGAAATTAGGTTGTCGGAAAAAGTGTTCGATGAAATGCCTGAGAGAAATGTTGTGTCTTGGAGTGCTATGATTAGTGGGTATTCAAGATTAGGGATGGTAAATGAGTGTTTGAGTTTGTTTAGGAAAATGCAGGAGACGGGTGTTTCGGCCGATAAGGTGACAATGGTGAGTGTGATTTCGGCTTGTGCTATGTCCGGGGCGTTGGATGTGGGGAGGTGGGTGCACGCTTATATTGAAAAGAAATTGATTGAGAATGATCTTGAGCTTAGTACTGCACTTGTTAATATGTATGCAAAGTGTGGAAGCATTGAAAAGGCGATCGAAGTATTTGAAGCAATGCCTGTTAAAGATGCCAAGGCTTGGAGCTCAATGATAGTTGGCTTGGCAATAAATGGTCTTGCAGAATATGCATTGGTGACGTTTTCCAGGATGGACAAAGCTAAGGTAATGCAACGATCACAAACGATGCTTTGAGATGCAATTTTTCTTGCAAAATTGTATAAAAATATCATCTTGATGCATATAAAACTTTTAAGGACTACATGATTTTGTGCTTATTAGGCGCTTAGTGTTGAATATTTGCGTAAAATTTAGATGAATTGTGTTGTAGTGTCTTATCTATGTTCTATCATTGAATGGAAAAACTTCGATGTTTCGACTGTTAGCAGCTTATCTTATCTTTTTTTTAATTTTCTTTCAGGTGGAACCTAACCATGTAACATTCGTTGGGGTTCTTATGGCATGTGCTCATAGTGGACTAGTTTTTGAAGGGAAAAAGTATTGGGCAAGCATGATTGAGTATGGGATTGAGCCATCTTTGGAGCACTATGGCTGCATGGTAGATCTTTTATGCCGTTCAAACTTAATTGACGAAGCTTATTCATTTGTCGAAGCCATGCCACTCGCCCCATGTCCAGCAATTTTGCGTACACTACTTGTTGGGTGCAAAAAGCACAAGATATTGGACAATGGTGAAATTCTCGGTCAGCATCTCATTGAATTAGAGCCTGGGAATGCAGAGAACTACATCCTACTGTCCAGTTTGTATGCATCGGTATCAGACTGGGAGAAGATGCGCCATGTGAGGAAACAGATGAAAGACAGAGGTATTAAAGTAATGCCAGGATGCAGTTCTATTGAAGTTGACGGTTTCATGCACGAGTTTGTAATGGGTGATTGGTCACACCCTGAAGCAGAAGAGATCAAGGTGGTCCTAAGGGATATATCTGAAAGGGTATATTCTGAAGGTCATGAACCTTGGATTGCTACTATACTGCACAATGTGAGTGATGAAGAGAAGGAGATTGCTCTTTGTGAGCACAGTGAAAGATTGGCTATTGCTTTTGGCCTTTTAAAGACAAAAGCACCAACAGTGATTAGGATAGTTAAGAATCTTAGGGTCTGTAGGGATTGCCATGAAGTTACAAAGATAATTAGTAGATTGTACAACAGAGAGATAATTGTAAGAGACAGAGTTAGATTCCACAGGTTTGAAAACGGAGTTTGTTCTTGCAGAGATTTTTGGTAAATATTATTCCATTGCCAATATATTGCAAAAGCACTACTTCTACTATTCTCTTGTTATACTAGATAATCTCCCTATCCATCTCAAGTTCATGATTGTAGAGAAAAGCACTGAGTTGGGGAAAACATAATTGTTGAGTAATATGATTATTCTGGTACAGGCAAGTGTGACAGAGTAATTCACTAGGCATACCATTTCATTGCCAGGACGAGGAGTTGCCAAACTTTCTTGTGACGTTGTAGTGTTTTTTAGCAGACAAAACAAGAACAGAAAGTAGTGTCATATCCATTTCCAATAAAATACTTGTTGAAGTTCAAAGTGGGTAAATAGGTGATTCTGAGAGCCCAAGAAATGATAATAATGCAGGGTTGAGCTCTCAATTTCAGTCCATAATGCTATAGGGATGGCAACGGGGCGGATGCGGGGCGGGGCGGGTTTTACTCTACGCGGGGCGGGTTGGGACTAATTTTTTTAAAATTTTGGCGGGGCGGGGCGGGTTGCGGGTTTATCTAATTTTTTTTTTCAAATCCTTCTAGAACTTGTTTTAAAATATTTATAACTAGTCAATTTAATTACTAGGATTATCTAATTTAATTGCAGGCATTACTCTTGACTTCTCTTATAGGTGTTGATTGAACAGTGAAACATACTGTCTAGAAAAATAGTAGTACTAAGTAGTATTTACTAAAGATCGATAATTATGCATATGTTAGCAAATTGGACACCATTTTGATTAACTTTGCGTATTAAATACATAAAATAATGTCTAAGCATTGGTTTAAAACACTTTTATGAAGTCAATAATTGAGATAGCTGTGTGGAATAATCACTTTGCTAAAACAATGAAGCAAGTCATTTACCATCAACAATAGTTTTTTTTATTTGATGCGTATGAACCGTCCCTTCATGAGCTTGAATATTATGTTATGTACTTTATCACTTTTACATTATATATAAAAGACTTAATTTTATAACAAACTTATACATATGGGTATGTATAAAATCTATCATTAGAATAATAAAATTATTGCCCAAACTACTATGATAATTTACCTAAGATAAAGTGATTAATACTTGAGAAAGTCGTTAATTAATTCATAAAATTAACAAAAAGAAAATAAAAATAATATAGCGGGGCGGGGCGGGTTAATGCGGCGCGGGGCGGGGCGGGTTGAGAAGTGGCAAAAATGCTATGCGGGGTGGGGCGGGGCGGGTTTAACTTTTGCGGGTTAAGATTCAACCCGCCCCGCCCCGCCCCGCTGCCATCTCTAATAATGCTAGAGCCCATTGTAGTTTTAATGATGAACTTTCCACTTATGAAAAATTACATGGCACGAACACTCATAAATCTAGTAAACAAAAAATAAACACATTTCACATTTATTACATCTAATAAACGTTAACTAATTCTAATACACATTTTATAGCCTCAAATTTGATGTATATATACACCCATAAAATGTGCCTAAGATTATGGAGATGGCTTGTAATTATCTTAAGTATCCTAACTAAAATACAATTATAGCAATTAATCATCTACTAAATATCAGTTGTCCATCATTTGCCCCCTTTTTTTTTCCTTCTGATTGTGCTTAATAGTTTCTATTTATTTGTTTTGATCACATTTTGTGTTTATTTGTGTGAATTCTTGAATTATTATAATGCAAGTTTGGATAGCTTTTACTGTAAATATTGGTGTAGTTATTTATGTTTATCACAGACTGAACGTTAAAAATCATTTAATATATTTAGTATTAACTCTTTTCTTTGTTAATTGTAAAACCGAACACACTCACAAGGAAGAAATAATATTTGAGTGAAAACTCTTGCTTTCATTGATGTGGGGAGTCCCCTATTTATACAAAAGAAGCCTAGAGAAGATCCTAACCCTAACCTAACTTAGGGACCAAGTAAACCTAACGGGCTTGGCCCACTATACAATTTACATAACTAATCTATCTACCATAATGTATTTACATGTGTTTACTATTTACAATACCCTCCCTCAAGTTGGAGCGTGAGGGTTCCTTATGCCCAACTTGTTAAGGAAGAATTCGAACTGGGCGCGTCCCAGCGCCTTTGTAAAAATATCAGCCAGTTGCGTGGTCGTAGGCACATAGCTGGGACGAATGACTCCTCCGATGATTTCATTCCGAACAAAATGACAGTCGACTTCGATATGTTTAGTGCGTTCGTGAAAGACTGGATTCCGAGCAATATGTAACGCAGCTTGACTGTCACACTTCAAATTCATCGGAGAATCGTGATCAATTCCAAAGTTCCATAAAATCCCTTTCAACCACTTCAATTCACACACAGTCATCGCCATCGATCTATATTCGGCCTCAGCGGAGGACCTCGACACGATCTGTTGCTTCTTCGTTCTCCAAGATATCGGTGAGTCCCCTAACGACACAAACCAACCTGTTAACGATCGACGTGTCAACGGACAGCCTGCCCAATCAGAGTCACACCACCCGTGCAATCTCAGATCACACTGAGAATGAAATACAATGCCTTGTCCCGGACAGCCTTTCAAGTATCGAACAACCCTGAGTGCCGCTTCCATATGCTCAATACGGGGACTCTGCATGAATTGCGACAACACATGCACACTATAGGACAAATCCGGTCGTGTAAAACACAAGTAAATCAATCTTCCAACCAGTCGTCGATAGCGTTCAGGATCTTTGATAAAACGTCCAGTCGCAAGTGCCAAGCGATGGTTTTGCTCTATCGGTGTACCAACCGGTTTTGCCCCCAACAAGCCTGTTTCCGTTATGATATCCAATGCATACTTCCTCTGACACAGGAAGATTCCCTTCGGAGCCCTTGCCACTTCAACTCCCAAGAAGTATTTCAAGGCACCCAAATCCTTCATATGGAAACATTTCGAGAGATATAACTTAAAAATTCGAATTGCCTTCGAATCATTACCAGATATAATCAGATCATCCACATAGACAAGCACATTCAAATGCACATTTCCCTTCTTCATCGTAAATAACGAGTAATCCGAATATGATTTTCGAAACCCATATCGCTTAAGTGCAGCAGACAACTTCGCAAACCAACATCGGGGAGCTTGTCTTAACCCATACAATGATTTTCGAAGGCGACACACAGCTCCTCTCCCCGTCATGCGATGTCCTGGAGGCAATTTCATATATACTTCTTCGTGAAGATCACCATGCAAGAATGCATTGTGCACATCCATCTGATGCAATTCCCAATTTTTGGCAGCTGCTACGGCCAGAAAAACTCGGACAGTCACCATCTTTGCAACCGGTGCAAATGTCTCCGTATAATCAACCCCTTCGATTTGGTGATTTCCAAAAATCACCAATCTTGCTTTGTACCTTTCAACAGTTCCATCCGAGTTGTACTTTATCTTGTATACCCATCGACATCCGAGGGCCTTCTTCCCGGTAGGCAAGCGAACTATCTCCCAGGTTCTGTTTGCTTCCAATGCCTTCAATTCTTCCCCCATGGCTGTTCTCCATTTGTCACTTTTCACCGCCTCCGAATAGGAGGTAGGCTCATGTCCTTGCGTTATAGCTGCAAGAAAACTCACATGTTTCGAAGAGAAATTATCACAATTGACATAGTGTGCTAGAGGATAGGGCTTACCAGAGGGTTGTTGAGAAACAGATGAACAAGCAGACTTTCGAACACAGGACGATACCCGGTGACTCATCTTTTGGACCGTATTAGTAACAAAGTCTCTCAGCAAGATATTCTCTTTCTTAGTTCGTTTTCCCCGACCCAACTCTTCGGGTTCAACCTTGGTAACAACCTCAGGTTCAGCTTCCGGAGTCACCTCTTCGGGTTCAATCACCGGAGTCACGACTTCGGGTTCAACACCCCCCCTTCCTTGCACACTCTCCTCGTCCTCCTCCAATGCAACGGTGACAGAAGCCGTATCTTGTGTCCGTTTTTCGGCATCAGTCTCCGTGGAGGCAAATGGAAATTCCTTTTCGTAAAACACCACATCCCTCGAGAACACAAACTCCTTTGTCTCCAAATCATACATTTTCCACGCTTTCTTCCCATTTGGATAACCCAAAAATACACATCGACGATTTCTACTTTCAAACTTGTCAGTCGTTCGTCCTTGATTGCGAGCATAACATAAGCAACCGAACACCCTCAAATGATCATAATTCGGTGTCACACCCATCAAGATATCGTAAGGTGTCTTCCCATTCAACAACTTAGTGGGTGTCCGGTTAATCAAATAACATGCCGTCATCACACATTCTCCCCAGAACTCAATCGGTAAATTAGCTTGAAAACGTAGCGCCCGTGCCACGTTTAAGATATGTCTATGTTTCCGTTCAACTCTACCGTTTTGCTGGGGTGTCCCCACACACGAAGTTTGGAACAAGATCCCTTGTTCGAGAAAATACCCTTTCAGACTTACAAATTCGGTTCCATTATCACTCCGAATGCACTTAACCCGTTTATTGAATTGTCTCTCCACCATTGCAAAGAAACCCTTCAATTTTTGTCCGACCTCTTTCTTATCAACTAACAGGAACACCCATACTCCTTGTGAACAATCATCAACAACAGTTAAAAAATATGATGCACCACACGAAGACTCAGTTCTATAAGGACCCCACAAGTCACAGTGGATTAAATCAAAAGGTTCAGCAGCTTTATTATTACTCGAAGGAAATACATTTTTAGTTTGTTTTGCCCTAAGGCATACATCACATGCTTTTTCTTCTAAGCTACCTTTCCCACTATCTTCTAAGACTGAAAGAGATTTTGTTACTTGCATCGAAGGATGTCCCAATCTTTGATGCCATAAGTCTACCACATCGACCTTCACAGCTTTCACCACGGGTATCGTCCGAAAGTAGTAGAGTCCGTTCTTTTGTTCACCCGCTCCAATCAACTTCCCCGTAGCCCGGTCCTGCATAACACACAAATCATTAGTGAAATTTACATTGCAACCAACTTGATTAATTAATTGAGACACAGAAATCAAGTTGCAAGTCATCTCGGGCACATATAACACTCCGTGAAGAACCATGTCTTCATTAAATCTGATGGATCCTTCCTGAGTCGCCATCGTACTGCTTCCGTTCGGTAAACCTACCGGACACTTTGGTATTATTCGTAAATTCTCCAAAATACCTATCTGACCGGTCATGTGATTTGACGCCCCCGTGTCAATAATCCATGAAGGATGTGTGTTCTTACCGATCGATGGCTCACTTGGGCTTGCCTTCTCCTTTTTCAGCAAATCGAACAGCATCTGCAACTGATCACCTGTTATTCCGGACAGGTTAGTCTGTCCGGGCACACTCACGTGTCCGTTTTCTCCATTCTCGAGCTCAGCTTGAGCAGCATTTGCTCGATTATTTCCACGTCCCCGACCAGCATTTGAACCAAACTGTTGATGTCCACGACCTCTTCCACCTTTGTTACCTTCAGCTCTTCCTCTACCACGTCCTCCACTCGAAGTCCCTTGCTTCGGATAATGCACCCACCCCTCCGGATAGCCAATGACTTCATAGCAGCGTTCCGGAGGATGTCCTCCTCGATCACACAAGTGACATTCCTTATAGCCTGTCTTCGGCGGTTGTGATCGTTGTGCAGCAAACGCCGTCACCTCCCCTCGTTCTTCCTGAGTTCGTGCCATCCCTTTGACCCGTTCATCTTGGATTACCTTTGGTAGACTTGATTCATCGATGGCAACGGCTCCTGAGCCAAGAGATTGGAACGGACAGTTCCATAAAGACTTTCATCCAGGCCCATAAGGAATAAGTGAACCCTATCTTCTTCCCTCTTCTTCTCCAGTGCAACCGTTAGATTGCAAGTGCAGTTTCCACACGAGCAAGTTGGAAACTTATCACAATTTCCTAGTTCTTCCCACAACATAGCCAGTTTTCCATAGTAAGCAGCAACGGTTAATCCCCTTTGCTTACACCCGGCCAAAGCCGCTTTTAATTCCTGAATCCGAGGTCCGTTTCCCACGGAGAAACGTTCTCGAATACTCTCCCACAGATCTTTCGCTACTTCCATGTGCGATATGGTGGTCCGAAGAGTAGGCTCGATCGAATTCCTAATCCACGACACCAGAAGAGAATTGATAGTCCACCAATCCTCATAATCGATCGACTTTTCATCGGGCATCTTGATCGATCCGTCAACAAAACCAAACTTCTTTCTTGCACGCAGCGCGGTTCTAACCGACCGCGCCCATTCCTCATAGTTTTCACTGGTCAACTGGACCTGTGTGATAATCAAGCCAGGATTATCATTCGATGTGATATCGTACGGAGAGATTGTCTTCCGTACGGCTGCAACATCACCTTTTGGAGCCTCCATTACTTTCTACTTGAAGAGTTTCACGATGGCTCTGATACCATGTAAAACCGAACACACTCACAAGGAAGAAATAATATTTGAGTGAAAACTCTTGCTTTCATTGATGTGGGGAGTCCCCTATTTATACAAAAGAAGCCTAGAGAAGATCCTAACCCTAACCTAACTTAGGGACCAAGTAAACCTAACGGGCTTGGCCCACTATACAATTTACATAACTAATCTATTTACCATAATGTATTTACATGTGTTTACCATTTACAATATTAATACTGCAGATTGGACAGAAAATTGATGAAATAAAGCATGACTATGTTGAATGAATGGTCTAAATCTCGATGTGATTGAAATAAGAAACGGGTTTTCACGAGCTGTGGTATTTTTGCATGATTCTAGAAATTCGAATCTTCCTTTTGTTTTTCTTATGTTTGTTTTTCTTTATTTTGTAAATATGTTTTATGTTAGTTTCAAATCTTCTTGATCCTCATTTAAAGATCTACGACGCCTATCTATTCATTTAAGTAAAACAAATAGTAACTTAATTTACCAACTTTTTTCTATTCTTACCGGTAATCTTTACTTCGATATTTTTGAGTTTTTGATCATGTGCTTACAAGGTAACAATACCCTTTAATTGCAAAAAGGAGAAAAAGTATGGTAAACTCGAGTCTATTATGGGAAATGGAGTACATTTGAATATAGATGAAAATATTTATAGAGTTGAAAGAAAGATATATATTACGAAAAGGAGCCACTTTTGTAATAGATCCAACATTAAACTACGTCCTATTTAGTGTAGACTAAATACGTTAGTGAGACTTAAGTGTTAAAACGAAAAATTCAAATTGAAAGAAGTGATTTTTATTTGAATGCAAAGATAGTAAACATTTTAGTTGGATTTGAATTGAAGATAAATGGAGATAAACACTCTTGGATATGAATTGAAGATAAATAGAGATAAAAAAGTCTTGAATTTGCATTGAAGATAAAATAGAGATAAGTTTAAATCTATCAATCGATATATAGACTAAATTTATAAATAAAATTAAGGTATAACAATCCTACAGTTATGAACGACACAGGAAAAATATAATATTTCATGTAAGTTAACTAGAAGTCCAATACGTTTTTTCCTTCAATTCAAAATTTGAGTCAATGTAATATAGTGTACAAATAGAATTATTTATATTTCAATTATTGTTTCTGAATTTGAACAAAATGATAAAGAGCATTTAAATTTGAATTTAAAAGTAAGTATCTATATCTTTATCTGCAAACAAGTATTCAAAATTTTAACAAACTTTATCTGCAAACAACTATTCAAATATTAACAAAATGATAAGGTTTATAAGATTGTACTATAGTTTTCCACCCTTTTTCTGCTTCAACTAACCCCTAGAAATGGCAGGCTTTGATTTTAGTTTTATTTTCTCCAGTGATAACGTGGAGTGTGATAGCAATAATGGTTGAATAAATGTTTCTACTTATCAGATATAGCGATGGTATGAACTTTAAGCTCTACATTAAATTTGAATATTTTATCTTATTTGTGTTATAGCTAAATGAGTGTTGATGCACCTTTATGGAATATACTGGAAGCGCGAATGTTTCCAAGATTAGATTTATTCTTGAGTTTTCTAATAAACTTATTCAGTTTCTTATTTGTGTGTTCATGATTTAGAGGTATTCGAGTTTGTTTATATAGATTTTCAAATATGCCCTTTCTTTATTAGTATTATCTTATATAAACAGTTCTCTAAGCTTTGTATTATTTGTCTTGGTAGATATTGCCTGCAGATTCGTATCCAAATTGAAGCCAAGAGTATGTTGAAGTCTTGAGTTCGAAATTCTACCTGAAGGAAATTAAAAATCTCGAAAGAAAATAAAACAAACAAAATGAGACCAAACATCATTTCTATGGTAGTATTTTTCTTCATCATTACATTTCTTCATCTACAATATGTTAATGTATTATTTTATATGTATCGTAGTACAAATACAGATACCAGAATTGTCAAGTTAGGAAAATTGTATTTTTCAGAAGAATTATCAAATTCTTACATACACCTTGACCGTTTCTTTCCTTACTTTCTTATTTCTATTGTTATCACCCATTAATCTCATAATGCCATGTAAACTATAAATGTTTGATTAGAGAGCTTGATCGAGGCTAGCTCATGCATTGTACAAATGACTTTAAGAAATGAAAGCCGGAAGATAAAGATTACCTGAAACTAAAAATAATTTGGTAGAGATAAATCTTGTATGTTTATTATAGATAAATTTCATTTAGAGTTTCAAACTTTACACTTGCCGTAAATTTCAAACCCAATTGACTATGATCATGAAGGATACTAATACCACTTGATATTATCTTTTATCCCATGACAGTTGAAACTAGGAATAATGTTATTATTTAATTAGTGAATAATAATTATCCATTGTAATATTATCTTTTGAATTGAAGTATGGATTTTGAATTGAAATGAAGTCTCAACTGCTTAACATTATACATATAGCCTTTCAATAACACATAAATTAATATCAGGTTTCTTCTCATCCTTTATTAGCTTAAGTAAAAGTTCATTTTGTGTTATTGTATTTTGTTTGATTTATCTTCTTCATTTGGATACGAACTTATTATATAACAATGACGATTATATGTACGTCTTTATCTTTGTTGTTACTTTATATATGCATTTTTACTGAACTTTGTATTTTTTTAAAAACAAGTATAGCCTGATTTCATAAATAAGTGCATTGGATGCAATGGAGACGATATGTTTTGTAGCTTACATTGAGCTTGCTGTTTGTGGCCACATATGAACGAATGTATCTTTTTATATATATGCATTATATTGTCATATTTGTGGAGTAGTAATTATGTTTCCTTAATTTTGTTCTATTGCTGCTTCTACTTGCAAGATTGCTCCCCTTTCTTGGTTCTAATTATGTAAAACGTGGAGGGAGAGGATGGGGGTGGGGGGAATGGGGAGGGAGAAGGAATAATATGATGTCGCAGGGAATAGAGATGTGGAACATTGGATTGTATTCGGCTAAAAACTTTTGGAAACTTAATTTTGTCTTCTATGATTTTACTAACTACGTGTTTGGGTTAAAAGAAGCAACTAAAAATTTGAAGAAAATCTTGAGAATTACAATCGTAATTTTTGTTTCAATGAATCGATCTGTTCGAAGAAGATTAATCACGTTGTTCATTGTGTATGATATATATACTATTTTTTTTTTTTCATTTTATGCAACAAGTTTTACTTTTTAATCTATTATCAAAAGGATAACATATATAGTAGTTTTCTTATCACTTTTCTTAAATAGAAAAACAAAACTTTCAAGTTATCAGAATGGGTATCTAACGAGATACTATTCATCCATGTTATGTCGTGCCATTTTCTACTCTCCTGATTAAGATAAAGATAATTTAAGCTAAGTGTGAGAATTTATATAAGTTATTGCCTCATCTTAATGATAAAGGGACAAAAATGATTGTGGAAGGGTTAACTTGATTGTTATTTGCTTATTTACGTGAAGTTTGAATTTCTCTATTTGGTATTGATTGAACCACTGTAGAGTGAATTTTTATTATCCTTTTGATAAAATAACAAACCAAACCAAATAAAGTGATAATATAAAAGCTAAATATGGTTAACCATATTTTTAATATCAGACTTCGCATTAGTACTTGACGTAGATCTACTTATTTTTCAGTATAAATGATTAATAAACGGAGGGGGTATACTTTTTTAATTTTATACAATTTTAATAACAAAGTAGTACTATATGAATCTATGTATTTTGAGAAACTCAAATTACCTAATCAACAAAAAAAAAAAATATTAACATGATAACTTCGAAGATAATATAAAGATTTTTCAGGTTATTTTGTCACACTCTAATGATTACTATTCTTTAATAATGTCCGCGCATCGCGCGGATGTTATACTAGTTATATATTTATATGTCTATTGTGTGTGTCTCTATATGTATACGTAGAAATGTAAAACAAATTAACGTAATGTGCCAATAAATATACATATCAAATGTATATTTATAAATAGATAAATATAATTTATAGATATTTATATTTAATATATTTAATGCATATCAAATGTAATTTTTAACAGCTTGATATAATGCATAATTTAGGTTTAAGTTTTGTATATATGAGCATATTAATTTATATACTGGAGATATAAATTATGCATATTATATGCATGTGTGCGTGTAATATATATATCCAATTTAAACACTTAATGTTTCTTTAGTATATGTGTGAAATATTTTTTAATAGTGTTAATAAGATGTATTCGTGAGGTAAAGATAACCCCATAGATAGGTAAAGTACAAATTTTCTTCCGAGTTTGAAGCATGGTGTAGTCTTCAAAGATAAAATTTAAATTGAATGATGAACTTTTTGAATTTGAATTTCAAGCTAAAGATATAGATAAGTCCAATTTTAAAAATATTTAAACAAAACAATTAAATTTAAACCAAGATATATGTAGTCAAACAAAAGCAATTCAAAATGGGATGAGAGGATAAATCTCAATCCACAGGTTATGGCTTAATTGAAGTCTTATTCGATAACATCTGAACATGAACTATAAGATAAGTTTCTGAAAGAAGATAAAAGTATTTTATTTTAATTTTAATATAAAAAATATTTGAATTTTAATTAAAAGCTAAAAATAGGGGGGAATTGAGATGAGAAGATAAATCTCAATTTAACATAGAAATTTTTTTAAACTTATTGATTAAGTTGGAAGTCTTACTGGGTAAAAAGTCTCCAACCTTCAGTATATAACTAAGTTTATA
Source organism: Petunia x hybrida (assembly GCA_037355625.1). Classification (NCBI taxonomy): domain Eukaryota; kingdom Viridiplantae; phylum Streptophyta; class Magnoliopsida; order Solanales; family Solanaceae; genus Petunia; species Petunia x hybrida. The sequence goes on along the minus strand of JBBBVM010001054.1, from coordinate 1,365,290 downwards.
TTCTTCATCATTCATAGGTTCCAGAAAGTGAAAATCTATGCATCCTCACTCGGAATGCCGTTGCAAGGTGAATAGGTATGTTATCATTCTTTTGGTTATATTCTACGTATATGTAAAACCATGTTTTAATTAATGGTGTGCTTTGACGAAATATAATATAAAAGAGCCAAGAGAATGTCATCATGTTTTTCAAGCTTTTATTATTTCTTTACTGTTAAATTATGTAGGTAAGAGAAGAATACCATGGTAAAGGACATATTTACATCATAGAATTAGGAGTAGCACATATCAAAAGAAGGTAAAGAAAAATGATAGATCACATCTTGGCTAACTATGTCTCAAGCTGGTAACTAAATTGCATAACATAATATTGATAATTAGTTTCCTTTAATCCTTTAATTTGGCCAAATCGTTATTTTATGTTTAGACATGTTTCATCAATTATTTAAAATCTATTTCGGTGCAGGTTGAGAGCTTAACCAGTATACCAGTTATGCATAAAGTAAACTTTGTGAATAGCATTTTTCCTTTGTAGCACAAAAAGGTACAAATCTCTTCTCATTGATGGATAATTTCACTATTTAATTTCAAGACTGGCAACTTTCATATGCTTTTGAATTTTATGTTCACACATTTTGTGTAACAGTCACATCAAAAGGTAAAGTAAGAAATAAATATAGAAGAGAGTTGCAAATAGGAGTCTTAAAGATGTTTTGTTCCATGCAGTTTTCTTTATACTGTTTTGTAATTTTTTTTTTCTATTATAATCTTCTTCTTCATTTTTTTTTTTTTTTTTTTTTTTTGGAGTTATGATCAATTGAAGGACAATTGAAGCAAACAACAGTAAAGTGTGAGCTCTTGAAAAGTAATGCCAGATTCTGAATGATGAAAACAGTGGATTAAAGATAAAACTGCAAAAGCTCATATCATTATTCTCAATTGATCAATGGCCAGCTAGATCAGTTGTATCTTGCCAAGAGATGGCATCAGTATTGATGCAAAGAATCAAACAACAATAATGCTGAGAGGCTATAAATTTAAAACAAAAAGCTCAATTTAGTTAGAATTTTGAAATCTTATTTTGGATTAATTATCGATTCAGTTATTTTGAATTTTTAGTTATACCGTATAAGTTGGATTTCTTCTTCTTTTTTATAACATTGATGTACTCTAGATGAATTCTAAATAAAACTTTAGAATTATAGATGACACTATCTCGATTTTTGATTGATGATAAAATATTGTTGATAAAGTTAGACAATTGAAAAATTGTGAACAATAGAATAAAAGCTTATAAAAATATTATCTCAAGAGTAAGAAAATATAATCTATGTTATATTAAAAGGACAATCAATGTATTAATGTACAATAATATTAAGGTCATGTGACAAACTAATAAGTAGTCATATTAGCAATCTAAAAATATGTAGTGGATAAATATAACAACGAGAAATGAGGAACAAAAAATGTAATTAGATAATTGTATGTATGATTTCTTTTATTTAATTCATAAAAATTCTGTTATTTGATAAATTGTATTGACGGACAAATGAAATTGAAAGTTTGATAAAATGCTATGATATAATGTTGTCAAAGAATCACTTCAAAAATTCATATGATTAAAATAAGAAGTTTATGGTCTTTCAAGAGTGATAAAGTAGAAAGGAATCGAAGATTTTCACGATAAATAAAGTTAGAGATGTAGCAAAACGAAGATTTCATTTCTTAATTTAAAAGATTACTAAACATATATTCATCTATTTATAACAATGTGATCTTTTTTTTTCCTATTATAATTTCAAGTACCATATTTGTTTCCTTGAACTACATAGAGTTTATGTTTAATGTTATATTGCATCGAGAAATAAGATAATAGGCGGGATTGTTTAATATCAACTGTAACAACTAAATTCGCGTCAAGAAAATAAATATCGAGACAGGAAAATATTGCAACAATATATTTTATTTATCAAAATATGAGTGTTACAATCTCTATGATTTCTCTGATTCGTCTTTTCAAACTAATAACTTCAAGGGCTTTTGAGCTTGATCTTGAAGTTTGGACTTGGATTTGGATTTGAATTTGATCTTGACTTGATGAGTTCAAGAGCTTGGAGCTTTATCTTGAACTTGGTCTTGATCTTGAACTTGTACTTGGATTCAAGGGCTTGAAGCTTGATCTTGAATCTTCGTCTTGATCTCTAGAACTTTGTAGAGAAATACTTGAGTGCTTGCAGCTTTTGTAGAAATCTCTTGCTTTGATCCACGAGCTCTTTCTTGCTTCTTGTTATGGATTCTTGCTCTTGATTTCTTCTCCTCAAATGAGAGGTTTGATCCCTTTATATAGATATGGGATGGAGTGGGCTCCAAGAAGACCTAACGGACCTTGGCCCGTAGACCGGCCAATCATATTTAAGTAGTGACAAGGCTGCATTTGATTGGCCAGAATATGTCACTTGTACTCATGGCACATTTTTATTGGCCATTTGGATTTGACTAGGATTGCCATGTCATTGGCATATGGCATAATCCTATTGGCTTTATAATTTGACTTGGCGCCACGTCGCTTGCACATGTGGCACTGTTTTGGGCCTTTAGGATAAGATGATATCTATTAGCTTTGGGCTAATAAAGTGGGCTTATCATTTGTGGCCCAATGGATTTGAATGCTGGACCTATATAATTAACCCAATTATACTAGCCCACTTAATATATTTGGACTAATATATCTCGAACTTAATATATAGCCATTTTATTTCATGGATTTTGATCCAATAAAATTTACTTGTCTACAAATGCCCCCTACTTCAAGGCTTGTCGAGGTCACATCCATTGACACATGAGGACTAGACTTGAAGTAATTTCTTTATTCATGTGGCTTATTTCCAATTAATGCCCAGAAAGTGGCTATTTGATTTAACTTGTGCCAACAATTGGCTGCACTTAGTTAGCAGACTCGAAAAAGGGCTACATGGTAGCCAATGCCTTTCAAAATGTGACTACTCTTTATCTAGCAATCGAAGGACGTGGCTGTTTGATAAAATTGAGACTTCAGACCACAGTTGTCTTCGTCTCCACGTAGGAATCAACAAAGCTGCTCTTAGTATTTAGTATTCTATTAGGATACAAAGCTTTCATTAGTATCCATGTTCGAAACAGATTCTAAAGCCGACATTAGCCTCTATAAATAGAGGAACCATCAAACTTTAATTGATATCTTTCTCTCAGTGTATTGCTCATTGCTTAGCACCAAAGATCTGGAGCTTACGAAATTTCAAGCTTCCTCCAGGTAATCTCATAAGCTCTTACCCATATATTAACTATTCATGTTTTATTACGAATATATAATACTTGTCAATCCCAACAACATGAATGCATTGTAATAAAACCCTCGGCACTAGTCTGATTCTTAAAAAAAAGTTTCACGTCTTTATCTCATAGAATCTTCAAACTAATTGTCTGCCTGGTCCTGTGGAATTTTGCTTTGGTGAATTATTTATTGAAAACAATCAACAATGCCTTGTAGAGAGCAAGAAAAAATGGGTATAAAATATTAAATTCTCCTTCGTTCTTAAAATCATGAAACAGATCATCTGGAATATGGTCTCTTTTAAATTCGCCTTAAGCACTGTTTCAAAGCTTCATAGTGCGTAGCTCACCCATGCAAAGTCTTAGGAGAACTCATATTTGCTGCTATAGTTCATAGTGCGTAGCTCACCCATGCAAAGTTTTAGACCAAGTTTTGATCTTGAATGCTCTATCATTTTTTTAATCAAAAGAAATAAATGACGCCAGGTTTTTATCCTGCTCCATGCCTTTTAATTTTTTAAACACCAAATTAATAATACCTTGGACCATTAACTTTGGACAACTATTTCCTTCTGGTACATCTTTCTACCGGTTGTTTTATGGCTCACGTTTGCTTTACTTCCTTTTTTTTTGTGTGTAAGGAGCAAGACAAAGCTCAATTTCCCCGATTATCGTCAATTCTCGTTTGCAAACTTGGCAGGTAACACATCTCCTTCCCATGCGTTGTACTTTTTTTTTTCTTTTTTTCAGCATCTGGTTCGTGAGAAAGCCTTTTAAAATTTGCAATGGAAGCTTTTAAAGTCTGAGATGAAGCCCTTACAAGTGGGAGATGAAGGCCTTTAAAATTCACCATGGAAGCTTTGGAAGCTCTTAAAAGTTCAGCAAGGAAGCTCTTAAAAGTTCGCGATGAAGGCCTTTTAAAATTCACCAAAGAAGCTTTTAAAAGTTCGACGAGGAAGCTCTTAAAAGTTCGAGAGGGACACCTTTAAAAGTTCGCGATGAAGACCTTTAAAATTCACTGTGGAAGCTTTTGAAAGTTCGGCAAGGAAGCTCTTAAAAGTTCGCGATGGAGGCCTTTTAAAATTCACCAGAGAAGCTTTTAAAAGTTCGACGAGGAAGCTCTTAAAAGTTCGCGATGAAGGCCTTTTAAAATTCACCAGAGAAGCTTTTAAAAGTTCGACGAGGAAGCTCTTAAAAGTTCGAGAGGGACACTTTTAAAAGTTCGCGATAAAGACCTTTAAAATTCATCTTGGAAGCCTTTAAGAGTTCGAGGAGAAAACCTTTAAAAGTTCGCAAAGAAGATCTTTAAAATCCACAATGGAAGCTTTTAAAAGTTCTAGAAGGAAACTCTTAAAAGTCCCAAGCGAACATCTCTAAAAGTTCACCTTTAAAACCCACAGTGAATGCTTTTAAAAGTTCAAGAAGAGGGCTAAATATTTTACTTTGCCGTGTTTCTTCTTGGGGTTGATAACAAACTCTTGGTATTAAGGTAGAGTTGTGGAGAAAGAGAAAGAAAGGACTCTCCTACTTCTCCTTTTATCACATCGTGCCAAACCCACCATTTTTATTTTTATGCGACTGAACTTAGAATGAAACTCTAAGCTGCCTACGTACCTCGGTGAAGAGGATCAAGTCATTACGTAGTTCGGTGCAGGTGATTTTTTTTTTTTTTTGGTGTCCTAACTTTTGCCTAGGCCGCCTCTTTCGAAGTTTTCAACCTAGCGGACCTTTTTTTTTTTTTTTTTGTGTCCTAACTTTTGCCTAGGCCGCCTCTTCCGAGATTTTCAACCTAGAGGACTTTTTTTTTTTTTGGGTGCCGTGCACAGTTTATACTCTTGTGGACCAGGAGTAACTTGCAGTTTATGCTCGTACATCAAGGAGCGTGGCGATTTGCAGTTTAAGCTCGTGCGTCTAGGAGCGTGTCAACTTTCAGTTTAGGCTCGTGTGTCGAGGAGCGTGTCAACTTGCAGTTTAGGCTCGTGCGTCGAGGAGCGTGTGAACTTCAAGGATAGTACTTCTTCAAGAATTTCCCGTTAATGGGACCGAGTCTTTTTCCTTCAGCATCAATAAGCTTATAAGCACCACTTGAATAGACTTCTTGCACAACATACGATCCGTCCCATTTTGCAGTGAACTTGCCCCCAGATTTATGGGAAGTGATGATGGGTCTTCTTACTGCAAGGACTTGATCACCAACCTGGAAAGATCTTGGGCGAACCTTTTTATTGAAAGCACGAGATAGACGAGCTTGATAACATTCAAGGCTTTGCTGAGCTTCGAGTCTTTTCTCATCGAGAGCCTCCAACTCTTCAAGGTGTAAGCGAGCATTTTCTTCATCAGTGGGCCCTTCTTGGAGAGAAAGTCTCAAGGATGGTATTTGACGCTCCAGCGGCAACACAGCTTCAACTCCATAAACAAGCGAGTAAGGAGTTGCTTGCGTTGGTGTGCGGTGAGTTGTCCTATACGCCCATAAAGCTTCTTCCATCCTTTCATGCCAATCTCGCTTGGATTTGGAAACAACCTTATTAAGCAAATTGCACAAGGTCTTGTTGAATGCTTCGGCTAGGCCATTGGCGGCAACATTGTACATGGAAGATTTGCGCTGCTTGAAGCCAAAGAGATCACATATTTTATTCATCAATCTATTATCGAATGGCTTGCCATTATCCGTTATTATATAACGAGGGATACCAAAGCGGTAAATAATGTTAACTCGGATAAAGTTTGCAACCTTCTCCTTCTTTACTTCCTTGAGAGCGACGACTTCTGCCCATTTTGAGAAGTAATCAGTTGCAGCTAATATGAAAACGTGTCCTTCAGAAGACTTCGGCAATGGTCCAACAATGTCTAAACCCCAAGCATCAAATGGCCAAGATGCGACCGTTGGGTGCAACACTTCAGGTGGTTGATGTATGAAGTTTGCATGGAGCTGACAAGCTTTGCATCTCCGAGCATGGTCCAAGCAATCCTTCACCATTGTTGGCCAATAGTACCCCATCCTTTTTATATGGAAGTGAAGCTTCGGCCCAGACTGATGTGATCCACATACCCTAGAGTGTGCTTCTTCCAGAGCTTGAAGTGTTTCATCATCTCCTAGACATCGCAAAAGTACTCCCTTGAATGATCTTCTATATAGAGTGTCCTTGTAGTAAAGGAAACGGGGTGCTCTATGACGGATTTCGGCTCTCCTTCTCGTATTTTCTGGAAAGGTTCCGTGACTGAGGTAATCAATTATAGGTTTCCGCCAGTCTTCCTTCTCAGCCTCGGAAACAGCAACAAGACGCTGAAGTTCATTTTCACCATCCATGCCTTCATCAAACGGTGGTACTACCCATTTTTGGCAGATAGTAACTTGTGTCTGTTCAGGCAAGGTAAGTGTTGACGCCAAAGCCGCTAAGGCATCAACTTTCTTATTTTCCTTCCTCGGCACATGCTGGAGGGTTACATCCCCAAGCCATCCTATTAACTTCTGTGCATAATTGTGATAGGGTTGTAACTCTGGTTTCCTTACCTCATAGCTACCCAGAAGCTGATTGATTACCAATTTAGAGTCTCCATATACTTGCAGCTGTAATTGCTTCATGTCGACTGCCATTTCGAGGCCAAGTATGAGTGCTTGGTACTCTGCGACGTTATTAGAGCAACGTTGTGTTAGCGTGAAAGAATATGGGAAAACCTCTCCTTCCGAAGTTACGAAAACTACACCAGCCCCAGCTCCATCACGACGTGCAGCACCATCGAAATACATCTTCCATGATGGTTGAACTTCGACGACCATTGCATCTTCATCAGGTAATTCATCAGTGAGCTCCCAATCATCAAGTATCGGATGGTCTGCCAAGAAGTCTGCTAATGCTTGTCCTTTCACTGCTTTTTGAGGGACGTACACAATCTCAAATTGTTGAAACTGGAGGTACCATCTCGCCAGACGATCACTAAGAACTGGTTTTGACATCACAAATTTTATAGGATTTGCTTTGGAAATGAGACGGACGACGTGAGCTTGAAAGTAATGCTTCAACTTTTGAATAGGGAAGACTAGCGCCAAACACAACTTTTCGATTGGCAAGTACTTCAACCCATTTGGTGTCATCATCCTACTTAAGTAGTAAAGGGAATTTTCTTTCCCTTCACTATTCTCTTGAGCCAAAAGCGCCCCAACAGACCTTTCTTGCACTGCAATATATAATATCAGCGGCTTTCCAGGTATAGGTGCAGCTAAAACTGGAGGTTTCATCAGGTACGACTTGATGCTCTCGAATGCATTGCTGCAAGCTTAATCCCATTCGAAAGGGACATCTTTCTTCATTAGACGGCTGAATGGTTGACATCTTCCGGCCAGATTTGAAATGAATCTCCTAAGATACGCCAACTTTCCTTGTAGGCTCTTTAGTTCATGAATATTTCTAGGCTCAGGCATCTTCAGAATCGCATCGACTTTAGCTTGACCAATTTCAATCCCTCGGTGTCGAACAATGAAACCAAGGAATTTACCAGAAGTAACTCCGAATGTGCACTTTAAAGGATTCATCCGAAGTTGGTATCTTCGCAGCAATTCAAACACCGTTCTCAAGTCCTGTAGGTGATCCTCTTTGTTTCTTGATTTCACCACTAAGTCATCAACATAGCACTCGACACTTTTGTGAAGCATGTTGTCAAAGATATTTTGCATAGCTCTTTGATAGGTAGCTCCAGCATTCTTTAGGCCAAATGGCATCACCTTGTAGTAGTAAATTCCCTTAGGAGTTCGAAATGATGTGAGTTCTTCATCCTTAGGAGACATACGAATCTGGTTATAGCCAGATGAGCCATCCATAAAAGACATTGCCTCATATCCAGTAGTGGCGTCAATCATGAGTTCTGGGATGGGGAGTGGAAATTCATCCTTAGGACATGCATTGTTGAGATCTCTAAAATCAACACAAACTCGAATTTGGCCATTTTTCTTCCTTACAGGGACTATACTTGAAATCCAAGTAGGATACTTGACTTCCCGAATAAAACCAGCCTCAATAAGCTTGTTGACTTCATTCTCGATCAAGGGTACCAGCTCTGACCTGAAGCGGCGTTGGCTTTGCTTAAAAGGACAAGCACCATTTCTAACCGCCAGATGATGAACCGCTACTTTGGGGTCTAAACCAGGAATCTCTTTGTAGCTCCAAGCAAAGACATCTCTATACTCTTTCAGCAGCTCTACATAAGCACTTTCTTCATCCTTCATCAGCAAAGCGCTTATATATGTGGGTCTTGGTTCTTCATCTGTGCCGAGGTTGATTTCTTTCAATGCGTCAACTGTCGCCTTCACTCCTTCTTCAAGCTCAGGTGGAGCATCTTTAGCATCTTCATCTTCCTGCAGATCTCCGTCATTGAATGATATGTGGTGACACCAAGAAATATCCTCCGACTCATTCTTGACATTATTTGGATATGAAGCATTCCGCTCTTCTTCTGCAACGGCGTAATATGAAGATCCTACACTTTCTTCATCTTCCTCACGCTCCTTTGTATGGACTATAGTGTGAGTCCTTGCCTTTAACACTTCTCCACATGAAACTACTAGTTTTGCTTGACGCTTCATCCTTGAAGGGATTAGACTTTGGCAATCTTTTGAAAGGTTTAGGGCGTTAGGGAAAATGGTTATCTTTGACTTTACATCACCTTTTTGGAGCTTGTTCCTCTTCTTCAATGGCCCCAATCTATTAAAGACAAAAGTTCTTGCAGCTGGTTCTCCAAGCCGATCAAAGACAGACTTTCTTTTGTTCGAAGGAACAGACTCATCCTCAGCACCGATATAATTTATGCTTTCCCTCCTTATGGAGATGCGAATTGGTGGGGGGTTTTTCAAAGCCCAAGCCTTCACGTGATTTCTTCATTGAACCTTCTGGTAGGAGCTTCCCTAACTTAGATGGTTCGTTGGGATCGTACCCAGCCTTTGCAAATAGTTTATAAGCATTCGGATCAAAACCCTCGTTTGTGCGCTTTGTGGGGAGTGCACTATTCTCCGGCGGATTTCGGGCCACAAACTTTCCAAGCAAATTTGAAGATAACTTCAAAGCATCAAGCCGCTTGATAGGAAGGGTTAATCCATTCAGCACGTCACTTTGCAGGTCGGATGATTGGTCTTTCTTCTCCTTCAGTTTTGGGACTTAGCGGAGCATAGATCCCGTCTTCTTGCCTGAAAGTGCCAAGTATTGCTTATGTGGTTTCCTTTGAATAGAGTGGCTTCTATCTTCATCCCCTACAACTCTTGCTTTCCAAGCTGCAATCTCAGCCTTCTTCATCGCAATCTTAGGATCCGATGTCTTGGCGACGTCATCAACCCTGGCTTCATTCGCGATATTCTTCAAGTAGAATTTAGCATCAGCACAGTACGCTTCAGATTCAGTGAATGGCTTGTCATCAGCAACGATTTTCTTCTCAATACCATCTTCATGATACTTAAGGCATTGGTGATAAGTGGATGGAACGACTTTATTCTCGTGTATCCACGGCCTTCCCAGTAAGATGTTATAGGAAGTCTTTGCATCGATCACATGCAACCATGCGCTTGAAGTCATTTCTCCAATAATGAGGTCTATTTTTGTAGCACCTATGGCCCTTTGCCCCCCTTGATTGAATCCATGGATCATCAAACGGCTTTCAATCAAATCCTCTCTTGAGATGCCAAGTTCGTTCATTGTGTGAATAGGCAGAATGTTGATTCATGATCCTCCATCAATCAAGATTCTATTCACTTTTTGTTCATTCACATATCCAACCATGAACAATGGACGATTGTGAGGAACTTCCCCAAGTAGGATATCATCACTTGTGAATGTGATCTTTGCTTCACAAGTATTTGCTTCTCCGGCTGTAGATTCAGTGAGTTTTTTCTGACTTCGCAGGTGAAGATGGCTCTGCACTTTCATTGCTATCCTCCACTTTATCAGCATTACAACATAAGGCCTTCGTATCGTCTTTAGGGATCTTCATGCGGAACCAACTTGGTAGAAACACCTCTAGGGACACTGGCTGACGCGACTTTTGGTGATGGTAAACCTCCACCTTCGCCTCTCGTGGACGTCCGATTGCTTTTTGCTTCCTTGGCTTCCTTACCATCTTCTTCCTTGTTGGCTTCTCAGCTGGTTCGTCTCGTGGGCTTGCCTTACGATGCCTCCGTCGAGTCACCAATATCCAACCATCATCATCTTCCTCGAGCGATGCTTTCTTCATACTTTGTTCACACAGCTTTGGGGGAGAAAATGATCCTTTTGCTGGAACGGGTTCGAAGTCACCAAACTTGATCATGACATCTTGCCCTTCGAATCCTTCAGTGAAGTTGCAGATCACAATAGGGTTTTGCGAGCCAAAGGTGATGGAGACTTGGTTTGCATTTTCCTTTTCATCTTCGAGTACAATCTCCCCTTTGTCGGCCAACTCCATGACTTTGTCCTTAAAGACAAAATATTTTCAAGAGAGTGACCTAAAAGCCGATGGTACTTGCAGTAGTTTGGATCATTCGTTCTTCCAGCTTCATTAGGACGCTTTATTTCTGGCAGCTCAATGAGCTTTAGTTCCAGAAGTTCATCGAAGATTGCGGGAACATCAGAATCAAGGAATGGGTATTCCCTATCTTGCATCTCTCTCAAAGTTGATTTCCGACCTGTCTTATCCTTGAAAGAAGTCGTCTTCACACTTTGTTTCTTGCTGAACTTTGTGGTGAACTTCACAGGTTTGGCATCAATATTCATGGACTCTTTGCTTTCAACCTTGGGTACCACTTTGCTCCATCTCTTGACTTCTTGCTTGTCTTTTCCCTTGCGAGGTTCGGTGACCGGCGGCCCTTCTTTTCCAATGGAGGCCATGTTTAGCTCCATATCATGAGCACGTGTCGCCAACTCTTCAAAAGTCCTTGGCTTTATGCCTTGCAAGATGTAGCGAAGCCCCCAATGCATACCTTGAATACACATCTCAATTCCTGAAGCTTCACTGAGTCTATCTTTGCAGTTGAGACTTGCATTTCTCCATCGGTTGATGAAGTCAATGACTGGTTCTTCCTTTCGCTGCTGCGTGTTTGTAAGCTCTATCATGCTTACGGTACACCTTGTACTGTAAAAGCGATTGGGGAACTCATGTTCCAGCTGCTCCCAGCTATCAATTGAACCAGACTCAAGGTTTGTATACCAATCGAAAGCATTCCCTTTGAGGGAATGGACGAACTGCTTGACGAGATAATCACCGTAGGTTCCAGCATTGTTGCATGTCTCAACGAAGTGCGCCACATGCTGCTTCGGGTTTCCTTTGCCATCGAACTGCTGAAATTTTGGGGGTTGATAACCTATGGGCATCTTCAAGCTATCGATCCTTGCAGTGTATGGCTTTTCATATGCGAGAGAAGCCTTGGAAGAAACCTCGTACTTATCCTTGATTGTTCCCATAATAAACTCCTTCAGCTGATCAATTAGAATCACCCCATTGGCAGAAACTTGGATTTCCTTAGCAGGTGTTACTTGTTCAGCTGGAGTATTAATCATCTCTTGAACTTCTGGGCATTTTCCTGGTGCATGGCTAGATTCTCCCTCCATCATGCTTTCCATCTTGTTGATGCGGGCGTCTTGATCCTTGACATAGTTCGATAAGCGATCAATCGCCTTTGTCAAGTTTGCAAGTTGTTCCTCCACTGTTAAAGTATTAGTCGCCATGGCATGCACTGCTGTTGGAGATGACGGAGAATAACATGGATTCTCCCATAGATTGATCTTTGACTGGAATGACTCGTGCGGCGTGGTTGGAGAGGACCCAATGCTTGAAACTTCATCGTCTTTCTTCGCTGCTGGACTTCTGGATCTGCAGAGCCTAAGTCGAGCCAAAGTGTTTTCAACCATCTCAGCGATATTTTCCCCTTTTTTCAATGTCTCAGTAGATGATCCTGCTCCTTTGGAAGATGAAGAACCGAAAGTTGGAGTTGATGCGGGCGGCACCTGAAGTGCTTGTTGTCCCATCAAGTTTGCTTTGTTTCTTGTAACTGGTCCAAAGCTTCCCTTAGTAGCATTCATGCAGCTTTCAACCTCAGAAGAGAACTTGGAATTGGCATCAAGGTCATGAGGCCAGACAGATTTCGCAACGACACATTTTGAGTTGGTGTTCTTGGAAGCCATCTCAATGTTGCTGAACTTCGTGAGTTGAAAAGTTGAGATGAGAGGTAGAGATTGTCCCACTGGGCGTGCCAGAATTTGTAACAACTAAATTCGCGTCAAGAAAATAAATATCGAGACAGAAAAATATTGCAACAATATATTTTATTTATCAAAATATGAGTGTTACAATCTCTATGATTCCTCTGATTCGTCTTTTCAAACTAATAACTTCAAGGGCTTTTGAGCTTGATCTTGAAGTTTGGACTTGGATTTGGATTTGAATTTGATCTTGACTTGATGAGTTCAAGAGCTTGGAGCTTTATCTTGAACTTGGTCTTGATCTTGAACTTGTACTTGGATTCAAGGGCTTGAAGCTTGATCTTGAATCTTCGTCTTGATCTCTAGAACTTTGTAAAGAAATACTTGAGTGCTTGCAGCTTTTGTAGAAATCTCTTGCTTTGATCCACGAGCTCTTTCTTGCTTCTTGTTATGGATTCTTGCTCTTGATTTCTTCTCCTCAAATGAGAGGTTTGATCCCTTTATATAGATATGGGATGGAGTGGGCTCCAAGAAGACCTAACGGGCCTTGGCCCGTAGACCGGCCAATCATATTTAAGTAGTGACAAGGCTGCATTTGATTGGCCAGAACATGTCACTTGTACTTATGGCACATTTTTATTGGCCATTTGGATTTGACTAGGATTGCCATGTCATTGGCATATGGCATAATTCTATTGGCTTTATAATTTGACTTGGCGCCACGTTGCTTGCACATGTGGCATTGTTTTGGGCCTTTAGGATAAGATGATATCCATTAGCTTTGGGCTAATAAAGTGGGCTTATCATTTGTGGCCCAATGGATTTGAATGCTGGACCTATATAATTAACCCAATTATAGTAGCCCACTTAATATATTTGGACTAATATATCTCGAATTTAATATATAGCCATTTTATTTCATGGATTTTGATCCAATAAAATTTACTTGTCTACATCAAGCACGTATCGCGCTGGTATTATATTAGTATTTTATAATCGGTATGAAATTTGTATGAATTAAAATGGATGTTGTTAGAACTCTCCTCTATGAGTTTAAATGCATACGTATTAGATATTAAGATTGGATTTGTCTTGTTTCTGTTCCAACCTTGCAATCCTAGGAAAATATCCCGCCTCTTAAAAAGAGTCCTATAATCTTTCCATTTCTAGATTATAATATAATGCATGTAGATTATTAAGTGGCTTTATAAAAGATACCACCAAACGTTTAGGATGTCAGTTACAAGACTCAGCCGAGATTTTCGTTTTTTAAGATTGTTTTAGTTCCTTAATTAATGGTATATCCCTATTTTGTTAGTAAATATATGGCTAACCTTTGTGGAAATGTTATAATGGCTATTATGATGTAAGGGCCATTTAGTTTATGGCTATTTATGTTTTTAGGGACACTTACAAAATACCCACAAAACCTAAAATAATTACAGCTACTACCCACTACTTTCAAATATTACCCGACCTACTCACTAAAATATTTATCCATTCTACCCATCCAGACTTGTATACCATAGTTTATGTAGTATACCATAAAGATATACACATATAAGGTATAAAGGTATACAGTAATAAATGGCCCTTCAGACTTTTATACCATAATTTATGCAGTATACCTTAAAGGTATACACCTATAAGGCATAACAAAGATATACAATAATAAATGGGTAGGTTGGGTAAATACTTTTAGTTTTATGGGTAGTGTAAGTTTTAATGGGTATGACATGTAAATACTTTAAATTTTATGGGTATAAAGTGTAAAAATCCCATGTTTTTTTCCCTTCCTCTTAAGCCAGAGCCCAACATGGTTACTTGTCTTTCTTGATTAAAATATAGGGATTTTTACACCACATGCCCATCTTTTATAAAATATTACACATTTTTCCCATTTTAAACTTCATTTCACTCAATGCCCATTTTAACATAAATATTTACCCATTTACCCACTCTTTTAGTTCTCATATTTCCTCATTTCACAATACACACATTTGCACCCATCAGAACTGGCCAAACCTGCCAATTTTTCCGCCGATCGCCGGTGCGTTGTCACCACGACAGCCAACCGTCTCCTCTGGGAAAAACTTTTACGTGAATGGACTCCTCTCGTCACCCTCTCTCTATTCTCCACATTTGTTTCCTCATAAAGATGCTGCTCCGCCGTAGATCGAGGCTTAAAGAGTCGTCGGAACCCTAACTCCGGCGACCCCTACTCAGCTATGGTCAAGATATACATTAACAACGTCCATTCAGTCTCCTCGACACGTTTCCGAAGGTATTTTTCCATGAAACTCTTCCACTCTCTGCCCCTTTCCGTTTCTTTTTTGCTTTTGGAAGCTTTAAAATCATCTTTCCTTGTTGGATGTGATGTCGAGCATGTAGGAGACTAGGATATTCTCAGCACTTTGCTTTAATAGATAATTCTATTTTGTAGTATTAATATAATTATCTCAATTGTGCTTGTTTGTAATCAATTTGATCGAATGTTGGGTTTAATGTCAATTGTCTGCTCTTTTCCAGTGATTGCTTTTACCAAAAGTGGTGCTCTTCATTGTACTACGTTTAGATATGTAGAATATTGTACTATTGATTGAAAAATTTCTACCCAACTTAACCTTTTTTTATTTGAGATAATAAAAGGCATTTTGGGGTCTGCTTCTTTGGCCTAACGGCATAACAACATTTATTAGTTCAAGTGTCTGTTATAATTTAAGCAAGTTACTTAATGTGCTAAAAATAGTTTGTGTTTCAGTAATTACTCTTCTTCTGAGGTAGGGGAGTTGGCGTATTGGGTATGCCATGTATAGACATGATTTCATTTTACTCAAGGCACTGTGTTTTAAATGAGTAAAACTTTTGAATATCCCATCCAATGTAACGTTTTAAAGTTTGATAAAGTATTTGTTACTTTCTTCTTGAGCTATCCAATGCTCCAACATCATTTCTCTGCTTGTACTTCTGTGCAATTTGAATTCATTGTGAGAGGAAAATACTGCAAATGAAAGATTCGTTCAGACATTTTAGTTTTGGGAAAAATATTTTATTTAGACAGTGATTAAGCTATTTTACCTACATTGGATTTTCCATGTACTGGTTGGTTGTCGTTTACCTAGAGATGAGTGTATAATAATCGTAGTGTTAACAGTTGTGCCTTCGTTGCTTGGAGTTCACCTGTAGATGTTTAAAAAAACATAGCTTGGAAGATATTGGTCCAACTTCATATATGGAATTCATTTTTGAATGATTTGGTGCTTATTACTAAGAAGAGTAATCATGAAGAGACTGCAAAAAACTTCAGAAGACAATTTCTATCTTCCGATTATTCACTTATTTTGTCAAAAAAGGTTATGATAATCACTTTTATTCACTACGAGAGCCTTTTTTTGTCAAGTGTCTCATACTTGCTATCCCTGTTCCATTTGACACTCAACAGATTCAATTATGTTTCCTTGTTTCTAGCCTAGTAAAGATTAAAAGTTGCTCTTTGGACTCAGTCTTGGGTCCCATAAAGGAGCAATTAAGTCGTGTGGCTCACACAACTTACACTAGTTGTGTGAGGCTTATTTTAATCTCACAAATAGGTGCTCCCAATTTCTTACACTTTTGGGTCCATCCATTTGTGTTACAAAAAGAAGCCTGCAATTGTGCCAAATTGCACCTCATTAATGTCAGTTATGTAAGGCACAAAATAGAATTTTTCCACATTAAGTGTCCTGCATTGTGTTGCTAGCTTTTCTAATTCCCTGGAGATTCCTGTCTATCCACTCTACTAGTCAAAGATTTTTATATTCAAGTTTGCAACAGATTTTTCTCTTCAATTTTGAAGGAATTGAGTTGGTTGGATTGATGCTGGGTTTTGACTCACGAATTTGTTTAAATTGATGATGGAATTTGAATTACGTGGTTTCAATCTCCAGATCTATCAAATCAACTCGGTAAAATATATTTTTAAGGTTTACTTAGTATAATTGAAACAAGTCTAGCACTTATTTTGTTTAATACAGTAATATGCACGAGCATGTGTGAATAAATTAAAAGAAAGTATCCATGGTATCAGAAACTATTTGCTAAGCCAATTTAGTTATGTAGTCTAAAATATGATCCTCATTTGTAGTGTTGAACGTCTGAAATTGTACAAGGACATGAAGACTATCATGGAATCCAAAGTCAATATGTGAAGTTACATTGAATGGAAAATAAGAAAATCTTTGTATTTTTGCTCTATGTGGATGTAGAAAAGAAATGTTAGAAGCCCTCTATGGCGAGCTGGAAAGAATGTTGGAGGATTGCTACGCTTTGGCGGTGAATATGCAACAGATTTTGAGTGGGATATACAACCAGAATGTTGACTTTGGCTAAATGATCTTTCACTTTCCACAACACTACAAAATATTTGTGATTTTCTTTCAAAGTTTATGTTGTATTTTAAGCTGTAGATAGTTTTATCTATCTTTCAAACATGTACTTCATCATGTGAAGACAAATTGTACTAATAGTTTTACAACATATATTTCATCTTGTGAAGACTAATTGGACTTGTTTGAAGTAGAAGATTGTGAATTATTGTTCTCATCCTGTTTCAAGTTATATAGAAAAATTTCAGTTGTGCTTTAATCAATTTAAGCTTCCAAAGAAAATTTGAAAAAGATTGGATATTTATGAAATAAGCTTGGATGAATGGAGGTTTCGATTTTTATTGTTTTAAGCAAAGTATACATTTTTTGTATACCGTACACTCTTTTGGTACACCTTTTTGTGTTTGGATCGAAATGTGAGATGCTATCGAACAAATGAAGGATTTAGTGTTTGTAAATATTTTAGTTTTTGTTATTTTTTAACAAAGTATACCCTTTTGGTATACTGTATACTCTATAGGTATACCCTTTTGAGTTTGGATCAAAATGTGCAATGCTAATAAAGAAATAAATATTTCAACTTTTGTTGTTTTGAACAAAGTATACCTTTTGATATACTGTATACTCTTCTGGTATACCCTTTTGTGTTTGGATCCAAGTGTGCGATTTTACCGAACGATTAAATATTTCAGTTTTTGTTGTTTTAAACAAAGTATACCCTTTTGGTATACTGTATACTCTTCTGGTATACCCTTTTGTGTTTGGATCCAAGTGTGTGATTCTACCGAGCGAATAAATATTTCAGTTGTTGTTGTTTTTGAACAAAGTATACCCTTTTGGTATATTGTATACTCTTCTGGTATAACTTTTTGTGTTTGGATCCAAGTGTGCGATGCTACCGAGCGAATAAATATTTTAGTTTTTATTATTTTTGAACAAAGTATACCCTTCTGGTATACTGTATACTCTTCTGGTATACCCTTTTGTGTTTAGGTCCAAGCGTCCGATGCTACCGAGCGAATAAATATTTCAGTTTTTGTTGTTTTGAACAAAGTATAATCTTTTTGTATACTATATACTCTTCTAGTATACTATTTTGTATTTGGGTCTAAGTGTGCGATGCTACCGAGCGAATAAATATTTCAATTTTTATTGTTTTGAATAAAGTATACCCTTTTGATATACTGTTTACTCTTGTTGTATACCCTTTTGTGTTTGGATCCAAGTGTGCGATGCTACCGAGCAAATAAATATTTCAATTTTTGTTATTTTGAACAAAGTATACCCTTTTGGTATACTGTATACTCTTCTGGTATACCGCTTTGTGTTTGAATCCAAGTGTGCGACGCTACCGGGCGAATAAATATTTCAGTTTTTGTTGTTTTGAACAAAGTATACCCTTTTGGTATACTGTATACTCTTCTGGTATACCCTTTTGTGTTTGGATCCAAGTATCCGATGCTACCGAGTGAATAAATATTTTAGTTTTTGTTGTTTTGAACAAAGTATACCCTTTTGGTATACTGTATACTCTTATGGTATACCCTTTTGTGTTCGACTCGAAGTGCAAAATGTTTTAGAAGACATATATATATTTTAAGTTTTATTATTTTTAAAGAAGTATACATTTTTGGTATATTATATTCTCTTTTGGTATACCCTTTTGTGTTTGGATCAAAGTGTGCGATGCTATTGAGCAAATGAGTATTTCAATTATTGTTATTTTGAACAAAATAGACCTTTTTGGTATATTATATATTCTTTCGGTATACCTTGTTAGTTTGGATAAAAGTGTGAAATATTATCGAGCAAATAAAATATTTCAATTTTTGTGTTTGTGAACAAAGTATTCCTTTTTGGAGAAAAAAAAGAGTATAATAAGATTACGGAGAAAGAAATTAAATTAAAAAATAAAAATATATGGAGACATGAATAGTCCTAGAAACAGGAGAAAGAAAAAAGAAAGAAAATAGAAAGAAAAAAGAATAAAAAATGGAAAAAAGAATTAAAAAAACAAGAATAGTGAAAACGGAGAATGAGAAAAGAATAATAAAAGAATGACAAAAAAAGAAAAAAAAATAATACAAGATATGAGGAGAGAGGGAACTTGAGTTCCTTGTTTTATGTCTCAAAATAAGAAGGTAATTAGCTAATGGGTATAGAGTGTAAATAAGTTATGGGTATAAATATAATGGGTAGAGCCATATAAATAAAATAGGATGTATGTGTATTTTTGTAAATCCCCCTAAAATATACTGGATCATTTCCATTTGTCATGAAACAGAATTGGCTCACACAAGTAGTGGACTTTATAATTTATACACTGTCTTTTGTTAAAGGGGTATTTAGGCGCATATTTTACGAAAAATATCATTGTAGGAGCACACTTTACAAAATATATTTATTTCTAGTAGTATGGGAATAGTACATGCCACTTTTCAATCAACAAATTAAAGTATATACAGGAGAAATAAGTAATGGACTACTAGATGATAACAGTTGAAAAATCCACCTATTTCAAATATTTATATTGCACATTTTCTGAAATAGGCTGACAATCTTCCCAATATTTTTTCTCAAAAAACAGGAAAAAACGAATTGTGTTAAAACAAAAGGAGCCGATACGAATCTCCCCCATATGTAGTCGTCGGCCTTTCCAAGCCCCTAATCATTTTGGATGAGTTGCAAGTTCATGAGCAAGTGAATGAACTGACTTGTTCCGGAAAGAAAATGACCCTCTTTTGCCTTCTTCCATTCCCTTCCATCCAGTCTTTAGTAACTCAAGGCAATCGAGATGTAGGTCATCAATTTGCTCTTTCTCTCTTGTTGACTTAGTCGAACTACTTAACTCGAATCATTCGCTTCCTTTCGCCATATCCATACTAAAAATGCTAAATCTGACTCTGAACAAAATGTCAACTTCATATGTCGATTTTACGAAAACCTTAGTCATCGGTGGAGATCAACAACTAGAATAAAATAAACAGCAAAACAATAAAAAATGTACACGTCCCTTTCATCTAATATGTTCCAGTAGCATGGTAAACACTTGTATTCTAACTTTGATACAACAAACAAAATTAATGGACGATTGTCATATTCCACCTTCTCTTTCACCCACTCACATTCACATCACTATATCTGATTGGAAAAACAAAAGTTAAATACAAAGTAAAAGTAAGCTTCTTTGATTTTTCTTGCAAGTGTCTTAATCATTAGATTATTAATATTAGTCCTCTCTTAGGGGTCGATAATGTTGATTATTACGTGTGACGTGGACATAATATTTTATTCGTGATTAGTCTTACACGTGTCCTTAATTTGACGATTATCAAGGTTATTTCTTGCATTTATGAGATTGACGTAAGGCTAGAGTTTCATATTAGCCTATTGATAGTCTCCACGTAGTGTATTTGGTTTTGGTTTTGACTGATTACGTACTACGTGTGTGTGAACTTTATCTGGTCACCAGAAAATGAAAAATCTGGCCGACACTTCTTTTTGCACAAAAGAAAAAATGCTTTTTACAATTTGGATTAATTAAGCAAATTAGCGAATTTTGAAAAAAATACTCTCTCCGTCCCAAATTAGTTGTTACTTTAGAAAAAATGATTTGTCCCAAATTAGTTCTCTCTTTAGAATTTCAAGACTAAATTTACTAGTTCTTTCAAACTATACCCTTAATAATTAAAATAATTCTAAAAAAGTTAATAGTCAAACATTAAATAAGGGTAACATAGTAAAATACGCATCCTATATAATAATTTTCTTAATGGGCGTTAAAAAGTTGAAAGTGACAATTAAAATGGAACGGAGGGAATACATAATAGAACTTACGCTCATTATTAATACCAATGAAAGAGTTTAATTTTCGTCCAAATAATGGAACTTATGTATTTGTTTCTTACAAAAATTACACTTGAAAATATCACTATGCTAAAGTATGTCACTCTCACTTGAATTCTATCAACCAGAGTACTCATTATGTTAAATAATAATGTAAAAATTTATATAATGAAAATATATGTTGATTTAAAAGTTATACAGGTTTAAGATATCAGTTGACGTTAAAGTCTTAAATATTGAAAAACATAATTCTATGAAAATTTAAACAATATATGAAATACATTTATGGAGGGCAACAAAAATTAATGAATATCTCGTACTGAAAATTTGTGCTTTTTAATGGTATGGATAGATAGATGTAAGGATTTTGAGGTGCACATGAATTAGATACATATTTTCTGCCGCTAGTTCTTCTGACTCTTTAAGATTTATATACAAGGATTTTTGGCATATATAATAGGGAGTAATGTTGTGAATATCCAATTCGCAAACCAATTATGTAGCTTTTTTCTTCACGAGTTTTTCTTATTAAGTTTACTTAAAACAATATGTGAATTGTAAGTGGAATTTAAATCCAAAGATTTTATATTATTGGATGATGATAATTCGAATGTTGATATCCGTATATTGAGTACTTCGTAATGGATCTTGTGATTGAAATAGTTTTTTTTTTGCCAAATTAAAGTATTAAAATTAATTATTTACGCCAGTGACACCTCTCTTACACAGCTATAACACCAAGTATACGTAGTTGTTCATTTATGTCTGATTAACAATTTGAGATAGAGAATTTAGAATTCAATTTAGCTGGCTACTTTAATGACTCTGGAAAATGTGCATGAATATTGTTTTCGTTGTTTATGATAGTACAATGCATATAAAAAAGTGTTTTCTCAAAAGATATTCTTCCTATATTTGGATCTTGGCGTCGTAAGTTAGACTACATGAGAAATGTGTCATGTACTCTTCGTCATTAGTTACCTGCTTGGAATTATTATTAGCATATTAGCCTACGTGTACATTCTTCTTACCAATTTAATTAACTAAAATTATTTTTCCAGTGCTAAACAATGACGTCATTTTTTACCTTTTTATTTAGTGCGAGGAAATGTTTTATTACGATTTCAAGAGACAATAAGACATAGCGATTTTTACATTGTTTGAGGACTGCCCACCCCCTCAGGGGATAGGGTGTAAAAACGTAGTTTGAACATATTCTCTAGATGAAATCTTGATTATTAACATGAAATGCGGGAGTTAACTAATAATTCCTCCAAAAGAGAAAATTCATTAATGCAATAGTTTAAGTTGTAAATGTGTAATTACACAATTAGATAATTTTTGAGATAAGATAAATTTTAATTATGAGAATAATCAATAACCTTATAAAAAGGTTAACTAAGATGATACTATAAAACATTATTGCACTGTAAGTATACGAAGAATATATTGTATTATCGGTGAATATCAGTTAAAAATCTTCCATAAGTACAAAATATATACTACTCCAATATCTCGACTCTCTTTCATTCGATTGCTATACATATACTAACGTGCAAGTGTGGCTCACACCACTTGACCATCCTTTAGATTTGAAATTATATCACAAAATCAAAGTAATCTTTAATTATTTTTCGTTTTTCCCCTTATATAATTCCTACTTAACCCCACCACCTCCTTCTTCCTCCTTCCACTACTACACAACCAGAAATGCACAATAAACTAAAAAGCCCCTAAAGAACAAAAAAAAAATAGCCTTTGATATGTTGAATTATCAAAGACCTAGTACCATAATGTCTAGTAGTAGTCATCAAGAACATGATCATCAAGAAGAAGAACAAATAAGAGACATCCATGCTCTAACCCCACCAAGACCTCCATCATCAACAAATCGTGGCCGTCGAAGAGAAGCTTGGGAAACAAATAGCCGTGGATCATCATCATCGACTACTTTGTCCACGACTAGTACAGAATTAGCTTCAAGTGAGAATTTTTCTACCATGAGCCGAGAATTTAATGCTTTAGTTCTTGCAGGATCTTCTATAAGCAATAATCATGGTAGTGAAAATGAAGGTAATTATAACAATAACAATTTGGGAAGAATTGGTGAAGATGAAAGTATGGAAGAAGAAACAAATCCTTTAGCTATTGTGCCAGATAATACTTACCCTTTGGACCCTATTAATATTAATCCCTCTCCTAGAGATGCGACCACAAGGAGTACTATTGGAGAAGTTGTTACAGTTCAAAGGGTGAAAAAAGAAGAAGTTGAATCAAAGATTAATGCATGGCAAACTTCAAAAATTTCTAAGATTAATAATAGGTTTAAACGTGAAGATGCCGTTATTAATGGTTGGGAAAGTGAAGAGGTCCAAAAGGCTACTTCTTGGATGAAAAAAGTCGAGGTACGTTACATCTATTTTGTATTCATGAATTTCTTTTAATTTAACTTTTTTCCTTTGTCTATATTTTCCAATACATTTTATTTTTAAAAAAAGTTCGGTCTCCTGTCGCCTTTCAGGTTTCCTTTAGTTATTTGAAAACAGGAATTAACATTAAATATATTCCGATCCGTAGCTAAACATGAAATCCGTTAGTGACGGATTATAAAAAATTAAATCATCTGGGGCTATTTAGTGAAAGATTAGGGACGGATTAACAATTAAATCTGTAGCTAATTCCGATTTTTCTTTTGTAGTGAGATTAATTTGAATTTTACCACAGCAAATCATATCAATTTATCATGATTAAGTGATTTAACTATAATGATCGATTTGCTTATTTAGTGTAGTGCTCTACATGATTGCAAAAAACCAGCATCAATTTTTTCCCACGGTATATTAATTGTCCGCATTATTGGTTCTACAGTGATCGGGAGAAATATGCTTGGATATCAAATGAGTCCATTATTTATAGTCTAACTGCCCTCTCTTGCAAGTTCAAGAAGTCACTTCATTTGCTTTGGTTTGTCCAATACGGCAAAGCACCTTTCTCTCATTTGCTCTTCCCATGTAGGTGGGGAATTCTCACCCCTACATTTAATTAGCGAAAAGATTTAAGTCATTTATAGTGACATGTAAGTTAACCAGATATAACAGATTCTTTTAAGGTTAGAATATTAGACTTGGCATGAAGAATTACTTAAGCTGATGTTGTAAAAAAAAAGTCATTTTTAGTGCGCAAACTAATGAAATAAAATAGGTTTAGCGCTTTCTATAGATCTACATATGACTCACCTTCAGTATACCTTCATAATACAAATTTTCATTACTTTGTTACTGATGAACTTGTGCTCATATGATTCAAATCTTGTACCTGCCTTTAGAGAAATAATACGCTAGTCTTGATCACTCCATTTAACTTCAACAGTAATATTTCCTTGCTTTACGAGTGACCAGTTAGTGTTAGGAATCTAAACGCTTTGTGATTGTAGCTTAATTTTTGTTTTACTGTAAATAATGTCTATCTGTATATAAGCAAGTCTTATCTTGTAAATGATGTCTTTTATGTATGTACGTCTATGTATCCTTACTTTGTAATCGCTTTATCTTTTAACCTTTACAAAGATCAACTTCAAAGTAATTTAACTTATATACATTGACATTATAATTTTTTTTCACTATCGGCATAAATAACCTATTGCATCAAGTTCTCTGCTTTGTTTTATAAGTTACTAATTTCACTTATATTGACTAGTTACACCTAATTATTATCATTTAGGTGACCAAAGTTCTTTTAATATCAGATGTTGACCAGCTAATCGCTTTCTTGTTACTTTTATCGTTTTTCAGAGGAAGCTTGAGGAGAAGAGAGCAAAAGCCCTTGAAAAAATGCAGAATGATATAGCAAAAGCAAGAAGAAAAGCAGAGGAAAGGAAGGCATCAGCTGAAGCTAAGAGAGGAACAAAAGTAGCTAAAGTTCTTGAAATATCAAACTTGATGAGAGCTGTTGGCAGGGCTCCATCTAAGCGTTCCTTCTTTTAATGGATCGTTTGAGAAGCTTTTTTGGGAGTACTATTTAAAAGAAACAGTTTGTAAGATATATTAATAGAATTTTGTGTGAGTAATTAAGGACTTTAGTTTATGGGGACCCCTTCCCTTTTTTAAACGACTGGGTACCCCTATATATTGAGTTGAACATCCAAAAATACCCCATAAAGTGTATTGTATTTGTTAGATTTGCTAGTTTTGTGCTTGTAATATTGCATTAGTTTGAGCAAGATAGAATCAACTTGCAATACTTTCTCAAGCGTATTAGAATATTTTGAGAATTTTGAGTGTTTTGAGTGTTTTTTAATTCAGGATTGCCCCCCCCCCCTCCCCCGCCATACCCTTCATAGGTGGTGCGTGGCCCTGTGCTCAATGGGAGCTCCATGGGTCTGCCCATCTCAAATACCATGACAAAATTTCATATACAAACACCCATTAAGCTTGAAACTAACTCCACCCCAAAAACTAGCTCAAAGTGGAAGATTGTCCAAAGCGCAACGGTGTGGTACAATCCCACACCGTTTTTCATTCAACACCCTAACACTTCTGTTCAGATGTCTCGACTAACATCCATTTTAAGGGAAATTCACCCAAATGACAATTTGAAAAGACTTAATTTCAACAAATACCACAAAAAAAATTTAAATACCACAAATACCATCTATATAAGTTTTTACCACTTTTTAGTATTTTATTTTTTAATATACCAATTACTCAAATTTCTACTTTTAATCCACTTAAACTTATACCTCCTTTAAAAGTGGCATTTGTATTTACTAAAATTACACACTCTCTCTCTCTTCTAACTAACCAATCACCCATATCCCCTCCCCACTCTTCTATCTTCCATTTCGTTGCCATTCTCCCTTCCTCAATTGGATTCATCTATTACTTCAAAATTCAAGTCCTTTTCAAAAATATCAAAACTCTTTTATCACTTTTTAAAATCAAACCTCATGTCATGCTTTCGCTCATTTTTTCCGTGCGTTACCATAAAAAAAATTTTACATTAAATATTCAAACACCCGTTTCTCTACCAGTTATCTTCATGGAAGTCTTCCTTACCCCAATCTAGACGTAAATATACCATATATAATAAATAGACATAAATACACCATATATCATAAATAGATATACATGATAGACATAAATATACCATATATCGTAAATAGATATACTACATGGTAGACATAAATATACCATATATCATAAATAGATATACTATATATGAGATATATAACCATGTTATATTGATTTATAGATGTATATACATAAATAGAATGAGAATGATAATGACAAATGCATTTATAGTATATTTGTATTATATGATTCCTTTTGTACTTTTTGGTAAATCAAAATCATAACTACAATGCAAAAGAAACACAGTATCAAGTTTATGTGTTGTAATCTTTATTTGACTTTATTTTGTATATATTAAATTAATATAGAAGAAAGAAATACTATATCTATATACGATATTTAAATTATTCACATTTTAGAAGTTACCATATATGTTAAGTGAGCAGCTTTGTGATTATATTGCTTATGATTAGGACTAATACTATATCTTCCGTGTATGGTGATAAGGATTAGTAAGAATGGATAAGGATTAGTAGGAATTTGGTATATGTGTAATTTCATTTATGGTACCCAGTTAATGTGGTAGGTAGTGTAAATAACTGTTCCATAATACTTAATAGGTAGTTATAAAAAACTCCCCCATTTTAATTAGCTTAACTTGCATAAACGTGCACTTTTAAACGCGGAGTTACTCTCTTTGACAGAATAACCTGAAAAGAAGTCACAATTTTTATATAAGCAACTTGGCCTATTTTTATAAATTACTCCTTGTTTAACATGACTGATGTTATGGTTATTTGTCAAAAATAATAATTCAGGTTTTAAGGTGATGAGTTACAGCTTTGTCCATTAAAACCATTGTCTTTATCACTTGTTCTTTTCTTTTTTTGATTCGTTAAGTGTCATTTTTTTTTTGCAAACTGTACCCGGCCTATATATTAAGATGAACTATAGAAAACCATAAAAGAAGTGTTAGGTAATTAGATTTGCTAGTTTAGTGATTGTAATATTTTTCATTGAGCATGATGAAGTGTGTATTGGGTAAAAATCAACGTGTTCGGACAGCACTTCGATATGACAAACCGAGGATAATCGAACTGATGTTCCGAAGGAGAAAAACTGAAGCAAATGATTGAACCACCAAAGCCAAGCACCAGTGTCACCACCGAAGGCGAGCCGCGAAGCTGTGCTTCGGTGACACTCACTTAGACCGAACAACAAGGTCACATCACCGATGTCATGCATTTGGGCCTCGGTGGAACACCTCGATTCCAGCGGCTGAGCAGCCCACTACCGCAGCCCATTAACTCCACTCAAGAAGATGCTGAGCGTGGATGAAGGCATGATCAGTCATGGAGAACGTGTGCATAACGTGGGCAAGATCCCTTGTACCTATAAATAGCTCCTCATTTTACATTGTATTCATTCAGAAATACTTACAGAAACTCTGGAAAAATTTGTACTCACTGCTATATATTGAAATCACATTATTTCTTGCATTTTCGCTTATTCTTAGCATTGTTTCGACTTTGATACTAAGATTTGCTTGTGTTCTTAACCTAAATTCGATTTGTGATCCTAAATCAGTTTAGGCCCATACAAATTGGCGCCGTCTGTGGAGATACAGGCATAAATGCTTTGTTTCAAAGTTGAACGTCTTCTTCATTTGAATTCATATTTTTCACTCGACATACTTGACGATATGGCTGATAATCGCAAGAATCCCGCTGATTTGCAGTTAACTCCCGATGGACAGACTAGCGATCAGTCGAACCCGAATTCTTCATCTTCGATGACGACCGAAGCCTTTCAGGCCTTCGTTGTCGCCTCACTAAGAGCTTTTCAAGAGCAGCAGGCCGAACAGGCCAACATTAATGCTGGATTTCGCGCCTCGTTAGAGGCGAGGAATAGCTCAACCCTGAATGGAGCCCAGCCTATGGACCTAAGTGGAGTCATCCCGCTCTTCGTTCCTACGGGCGCGATAACAGGGGGACCTCAAAATGGGACCACATCTGGGGGTTCGGGTACATTGCCGAGCACAACGCCTCACTTCGGGACGCTTCCCACCGTGGCAGAAACTACCTCTTCGGTTAATGTTGAAAAGTTAACCAAAGAGATCGAAGCCCGAGTTGAGGCTCGCGTCGAGGCGCGCGTGGAAAAGCGCCTCGAGAGCATTCCCGGGGTGACTAAGGTTCAAGACGATCTTGATATCGACCAATATAGGGAGTTGCCATTCAGGCCCGAAGCTGCCCCAGCCGCAACTTCCAAAAATTTCAAGCTCTTCTTCTTGAAGAAATATGATGGAACCACTGACCCCAAAGAACATGTCACTGAATACATGTCAATGGTAAAGAGCAATGACTTAACAGAAATAGAGAAGGAATCAATGTTTCTGAAAAAATTCGGTGAATCTCTTGAGAAGGGAGCACTTCGGTGGTACATGCGCCTATCATCGGGGTCAATTTCTACATTTAAAGAGCTGGTTAACGGGTTCGTTAAAGCGCACACCGGGGCGCAGAAAATCCTCCAGAGGAAGGAGGATATATTTGAAGTCAAACAACGGCCCGCTGAGCCACTAAAGGACTTCCTCGAGCGCTTTCATGCTGAGCGCATGGAACTACCTCCTATGGATGATACTCTAGCCATCATGGCATTTAAGAAATACATCAATGTTCGCAACTCCGATGCCGCTGCTGAGTTGCGAAAGGAGCTTCAACAATATCAGACCCTGAAGTGGGATGATTTGCACAATAGAGCTTATACCAAGATAAGGCTGGAGGAAGCCGAATGGAAAAATAATGGCCGAAGCCACAACTATAAGAACCGAGGCGAATCCTCTTATCGCGCGAGGCACCACAAGGAAACTCGAAGGCGAGGTATGAGCCATACACCTCGTCGTCGAGGCAGCCTGTCAGTCAGAGGATGAGAAATTCGCTTGGAAACTCGTTTGGAAATGCTCATGTGAGCCAACGGCTCGGCGGAAAGATTTTCCCAAATACGAACCAGAGGAACTCTTCGAGCCCAACTCTGGTCGCAAAGAATAAAGAGCTACCTCTTATTCCCGACTACAATTTCAGCATATCGACCTCGGAGTCGGTTAATATCGTGAAGGGGACAGCCGGGGTAAGAATACCAAAGGACATGAGAACTCCTGCCGATAAAAGGGACCAAAATCTGCACTGTGAGTTTCATGCGGATTATGGCCACCGCACCGAGGATTGCAAAGCATTGCGCCTCGAGGTGGCACATTTGTTGAAGAAGGGAGTGTTAGCTGAATTCCTCACTGATAAGGGGAAGGAGAACTACACCAAGAACCGAGGTGATGGGCAGCCACCTCGGGCGCCACCCCCTGAAAGAGTCGTGAATGTTGTCACCGGGGGATCGGAGGTAAACAGGGTGAATTTGCAGCAGCTAAGAAGTTCGCAAAGCTGTCAATCACCATGGAGAAGCGAACTCTAGTTAGAGGCTCGGGTAAAGAAATAGTGTTCGATGATGACGATTGTGATGGGATGATGTTCCCCCATCATGACGCCTTGGTCATCATGTTGAGAATAAATGACTCGGATATCAAACGAGTCCAGATTGACCTCAGTAGCTCGGTCAACATCATTAGCTACAGGGCCATTAAAAAGATGTGGCTGAAAGGTGAATTTATCCCTAAGGTAACAATGTTGACTGGCTTCAACAACTCCACTAAGAAGACATTGGGTGAAATCACACTCAAGACGTTTGCTGAAGGAGTTAGCAAGGAAACACTGTTTCAACTCTTGCCCGAGGACATGGCGTACATGTGATCCTCGGTAGACCATGGATCCACTCCATGGAGGCTGTTCCATCTACTCTTCATCAAGTGATCAAATTCCCTACCCCTTGGGGAGTTCGATCAATAAAAAGAGAGCAACGAGTAGCAAGAGAATGCTATTCGGTTGCATTGAAGAGTAGAGTCGTCCCGATCGGACCAAAATAATAGCAACCAATGCAACCGGGGTCAGACAAGGAAGACCCCCAAGGAGAAGTGGAGAAGATCTCGGTTTGCATTGAAGAATCTCGAAAGCAAAAAGCCGACGACTCTACCATAGAAGAGCTGGAATCTTTCATGCTATCGAAAGATTTTCCAGAGAGGAAAGTGTTTGTCGGCTCGGAGTTGGACCCAAAGTCGAAAAAAGCTATCATCGAAGTCTTAAAGTCCAATAACGATTGCTTTGCTTGGTCCCATTCAGACATGGTTGGTATCGATCCGGAGATCATGACCCACAAGTTGAATGTGGATCCCTAATTCACCCCGGTGAAGCAGAAGAAAAGACCTCATGTCGGGGTCAAAAAGAAAGCAATCGAAGAAGAAACTATGAAGCTGCAAGAGAATGGCTTCATAAGAGAGTTGAAATACCCCGAGTGGCTGGCTAATGTGGTCGTTTTGCCCAAGAAGAATGGCAAGTGGAGGATGTGTGTAGATTACACTGATCTAAACAAGGCTTGCCCCAAAGACTCCTACCCGTTGTCGCAAATTGACAGGTTAATAGACTTCACGGCTGGACACAAACTATTAACCTTCTTAGATGCTTATTCGGGGTACAACCAAATCCTCATGGATCCGAAGGACGAAGAAAAGACCTCGTTCATCACTGACCGAGGCACCTTCTGCTACAAGGTGATGCCCTTCGGTTTGAAGAATGTCGGGGCGACATACCAAAGACTGGTGTGTCGCATGTTCAAAGAATACATTGGAAAATCTATGGAAGTCTACATAGATGATATGCTGATCAAGTCTATTCGAATGAAGGATCATTTAAACCATTTGAGAGAAGCTTTCGCTGTTCTGAGACAATATGGCATGAAATTGAACCCTGAGAAGTGTGCTTTTGGTGTAGGTTCGGGAAAATTTTTGGGATTCATACTCTGAACGAGGGATCGAAGCTAATCCAGATAAGATCAAAGCCATCGAAGAAATCTCTGAGGAGTTGACCAGGGTGAAGGAAGTTCAGCGCTTGACTGGCCGAGTCGCTGCCTTGAGTCGATTTATCTCAAGGTCTTCGGAGCGATGCCACAAATTCTTCTCGGTCTTAAGGAAGAATAATCACTTCGAGTGGACACCGGAGTGTAAGGAAGCGCTAAGGGAGTTGAAACGTTATCTGGCTAATGTGCCGTTGCTCGCCAAGCCAAAAGATGGTGAAACTCTGCTAGTTTACTTAGCAGTATCCGAGGTGTCAGTCAGTGTTGTATTGGTTCGAAAAGAAGATGGAAATCAACAGCCCATCTACTATGTGAGCAAGACACTCCTCGATGCTGAAACCAAGTATCCTCATTTGAAGAAACTAGCACTTGCTTTAATTATTACTGCTCGGAAACTGCGACCTTATTTTCAATGTCATCCAATAGCAGTAGTTTCCACCTTTCCCTGAGAAGTATATTGCATAAACCTGAGTAGTCGGGGAGGTTATCTAAATGAGCAGTAGAATTAAGTGAGTATGACATCACCTATCAACCCCGAACGGCCATAAAATCCCAAGTCTTGGCCGACTTCGTAGCTGATTTTAGTGTTGGGATCCTACCCGAAGCCGAAAAGGAGAATTCAATGTCGATGGGGTCAGCCTCGGGACTATGGGTACTATACACCAATGGGGAGACTAATTCCAAGGGTTCGGGATTAGGCATAGTGTTGAAAGCACCCACCGGGGAGAAAATCAGGCATTTGGTTCGGTTTAAAAAGGTGACCAACAACGAGGCCGAATACGAAGCAGCCTTAGCAGGTTTGGAGTTAGCCAAAGAAATGGGGGGGGGGGGGGGTAGAAAGAATTGAGTTAAGGGGTGATTCACAACTGATGGTAAATCAAGTGCTCGGTGAATATACGGCTCGTGAGCCCAGGATGCAACAATTCTTGACCCGAGCACAAAGGATCTTAGCTCAATTCCAAGAATGGCAAATCAAACAAGTATCCCGGGAGGAAAATACTGAAGCTGACGCCTTGGCAAACTTGGGTTCGGCGGTCGACGAAGTTCACTCGGGGACTGATTCAGTGGTTCGGTTGCTTTCTGTGCAAATGAGAGTGATGAAATTAGAAGTCAACTCGGTGGACCACAAATGGGATTGACGAAGTAAGTTTATCTCTTACTTCGACTCGGGGACTTTCCCCTAAGATAAGAAAGAGGCAAAAAAGCTAAGGACCCAAGCAGCTTCTTACTCGATGATCGAGGGAAATTTATATAGAAGGTTGTATTGCGGCCCGATGGGCAAGTGTTTGGGTCCAGACGAAGCTAGATACGTGATGGCTTAAATACACGAACGCGAGTGTGGCAATCACTCGGGGGGAAAGTCCTTGGTGCGCAAGTTGCTTAGAGCTGGGTACTATTGGTCCACTATCAGTGCAGATGCAAAGGCCTTCGTGAAAAAATGTGATAAGTGTCAACGCCACGCCCGAATGATTCATCAACAAGCTGAACCTTTGCATTCAGTCATGTCACCATGGCCCTTCATGAAGTGGGGAATGGATTTTTTTGGGCCCTTACCGAAGGGAAAAGGTGGTGTTCGGTTCATTCTCGTTTTAACCGATTACTTCACGAAATAGGTGGAAGCAGGAGCTCTCACCGAGGTTAAACAGAAGGAGATAATCGATTTTATTAGGAAGAACATCATCTACAGGTTCGGTATCCCAAGGAAGATCACATGTGACAATAGTAAGCAGTTCATGGGAGCAGCCATCACTGATTTCTTCAAACAATGGGGAATCAAAAGAATAGCTTCGACCCCCTACCATCCAAGCGCCAACGGCCAAGCCGAATCTTCGAACAGAGTAATAATTGAAAATCTCAAGAAGAGGCTTGATGAGAAAAAAGGCCCTTGGCCCGAAGAGTTGCCAGGTGTGTTGTGGGCTATGCGAACAACAGAGAAGAATAGCACTGGTGAAACCCCATTTTCCCTCGCCAATGGCATGGATTCACTTATCCCAGTGGAGGTGGGCGAACCAAGTCTTCGGTACGCTCACACCATCGAGGATGCCAACCAATAAGCCATGCGCATAGAGCTGGACTTGCTCGAGGAGAAAAGAGAGTTGGCTTTTGTTCGGTTAGCAGCACAAAAGAGGCAGATCGAGGCATATCTCAACAGGAAGACCAAACTTAGAGATTTTAAAGTTGGCGATTATGTGCTGAAGGCTACAAACCTATCAACCAAAGAAAAGAATGGGGGAAAACTCATTGCAAACTGGGAAGGACCTTACAGAGTCAAGGCGATCGTTGGAAATGGGTTTTATCAAATCGAAGACCTACAAGGCAAGCCCGAACCCTTGAATTGGAACATTTCCAATTTGAAGCGGTACTACTTTTAATCGAGGTAAACATTCCTTGATCATTTAAAATTTACCCACAGCCTCGAGCCGAAAAACGCTCCTAGGGCTTCGGTCGAAATGTACTAACTTGCTCCTCGTTTCATTTTGCTTGACTTTTTCAGGAAGCAGATAAAACGACTTCTAGTGCTCGGATCTTCATCAAGATTCAAACCTGAACACTGGGATGGAGTAAGAGGTGGGTTGCAACCGAGGTCGGCACTGAACCTCCCAACCGAAGTCTATCTATTCAGCAACCGGGGGCTGACACCCAGGAAATAGATTAGTACTTTGTAATTACGCCCGATAGTGGCATGTTATCGATTTGTTTTCTGCGCCTATGTTTTACTTCGACTAAGGCCTTATGTAAAAGCCGATTCCGGCTCGTTGTTATCATCAATGAAATAAACCTGATTCAAAATCTCTTTGTTTCTATGATCTTGCATGCCAAAGTTGCACTTTAAATGCATCGACTCGAGAGCGAGACGTCGCTCTAAGTTTGCATCGGTTTTGCTTGATTAAGTCTTGCAAGCAAATTACTTTACGTGTTCAGCTACAAATCTCTCAAGAAAGACAATACAAAAGCTAACACTTAAAGCAAGAAACACGAAATCATTTCATTAAAAAGCCCGAAGGCTGTGAATTATATACAACAAAAGGGACCCGAAGGTCCAAGGCATATACATCAAAAGCCTGAAGGCTTACATCAAGAAGGCCCGAGGGCCTAAACAAAAAGCAAAAAATACAGAGGATGAATTGTCTCCCCCTAAGGATTTCCTCCTTCGGCATCTTCATTGCCCTCCTCGGCACTTTCGCCCTCCTCATCGCCTTCGGATTCATCATCATCCGAATCCTCACTCTAGGGCAGATCATCTACAATTTTCTGGGCTTCGGCAGTAGCATCCCTGGCCTTGACTATCTCCTCATTGAACACGATCTGCCCAGCTTGGACTTGCTCAAGTGTGCTAAGCCTGGTCTTAACAATGGCCCAAGCCTACTCAAACTTCGCCCTCGTCGCTTTGACTTCGGCCCGCTGATTGAGGCAGGCAACTCTTCTTTGAAGTTTTGAAATTTTGCCCCGAAAAGCAGGCACCTGGTCTACTCGGCTTTGCAACCCAACAAGATTGGTGTTGTACTCCTCTAACTTGCCACGGTATTTTTCCCCTGCCTCCAACACTTCGGCCCTGGCACGAAAGAGATCGACTTCAAGTCGAACATTTTCAAGGCTCAGTCTCGAACGCTCGTTGACAAATTCATTTATCACAGCCTGAACCCTTGCCTCGGCGGATTCTAGAACCCCGTGCAAGAGCCTCGGCCTTAGCTGCTGCTTCGTTAGCACGCCATAAGTCTTCGTTCAAAGTAGTGAATTGGGCTTCCAGCTCGGCGATCCTATCCAAAATCCCCTTTTCTGTTCTCCCCAGGCAGCGGTGGCCGTTTGAACTTGCTCTGCTCGGTCGCGTTCCAGATGGATAGCTTGCAACGTGAGGACCAAGCTCTGCACAAGACCAAAGTGTTAGCATTGAGAACAAAGAAAAGATAAGTCGCCCGAACAAGAATGCGTGAAAACTTACGCGAAGAGCAGAGGCGGCTAAATCACCCATCTAGCTCATGGGGCTAAGGTTCTGAAGAGCATGAGCCTCGGTAGACCCGAGCATAGCATCAAGGTCGGCGATATCCTCCTTAGTGGGATCCAACAGATTGGCCTCGGGAATAATTTCCAATGCCCGAGGTACAGCGGTCGAAGCCTTAGCCGAAATTCGGGAAGCTTTAACCATGCTTTTGATCAAGCCTTCGCTTCCCTTAGCTTTACCCTTCCGCTTGGCAGCCTCTTGGTCAGACTCCTCAACGTTTATAACCTCGGTGTCCCTAGGGACCTCGGCAGCTGGCTCTGGAGTCACTTCAGGAATTGGCTCTAGAGCTACCTCGAGAGCAACTTGGCGAACCTTTTCGTCGCTGGGCTCATCAACAAGGCCTCGGCGCTTCTCAACCACCACTTCGGAAGCAGAGGCGGCAGCTTCCTCGACCCGAGGTCCTTTCGCCTTGGTGGCCCTCTTCGATTCATCCCTCTTCCTTTTAGAGCCTGAGGAAGGGAGAGAAGCAATCTCATAAGTATGAGATGAAGTAGAAGTAGGTATGCATATAAACCAACCTAAAAAGATGTCATCACCTTGCGAAATCCCTTGGCCCGACAAGCCCTTAGCTTTCTTGTCTTCGGCGATCTTCCTCGCCAAACTCACCATTTGATTGACGCCTTCGGTGGCGTCAATCACCCTCTTCTCTTTCTTTTTCTTCTCTTTCTTCTCATTCTCTTCCCTTTCTCTGTCTCCTTTCTCCTCGGTTTCCTTCTCCTCCTCCTCTTCGGCATCCTTAAAGGCCCTGTTGGAAAAACCTAAGTGGGAAGGGAAAAAGAAAACATTAAGAAGCAATCATTCTAAAGGAACATTAAGGAATTTTGAACGTCAGTATGTAACTCACCATGCCTCTTGCATACCTATCGGTTCCCCTTCAAAGCGGCTAAGATCATCCACTGCCGACGAGGACACGTCTCCTATTTCATGACCTCGGTCGCCCACTCGAGAAAATCTCCCGGTGGGTTGACTGGAACCTTTTCAGCTGTATGTCACAAAGATGAAAGTAAGTACGAGCCATGATGATCGAAGACCAAACGAAGATAAAAATACTAACACTGAGCGTTCCATTCTTTGAGGAAGCCAGGCTCATCTGATAGCAACCTCGTGGGAATGAGCACATAACGATCGTTCCAACCTCGATCACCATGGTCTTCGCTCTTATTCAGAATGGCGTAAGATCCCCCAGGTAAGAGAGCTACCACCCCGGCTTTATGAAAATAGGGGTAGTAAAGGGAGATCAGGTGTTGGAAGGTGAAGGGCAATTCAGCTAACTTACTTAAATACTCGAGGGCCTGTACAACCCTCCAAACCCCGGGGCCCAGTTGAGCCAAACACAAATTATACGATCGACAAAACGTGTCGATTATGGGGTGATAAACCAAACCCTATGGTAAAAGGATATGTGAAAACCGAACAATACCCTGAAACATGGGTGGAGGCAGCCGCGTCCGGGGCTGGAACCCTTATTTCTACCTCGGGCCCCCAACGGCAATCTGCCTGAACTGTCTTAATCACGTCTTCGGTTATTACGCTCGAGGTGATGTGCACCGGTATGTTTCTTTTCTTCCCCTTTTGGGCATCCGATTGAACTTGAACTTTGAGGTCCTTATCATTGCTGAAATTTGAAGGGAAAACCAACAGTGGGTCTATCTCTACTTCGAGAGGAATCTTCTTCCTCGACTTCTTCAATGTCCCAGCTTCAGTCTGTGACCCCTTGTTACTGGCCTCGGTCTCGCCCGCTTGGCCACTTGCCTCTCTATTGACTTCGGTCTCTCCCATTGGGCCATCTACTTCTTTGGTACTGATGACGTCGGCACCCTCGACGTCATCCCTATCATCATTGTGGTCATCACCACCAACGTCAATGTCAAAACTGACCTCAGCCTTATTGCGACCAGCTCCTCCTTGCGTCGCCTGGGAGCGCTGGCTATCGACGTCGCTTCCTCACTGCCCTCTGCCTCAATGACTTGCAGCGCTGGTATTCATGAACTGTTAAACAGTGATTTTTCCTGGCGAGCTCTAATATGATCCGATTTATAAGTAAGCATCTCTTATAAAATATGAGCAATCCCAAACCCTTCTAGAGCCCAAACCTCTATTTCTCCTACCCGTTGTCCCTCCTGTTTGGCTTTGAGGACTGGAGAGGAAGATGGTGATCGTGAAAAGAAAGAGGAAGATGGTGGTAAAAAAAATGAAGAAGCTGATGATTTAAGTAGAGGAAAAAGAGAAGAAGTAGAGGGGGAAGCAGATAAGACAGGGGAGAGTCCAAGTAGGAGAGAGGCTGAGGATATAATTTTAAAAGCAACTTTCTGAAGGATCGTGTAAAAAGAGTTAAAATAGATGGGGAAGCTGTAAATAATGAAGGTGGAAATGTTGAAGAGGAAGCAGGTGAAGAGAAGGAAACTGCTGAAGGAACATCTGGATTGAAACTGGAGGAAGACCAGGTGATAGTTGAATTGAAACTCGTGATTGTTCGGAACGACTATGTTGATGTTCTACACGACATATATATGTTCCCAACATCAGCATTAAGGCTGGTAGCTCTGGTTCTTAACACATTACGTGATGTTCCAAACAATTGCTACTATCGTTCAGAACCTCAGCAAAAACATGTTCCGAACATTTTTGTTTTTCCTTTAATGTGATTTACTATCATTGTGATTCATTTTATTAATTTTATGCTAAAATTATGTGCAGTATGAAGACGTTGGTCATGCTATTTTTAAGAGTAACATTTAGGGTCTCTTCCAGACCTTCCTTACCAACAATGAACCTTTTAATGGGAAGATTACTGTTCGTTCTTTGTTGGCTAGGGGTGTGATACAGTTTAAGGAGGTTCTGAAAAAATTGCAGGTGAGAAAGGGATTTTGCTATAGTTGTTTCGGTCCTTTCTTGCAGTTACCGGAATATCCACTGTTTGGCACCAAGTTGGTGCATAACCTCCTCATGCGAAGGATTATTTGCAAGAAGTAGAGAGAGGTTTGGATATCCTTCAATGGATTGCCAGCACGTTTTGGCCTATCCGAGTTTGCACTAATGACAGGGTTAAACTGTGGTGCCTATCCAAGTAAACGGTACATGGAAAAAATGTATGAAAAGGGGAAGGAACTGTGGAAGTTTGTTGTTGATTATTTCAAGGAGAAGAAGATGAAGCAGAAGGAGAAAGAGAAAAAGGAAAAGGAGAAGAAGGAAAAGAAGGAGAAGGGCAGTGAAAAGCGGAAGGGGAAGGGGGGAAGAAGAAGGTGGAGGAGTTACCCTCACACTCACCTTCACCCTCACCCTCACCTTCACCCACCAAGAGGAAGTTCAACAAGACCAAAAAACAAAAACAGCCGAAGAAAAAGCAAGCTGTGAAGTCTGGTGACTTGCTTGAGTTGGTATGTTCTGGAACCTGTCCTAAGAAGTGGTATTTAAATCTGTGCATGGCTTGGTTTTTTCATACTATTCTTTGTGCGAGGGATTCCAAATATGGAATAGAGGAATGGGTGGTGTGCTTGTCCGCCGATCTTGAGGCATTCCAGCGTTATCCTTGGGGTAGGATGAGTTTTGAATTAACAATGGAATATCTGATCAAGCCAATGGAACCTCGTGCAGAAGGAAGCCAGACTTACAATCTTTATGGCTTTCCAGGGGCATTCATGGCCTGGGCTTATGAAGTTATACCTGCCTTGAGGCCAAAGGATTTACCAAAAGAAAAAACAATGCCTAGGATCATAAACAGGCTTACTGAAATTTGTGAAAGAGATACAGACAGGTTGTTTGAGCAACATGATGTTCCTGTAAGTATTCCTTTTTCCATATATGTTATGTAATGTTTGGAACAACTTCGTTTTTGCTGAGATATTTCTAATTGATGTTCGGAACATCTACATGAAGCACCATCAACTGCTTCAGTCAACGATGTTCGGAACATCATGGCTTGATATTTTCGAACAACATAACTTTATTCCAAACAACTTGAAAAGCTTTTTAAAATGTAGTTGATATTTATTTAATGTTGTGGGGGTATATTAACAGGTTGTTCACCCTTTCCTCATTCCTACTGATGATGAGCTGGAGATGGATTTCTTTCTAGACCTTGTGCCATTTGAAGACTCTGAGGACGACACAATAGATCATTTTTGTAAAGTGGTTGCGGATGCTTCCAGCGTTGGTCTTGTTGGTGGCACTACAATTTGTATCTTCAAGAACAATCCTGCAACCCCTCCAAGACAAGTGATAGAAATTAAAGCTATGGAAAGAGTAGAAGAGATGTTATTTGGAAGTGATAGTGAATATAATGAAGAGAGAATTGATGGCCTGCAAGATGTAAATATAAACATTGGAAACAAAGCTGATGGGGATGAAGTTTCTGGTGTGTTTGAAGTTGCTGGTGAGTTTGAAGTTGCTGGTATCACTGAAGTTGGTACAGTGAAGAGGAGCTCCAATTGCTGAGGCTGCAAATGTGTTGAATGCAGCGGATGGAGGGAAGCATGGAGCAAAAGATTTTGGCTTATGAGCAAAGGATCGTGGCTTATGAGACAAATATTGTGGCTTCTGAGCAAATCAAAGGTGATTCTTCTGGTGGAGATGGATTCGACATCTCCAAATGTAGCAGTTGTAATTGCAAAGATTGCAATGATTGGCGTAAAGGCATGGAAATGGATATGGCAGCCATGTAGGAGACGATTAGCAGTTGAAGAGCTCAACAATTATAAAACCTACAAAGGCTGTGAAATCACCACAAACAGAAGAGAAGAAGAAAAAGCAGGAAGAAGTTGCTCTGAGGCTCCAAATGGATATTTACAAGCCATTGAAGCGGAAAAAAGTGGAGGCTTTTAATGCATTTATCAGAAAGAGGAAGCAACAAAAGGATCTTTTTCTTGGATTGCCGATGAATTTCAAAAATTTCAAAGAGCTGATGGACAAGACTAAGTGGCTGTGGGATATTATAAGTTTATTTTTGAATGATTTTCTGAACTTCACATTGTTGTAGGGAACATACTAACTGAGTTCGGAACATCGTTCCTATGCTTGGAACAACTTAAGCATTTCTAGCTTCTCATAGATTTCTAGAACATCACACAGTCGTTCCGAACATGGGGAGATGTTCGGAAAGACAGACATTTCCTTCACTCACTTATACCCCAATTTATTTTTTTCTCTTATATGTTCTGCAGTATGTTGAAGCTGTGATGACAATGATGCGGGAGAGGCATTTGAATTACCCCTATCATTACGATCAAAGTGACCTCATTTTGGATATGGCATTCTTGACAAACATGAAAAAATGCTACTACCAACTGGAAGTAGATGCAGAAAAAAATAAGGTACCGCTTGATCTGGCGTTGAAGAGTTATCAGTTTGATGATGATTATCTGAAGTATGCAGATGGAAGGCTACCAAAACCAAGCACCAGTGTCACCAC
This sequence comes from Petunia x hybrida, assembly GCA_037355625.1. Taxonomy (NCBI): domain Eukaryota; kingdom Viridiplantae; phylum Streptophyta; class Magnoliopsida; order Solanales; family Solanaceae; genus Petunia; species Petunia x hybrida. Next base: position 1,325,190 of record JBBBVM010001054.1, on the reverse strand, counting down.
CGAAGGCGAGCCGCGAAGCTATGCTTCGGTGACACTCACTTAGACTGAACAGCAAGGTCACATCACCGAGGGCATGCATTCGGGCCTCGGTGGGATACCTCGGTTCCAGCGGTTCAGCCGCCCACTACCGCATCCCACTAACTCCACTCAAGAAGATGCTGACCGTGGATGAAGGCATGATCAGTCATGGAGAACGTGGGCAAGGCCCCTTGTATCTATAAATAGCTCCTCATTTTACATTGTATTCATTCAAAAATACTTACAGAAACTCTGGCAAAATTTGTACTCACTACTATATATTGAAATCACATTATTTCTTGCATTTTCGCTTATTCTTAGCATTGTTTCGATTTTGATACTAAGATTTGCTTGTGTACTTAACCTAAATTCGATTTGTGATCCTAAATCAGTTTAGGCCCATACAAAGTGAGCGTGAATCATTTCTTAAATAAATTAGTCTATTCGTAGATTGTAGCGAGAACTTTGAGTGTTTTGTGCGGTAACACACATGTACAAATTTTCTGATGTCATATCCGTTTTCATGAGCTTAAGAAGATTATACATTGCGAAGATTACTTCCTATCTTTCTATTAAATTTAGCCATTTGATGATATAACGATGCTAGATCAGCTAGAAGATCTATCAACTTGATTTTAATATGACAAACTCACATATACTCAAAGTCTTATTACGATGCTAGAGAACGTCTATGATTTCACTTGATTTCAATGAATGACTTCCCCACCCCGACCCCTTGACCTAGAAACCCCGACACCTCAAACACTAACCTCGATTCCCCAGCCTACCATTCACTCCCCTTTCCTACCTCTCATCCAGTCCCATAATAATGCTACTTAGCTTGCTTATCAAACACCAAAAGAAAAATTAAATATATGAAGGATAGTACCAAATACACACTATCTAACATGTGAGATGTGGCGTTCCAGAACTGCTCAAGTCTTTTTTGGTAGAAAAGGGCCTCGCCTTTTCTTTTCCATTTTCTTTTTTTTCGAAAGCTGATTAAGACTAATCAGGGACCAAAGTAACATTTTTAAAACTTAAAGGTTTTTCTTAAAACATACATAATAATGATTTCAAACATTGGGAACAACATACATTAACCTCCCTCCCCGCCCACCCCCCCGTGTGGCTTCTTCAACTTCCTTCACTTCATCTCCTCTTGCACGCCAAATCTCAACCAAATACTTTCAACTTCTCTGTGGTTTTTCAAGGAATTCGACCAGCAATAAATCAAAGTATTAAATATAAAAGGCAAACAATGTCATGGTCATTTAAACTGTGGTGTAAATATTGAACCTAGGTTTTTTTTTTAATTTTTTCGTCGACAGTGATTAACGATGCTTTGGGTGTTTGTTTTTGTACAAAAGGTGTAATATTGTGTTGAAATTGAATGGCATTATGTGTTTTAATGAGTAAAGTAGTTCCGAACTAAAATGGGGATTTTCGATGTTCAACTGAAATTTTTAGGCTTTTTACATTTTTTGGTTAAATTGTGATGATTTGTGGGTTTTATGTGAACCAACGGTGGTTTATTTAGTTGCAAATTGAAGTTATTGCTGTTATGTGTCTTGATGTTCCGAACACCATAGTAGCTTCACAACAGTTCATATGAGGTTCTAAACATCTCATTGGATGTTCGTGATTTTCTGTAACTAAATTTTGTATCCCCTAGTCTTGCTTTGCAGAAAAATGGTAAATTTAAGACCGAGAAATTTAACATTGAAAGATGAAGATGAGTAGAAGAAGCAGCCTACAAAGACTCCCAAGAAGGAAATTTCTAAAAGAAAGGGCCCTTCGCCGAAGAACAAACCTGAGAAGCCTACTACTTCAGATTCGGAACGTACTCCTACAGATTTAGAACCTACTCCTAAACGCCCAAGAACAACTAGAACAACTAAAAGAAAATTAGTTGTGGAGAGTGACGATAGCCAAGGAGAAGTAGTAGGTCCACGAAACAAAGGTGATAAACAAGAGGAAAGCCAAAGTCCAGCACGAAGTTACGATCTAAGTAAAGGTGGGGAGGATTTGGAGAGGGCTGCAGATGAGGGTGAAAGAAAGGTGGATTTAGATGACGCCGGTATTCATGAACTGTTAAAAAGTGATTTTCCTGGCGAGCTCTAATATGATCCGATTTATAAGTAAGCATCTCTTATAAAATATGAGCAATCCCAAACCCTTCTAGAGCCCAAACCTCCATTTCTCCTACCCGTTGTCCCTCCTGTTTGGCTTTGAGGACTGGAGAGGAAGATGGTGATCGTGAAAAGGAAGAGGAAGATGGTGGTAAAAAAAATGAAGAAGCTGATGATTTTAGTAGAGAAAAAGAGAAGAAGTAGAGGGGGAAGCAGATAAGACAGGGGAGAGTCCAAGTAGAAGAGAGGCGGAGGATATAATTTTAAAAAGCAACTTTCTGAAGGATCGTGTAAAAAGAGTTAAAATAGATGGGGAAGCTGTAAATAATACAGGTGGAAATGTTGAAGAGGAAGCAGGTGAAGAGAAGGAAACTGCTGAAGGAACATCTGGATTGAAACTGGAGGAAGACCAGGTGATAGTTGAATTGAAACTCGTGATTGTTCGGAACGACTATGTTGATGTTCTACACGACATATATATGTTCCCAACATCAGCATTAAGGCTGGTAGCTCTGGTTCTTAACACATTACGTGATGTTCCAAACAATTGCTACTATCGTTCAGAACCTCAGCAAAAACATGTTCCGAACATTTTTGTTTTTCCTTTAATGTGATTTACTATCATTGTGATTCATTTTATTAATTTTATGCTAAAATTATGTGCAGTATGAAGACGTTGGTCATGCTATTTTTAAGAGTAACATTTAGGGTCTCTTAAAGACCTTCCTTACCAACAATGAACCTTTTAATGGGAAGATTACTGTTCGTTCTTTGTTGGCTAGGGGTGTGATACAGTTCAAGGAGGTTCTGAAAAAATTGCAGGTGAGAAAGGGATTTTGCCATAGTTGTTTCGGTCCTTTCTTGCAATTACCGGAATATCCAATGTTTGGCACCAAGTTGGTGCATAACCTCCTCATGCGAAGGATTATTTACAAGAAGTAGAGAGAGGTTTGGATATCCTTCAATGGATTGCCAGTACGTTTTGGCCTATCCGAGTTTGCACTAATGACAGGGCTAAACTGTGGTGCCTATCCAAGTAAACGGTACATGGAAAAAATGAATGAAAAGGGGAAGGAACTGTGGAAGTTTGTTGTTGATTATTTCAAGGAGAAGAAGATGAAGCAGAAGGAGAAAGAGAAAAAGGAATAGGAGAAGAAGGAAAAGGAGGAGAAGGGGAGTGAAAAGCGGAAGGGGAAGGGGGAAAAAGAAGGTGGAGGAGTTACCCTCACACTCACCTTTACCCTCACCCTCACCTTCACCCGCCAAGAGGAAATTCAACAAGACCAAAAAACAAAAACAGCCGAAGAAAAAGCAAGCTGTGAAGTCTGGTGACTTGCTTGAGTTGGTATGTTCTGGAACCTGTCCTGAGAAGTGGTATTTAAATCTGTGCATGGCTTGGTTTGTTCATACTATTCTTTGTGCGAGGGATTCCAAATATGGAATAGAGGAATGGGTGGTGTGCTTGTCCGCCGATCTTGAGGCATTCCAGCGTTATCCTTGGGGTAGGATGAGTTTTGAATTAACAATGGAATATCTGATCAAGCCAATGGAACCTCGTGCAGAAGGAAGCCAGACTTACAATCTTTATGGCTTTCCAGGGGCATTCATGGCCTGGGCTTATGAAGCTATACCTGCCTTGAGGCCAAAGGATTTACCAAAAGAAAAAACAATGCCTAGGATCATAAACAGGCTTACTGAAATTTGTGAAAGAGATACAGACAGGTTGTTTGAGCAACATGATGTTCCTGTAAGTATTCCTTTTTCCATATATGTTATGTAATGTTTGGAACAACTTCGTTTTTGCTGAGATATTTCTAATTGATGTTCGGAACATCTACATGAAGCACCATCAACTGCTTCAGTCAACGATGTTCGGAACATCATGGCTTGATATTTTCGAACAACATAACTTTATTCCAAACAACTTGAAAAGCTTTTTAAAATGTAGTTGATATTTATTTAATGTTGTGGAGTATATTAACAGGTTGTTCACCCTTTCCTCATTCCTACTGATGATGAGCTGGAGATGGATTTCTTTCTAGACCTTGTGCCATTTGAAAACTCTGAGGACGACACAATAGATCATTTTTGTAAAGTGGTTGCGGACGCTTCCAGCGTTGGTCTTGTTAGTGGCACTACAATTTGTATCTTCAAGAACAATCCTGCAACCCCTCCAAGACAAGTGATAGAAATTAAAGGTATGGAAAGAGTAGAAGAGATGTTATTTGGAAGTGATAGTGAATATAATGAAGAGAGAATTGATGGCCTGCAAGATGTAAATATAAACATTGGAAACAAAGCTGATGGGGATGAAGTTTCTGGTGTGTTTGAAGTTGCTGGTGAGTTTGAAGTTGCTGGTATCACTGAAGTTGGTACAGTGAAGAGGAGCTCCAATTGCAGAGGCTGCAAATGTGTTGAATGCAGCGGATGGAGGGAAGCATGGAGCAAAAGATTTTGGCTTATGAGCAAACGATCGTGGCTTATGAGACAAATATTGTGGCTTATGAGCAAATCAAAGGTGATTCTTCTGGTGGAGATGGATTTGACATCTCCAAATGTAGCAGTTGTAATTGCAAAGATTGCAACGATTGGCGTAAAGGCATGGAAATTGATATGGCAGCCATGTAGGAGACGATTAGCAGTTGAAGAGCTCAACAATTATAAAACCTGCAAAGGCTGTGAAATCACCACAAACAGAAGAGAAGAAGAAAAAGCAGGAAGAAGTTGCTCCGAGGCTCCAAATGGATATTTACAAGCCATTGAAGCGGAAAAAAGTGGAGGCTTTTAATGCATTTATCAGAAAGAGGAAGCAACAAAAGGATCTTTTTCTTGGATTGCCGATGAATTTCAAAAATTTCAAAGAGCTGATGGACAAGACTAAGTGGATGTGAGATATTGTAAGTTTATTTTTGAATGGTTTTCTGAACTTCACATTGTTGTAGGGAACATACTAACTGAGTTCGGAACATCGTTCCTATGCTTGGATCAACTTAAGCATTTCTAGCTTCTCATAGATTTCTAGAACATCACACAGTCGTTCCGAACATGGGGAGATGTTCGGAAAGACGGAAATTTCCTTCACTCACTTATACCCCAATTTATTTTTTCTCTTATATGTTCTGCAGTATGTTGAAGCTGTGATGACAATGATGCGGGAGAGGCATTTGAATTACCCCTATCATTACGATCAAAGTGACCTCATTTTGGATATGGCATTCTTGACAAACATGAAAAAATGCTACTACCAACTGGAAGTAGATGCGGAAAAAAATAAGGTACCGCTTGATCTGGCGTTGAAGAGGTATCAGTTTGATGATGATTATCTGAAGTATGCAGATGGAAGGCTACCAAAGCCAAGCACCAGTGTCACCACCGAAGGCGAGCCGCGAAGCTGTGCTTCGGTGACACTCACTTAGACTGAACAGCAAGGTCACATCACCGAGGGCATGCATTTGGGCCTCGGTGGGACACCTCGGTTCCAGCGGTTCAGCAGCCCACTACCGCATCCCACTAACTCCACTCAAGAAGATGCTGACCGTGGATGAAGGCATGATCAGTCATGGAGAACGTGGGCAAGACCACTTGTATCTATAAATAGCTCCTCATTTTACATTGTATTCATTCAAAAATACTTACAGAAACTCTGGCAAAATTTGTACTCACTGCTATATATTGAAATCACATTATTTCTTGCATTTTCGCTTATTCTTGGAATTGTTTCGATTTTGATACTAAGATTTGCTTGTGTACTTAACCTAAATTCGATTTGTGATCCTAAATCAGTTTAGGCCCATACAAAGTGAGCGTGAATCATTTCTTAAATAAATTAGTCTATTCGTAGATTGTAGCGAGAACTTTGAGTGTTTTGTGCGGTAACACACATGTACAAATTTTCTGATGTCATATCCGTTTTCATGAGCTTAAGAAGATTATAAATTGCGAAGATTACTTCCTATCTTTCTATTAAATTTAGCCATTTGATGATATAACGATGCTAGATCAGCTAGAAGATCTATCAACTTGATTTTAATATGACAAACTCACATATACTCAAAGTCTTATTACGATGCTAGAGAACGTCTATGATTTCACTTGATTTCAATGAATGACTTCCCCACCCCGACCCCTTGACCTAGAAACCCCGACACCTCAAACACTAACCTCGATTCCCCAGCCTACCATTCACGCCCCCTTCCTACCTCTCATCCAGTCCCATAATAATGCTACTTAGCTTGCTTATCAAACACCAAAAGAAAAATTAAATATATGAAGGATAGTACCAAATACACACTATCTAACATGTGAGATGTGGCGTTCCAGAACTGCTCAAGTCTTTTTTGGTAGAAAAGGGCCTCGCCTTTTCTTTTCCATTTTCTTTTTTTTCGAAAGCTGATTAAGACTAATCAGGGACCAAATTAACATTTTTAAAACTTAAGGCTTTTTCTTAAAATATACATAATAATGATTTCAAACATTGGGAACAACATACATTAACCTCCCTCCCCGCCCCCCCCGTGTGGCTTCTTCAACTTCCTTCACTTCATCTCCTCTTGCACGCCAAATCTCAACCAAATACTTTCAACTTCTCTGTGGTTTTTCAAGTAATCCGACCAGCAATAAATCAAATTATTAAATATAAAAGGCAAACAATGTCATGGTCATTTAAACTGTGGTGTAAATATTGAACCTAGGTTTTTTTTTTAATTTTTTCGTCGACAGTGATTAACGATGCTTTGGGTGTTTGTTTTTGTACAAAAGGTGTAATATTGTGTTGAAATTGAATGGCATTATGTGTTTTAATGAGTAAAGTAGTTCCGAACTAAAATGGGGATTTTCGATGTTCAACTGAAATTTTTAGGCTTTTTACATTTTTTGGTTAAATTGTGATGATTTGTGGGTTTTCTGTGAACCAACGGTGGTTTATTTAGTTGCAAATTGAAGTTATTGCTGTTATGTGTCTTGATGTTCCGAACACCATAGTAGCTTCACAACAGTTCATATGAGGTTCTAAACATCTCATTGGATGTTCGTGATTTTCTGTAACTAAATTTTGTATCCTCTTGTCTTGCTTTGCAGAAAAATGGTAAATTTAAGACCGAGAAATTTAACATTGAAAGATGAAGATGAGTAGAAGAAGCAGCCTACAAAGACTCCCAAGAAGGAAATTTCTAAAAGAAAGGGCCCTTCGCCGAAGAACAAACCTGAGAAGCCTACTACTTCAGATTCGGTACGTACTCCTACAGATTTAGAACTTACTCCTAAACGCCCAAGAACAACTAGAACAACTAAAAGAAAATTAGTTGTGGAGAGTGTCGATAGCCAAGGAGAAGTAGTAGGTCCACGAAATAAAGGTGATAAACAAAGCCAAAGTCCAGCACGAAGTTACGATCTAAGTAAAGGTGGGGAGGATTTGGAGAGGGCTGCAGATGAGGGTGAAAGAAAGGTGGATTCAGATGACGCCGGTATTCATGAACTGTTAAAAAGTGATTTTCCTGGCGAGCTCTAATATGATCCGATTTACAAGTAAGCATCTCTTATAAAATATGAGCAATCCCAAACCCTTCTAGAGCCCAAACCTCCATTTCTCCTACCCGTTGTCCCTCCTGTTTGGCTTTGAGGACTGGAGAGGAAGATGGTGATCGTGAAAAGGAAGAGGAAGATGGTGGTAAAAAAATGAATAAGCTGATGATTTAAGTAGAGAAAAAAGAGAAGAAGTAGAGGGGGAAGCAGATAAGACAGGGGAGAGTCCAAGTAGAAGAGAGGCGGAGGATATAATTTTAAAAAGCAACTTTCTGAAGGATCGTGTAAAAAGAGTTAAAATAGATGGGGAAGCTGTAAATAATGCAGGTGGAAATGTTGACGAGGAAGCAGGTGAAGAGAAGGAAACTGCTGAAGGAACATCTGGATTGAAACTGGAGGAAGACCAGGTGATAGTTGAATTGAAACTCGTGATTGTTCGGAACGACTATGTTGATGTTCTACACGACATATATATGTTCCCAACATCAGCATTAAGGCTGGTAGCTCTGGTTCTTAACACATTACGTGATGTTCCAAACAATTGCTACTATCGTTCAGAACCTCAGCAAAAACATGTTCCGAACATTTTTGTTTTTCCTTTAATGTGATTTACTATCATTGTGATTCATTTTATTAATTTTATGCTAAAATTATGTGCAGTATGAAGACGTTGGTCATGCTATTTTTAAGAGTAACATTTAGGGTCTCATAAAGACCTTCCTTACCAACAATGAACCTTTTAATGGGAAGATTACTGTTCGTTCTTTGTTGGCTAGGGGTGTGATACAGTTCAAGGAGGTTCTGAAAAAATTGCAGGTGAGAAAGGGATTTTGCCATAGTTGTTTTGGTCCTTTCTTGCAATTACCGGAATATCCACTGTTTGGCACCAAGTTGGTGCATAACCTCCTCATGCGAAGGATTATTTGCAAGAAGTAGAGAGAGGTTTGGATATCCTTCAATGGATTGCCAGCACGTTTTGGCCTATCCGAGTTTGCACTAATGACAGGGCTAAACTGTGGTGCCTATCCAAGTAAACGGTACATGGAAAAATGAATGAAAAGGGGAAGGAATTGTGGAAGTTTGTTGTTGATTATTTCAAGGAGAAGAAGATGAAGCAGAAGGAGAAAGGGAAAAAGGAAAAGGAGAAGAAGGAAAAGGAGGAGAAGGGGAGTGAAAAGCGGAAGGGGAAGGGGGGAAGAAGAAGGTGGAGGAGTTACCCTCACACTCACCTTCACCCTTACCCTCACCTTCACCCGCCAAGAGGAAGTTCAACAAGACCAAAAAACAAAAACAGCCGAAGAAAAAGCAAGCTGTGAAGTCTGGTGACTACTTGAGTTGGTATGTTCTGGAACCTCTCCTAAGAAGTGGTATTTAAATCTGTGCATGGCTTGGTTTGTTCATACTATTCTTTGTGCGAGGGATTCCAAATATGGAATAGAGGAATGGGTGGTGTGCTTGTCCGCCGATCTTGAGGCATTCCATCGTTATCCTTGGGGTAGGATGAGTTTTGAATTAACAATGGAATATCTGATCAAGCCAATGGAACCTCGTGCAGAAGGAAGCCAGACTTACAATCTTTATGGCTTTCCAGGGGCATTTATGGCCTGGGCTTATGAAGCTATACCTGCCTTGAGGCCAAAGGATTTATCAAAAGAAAAAACAATGCCAAGGATCATAAATAGGCTTACTGAAATTTGTGAAAGAGATACAGACACGTTGTTTGAGCAACATGATGTTCCTGTAAGTATTCCTTTTTCCATATATGTTATGTAATGTTTGGAACAACTTCGTTTTTGCTGAGATATTTCTAATTGATGTTCGGAACATCTACATGAAGCACCATCAACTGCTTCAGTCAACGATGTTCGGAACATCATGGCTTGATATTTTCGAACAACATAACTTTATTCGAAACAACTTGAAAAGCTTTTTAAAATGTAGTTGATATTTATTTAATGTTGTGGGGTATATTAACAGGTTGTTCACCCTTTTCTCAGTCCTACTGATTATGAGCTGGAGATGGATTTCTTTCTAGACCTTGTGCCATTTGAAGACTCTGAGGACGACACAATAGATCATTTTTGTAAAGTGTTTGCGGATGCTTCCAGCGTTGGTCTTGTTGGTGGTACTACAATTTGTATCTTCAAGAACAATCCTGCAACCCCTCCAAGACAAGTGATAGAAATTAAAGCTATGGAAAGAGTAGAAGAGATGTTATTTGGAAGTGATGGTGAATATAATGAAGAGAGAATTGATGGCCTGCAAGATGTAAATATAAATATTGGAAACAAAGCTGATGGGGATGAAGTTTCTGGTGTGTTTGAAGTTGCTGGTGAGTTTGAAGTTGCTGGTATCACTGAAGTTGGTACAGTGAAGAGGAGCTCCAATTGCAGAGGCTGCAAATGTGTTGAATGCAGTGGATGGAGGGAAGCATGGAGCAAAAGATTTTGGCTTATGAGCAAAAGATCGTGGCTTATGAGACAAATATTGTGGCTTCTGAGCAAATCAAAGGTGATTCTTCCGGTGGATATGGATTCGACATCTCCAAATGTAGCAGTTGTAATTCCAAAGATTGCAACGATTGGCGTAAAGGCATAGAAATGGATATGGCAGCCATGTAGGAGACGATTAGCAGTTGAAGAGCTCAACAATTATAAAACCTGCAAAGGCTGTGAAATCACCACAAACAGAAGAGAAGAAGAAAAAGCAGGAAGAAGTTGCTCCGAGGCTCCAAATGGATATTTACAAGCCATTGAAGCGGAAAAAAGTGGAGGCTTTTAATGCATTTATCATAAAGAGGAAGCAACAAAAGGATCTTTTTCTTGGATTGCCGATGAATTTCAAAAATCTCAAAGAGCTGATGGACAAGACTAAGTGGCTGTGGGATATTATAAGTTTATTTTCGAATGATTTTCTGAACTTCACATTGTTGTAGGGAACATACTAACTGAGTTCGGAACATCGTTCCTATGCTTGGAACAACTTAAGCATTTCTAGCTTCTCATAGATTTCTAGAACATCACACAGTCGTTCCGAACATGGGGAGATGTTCGGAAAGACAGACATTTCCTTCACTCACTTATACCCCAATTTATTTTTGTTTCTTATATGTTCTGCAGTATGTTGAAGCTATGATGACAATGATGTGGGAGAGGCATTTGAATTATCCCTATCATTACGATCAAAGTGACCTCATTTTGGATATGGCATTCTTGACAAACATGAAAAAATGCAACTACCAACTGGAAGTAGATGCGGAAAAAAATAAGGTACCGCTTGATCTGGCGTTGAAGAGGTATCAATTTGATGATGATTATCTAAAGTATGCAGATGGAAGGCTACCCTACCCAGGGGGTAGGTGTTGGGCTGGTGTTAAGAGGATCTTCGCCGTCTTCAACATCAACGACAATCACTACGTGATGGTGGTGTTTGACATGGTTGAAGCGAAGGTTTGGGTGTATGATTGCAACCATGGTTGTAATGATGATGAACACTTCTTGTCAATAATTGTCCCCATTCTCTACATGGTCCCGATCTATGTCAGAAATTCTAAGCTGTTCAAAGACTTGGATCCGAAGTGTAAGGAAGGAGACATGTGGTCATTTGAGAGAGTGCCAAGATCACTTTGTCCACAAAATCAAACAGCGAAATCATGTGGAGTGTTCGCGTTGATGTACATTGAGCATCTCATTACAAACACCCCCATGGACAAAATTTTTGACAATGTGGCTGATAAGTGGAGTCGACGTTTAGCCATTAGTATTTTTGACGGCAAAATGAAACCTTGATTTGGGTATATGTAATATTTGGATAATCTTTTAACTTTTATTTTGGTTATGTAATTACGTATGGATGACTTTTATTTTCTTAGCCAAGTAATAGCTTTTGATGTGCTTAAAAGGATAGCTTAATTAGTCGCAATTAAAACAAATATTCAAATATATTGGCCAGTTGTTTAGCATTCAACAGAAAATGACATAGTAAAATTTAGACGATTATTACTTATGCTCCAGACCGACATATTGTTTTTCCTGAAAAATATTGGGATTTTCCAAACATCTGCAACATTTATTTAAGTTTACCATGGAACAATATTAAGTCGTTCCTTAATATATCCACGGATGTTACCAACGTCATTCAACTCCTCCACTTATGTTCTTTAGAAAATGCAAAATACATATTATATCGAGACACAAACGACACAATAACATAATAAACATATAAAATTATAACTAAAATAAACATAAACAATCGAACTTAGGGTGCACGTTGCGGAGCTTGTGGTGGTGCTTCAGGTGGTGTTCCCGGTGGTGTGGAGTACGGGACATAATCAATTGCCTTTTCAGCAAGCAGCCCTTTAAGCATTCTCTTCATCCTTCTTATGTCCCTTCTATAATCATGGAAGAATTCTTTGAATTTGAATTTCCACTCCCACACTTCATGCCTTAGTTGGTCCAAGCCATCGTTTGAATTTCAAGAATCTGAATGTGAACTCGAGGAAGGAACTCTAGGCCATCTTGAACTCGATGCTCCTCTTATCGGTGCTCCCCTTGTTCTTGGACGATGAGGCATTTTGAAATGTGTGGAATCAATATGTGACTTTTGGGTATTTATAAGAGTAAAGTGGCAATCGACGAGTCTGTTGGGAATGGTTTTATGGAAATTGACTTTTGACGAAACTCGTAACCGTTATGTACTACTCAAACGAGTGCAACTGCTAATTGTAACCGTTGTGCCTTTTAGATTTTAACATGAAGTTCGGAATAGTTAAATGTCGTTCAGTATATTGTGCTTATTTAATTATAGATGGATTAGTTTTTTAGAAAATGAACAGAGCATATAAATTGTTCATCATTTGTTCAGAATGACACACAAGTGTTCCGAGCGTAACCTTGATGTTCCAAACATGAATATCTCATTGTATAAAGGTTGTTTATGTTCCAGAATGACAGAGTAACTTTCTGAACGTAGACAAGATGTTCTGAAAATATAGATGTTCTTAACGGATTACACACTTATTTACAGGAACTAGGAAAATATATTTTTCATTGATCATCATTGTAGAGCTTTACAAAAAGAATGCTAGTTATATTAGCATTCAAATAGAGAAACTGCACATCATTGTCAGTGCTTTACAAAAGGAATGCTAGTTATAATAGAATTCTAACAAAAGAAACTAGATGATAAACATTCAAAAAGAAATTATATAATAAACATTAATAGGAACATCCACATCTAGCGTAAAGGAGAGGAGTAGAAGTCAAGGTAATGCATCGCCTTATCAGCAAGTACCCATTTGAGCATTCTTTTCATCCTTCGCATTTCCTTCGTAATCTTTCTGACGGCTTTTTTGTAGCCATGTAGGAAGCCCTCGAACTGGAACTTCCAACCCCACACTTCTACCCTTAGTTGTTTCAATATGTCAATCGCCCTTTCAGTTTGTGGTTCGTATGCAAATGATAATGCAACAGCAGTGTTTTGCCTAGAGGTGCAGGCTCCTCTGGCCGTGGAGCCACCTCTTTTTCGTGTTGCTCTTGAAGATGGTTGACGTGTCATTTTGATTGATGAATGGTTTGAAGTGTTAATTGATTAATGTGGATTGAAATGGTTTGAATTGTAAGTTGATGAATATGGATTGAAATGCTTTGAACTGTTGGGTATTTATAGGAGTAAAGAGAGTCAACCGAAACGTTTGTAGCCGTTTGGTGTATTGGTATTTGAGCAGCTTGTATTGTAGCCATTTGTGTATTTCAAATTTTGAACAGGTGGTTCCGAACGTCAGCCTATACAAGTATAATTCGTGTAACATGTCCTTGAAAAGATGTTCTGAACATCATTGTGACCTAGCTGCTACCTACCTGCAACCTACTGTAGCTGATAGGTGTATTGGTATTTGCAACTTGTATTATAGTCGTTTTTGAATTTTAATTTTTGAATGTATTGTTCGGAACATCACTGTACATAAGTATAATTTGCGTAACCTATCCTTTACAAGATGTTCCGAACATCATGTCGATCTAACATGTACAGTGGGTCATTTCTACTGATAATGATCATCATTTATCACTCTAACAAGTATAGTGGGTCATTTCTAAGTATAATGATCATCATTTGTCACTCTAACAAGTATAGTGGGTCATTTCTAAGTATAATGATCATCATGTGTCACTCTAACATGTATAGTTGGTCATCTCTACTTATAATAATCATCATTTGTCACTCTAACAACTCTAATTGGCCATTTCTACTAATAATGATCATCATTTGTCACTCTAACAAGTATAGTGGGTCATTTCAAGGTATAATGATCATCATTTGTCACTCTAACATGTATAGTGGGTCATTTTTAGGTATATTGATCATCATTTGTCACTCTAACAACTCTAATTGGCCATTTCTACTCATAGTGATCATTATTTGTCACTCTAACAAGTATAGTGGGTCATTTCTAGGTATAATGATCATCATTTGTCACTCTAACTACTCTAAGTGGTCATTGTGATGAAAGTTGATGAATTTATCACTCTTACAAGTTAATTGGTCACTTATAGTCATATAATCATCATAATTTGTCACACTAACTACTCTAATTGTGAAAAAGTATGATGAAGATATAAAAAATTGAACATGGCGCTCGGAACGACACAATAAATATGACAAACACCTATTTGATGTTCGAAACAAGACTATATGTATGGATCATCATTTCTCCCTATAACAAGTATAGTTGGTCATTTATAGTGATAGTGATCATCATTTGTCACTTTTACAAGTATAATGGGTCATTTCCACTCATAATGATCATCATTTGTCACTCTAACAGGTATAGTGGGTCATTTGTAAGTATAATGATCATCATTTGTCACTCTAACATTGATGAAGGGAATAACGCGGAAAGTAAAAACAAGATAAAGAACGAGACGTGGCTCGAACAAAATCCCAAGTAGCACCGGAGAACTAGTTCCGATACACCCCGGGAGGTCATCAAGGAACACCGTCGTTAAGCAACTACCCTCGAGTCAACTAGAACCCGCAAGTAGAATGATCGGGGCGGGGTCGATATTCAACTAGAATCCACTAGTAGAAGTCAAGTCCCAACAAAGGTTCTTTCATTCAATCTCACAGAGCATTGCTCAAGTTCTACATTCATCAATAATAAGCTAAGTGTTCAAAATAGGCTAAGCTTGGCTATTTATAATGTTTCCCAAGCTTGCACAATGACTAAAATACCCTTACTAATAAGGTTCATCAAATAGGCCACGTAGGGCAAAACAGTAAAAGAAACATAATTCAGCATCTGGGAGGGGCGCCTGAGCTAGGACTGGCGCCTGGACTATGCTGTGGCTAGGCTGGGCGCCTGGGGTCAGGCGGGCGCCTGAGGCGGGGTGCCCGTGCACTTTCGCATCCTTAGGCAGTGAGGTTTCCAGGCGGAGCGCCTGGGCTAGGCGGGGCACCTGAATGTGCTGGGCCTCCCTCCTCCTCCTTAGGCGTGAGGCCTAGAGCTGAGATCATCCGGAATGTCTTCCCAATGCTTCCTTCATAGGGTCCTCTCCTGAACAAGTGTAAATGCACCTCTTGGACCTCCTTGACTTGGCTCCGAGTGAATGGCCTCCTCGTGACGATTTGCCCGGCATCATCCTCCTCTTCTTGGGAAGATTTCGTCCTCGAAATTGCAATGTCCTCACCCTCGGCTCCATCATCTCCTAAATCAAGGGGAGTCAAGTCGGAAATATTAAAAGTGTTAGAGACATTATACTCACTTGGCAAGTCGACCACATAAGCGTTGTTGTTGATCTTGGAAAGCACTTAGAATGGTCCATCTCCTCGGGGTGCCAACTTCCCTTTCCTAAGGTTTGGGAACCTTTCTTTGTGGAAGTGCACCCACACATAGTCACCCTTCTTGAGTTCCACCTTCTTGCGTCCCTTGTTTTTCTTGGAGGCCACATTTGCATAAGCTTCCTCCAAGTTCTTCTTGGCCTTAGCATGTAGTTCAACCAAAGCCTTGGCTCTAGTTTTACCTTCAAAATTAACAACCATTTCCCTTGGCAAAGGGGTTAGATCAAGGGGAATCAAGGGGTTAAAACCATAAACACACTCGAATGGAGTCATGCCAATCATTCTGTGCAAAGCGCGATTATAGGCAAACTCCATAAGAGGTAACTTATCAATCCAAGTCCCACCCTTACCTCGGGTCATGGCTCTAAGGAGAGCACCCAAAGGTCGGTTCACCACCTCGGTTTGCCCATCGGTTTGAGGGTGGTGGGACGTAGAAAACAAGAGTTTGGTGCCAAGGGCACCCCACAAACTCCTCCAAAAATGGCTTAGGAACTTGGTGTCCCTATCACTCACTATGGTTTGAGGCACACCATGCAACTTTAATATATTTTCAATGAACAAAGAAGCGACATGTTGTGCATCATCACACTTTTTACATGGAATGAAGTGAGCCATCTTGGAGAACCTATCCACAACAACATAAATGCTATCATGGCCCCCCTAGTCCGTGGTAACCCCATGACAAAATCCATAGATATATCTATCCACGGGCTAGTAGGTACAGGGAGAGAGGTATATAAACCATGGGGATTCGATTTGGACTTAGCAAACTTGCACTCAAGACAAAATTGCAAAGTCTCTCAACTTGTGTCCCCATTTTAGGCCAATGGAATTGCTCCATGAGAATGGCCAAGCTTTTATCCCTACCGAAGTGACCCATGAGTCCTCCACAATGTGCTTCTCGTACAAGCAATTCTCTCCATGAGGACTCGGGTATGCACACTCTACCATTTTTAAAGATATAGCCATTAACCCATTGGTATTTCTAAACTCTTTCTCCTTTCTCAAGAGCTTCATGGATGCTCTTTAGCTTAGGGTCATGAGCATACATCAAATTGATGCTCTCAAAACCCATGAGCTTGGAGATAAGAGTGGTGGCAAGAGCAAACTTCCTAGAAAGTGCATCCGCCACAACATTGTCTTTCCCTTTTTTATATTGAATGACATAGGGAAAAGACTCAATGAACTCTACCCACTTGGCATGATGCTTGTTCAATTTCTCTTGGCCCTTAAGATGTTTGAGTGACTCATGATCACTCTTAATCACAAATTCTCTAGGCCAAAGGTAATGTTGCCAATGAGCAAGAGCTCTCACTAAGGCGTACATCTCCTTGTCATACGTAGAGTAGTTCAAGGAGGCACCCTTCAATTTCTCACTAAAGTAGGCTATGGGTTTGCCATCTTGCATTAAAACACCACCAATTCCCACCCCCGAGGCATCACATTCAACCTCAAATGCCTTTTCGAAGTCGGGCAATTGCAATAAAGGGGCGGTACTCAACCTACTTTTCAATTCTTGGAAGGCCTTCTCTTGAGGCTCTCCCCAAACAAAAGGTTTGTCCTTCTTCACCAATTCGGTTAGTGGAGCGGCAATGGAGCTAAAATCTTTCACAAATCGTCTATAAAAACTAGCAAGACCATGAAAGCTCTTCACTTGAGTCACGGTAGTGGGAGTAGGCCAATCACGAATGGCCTCTACCTTAGACTCATCCACCTCCATTCCTTGGGCACTCACAACAAACCCAAGGAAGACTACCTTCTCAACACCAAAGGCATACTTTTTAAAGTTAGCATAGAGCTTTTCGGCTCTCAACACTTCAATCACTTGCCTAAGGTGGTCAACATGGTCGTCTATTGATTTGCTATAGATCAATATATCGTCAAAGTAGACGACCACAAACTTGTTGATGAAAGGCTTTAGCACATGGTTCATTAGCCTCATGAAAGTGCTAGGTGCGTTGGAGCAGCCAAAGGGCATCACCAACTATTCATATAGACCAAACTTGGTCTTGAATGCGGTTTTCCATTCATCCCCGGGTTTCATCCGGATTTGATGGTAACCGGACCTAAAGTCTAACTTCGAAAAGATACTAGAACCACTAAGCTCATCTAACATGTCATCCAAGCGAGGTATGGGATGTCGATACTTTACCGTGATATTGTTGACCGCACGATAATCCACACACATTCTCCAAGTGCCATCCTTCTTTGGAACAAGGATTACGGGCATGGCACAAGGACTCAAGCTCTCCCTCACCAAGCCCTTGGTAAGCAATTCATCTACTTGCCTTTGCAACTCCCTTGTGTCCTCGGGATTGCTTCTATAGGCCGATTTATTTGAGATTTGAGATCCCGGGACAAAGTCGATTTGATGTTCAATACCCCTCAAAGGAGGTAATCCATCCGGCATCTCATCCGGGAAAATGTCCCCAAAATCCTTCAAAATATATTCAAAAGCACTAGGCAAAGGGTTAGAAGAATAATCAAATTCGGAAGTAAGAATCATACCTTTGTGCACTAGGCAAATGAGTAGTTTGTTGCCATCATTTCCTTTCAAAAGCGCACCCGGTTGCATCATGGCACATATGCTACCGGTAGAAGATGGTGGAGTCGCCACCAAGCTCTCGGCCAAAGGACTAGTCTCAACAACCGACTTAGCCTTTGCCGCCTCTCTCAACTCTCTCATCCGCTTGTAATCATCACTTACTTGCTTGGGAGTCAAGGGTCTAAGCACAAACTTCTTTCCCTCGTGCTTAACCTCGTAGGTGTTGGCACGGCCATCATGAACCACATGTCTATCAAATTGCCATGGCCTTCCAAATAGAAGGTGGCATGCTTGCATAGGCACCACATCAAATATGTGTTCATCCACATAGTTCCCTATCTTGAATTTAATCATGACTTGCTTTACCACCTTCAATTCACCACACTCACTAAGCCATTTCAAACGGTAAGGATTTGGGTGTTTCAAGGTGGGTATCTTCAATTGGGAAACTAGTGTTTGGCTAATGACATTGGCACAACTTCCCGAGTCAATAATCATGGAACAAACAATACCCATGACTCGGCATCTAGCATGGAAGAGATTCTCTTTTTGCAAAGTCTCACTATCCTCCACAAACATGGCACCTAAACTCCTCCGCACAACAAGGAAGGCATGAGGATCATCATCCTCCATTGCATCCTCCCCCATATCAACCTCCTCATCACACTCTACTCCCCCATCCTCTGGTTCACTATCTTGTTCATACACCAATTCACCCACCACAACCATAGTTTTCCGGGTAGGGCAATCTTTGGAAATATGGCCATAACCTTTACATTTATAGCATTGAGTAGAAGTAGAAGTAGGATTGCTCAAGTGAGTTTTAGAGTTAACTACTACATGTGGTGTGGACTTCTCATAAGGCTTCTTCACATCTTTGCTAGCAATTGCACCACTTGCATTTAGGAATCTTGCATTTGGAGTAGGAGTCTTCCACTCCTTTGGCTTGCTCATGGGAGTAGTAGTACTACTCTTGTAGCGAAGGGATTTCTTCTCTTTGAGCCATCTCTCGGCTTCGACCACATCTTTGCATAGCTCATAGTGGTCTTCATACTTGTGAAACTTCAATTGTGAAGCTATGTCTCGGTTCAAACCACCCTTAAATCGAATCATGGCCGGCTCATTCTCTTCCTCATCCAAGTCAAAAGCCATCCGGACTTGCTCAAATTCATTGAGGTACTCTCCCACCGTGTTGCTACCTTGCTTCAACTCATAGAGACGTTTGTATTGGTCTACACGGTATTGGTGAGTCAAGTACTTCTCATCCATCACACGAATCAACTCGCCCCAAGTAAGATTGATAGGCATACCCGTCCTCCTTCTATTCCTCTTGATCGACTCCCACAAAGTAGAAGCAAAGGACTCAAAGGAAAATATTGCATACTTGGCCTTCTTCTCCTCGGGCATATCATTGGTGTCAAATATTCGCTCAATGGACAACTTCCAATCAATGTACTCCACCGGGTCACTACTTCCTTTGAAAGAAGGAATAGTGAGCTTCACACTATTAAGATTATTGTTATCATGACCCCCTTGGTGTGGCTCCGGTTGGCCTTCAAAGTGATCTCCATAACCACCAAGATCCCTTCTAGCATTCCCTCCAACATAACCCATGGGTGGCCCTCGACCTCGGCCTATACCCCTATCCACATTCCGACCCCTAGGTTGATAATGAGCATCGTACCCACCATCACCATAGTCATCCTCCTCCCCTTCTTGAGCTTGTTCAACTTGCTCAAGGGGTTGAACATTTCGAATTGGTCCCAGAAGTGGAACATTCCTATGGGGATTGCCCATTAGGTTAGAAATGGTCACTCGTTGGGTATTGCCCAACACTTGTTCAATTCGATCACGATCCTCCTTTACCCGTTGTTGTCTAAGCAACTCAACAACTTGTTCCGGGGTAAAGGTTGAACTACTTGTGCCCTCAACGGCTTCAACTTGGGCACTTGGGGCCCCCTTCTCAATTTGGACACTCGGGGTCCCTTTCTCCGATTGGACATTGGAAGTCCCTTGCTCAACTAGGGTACTTGAGGTCACCCTTTCAAGGTTTTCAATCCTTAAGTTCATAGTATCCAATTTGGTAAGGATAGTAGAAAAGGAATTCTTAGTGAAATCATCACCTTCATTGGCCATCGTACCTACAAGAAGAACAAACGTTAGTGAAATCACCTCACACACACCCTCACTTGTGTTTCAGTCGGTTCACTCGTTTAGTGGTGGTGGATATTTCACTCGACTTGACTTCTAAAGCATCAAGTGGTTGAACAACAATCCTCAACTCAATCACTCAATCCACGAGTCAAGTGTACTCCGGTGTGAGTGGAGTTTATATGACTCTATTGGACGCTAAGCACTTTAGAGTAAGGACTTGAGCCAAAGGATTCTACGATTCTTCTTTGAGTTCTACTCTCCAAATAAGGCACGAATTACCTAATAGCTCAAAGGACTAGTGCTAATTAAGTAGGAAACATACTTAAATAAGCACTAGTTAGAGGTTAAGCAACAAATAAATAGGAAAACTTAGGAAAAACGACCCCAAACAACAAGCTTCAACAGTAGGAGGGGCGCCTAGAGTGCAGGAGGGGCGCCTAGGCTTCCTGCAGGCGGGGGCCTGGCTAGGCGGGGCTCCTGGCTAGGTGGGGCGCCTATGCAATTTGCACCTCCTATGCAGTGTCCAAGCTAGGCGGGGCGCCTGGCTTAGGCGGGGCGCCTGGCCCTGGAGCAGTTTCAAATCATTCCCAAGTTGCTCCAATTCGATTTTCTATCCACAAATCCGATGTTTTCAACTTGTTTTCACAATCCAATGATACCCAAAGTTGCTTTTGATCTTTTCTGACAATCCCCAATCAAATTTACAACCAAACAATCAATCAATTTCAAGATTCAAAGCCAAGAAACTCAAGAACAATGGGGTTTTTCAAAGGGTTTCAAAATGGATTGTGATTCTTCAAATTTGGTGTTACACATCTTCAAATCCCACAAAATTGGTACCAAATCATTTGTTTTTCAATCAAGATCAATCCCCAATATCAAGTTCTCAATCAAACACCCATTCAACCCAAGAATCAAGCCAAAATCATCAAGAACAAGGTTTATCAAGGGTTTAAGAAAATTTTGGGGTCTCAAATCTTCAACTTTGTAATATCAATCCAAACCACGAGATTTAGATACCAAAACGTTGGATTTTCATCAAGGATCAATCCAACATAACACCCATAACATGAATAAAACACACCAACAAGTTACACCAATTTTTTTTTTATTTTCAACTTTTTCAATTTTTTTTTTGTATTTTTCGTCTTTCTAATAACTTCAAACACAAGAAACTAAAAGAAACTAACGTAACACGAAGAATCAAGGGTCGGGGTTTTGTAGAAACAAAACCCGAGCCTTGCTCTGATACCAAACTGATGCAGGGAATAACGCAGAAAGTAAAAACAAGATAAAGAACGAGACGTGGCTCGAAAAAAATCCCAAGTAGCACCGGAGAACTAGTTCCGATACACCCCGGGAGGTCGTCAAGGAACACCGTTGTCAAGCAACTACCCTCGAGTCAACTAGAACCCGCAAGTAGAATGATCGGGGCAGGGTCGATATTCAACTAGAATCCACTAGTAGAAGTCAAGTCCCAACAAAGGTTCTTTCATTCAATCTCAAAGAGCATTGCTCAAGTTCTACATTCATCAATAATAAGCTAAGTGTTCAAAATAGGCTAAGCTTGGCTATTTATAATGTTTCCCAAGCTTGCACAATGACTAAAATACCC
This sequence comes from Petunia x hybrida, assembly GCA_037355625.1. NCBI lineage: Eukaryota > Viridiplantae > Streptophyta > Magnoliopsida > Solanales > Solanaceae > Petunia > Petunia x hybrida. The sequence goes on along the minus strand of JBBBVM010001054.1, from coordinate 1,303,370 downwards.
TTACTAATAAGGTTCATCAAATAGGCCACGTAGGGCAAAACAGTAAAAGAAACATAAATTCAGCATTTGGAAGGTGCGCCTGAGCTAGGCCTGGCGCCTGGACTATGCTGTGCTTAGGCTGGGCACCTGGGGTCAGGCGGGCGCCTGAGGCGAGGCGCCTAGGAAGACGGGGCGCCTGTGCACTTTCGCGTCCTTAGGCAGTGAGGTTTCCAGGCGGGGCGCCTGGGCTAGGCGGGGTGCCTGAATGTGCTGGGCCTCCCTCCTCCTCCTTAGGCGTGAGGCCTAGAGCTGAGATCATCCGGAATGTCTTCCCAATGCTTCCTTCATCGAGTCCTCTCCTCACCAAGTGTAAATGCACCTCTTGGACCTCCTTGACTTGGCTCCGAGTGAATGGCCTCCTCGTGACGGATTGCCCGGCATCAAACATGTATAGTGGGTCATTTCTACTCATAATGATCATCATTTCTCGCTATAACATGTATAATTGGTCATTTATAGTGATAGTGATCATCATTTTTCACTCTAACATGTATAGTTGGTCATTTCTACTCATAATGATCATCATTTGTCACTCTAACAACTCTAATTTGCCATTTCTACTCATAATGATCATCATTTGTCACTCTAACAAGTATAGTGGGTCATTTCTAGTTATAATGATCGTCATTTGTCACTCTAACATGTATAGTGGGTCATTTCTTTAAACGACCTCTGTCAGTCGTTTCGGAAGTTAGGACTCCGATTGGCGTGCCAATAATTTTAAAATATTCGTAATGTCCATTAGGACCTGTCTGTAAAATTTGAGCTAAATCAGACGTCGTTTGGTAGGCATCGGAAGAAGGTTTCAGTTTTTATTTTCGATAAATATTAAAAAGAGATTTTCGAGCTCAGTTTTGGCGAATGAGCTCCGTTTCGAAATCCTAAAGCGCCGTTAGGTTCGTATGATTATTTATGACTTTTGTGAACTTTCGAAAGTGAATTTTGATGTTGTTCGGCTAATTTTCGCTAAAATGCCGAAAGTTAAATAATTTGATTTCTTTTCCATTTAATTTGCATATTGAGTTTCGATAATCCGATTTGAGATCCGCCTACGCGAGTATGTTACATATATTTTGTATAACTTGTATGCAAAAGTTGGAATTATTTTGAATATCGCAGGATACCATTTTAATTTTTGTCACGAAAAGAGAAGAAAATAAAAGAAAAGAAAAAAAACAGAAAACGACAAAAAGAGAAATGAGCTATGTCGGTTAGCTCATATTCCTTAGCGTGAGCATAATTCCAGAAAATGAAACACAAATAGAAACCGAAAACCAAAAGAGATACGCAGAAGGGAATGGAAAAAAATGCCAAAAAATGAGAAAAGGGGTCGGAGAAAAGTAGAATTTTCACCCTGAAACGTTCAGGTGATGATCCTAATATATTATTTGAGTTTATTACGTGTGTTTGAATATATTTTAACGGTAAAACTTGGAATATTAGACATCGTTTTAATAAGTTCAATTAATAGTTTAAAAGGTCAAATGGGCCCCGATAATGGAATTGATTATATATTCGTACTCAGTGAGTTATGGGCAACTTATAAATGTAATTTATTTAGGGTTTGGTTATGTGACCTTAAACCCTGTACATAGGTCTGGCCTGCATATTGCGTATGCGAATAGGGTATCAGGTTCCTAACCGGATTGCCCTAAGATGTGAGGAATGAAGCCTTTATCCTAATTTGATATATTTTTCTGCTCATTGAATAGAGTGGTATCATTTGGCAAGGAAACCAAAGGATAAAGCGGTTGTTGATTAGCCGTACTAACTTTTGGAAGAGGTAAGTGTTTATATCCATTTTTTTGGAGGCACCTGGCCTCGTGGATTTTCTACCACGTATTCCTTACGTGTGTAGCTGCCGATAGGCGTACTCATTACGCCTTAGCTTTGGATTTATATTATATATTATATGTTATGTCCTGTTGTTGGTGTTGCATTGAGGATTTGAGTATTGTACTCTGGCTCTGAGTTGGCATCTACTTCCCGGCTGTCGATGAGAGTCCCGCGCCGGTGAAGGGTTATTACTGCATCACATTGCATTCATATGCATTAATATGTCATTCATATGCATTACATTGCATATCATATTGGGTGCAGGAGTATTCCGCCCCAGGAGCAGGAGTATTCCGCTCCATTGTATCATATTGAGGGTAGGAGTATTCCGCCCCAGGAGCAGGAGTATTCCGCTCCATTGTATCATATTGAGGGTAGGAGTATTCCGCCCCAGGAGCAGGAGTATTCCGCTCCATTGTATCATATTGAGGGTAGGAGGATTCCGCCCCAGGAGAGTGCAGGAGTATTCCGCCTCAGCTTTACATTATATCGGGTGCAGGAGCATTCCGCCCCAAGAGAGTGCAGGAGTATTCCGCCTCTGGTTCATATTATATCGGGTGCAGGAGTATTCCGCCCCAGGAGCAGGAGTATTCCGCTCCAGTTGATTATTAGATTGGATTCCCCTCGAATGCAGGAGTATTCCGCTTCGAGATGGGATGACGGGCACATGTGACCCTTTGCATCATATTTCATTACATTTCATTTCATCTCACTTCATTTTATTGCATCTCAATTCATACCATTGTGTAGACTTGCGGTACATGACTAATGTTCTGCTTATATGTGCATTGCTTATTTGTTAACATATTTCTGGCTCATATTCCTGGTTGAGTTTATGGTTTCATACGTGTTTCCGGTTATTATCTGGCTCTGCCTTTTTATAATTTAAATAAGAGGAATTTGGTCTATCTGTTTCTTTTCTCCCTGGCTAGCTATCCTATTCTTTGAGGTGGCTAGTCTGCCCCACTTATTGAGTCCTTTTGACTCACCCTTATTTGTGGTTTGTTTCTTGTCTATCGATATCATTTTGGCAGGTTCGCTCTAGGATTGAGTTGGCCACGTTGTGAAGGAGCGAAGACGACTTCAGCTGTCAGGGTGAGCCAGCTTTTATTCCGGATGGCCACCAGTTTATTGGTTATTATTTCAGTTGGATTTTGCTCCCTTCAGGAGGTATATGTCTTCTTTCTTACTCTTAGATGTCTAGTCTGGATAGCCCTAAACCTAGTATATTGGGTAGTCAGCTGTAATTTCTTTTGTACAGCTTAGAGGTATCAGTATCTCTCTCTTTTTTGTTTTTTTTTTGTTTTATGTCTTGTCCTTATTTATAAATTGTTATATTTATTTTTCCTAACTTAATTGGTAAGGGTTCGCCCGACGGGTCTAGGGGAGGATGTCGGGTGCCCGCACGGCCTAACCAGATTCTGGGTCGTGTCATTTCTACTCATAATGATCATCATTTGTCATTCTAACAACTCTAATTGGTGATTTCTACTCATAATGATCATCATTTGTCACTCTAACAAGTATAGTGGGTCATTTCTAGGCATATTGATCATCATTTGTCACTCTAACATGTATAGTGGGTCATTTCTACTCATAATGATCATCATTTGTCACTCTACCAACTCTAATTGGCCATTTCTACTCATAATGATCATCATTTGTTGCTCTAACTACTTTAAGTGGTCTTTGTGATGAAAGTTGATGAATTTATCACGCTTACAAGTATAATTGGTCACTTATAGTGATATAATCATCATAGTTTGTCACTCTAACTACTCTAACCTTGAAAAGTATGATGAAGATAGAAATAATTGAACACCGTGCTCGGAACGACACATAAAATGTGACAAACATCTATTTGATGTTCGAAACAAGACTATATGTATGGATCATCATTTCTCACTATAACAAGTATAATTGGTCATTTATAGTGATAGTGATCATCATTTGTCACTCTTTGAAGTATAGTGGGTCATTTCTATTCATATTGATCATCATTTGTCACTCTAACAACTCTAATTGGCCATTTCTACTCATAATGATCATCATTTCATACTCTAACAAGTATAGTGGGTCATTTCTAGTTATAATGATCATCATTTGTCATTCTAAAAAGTATAGTGGGTCATTTCTACTCATAATGATCGTCATTTGTCACTCTAACAACCATAATTAGAAAATAATACGATGAAGATAGCAATATTAAAATTGTGCGATCCGAACGACCGTGTAATGCGACGAACATCGATAGGTTGTTTGAAACAACCATATGATGGATGATCATCAATTGTCACTCTTACAAGTATAATTGGTCATCACTACTGATAATTGTCAATATTTATCACTCTAACAAGTATAATTGGTCATCACTACTGATAATTGTCAACATTTATCACTCTAACAAGTATAATTGGTCATTACTACTGATAATTGTCATCATTTCTCAGTCTACCAACTATATTTGGTCTTTTTAAGCGAAATGAGCATCATTTGTCACTTTTACAATTCTTGTGGGTCATTTTTAGTGATAATCATCATCATTTGTCAATCTAACAAGTATAATTGGTCATTTCTAGTTAAAATGAACATCATTTATCACTCTATTCGGGAAATTTGGTCATGTATAGTGATAATGATCATCATTTATCCGTGGAACATAACAGTTCCGTTCCGAACATAGAGTTTAGTGTTGGAACACATTGTATATGTTCCGAACTAACTGTATGAATTTATTAACTTTTCCAGAAATGGAGGATTAGAACAAGTTATCGTTTGGCACATCGTATTGTAATATCCTAAACGACAGTTGATGTGTTGCGAACTATAAGCAAATATGATGGTTTGGAGACAATTTAACAGCACTAATTAAAGACCTTCATAATAATATTAATTGAAAAGCGATAACAAAAGCATATTCGTAAATAGTACAACTACTTAAACAATTAATATATAATAGCTTCTTCGTTATTATTTTGGCCTCCACCGAAGTGATTTTCCAAAACCCTCTCAGTCCGATCTAACTGCAATTGCATCTGCTCAAGTTTTATCTCGAGTGCTTGAATGGACCTCTCACAATTATCTGCTACCTCCTTAATGTCAACAACTTCAAAATGCACGTCTAGCAGTCTTGTAGGAAGCGACTTGTTTGGAGGCTTTCGGACTCGGTGGTACTTATTCCATGGATCGTTAAATGCATTACTGGCCATCTGCATGAAAAGTTGTTTAAAATGTAAAAAAGAATCAAAGTAGAGTTATGTTTAAGGAAATATAAACAGATTAGGTTTTGAAATTGTTTTAGGAAAAACGTAGAAAATATGGAAAAATTGAGTACCTCAACTTGTTCTTCCTTGATATAGAAACTGGGGATCACTAGAAACTGAACGTAATACTTGGTAAATGCGAAGACTATGAATTGTGAATTTAGTTCATCAAGGAGGTATATATAGATGGTTTGTAGTGGCTTTTAATTTGTAGTGCACGCCTTTTTAATAGCCGAAGCAAATGAAGGGACGCATATTTACACAAGTGTGCATGTGTTTTGACGAGACTGTTGCAGCAACTTGTATTTTAGACGTTTGGTGTATTGGTATTTGGGAATCCCAACTGTTCATTGTAGCCGTTTGTGTCTTTTAAATTTTGAATGGCTTCTTCGGAACGTCACGTATAAAAGTATAATATAATATCCTTGACAAGATGTTCCGAACATCTTCTCGAAGGTAGGACTTGGTAAATGCTACGACTATGAATTGTCAACGACAGACCTCACAAGCTTTCACATGCCTTGACATCGTTTGGAACATCAATTTGTAATATCCTAAACAACACTAGATGTGTTGCGAACAATAAGCAAATATGTCCACAACATAATTGTAAAAAATACAGTAAAGCAAATATGTGCACAACATAAATTAAGACTGTCGTAAAGCAAATATGTACACAATATAAATTATAAAAGTAGGACGAAAAGTCCATTATGCAAATCAAATAGAAATCTAAATAAACGAAATTGTTCAAATATTATAACGAGGACGATGCTTCGTCCAATTCACAAACTCAATTTGTAGGCTGACTTGTAGCCTCAGTTCCACTACGAACAACGGGGCATGTAGTTTTCTTGTGACCATATCTCTTGTAGTTGCCACATTTATTTCTCCTCTTTGGAAGACGTTCCCCAATAGATCGAATCCGGTTAACCTTTCTCCTTCCACGGTTGTTCGGCTTTGGGGGCAGAGGCACTGGATAAAGTATCTCTTCAGCAGGGACGACCCATGATTCTTCAGGAGGTACTGCATTGACGGGCTCTGCATAGGCAAGGATGTATGCTTCTGTTGTGTAATATTCAGAAGTGTATTCATACACTTTACTTCCATATTCATCGCCATGCAGCCCCCTAATTGCTGCCATAGCATGTACACAAGGTAACTGATCAAGATCAAACTCCCTACATGTACATGTCCGCTTATATAGATCAACTTCTGCCTCATACTCTGGACTAATGATTTCGAAACCATAAGTTCCCTTCCTGTTGACAACTAGCTTGTCTCCCACTTCTTTATTCTTCCTTATTTTTATTTCAACGTCTGGGATGCATAAATTTGGGTGGTTGATTAACTTCATAGCCCTAGTGTAGAATTTTTACCTATATCCTTCAAGAGGGCAGCAATGGGATATTCTCTATGCTCCTTCAGCATGGAATTAATGGACTCAGCTATGTTTGATGTCATAACTTGAAACCTCTTAAAAAGAATAAATAGTATAATAATCCAAAGATGTTCCTAACATAAAGCACAAGTGCAGATATAGGAATAAGAAGTGCGGAACATTCATGATGTTCCTAACATTAAGCACAAGTTCAGACCGACAATAAGAAGTTCGAAACATCGTTAGAAAATAAATTTTTCTAATAATGTTCTGCACATAAATGATATGTTCGGAACGCCATGTGTGACGTTTGGTACAGATTGAAAGCATGACAGTAATATCAGACCTTGTTATTATAGGTTACCTGTTTCCTGGGAAATATAATCTGCTCCATCTATGATAGCCAACAACATTTTCAAGATAATCCGCTACCCTCCAATCAATAGTCATGATCTCATTCATAGCTTCAGTGAACTCCTCTACAATGTATGCCTTTGCTGCAATGTAGTATTTCTGAAGACTGATTCCAAACTGAAACTTTTTTCGGATGCTTTCACCAAGGTGCCACGTGCAAACTCCATAGTGTGCAGAAGGAAAGACTTGGGCAACCATCTTCGAGATGCTCGGATGTCTATCCGAAACAATGCACAACTCTTCACTATCTGAAACTATGCTGCGTAATTGTTCGAAAAAATACTCATATGAGGCGTCACACTCTTTGTCTACAACACAAAAAGCAACAGGGAATACGTGACTCATTGCATCCTGAGCAACAGCAGACAACAACACCCCTCCATACTCGCCAGACAAATGTGTACCGTAAACGGCTAAGACTTTTCTCACGTAAGTTAATCCCCTGATTCACGCTCCATAAGAGAGAAAAAATACAAGAACTTCCCTGTGCTAGAAAGCCTCAAATCTGTCCTGGTTCCTGGATTCTTACTCCTAACCATATAAGCAAAGCATCAAGAATTTCAATACCTTTCTCATGTGTTCCCCTTGTCAAAACTTTTGCAAATTGACAGCCCCTAAGAGACTTTCAGTAGCTAACCTTACAACCGAAATCGTTGTTAAGGGACTCTCTGACAGCTTTTGTGGTTGGACCTTTTCCCATTAAATATTTACCTTTCATGAACTCACCAATTATCTGGGCATAGGCGTATGAATTATGACTGGAATGATGTTGGATACCGCATGTGTGCAAGTTATTGTAAACACTAATGTAGAACCAATCATTACTTTTATACCTCATTGCCCTTAACCACCATTTGCATTTCACATCTAAATATCTAGCATTAAAAATCTTTGCAGTATTCTTCCATGCTTTGTAATTAAACTGATGTTTAACTGCTGCAATCCTCAATTTGGTGACCAGTTCTTTCTTATTGGCGAAAGTCATACCTTTTTCAAAACCTGTGCTATCGACGAAGTGAAATATCGGCTCACTACTTTGTGTTGGAAACACAGGGGTATAAATGGCAGGATCTTCCTCTACATATTTTTCTTCTACTTCTTCTTCTTTTTCTTCATCTACATCTACGCCTCCTCTGTCTTCTTCTACCCCTCCTCCTTTGTCTTCTTCTACTTCTTTATGTAAGTCATCCAATCGCTGACTAAAATCATGCCCTCCACTATTTGGCATTTCTTGGTCATTAGAACCAACACATTCCTCCGTCGTAGAAACTACAATTACCCTTAGAGTGGGCCTAGCACCATTACGATCAACATCAGCCATATAACGACGTACATCATCATCATTTCTTATTGTAACGGGAGGAGTCTTTTGATTTGCGGCAACACTCAGCATGTAAGTAATGCAAATGTCCCTAGGATTGTCTCTTATACCCCAACTTCCGATGATTTTGTTAAGTAGAACATCATACGTAACATCTCTAGACACAAGAATGGGTCTTGACTCTTTAACCTTCGGAACCCAAGCATAACATTTAGAACGCTCCACCCATTCACGTTGATAATTAACTCCTAATATAACCTCACTCATCGATGGTCACCTGCAATAAATTGGTATGACCAACTATTAGTATTACTAATATTTATACAGTATGTTCCAAACCTCAATGTTTCTCATTTGGAACATCGTATACTGATGTTCTGAACATCACGTTACAGTTTTTCATTGCTTAATGTAAGATGTTCCAAACCTCAATCTTGCTCGTTTGGAACATCGTATTCAGACGTTCTGAACATCACCTTACAGTTTTTCATTGCTTAATGCAAGATGATCCAAACTGCTAACAGAACACTCAAACATCCTAGCAGGATGTTCCGAACATTATCTGTGAAAAATCCAATAAATACATACGCCGTGTAAAACGGTAGCGATATGTTTGGAATTACAGTTACGACCATAGGAACGTCAAAATGATGTTTGGAATTTCAGGCAGATTGTTCGGAGGAACTAAATCCGTAACATCCTCGAATCAGTAAAATTAGCTAAAAACATGTTCTAAAGTTAGTACACTTATCGGAGATGACTGGATTGATACGATTAAAATTAAAGGAACAAGATTTTCCCTTTAATGGATAAGAAACGACCAGATTTAACGAAATACCGTATAACCCAAATGTGGGTGGTCTCAGCTTGTATATTGCCTAAAACTGGAAAGGATATTCAATAAATAAGCTCAGCAGCAATGGTGGAATTTGATTATTTCGATTTAGGAAAAGAAGCTCAGCAGCTATGGTGGAATTTTGAGCGGGAATGGAATGGAGAAAAAATGGAGGGAAAACGGGGGAGAGGAGAGAGGGACGCAACGTGTTCATCTAGGTATAATGGCCAAATTTGGCAAAAAACTAGCTTTTATACATGGACTATTGTGTAACATACAAAACTTTGGGGTAGAATATTAGATAGTTAATACCACTAATTAAATGAGGACCCTAAATTTCATGTTTAAAACTTGAACCTTTTTCTACTCAAAAATAACTTGGCAAGTCCTGCCATGCCAAAGCCCCATCTAACATAGTGTTTTCTTTAATTCGTTATTAACAAGGATGATGCAAGGATGCACCACGGCGGACCACCAGACAAACAAATTAGGTAGTAAATGGTTAATACCGTTAGTATTTGTTGTAATTACCAGTATGGTCATTGAAATTTATCCACTATAACAATAAAATTACAAAATACACTAATATTTTGTCATACATTAAAGTAACTAAGTTTTATCCGCTATAAAAGTAAAGTCACTAACATATACTCCTATGAGGTAAAACTTAATCTTTGTAAGTAATATGATGCCCCTCAGCATGAAATCCAGAAACAGGAAAAAGAAAGAATCAGTCATCAATTTGGCCTCTATCACTCTCTGTATTCAAAACCATTATGGTTGTACCTTCTTTATGAAAGGGAAGACTTTCAAGTTCTTACTCAATTTTATCCTTTATCAATTTCACCTATTAAAGTTAGAAGTCATGAGTTTTTGTGAATACTGGTGTTAGGAATCTGAAAAACACAACCAACTGTATATATAACACCAAACGGAAAGTTTAAAATGGAATACGAGAATGCATGACATATATAGTTTGAGCAATACTAAGTAACTTAAATCTATTGAAAATCATCTTCCTACCAAATTGCGAATTAGTTGAAAAGATCTGTGGAGCTTTTGGTGATATTCTTCAATGCATAAAAGAAGAAGGCTTCAACATCAGGAGGAGAAAAAAATGCATCGTTTGATAGTCTTCTTGACATGCACTTAGTTGTGACCCTTCTCTTCTTGGGAGCCGGTGGACATGAAGAAATCCCCGGTATCCGAAATCTCTTTCCCTTAGGTGTTGAGCAAGAATATTCATGCACCAAATCTTGCTTCACTTCTTCGTCAACTCGCTTTTCCTCCATTGCTAATTCTACGTGAGACGTTGTTGTTGTTATGCTTCTTCTTTGACGGATAACTACTTATGATCAATAAGGGTTTAGAGCACTAGTTTTGGTAATATTCTGATAACATAGGAGGTGACTGCAGTGAACAGAATTTCGTATTAGGCGAATTTATTCCTCTTCATGTTGTCACATTTTAGTATCCAAGAAAATAGTTGAACAGTGAACTGCGGTTTTGCTAATGTAAGTGCTTAGGGTAGTTGGAAATACAACAAGAACAAGATTCTAAGTTATGTGTTAGACTATAGGATGATTGGCATTGCCCCCTTTTCTTTTGGGATATTTGCACAAAGTACGATTACTACAAAACAAAATAGCAACTGCTACAATGAAATTTGCATGGCACTTTTTCTAGTTTGCTTACCAATCATGATAAGAACAATGCATTTTGGATTGAGAAGATTTAGAGAAAAAATTCAATACTAAAAGAATGTATAAATAATAAAATGGCATAATTAATAAATGAGAATCCAATCTCACTTGTTGACTTGATGTGTAAAGTTAGAAGAAAAGTAGAAAATTCCAATTGAGCAGCACTATTAGCTAGTGAAGACAAATGTTCTTTGAGCTTTTGGTATTACTATATATATTACATCTTAATCATATCTGAACGGACTCTTTGAAAACACTTCAATTGCAGGGTGTATTCCGCGAAAGACTTAAAATACAATCAAATCTTGTTATAACAATCATTGTTGTAGCAGTATTTCACTATAATAGTTTCTCTATAATAGTATTCTGCTTATAACAGCAGTAGTATTCATTCTTGTGGTACACTCTTTATGAAAAGGGAGACTTACAAAAATATTCATACAACATAAATTAATTACCAGCTCCAACCTACCACTTTGGATATTAGCTGACCTACCCAAAAAAATAATTACACAAATACTCACTTTCACTCCCTTCATCTCCCAGCTCCAAAATCTCCCAAATCTCACGCGAAAAAAACTCTAATTCTTGCCGGTTCAAATACACACAGCTTGAACTCTCACTATTTCCATCATCATCATCATGGAAAAACACATCAGCCATAACAGCTTTGAGATGAGGCAGCAACCATTGAGCTTTCTCCTCTGCTAATGTAACTCTCACCAAATCTTCCAACCCAACTTCCCTTATGGCTTTCATATTCACACACACACATACAAATCTAGTCGTATAAAAGTAATGAATGAAGATTAATTGGAGCATGTGATTGGGAGCTACGTGGGTGGGTCGGGCTAGTAAATCGGGCTTACAACATGCTGCTCACATTTCACTTCCATTAGTATTATTAAAATCCACCTACCCAATATTATGTATATTAGTTCAATGGCCCCCAACCTTTGAGAAATCATTCAAGTAAAGCTCTCTCCTTATTTCCTCTTTTTCTATGGCATATTCTAAATTCCCTTTTCTATGCTATCATACAAATACTGGATGAATTTTTTCATTACTTTTTATTATTTTCACCGTACAATCTCGCACCTTTTATCTCCAAATTCAGTATCAATGGAGGTGGAATCCCAACAAGGTTTTTTCCATTAGAAAAAGGAAGAAAAGAAACGTAACACTAATAAAAAGGGAAAAAACAGGAAGGGTGCGTTGGAGAAATGGTAGCCGGAGTTGGGGTTCTGCCACTTTCAAGGCCAGATCTACTTTAATCCTAGGTGATTTTGGTGAAATCATTAGTAGAAATGGAAAGAGGAGGAGGAAGCGGTCTCATTAATGTATTTTTGTAAATTTTCGGTCGCCGGACTGTGGCGGTTGACGGCGGACTGCCGGTGGATTTGCGGCGGTGCGGGGTGTGGTAGATCTTCCCGCTGGTGGGGAGTGTTTCGGCCATGGAAACATCTAGGGTTTGGATGCTTATATTATATACTTTCTAATATACGGTATACCACAATGGTATACAACTTTGATTTTGTCACAGTATACTTTTGTATTAAGAGAGAACCATGATTCTATTGTATACCTTTCTAGTATACGGGATACACCAAATGGTATACCTTTGTACTAAAACAACTTTAATTTGTCTCAATATATTAGCTCATAAAAGAAAACTGTGCTTCTATTGTATACCTTTCTACCCCAATGGTATATAAATATAATTTGTCACAATATATTTGTGTCTACTAACTAAAAGAACACCACAATAGTATACAATTTTGATTTATCGCAGTATACTTTTGTATTAAATTAAAATAGTATGAGTGTGAAGGGAAGAAATGCTTTTAATTCATCGATTCACAGAAGTATACCATAAAAAGTATACAAGTGGAAAAGAGATATAGTTTGTATACAATTGATAAAATAGAAAAGGATATAGTTTATTTCTTCTTTAATTTTTAATTTAAATGTTTGATCTCAAGCACCGCTAATCAGCTCCAAATTCGACATAATTTTATTATGAACTGTATACTGTAAAAGTATACTTTATAGTCTAAAGGTATACAATGATAATAAAAAAAAATTAAAGTATACTTTTAAAAAGAATAACATTCTTTCAAGATAAACATAGAATTGTAAAAGTATACAATATACTCCCAGGGTATATAATGATAACAAAAAATTGGAGTATACCATTTTAAAACATATCATTCATTCTTCAAAATTGAATATTAAAAGAGTATACAATATTATGTTGAAGTATACAGCTGTAGTAAATTATATATTATAGTAGTATACTATTTCAGTAAACTATAACAGTATACTATTGGGGTATACAGTTGAAGTACACGTGTTGTAAATTATATACTATAGCAGTATACTATTACAATAAATTATAACAATATACTATTATAATAAAGTATAACAGTATACTATTACAAATTAATTATAAAGTATACAGTTACTATATAATTTCAGCATATACAATGATAAAAAAAAATTAGAGTATACCATTTTAAAACATATCATTCTTCAAATGTGTATGTTAAAAGAGTATACAATATTCCGACAATATTCCGTTGAAGTATTAGGCTGTAGTAAACTGTATAGTATAGTAGTATACTATTTCGGTAAACTATAACAGTATACTATTGCAGTATACAGTTGAAGTACACGTGTAGTAAATTGTATACTACAGTAGTACGCTATTACTATAAATTATAACAGTATACTATTACGAATAAATTATAACAGTATACTATAGTAGTATACATTTTCTTTATGCATGTTTATTTCCTTTGATTTGCAGCTCAAAACAATTGATTTCAAGCACCTCAAATTGATTTTCATTAAGACCAAATTTTAGCATCAACGTTCCAAAGATAATAGAAAAAATATTTTGCAACACCCACTTCGAATAAAAAAATAAACAAATTATTTGAAATTTCATATTCAAGTGCTCCAAGCTCAAAAATGGTAGATATTCAAAAATAATCTCACAAACACCTCAAATCAACTCCAAATGCAAGACAAGTAATGGTTGCTCAGATGGTAAGCACCCTCCACCTACATTCAAGAGGTTGTGGGCTCGAGTCACCGTAGGAGCAAAAAGTGGGAGGGCCACTTTTTATAAAAAAATTCAAATGCAACCAAATTTTGGTATGAACTTCCCCAAGGTTCAAGAAGTAATATTTTACAATACCCCCTTCGAATCAAATAAAAAATTGCCATTATTGACTGTAGATATATAATCTTTCCAAGGCTTTGCGGGGACATAATATTGGGGTACAAAAAATTACAGCGATTAATAAATAAATTGATGACGGTAATGTTTTCATTGGTGAATTTACTAAGAAGTTAGTTTGGAATGTGGTTGGATTAAGGTCTGATTTTTTAAAAGAACATAAATTGGAATAGGATTTGATTTGATTTGATTTTTGAAAGGTCTGAAAGAATTTGGTGTTCTGTGACTTTATGGATGGGGAGGCTGGGATGGGTAGGCAGGTAAATATTCTGCCTTAGATGGGTAAGTAGTTTTCAAATGGATATCAGGGATAATTATTTTACCTTTGATGGGTACACCATGTAAAACTTATGAAAATTACCTCGATATAACAGTCATACTCAAACATTAATATATTTCATTTTGCTATATTAATGATAACTTTGATTGATTTTACCAAAATTTTAAATTCATTGCTAGTCATTCAATTTTATATTTAAAATATTATTAGCTACAACTTTAGTTTCTTAAAATTTTATAGAAAAATAACATATCTAATATATTTTATAATACTATTTTGTAAGAAATATATTATATATAAAAATAAAATATTAAAATATTATGGACGGAGTTACGGATCTATTAATAATATATTAGTTTCTTCAAACTTTAATTAGTGAAATATGAATATTTATGGAGATTTCAAATTTAACAAGTATTTTGTTTTTGTTTATAACATTAAAACTCCAAAATATAATTTTTTATATTTTTTTTGTTTAGTAATAGCTAAATACAATCTAAACGTCAAATATACTATACATGTATAATAACATCTCATTATAATAACCATAAAAGTCTCCGACAAACATTGCCGCTGTAAAAAGGTTTGACTGTACATAAGCATTTTGGGTCTCTCATCTCACAAACACATAACACATTGACCTTCAACAATCAGGTTTTGATTCTTGGATGAAGAAACTCAAACACACACAAAAAATTAGTAATGAAACTAAAGAGAAGAAGGTAGGTGGATTTGCACAATACTTTTTTTTTTCAACTCAATATATGTTATAACAACCTCTCATACTTTATCAGCCTAACAAAATAGAGTAGCAAAAAGTACTTGAACTAAGACTAGAAACCTTATTTTAATAATTTTGATAAAACAAAACCTATTTAGACATAATAAATAAACTATTACATACCAAACCCAAAGTTATGTTTGAATATTAATCTTGATTTAGTTCCGACTTTGCCTCCTTTAGACCAATATTTTTCGACTTGAGCATTTCATGAGTAATAGCAAGTTTTATGAAACTCAACCACGACTCCCCATCAATTTCCTAAAATATATTGCATATATAAAGTCATGGGTCCATCTTTAGTCAACTTCCATTTCTCTTCGTCACAACTGGTTTGACTTTGGCTATATGTTCTTTAAAGTTTCTCCAACATACCTTTATCATGTGCTTGTAATTGCTAATAATCAGATCTGTATTAAAATGATTTATTTCTTCAATTAATTTATATTTTTTGGTCGTGTAATTAAATTCATTCGACTCTATTTAAATTTTTTATATGTTGTGGATTAAATATTACACTGTTGATAAATAAATTTTTGTGAAGCTCAAATTGTATAATGTAGGTCAATGACTATATATATTTTGTGGGTTCCAAATTGTAGTAAGTTAGTATTATATACATTTTTTATTTGACAAAAATACTCATACTATTAACACCCACCTCATCAAATATATGTATCTTTTCGTCTTAATCATGAATTCCCCAAATTCCCACTTCTTCCCTACGAGAAATTTTATTCAGTATCTCACACGCCACATCATACTTGTGTGAGACATCTCTTTTTTAATAATTGGATTGATTTGAGTCCCACTTTGTCAAGAAATCAAAGTTATATTTGGTAAAAATTATTTTTCTCCCCTACTAACACCCCCCACCCACCCACGCACCGTCTTGTTTCCTCTCCTCTGCCATTAACATTTTTCTCAATTTCTTTTAACCACAATTTCGTTCTCTTCAATTTAAATTTCTCTATCATCACAGGCAAATAATCCATAGAGTTGACAGATTCAAAATCCATTATAGTAAAAGATAAAACCAACTATTTGAATCAACTAACCAAAACATCCAAAAAGTGTTCTCCAGAATTGAACCTTTGTAAAACAAAAAAAAAATTCTAAACCATTTTGGGTGGGGGATGGGGGAGGGTGTTAGTAGGGAAGAGAAATAATTTTTACCAAATATAATTTTGACTGTTTGGCAAAGTGGACCCAATTAGTCCATTTGTCAAATAAAGAGATGTTTCACACAAGTATGACGTGGCGTGTGAGACACTAAATAAAATTACTCCCTCTCTACAACTCCTTTTCAATAAAACTCTTCAGATTTGTGAACCATCGTCAATGGTGAACGAGAAGGATCACAGAGCCTCTAGGTTCCAACTCCCACCGCATTAATTTAAATCTCGTTTCGGTAGCTCGAAATTATACGCTCCATTGAGATTCCATCAAACATACATTGAATTTCAAATGTTCATTATTATATCTAAGTGCACATCCTTTCTGCATATTTCTTATAATTGTATTGCATAGAAAATGGCTTGCACATATGACACCTTGAGTGCATGATTCAGGACATATCACGCAAGGGTTCGTAAGGTTGGACGCAAGGCGGACAACATGGCTTCAAGGTGAATCCCTGAGGTCAAAGTTCTTGATAAGCCTCAGAGACGAACTATATCGGTGATTTATAGGCTCGTGCCCATGAGGTGAGAAACCAATTTAGTTTCAGCGTGATAAGCGCCCCATATTTTTTGCCCACTAACTTGGCGCATAATGGGAGAAAACGTGGGCAAAGCCATGATTTGAACATGGGGTGGTGTCCAAGATCTTCTCCAGCTTAGTAATCTATAAATAGAACTTTATTTTACATTATAAAGGATCCACAAAATACTTACTGAAACTCTGTCAAATTGTATACTCAAAGAAGTTATTGAAATATTTACTCTCTCGTTCTTGTCATTCAATTGTCTCTTTCAATTTACTGCTCTTAGGAAACTTTGATACAATATATTGCTCGTAAACCCCTTACAAATTCGATTTATTGTCCTAATCCGGTTTAGGCCAATACAAATTGGCGCCGTCTGTGGGGATCAAGCAGTAACACCTTGTTCCAAAGTTGTACGACACGTTTGTTTCTTTTAACATCTCTGATTCTTAATGATGGCTGCCAATGAAGAAACTGTCAATGGAAATCAACAGCGCCCCGATGGGCAGGTTAACGGTGGAGCATTTGTGCCTCCACCCCTATCAGGTGTCATAACTCTACCTCCTCCGCCTCCAGTTGACCCTTCTTTATCAGGGTCGAATGATATATTTCAAAGATACGTCATAAGTTGCTTGCAATATCTTCAGGGGCAGCTTGCTGAACAAGCAAGTTTTAATGCCGAATTCCGTAGCTCGTTGGAAGACGTCTCGACTAGAAACAATACCACCCCTACTAATTCTCCAATCGTGGCTCCAGGTGGAGGCATCTCGAACTTCGTTCCTACGAGCGCGACAACAGGGGCACTTTCTACTAGAGTTGCATATGGAGGCTCGGGGACTGCTCCACATGTCAATCCACCCTTCGAAACGATTCCCACCATGGTGGAAACAAGCATCTCGGTAGACCTTGAGAAGTGGAAAGGGGATTTCGAAGCCCAGTTCGAAAAGCGGCTCGAAAACGTCCTTGAGGTAAGGAAAACTCAAAGAGCTTTGGATATTGATAAATGCAGGCAGTTGGCCTACAAGCTCGAGGCTGCCACGGTGCCCATCCCAAAGCATTTCAAGATGCAAATCTTGAAAAACTATGACGGTACAACCGACCATGTTGAGCACGTAACCGAATTTATGGCTATGGTGAAGTAGGGGTGCCCGTGGTACGGTACGGTATGGTATTTCACATTTCATTTCGGTATACCATTACCATACCAAACTAATTTGGTATGGTTCGGTATTTTCATGTTCGGTTTTGGTAATTTCGGTACGGTAAGTCGGTAACCGTAATTTGTTCAACTTCGACTTACATATAACAGATATATATGTTGCAAAGAAATGCAAAAGGAACTAAGAAACTTCATCTGGCAATTAACAACAAACATTCACAGTGCATTAGCGCAAAATACAAAAATACCACAAAACATGCAGCAAAGCTCCAATGTACACATAATACTAGCCGAAATCTAGCTAAACCAACTTTACTACACAAGCTTACACAAAAAATTTCATTATTGAAATTTTAATTCTACTTATGATAGGCTAATATATTTTTTAAACACAAAACAACAAGCTTTTGAGTTTTGACGGTGCTTGGAAGACAACTGTCTAGTAAAGAATTAAAGTAGATTTGATGGTATTGATACTATTTTATTTATAAATATTTATAAGTTTTAATTAAATATAAAATCATATCACAAGTTTTAGATATTCTATTTAGAATTTTATTTGTATATGTAATTAAGTATTTCGGTATTTTCGGTATTTTCTTTATAGATGCCGAATACCATACCAAATACAAAAATATTTAAAATTTCATACCAAATACCAAAATACCGTTACCAAAGTAAAAAATATTTCGGTTCGGAACGGTAATTTGGTACTTACCATACTATGGGCAGCCCTATGGTGAAGGGTAATGATTTGACCTCTGTGGAGAAGGAATCCATGTTTCTAAATAAATTTGGAGATACGTTGGAGAAATGAGCACTGCGTTGGTATATGCACCTACCCTCCGAGTCAATCTTGAACTTTAATGAATTGGCAGATTTGTTCATTAAGGCTCATACTGGAGCGCAAAAGATCCTTAAGAGGAAGAAAAATATTTTCGAGGTTAAACAATGGTTTAGGGAGCCTATCAAGGAATTCCTTAAGCGCTTTCAATTAGAGAGGATGGAATTTCCAACTAGTGATGAGAATTTGGCAATTATGGCAACTCCGAAGCCGCCGCCGAGTTGAGAAAAGAACTCCAGCAATGGGAAGCTCAAACATGGGATGAGCTACATGATAGAGCTACTGCCAAAGTGAGACTGGAAGAAACAGAATGAAGGGCAGCTAGCCGAGGCTCTAATTATAGAAGTCGCCTCGAGTCCTTACGAAGCCCCGAGGCGCCACGTGGAAACTCAACGGGTTGGTATGAGCCCTACAACTCACAAAAAGAGCACGTGAGTCAAAGGCTTAGGGGACAACATGTGAGCCAACGGCTCGAAGGAAGGGTTAATGCAAACTTTAATCAGAAAAATGCTACGGGGCCTTCCATAGTGTCTAAGGATAAGGATTTGCCTCGGAATTTGGGGTACAATTTCAACATCTCGAACGCGGAGTTGGTGAATGCATTGAAGGGGATGACTGATCAAGGAGTAAGACTCCCAAAAGATATGATGACGGCCCCTAGGAAGAGGAACCACACCCTACATTGTGATTTTCATACTGATTATGGGCATCTCACCGAGGACTGCAAGGCATTGCGCCTCTAGGGTGGCCCCCTTGCTGAAGAAAGGCATGTTGAAAGAATATATGACGGATAAAGGCGAGCAGAACTTTACAAAGAACAGAGAGAATGGGCAGCCACCGAGGGCCCCATCTCCTAAAAGATTCGTGAATGTTATAATATGAGGCTCGGAGGTAAACGCGGTAAATTTTTCCGTTACAAAAAAGTTTGCAAAGCTCTCCATCACAATAGAGAAAAGAACTCGAATCGGAGGTTCGGGTAAAGAGATTGTTTTTTATGATGCCGATTGTGATGGGATGATGTTTCCCCATCATGACGCTTTGGTCATTATGTTAAGAATCAATGACTAGGATATAAAACGACTCTTGATTGACCTCGAAAGCTCGGCGAACATCATAAGCTACGGGGCAGTGAAAAAGATGTGGTTGAAGGGCCTTATTGTCCCGAAGTCAACCGTTTTGACTGGCTTCAACAACTCGACGGAGAAAATGCTAGGTGAGATCACACTCACTACTTATGCTGAATGATTTGAGAAAGAAACCATGTTCCAAGTTATGGCCGAGGCCATGGTGTACAATGTGATCCTCGGAAGACCTTGGATTCATGCGATGGAAGTCGTGCCATCCACTCTTTACCAAATCATCAAGTTTCCTACCCCTTGAGGAGTTCGTTCAATCCGAAGTGAGCAAGGAGTAGCTAGGGAATGATATTTGGTTACCTTGAAGAGTGGAGTTATCCCGTGTGGACCATCTAAATAGCAATCAATGCAACCAGAGTCTGATGAAGATGGGGGTCCAGCTCTTGAAATGAGTCCCCAAGGAGAAGTGAAAGAAAAAATCTCGGTGTGTATTAAAGAGCCTCAAAAAAAGAAAGTTGAGGTCTCAACCAATGAGAAGTTGTAATCCTTTATGCTATCAAAGGAATTTCAAGACAGGAAAGTGTTCGTCAGATCAAAGTTGGACCTAGAGTCGAAGAAAACTGTTGTTGAGCTGTTAAAGTCCAACAATAATTGTGCGTGATCCTATGCTGACATGGTTGGGATCGATCCGGAGATCATGACACACAAACTCAATATGGACCCTCACCATACTCTGGTGAAGCAAAAGAAGAGGCCACATGCTGGTGTAAGGAGAAAAGTGATCGAAGATGAGAAAAAGAAGTTGCTCGATAATGGCTTTGTAAGAGAAGTTAAATACCCTGAATGGCTTGCCAATAAAGTGGCCGTGCCTAAAAAGAATGGAAAGTAGAGGATGTGCGTGAATTATATAAATTTGAATAAAGCGTGTCCCAAAGATTCATACCCACTACCACAAATAGACAGGTTAATAGACTCCACGGCTAGACAAAAGTTGTTAACCTTCTTAGACGCATATTCGGGGTACAATCAAATTTTGATGGATCCGAAGGACGAAGAGAAGACCTCGTTTATCATTGATCGAGGCACGTATTGCTACAAGATAATGCCTTTCAGAATCAAAGAATGCTGGAGCAACGTACCAAAGACTAGTATGCCGAATGTTCAAAGATTATATTGGGAAGTCAATAGAGTTTTATATAGAAGACAAGCTAGTCAAATCTATTTGGATCACTTGGATCACCCGAAGGAAGCCTTTGCCATTTTGAGACAATACAACATTAAGCTGAATCCCGAAAAGTGTGCATTCAGGGTTGGTTTGGGAAAGTTTTTGGGTTTCATCATCTCTGAACAAGGCATAGAGGCGAACCCTGAAAAAATCAGAGCCATTGAAGAAATCTCCAAAGTGCTCTCGGGGACTAAAGATGTTCAACGCTTGACTGGCCGAATTGCTTGCTTGAGTAGATTTATCTCGAGGTCCTCAAAGCGATGCCACAAGTTCTTTTCAGTTTTGAAGAAGAACTCTGCCTTCGAATGGACACTGGAATGCAGAGAGGCATTGAAAAAATTGAAGCAC
Source organism: Petunia x hybrida (assembly GCA_037355625.1). Taxonomy (NCBI): domain Eukaryota; kingdom Viridiplantae; phylum Streptophyta; class Magnoliopsida; order Solanales; family Solanaceae; genus Petunia; species Petunia x hybrida. The sequence goes on along the minus strand of JBBBVM010001054.1, from coordinate 1,281,916 downwards.
TATTTGGCTGATGCACCGTTGCTTGCCAAGCCAAAAGATGGAGAAACATTGTTGGTTTACTTAGCTATATCCGAGGTACCCCCAATTAGAAAAATTGGCATTTTCCCTAGTTGTTACTGCTCGGAAACTTCGGCCGTATTTTCAATATCATCCTATAGCCGTAATAACAACCTTCCTCTTGAGAAATATATTGCACAAGCCTGAGTTTTTGGAGAGGTTATCTAAATGGGCAGTTGAATTGAGCAAATACGAAATTACTTATCAGCCCCAAACAACCATAAAATCCTAAGTATTGGCTGACTTCGTGGCTGATTTTAGTGCTAAGATTCTCAACGAGGCTGAAAAGGAGAACTTAATATCTAAGAGTCCAACTTCGGGGATTTGGACACTCTATACGGATGGAGCCACTAATTCAAAAGACTCGGGGCTAGGAATAGTTTTAGTGGCTCCCACGGGGGAAAGGATGAGGCACTCAATCAGGATTAAGAAAGCAACCAACAATGAGGCGGAGTACGAGGCCGACATAGCAGGATTGGAACTGGCCAAAGAAATAGGAGTAGAAAAGATTGAATTGAGATGCGATTCACAACTGGTGGTGAATCAAGTACTCGAGGACTATGCGGCTCGAGAGCCCAGGATGCAGCAATTCATAGCCTGAGGTCAACAAAATTTTGGCTAAGTTTCAGGAATGGAGAATTCAACAGATTCTCCAAGGGGAACGATGAGGCTAATGCCTTAGCCAATTTAGGCTCAGCAGTCGAAGAAGAACACTCGAGGACTGATTCAATCGTCCGATAGTGATGTCATCTTATCTACCACTTACTTCGTCAGATCTATTGCGGCCAGCGGTGGCTTTGCGCCGCCTCACACTTAAACCACCCGCTTCAGACATGGCTTCGTTATCATCCTCCGGCGAGATAACGTTTAATGGCTCAACTACGTTGATCAATTCACCGCCAGTGGTTACGGCGGCGATGTTAGGAACTCTCTTATCGGAAGGGCCACTGGAACTTTGGACAGAGTTTGTTGCAGACATTGTTGACTGGAAATTGGTTATGGTTCCTTGATTGTGAAGAAGAATCTGGAGGAAGAACAAATGAGAATCTTTATTTTCTTGCTTTAGAAATTTTACTGTTGCAAAAGAACTTTCAAGTGGGGGAAAGAGATGATCAAGTTGATGTATTTATAGGGTGAAAATCATCATTAATTTTATGTTGGGTGGAGCAGTCAAAGCAGCATGACCGTTCAACGGTCACCACGTGTGACGGGATAGAAGTTGAAGTGATGGATTCTTTTTTGAAATCCTTGTGTATATCTCGCCGTGTCATTCTCCCACCTAATCCAATTCCACTCCTGGAAACTCTGTCATTTGCCCGAAGAGTGGGGGGACTATCTATATCGAGATAGAAAATGGCTTGCACATATGGCACCTCAAGCACATGATTCGAGACACGTCATGCAAGGGTTCGTAAGGTTGGACGCGAGGCGAACAACATGGATTCCGAGGTGAATCCCTGAGGTCAAAGTTTTTGATAAGCCTCGGAGACGAACTGCCTCGATGATTTATGTGCTCGTGCCCTTGAGGTGAGAAACTCAAGCCTCAGTGAGTTAATTCAATTTCAGCGAGATAAGCACCCATGATTTTTGCCCACTAACTTGGCGCATAATGGGAGAAAATGTGGGCAAAGCCACGATTTGAACATGGGATGGTGGCCAAGATCTTCTCCAGCTTAGTAATCTATAAATAGCACTTTATTTTACATTGTAAAGGATCTACAAAATACTTACTGAAACTCTGTCAAATTATATACTCAACGCAGTTATTCAAATCTTTACTCTCTCGTCCTTGTCATTCAATTGTCTCTTTAAATACACTGTTCTTAGGCAACTTTGATACAATATATTGCTCGTAAACCCCTTACAAATTCAATTTATTGTCCTAATCCGATTTAGACCAATACAATAATTAATTATAATTTTTTAGATCTAATTTTGGAGTCATGGAATTTTGGGTATTCAAGAAGATCTTTTTTTTATGAATCTAAGAAGAGTTATGGATTCGTTTATTTCTATTTTAAGTGTACTAATTCCAAGCTGTGCTAGAAAACAAAATTCTTCAATTATAACTTTTTATTTTTTCTAATGCTAGCTTTGACTTTCCATAGAAACCTTCTCCTTACAGTCCTTTTACTTACTGAAAATATTATGGTGCTTTCGTTGAAGATTTTAAAAAAAACTCATTAATTTCTTGATCTCAATACAACTATAAGTCATTCGGGAAAGAACTGAAGGAGAAGAGAGGGAATTTGGTTTGTGCAAGAAAGAAGGTGAAGAGGGGGAACCGAAATGAGAGGGAAAAGCAGTTAGATTAAGTTTAAAACGGAAAAGACAAGACAACCATTTTGTTAATGTGTTGCAACTGTATTATCAGGGATATTTCTGTCAAACAAAAAGTATATACAATGCTTACCTACTGGGTTTTTAGTTATTTCTGTTTCAATTTTTGGTTGATCATCAAAAAAATTTCTTAGTGAACTATATCTTGCTTCATTATATAGTTGTTCTTTGTTCATAAAACAGTTTTTCTTGTGAAACACCAGCCTCTTTCGGAAGAGTATAACTTGTGACTAGATAATTCTCTTTAGCCCTCCTAAGACTTAGTGGGAAATCAATTTGGAGAATTCTTTGATACCAAAACAAAAAATATCTTACCTCTTCTTATTTTCTCTACTACTTTTTTAATTTGACACTTTTAATTTGTTTATGTCAAATTGAAAGTCTATTTTTTTCCTCTGGTGGCTCATTCTTTACTAATGTTTCCTCCACTATCTCAGTTATTTGTTGATTCAAGAACATCTCATATGTCAGCAATTCACTTTTGTAACTATTTAATGTCGAAGTACTAAGATCCTTGGTAGCTACCGTCTTTTTGGTGTGAAAGTTAGTACTCAGGAACTGCAATATTTTTTCAACAACTTAAAAGTCTTCTAATGTTTCTTCATTGATTCTTAGACCATTGACAATTTCTACACAAAAAAAAAAATGTATTTGTTGGTCTCATCTGGCCCAACTCATATTACCACCTAAATTTTTATAGTTTCCCCTTCTTTATATCTGCAGCATTTCGATGTGAATTCACCAAGATTGTCCAAACCTACTTCGGCTTTAATGTTGATATAGGAGTGTGTCTTATAATTCATATACTTAATTTCTTCAATTTCATAGATATTTTATTTGTCAATGTTGTGTCTTCTAGAAGTCCACTAACGTAACCCTTAATTAGTGATGAACTAGCATCATTAACAAATTCTTCCATCTATTGATACTAACTTTCAAAATTTTACTTTCCCCATCAAATACAAAAATGGGACAATGATAAATTAATAGCTCTTCCATATATAATTCTTTTAGGATCTAGTAGGAATTTGCACAAGCTAGGATTCTCACAATATCCTATGCCAATTTAAAAAACTCAAACAAACAAAAAATATTTTATTAATTAAAGTAAAGAGAGGAAGGTGGGAAGCTTTGCACAATACTAACAATCTTTTGAACTCACTATATATTATAGGTATCTCTCATACTTTATCAGCCTAAGAAAATAAGGTAGCAACACCCATATTTATCATAACAAACAAAACACTTGAACTAAAACTAGAAAAGCTACTTCTTGAAAATTTTTACCACAAAATATACTTAGCTATCACATGCCAAATCACAATAAGAGACTTGCTTACAGACAATATTCAAGCTTAAGATACATAACTCAAATTCAATTGTCCAAATATTGTGTAAGTGAAACAAAACAAGAGTAACTAAGCAACTAATTTTATATACATAAGGGTAAAACAATAAATTCAAAAACTTATTTTGTTATCGGTTTAATCAATAAAAATATGAGAAAAACTGACAATCAAACCGATATTTCAATAATTGGACAAATTGTTACATAATCGATGACTTAATAACCCAAATACCAATTACTCAATATATTTTTAGCGGTTCATTTATCGATTTAAACGGAAAAATACACAACCCTAAAATGAGGCCAACACCAAGCAACAATGGACGTACTTGTATATAAGCATCTTTCAGTTAATCATGGCTAGTACATATAAATACTCTCACTTTGTTAAATTACTTCAAACATAGTAAACTGATATGGTTGAATTTGTCAGTAATGAAATTATGGAATAGAAAAAGATGAAGAGAAGATTAAGAAAGAAAGAAAAGAAGTGTTCGAGAAAATCTGAACACCCAACTTCTTTTGGGAATGGGAACATTAATGAATTATGACTTAAATAATTCGGAAAAGGGTCAATTATACCTTTTTATCATGAGAAATAGTTTAAAATTACCTTCCATTCGAGTAATAGTCATTCATATCCTTATCGTCATAGTATTATTCAAATATATCCTTGAACGTGACGGAGCGGACACGTGCCACACTAGGTATATAAACTCATTTCCAAATATATACTCAGTTACCCGAGAGAAATGCACAAAAGGGTCCTCTCAAGTCTCAAAATAAGAAAACGAACCTCTCTTTTCTTTTTCACTTTCTTTTATTTTTAAAGTGGGATTAAGGATAAGTGGGGGGTTTATTAATATTTTTAAAACTTGTGAACAAAACTTAAAACAACAAAATAATTTTTTAAAAAAAACTATCAATTTTCTCCTACTTTTTCCTCATTCTCTTCTCCTTCCCCTTCTTCATCTTCTCCTTCATCATCCTCATCCTCCTAACTTTTTACTCTTTGTTTTGTTGTTGTTTTTCTTCTTGTCTATCTTATTCTACTTCTTCTTCAGATTATTTATCTATAGATTTGAAGTTCAAAATTGTGGAACCAAGTTTAAAGTGAATTGGGTTTGAATATTCAAACTAGATTTTTGTTCCATTTTGAAGTGGATGTTGTTTAAAACTATTGAGATTAATATTTGAAGGTTGAATACAAAATTTGAGATCATTTGGAATTGATTTGGATAGGGTTTGGACTAATTTTTCATCAAATTCGTAGTTGCAAATTGTTATCAGATTAAAATATCTGATTTATGTTTAAACATATAGCAAAGATGTTTAAGAGATTTAATATCATAATATTTGAAACATATCAATGAACGAGTAAACATCTCACATGATGTTTCAAACATCCTATGCGAGATATTTGAACATCTATTGATTGTTTGAAGTATAAACAACAAGCTTGCCTCGTATTTAAATAAATCATTGAAAATACTCGACAAAATTGAGAAATATTCTGATAGATGTTTAAAAATCTAACGAAATGTTTCAAATATTTAAAACATAAAATATCTCTACGGACTTTTGAGAGGTAAATAGAGGTCATATTGAAGGCACTAAAAAAGATCAATTTTTTTATCGGAAACCTACCTTGTCATCCCTTTCGTCTTTAAACGCTTATCCTCCCACCTATGGTAGAATTTACTAAGTAACTCTTTTATTTTTTTATTAATATTATGTATATATGATCCTTAATTAGAAAGATTATTTATTATAATATTTTTATTAATCAAATATATAAGTCACATATTATTTTTGTGTTTTAAATTCATATTTCAATATTTATTTTATCATATTCTTCTCTTTACACTACAAAAAAAATATTTATTTTATCATATTCTGTAAAAAATTATGAACTTTCCTCTTAAAAAACTAAAAATTGTTGAAACATCTCAATACATGTTTAAACATTTCTTGGTTGTTTGAAATTATTCCATGATGTTCATTTATCATCAAATCAGTGAGTTAATATTTAAACAACTATCTTATCTTTAAACATCTGTTGGTATATTTAAACATCTTACAAGATGTTTGAAACACCTTGATAAATGTTTAAAAATTTTAAATTTTCAAGCATTCATTGAGATGTTTAAACATCTTACAAGGTGTTTCTTGATAAATGTTTAAAATCTTGAAAATAATTTAAACATAACAATGTATGTCTAAACATCCTCACTAGTGTCGCAAACATTCGGTAGGATGTTTGAGACATATGATATGTTTTAGTATTTCATGGTTGTTTGAATGTAAATATGTACGTAATTATACAAAAAGTTTGGTTCATAACGAAAAAACCTTAAAATTAGAATTTTCGAACATCTATTAATGTTCAATTATCATTATACCAATAAGTTAATATTTAAATATTGATAAAATCGCTCTATAAATATTCAATTATTATTAATTCGATAAGATAATATTTAATTATTAGAATCGTATGATAGATGCTAAATTATAATTTAATCAATAAGTTAATGGCTAACTATTCGTAGAATTGAGCGATAGATGCTCGATCATTGTTAAATTAATATGCTAACCTTTAACGACTTGTATAATCACTTGATAGTTATCCAATTATCATTAATAAAAAAATTAATGTTACTAGAGATAATCAATTATCATTCAATCAATTATATTGTTAATAGTTAAATATTTGTAGAATAGCTTCTTAGATACTCAATTATCATTTATTGAATAAGTAAGTGTTTAACTATTCATAAATCACTCAATAGGTACTTAATTATTGTTAAGTTGATATGTTAACTTTTAACTATTTGTAAACACTCGATGGTTGTTCAATTATCGTTAAATTGATAAGCTAACGTAGAATCGATGGTTGTTAAATTATCGACGGTTGTTTAATTATTGTTATATCTATTAAGATAATGTTTAACTATTCATACAATCGTTCTATAGATGCTCAATCATCGTTAAATTGATAAAGCTAATGTTTAACTACTTGTATAATCACTTGATAGTTGTTCAATTATAATTCACTATATTAATGTTTAACTATTCATTGAATCATTTTATAAATGTTCAATAATCATTCATTAAAAAATTATGTTTAACTATATGTAGATTCATGTAATAAATATTTCATTATAATTAAATCAATAAGTTAGTAATTAACTATGCATAGAGTCGCTCGATAGATGAGCAATTGTCAATCAAAGGTTAATAGTTAATTATTCGTAGACGTACTTGATAGAGGCTCTATTATCATTAATTGAATATATATTTAAGTATTCATAGTATCACTCGATAAGTACTCAATCATCATTACATTGATATGTTAACATTTAATTTTTTGTATAATCACTCCATAGTTGTTCAATATCATAAAGCAAATATTTACATATTTGTATAATTACACGAATAGATGTTCAAGTATCATTAAATCTATAAGTTAATGTTTAAGAAACTATTTAATATACAAAATGATTGAGACGTTGAAATATTTTACATGATATTTGAAACATCCCAATGAATATGTAAACATCTCACGAGATGTTTCAAACGCCATCTGAGATGTTTAAACATCTCTAGGATGTTTGAATCATTATATAAGATCTTTGTACATTCATTGGGATGTTTTCAAATATCATGAGATAAACGCTCTCAAACATCCTAAAAGATATTTAAGCATATATCAAAATATTTCAAACATTATGTGAAATGTTTAAACATTAATCAGGATGTTTGAATCTGGTAACAATTTTCAACTACGGGTTTGAGTAAAAATCAGTACAAATTTGATCCAAATTAACTCCAAATGATATCAAATTTTAAATACAACCTCCAAATAGTATTCTCAACAATTTTAAACAATATCCATTTTGAAATAACAAAAATAAATAAATTATCAAACCCAATTCAAAACTTCAATATTCAACAATGATAAATCTTCACAAACTTCTAAGCTAAGAATAAGAAATAGAAATAGAAATGAGGTTCTATTCATCTAGGCAAGCTGAGATTAAAAAAAAACATGAAAAGAAATATTAAATTAATAAGAAAAAGATGTAGAGAAGTAATATGGGGAGAGGGAAGCTTTTTAATTTTTAGGTGAAATTGGCTAATTACAATTATGACCAAACTGTAAATTTAAATACTTGAGAGTTACTATTCATACAAGTTTCTTACCATTAACACTAATCCTAAATGAGGACCCTATGCCTAATATTTAAAATTAGGGGATCTTTTTCTTATTTTCAGACTTGGAGAGGACCCTCCAATCAGAGAACCCCAGTTACCCCCCTCCCAAATAATCATTACCGATATGAAACCATATTTAAAATCAAATGTCCCCATCATTTTGGACATTCTAGAAAAATTCCCCATCATAACTATAAGACGTCAGAAACATGTCAAGCTTTGGGTGAGCTATCATGGTGGATTTTAATTTAGCATCAAAATGTAATCTCCCAACTGTCTCTACCAGAAAATGAAGATAAAAAAAAAATCTAAGCAAGAAAAATATATGTCTTATCATAGCAACTGAATTTGGACAACAAATCAATTTTAGTCTGATTATGACACAAGGAAAGACAACCTTTCAGAATTTCCTCAGTAATCTTTAAAAAATTAATTTTCGGGAAGCTTAATGCAACTCAAATACATATTATTTCCGAATATTTGTCAAACTTCTCAACAAAAGGATGATTACCTGGATCCAAAAGTAGGCAAAGCAAAACTTGAACCTTAATTGCATTCCGACAGTGAGTTTGAAAAAAGGGTTAACGTCACTAGAATGTAAGAACCTTGAACACATTTGGGTACTTTTTCGTGATAATCAGAAGGGAGTGGCAGACAAGTAGTTCCAGACTCGTCGTTCAATTTTGTGCTTTGGCAAGATTCCAAGTCGGGCAATACGTTATTTTAAGGGTTGGGTTGATTTAGATAAATTGGGACTATGCACCTTACTGATAGTCAATTCCAGCAATCTAGCATGCCAGGTATCAATAATATCAATCCTACAAGGTATGCCACAGATATGCCAGTTACCAGTCAAGGAAGTAGCTCGCGTGTCAACACAGCTGGACATTATTTTACTGATGAACAGTATGAGCAGATACTAAGGATGCTGAATGATAGAGCAGAGAAACCTGTGGCTAACATGGCAGGTAATGCCAATGTTTCTCTTCTTCATAATCTTGAAGATGTGTGGATCATTGATTCAGGAGCCACAAATCATATGGCATCCAATTCTAGAATGTTTAAAGATCTTGTTGGTTTACAGAATGCTAAAAGCAGTAATGTTCATTTACCCAATAGAAAAACCGTTCCTGTCACTCACAAAGGAAGCTGTAGGCTTAAAAGTGGAGAAGAAATTCATGATGTCCTATATGTTCCTGACTTTAGATATAATTTGTTGTCAATCTCAAAGTTGACCAGAGATCTCAATTGCTCTGTGTTATTTTTCAAAAAATACTGTATATTTCAGGACCTGTCCACTGGGAAGGTCAAGGAGATTGGTGAAGAAAGAGGTGGCCTTTATCTTTTGTTTCCAAAAGGTTCGGCAGAAAAGAAGGAGTTGACACAAATAAATTCATGTGCAGCAAGGACAATAAGAGCAAACATAGACCCTTACACATGGCATAGAAGGCTGAGACATGTACCAGGATTCGTGATGAAACAATTGCATTTTTTGCATAATAAGATACCAAAAGATTGTTCTTTCAATGAATGTACTATTTGTCCTTTGGCTAGGCAAACAAGGAAACCTTTTGGAATTAGTAGTAGTAGAAGTAAAACAGCGTTTGACTTGTTACATGTAGACATTTGGGGCCCTTTTAGGGTACCCACTTATAATGGAAACAAGTATTTCTTGACAATCGTAGATGATCACTCTAGATTGATAGGGTGTATTTGATGAAGTTAAAGAGTGATACTACTGTGTTGTTAAGAGCTTTCTTAAAGATGGTTCAGGTACAGTTTAACAAGTCAGTCAAGATGTTAAGAATAGATAATGGGGCTGAATTTTTCAGTCATGAATGTTCAGAGTTGCTAGTAGCTAATGGCATCATTCATCAAAGTAGCTGTCCACATACCCCCACAGCAAAATAGGGTAGTAGAGAGGAGACATAGATAGATTCTTGACATGGCCAGAGCAATAAGATTTCAGGGTCATATTCCTCTGTATTTTTGGGGCGACTGTGTCCTCACAGCAGTCCACTTGATTAACAGGCTACCTTCCACAGCGCTGGCTGGCAAATCTCCTCATGAACTTTTTCATAATTCCCCCACCGAGTTTTGATCACCTCAGAACACTTGGGTGTCTGTGGTTTGCCACAGTAAGAAGCAAGAATTTTAAGTTTTCTCCAAGAGCCACTATTGCAGTACATATGGGGTACTCGAGCACTCAGAAGGGTTATAGACTATATAATCTACAGGAACATAAATTTTTTGTTAGCCGAGATGTTACATTCAATGAAAATATTTTTTCTTTTTAACTGATAAAGCCAGCGAAACATCACTCCATGTTCATAGATACAATTGGAGCCGAAGGACCATTTTATACATGGCCTTCATTAATTCCCATTTCACACTTTCCAGATCAGATAATGGATCCTGCTGATATGCATAATGAAGCAGCTGTTGAAGTTGTTCCTACTGATGGACCTCTTGCATTTCCTGATATTGATCCTAATGCTGATGTGTTTGATGCACCGGACATTCTTCCTGTTGATCCACCTGTTTTGAATCAGCCTGAGGTTGCACCTGCATCTCCCCTTGCAGATGGACCAAGAAGATCTTCTAGAGAATCTAGGCCCCCAATCTGGCAGAAGGATTATATTTGTCCTAAAAGGGGACCTAGTTCTTCTAACTGCCTATACCCTTTGTCAGATTTCATTGGTTATACTTCATTATCTGCAAATTATCAGTCTTATTTGACTGCAGTATCAGCTGAAACAGAACCTAAATCATATGCTGAGGCCATGAAGGATCCTAGATAGATTGAAGCAATGCAAACTGAGATAGATGCATTAAACAACAACAAAACTTGGGAAGTCGTTCCTATACCTAAAGGCAAAGCGCCAATTGGATGTAAATGGGTTTACAAGATCAAATACAAGGCGAATGGTGAGATTGAACGGTTCAAGGCAAGGTTGGTTGCCAAAGGATATAACCAGCAGGAAGGTTTGGATTACCAGGAAACATTTTCCCCAGTAGTCAAGATGGTTACTATCAGGACTATCATTGCCATGGCTGCTATGCATAACTGGGATCTTTTTCAGATGGATGTCTATAACGCTTTCCTCCAGGGCGATTTGAATGAGGAAGTTTACATGCAGCTGCCTCCTGGGTTTGGTAGTCAAGGGGGCAATGTTGGTTGTCGACTACTCAAATCCTTATAGGGCTTAAACAGGCCTCCAGGCAATGGAACTTAAAACTCATAGAGGCCTTGATGAAAGTTGGTTTTATACAGTCTCCTCATGATCATTCTCTGTTCATACAAAGAAGAAAAGCTAAGCAAGTTTTTATACTTGTTTATGTGGATGATCTCCTGATTACAGGAAATGATAAGGCATTAATTCAACAAGCAAAGGCAGAATTACAAAAGGCATTCAAAATTAAAGATCTTGGGACATAGAAATACTTCTTAGGGATAGAGGTTTGCAGGTCACAACAAGGGATTCTATTATGCCAAAGGAAGTATGCTTTGGAGTTGATAGGTGAGTTGGGTCTGTCAGGCTCAAGGCCAGCAGTTACACCTTTGGAACAAAACCAAAGGTCGACAACAGTGGAATATGATGAATATTGTAAAGTAAATCAGGATGATGAATTAGTAGATGTGAAAAGCTATCAGAGATTAATTGGAAAGCTGCTTTATCTGACTTTGACAAGGCCCGATATATCTTATAGTGTGCAAACTCTGAGTCAATTCATGCAGGCCCCAAAAAGATCTCATATGGAAGCAGCTTACAGAATAGTGAAGTACATAAAAAATGAGCCAGGACCTGGAATACTGATGAGCTCCTCTGGAGATAATATATTAGAAGCCTATTGTGATGCGGATTGGGCAAGTTGTCCAAATTCAAGAAGGTCGGTTACTGGTTATTTGGAGAAGTTTGGAGGATCATTGATTTCGTGGAAGTCTTAGAAACAAACCACTGTTGCAAGAAGCTCAGCTGAAGCTGAGTATAGGAGCATGGCACTAACAGTATCAGAAATTATCTGGATTCTGGGATTGTTTAAAGACTTGATGATCAGAGTTCCAATACCAGTGATAGAAAAGCAGCAATTCAAATAGCTAGCAATCCCGTGTTTCATGAGAGAACAAAACACATTGAAATTGATTGTCATTTCATAAGGGAAAAGGTGCAGAAAGGCATTATCAGTCCAATATATGTAACGAGTAAGGAGCAGGAAGCAGATTTGTTGACAAAGTCACTTGAGAGTTTGCAGCATCTTCATCTGATGTCCAAGCTAGGTGTACTTAATATTTTCAGACCAGTACCTAGCTTGAAGGGGGGTGTTGAAAGACTAGAAGATGCTGACGTGTACAATAGACTTAGTGGTAGATGATTGTAAATAAGTGACAGTTGTATAAATTAATTAGTTGAAGTTAGTTGGTAGGTAGTTAGTTAGCTTAGCCACGTACACATATATAAGAGTAGAAGCTAGATAGAATGTATTCATTTAGTTGAAATCACTTTGCTTTCTCCTTTCAAGAGCAGAGAAGATATTTCCAAATTCTCTTTCCAGAACATTCCATTTTCATCACTACCTCCTTCCATGGCAGATTTTTACACTCCACCTGCCCATTTAATTGGTAGGATTGTATTTTCATTAATTTAAAGGGTATTGTTGTTCAAAAGTGCAACGATAAGGATATTTAGCTAGATACTCTAATGGAGGGTAGTTTTAAACTATTTCGCAAACTAGACGGAGAAATACGATCCTTTTCTGTAAATAGTTTCATTTCATAGTACTAAGGCCCCCTAAATCTTCCTTGGTTGTAATCATTTTTTTGTGCGAATCGAGCACTTTGGTATCTGGTATTGAGTTGTTCAGCACTTTTTTTTTTGGTATTGAAAGTGACCACTTTTCTACAATTACTTGACGATTTCTCGTTTCACGATTATTTCTCTCTCTAGAAGTATCTCCTAGACTCCTCTTTCTCTCAATACAATCACTCCTCATCGGAGCTTCCTTACCATTTCTAGGCACGTCTTTCAGTGAGAGGCTAAGTGAATTGTATGAGAAGGAAGTGCGCTTTCTCATGGTTGGTTAAGCTTCGGATTTCCCTAGTTTTCTCATTGCAACCCTTTTTTTATGTTGGCATATACATTTATTACTTGTTTAAGCAAGCAAACACATCAAAAGAATCATTTAAAAAAATATATAGAGGTGGAAGAACTTGAAGGCATGATTTTTGTTCCATTTAAAATGACTTGTTTCGCATGCGTGTAGGGAAATTTTTAGGGTCTGCTTCATCTGGTTATGAGTTATGACCTCAAATTTGTTTCATGTATATAGATGGAGGAGAGCCTTTTACGGCTAAAGAGCAGAAAGAGAATGTGCAACTTTTGAAAGAGGAAAGTATATCTAGTAACTCTCCGAGGGTTATAAATAACTTTCTTACAGTCGGAGGTTGAACAGTGTGATGAGTGGGGATTTTTTCTGTGATACATAGCCGCTATATTAATGGAGTCCTTGGAATATTTTGGGGCTGATTAATCGGAGAAGCTGTACAAATTGGTTATTTTGAATGTTGAAGACATAAGTTTTATTTTTTAATCGTATTAGGTGTAAACTCTTTTTAATTGTGTGGAAAAATTAGAAAATAAAGTGATTATGATTTGGCTTTAATTATTGACAAAATGAACCTAGTATTTGGCTCACACTATAAATAAATGATGCCAGATTGGTCTTATGTTATGTTTTTCTTTGGATTTTTGTATATTACTGAAGTGATGACGATTTATTCATTTATTTATAAAATAGACAAAGTATTTTGGCTAGCTTAGTTATGAATAAATACAGTCGAATTGTCTTCATTTTATATTTTCTTATCTATTTTTATGGATGGATGAAGTGAAGACGATTTGGATTCATTTATTTGTAAAATGTACTTATATTTGGCTCACATTATAAATAAATAATGACGGATTGGTGTAGTTATATTTTCATTTGAATTTTTATATATGAATAAAGTGATATCGATTTGGTGTCATTTATTTGTGTATAGACTAATAATCTTGTTCACTTATGAACAAATATGGTTGAATTGTCTTCATTTTACGTTTACATATATTTTTTTGTGAATAAATGAAACGAGGACAATTTGGACTCATTTATATGCATAACGTCTATAGTATGTTTGCTCATTGTATGAATAAGTACGACCAAAATGTCGTTATTTTTAGATATAAGGACTTGAAGTTATTGTTTTACGGATGTATGAAGTGAGGCCCGACTTGACTTCATTTTTTTACAAAACGGATACAATTTTTGGCTCAATATATGCATGAACACAAATGGATTGATATTGTTTCTACTTTGTATGGATCAACAGTGAAATTTTTATAATTTCGGCTACACTAAGGTGTAGTGATATTTTTGTAAGTACGACTTTATTAAAGTGCGGTGGTAATTTTATAATTATTAAATTGCTCAATTTTTAAATATCTTTAAAGTGCCCAACTCTTTAATATCACTTTTTTTCACCTATTTGTTAAATTCAACAACAATCATGGATCGACTTCGACAAAAAAATTTCACCGCATGCCCTTCATAAAGAGTGGTTTTCAAAATTGCCGGCACTAAGGAATGTTTTAGCAAAATGTCCTTATTTAGTCCGAAGCCAAGACTTCAAGGCAAAATTGTTATAAGTCTTGGCAATTGGCTATACTTCAAGGGCAAGTGCTGTTTTGCCAATACTTCAAGTTATATGGCGAGAATGCAGGGAAGACTGGAAGGGGCATGTCTTGGCAATTGCCAAGACTTACGACAAAGTACGGTAAGTGTTGCCTTTTGCCAACACTTGAACGTCAAGTGTTGGCAAATCGAACAGGAGTCTAAGGCAAGTCTTGCCTTTTTGCCAAGACTTATGGCCAAATGCGGCAAGTATTGCCTATTGCCAATACTTGAAGGAATAAGTGTTGAAAAGTGAAAAAATATAAAGGCAAGTCTTGGTCCCGAATTTTTTCATTAAACTTTAACGGGCATATTTTTGCAATCCGTCTGTTTGCGCGGGCAAAAAGGTAAATCATTGCTTTCCGTATCATATTTTTGCAAATCAGCCCGATTTGGAAGTCAGATGTTGGACTTTATGTCCTTTATTGGGCCTTCATAAATCAGCTAAAAAATTTGGGAAAATTACAATGTAAGACAACTAAAGTAACTATAATTACACTAATAACAGTGTTAGGAAAAAAAAACTTAAAAATAGCAGATCTTTTAACTAAAATAGCAGCTTTATTAGCAACTAAATAATTAGTTACCCACAAATTAGGGAATCAATTCCTACTTTATCTCCTCTATCCATAAATATGGGGTTACTTTCTTGAGTTCAACCCCCCTCTCTCATTCTCAATTACTGAATCCCCTCCTGTCACACCCCCCACCCCCCTACTCCCTTTTTTCGTTTTAAATCTTCACCATCTTCATCACTTCGTTTTTTTTTTCTCAATTAATTTACACAGTATATGTTGTGTCTAAATACATTAGACAATGTATATATTTTACTTATCTAGAATAGTTATACTTACACCTCAAATACACTATACACGAATACACTATGTATATTACCATTTATATACATTTTATATCTTGTTTATTTTGATGCACTATTTTTACACCTAAAATACACTGTATGTATACGTATATAATTAAAAATGCTTATATCCATAATATACCATTATTTTTTATTAAATTTTCTAACTTATATAACATGTGTTATAAACTTATATACCATGTATTTTTTTACGTATATTTATATACCAAATATATTCCTAATATAATTTATAGTCAAATACTCATAGATTAAAATTGTAAAAATAATATACCATGTGTTTTTGTAACACTCTGTTTGGATCATTGTTACCTATTGTTTCATAACGTATTGTTTTGTATTGTATTGTATCGTACTGTATTATAAAAATAAAATTTGAATTGATTGTATTGTTTCCCGTTGTTTAGTAACATTATTATTATTTGTTTTGACTGTATTGTATTGTACTGTAACTAATAAGTTTACTAATATACCCTTAGTTGTTCTAAATATTTTTCTAAAAATTATTAGATAAACAAGAAAGAAAAAAATTTAATACGTACCTCTAGTTGTAAACAAGAGTAGAAACCTGAGCAAATAAAATAAATAAATATTAGTTCTTTTGATGATGAACTTCATGGATACAAGAGAACAAATAACAAAAGTGTCATCATATATTTTGTATCAATAAAAAAAAGAACATATAAAGTATAAGAGAGGCAGGGAACGTACAAAGTAATAAGAGGGGCAGGGAACGTACTGTATTTTGAGAAGAGGAGAGATGAGGTCAAAATAACTATTTGGGTGTATTTAAATAAGAAAATAGGGTAGAGGGTAAAATAGGATTATAAGGTTATAATTAAGGACATGATGGGAAAGTGTAAAAGCGTAACAATGCAAAACCATCAAATCGGTTGTAACAAAAAATGGGTCTTTTCATTGTTAGGTAACAACGGAACTTAACAATACAATACAATGAAATTAAAGTAACAACCAAAATAAACGTTGTAAACATAATAACAATACAATACAATACAATGGGTAACAATGATCCAAACAAAGTGTAAGAGTATAAGACATAATTCTCTTTTTGTGAAAGGAAAGGAATGTTAGAGAGCAACTCTTAGGGAAGTTACCACTTTGAAGGCTACATGGAAAATTTGATCGAAAATTATTAAAAGAATTAGATGAGAATTGGGAGGAGAGATTCACGGGAGATGGATAAGAAAGTTTTTGCTAAATTTGTGTTATATTAGTTATTTTTAATCTATTATTTTATTGTGTATTAAAAATGCTGCTATAATATTGTAATTAAGTTTTAAAACTTAACTATTTATGAAAAAACCCCAAAAAAAAAAAAAAATCTAACGGATTTTGAAGTTTCCTTTAAGTGGACTATGCATAGAAAGATCCATGTACATCCAATTCAAAGTCCATAAAAAAAATTACTTCGAGTCTTTCAGAAATAACACTTCAATGCAAGAAATTTACAAATAAAAGGCCATATTTTTTTTTTATATAGCATAGTACCCCCGCCCCCGGTCATATTTTTTTCTTACATAGCATAGCACAATGCTATTTTTAAAATTCTCCCTCAAGACCCTAGCTTTCACTCCCCCTCCCCCAGCCACTGACCTGAACTGAAATTTCGCGGGATTCTCATAAGGATTGCTTAGCTTATATCATTGGAGCTTTATTATTACTGTTTTTGTTTAAATAGCTTTTTGATAATTTTATACACACAAATCTATCAAAAAATAATAAATTATATATGTATATATATAAAAAATGCGTATGCAAGAAGAAAAATATAAAAATATACGCAAAAAAACTTAAACTTTATACAAACATCCATAAGTGCAATAATTTGAAAATTTATACAGCTTTATTCATTGTACATACACATGTATACAGACTTATAGAACTTTATACACGTTTGCAAAAGTGCATAAAATATATTTATTCATTGTACATACACATGTATACAGATTTATACAACTTTATACACGTTTACATAAGTGTATACACTAGTATAAAATATTTATAAAATTATATAAACTTGTAAAAAAATCTTATACGGTGTTTTGAGGAGCTTTTACACAGAAGCTTAACAAAAAGACCAGATTTATACAAATTTATACAAGAAAAATATCAGATCTAAACATTAGAAATTTTTTTAGCAAAAAACTAGTAGATCTCACCGGATTTTTATGAAAAAAAAAGAAACATGATAAACAAACTCTCAACGGAGCTTTGACTGGAATTTGCATCGAAAAAACGATATTGATCTTCAAAAAAAAAGGGAGAAGAAGAAAAAAAATTGGCGACAAGTAACACAACGGCAACGACGGCAAGTAACAGTGACGGCGGTGGCAGTGGCTTGGAGGAGAGGTGATGAAGGTGAATCCATGATGGAAGGGGTGAAGAGGCGGTGATGGTAGTGGAAGGAGGGAAGGAGAAGAGAGAAAAATAAAGTTGGGGGCTAGGGTTTTTTGTTTCTTAAAAAAGGGGTGCTATAAGTGAAAGACAAATTTTTAAAAAGGGAGCATGTGACAAGCCGGACAAGATTTGAAAATAAGGATTGATTTTGGTAATTTTTATGGCTGGGTATTTCTCCATGTAAAAATCTGAAATTATTTTGATAACAATATATTAGTAATAATGATAAGCATCAACCAAGTGATAAAAGCTAGTTGATAAGGATGGCAACCTATTCCTAGAGTCAGTGTTGTATTTAGATAACAATGCTAGTATGCTAGGTAATTGTGATATACAACTAACGTAGAGATAGAGCTAGACATTGGCAGGACTCTATGACTTATGTATGGGTATATAAACACGTGAGAAGTGGCGTTTCAGAACTCCACAAGTCTTTTTTGACAGAAAAGGTCCTCTGCTTTTCTTTTCCAATTTTTTTTTTCTAAGTCTGATTAACAGTAATCATGGACCAAATTAACACTTTTAAAACTTGAGGATTTTTCTTAAAACATACATAATAATAATAATTTCAAACATTGGGAACAACATACCATTAAACTCCCTCCCCACCCCACGCGTGGCCTTTTGAACTACCTTCTTCACTTCAATTCATCTCCTAAGTCACGCCAAATCTAAACCAAATACTCTCCAACTTCTCTGTGGTTTTCAAGTAATCCGATCAGCAATACAACAAAAGGTAAACAATGTCATTATCATTTAAACTGTGGTGTAAATGTCGAACCTAGGTTTTTGTTTTTAATTTTTTCGTCGACAGTGATTAACGATGATTTGGGTGTTTGTTTTTGTACAAAAGGTGTAATATTGTGTTGAAATTGAATAGCATTATGTGTTTTAATGGGTAAAGTAGTTCCGAACTACAAAGGGGATTTTCGATGTTCAACTGAAATTTTTAGGCTTTTTACATTTTTTGGTTAAATTGTGACGATTTGAGGGTTTTCTGGGAACCAACGCTGCTTTATTTAGTTGCAAATTGAAGTTATTGCTGTTATGTGTCTTGATGTTCCGAACAACATAGTAGCTGAGGTTCTAAACATCTAATAGGATGTTCATGATTTTCTGTAACTAAATTTTGTATCCCCTTGTTTTGCTTTGCAGAAAAATGGTAAATTTAAGACCGAGAAATAAAGATGAAGATGAGCAGAAGAAGCAGCCTACAAAGACTCCCAAGAAGGAAATTTCTAAAAAAAGGGTCCTTCGCCGAAGAAGAAACTTGAGAAGCCTACTACTTCAGATTCAGAACGTACTCCTACAGATTTAGAACCTACTCCTAAACGTCCAAGAACAACTAGAACAACTAAAAGAAAATTAGTTGTGGAGAGTGACGACGATAGCCAAGGAGAAGTAGTAGGTCCACGGAACAAAGGTGATAAACAAGAGGAAAGCCAAAGTCCAGCACCAAGTTACGATCTAAGTAAAGGTGGGGAGAATTTGGAGAGGGCTGCAGATGAGGGTGAAAGAAGAGTGGATTTAGATGACGCCGGTATTGATGAACTGTTAAAAAGTGATTTTTTGAGGACTGGAGTGGAAGATGGTGATCATGAAAAGGAAGAGGAAGATGGTGGTAAAAAAAATGAAGAAGCTGATGATTTAAGTAGAGAAAAAGGAGAAGAAGTAGAGGGGGAAGCAGATAAAACAGGGGAGAGTCCAAGAAGCAGTAAAAGAAGTAGAAGAGAGGCGGAGGATGTAATTTTAAAAAGCAACTTTCTGAAGGATCGTATAAAAAGAGTTAAAATAGATGGGGAAGCTGTAAATAATGCAGGTGGAAATGTTGAAGAGGAAGCAGGTGAAGAGAAGGAAACTGCTGAAGGAACATCTGGATTGAAACTGGAGGAAGACCAGGTGATAGTTGAATTGAAACGCGTATTGTTCGGAACGCCAGTGTTGATGTTCTACACGACATTTATACATGTTCCCAACATCAGCAATAAGGCTGGTAGTTCTCGTTCGGAACACGTGACGGTTGTTCCAAACGTTTGCTACAGAATCAGAACCTCAGAATAAGCATGTTCCGAACATTTATTAATTTACTATCATTGTGATTCATTTTATTAATTTTATGCTAAAATTATGTGCAGCATGAAGACGTTGGTCATGCTACTTTCAAGAGTAATGTTGAGGGTCTCTTCAAGACCTTCCTGACCAATAGTGAACCTTTTAATGGGAAGATTACTGTTCGTTCTTCGTTGGCTAGGGGTATGATACAGTTCAAGGAGGTTCTGAAAAAATTACAGGTGAGAAGGGGATTTGTCAATAGCTCTTTCGGTCCTTTCTTGCAATTACCGGAATATCCACTGTTTGGCACCAAGTTGGTGCATAACCTCCTCATGCGAAGGATTATTTGCAAGAAGCAGAAAGAGGTTTGGATAACCTTCAATGGATTTCCAGCACGTTTTGGCCTATCCGAGTTTGCACTAATGACAGGGCTAAACTATGGGGCCTATCCAAGTAAACAGTACATGGAAAAAATGAATGAAAAGGGGAAGGAATTGTGGAAGTTTGTTGTTGATTATTTCAAGGAGAAAAAGAGGAAGGAGAAGGAGAAAGAGATAAAGGAAAATTAGGAGAAGGAGAAGAAGGAAAAAGAGGCGAAGGAGAAGGGTAGTGGGAAGCGGAAGGGGAAGAAGAAGGTGGAGGAGTCACCCTCAGCCTCACCTTCACCCTCACCCTCACCTTCACCCGCCAAGAGGAAGTTCAACAAGCCCAAAAAACAAAAACAGCCGAAGAAAAAGCAAGCTGTGAAGTCTGGTGACTTGCTTGAGTTGGTATGTTCTAGAACCTGTCCCAAGAAGTGGTATTTAAATCTATGCATGGCTTAGTTTGTTCATACTATTCTTTGTGCGAGCGATTCCAAATATGGAATAGAGGAATGGGTGGTGTGCTTGTCCGCCGATCTTGAGGCATTCCAGCGTTATCCTTGGGGTAGGATGAGTTTTGAATTAACAATGGAATATCTGATTAAGTCAATGGAACCTCGTGCAGAAGGAAGCCAGACTTACAATCTTTATGGCTTTCCATGGGCATTCATGGCCTGGGCTCATGAAGCTATTCCTGCCTTGAGACCAAAGGATTTGCCAAAAGAAAAAACAATGCCAAGGATCATAAACAGGCTTAGTGAAATTTGTGAAAGAGATACGGACAGGTTGTTTGACCAACATGATGTTCCTGTAAGTATTCCGTTTTCCATATATGTTATGTAATGTTTGGAACAACCTCGTGTTTGCTGAGATATTTCTAATTGATGTTCGGAACATCTTCATGAAGAACCGTCAACTACTTCAGTCAACGATGTTCGGACCATCATTTTTTGATGTTTTCGAACAACATGACTTTGTTCCAAACAACTTTAAAAGATTTTTAAAATTTAGTTGATATTTATTTAATGTTGTTGGGTATATTAACATGTTGTTCACCCTTTCCTCATTCCTACTGATGAAGAGCTGGACATGGATTACTTTCTAGACCTCATGCCATTTGATGACTCCGAGGACGACACAATAGATCATTTTTGTAAAGTGTTTGAGGATGTTTGCAGCGTTGGCCTTGTTGCTGGCACTACAATTTGTATCTTCAAGAATAATCCTGCAACCCCTCCAAGACAAGTGATAGAAATTAAAGCTATGGAAGCCCCAGAAACGATGATGTTTGGAAGTGATGGTGAATACAATGAAGAGGGAATTGGTGGCCTGCAAGATGTAAATATTGACATTGGAAACAAAGCTGATGGTGATGAAGTTGGCGGTGAGTTTGAAGTTGCCGGTATCACTAAAGTTGGTATAGTGAAGAGGAGCTCCAATTGCAGAGGCTGCAAATGTGATTAATGCAGCGGATGGAGGGAAGCAATGGAGCAAAAGATTTTGGCTTATGATCAAAAGATCGTTGCTTATGATCAAAAGATCGTGGCTTATGAGAAAAGGATGGTGGCTTATAACCAACAGATCGTGCCTTATGAGACAAAGGATGGTGCTTCTGAGCAAATCAAAGGTGATTCTTCTGGTGGTGATGGATTCGACATCCCCAAATGTAGCAGTTGCAATTGCAAAGATTGCGACGATTGGTGTAAAGGCATGGAGATGGAGATGGTGGCCATGCAGGAGACGATTGAGCAGTTGAAGAGCAAAACGATTATAAAACCTGCAAAGGTTGTGAAATCACTACAAACAGAAGAGAAGAAGAAGCAGGAAGAAGTTTGTCCGAGGCTTCCAGTGGATATTTACAAGCCATTGAAGCGGAAAAAAGTGTTGGCGTTGAACGCATTTATCAAAAAGAGGAAGAAACAAAAAGATGTTTTTCTTGGATTGCCGATGAATTACCTAGATTTCAAAGATCTGATGAACAAGACTGTGTGGCTGTGGGACATTGTAGGTTTATTTTTGAATTATTTTCTGAACTTCACATCGTTGTAGGGAATATTCTAAATGTGTTCGGAACATCATTATTATGCTTGGAACAACTCAAGCATTTCTAGCTTCTCATAGATTTCTAGAACATCACACAGTCGTTCCGAACATGGAATGATGTTCGGAAAGACAGACCTTTCCTTCACTCACTTATGCTCAAATTTATTTTTATCTCTTATATGTTCTGCAGTATGTTGAAGCTGTAATGAAAATGATGCGGGAGAGGCATTTGAATTATCCCTATCATTACGATCAAAGTGACCTCATTTTGGATATGGCATTCTTGACAAACATGAAAAAACGCTACTACAAAATGGAAGTAGATGCGCAAGATAAAAAGGTACCGCTTGATTTGGCGTTGAAGACGTATCAGTTTGATGATGATTATCTGAAGTATGCACATGGAAAGCTACCCTACCCAGGGGGTAGGTGTTGGGCTGGTGCTAAGAGGATCTTCGTCGTCTTCAACATCAACGACAATCACTACGTGTTGGTGGTGTTTGACATGGTTGAAGCGAAGGTTTGGGTGTATGATTGCAATCATGGTTGCAATGATGATGAAAAGTTCTTGCCAATAATTGTCCCCATTCTCTACATGTTCTCGATCTATATCAGAAATACTAAGTTATTCAAAGACTTGGATCCGATGTGTAAGGAAGGAGACATGTGGTCGTTTGAGAGAGTGCCAAGATCACATTGTCCACAAAATCTAACAGGGCAATCCTGTGGAGTGTTCGCGTTAATGTACATTGAGCATCTCGTTACAAATACCCCCATGGACAAAATTTGTGACAATGTGGCTGATCAGTAGAGGCGACGTTTAGCCGTTTGTATTTTTGACGGCAAAATAAAGCCTTGATTTGGGTAATATGTAATATTTGGATAATCTTTTAACTTTTTTCTGGTTATGTAATTAGGTATGGATGACTTTTATTTTCTTAGCCAAGTAATAGCTTTTGATGTGCTTAAAAGGATAGGTTTTTTAGTCGCAAGTAACAGTTGTCCAGCATTCAACAGAAAATGACATAGAAAATATTGACGATTATTACATAAGTTCCAGAACGACTTGAATTTGTTCCTGAAAAGCAAAGTGATGTTCCAAACATCTGCAACATTTAATTAAGTTTACCCTGGAACAATAATACTTCGTTCTGGAACGATAAGTCGTTCTTTAGAAAGTGCAAAATACATATTATATCGAGACACAAACGGCACAATAATATAATAAATATATAAAATTATAACTAAAATAGTCATAAGCAATCGAACTTAGGGTGGTGGTGCTTCAGGTGGTGTTCCTGGTGGTTTGGAGTACGGAACATAATCAATTCCCTTTTCAGCAAGCAGCCCTTTAAGCATTCTCTTCATCCTTCTTATGTCCCTTCTATAATTATGGAAGAATTCTTCGAATTTGAATTTCCATTCCCACACTTCATACCTTAGTTGGTCCAAGCCATCGTTCGAATTTCCAGAATCTGAATGTGAACTCGAGGAAGGAAGTCTAGACCATCTTGAACTCGATTCTCCTCTTATCGGTGCTCCCCTTGTTATTGGACGACGAGGCATTTTGAAATGTAAGGAATCAATGTGTGACTGTTGGGTATTTATAAGAGTAAAGTGGCAATCTACGAGTCTGTTGGGAATGGTTTTATGGAAAGTGACTTTTAACGAAACTCGTAACCGTTATGTACTACTCAAACGAGTGCAACTGATAATTGTAACTGTTGTGCCTTTTAGATTTTAACATGAAGTTCAGAACATGCTGAATGTCGTTCGGTATACTGTGCTTATTTTAATTATAGATGGATTAGTTTTTTTAGAAAATGAACCGAGCATATCAATTGTTCATCATTTGTTCAGAACAAGAAATATATGTTTTGCGCGCACCGATGATGTTCCAAACGAGATACTCTCATTGTATAAAGGTTGTTGATGTTCCAGAACGACAGCACAACTTTCTGAACGGAGAAACGATGTTCTGAACTAGGCAAACATATTTTCCATTGATCATCATTGTAGAGCTTTACAAAAAGAATGCTAGTTATATTAGCATTCAAATGGAGAAACTGCACATCACTGTCAGTGCTTTACAAAAGGAATGCTACTTATACTAGCATTCTAACAAAAGATACTAGATTATAAACATTCAAAAAGAAATATATAATAACATTAATAGGAACATCCAAATCTAGCGTGAAGGAGAGGAGTAGAGGTCAAGGTAATGCATCGCCTTATCAGCAAGCAGCCCTTTGAGCATTCTTTTGATCCTTCGCATTTCCTTCGTCATGTTTTTGACGTCCTTTTTGTAGCCATGTAGGAAGCCCTCAAACTGAAACTTCCAACCCCACACTTCTGCCCTTAGTTGTTCCAATATACCAATAGCCCTTTCAGTTTGTGGTTCGTCTGCAAATGATAATGCAACAACTGTGTTTTTCCTAGAGGTGGAGGCTCCTCTAGCCGTGGAGACTCCTCTAGCCGTGGAGGCTCCTCTGGCCGTGGAGCCACCTCTTGTTCGTGGTTGACGTGCCATTTTTGATGATGAATGATTTGAAGTGTAAGTTGATTAATGTGGATTGAAATGGTTTGAATTGTAAGTTGATGAATGTGGATTGAAATGCTTTGAATCGTTGGGTATTTATAGAAGTAAAGAGAGGCAACCAAAATATTTGTAGCCGTTTGGTGTATTGGTATTTGAGCGGGTTGTATTGTAGCCGTTTGTGTATTTCAAATTTTTAACGGGTTCCGAACGTCAGCCTATATAAGTGTAATTTGTGTAACATATCCATGAAAGGATGTTCCGAACATCATTTCGACCTACCTGCTACCTACCTGCAACCTAGTCTAGATGATAGGTGTATTGGTATTTGGAAATTGTATTGTAGCCGTTTTTAAATTTCAATTATTGAATATATTGTTCGGAACGTCACTGTACATAAGTATAATTCGCGTAACCTATCCTTTACACGATGTTCCGAACATCTTTTCGATCTAGCCCAAAGTCGTGATAAATTATTACATTGGGCGTGTGAACAATAATTATTTACCAACGGTAATAAAAATACACCACCCAACACATTATATATCCGTTCATTATTTATAAAACAAGTTTACATAATTACATTAAACCTCCAGATTAAAATGTCTAGTAGATCCGTTAATAGTGGCAGTGTAGTACCATTTTGTCGATGTGGAGATTATGCGAAGTTAACAACATCGTGGACTCAACTAAACCCAGGAAGGAGGTTTTACGGATGCAAATATGGTCAGGTTAGGTGATGGGTTTATTTTTTTTTCTTGTATTTATTTTTTTGTTGTATTTATTTTCTTTTTTTATGTAGGCAAATGGCTGCAACTACTTTAGATGGCATGATGAAGAGATGTCAGATCAAGCGAAAAGAGTAATATGGGGTCTACTTAAGAAGTTGAAAGCTGTTGAAGAAGAGAGAAAAGAGGCGTGGTTATGGCGGAAAAAATTGGGTGTTGGGGTACTGCTAGTTGGGGTGCTAATTGTTCTCATATTCTGTACTTGGATCAAGGGTTGGTTCATAGTTTAGGTTCTATTTATTTCCAATTGTTATGTTTTGTGTACTAATGATCAAGAAATTTCATTTGAAATTGTTATTTTGTCCTGTAAATTACCATTGTACCCTACGTCGTTCCGCACGACTCACTTCTTGTTTCAACCATATCGCTATCTGTTCTGAGCATTTTCAAAAACAATACGATGAAGATAGCAACATCAGAAAATGGCGCTCCGAACATAATGTTCATGTGACAAACATCAACAGCATGTTCGAAACAACAAAGATAGATGGATAATCATTTGTCACTCTAACAAGTATACTTGGTAATTTAGAGTGATAATGATCATCGCCCTTTAATTATAATGTGACAATGATCATCACTTGTAATTTTTACAAGTGTAATTGGCCATTTGTAGTAACAATGATCATCAGTTCTAAGTCTAACTACTCTAAGCGTTCTTTGTGATGGAAGTTTATGAATTTATCACTCTTAAAATTATAATTGGTCACTAACTTATAGTGCTATAATGATCATCATTTGTCACTCTAACTATGGAAAGTTTGATGAAGATAGAAACAATAGAACATTACGCGCGGAACATCACATATAATGTGACTAACATCTATTGGATGTTCGAAACAAGAATATATGTATGGATCATCATTTCTTCCTATAACAATTATAATTGGTCATTTATAGTGATAGTGATCATCATTTGTCGCTCTTACAAGTATAGTGGGTCATGTCTTATCATATTGATCATTATTTGTCACTCTTACAAGTAAAGGGGGTCATTTGTAAGTATAATGATCATCATTTATCACTCTTACAAGTATAGTGGGTCATTTGTAGGTATAGTGATCATCATTTATCAGTCTAACAAGTATAGTGGGTCACTTCTAGTTACAATGATCATCATTTCTCACTCTAACATGTATAGTTGGTCATTTATAGTTGATAGTGATCATCATTTGTCACTCTTACAAGTATAGTGGGTCATTTGTAGGTATAATGATCATCATTTAACACTCTAACAAGTATAGTGGGTCATTTGTAGGTATAGTGATCATCATTTGTCACTCTTACAAGTATAGTTGGTCATTTCTAGTGATAGTGATCATCATTTGTCACTCTTACAAGTATAGGGGGTCATTTGTAGGTATAATGATCATCATTTGTCACTCTAACAAGTATAGTGGGTCATTTGTAGGTATAGTGATCATCATTTGTCACTCTTACAAGTATAGTGGGTCATTTCTTTACATGGTGATCATCATTTGTCACTCTAACAAGTCTAGTTGGCCATTTCTACTCATAATGATCATCATTTGTCACACAGACTACTCTAAGTGGTCTTTCTGATGAAATTTGATGAATTTATCACTCTTACAAGTATAATTGGTCACTTATAGTCAAAGAATCATCATATTTTGTCGCGCTAACTACTCTAATTGTGAAAAAGTATGATGAAGATAGAAAAAATGGAACATGGCGCTCGGAACGACACACTAATGTGACAAACTTCTAGTTGATGTTCGAAACTAGATACATGTATGGATAAACATTTGTCACTCTAACAAGTATAGTGGGTCATTTATAGTGATAGTGACCATCATTTGTCACTCTTACAAGTATAGTGGGTCATTTCTTTACATGGTGATCATCATTTGTCACTCTAACAAGTCTAGTTGGCCATTTCTACTCATAATGATCATCATTTGTCACACAAACTACTCTAAGTGATCTTTCTGATGAAATTTGATGAATTTATCACTCTTACAAGTATAATTGGTCACTTATAGTCACATAATCATCATATTTTGTCGCGCTAACTACTCTAATTGTGAAAAAGTATGATGAAGATAGAAAAAATTGAACATGGCGCTCGGAACGACACACTAATGTGACAAACTTCTAGTTGATGTTCGAAACTAGATACATGTATGGATAAACATTTGTCACTCTAACAAGTATAGTGGGTCATTTATAGTGATAGTGACCATCATTTGTCACTCTTACAAGTATAGTGGGTCATTTATTTATATGGTGATCATCATTTGTCACTCTAACAAGTCTAGTTGGCCATTTCTACTCATAATGATCATCATTTGTCACACAAACTACTCTAAGTGATCTTTCTGATGAAATTTGATGAATTTATCACTCTTACAAGTATAATTGGTCACTTATAGTCACATAATCATCATATTTTGTCGCGCTAACTACTCTAATTGTGAAAAAGTATGATGAAGATATAAAAAATTGAACATGGCGCTCGGAACGACACACTAATGTGACAAACTTCTAGTTGATGTTCGAAACTAGATACATGTATATGGATCATCATACCATGAAGATAGCAACATTAAAAATTGTGCGATCCGAACGGCCGTTTAATGCGACGAACATCAATAGGTTGTTCTAAAACAACCTTACGATATTTACAAGTGTGCATGTGTTTTGACGTGACTGTTGCAGCAACCAACTTGTATTTTAGCCGTTTGGTGTATTGGTATTTGGGCATCCCAACTGTTCATTGTAGCCGTTTGTGACTTTTAAATTTTGAATGGCTTGTTCGGAACGTCACGTATAAAAGTATAATATAATATTCTTGACAAGATGTTCCGAACATCTTCTCGAAGGTAGCACTTGGTAAATGCTACGACTATGAATTGTGAAATAAAGAACTCACATGCCTTGACATCGTTCGGAACATCAAATGTAATATCCTAAACAACACTGGATGTGTTGCGAAAAATAAGCAAATATGTGCACAACATAATTGCAAAAGATGCAGTAAAGCAAATATGTGCACAACATAAATTAAGAAACTAGTAAAACAAATATGTACACAATATAAATTATACAAGTAGGACGAAAAGTCCATTATGCAATTCAAATAGAAATCCAAATAATCGAAATTATAACGAGGACGATGCTTCGTCCAATTCACAAACTCAATTTGTAGGCTGGCTTGTAGCCTCAGTTCCACTACGAACAACGTGGCATGTAGCTTTCTTGTGACCATATCTCTTGCAGTTGCCACATTTATTTCTCCTCTTTGGAAGACGTTCCCTAATAGATCGAATCCGGTTAACCCTTCTCCTTCCACGGTTGTTCGGCTTTGGGGGCGGAGGTACTGGATAAAGTATCTCTTCAGCAGGGACGACCCATGATTCTTCAGGAGGCACTGCATTGACAGGCTCTGCATAGGCAAGGATGTATGCTTGTGTTGTGTAATATTCAGAAGTGTATTCATACACTCTACTTCCATATTCATCGCCATGCAACCCCCTAATTGCTGCAATAGCATGTACACAAGGTAACTAATCAAGATCAAACTCCCTACATGTACATGTCCTCTCATATAGATCAACTTCTACCTCATACCCTGGACTAATGATTTCGAAACCATAAGTTCCCTTCCTGTTGACAATTAGCTTGTCTCCCACTTCTTTATTCTTCCTTATTTTATTTAACCCTTGGGACGCATAAATTTGGGTGGTTGATTAACTTCATAGCCCTAGTGTGGAATTTTTCCACAAAATTCCTACCTATATCCTTCAAGAGTGCAGCAATGGGTATTCTCTTTGCTCCTTCAGCATGGAGTTAATGGACTCAGCTATGTTTGATGTCATAACTTGAAACCTATTAAAAAGAATATATATTTAATAATCAAAAGATGTTCCTAACGTAAAGCACAAGTGCAGATATAGGAATAAGAAGTGCGGAACATTCATGATGTTCCAACATGAAGCATACGTTCAGAACGACAATAAGAGGTTCGGAATATTTATAGAAAATAAAATTTCCTCATAATGTTCTGGCACATATATGTTATGTTCGGATTGCGTAGTGTGACGTTTGGAACATATTGAAAGCAGACAGTAATATCAGACCTTGTTATTATACTTTACCTGTTTCCTGGGAAATATAATCTGCTCCATCTATGATAGCCAACAACATTTTTAAGATAATCCGCTACCCTCCAATCAATAGTCCTGATCTTATTCATAGCATCAGTGAACTCCTCTACCCTGTATGCCTTTGCTGCAGTGTAGTATTTATGAAGACTGATTCCAAACTGAAACTTTGTTCGGATGCTTTCACCTAGGTGCCACATGCAAACTCCATAGTGTGCAGAAGGAAACACTTGGGCGACCATTTTCGAGATGCTCGGATGTCTATCCGAAACAATGCACAACTCTTCACTATCTGAAATTATACAGCGTAATTGTTCGAAAAAATACTCATATGAGGCGTCACAGTCTTTGTCTACAACACAAAAAGCAACAGGGAATACGTGATCATTGCATCCTGAGCAACAGCAGACAACAACACCCCTCCATACTCGCCAGACAAATGTGTACCGTCAATGGCTAGGACTTTTCTCACGTAAGTAAATCCCCTGATCCACGCTCCATAAGAGAGAAAAAAATACAAGAACTTCCCTGTGCTAGAAAGCCTCAAATCTGTCTTGGTTCCTGGATTCTTACTCCTAACCATATAAGCACAAGCATCAAGAATTTCAATATCTTTCTCATGTGTTCCCCGTGTCAAAGCTTTTGCAAATTGACAGCCCCTAAGACACTTCCAGTAGCTAAACTTACAACCAAAATCGTTGTTAAGGGACTCCCTGATAGTTTTTTTGGTTGGACCTTTTCCCATTAAATATTTACCTTTCATGAACTCACCAATTATCTGGGCAGAGGCGTGTGAATTATGACTGGAATGATGTTGGACACCGCATGTGTGCAAGTTATTGTTAACGCTAATGTAGAACCTATCATTACTTTTATACCTCATTGCCCTTAACCACCATTTGCATTTCACATCTAAACATCTATCATTAAAAATCTTTGCAGTATTATTCAATGCTTTGTAATTAAAACGATGTTTAACTGCTGCAATCTTTAATTTGGTGACCAGTTCTTTCTTATTGGCGAAAGTCATACCTTTTTCAAAACCTGTGTCATCGACGAAGTGAAATATCGGCTCGCTGCTTTGTGTTGGAAACACGGAGGTATAAATGGCAGGATCTTCCTCTACATATTTTTCTTCTGCTTCTTCTTCTTTTTCTTCGTCTACATCTACACCTCCTCTGTCTTCTTCTACCCCTCCTCCTTTGTCTTCTTCTACTTCTTCATGTAAGTCATCCAATCGCTGACTAAAATCATGCCCTCCACTATTTGGCATTTCTTGGTCATTAGAACCAACACATTCCTCCGTCGTACAAACCACAATTACCCTTAGAGTGAGCCTAGCACCATTACGATCAACGTCAACCATATAAAGGCGTACATCATCATCATTTCTTATTGTAACGGGAGTAGTTTTTTTGATTTGCAGCAACACTCAGCATGTAAGTAATGCAAATGTCCCTCGGATTGTGTTTTATCCCCCAACTTCCGATGATTTTGTTAAGTAGAACATCACACGTAACATCTCTAGGCACAAGATGGGTCTTGGCTCTTTAACCTTCGGAACCCAAGCAAAACATTTAGAACGCTCCACCCATTCACCT
Source organism: Petunia x hybrida (assembly GCA_037355625.1). NCBI lineage: Eukaryota > Viridiplantae > Streptophyta > Magnoliopsida > Solanales > Solanaceae > Petunia > Petunia x hybrida. Next base: position 1,250,447 of record JBBBVM010001054.1, on the reverse strand, counting down.
TGATAATTAACTCCTAATATAACCTCACCCATCGATGGTCACCTGCAATAAATTGGAATGACCAGCTATTAGTATTACTAATATTTATATAGTATGTTCCAAACCTCACTTGCTCGTTTGGAACATCTCTGGTGATGTTCTGAACATCACGTTACAGTTTTTCATTGCTTAATGCAAGATGTTCCAAACCTCAATGTTGCTCGTTTGGAACATCGGATTAGACGTTCTGAACATCACCTTACACTTTTCGTTGCTTAATGCAAGATGTTCCAAACTGCTAACAGAACGCTCAAACATCTACCAGGATGTTCCGAACATTATCTGTGAAAATTCCAATAAATACATACGCCGTGTAAAATGCTAGCGATATGTTTGGAATTACAATTACGACCATACGAACGTCTAAATGATGTTTGGAATTTCAGGCAGATTGTTCGGAGGAACTGAATCAGTAACAACCTCGAATCAACAAAAACAGCTCAAATATGTTCTAAAGCTAGTACACTTACCGGAGATGACTGGATTGATATGATTAAAATTAGAGGAACAAGATTTCCCCTTTAATGGATAAGAACCGACCAGATTTAACAAAATGCCGTATAATCCAAATGTGGGTGGTCTCAGCTTGAATTGCCTAAAACTGGAAAGGATATTTAGTAAATAAGCTCAGCAGCTATGGTGGAATGGGTATTATTTCGATCTAGGAAAAGAAGCTCAGCAGCTATGGTGGAACTTTTGGTGGGAATGGGATGGGGAAAAAATGGAGGAAAAATGGGGGGGGGGGGAGGAGGGAGGGGAGAGAAGAGAGGGAAGCAGCTAGGTCAATGGCCAAATTTGGCAAAAAACAAGCTTTTATACATGGACTATTGTGTAACTTACAAAATATTGGGGTGGGAATGTTAGATAATTAATACCACTAATTAAATGAGGACCCTAGATTTCATGTTTAAAACTTGAGCCTTTTAGCACTCAAAAAAGACTTGGGGAGTCCTGCCAAGCCAAAGCCCCATAAACACTCCCCTGTACAACGAACAGATCAGGGAAGAGGAGCCAAAGTTTCTACTCTTAACTTTCTTGTGTATTTCTTCAGTTAGCAAATGTCTTCCCTGATGTATATAACTACAAAAAAAATGTATATAACTTCATGCTTAATTCTCTTCTTGTATTGAAGTGTGAAGTTTAATTTAACTTAAATTCTGTAGTATGTTAAATGGTTATGCTTTAACTATTTGTACAAAGTGGATGCGTTCTAAATGGTTATGCTTTAACTATTTGTACAAAGTGGATGCATTCTAAATGACGTTCTGCAAAGGAGCTACCTCAAATTTCGACGTCAGTAACGAGAACAATTTTTATTTTACAAATATGAATAATTTTGAAATACAAATACTCACTAGAATAGCACATGTTTTAAAATGGCAAATTTGCTCATTAATGTGGCGCGATCAATTACCGACTTCGGTCAGAACTCAAAAGTGTCTTAAGATTGACCCTATTTCGCCATGCAGTAAGTTGGACTCTCCTGAAATGTGTAGGAGCCATTTATTTTTATTAAGATTAAAATGTATGAATCTGAATAAATATCTTAATATTAAAATATTGTATCTTGATCTGAACAACAAATTATTAAGATTGTTTGTTTTATCATCTGAATGTGTATGAATTATATGTAATTAAATATTAACAATATACAATTCAAATAAAATATTCATTAAAAATTCAATCAAAAAAATATTCCTAGAAAATTCTAATTTAAAAATAGGAAAATTTTAATTTAATGACAAAAATTCAAACATATAATATATACAAAATCATCATCTCAAATTAAAGTTAAACCCAATTCTCTATCTTCACACACCAAAATTTTAATGTTGTTCTGCCAATGATATCGAAAGAGGTGATTAATCCTTGTTATTAAGTGATTTGGCCAAATTTGGATAAACCACAATTATCAATATCTTCTGTTCAAACCTCAAAAAATAACCTCGAAAGGCTAAATTTAGGAATATCAACTAAATGGACTAATTCTTTTTGAGTTTTTGGAGTTGCCACCCAATTTAAGGAAAACAGGGAACCTAATTAATCAAATGCGTGCAAAACTCAATTTTTTGGAAAAAGGCAGTCTTTCAGAGATTCTAAGTAAGAGGTTTTTCTAATTTCGTAAGATGGTTTTTAAGGCACTTTCTAAATTCCGTAAATTACAGTTAATCCGACAGGTTTCCAAATTAATTTGCAAGTGCTATTTATGCACTTTTCTAAAAATAATTAACTGAACCATTAATTAATCCAACTAATTAAATTTAGTAAGTTTCAAACGATTTATAATTTATTTGAAAGCTTTAGCTGTTTTTTTTCAAAAAGTAAAATAAAATAAAATAAAAGTGCATTTTTTTTAAAAGGAACGATTTGATCGTCCTAATTTCTTTGCCAACTCGCATGTGGTAGCGCATAAATGACACTTGCTTAATTTCAACTTTAAAACACGAGTATCTCACCATAAGGTGGAACTTATGTTTCAAGTCGCTTTTTGCAAAGTCATTTCGGGACATTTAGAAGTTAATTAAAACTTCATTATAAGTTTTGACTTTTTAAAAGAAACTTCTTCGTATCAATAAGATAGAAGCCTTTTCTTATAGTCATTTATTAATCGTGGTTTCGAAAATTTATTAAATTTTGCACGCATTGCTTAAATGGCCTGATTTGTAATAAATTAAATAACAACTCTAGCAATAAAGGTAATGAACATAAAGTAAAAAAATATACGGTAATAAAAATTTATTCATAAATAGATAAATTATTCTACAAGTAGTTTATATAAATATCCCAAGGGGCAAATGGGATAATAAGAGATAAAAGATAGAACCTGGAAGCGGCTAAAAGCTGAAGACATGAAATAAGTTGACTGCTATGCACTGTCTCATTCTCGGCTAAACTTGCAAAGATTTGGAGCAACTGACTTGGAACCAGGACTGGTGAACCAAATAAGATGCAAAGCAAACCCATTTGAACTTGAAAACTCGTAGTTTCAAAATGAAACTCGTCCCCAACATTTCATGCAAAGAAAGAAGAAGACAAGGATTAGCGCCAAGCTAGAGGAGCAAAGGGAACATAACGGATTACTATTCACATAAGCAAAAATATTGAGTATTCTGGAAACAAGGATAACAGATGAGTAAGCACATATTTTGAGAAGGCCACACACATTTCATATCCTTACAACATATCCTGGAAGATGGAAACAATAACTTCTCACACAAACTTAGACAAACTAAAACTTAGGCTTTCAAAGAGAACACCTTTAGGCAGCCTTAAACACAAATGCACATAGAGAACCAAAACCACTAAAATCCCTACAAACAACTTAAACCAGCCAGGAACTAACATGCTACTACATTTAAACTTCAATTTTTCAAGAACAACTCAACACTCTCACAGGAACCAACTATCAGCCACATAAAACAACCTACAGCACCTACCCTTTCAACTCACAGCATACCAGAAACAACTGAAACAGGCCCCTGCTACTAATCACAGCCTACTAGACCTGCTTACAGCTCCCTGAACCATCCTGCACACCAACTACAAACTCCAGGCTTCCAAGAACACTTCTAACAACCTGCAGCACCCACTACATGATCCTTCACTGCCTAAACAACAAACTGAAGCTCCTAATACCTGGACTGAAACAATTGCAGCAACCAGAACCCCTTCCGAACACCAGCAAACACCTAAACAAACTCGACACTACTGCTACTTCCTGCTAAAACATCCCAGACCACCTGATCATCAAACAAACAACCTAGCACCTCCTTTACACTAACACACATACACACTAAATTCAGGCACACACATATTACCAGCCTTCTCTAACTGCTTGCAACAATCCATAGCTCTAACTCACACTCCTACAACCGCCTGAACATCATAGCATGCACATACCTGCACACGCACACCCTAAAACACCTACACTTCCCTCAGATCCTGCAACACCTTAGGCTCTCTTTCCAAACCCCCTAAGAACCTGCACAGACAGCCCTCACACCTATAACATATAAACATACCAAAGCTGACCCCCTCACCTCACCTGCAACATCATGGAACCAAAACAACCCCCTACACACTCTTACTGAACCTCTGCACATACAACCTCCCTAAAAAATAGCCCTGCACCTCAAAACAACAGGACAACACCTCTCACCCTCTTAAACCCCTGCTACACCTATCAAAACCATCACTCACAGCCCTAAAACTTTTCCCCAAGAGCCGCAACATCACATAAACTCCCTCAAATAACTAAAAGCCAACATAATACAAATCAAACACCTGAAACACCTTCTCTACCATAAACAACTCCAGGACCATACAAGACTTCCTACAACAACCAAAACAGACCTCCCAAACTCCCTTGATGACCACCAGATACTAGCAGAACCAAACAAACACTCAATACACCCCTATTACCATGTTACTAATGGCTTTGAAGCCTCAAAACAACCTATATTCATGCACAGACAAGGAAGAATACATTTTGTTCTTTGAAGAGCTGATTTTAGAGCCAAAACAAATTAAAGAGTTAAACTTTATGCTAAGCACTACTTTAAACAACTTTCATAAAGAAAACAAGAAACCTGAAATTTAACAATGTATAAACAAACCCAGCAAGGTTACATTTCATGATGTTGCAATAACAGATTCTAGAAATAAAATCAAATAAAAATGATAAAAGGTTGAAGAGTTTACCTTTCTTAGGGCAATGAGCTAGGGCGCGGATTTGAAGACTACGACTCGAACGAGATCAGCAACACGACAACAAAGAAGCGACTTAAAAATGAAACGACAACACACGCCAACACTAGAAATCCTAGAAACAGTCGCACTATTTATGAAACTTCAAACTTAAAACCAGGAAGATAAAGCTCATGTGTGTTATGTGTTCTGCAATTTCTCCCTAAAATATGATCTCCCCTTTTCCCTATTTCTGTTGCTATATCTGCCTCTCTTTTCTATCCCTATTTGCCGCTGCCTTTTTCCTCTTTTTATTTCCTTATATGTGATCTCTTCTAGGGCTTTTTCAAGCATGTCAAAAGACTTAATCACCCTCCTAACGGCTCTAATGGATAAGGTTTTGGTACGAATTTGACAAGCTGGAGAGGGGGACCAGTGATTTTTGGCGTTTTTAGTTTTAAATTTTGGGGGGAAATCAATGGGAATCGCGGGTTGGGGTATGGGAAAGTAGGTTTTGGGGAATTTTACTGATTTAGGGATTTTTCCCCAAATTGTATTAGGGGTGTGTGTGTTGTATATATGCTTTGCATGGGAGGCCTGAAATAGGGGTAAACTGTGATTTTTACCTCTTTTAATCATAAATTAAGAAATGGAAAGGGGCTGCATGGGTAGGCAAGATTTTAGGCTGCGGAATGCGGTTTTGAGCTTCTTTTCATCCAAACCAATTGCTTATTTTTCTTAATTTTAAAATTGACTCAATTTCAATTTTTTTTATAACAAATAATTATTTTTAAAATAAATTGGGACAAAATTGGATGTCAACAGCTGCCCCTCTTTACCCAAAAGGATGAAAGAGTTTTCAGGGTAAAGAAATTGACGGGAAACCAATTTTGTCACGATAAAGCCAAGGACTTTGATTCCAGGGACCAAAGTGCGAGGCTTATGGACATGGCCGAACTCCAGTTTTCGAGTTGCCGACATATCTCAGGCTAAAAGAGAATCAGGCCATATGTAGTTCGACGACACTTAGATATGATGATTCACACGATTGACATGAAAGGACGCACGAATAGGAAAGAATTCAAACTGACGTCCTAATCCGAAACAAAAGATTAGGATAAGACTTGCTTGTTCGAGTGTGATTCTTCAGATCCTCGTTGACGAGTCTAGCTCATATCAACGATTGCCCCAGTTCACTGCTAAGAGAAAGTTCCACATTTTGCTCCATATGCTGCTGCGGCACTGCTAAAATTTTGTAATAATCTTGACAAACGGTAAACGAGCAACTGTTAATAAACTTTGATAATTTGGAATTAGAAATAAAATAAAATAGAGAGATAGCATAGAACTGTAAATGCGGTTTGTGATATCACCGATAAGTTCCTCCTTTGATCAACTGACAAGGCGCTCCACCCGTGGAACCTCTAAGCTGATTATTATTCTGAAACAGTAAAGTAAGACAATAAGTAAAGCGGGTACAAATTGCAGAATACAAGGCTATCGACTTAACGAGACATAATGCCTCAAGTTGACTTGTTCAGTTCTATAGTCTTTCCAAACATGCAAATATTGCAAGACAACCAACCCATGAGACACACCGAAAGTGGTGCCTCAAGTCGACTTCTCTACTACTACCATCTACTTCAAATATATCATGCCAATATTGCCAGACAACCAACTAGCGAGACACTCCGAAAGTGGTGTCTCAAGTCGACTTGTCAAAATCCTGATTCAAAGCAAGCTTCAGAATAACGCTTTTCTTGAAAATAGAATCATAAAGATAGAAACACCGCATGTTCGACAACAAACCATAATAAGCATAATGTTTTTAATCATGAAGAGGTAGTTTGCAACATAATCTTGGACTGTGCTCCAATCACTTGATAAAACAAATGAGACATCTGGTCCTGAAGCATCCAATGTCTCAATGCAACTTGAAAGAAACCTGCATATCCTATTTGTGGATGGAAGGACCCGATATATCCTATTTGTGAGTGGAAGAACCCGAGGTATCTTATTTGTGGGTGGAAGAACCCAAAGTATCCTATTTATGGGTTGAAGAACCCGAAGATATCCTATTTATGGGTGAAAGAACCCGATATATTCTATTTGTGGGTGGAAGGGCCGATATATCCTATTTATGGGTGGAAGGACTCGAAGTATTCATTTATAAGGCGAACGCCTAAATCGTTCATTTACAAGGCGAACGAGCCTAAAATACGTAAAGTAAAGCAAAACAGAAAACTCATTAGAGTAGGTACTTCTCAAAATTTAGCAATATCTGTAAATCACAAAAAATGGAATTTTAGTAAGTGTTCTCATAAAGCGAAATAAAAACGAAACAGATATGTTTAATAATTTGCAAGAATTATAGGAAATAGAAATGCCGCCTTTCGGCAATGACTCATGATCGAGTCTCTAGTTTTCTACGGTAGGTTGCTTAACAATAGTGCCTTCGATTGTTTACGATAGGCTTCATAATAAGGCCTCCAATTAAATACGGTAGGCTTCATGATAGCGATGTCTTCGTCTATCCACGATAGACTTCATAATAAGGCTTCCAATTGTTTATGGTAGGCTTCAATGATAATAACGACTTCGCCTGTTCACGATAGACTTCATAATAGGGCCTCCAATTGTCTATGGTAGGCTTCAATGATAAGGCCTTCGATTGTCTATATTAGGCTTCAATAATAATATCTTCGATTGTATACGATAGACTTGATAAAGAACCTCGCCTCCGATTGTCTATGGTAGACTTGGTAAATGTGATGTCTCCGATTGTTTACGGTAGGCTTCATAGAAAAAACGTCTTCGATTGTATATGATAGACTTCATAAAAGATGCCTTCGATTGTCTACGATAGGTTTTAATAATTTGGCCTTCGATTGTCTACGATAGGCTTCAATAATAATGTCTTCGATTGTATACGATAGACTTGATAAAGAACCACGCCTCCGATTGTCTACGGTAGACTTGGTAAATGTGATGTCTCCGATTGTTTACGGTAGACTTTATAGAAAAAATGTCTTTGATTGTATACGATAGACTTTATAAAGGATGCCTTCGATTGTCTACGATAGGCTTTAATAATGTGGCCTTCGATTGTCTACGATAGGCTTCAATAATAATGTCTTCAATTGTATATGATAGACTTGATAAAGAACCACGCCTCCGATTGTCTATGGTAGACTTGGTAAATGTGATGTCTCCGATTGTTTACGGTAGACTTCATAGAAAAAAATGTCTTCGATTGTATACAATAGACCTCATAAAGGATGCCTTCAATTGTCTACGATAGGCTTTAATAATGTGGCCTTCGATTGTTTACGATAGACTTCAATAATAATGTCTTCGATTGTATATGATAGACTTGATAATAAAGCCATCATAATAAAACCGTGGAGATAATGCAACTGATTGTATACAATAAATCCGATATAAAAGGCCATTGGAATAAGAACCACTAATTGTATATGATTGATCCAATATAAGAAAACCATTCGAATAATATAAGAAAACTATTGGAATAATACCACCGATTGTGTACGATGATTCCAATATTGAAAGCCATTGGAATAATACCACCGATTGTGTACGATAATTCCAATATAGAAAGCCATTGGAATAATTCTATCGATTGTATACGATAGATCCAAAGTAGAAAGCCCTTGAAATAATACCATCGGTTGTGTACGATGGATCCGATATAAAAGCCATTGGAACAAAACCACCAATTGTATATGATTGATCCAATATAAGAAAGCCATTGGAATAATACCATCGATTTGTGTACGATGATTCCAATATAAGAAGGCCATTAGAATAATTCCACCGATTGTGTACGGTAGATCCAAAATAGAAGGTCATTGAAATAATACCATCGATTGTGTACGGTGGATCTAATATAAAAAGTCATGGTCTTCAATAATAACATCCTTGATGGTTTGCGGTACCAATAATACTTCAATCAATAGTCTATGACAAGGTTTGAAAATAATTTTGCCAAAATAATATCACCGGTTATCTACGGTAAATAATGACAATAAAGTGACGTTTTCGGTTGTCACGAATAGACTTGATGTTGATACTTGTAAAATAAATGGTAGAATTGCCTGCAAAATAAATTTTCATTAAATTCATATAGACAGGAAAATGTCAAAGATAAAGGGGATATGAAGTGAGTTTATAAGTCGTCCGTCTTATATTTGGTGGAGCCATAAAGAGTTGAGTATTGTCCTTGAGCAAAACTGGAGTTAATGCTTAATTCCTGCAAAGTGTAAAGTAAAGTTTTCAATAAAGCAATAAAGTTTTGATTTTGCAAGGGCAGAAATAGAGAGAGAAATGAGATCGTTTTTGCGCATGCAATGAGTCAGATAACGCCTCCAATCTCGGTCAGTTATCTTGGCAACATTGTTCAATGTGTATGATAAATACTCTATGAGGAATTGATAGTTGCTAGTTTCCTCATCTTATTGCTTTGAAAATTCCTACACTCAAAGAAACATTGTTAGTTTTGGGAGGGAGGGGGGAACCTTTGATTTGCGCTGACTTGGTCTTGAAATTGTGGCTCCTACTGCTTCCTTGTCTTCCTCAGACTTGCATTTGTGATGCATGTTCAGAAACTTGGCTCATGAACTCAATAGCTAGATGTTTTGAAAAATAGAAGCAAGGTAAAATAATTTGATGCAATATAGCAAGTAAAGCAGGCATGCAAATAATTTGTGAAAACAAAGATGCATTTTTTAAAAATTTCTGCCTTGACTTAAACTTGTAACATATCTTAAAACAAACTGAACGTCCTTTGTCTTAGACTTTGCACCGTTCGCTTAGCCAATTCTCAAGATCTTGCCAATTCATTTTCTGATAATCAACGTTGCTTCTTGCAAAATTTTGCCCCAGTTATTATCTTTCGCATCTCCAATTCGTTTTGCAAAAATTGTCCCAGTTGTCGTTATTGGGGAAAAATAAAAATTTAAATGCTAAAGGGTCGAGCCCGATGGAGGAGCCTATGTATCCCTCCTTAGAAATCAGACCGTGCATAGTTCTGCATGCAAATTTCCCATGTTTAAAAATCCATTCTTTCCAACCATCTTCTTAAGGGATTCTCAAAGAAGAAAATTTCATTTATGCGAATAACACTACTCCAAGGCCATATACTAGCAAATGAAAGCTGCCCCAGTTGAAGTTCTACCAATAGTGCGATATCCAAGAACGCAGAAGGTAACTTTCAGTGCATCATTCTCAAATTGTTCAGTTGTTTCATTATAGTCACAAGAAAAGTTTTGGCAGGTTTACTAATTTTAATTTTGAAACAGAAACAAATATAATCGGAATAAATAAATAATATAATAAGAATGCGATGCATTTTATTTTAACTTTCATAAAATTTAAAAAAGTTGATTCTGATTAATATAAGCTTTAAAGTACAATGCAATTCAGGGCCTCAATCTGAATTAAAATTGAAAACAATGCTACTAAGTTCAATCGCCAAGTTCTTTTCAAACAACGCCACTAGCTTTTGGTACTGCATCGTTCACGAGCTAGAGCCTCTACCATCAATCAGATCTTGAATCTCTTGCATGGTGAATGGTCAACCACTTCACAAATCTAACTTTTGCTAGAGAAATAAACAAAATAAAAGAAACCTCAAAGGGTAACTATGTTAGTTTGCATGTCATTCATAAGATTGCACACAAGCAAAAAACACCTAGTATTTAACGCATTTTTAGAAAATAAATCAAGGCAAGCAATTAACATGTGACAATCACAAGTAGTTGAGCGTAAATAAATATGTGTCATACCCGTAAGATGCCTCTTTGTGCTAGAGGTAAGCCTAATCGCGCAAACAAGTGGTAACGAAAAATAGTCCATGCGAGCAATTCAGATTTAGAGTAAGCAATAAATAATAACAATAATTGATAGCAATCATCTCTCTGCCTTGACACTGCAATTTCGTTATCCCAACTATCTTCCCAAAGTAGGTGTTAACTCGAAATTATAACACAGCTCATGCTCTCCACAACATCTGCACAAAATTCTTAACCCAAATCCCTAAAACCTGAAACAATCCTCCATACCTTTTGCAAACATCCTCGCTCCTCCAAGCACAACTCCAAATTATTTTACAATATCCAGGAGTGAAATTTCCAACTGACTTCACAATACTAGACTGCAAATCATAAAAGGTTCCAATTGACCTTTTACAAATAAAACCACACTAGTCTTTCGCTTTGGACAAGCCTCTCAGCTTCCTAGGTTTTGCAAGGCTCACAGATCTTGCTCATAAGGGCTCCTCACTGGTCCTTGGCTTTAGTCAAGCCTCTCAGTTTCCTAGGTAGCCAAGACCTCACTGGTCTTCAAGGAGGGGCCCCACTGGTCATTCAAAGACAGAGGGGCTTCACTCTCCTAGTATGCGACAAACATACTTCAATTTTCATAAAGTTGTAGCTGGTCAGTCAACGTAAACCTGCACACACACAGGTCTTCATAAGAGAGACCCCATTGATCTTTTAAAGACACCAGGGGTTTCACCTCTTAGTATGCAACTTGCATACTCCATTATATCGCCCATTCAGCAAAATCCAACAACATTTATACCTGCATCCACCAAAATTACACCCTAAAAATACTATTACAACCTACATAAACACCTGAACCAGATCACATTTTGCAAGGACTTGAACCAAATCAACCAAATCTGCCTAACTTTCCCCAGACTACAATTCTGTCTTGTTCACAAAATTCCTCACTATGATCTTAAATTCTCTATGGACTACTATGACCACATAGATTCTGCTAAATTCTTCCATTTTCTAACCTAAAAGACAAAATAGAAGACAAAATTCTAAATCTGATTATGCTCAAAACATGGCTAGGACTGAGGATTCGTTATCACATAGCACATAATATGCATTGTCGTTGGGTTTCAAAATCCATTGACGTAAGGGCGGTTTCCTAACTATGGAGGCGGTACCAAGGACCGGGTCCAAACTAAGGTGTAAATACATGCATGCTCCTAAAAGCTCATTCTAAGAGTGGGTTAACGGTTGAGGCTAACAGGTGAGTGACAAGCAGCCTCGCAGTCGAATTACTCCCACGACAACCGCCGGTATACCAACTCTTCATAGGGTTCTTTAGTGGAAGAATGTGCGGGTGCGCGTGGGCGCACCTCGCGGATATTTGAGGGAGAATGCAAGACGTTCCCAGGAGTGGGGGAAATATGAACGGAATGTCAATCTATATATGTGCACAAATAAGGGTGTAGTGACATGCTGCTAGTTGCAAATAATTGGAAACCTTTATGGTCAAAACCTTTATTATTCCCCAGTGGAGTCGCCATGCTGTTGAACCCCCAAAAATTAACCCTGAAAGGCTAAATTTAGGAATATCAACTGAATGGACTAACTCTTTTAGAGTATTTTGGAGTTGCCACCCAATTTAAGAAAAATAGGGAACCTAATTAAGCAAATGCGTGCAAAACACAATTTTTTGGAAAAAGGCAGTCTTTCAGAGATTCTAAGTAAGAGGTTTTTCTAATTTTGAAAGAAGGTTTTTAAGACACTTTCGAAATTCCGTAAATAACGGTTAATCCGACAGGTTTCCAAATTAATTTGCAAGTGCTATTTATGCACTTTTCTAAAAATAATTAATTGAACCATTAATTAATCCAACTAATTAAATTTAGTAAGTTTCAAACGATTTATAATTTATTTGAAAGCTTTAGCTGTTTTTTTTCAAAAAGTAAAATAAAATAAAATAAAAGCGCATTTTCTTTTGAAAAGGAACGATTTGATCGTCCTAATTTCTTTGCCAACTCGTATGTTGTAGCGCATAAATGACACTTGCTTAATTTCAACTTTAAAACACGAGTATCTCACCATAAGGTGGAACTTATGTTTCAAGTCGCTTTTTGCAAAGTCGTTTCGGGACATTTAGAAGTTAATTGAAACTTCATTATAAGTTTTGACTTTTTAGAAGAAACTTCTTCGTATCAATAAGATATAAGCCTTTTCTTATAGTCATTTATTAATCGTGGTTTCGAAAATTTATGAAATTTTGCACGCATTGCTTAAATGGCCTGATTTGTAATAAATTAAATAACAACTCTAGCAATAAAGGTAATGAACATAAAGTAAAAAAATATACAGTAATAAAAATTTATTCATAAATAGATAAATTATTCTACAAGTAGTTTATATAAATATCCCAAGGGGAAAATGAGATAATAAGAGATAAAAGATAGAACCCGGGAGCGGCTAAAAGCTGAAGACATGAAATAAGTTGACTGCTATGCACTATCTCATTCTCGGCTAAACTTGCAAAGATTTGGAGCAGCTGACTTGGAACTAGGACTGGTGAACCGAATAAGATGCAAAGCAAACCCATTTGAACTTGGAAACTCGTAGTTCCAAAATGAAACTCGTCCCCAACATTTCATGCAAAGAAAGAAGAAGACAAGGATTAGCGCCAAGCTAGAGAAGCAAAGGGAACATAACGGATTACTATTCACATAAGCAAAAATATTGAGTATTCTGGAAACAAGGATAACAGATGAGTAAGCACATATTTTGAGAAGGCCACACACAATTCATATCCTTAAGACATATCCTGGAAAATGGAAACAATAACTTCTCACACAAACTTAGACAAACTAAAACTTGGCTTTCAAAGAGAACAGCTTTAGGCAGCCTTAAACACAAATGCACATAAAGAACCAGAACCATTAAAATCCCTACAAACAACCTAAACCTGCCAGGAACTAACAGGCTACTGCATTTAAACTTCCATTTTTCAAGAACAACTCAACACTCTCACAGGAACCAACTACCAACCACAAAAAACAACACACAACACCTACCCTTTCAACTCACAGCATACCAGAAATAACTGAAACAGGCCCCTGCTAATCATCACAGCCTACCAGACCTGCTTACAGCTCCCTGAACCATCCTGGACACCAACTACAAACTCCAGACTTCCAAAAACACCTCTAACAACCTGCAGCACCCACTACATGATCCTTCACTGCCTAAACAACAAACTGTAGCTCCTAATACCTGGACTGAAACAGCTGCAGCAACCAGAACCACTTCCGGACACCAGCAAACACCTAAACAAACTCGGCACTACTGTTACTCCCTGCTAAAACATCCCAGACCACCTGATCATCAAACAAACAACCTAGCACCTCCTTTACACTAACACACATACACACTAAATTCAGACACATACATATTACCAGCCTTCTCTAACTGCTTGCAACACTCCATAGCTCTAACTCACACTCCTACAACTACCTGAACATCATAGCATGCACATACCTGCACACGCATACCCTAAAACACCTGCACTTCCCTCAGATCCTGCAACACCTTAGGCTTTCTTTCCAAACCCCCTAACAACATGCATAGACGCCCCTCACACCTATAACATATAAACATACCAAAATTGACCCCTTCACCTCACCCGCAACATCACAGAACCAAAACAACCACCTACACACTCTTACTGAACCTTTGCACATACAACCTCCCTAAAAAATAGCCCTGCACCTCAAAACAACCGGACAACACCTCTCACCCTCTTAAACCCCTGCTACACCTATCAAAACCATCACTCACAGCCCTGAAACTTTTCCCCAAGAGCTGCAGCATCACATAAACTCCCTCAAATAACTAAAAGCCAACATAACACCAATCAAACACCTGAAACACCCTCTCAACCATAAACAACTTCAGGACCACAAAAGACTTCCTATAACAACCAAAACAGACCTCCCAAACTCCCCTAAGGACCACCAGATACTAGCAGAACCAAACAAACACTCAATACACCCCTATTACCATGTTACTAATGGCTTTGAAGCCTCAAAACAGCCTATATTCATGCACAGACAAGGAAGAATATATTTTTTTCTTTTGAAGAGCTGATTTTAGAGCCAAAATAAATTAAAGAGTTAAACTTTATGCTAAGCACTACTTTAAACAACTTTCATAAAGAAAACAAGAAACCTGAAATTTAACAATGTATAAACAAACCCAGCAAGGTTATATTTCATAATGCTTCAATAACAAATTCTAGAAATAAAATCAAATAAAAATGATAAAAGGTTGAAGAGTTTACCTTTCTTAGGGCAGTGAGCTTGGGCGCGGATTCGAAGACTACGACTCGAACGAGATCATCAACACGACAACAAAGAAGCGACTTAAAAATGAAGCGGCAACATACGCCAACATTAGAAATCCTAGAAACAATCGCACTATTTATGAAACTTCAAACTTAAAACTAGGAAGATAAAGCTCATGTGTGTTATGTGTTCTTTCATTTCTCCCTAAAATATGATCTCCCCATTTCTCTATTTCGGCTGCTATATCTGCCTCTTTTCTATCCCTATTTGCCGCTGCTCTTCTAGGGCTTTTTCTAGCATGCCAAAAGACTCAATCACCCTCCTAACGGCTCCAATGGATAAGGTTTTGGTACGAATTTGACAAGCTGGAGAGGGGGACCAACGATTTTTGGCATTTTTCGTTTTTTGGGGGGAAATCAATGGGAATCGCGGGTCAGGGAGAGGGGGAAACGGGTTTTGGAGAATTTTACTGATTTAGGGATTTTTCCCCAAATTGTATTAGGGGTGTGTGTGTTGTGTATATGCTTTGCATGGGAGGCCTGAAATAGGGGTAAACTGTGATTTTAGCCTCTTTTAATCATAAATTAAGAAATGGAAAGGGGCTGCACGGGTAGGCAAGATTTTAGGCTGTGAATTGCGGTTTTGGGCTTCTTTTCATCCAAACCAATTGCTTCTTTTTCTTAATTTTTTAAAATTGACTCAATTTCAATTCTTTTTATGACAAATAATTATTTTTAAAATAAATTGGGTGTCAACATCTTTCACCACTAATTTATTATTGCCTCTTAACTACAATTTTATTGTTCTCTTAACTTCATATTTAGTAGCAGTCGCAGATCTTCTCAACTCATAATTTAATAGAGTATTTTCTAAACCGGTAATATTTCCATTTCAAATCTATAAGTAAGACAAAATTCCACTTTTAGCGAAATTGGTAAGATTTTTTTAAAGCTTACGAGTTCAAGAGGACTAACTTGTAAAGTTTGAGAGAGAAGTTGTAAAGTTAGTTTTCTGAAAAGAAATTCTAAAAGAAAAAGAATATGACTTACATAAAAGAAGGCATGTACTTTTTTGACACTGAATGAAATACAGACTTGGTGATGGATCTTATTTGGACAGAGACAGTTAGAGTTATTAAGAGGTTTCAAAAATAAAAAAATAAATACACTTAATAGCTATAAATCTGAATCATCCAGATTAAGAGCCCCATCAAGTCCAAACAAACGAGGCCTTAGAGATAAATATCTAAGCTATTTGACTTAGAGCTAAGCATGGGCATCAATCGAGAGTCCGGGCTAAGCCTTACCGAGCTTATTATGCTATCGAGTCGAAGTCGAGCACGAGGTGAAGTCGAACCGAGCTTTTACCATACCTAGTCGAACCGAGCTCATAGAACTAAAGTTTGACCGAGGCCGAGCCGAATTTTTCTTTTTCGTGTCCCCATACTTAATAATATAAAAAATTATATTAAAATTTGTCTTTTGATCATAATAATTAAAAAAAAATATTTAGAGATGATGTTAAGAACATGATAATTGATTTTAATCTAGAATGAATAATTTAAAAATGGTATTTGTTCTAAATTGGGTGATTTACTACATATATAAGAATAATTTTAACTACTACTAAAAAAAGAATAATTAATTGTAAAAAAAAGTTGAATTATTAAATAAAAATATAATAAAAAAATATATTTATTGTTAAAACATAGATCATATAATAAAAATATTTTCACAAGATTTATACTAAAGTTAAGCCTTTTATTCCCAACTTAAAACTTTGATACATCACAGGAAATAAAATAATAAAAATTTCATAAGCTTTTAAGCTAGAGAAAGATTCATCATAATTGAAAACGAGCTTGACCGAGCTTTGATCGAATAACACCGCACTGAGCCAAACAGTAAATGAAATCGAACCAAGCCGAGCCTCTTTTCGAAATGAATCGAGCCGAGCCGATTCGCTCGGCTCAGCTCTATGCCTTAGGCCTACTTAGAGCTAGACGTTAGAACGGTAAATGGAAAGTTTTTCACCCTTAAAATAAAAGATTCTCGGTGGAATCACAACTAATACGAAAAATTTTCTCCGCAACGGTTAACTTCTTCTGATTTGGCATTAGTGGGTAAATATTCAAAGAAGCTCTTCTTGAATTATCACAATTTCTTGTTTCCCTCCTCCCTCCCTCTCCTTTCTCTCTCTATATTTCAGTTATAAAGACAACTGCCCACTTTCTCTCTCTCTATATGTATAAACATCAATACACACACAGAAAATTGTAGAGAGCTGCTGTTGGTGCCACACACCTTGTTCTTGCTAATAATTTGGTAAGAACTGAACTTCCCATGCATGTTCTTAAATTTCATTATATGTATGTAACCGTAGGAATTTATATTTGCATGCATGCTTTCTAATGGTCAATCTTGTTTATCCTTATGATGTTATATTCATATTTATGTGTATATAAATTCTAAATAACGACATAGATGAATTAATGGGAATGCATGTAACTTCTTGAAGATTGAATTCATTATGATTTTGGTCGATGTTCTATCGTTCTTGACCTTTTTCTTGTATCTTTAATGTAGTTCGGAAGTTCTTTTTTTTTCCTTTCTCTGTTTCTTTTCATTGTTAGAAAAACTGAAACGAAATAGAAGAAAGAACTTTGAGGCGAGAACAATTATTTCACTGTCCTTAAAGAATTATTGCATGTATATTCTTAGGGGATACAAACAATATTCTTCAGGATTCCTCAAAGCCAAATTATTACTGCAGAACTCAGAAGCCACTTTCAAGGTAGAAAATATATAGAGAGAAGAGGAGACTATTCAGAATAGGTGTCTTATTTCTGAACAGGTTTTTAACATTTAAAGTTAAATTTCAAATCTGAAATTTAAATAATGAAATTTAAATAATCCTGTTGCAAAAATTAAATACAAAATAAATAGTCCTTCTCTAAGGACCCGATCCGGCCCGCGCCCAAGCCCCATGTCCAAGTCCAAGTATTAAATATATAATATAATATAATATAATATAATATAATATAATATAATATAATACACATAGATACTTGGTGGACTTTATTTATTCAATTAGCTTGGTGAGACCTTTTGTCTTTATACCCTTTGCAAAGGTTACTTCCCACCCATGTGGGAAACTCCCTACAGGATAAACTACTCTTCAATCCCCCACTAGTTTGTATTGTCTCATAATATCACGCTTAGCAGAAAGTATATTTAAGTAGATTTGTAACTTTCTATTAGTGTAAACACTTTAAAGTTTGACGAAGTTGATGGTATCCTAAGATTTGAACCACAATTAATCGTGTCAAACCGAAAGCATCACACACGTGACATTATTAAAGTGGCTAAACAAACCATAACTTGCTTTAGCACTATGATGACCATGTGCTCTAATCCTGATTTCATGAATATTTACAAGACCAACCCTTTAGATCTTGTTTGAAGCTGCACCACTTCAATCTTCATATAGGTGAAATTAGACATTGTGTCCCTGTTACTCCAGACACTTGCTAATTTCATTAAGAATCATATCAGTCTCTCCTTGTAACAGTTTGCACCATGAAGTTTGTCTTTATACCCCTGTCACGATAGGCATTAAACAACTTCTTGCTCCTTCCGTAACTGTATGCAGTACATTGGAATGAGACTCTTCAAGGAGGCTCGTGCTTAAACAAAGAAAGTAACTTGTTATTACCCATTGAACTTTTATTGTTAGAGTGTATACTAACTCAAAGTTGGATTCCCATTACTTACGTTTAATTTAAGGGTTTTAGCCCCATTCCATCACGATGAGTTTCTACTGCATCTCTAGTCAATGCTTTTGTAAGTGGATCGGCCATATTATTGCTCGATCTCACGTACACTATAGCTATGGTTCCATTTTTTATCAAATCTCGTATGTAACGATGTCTTATGCTTACATGTCTATTTTTCCCATTATATATTTTATTGTAAGTTAAGATCATCGTATTCTCACTGTCACAAAATACGGACAGCCATCGGTTGTGGCCATAACTTTATGTCTAATAACAAATTCCTCACCCATTCCGCTTCATGTGCAGCATCAGCTAAAGCAAAAAATTCAGCTTCCATAGTAGAATGAGAAAGACAAGTTTGCTTCTTGGATGCCCAACTAATGGCGCCACCCGCTATACAAAAAATCCATCCTGTAGTGGATTTCTTATCATTAACACTGGTAATCCAACTTGCATCAGAATAACCTTCTAATACTGTAGGAAAACCGCTATAGCAAATGCCTAAGTGCTTTGTTCGTTTTAAATATCCAAGTACTTTAGCTATTGCTTTCCAATGCTCGTTACTTGGATTACTTGTAAACCTTGAAAGTTTACAAACAGCGAACGCTATATTAGGCCTAGTACAATGCATAGCATACATCATACTGCCTATCGCACTTGCATATTCTAGTTGTGCTACAGCTCTTCCAGTGTTTTTAGACAACTTGATACTAAAGTCACAAGGAGAATTGAACTTCTTTATGTCTAAATGACTGAACTTGTCAAGGATTTTGTCTATATAATGTGATTGTGATAAAGTCACTTTCTTGATATCTCTTTTGACTTTTATTCCCAAGATTGTATCGACTTCATTCAGATCTTTCATTTTAAAGACAGAAGTTAGATACTTCTTAGTCTCAGAAACTCCAAGCATGTTCGTACCAATGATCAACATGTCATCTACATACAGACAAATAATAACTCCATAATCTTTTGTGAATTTATAGTAGATACATTTGTCTGCTTCATTGTGTACGAATCCATTCGATAGTATTGCACTATCAAACTTTTCATGCCATTGTTTTGGTGCTTGTTTCAAGCCATAGAGCGACTTTATCAATTTACACACTTTATTTTCATTCCCAGGAAGTACAAATCCTTCTGGTGTCGCATATAAATTTCTTCACTTAGGTTCCTGTTTAAAAAAGCAGTCTTAACATCCATTTAGAGTACATACAAATTATATATAGATGCTAATGATAAAAGTACTCTAATGGATGTTATCCTTGCTACAAGAGCATAGGTATCAAAGTAATCTATGCCTACTTTTTGGGTGAAACCTTTTGCTTGCCTTGAAGGTTTGAACCGAACCGTCTGTATTGTACTTTCTTCTGAAGACCCATTTACAACCTATGGGTTTTGATCCAGGAGGAAGATCAACTAAAACCCAAGTGTTGTTAGACATAATTGAGTCCATTTCATCATTAATGGCCTCCTTCCAAAAGGCAGCATCTCTTGAAGACATAGCCTCTTGGTAAGTCTTTGGGTCATCTTCAACATTAAATAAAATAGGTATTTTATTACAAACAGTTGTTCTACTTCCTTCTACAAGAAAAACTATTGCTTGTGAAGAAATATAATCAGAACCAAGATTCTTTTCTTTTATAACTGTTTGACTTCTTCTAGGTTCTAACACAATATTTTCACTTTTCCTTCTGTTTGTAACAACTTCAGAATGTGACATCTCATTTACGTCAACCCCATTCAATGACCCATCAATAGAATCTTTTATAAATTTATTTTCAATAAAATCAACATGAACAGATTCTATGATGATGCTGGACTTTAGATCTAAGAGCCTATAAGCTTTTGAATTTTGTGTATATCCCACAAAAATACTTTTGATTCCTCTAGGCCCCAACTTAGTTCATTGATGGTCAGGAATTTTATAGAACGCTATACACCCCCACACTTTAAGATAACCAAGATTTGGTTTTCTATTCTTCTAAAGTTCATATGGAGAAACGTTTATGCTTTTAGAAGGCACCTTATTTGACATATGACATGTTGTTAGAAATGCCTCACCCCATAAATTATGAGGTAAGTGTGCATTCAAAATTATAGCATTAACCATGTCAACTAGAGTCCTATTTTTCCTTTCTTCCAACCCATTTTGTTGTGGTGTGTAAGGGGCACTAGTTTGATGTATAATACCATGCTCTTCACAAAAATTATTAAATTCAGTAGGAAAATATTCACCACCTCTATCACTACGAAGGATCTTAATTTTTCTAACCTTTTGATTTTCCACAACAGTCTTATACTCTTTAAATTTCTGAAAAGCTTCATCTTTTGTTCTAAGTAAGTATACATATGTGAATCTAGAAAAATCATCAATAAAGGTAATAAAATATCTTTTACCTCCTCTAGTTAATTCTCCATTTAATTCACATATATCTGAATGTACTAAATCCAATAATTCAGTAACTCTATCTACTTTCTTAAAAGGCTTCTTGGTCATTTTTGCTTGTATACAGATCTCACATTTTTCAACGTTTTTACCATTGCAAGCAATATAACCATTTTTAGACATATAATTTAAAGAACCAAAATTTATATGTCCTAATCTAGCATGCCACAAAAGAGAATCAGACGCAACAGTATAAATAGAAGCATTCTTTATTGCATCAATACTTAGTTTAAACATGCCATCACAATGATATCCTTTGCCTACAAACATACCACTCTTAGACACTATTACATGATCAGATTCTATTACAATCTTGAAACCTTTCCTAGAAAGCAAACTAGCAGACATCAAATTCTTTTTCATTTCAGGAACATGATACACATTCAGTAGCGTCAGCTTCTTTCCCAAAGTGAAATTGACTTCAATAGTTCCTTTTCCCAAACCTTCTGCAGTGACATGATTTCGAATCTTGTGCCCTTTCTTCCCACAATGATGACAATTAAAATTCTTTCTCTTTTTATTGAGAGATTTGTTGGAAACTTTCAGATTTTTGTTTCCATTGCCAGAATTATTCTGGCTTACAAAATTAACCACAGAACTTGATGCTTGTATTGAAGCATCACGGCCACGAGTCTCACTTTCGATTTGAAGGTGAGTCTGAAATTGTTCCATGGTTAATTTATCAGCAGAATGCAACATTTTCTTTCTATAATCATTCCAAGAAGAAGGCAGTTTCGAGAGTATTGCACCTATTTGAAGTGCATCAGGAATCTTAACTTCAAGATCATTCAGTTTCGAAACTAGTACTTGCAATTCATGAATCTGATCCATAATAGGCTTGGTATCAATCAATTTAAATTCAAAATATTGCAAAGCCAGGAATTTATCCGTACCTCGCTTTTCATTCTGGTATTTATTTTTGCAGCGCAGCCCAAATCTCCTTTGGTGTCTTCAGATTTGAATAAAGATCATAAAGGCGATCCGTGAGAGTATTCAAAATATGTCTACGACAAAGCAGTTCATCCTCTTCACGCTTCTTCCTTTCTGCCTTGATTGCATTAGTGTCTGTAGGAGTAGGTTCGGGCAAAGCAACCAGATTGGGATCCAGAACATAGAAGATTTTAACAGCAGTAAGCAAGCAAATCATCTTATCCTGCCAGCGGGTAAGTTTGATCCATCAAAGCGATCAAGTTTGATAAATTCCTTTGAGTTATCAACAGCGGACAGAATCTTCTCCATAGCAAATAATTCTTTAAGATTGTTAGAAAAACTGAAACGAAATAGAAGAAAGAACTTTGAGGCGAGAACAATTATTTCACTATCCTTAAAGAATTATTTTCTGTATATTCTTAGGGGATACAAACAATATTCTTCAGGATTCCTCAAAGCCAAATTGTTACTGCAGAACTCAGAAGCCACTTTCAGGGTAGAAAATATATAGAGAGAAGAGGAGACTATTCAGAATAGGTGTCTTATTTCTGAACAGGTTTTCAACGTTTAAAGTTAAATTTCAAATCTGAAATTTAAATAATCCTGTTGCAAAAATAAAATACAAAATAAATAGTCCTTCTCTAAAGACTCCAAGTATTTAATATATAGTATTTAATATATAATATAATATAAAATAATATAATACACATAGATACACATAGATACTTGGTGGACTTTATTTATTCAATTAGCTTGGTGGGACCTTTTGTCTTTATACCCTTTGCATAGGTTACTTCCCACCGATGTGGGAAACTCTCTACAGGACAAACTACTCTTCATTCTTGGCTGTTTTCCTTTACTTCTTATTGGAGAATTCTATGTTCCTCATTGGTGTTATCTTTGCTATTGGAAAATGTCCAAATTGGCCTCACATTCTAGACTTTTGACATTAATTGAGTAGAAGCGCGAAAAAATGAGACTTTTTCCGAACACGGCGATAATATTAGAGTAAAAGTGCAAAATGCAATTTAGGATAGTACGAGAACAAATTTGGCCCTATTTCAATTTAGGATAGTATGAATGGTAACTCTTTTCTTATATTTTTGTTTTATGCATCGTGTTCCAATGTTTGAAATTTGAATGGCCCCCTTATGTTTTCAAGAAATGGAAAGTAAAAGAAAGCGAAAAGACTGAGTTCGAAATAGTGATATATTTCCTTTATTTTTTAATAATTGTATCTTCGATTCAGAAGAGTAGTATGTGAATTTCTCTACGTTGGACAGATTCTTCTGTTTTGTTTTTCTCATATGTGCCTTCTCTTTGTCTTGAGAGTCAGAAAATAGGTGTCCAAGCTCAATGTTAGAATTCATGGGAATAATCTTTTACTGTTTATGAATCTCTAGCGTTTGATTTTGTTGTTAAAGCTCTGATAGTTGTGTCTATATGTTGACTATGGTACTTGGTTATAAACACCACACATATGGTCTAATTCATATTTCCAGAAATAAATAAACAAACTCTAGCAGCTTAGCAAATATACTAATCTGGAAGTAAAGTTAATATTTCTCCTATATGAATGATTAGTTCAAAGAAGACCAGCTTCCTCTCAGAGGTGCATGAGATTTAGAGTAGCAAATTATGCTTGTTTCTTTACGTCTGATTCTAATGCGTTGGTTTTCTCCTTTTCATTTGCATTCTGAGATGAAAGTATGTGCTTTCTATTGCAGATTTTAAAATCCAGATTGTATCCAACTACTCCATCCACTTTGGTATTTGTTGAACTGCCAACATGACTATGAATAATCTGGCAATCGAAAACAACTTCAATACTACATATGAATTCATGATGTACTCATTTAAGACCCGACCTTGTACTCGTGCTAACTCGCATGGTTACACTGAATGTCCATTTTTCCATCTAGGCGAAAATGCTCGAAGAAGGGATCCAATAAAATACCGCTACAGCTGTGTACCTTACCCTGAGTTTCACAAGGGAGCTTGCCAACGTGGGGACTTGTGTGAATACGCTCATGGGGTCTTTGAGTGTTGGCTGCACCCTGCTTAATATTGAACTCGGGTTTGCAAATATGGTATTGGTTGTAAAAGAAAAGTTACCTTCTTTGCCCATACGTAGGAGGAACTAAGATGACACGACCCGGAATCCGGTT
Organism: Petunia x hybrida; assembly: GCA_037355625.1. Lineage (NCBI taxonomy): Eukaryota > Viridiplantae > Streptophyta > Magnoliopsida > Solanales > Solanaceae > Petunia > Petunia x hybrida. The sequence continues at coordinate 1,226,271 of JBBBVM010001054.1, read as the reverse complement.
AGGCCGTGCGGGCACCCGACATCCTCCCCTAGACCCGTCGGGCGAACCCTTATCAATTAAATTAGGAAAATAAATATAATTCAATTTATAAATAAAAGCAAGACTTAGAAAAAGTATGAAACGACCTCGGTCAGTCGTTTCGGAAGTTAGGACTCCGATTGGCGTGCCGATAATTTTAAAATATTCGTAATGTCCATTAGAACCTGTCTGTAAAATTTGAGCAAAATCAGACCTCGTTTGGTAGGCATCGGATGAAGGTTTCAGTTTTTATTGGCGATTAATATTAAAAGGAGATTTTCGAGCTCGATTTTGCCGAATGAGCTCCGATTCGAAATCCGAAAGCGCTGTTGGGTTCGCATGATTATTTATGACCTTTTTGAACTTTCGAAAGTGAATTTCGATGTTGTTCGGCTAGTTTCCGCTAAAATGCCGAAAGTTAAATAATTTGACCTTTTCCATTTAAATTCGCATCTTGAGTTTCGGGAGTCTGATTTGAGATCCGCCTTCGCGAGTATGTTACATATATTTTGTATAACTCGTATGCAAAAGTTGGAATTATTTCGAATATCGTAGGGTACCATTTTAATTTTTACCATAGCAGCAAATTTTAAAGGAAAAAGAAAAAAAAAAGACAAAACACACAACACAAAAAGACAAAAAAATAAAAGAAAATGCTAGGTGAGCAAGTCACCATCGGTGGCTGGGATATATCCCTTACGTTATACAGACACGCGAAACAACAAGAAACAGAGACGCAAAATAGAAAACACGCGGTGGAAAATGCCAGAAAATAAGAAAAGGGGCCGGAGAAAAGTAGAATTTTCACCCTGAAACATTCAGGTAATGATCCTAATATATTATTTGAGCTTATTACGTGTGTTTGAATACGTTTTAACGGTAAAACTTGGAATATTATACATCGTCTTAATAAGTTCAATTAATAGTTTAACGGGTCAAATGGACCCTGATAATGAAATTGATTATATATTCATACTCAGTGAGTTATGGGAAACATATAAATATAATTTATTTGGGGTTTGGTTATGTGGCCTTATACCCTGTATATAGGTCTGGCCTGCGTATTGCGTATGCGAATAGGGTATCAGGTTCCTACCTGGATTACCCTAAGATGTGAGGAATGAAGCCTTTAGCCTAATTTGATATATTTTTCTGGTTATTGAACACAGAGGAATCGTTTGGCAATGAATCCAAATGACAAAGCGGTTATTGAGTGGCTGTACTAACTTTGTAACAAGGTAAGTGTTTATATCTATTTCTTTGGAGGCACCTGGCCTCGTGGATTTTCTACCACGTATTCCTTACGGGTGGCTGCCGATAGGCGTACTCATTACGCCTTAGCTTTGAACTTATATTTTATATTATATGTTATGTCCTGTTGTTGGTATTGCATTGAGAATCTGAGTATTGTACTTTGGCTGTGAGTTGGTATATACTTTCCAGCTGTCGATGAGAGTCCCGTGCTGGTGATGGGTTATTATTACATCGTGTTGCATTTGTATGCACATTGCATCATATTGAGGGTAGGAGGATTCCGCCCTCGGAGCAGGAGTATTCCGCTCCATTGCATCATATGGAGGGTAGGAGGATTCCGCCCTCGGAGCAGGAGGATTCCGCTCCATTGCATCATATTAAGGGTAGGAGGATTCCGCCCTCGGAGCAGGAGGATTCCGCTCCATTGCATCATATTGAGGGTAGGAGGATTCCGCCCTCGGAGCAGGAGGATTCCGCTCCATTGCATCATATTGAGGGTAGGAGGATTCCGCCCCCGGAGCAGGAGGATTCCGCTCCATCTATTTGGCACATGTGACACCATTGCATCATACTGCATTCATCCCATTTCATTGCACCGCATACTGACTATTATGTGTACTGTGTTGTGTTTTATGTATGCGGTATGTATACTATGACGTGGACATATCTCAGTTTGCCTATATATTTCTGGCTCGTATCCCGGGTTGCGGGAATCAAGTTGCACGCCGTAACGGTATAAATATATGGATCGGGTTGCACGCCGCAATGGTATAAATCTAATGGATCGGGTTGCACGCCGCAACAGGATGAATATATGGATCGGGTTGCACGCCGCAACAGGATATATTTCTGATTGTTGATGTGTTCGGGATACCTATATGTTTTGGTTATCTTACGTTCCTGGTTTTTAATGAGTTTGTCATCCCATACGTGTTTTTAGTTATTATCTGGCTCTGCATTTTTATAATTTAAATAAGAGGAATTTTGTTTATCTGTTTCTTCTCCCTGGCTAGCCATCCTATTCTTTGAGGTGGCTAGTCTGCCCCACTTATTGAGTCCTTTTGACTCACCCTTGTTTGTTGTTTGTTTCTTGTCTATCTATTTCGTTTCGGCAGGTTCGCTCCAGGATTGAGTTCGCCACGTTGTGTAGGAGCGAAGACGACTTCAGTTGTCAGGGTGAGCCAGCTTTTATTCCGGATGGCCACCAGTTTATTGGTTATCATTTCAGTTGCAGTTTGTTCCCTTCAGGAGGTATTTGTCTTCTTTTGTACTCTTAGATGTCTGGTCTGGATAGCCCTAAACCTAGTATGTTGGGTAGTCAGTTGTAATTTCTTTTGTACAGCTTAGAGGTATCAGTATGTCAGTGTTTTTTTTGTCTTGTTCTTATTAATGAATTGAATTATATTTATTTTCCTAATTTAATTGGTAAGGGTTCGCCCGACGGGTCTAGGGAAGGATGTCGGGTGCCCGCACGGCCTAACCGGATTTCGGGTCGTGTCAAAGTACAAACATAATGATTCCTCTAAGCTGTAAAAAAGAAATTACAGCTGACTACCCACATACTAGATTTAGGGCTATCCAGACTAGACATCTAAGAGTACAAAAGAAGACAAATACCTCATGAAGGGAGCAAAATACAACGAAAATAATGAACATAAATCTGGTGGCCATCCGGAATAAAAGCTGGCTCACCCTGACAGCTGAAGTCGTCTTCGCTCCTTTACAACGTGGTGAACTAAACCTGGAGCGAACCTGCCGAAACGAAATAGATAGACAAAAATAAACAACAAACAAGGGTGAGTCAAAAGGACTCAATAAGTGGGGCAGACTAGCCACCTCAAAGAATAGGAGAGCTAGTCAGGGAGAAAAGAAATAAATAGACCAAATTCCTCTTATTTAAATTATGAAAAGGCAGAGCCAGATAATAACTAGAAACACGTATGGAATCACAAACTCCTCAACAACCAGGAACGTAAGATAGCCAGAACATATAGGTATCCCAAACACATCAACAATCAGAAATACATCCTGTTGCAGCGTGCAACCCGATCCATATATTTAAACCGTTGCGGCGTGCAACCCGATCCATATATTTATACCGTTGCGGCGTGCAACCCGATCCATATATTTATACCGTTGCGGCGTGCAACCCGATCCCCGCAACCCAGAATACGAGCCAGGAATATATAAGCAAACTGAGATATGTCCACGACATAGTATACATACCGCATACATAAAACACAACACAATACACACAACAGTCAGTATGCGGTGCAATGAGATGGGATGAATGCGGTACGATGCAATGCAGTCACATATGCCTGATACCTATCTCCGGCACGGGACTCTCATTGTCTACCAGGAGATATATGCAATAATGATCCTTCACCGGCTCGGGACTCTCATCGATTACCGGAAAGTATATGCAATGATGACCCTTCACCGGCTCGGGACTCTCATCGATTACCGGGAAGTATATGCAATAATGACCCTTCACCGGCTCGGGACTCTCATCGATTACCGGGAAGTATATGCAATGATGACCCTTCACCGGCTCGGGACTCTCATCGATTACCGGGAAGTATATGCAATGCTCAAAACCAGAGTGCAATGCTCATATGCTCAATGCAATACCAACAACAGGGTATAACATATAATATACAATGTAAATTCAAAGCTAAGGCGTAATGAGTACGCCTATCGGCAGCCACACACGCAAGGAACACGTGGTAGAACATCCACAAGGCCAAGGGCCTCCAAAGAAATGGATATAAATACTTACCTCATTCAAATGCGACTCAACAACCAGTTTGTCCTTTGGATTCATTGCCAAACGATCCCACTGTGTTCAATAAGTAGAAAAATACATCAAACTAGGCTAAAGGCTTCATTCCCCGCATCTTAGGGTAATCTGGTTAGGAACCTGATACCCTATTCACATACGCAATACGCAGGCCAGGCTTATGTGCAGGGTTTAAGGTCACATAATCAAACCCTAAATAAATTACATTTGTATGTTGCCCTTAACTTACTGAGTACGAATTATAATCAATTCCATTATCGGGGTCCATTTGACCCTTTAAACTATTAATTGAACTATTAAAATGATGTCTAATATTCCAAGTTTTACCGTCAAAATATATTCAAACACACGTAATAAACTCAAATAATGCATTAACATCATTACCTGAATGTTTCGGGATAAAAATTCTACTATATTCCCGGCTCTTTTCCCATTTTCTGGCATTTTCCTCTTCTGCGTCATTTTATTTTCTCTGTTCTAATGTTTCTGTTCTCGTTCCTTTTTGAGCTTCTAATGTTTCAACGTTATGCTGGTCCTTAGCTTATAGCTAAAGACCCACCGCCATTCTTTAACTTCTTTTGTCCTTTTTTTTTAAATTCGCTGCTACGGTAAAAATTAAAACTGTACTCTAGATATTCGAAATAATCCCAACTTTTGCATACAAGTTATAAAAAATATATGTAACATATAGCTAAGGCGGATCTCAAATCGGACTCCCGAAACTCAATATGCAAATTAAATAGAAAAAGGTCAAATTATTTAACTTTCGGCATTTTAGCGGAAACTAGCCGAACAACATCGAAATTTACTTTCGAAAGTTTACAAAAGTCACAAATAATCATACGAACCTAACGGCGCTTTCAGATTTCGAATCGGAGCTCATTCACCAAAACCAAGCTCAAAATCTCTTTTTAATATTTATAGACAATAAAAACTGAAACCTTCTTCCGATGCCTACCAAACGAGGTCTGATTTAGCTCAAATTTTATAGATAAGTCTCAATGGGCCTTACGAATATTTTAAAATTATCGGCACGCCAATCGGAGTCCTCACTTCCGAAACGACTGACCGAGGTCGTTTCATTCTCCTCCACTTATACTCTCGTTCGTCCTCGAACGAGCCTAAGTTCAAAGCAAGATTCACGCAGATAGCAAGAGAACTTACACAACTTTCATAAACTATTCCACGGATATTATCTCATGATTACAGAATCAGAATTATGGCACGCACATCAAACCCTTGGATAAAAACATAGCTGGATAATATCATAACGCCATTGCCCAGCTTATTCTGACTAAGATGATCCTTCCTCGATCACGAGAGGAGAGTTCTACATTTTTGAAACAAAGATAAACGAAACTCTGGATGAATTAACATGATTCTGCTGGTGAATCACCTCGTCGATATACTTTTCGATATAGAACAAGTCGATGAAACAAAGAATTAGCTTACGCTTCAGCAACGCCTTAGAGATTTAATATTATGATTCGGTATCAGTTGGAGGAAGACTCCTCTACTTAGAGCATAAACTCATACAACTAATTTGAATAGAAATAGTCATCCTCGCACAACCTGCTAGATTAAGGAAGACTTAGCTAAATAGAGAACGCGGCTCAGACCTGAGCTACCAAATTACTCTCTCGAGTTGCCAAACAGCTACAACTCTCGAGTTCACAGCTCTATACATTTTCTATAAGCACCACCGCCTGATGGATCAAATCAGAGGTCAAAATGATGCCTCTCATTACCCTTAGTAGCCTTGAAAAACAACAATGTGCCTACTTTGCTACCTGGACACGCACTCTGGGTCAACACGAGGAACATCATAAGGAACATCACAAGCAGCTACTAACTGCCCGAGCTCATTAGTGCCGGACGAAGAAGAGATGGCAATGGACTGAGGATAAGAATAATTAGAGCTTCAGAAAGCTCATCTTTTTATTTGCTTGGCTATTAGAGCTAGACTACTTCCGACTCAGGCTAGCCAAAGAATCAGAATTGAAGAAATAGATATTAAATGAGCTTTATGGAACAACATCCATGCCAATTTGACCTCCCAATAAGAAGAAAACTCTGACAATTTACCAGAAACCCTTTTATAACCCAGACAAGCTCATAGGATAACATGACTTTACTAGCGTTTTGAACCAAGAGGAGATACGTAGATCGAATATTACTTACTAATCACTTTGTACCGGAAGAAAACAATAACACTTTCTGATGGTGACGAATAAAAATCTCATCATCTTACCAACACTGAATCCCAAAGAGAGAGGTAAACTGACTTGACATAATAACAGAATGTGGCACAATAAGATGCCAAGCAGAAAATATCGCCACTCACTCTAAATCTCTCACATTTAAACCAGATCAACTAGTAGGGTCTCACAAATGTCAAGAATAAATCATACCAGAAGCTCACCCCTCTACCGCAACAGATTCTTAATATAAACGACATCCCCGGAAACCATGGAAACATGATAAGATAAACCATTTCCATATCTATCGGAAGAATCAAATCTACTCACATTTGAGGGAAGAAGAAATACTTGGGTCTACTATATCCGATGCCTCAGCATCCTGCCAGATTAGCAGTCCATAGAACTGCATCTGCAGCTGAGCTGAGCCGCTACCCTAATAATTACCTTCTGAAGAACCACTGCCACCACGCTCTCAACCTCTACTGGATGGTGGCATTTCTTTGGCAGATTGAGATCTAAATTAAATCCCCGCGACTGCGCAGATGCCTGATGACGAGAGAAAAGACGACTGCCTACCTGTCGGAGTAAGGAAAAACTCCTCAAATGATAGCCAGACTCACGACAATGATAACAAGAAAACTCCTCAAAGGATAATCAGACTCACGACAATGATAACACCTTTTGGCTGAATATGGGAGCTGGACATATTGTTGAAAGCTACAAAGAAAAAGCTGAGTCTAACCTTGATGAACTACTCGCGTACTCTGAGAATCACGCTCTACAAGCTGAGATAACCTGGAAGGTGACCTCCCAAAATAATCAGAACTCTTACCTCCAAATGAGGTACCATGGTTACCCATTAGGGCCACGGGATCTCTTGCTGTCCCGCTCTAACTCCACCCACTCTAACTTATGGTATGCCTAATACCTTTGAACAATATCAACAAAGACATCAAATGAAGTCACAACCTCAATTTTTCGAGCCATCTAGGATCTCAAGGAAGGAGAAAGGTCACCAATAAATCTTTGAATCTCTCGAAAGGCTCATGGACTAGTTCTAATGCATATTCAGTCATTCTATAGAATTCAGTCTCATATTCTGAAGCACCAACAGACTAACCGACAGGCTACCCTGTCCAATCTACTCAAACTGGCAACATTTTTCATCTCGCTCGCTACTCGAAAGGAACTTTTCCACGAATCTAGAAGAAAAATCAAACCAAGTTAGTTAATAAAAGAGCGGCCCAACAATTCAAGGCTGGACCCCTGAAACTGGAAAGCAGAATAATCAACACCATACCGCCAGATATAATCAAAAGCCTGAAGGATACGCTGACATCATTTTATTTTTAAAAAGAATCACGAGGTTTATCTGATGCATTGCTTAAGAATATCGGAAGGTTCCACCGCGTAAAATAATGCAGCCTCTTCGGACACTCAGACCGAGCCATTACTCAGGCTAACTAACCATCCAGAATAACTAGAGGCACAACACATGCTATCTCTGGAACATAATTTACTGCAGCAATATTAAGAACCGGAATAGGAGCTCCCTGAGACCGAATGTCTGCACATGCGGCAACCTGATAGGCTGCCTAGAGAATAATAGGTTCTTACGGTATCTGCGTCGCCAAGATTCTCGTAAAAGAATCGTAGAGAGCCAAGGGAACCACAATGCCCTGCTCCCTTGCCCATCGCGAGTTCATACGGCTGGGACCTCTGTAACTAGATCGTCAGCACGATCAAAACTCTCGGAGCTTCGTCAGTGCTAGCTCCAGGCTAGACTACTTCGTCTTGAACTCATACTGTTTGCTGATTTATCACACGAGGGTTCACGATTACCACGAAGGAATTAATAAATTAATGAAAATACTTTTGAATCCTAAACCGATGCACGATCAGAAATGAAGAAAGTGAAACTTCCTAAATGCCATCATAGCCTCCCTTAGATAAGTACGGACATCTATGTACCCATCAGCGAGACTCTACTAGACACTATCTAAGTCTGGATAGACTCTAAACCAGGCTCTGATACCAACTGACACGACCCGAAATCCGGTTAGGCCGTGCGGGCACCCGACATCCTCCCCTAGACCCGTCGGGCGAACCCTTATCAATTAAATTAGGAAAATAAATATAATTCAATTTATAAATAAAAGCAAGACTTAGAAAAAGTACAAACATAATGATTCCTCTAAGCTGTAAAAAAGAAATTACAGCTGACTACCCACATACTAGGTTTAGGGCTATCCAGACTAGACATCTAAGAGTAAAAAAGAAGACAAATACCTCATGAAGGGAGCAAAATACAATGGAAATAATGAACATAAATCTGGTGGCAATCCGGAATAAAAGCTGGCTCACCCTAACATCTGAAGTCGTCTTCGCTCCTTCACAACGTGGTGAACTCAATCCTGGAGTGAACCTGCCGAAACGAAATAGATAGAAAAACAAACAACAAACAAGGGTGAGTCAAAAGGACTCAATAAGTGGGGCAGACTAGCCACCTCAAAGAATAGGATAGCTAGTCAGGGAGAAAAGAAATAAATAGACCGAATTCCTCTTATTTAAATTATGAAAAGGCAGAGCCAGATAATAACTAGAAACACGTATGGAATCACAAACTCATCAACAACCAGGAACGTAAGATAGCCAGAACATATAGGTATCCCAAACACATCAACAATCAGAAATACATCCTGTTGCAGCGTGCAACCCGATCCATATATTTATACCGTTGCGGCGTGCAACCCGATCCATATATTTATACCGTTGCGGCGTGCAACCAAATCCGTATATTTATACCATTGCGGCGTGCAACCCGATCCCCGCAACCCAGAATACGAGCCAGGAATATATAAGCAAACTGAGATATGTCCACGACATAGTATACATACCGCATACATAAAACACAACGCAATACAAATAATAGTCAGTATGCGGTGCAATGAGATGGGATGAATGCGGTACGATGCAATGCAGTCACATATACCTGATACCTATCTCCGACGCGGGACTCTCATTGTCTACCAGGAGATATATGCAATAATGATCCTTCACCGGCTCGGGACTCTCATCGATTAATGGGGAGTATATGAAATGATGACCCTTCACCGGCTCGGGACTCTCATCAATTACCGGGAAGTATATGCAATAATAACCCTTCACTGGCTCGGGACTCTCATCGATTACCGGGAAGTATCTGCAATGATGACCCTTCACCGGCTCGGGACTCTCATCGATTACCGGGAAGTATATGCAATGCTCAAAACCAGAGTCCAATACTCATATGCTCAATGCAATACCAACAACAGGGCATAACATATAATATACAATGCAAATTCAAAGCTAAGGCGTAATGAGTACGCCTATCGGCAGCCACACACGCAAGGAACAAGTGGTAGAACATCCACAAGGCCAAGGGCCTCCAAAGAAATGGATATAAACACTTACCTCATTCAAATGCGACTCAACAACTGGTTTGTCCTTTGGATTCATTGCCAAACGATCCCACTGTGTTCAATAAGTAGAAAAATACATCAAACTAGGCTAAAGGCTTCATTCCCCGCATCTTAGGGTAATCTGGTTAGGAACCTGATACCCTATTCACATACGCAATACGCAGGCCAGGCCTATGTACAGGGTTTAAGGTCACATAACCAAACCCTAAATAAATTACATTTGTATGTTGCCCTTAACTTACTGAGTACGAATATATAATCAATTCTATTATCGGGGTCCATTTGACCCTTTAATCTATTAATTGAACTTATTAAAATGATGTCTAATATTCCAAGTTTTACCGTCAAAATATATTCAAACACACGTAATAAACTCAAATAATGCATTAACATTATTACCTGAATGTTTCGGGATAAAAATTCTACTATATTCCCGGCTCTTTTCCCATTTTCTGGCATTTTCCTCTTCTGCGTCATTTCATTTTCTCTGTTCTAATGTTTCTGTTCTCATTCCTTTTTGAGCTTCCAATGTTTCAACGTTATGCTGGTCCTTAGCTTATAGCTAAAGACCCACCGCCATTCTTTAACTTCTTTTGTCCTTTTTTTTAAAAAAAATTCGCTGCTACGGTAAAAATTAAAACTGTACTCTACGATATTTGAAATAATCCCAACTTTTGCCATCAAGTTATACAAAATATATGTAACATACTCGCTAAGGCGGATCTCAAATCGGACTCCCGAAACTCAATATGTAAATTAAATGGAAAAAGGTCAAATTATTTAACTTTCGGCATTTTAGCGGAAACTAGTCGAACAACATCGAAATTCACTTTCGAAAGTTTACAAAAGTCACAAATAATTGTACGAACCTAACGGCGCTTTCAGATTTCGAATCGGAGCTCATTCACCAAAACCGAGCTCAAAAATCTCTTTTAATATTTATCGACAATAAAAACTGAAACCTTCTTCCGATGCCTACCAAACGAGGTCTGATTTAGCTCAAATTTTACAGATAAGTCTCAATGGGCCTTACGAATATTTTAAAATTATCAGCACGCCAATCAGAGTCCTCTACTCACAGGTCAGATGCTTGCAGTCAATTTCAGCAGCAACAGACCCTGTTATCTCCAATTAATACAAATTTCTCGCCAAAACATGTTCAGCAGCAAGTTAGAAGTCTCAGCTCTCGTAAACTTTGCTCCAATGTTTCTGCCATTGTTGGGTCGCCAACAGATACTTGGTCAAAATGGGGTACAGCCCCGGGAATCCAGACTGGACTGTCAATACTGGGGAGTTTGGTGGGCTAAGCCGATCGTCTTCATTTGAGTTTGCTAACAATGGAGAGGGGCCTGATGTGTCATGGGTTCAGTCTGTTTTGGAAGAATCCCCACGAGAGATGATGAAGGATGAACGTGTGCCTCATGTCTCTGGACCGACATGTGCTGGTGCAGATCTTGGTGAAGGTTCTACTTCAAGTTCCCAGATTGATCAGTCTGATCAAATGAGAGCATGTATGGAGCAAATGAAGCTTGATCATAAATGACTCTGTATAAACAACCTACTTCTTCATTTTGCTGAGCCTTGACAAGTAAATATAAGAATATATGGACTGGCACATATATAAAGTATAAATAATTGTATGTTAACTGCTATCATTAAAGATTGGCCTAATTAAAGTGATCTGCTAAAGTTTAAAGTTGATGGGCCTAATTAGACACCTCGTAAAGTATGGGGCTAATGTGTAGATACCCGAATGTAATTCTAGTTTAATGATGGGCTGAGCTAGAATTACATAAACTATATTATACTATAAAACGGTTATGGTCCCCAAATCAGACGTAGGATTTTATTTTTACTGATATCCCATCATCAGTGAAAGAGGCAAGCAGATTTGGAAGACCTAACCATGGTATTGGCAGGGCTTCATCAGTTCTACAGATTCAGGTACGCTTCCGCATCTAGTATTTAGTTCTTGATGATTTGACATGACAGGTCCTTGGGATAGATGTATTCATCTACAGTTTAGTTCTAACAAGTGGTATCAAGAGCCTATATCATGTTGAATCATTGAGAAAAAATTTAAGTTTAATAATTTATATAAAATGGGCAAGGCAGTAAAATGTTTAAGACGCCACCTTGGCGTTACAGGTACTGCTTAATCTTTGGTTCAGATTGAACTTTATTAAAAGTTTTGTTTCCATTCAAAAGTAAATAAATAATCAAATAAAGGGAACTTTTTTAGTTAGTTGTCGCAAAAGCGGTGTCACTTAAGAATTTGGGATTTGGAGTCTTACTCTTCACGTTTGCTGCCAGAAGGGATGTGGGTATTGTTAAGCTTATACGTATTTGTTTTTCCTTTTATTTTTGTTTAAAAAAAGAAATAAATAAGTTTGTGAGGTGCACTTAACGGGGTGATAACTTTGGAGAAAAGATATTGTTTACTCCTTGAATGTAGCTATCAAATATTTGTTAAATCATGTTAACAAAATTGGTGATGTGCAGTACATTAAGACTTACACTTTGTTTGGATCATTATCAATTTCGTTGGATTGTATTGTATTGTTAAGTTCCGTTGTTACTTAACGTTTGTTTTGGTTGTTACCCATCTCATTTGGGGTATGCTGCTAGAAAAGAATTTGAATGTGATAGTTTGTTACTCCCTCCGTCCCAAAATGAGTGTCTGGGTTTGACTGGGCACAGAAGTTAAGAAAATAAGGAAGACTTTCAAATCTTGTGGTTTAAAATGAAAGGTGTGTGTAATGTGGGCCAGAGGCTTTAAATCCTGTGGTCCAAAACAAATCTTAGATTTAAAGAGTTGCCATAAAAGGAAAGAGGCACTCATTTTGGGACATACAAAAAAAGAAAGGTAGACACTCATTTTGGGACGGAGGGATTAATTAATTTTTGGATTTTACGTGTTACTAGCAGTCCCCTACAGCTTCGGTAACTATTTGATTTTTTTTGCCCACCAATCATAAATTAATTTGGCTTGGGAGTTTATAAACTCCAATTTGGTGAATTTAAATTTGGATATTGGTATAGTTGTATGTATTTTGAGATGACTAAATTGAAACTAGACGTCGCCAAACTGACCTCTCTTGTGAAGATTTATTCATTTTGAAATATAAAAAGTCGTGTCCGTGTAACCTATGTAAATATTGATCGGCCCAAAGGAAGGTCAATGTTTAACAGAATTGCATGTGCTTTCTTGTGGTAATAAACACGTGGTGATTGTTTGGTTTTACGTGTGAATAATAAATCGGCCCAAAGGAAGATTTGCGATTCGACATGTTCTTTATTATCAGTGTTTGATTACTACGTCAAGATATCGCTTACAAGTTAATGTTTTGTCCAAAGATGACATATTAATGTAGTGCCCGTTATCTTGAGATGGGGTTTACCTTTATTCAAATTTATTTTCAATTCGGGTTATGTGTTATGTGAGCTTGTCATGTTACTTGGTGTTCTCTGATTTAGCTACAGTAACTTCTAAAAATATTATTGCCAATATCCCCTCAATCTTTAAGTTAACTGGCATTAAATGACAAGAGAACTTATATAAACCTCGAAGTCACGGATCTTGACATGACGTTAAAGATGGATTCTCCACCATTTTTTTTACAAATAAGAGTACCTCTGATGAAAAGAGGGAGATAGAAAGGTGGGAGAGGTCAAAATGCATGTCTGACTGTCATGAAGAAAGCCATTTCAAGAACATTCAGGGGCACTATGCCTAACAAGATTTTAACAATTAAGAAATTTATAACCGAAATTGAAAAGTTAAATTTGTCAAGAATGAAAAGATAGAAATTGTACACTCTTGACAAATCAAATTTCAATAAGGTCCATAAAGTAAGAAAGTTTCGGTTACGGCGATAAAGAAGAAATAATATAATAATTAACTACAAATAGTTATTTCTTAGGTAAAGTTGCAAGTCATAAAGATATTTTTCTTAACCTTGTTTACTATGGGGTTAGCCTGGTTTCGTTACCAAGACACACACGGTCGATAGATTCTAGTACAACGACTCACACCAATATATCTATGCAAGAATGTATGAATTGTCGAAAGCCTAATGATGGTGAAAGATACATCTATGGTGGTGACGACAACTCGGTTAAGGTTGAAGTTATTAAAACTCTTATATTATTGTCAAGAACTAGTTTATATTTGAATTTGAGTGAGACTTATGTTGTTCTGTTTCTTTAGACGGAATTTGATTTTCATTTCAAGGTTGGACAAGTTTGATTATTGTTGTTCATTTGATATGGAAACTACTGTCTCTTTCATAAGTCAAAATTAGTTGGTCCGAGTTCTTTATGAGGTTACAATAATCTAAAATTCTTAATAAAGTCACTTTATTTAAAGAATCCTTGCATGTTTACTAACCGGTGAGATTTTGCTTCGTTGTGATACAATATATTAAGTCATATCTCTAAATGGAGAAAAAGAAATTTGTGTCTAACAGCAGTCTCGACCCTGTTAATTTTATTTAGTTTTTTGATATATGCGTAAATCGCATAAAAGGAAACAAATAAATCTTAACAGATTTGGAGCCAACAAGAAATTATACGTCTTAGAACTTTTATAGATTTGGTATTTCTGGACAACTCTTTATAGTTTCTTGGAATGGTTAACTATATCTCATAATGTCCATAGACAATTTTTCAAGATATGACTACCTTATTTAATTCATTAGAAAAACCGCAACTTATTACTTACCAGAGTTCTGACTAAAGGAAACTGATAAGATCCTTTATGTGTTTTGGAAAAGGATTGGTCTTGTTTAAAGTATTTACATGTTTAGGGATGTCCAGCTGAGGCAAGCTCTTCTAGGCCAAAAGAAATTAAACTGGATAAAGAAACTTTCAGTTGCTATGTTATTGGATACACTGAAAAGTTCAGGGATTACAAGTTTTAGGATCCTACAGCTAAGACTATTATGAGACGAATAATGTACGGTTCTTTGAGGATGTTGAGTTCGGGGGGAAGAAAGAATAACATATTCTTGAAAAGGAATATGTTGATATTCCTCAGATTGCTATTGTATATGCTCAGGAACAGTTTTCTATACCTGAGATAGTTCAAGAAGCAACTCTGGATCAAGACAATATCATTGAACTTCACGTTCAAAAGTTATTCCCAAAGAACAAACTCTACAACCTCAAGAACTAATGCCATTAAAAAGATATATATATATATATATATATATATATATATATATATATATATATATATATATATATATATATATATATAGAGAGAGAGAGAGAGAGAGAGAGAGAGAGAGAGAGAGAGAGAGAGAAATGCAATTTAAGATAATTATATTGTATTTCTATAAGAACATAAAGTTGGCATTGGAATGATGGAAGATGATTCAGTCAACTTCTGTCAAGCCATGAAAAGTTCTTACTCTCAAAGGTATATTGATACCATGAATAAAGAGATGAAGCACATAAAGGACAATGATGTGCGAGACCTTGTCCAGTTGGCTGAAGGTGCGAAGCTCATTGGTTGAAAATGGATGTTTATAACCAAAAAGATTCGAAAGCCAACATGGATATATATAAGGCACGTCTTATCGCTAAAGGCTTCACTTAGCAATAAGAACGCATCAATTATAAAGAGACTTTCTCTTCGGTTTCATTGAAAGGCTCTTTCAAGACTATAATGGCATTAATCAAATATTTTGATATTAAACTACATAGATGGATACAATAGTGTTGTTCTCAATGGCTAGTTTAATGAACAAAGGTGCAACTAGAAAACTGTGTTTTATAATGCAAAGTTAATGATTTGCAAATTAAGAAAATTAATCTATTGGTTTAAACAAACATCTTATTAATGGTATCACAAATTTCATTATGTTATTGTCTCATTTGGTTTCGAGATAATTCTTGATGATTATTTTGTATACCACAAGGTCAGTGGGAGTAAGCATATTTCTCTGATTTTGTATGTCTGACATATTTCTTGGTTCGTACGATATAGGCTTGTTGCGTAAGACCAAGATACTACTGATAAAGAATTTTGAGATAAAATATCTTGATGATGCAAGTTTTGAATAAGGAATCAGATACATCGAGATTACTCTTGAGGTACTTTTGGATTATCACAAAGGCCTGTATTGAAAAGGTATTAAAGATTTGACATGCAAGATTTCAAATCAGGTGATACCTCTATGCTAAATGAGACTGCTTCAGTCTCAAACAGTGTCATAAGAATGATTTTGAATATAAGGAAATAGAAAGTATTTCAATATGCTTCTGCTATAGGAATCTAATACATTCTTAGGTTTGTATGCATTCAAATATTGTGTGCATTATTGGGATGTTTGGCATATTTTTGAGTAATGCTGAAATTAAGAATTAAAGAGTAGCCAAAGGTTTATGTTGTAATTACAGAGAACAAAAGATTTTAAACTCACATACAGAAAGTCGGAAAAGTTAAAGATAATCAAGTATTCAGATACCGACTTCATTAGATGCCAAGATAGTGAAAAGGCTCTATTTGTATACTTGGTGGATGAGTTATATCAGGAAGAATGTGCATTTACATTCATAGCTCATTTCACCATGACAGTAAAATTTATGGTGCATTATAAGGAATTAAAGTTATGGAATGTGACTGCAGAATCTTGTCACTGGGTTGCGAATCAAGGATAAAGTTGAAAGACACTAAGGTTATTTTGTGACAATAAGTTAGCAGTCTCATATTTCAATAACAACAGGAGTTCGGTAAAGTCAAAGCACATTGACATAAAGTTCCTGGTTGTTAAAGCTAGAGTTCAGAGTGGTCAGGTGTCTATAGAACATAATGTAACAAACTCCATATTGTGGATCCACATACTAAGGGACTACCGAAGGCTTTTCATGAGCACAATGCTCATAGAGGTAGCATATCGGTTAAGGATATTCAGATTCAGTGGGAGTTTATAACCTTTCAATGTTCTTTTATATAGACACACTTCAGTTTTGGATTACGGTTTCAGGTTTACAGTTTCAGTTTATGCATATTCTAAGGAAATTTCTGCAGAAATAAAGTATTCGGTAAATTTTCCACTCTGACTTGTTTTTTGGTTGGACCAGTTGGAAATAGGCATGTCTAGATCACATTACATATAATTTCCACGCTATGAATCCATGCTTGATCTATGTCATTTGGTTATGTTGGTATACGTGATCAAGAAAGGTTTAGTTACGATATAAATGTAGCGAAAGCCGCCTTGGTTCTATGCTGACATGATTGATGGACGAGACTGTTTAGAGGTACTTCAGTTTATGATAGCAAATATTTTGAGCTCATAAGGTGACATACAATTATAAGGTTATGTCTATGTATATATGTGTAGTCCAAGTGGGAGATTGTAAGAATATATGGACTGACACATATATAAAGTATAAATAATTGTATATTAACTGCTATAATTAAAGATTGGCCTAATTAAAGTGATCTGCTAAAGTTTAAAGTTGATGGACCTAATTAGACACTTCGTAAAGTATGGGGCTAATGTGTAGATACCCAAATGTAATTCTAGTTTAATGATGGGCTGAGCTAGAATTACATAAACTATATTATACTATAAAAGGGTTATGGTCCCCAGATCAGACGTAGGGTTTTATTTTTACTGATATCTCATCATCAGTGAAAGAGGCAAGATCACGTCCATATTTGGAAAACCTAACCATGGTAATGGTAGGGCTTCATCAGTTCTACAGATTCAGGTACGCTTCCGCATCTAGTATTTTAGTTCTTGATGATTTGACATGATAGGTCCTTGGGATAGATGTATTCATCTACAGTTTAGTTCTAACAGTAAATACTAACTAGATTTGATTCTAATGTTGTAGTCATGTTGTCTTGGGAGAAAAGGCAATTATGGCCAGAAAAACAAGCAGAGAAAGGAGATCCAAAATTCTGAATAGTATTAACTTTTCATTTGTATACGAGTTCTATTGTTTAAAGCAGGTAATAGCTGAATGAGCCATTGAAAAATGATACCTAGCATAGGTGATTTTTGTTCTGTATTAACCTTATTCCATTGTACT
Organism: Petunia x hybrida; assembly: GCA_037355625.1. NCBI lineage: Eukaryota > Viridiplantae > Streptophyta > Magnoliopsida > Solanales > Solanaceae > Petunia > Petunia x hybrida. Next base: position 1,208,485 of record JBBBVM010001054.1, on the reverse strand, counting down.
GAAATCAATGGTAGATCTTTGTGGCAATTCATCATTGACATGAAATTGATTCACTTTAGATTTGATATATCTTTTGATGTTTTACTCCACTGCTATGTTAGGTGCAAAAAGAAAGACAAGACATCCTTCTGTTGTTGTGGCTTGGGATAATTTTAGTAGTAGAAAGTGGTCTAATTGAAAGATAGTAGAAGACTAGATGAGTAGTTTCTGATGTAATGGTGTTCAAAGTTATGGGAATTGAAATTCTATATACATTTATTCGATCCTTAAATAGCCTTATTGTTCCTTGTGTATCCAACAGCATGATGTTGATACATTATCTTGGATAAAGGACAGTGGTGGATTCATGCTTACCCTGCATGGGAACCTAAGTTGTGTCAAGTCCTCAAATTAGATTTGTGATTTTTGGATACGTATGGACTTAAATAGAGCAACATAGACCTTTAGATTTATATAATCGATCTTAACTTATTTGAAATTGAAGCACAATAATTACTGTGTACATAAATAATGTGAAGGATCTTTTTCTTTTTTTTTCTTTTTAATTATTTTCAATATATATGACTTAAATCATACACTCCTCAAGTATTTTTCAGGTTGCATTTGGTTATGGACGAGTGTTTGGTAACTTACATTAGATTTATGAGACCTAAAAGCAGAGGCGAAGCAGTACTTTAGCATCTAGTGCAATTGTGCCTGAGATTTTCAACCTACTTAAAACTATACGAAGTACTAGTAATTGAATAGAGTAACTTTTATGATACTTATGTGGCCATCACTATCACAAAGTACTATTAGCGATATAGCAATATTCAGTATTACTAAAACTAATGGATCTTGTTTGCCTTAGGTTCAGTGTGAAAGATAGTGAATTCGGTAAGTGGTATTTCTTACTTGTTGGCTTAAAATTGTGAATCCACTTCTGCCTCTAATGACCCAAGGGCTTCCAGAAGCGATAGAGGTGACAAAATTAGCCCATGGAAACACGACCCATCCAGCTCGCCCAAGTTTGGGCTTGTCGTAACCTGCCCATTTATTTACTCGGCACATTTTTACCTATTCAAGTTCAGCTCAACCAGTCCTCTTGAGACCCTACCGGGAGCGAGATATGCACTACATATTCACTGTTGACATTTCTTAATTTCTAAAAGGAAAGTATAATTTATCAGCCATTTCAGGTTCAAGTAGTTCTTTCTGTTCTGAATTGTGTTAAATATTAGTAAGAAATTTCATGGAACTGGGCAGTTCAGTTTTTGCTATTATTAAAGTCATCTATGACCATCTCAAGCTATGTACCAAAAACAAAGAAGAAAAGGACCATCGCAGATACTAGTTATTTTCAGGTATAAAGTTTTTTCCAAGAAGTGTCCTAAAATTCGAAGTAATGACTCATTACTGGTCCTAATTTGACTTGGCTAATTCTCTTGATTGAGTTCCAAGTATAATTTCCTCGACACTTCCTGAGATATATTAGCAAATGGAAAGCCAAACGTGATGTGCCCAATTATTCTATTTTCCTAATAATATATGCTTCCATTGAGCCAAAGGCCATTGTGCTATTTCAGTAGGCATGATCTGTCCAGTATCATACAAAGACAATATTGAAGTTATCTTGAATTATTTCACATGAAAGATGATATATTAAGAAATGAAGTGTATATTTGCATAGGTGGAGGTGAGTTCAAAATTTAAATTAATCGAATTATGAACGAATGTGGTAGTTTATAGGACTCCTAATAAATTGAAGATGTATACGTTATCTGTTATCATTACCTCATCTTCGTTCTAACTCAAAGTTAGAAAGTTAAAATATTAGATACTGTAAGTTTGGACCAACTTCGATACTGTCCATCACTTATTAGAATTTAATGTATTACTAACTTTCTAGGAGTACAGAATCTTATCTTCTTCTTTTTTTTTTTCATTTTCCCCTTGAAGTTTTTCCAAATCGATAGACCGTCATTTCATGGTTTTCCTTTCGTTTGTCTTTAATACTTGAAATCTTTGATGAATATTCTGAGAAAGCCGCCCAACATTTTTTAAAAATACACACCTATCAGAAGGCCTTAGCCTATTCACCAAGACCTTTTCCCCTCCTGTATAAAAGCCCCAGCAGAGAGCCAAACCTTCACAAAGTCCTTAACAGAAAAAAGAAGTGAACATCCTTCTTCATAGCAGGATTCACAAGGTTTCTCTTTTTATGAAGGATTTAGCTTCTTGAAAACCATTACAACCATAACATATAAATTACACTGCATATACATTTTGTTGGACGAGTTTTGACGTGCAACATTAACCTTCAACTACTTTTTCCACGAGTGCTAATGTGCAATCTTACGTTTTTATTTTCTTGCACGAGAGCTAATACTTTTTTTTTGTCTCTACATTACTAGCCTTATACAGAGGTTCTTTATACAATAAGTATTGACAAAATTGTAGATGATTGCTGGGCTTTTTTACCGTATATCAACGTCCATTTTAATCGTTCGATCATTTAGAGGTGCATATTTTTATTCTGCTTGAATCCAACATCATAAATTGTATCGTTTCTACTGTCTTGAAAAATGCTACAACTGTTGTTTGCAGTGGCATTCTCCGCGTCCCCGATTACCCTCTATGTACCGCCAATTCGGCGCTTGAACTTATTCGTGGAGTCATTGGAGTTTATTCTCCATCATACAACATCGTTGTGTAATTTCAGTACAATCCTATGCTTGCGCCGATTCTTCCATAGATATCTTTCTCCTCTTGATCTCCTCTCCTCTTTCCCACCCCAAACATCAAGGTAGTAGATGTTATTCCACTTCTATATTGCAGGATTTCAAAAGAGGCTCTCTACCTCATGTCTTGTATCTCTCTCTCTTTCTTTGGAGAAATTTATTTTGGAATTATTTATACAGTAAAAAAAAATTATGTTGCCTTTTAATTTGAAGTAATAAAGTTGGAAACTGTTTTGTGGGAAAATAACCAAAGATGTGGCGTCTTTTACTATTATTTAGAAGAAGTGGACATTTTTAATGATAAACTGGAGAAAGTACTCCTAAAATCACTAACAGAAAGTTACACTTTGTTTATAGAGTTACAATAACAATAACAAAACAAAATCAAGAATCCTTTTGTTTCTCCTGCAAATATACAAAGGGATCGTTTGGTTGATTACGCATTAACATTAATTCTAACATAAGATTACGCATTAGACAATACAATTTTTGGTTAGTTGATACGGAAAATAAAGGCACATAACAAACGTAATATTTGGCTGGTGTTAGTACATAATTGTTGAATAAAGTTATCCCGAATTTACTCCTTCACTCCCAATTTTAACACTCAAACTGAGATATTTATTGTGGTGTCTTCATGGGATTTTTAGCTAATTACTGTGATTTATAAAACTTCTGATGTAATTTCTAATATATACATTTTCTATCAAAAAAAATTAAAAAATTTTATATTCAAATTCACGATCAAAATTATGAAATTTAACTCGAATATCCAAACATACAATTTATGAGTCGTCTGCAGCACGCTTTGTTAACCCCGACCCGAGTCCAACGACCCGAAATCGACTTCTTTCCAAAACGGTCCCTCTAATATTTTTAAATTTCTCGTTTTCAATTTTGCTGCTTCTGTTATTACAAAAATTAACGCTTCAACGTTAGCTTTGCAACTTGTGATTCACCAATACAACTCAAAGGTTCGAAAAAATCTAATCTTTTGTTATTTCAATTTTATGCTGTTGTTATATGAAAATAAATTGGAAATTAGGGATGAATATTTGAATAAAATTAGGTCCTTGAAAATGTTGTTATAGTTATATATGAAGTTAAACATGTGAAAAGATCCAATTCTTTTATAACCAAGAAATTCCTGAATGCCATTGGTGCACGGTTTGAAACTTGGTGGATAATGGGCACGTCCTTGTACCCTCACTCACTTAAATATCATGCTTTTTAAGAACCTGTGACTGACGTGTGCCTAACCTACATATCACAAGTTGAGGTCTTGTCACTAGACCAATGCCTTTTCGGCGAAAGGATCCAACTTCTAGTGTTTTTTTTTTTTTTGTGTTGTGGGCCTTGTGGCAACTGAGATGTGTTATTATTGTTTATCTGAGTTCTTATAGTTACTTTTGAAGTTAAACATGTGAAAAGATCCAACTTTTTTGTAACTGAGAAATGTCTAAAGGCCAGTTGTGCATGGTTCGAAACTAGGTAAACGATCACCTGTTTACCTTTCTCCACTTAGACACCAAGTTTGAGCCTGTGAGGTGCGCCTAACTTACACATCATAATCTGAGCTCTTACTACTAGACCACACCACTGGGGGGCGTAAGGATCCAACGATATTCACTTCCATACTCTACCAAATAACATGATCATATTCCTTTCCTTTGTTGGTCCAACTAAATTTTGCTTTTCAAGAATAAATATTTGTTCCCTTTAAAGAATCTTAGGACCTTCTACTTTCTTAACTTTTTACCTATCGCAGGTCATCTTTTTCTTTGTTTAATTTTTACTTTCTTGTGTTACACACATAACTACTTTGAGTGATTGTTACTATCTGGCTTGAGTTAGACAAGCTCACAATCACAAACTTGTTTGTAGCCTAATAATCTTCCTCTGTTTAGCATAGAGAATAGATATGTTCAATTCTCACTTCAATGATCGAGGGTCGTACTATTTAATTTACCTTATCAAAAAAAAAGTGGTCGATGTTGATACTAAGTTTAAGTTAATGCATCTATCCCTGAAGCTCATAATTCAGTAATTACAAGGTTGCTTCAACTTACAGGGATAGGTGTTTAAGTGTAATTAAGCGATTAAAGAAATAGCATTGGTAGGACGAGAAGGAAATCTTTGGCCCAGGAAGCTGTAGTACTAAGTATGTATAGTAGTTTTGAGCTGGGATGGTTAGTTTTGATATTTCTTGTAAATATTCACTGATTTACACAATTTTACATAACTGGTTTTAGTTTTAAATAGGCTTTGTTGGAGAAGCTGGCATCTAAGAAATCAAGAAAAAGTATTCGTATCCTCCGTAAGCTTGCTCAAGGAATTCTATCTTTGTGATACCTGGTATGTTTACCCTTCCTCAAAAAGCCCTCATATATTTTGGGCTTGTTCGTGTCCTTCAGATGACGTGTATTTATCGATTTGGAAAAAGAACCACGAAAGAATGTCATATGGCTATTGAGTTCATGGGTGCAAGAACTTAATATAAAGTTTTGTCAGTATTATGAATTAATCGTACTGACATACCTTTTATTGCTATGTGAAACAGATTTGTAAGCAAAGATAAGTATGAGGTAGTTGGGAATTCACATATTGCATTTATGGTTTCTGAAGCACTGCAAGAGACTTTCATGGCTACCAAGCTTTCTTGTACGTCACCGCTACCCTGGATTTGGGTGATCGAAGCACTTGAAAGCTTCAATGAAATAGACACATCTTTACTCATCAGTATGTGTAAATTCATATTTGCTTTATTTTGTGGAAGCTATTGCTAAATAGTTGACATAAATTTTGACTTTAATAGTTCCTACACGACAGATTTGGTTAAGAGGACGCCAGAAATGTCCGATGATATGGGAAAAAATGCAAAAGAACAAGTCTGCTTGAGAGTTTTAGAGACCTTATTTGGCCGGAAAACCCCAAATGCAGATAATGTTGCTTCAGTTCCAGGTGCCAAAGCTGAGCTTGATCCATCAAAGCACTGTGAATATGTCCTTCGCCACATACTGATGAAGGTAATAACTATGTCTCTACTTATCTAGGTTGGACTATGGGATTCAGCTATTTGAAAGATCTAAAATGGTCTCCTTGAGAGTTTCGAGTACTCCTGATTAACTCATGCTTAGCTGTGTATTTGCATGTAACTATTACTAGGCATCTACATCAGACCTAAAAACAGTTGTGCCAGAGATGTTGAAATGGGATGTTCAATCATTCATTATGAACAAGAGATCTCGCTTGCCGAAGTGTCATTTGCAACAAGTAAGCCAGTTTTTTAATATTGTTATGAATTTGATAAGTTGGAACATATAGAAATTATATCTGTCTGATCTCTGATATTTGCTTTATTTTCTGTTGTAGCAACTTAAAGATGCCATTGTAGATTGTACTAATCCTCTTCCTGCATCCTTGAGAGAAAGAAGTGTCTTGGAGTTGGGGAATCACTCCAGAGACGGTGTTCTTGTTGAAGTTGTTGATGCTGATGGCTTTTACCAGGGACATGAAGTAGGAGGCATGAATTCCCAACATGTTGCACCAACTGAGAACTTGGATACTTTCACCCTTGGTAACACAAATGGCCTGCAAGAAAATCAGCATGTGAGCACTATGGTGCCTGCTAAGAGGAGTATTGATGTCTCCACTGCTTATGAAAAAGAAATCAATGGAGCTGAAGCCATTATAGAAGACAGTTCTGATCCTTGTGCAAAGGCTGCCAAGAAGTTGAAGCATGATTTTGTTAGTCCCATCCAGAACACGGTTCCTGATTTAATGTTGTCTCAAAGAGATGGATTCGCGGCAGAATCTTGTGAAGGAAGTCAGCCTGTTGTTCAAAAAGGGCACTCGGAAGATGAAGCTCAAGTTGGGGGTTTCAAAGCAAATAGATGCCTGAAGGATGGTGGCGCTGCACCTGCTGCTTCAAGAAGTATTTTACGGAGCAGTGACTGTACTCACAATGAGTTCTTGCCTCAGAGAATGAATGCAGACAAGAAGTTTCAAAATCGTGCAAGTAGCAGCAGTGGTCGTGCTGAATTGGGAACATCAAGTGGCTTATCCCAGCCGGTGATTCAACAAGATTCTCACACTCATGGGTCCAAACATGATTTGGGGTGTATTCTTCCGCAAGATTTGCAAAACGGAAAACCTTCTAAAGGAGCCAAAGAGAATATTGCGCAGAGTCACGCATCTGGGTTCTATAGTGATTCTGATGAGTATCATGATGAGAACATTGCTCTCGCTGCACAAAAAATTGATCTCTTGAACTCGCAATATGCTCAGGGTGAAGATTCCTTGGCAACTGTTGATTTTAGTGAGCTTAATCTTTGTGTCAAGTGTAGCGAAGGTGGAAAATTACTTGTTTGTAATTCTGACACTTGCCCGTTGGTGGTTCACGAAAGTTGCCTGGGTTCTATGCCACACTTCGATGACAAAGGACTCTTCTACTGCCCATTTTGTGCATATTCTTTTGCTATTTTTAAGTACCTAGAAAGTAAGAAGAATGTCTCTCTTGCTAGGAAAGATTTGACTGCATTTATTGATTTGGGAGCACGACAATCAAAGAAGTCAGTGCCTAAGTCACAAGGAACAAAGCCGAATCAATCTCAACAGGATAAGAATGAACGGTTAAGCCACAGAGAGAATGGCAGGAATTCCTTGAGTGAGGTTACAGGAGGTGAAAGGAATTGTGTCGAAGCTCATGTAATGCAGATGGGTTCACCTCAACCAGAGGTATCCGTCCCTGAGCAGTGCTTGGTAGATGGTCAACAACCTGATAAATCACCACTTAGATGTCATCTATCAGATCTGAATCAGTCTGGAGAGGAAGAAGAATCGTGTCATAAAGAAAATAGAAACAAGAAGTCTTTGGAGAAGGCCAAAGAAGTGGCAAGTGGTCCAGTTGATAAAAAATTTAAGAACACTGAACTCATGCAGATGCATCCACCTAAACCACTTGTTCCTCGTAAACGTTCGTGCCAAGGAAGTTCTTCTATAGAAGAAAGTTCTGAAGAAGAAGATGAGACTGGTTCCAGATATTGTGTACAATATAGGAATCCAAAGCAAGAGTATGTCTTATGCACTTCCTGATGTATGAAAATCATGCGGTTGCTTCATGTTTTCTTCCAAAACTGTCATCCAAGTTTTACTTTAATTTTCCATTTTCTTCATCTTTCTATTTTGTTGGTTTTCCTGACTCCTTCTGCATCGTATCAAAACAGTCTGTTTAATAGTTGCTGTCAGGCACGTGAAGTGTGAGTAGTTGACAATTGTGTTGATAGAAGTTGTACTTTTAATTTGCAGTACCGTCCCCTTATCTAATGGATCGAGGAAGAAGAAGCTCCATTGGACAAAAATTGAGGAGGAGACACTAAAGGTACGTGTATCTTCCTTCAGTCTAAACTCTGCTTGTTTCTGCCTCATGCCATTTCTCTCCTTGAACACGTGATAAAAGCAGCTCAGTTCTAAGAGAATGGGGAATTGACCTATTTTTCATGTGCTTTTGTGTGCATGTACACGCATTTACATGTACTAGTCTCTCACCACGAGCGTTGCATGTGTTTGCTGATTTATATAGTACACGTTTGGGTAAAGTAATTCCAATGTTTATTAAACCAAAGTTTTGGGATGGGAATGTCATTGTCGGGTTCCTTGACAATTGTGTATTTCAACTTTGTGAACTAAAGTGTAGTTGCGGTTGACCCTCAATCACTAATCCTGCTGACATAAACAGCTTATCAGAAGGTTAGAAATACCATGTGAAGCCATAGTTAATGAATGATCTCCGGAAAAAGTAAATGCTGCATCCTTTAAAATAAAGTTCATGCCTTGACAAAGCAAACACCAAATTCCTTCCTTGAATATCCACAATCCAGGTTATCCTCATTATTATGTATGAGGTTTCCGTCTGTTGGTTTTCTTTAGATCTTTTTGTAGCTTTACCTGCTAAGAAGATTTCTAAACTTCAGCTGTCAGGACAGTAGCCTAACAAAAGCAGAGATGAGTCTGATGTCATACTCTGTGAAAAGTAGCTATTGTTAAATAGAGCTTATTCACAAAATCATGCTCACTAATTCATAAACATATATCCTTTCGGGCTTACAAGCATTGTCTTATTGAAATGTTCATTCAGAAAGTAGAAAGGACTGAACATACCACATTCTTATTGCATTTGACAATGACAATTACAGCAACATAATAAATTACGACACTTAGGGAAGCACATGTATACTGCCCCATCCAATGTCCCTGGAGAATCCATACGATGAACACACTGAAGCATGTTCACAGATCAAGCTCCTGTGTTCAGTTTTCATGGAACTCCTCAGTCGAAAAGGAAATGTCTATTTTCAGCCTGTTAGATGTTTTATACTTTTATTATTCATAATCTATTGCTTTCTCAACTCATATTTCATATAACTTGTTGCGGCATACATTTCTACTCTTTATGACTTACTTTTGAACGTTGTCCACTCAATCCCAAAAGTTAAGTTGTGGACGCTGCATCTTGGTACACAACAAACACAGTCATAGATAAAAGTCATATTTAAACCAATACCAACATACGAAATGTTACTCTATTCAAGGAGATTTTGATTTTTTGCATTCCAATAAAAGAGTTTGATAGTATCTTAAAGGAACAATAAAGTTCAGAAATTATTGAAGAAAATCATGAGCGACGTTGTCAATGTTCAATGAACTGTGAAGAGGTTCCGAAGTCCAAACAAAACCCAAAACTTAGTAAGACGTCCAAATTTACTTGTAAAACAGCTGCAAGAATTTTATGTTGAATTAGCCTAAATTGCCCAGCCTGGAAGGTCACAAAACCTCCTAGCTTGCAATAATGGAAACATATGGGTTCATTACTTTTTGTTTTATCATTATTTTAGAAATATTATTTCCTATTTTTTTAAGTATGGTTCTTCATGTTTGCCTTATAGAAAAGAGCTCTCCATTCTCTCTCTCTACTCAGCTAAATGGGCTAAGATAAAGGCAATATAAATTCAACAAAGAACATTTACAATATGTAAAAACAAATTACTTTGGGACTTGGATAAATAGAAAAGTGTAAAATGAATTGTTACATTTATCAAGATGGTGGATTTTACTGTTTCGTATCCCTCTAACTTCCTGAAATGATGAAGATGTAATTTTGTATTACACAATTTGTAAAAGTATATACTACAGGAATGCACAGACTAAAAGCAGTAGAACTGGAACTCACAGAACAATTGGGTAAATATATCGGTGGTTTCATCTTTCTCAAATATGTATAGGATCTTGTCTGCAAGAGCAAGAAGAACATAATAGCAAGGTTATAAGTCATTTGACGGTATTTCTCATCACATATAACCATATTAGATAACTACTTATGTTACGGAAGATTTTAATGCAAAGCTTTTTTAAACTTAATCTGTAAAGTTATCTTTTAGTGATGTTTCACATGAAAAAGCTTATTAGAGAGACAACTAAAAAAGAAATAGCATTAATGTAGAATCAATCAACATTTCGACCCATTCATGTACTAATCAACACATGAATATGCATGATTACATCAAAGAAAAGAGAAAACATAAATCTATTTTTAATCTTGATAGAAGCCCATCTATTAATAAAAACTCAGCATCCAATTAAAGAGACGCTAGCAATTAAATCATTAGCTTAAATTTTATTAGTGAAAATCAGCAAGCAATTGAATAGAGAGTATAAAAGTGTACCTGTTTGAAATCCTAAGAAGAACAATGACGCAAAGGCCGTCCCAAAGTTGAGCAAAAGATGTAAACAATTGAAGACGTGTGAGGTGAGGGTTTTCTCCCACAGTTAGAAGAAATGGAGCGAAGTTCTGGATCTTCCATTCATAGCAATAAGTATCTATAGTTCTTCCAAGAAGAAATGGAGTGAAGTTTTTGATCTTCCATTCATAGCAATAAGTATCGGTAGTTCGTCCAAGGAGTACATCGCTTCCAGTTTGCAGTGTTGCTAAGCGACCAGTTTGGCTTAGTGGTGCGGTTGCGTTGTTTGGTTTGACGTGAGTGTTCTGTGTTTGCATCGTTTGGTATTTCCGTTAGTGTTATGTGGTTTAAACTTAGTGGTGCGGTTGCGTTGTTTGGTTTGACGTGAGTGTTCTGTGTTTGCATCGTTTGGTATTTCCGTTAGTGTTATGTGGTTTAAAAAGGGCAATATGGTAATCTAATTTTTTAAGCTTTAGGTTTCTTGCTTATATTACTTGTCTTAAACATAATTGTTTGATTCGCTAGATTACGAGGTATTTACATGCAACTGTTTCGCTATATTTTGATAGTAGTCTTTGCCACTGCTACAGGAGGGAGTACAACGATTGTCAAGTTTCCCTGATAGATGGAAGAAGATTTTGGAATTCGGGCGTGATATTTTCCAGGAAGGTCGGACCCCTTCACATCTTTATGATAAGTGGAGGAGCATTAACAAAGCAAAAGCGAGAGCAACATAAACATTTTTTTTTTTTCAGAATGAACTCTGCAGTATATGTGTACAGTTGTATAATATCGTTGTCTGCTCATTAGGGACTCCATACTTTGGTGCATAACTGAGTTATTGTTATCTACAATCATGGCATAGCAATGCTTGTAACTAATCCTCTTTGTCTGCCTTGGAACCTCTTTCCGCCTGCTCGTCTGTACATTTTGATGCTTGTTGGTGCTTTTCTAGTAAAGAAGCCAAAATTAGAAGTTACCATTATATGGATGTGATGCTAAGCTCAAGGAGTGAAAGCAAGAGACACTCTTCAAAGAAGATGTGGAATGAGAGCCATGTGGCTGGCCAAGAATAGCACATTGTTGTAATCCTTTCCCTAGTTAGGGGAGTATAGAAAGGCTTAAATATTTGCTGTTGTAAATTTCTAAGGTTGTAATTACAACGTTGTCTAGCAAGTCAACTTTTTGGTTGATCCTTTCGTGATGTCAATGTAAAATCATGTCTTCCTTTGAGGTACCAATACAGTTTCAGATGTAGAGATGGCAACGGGGCGGGTGCGGGGCGGGTTGAATCTTAACCCGCAAAAGTTAAACCCGCCCTGCCCCGCCCCGCATAGCATTTTTGCCACTTCTCAAACCCGCCCCGCCCCGCTATATTATTTTTATTTTCTTTTTATTAATTTTATGAATTAATTAACGACTTTCTCAAGTATTAGTCATTTTATCTTAGATAAATTATCATAGTAGTTTTGGGCAATAATTTATTATTCTAATGATAGATTTTATACATACCCATATGTATTTAATACGCAAAGTTAATCAAAATGGTGTCCAATTTGCTAACATATGCATAATTATCGATCTTTAGTAAATACTACTTAGTACTACTATTTTTCTAGACAGTATGTTTCACTGTTTAATCAACACCTATAAGAGAAGTCAAGAGTAATGCCCGCAATTAAATTAGATAACCCTAGTAATTAAATTGACTAGTTATAAATATTTTAAAACAGGTTCTAGAAGGATTTATAAAAAAAAATTAGATAAACCCGCCCCGCCCCGCCAAAATTTTAAAAAAATTTGTCCCAACCCGCCCCGCCCCGCCCCGCCCCGCAAATGGCTTTAACCCGCCCCGCCCCGCCCCGCGTAGAGTAAAACCCGCCCCGCCCACGCACCTGTCCCGCCCCGTTGCCATCCCTATTCAGATGTTAAGAAATGACGAGGCAGGATGCACTGTGCAGGATATGTGTTTCTGTGAGTTCCTATATTTGTAAGTTGACACTTTGCATTTTATCTAGAGGAACAAATAACAAAGGGACCCATCAAAGAACGGGGGGTGTTTTGATTAAGCAATCAAATGATCAATTAGTAACGATCATGTGAATGAAATTAAAACTGTTTCAAAGCAAAGAATTTCACCACGTGCCCTTTATAAGGAGTGCTTTTGCAAAAATGCCTGTGCTAAGAAATATTTTAGCAAAATACATTTTTTCGCTCGGAACCAATACTTCAAGTTATATGGCGAGAATGTAGAGAAAGACTAGAAGGGGCAAGTTTTGGCAATTGCAAGACTTACGACCAAGTGCGGCAAGTGTTGTCTTTTGCCAACATTTTAAGGGTAAGTGTTGGCAAATAGAGAGGAGTCAAAGGCAAGTCTTGGCCTTTGCCAAGACTTACGACCAAGTGCGGCAAGTATTGCCTTTTGCCAACACTTGGAGGGATAAGTGTTGAAAAGCGAAGAGATATAAAGGCAAGTCTTGCCCCCGACCTAAACTTGACGGGGGTATTTCCGTCCGGATTTTTTTCATTAAACCTTAACGGGGGCATTTTTGCAAAACATCTGTTAGCGCAGGCAAAAAGGCAAACCATTTGTTCCCGTACAAAAAATTTCACCGCATGCCCTCCATAAGGAGTGGTTTTGTAAAATTGCCCGCGCTAAGGAATGTTTTAGCAAAATGCCCTTATTTAGTCCGGAGCCAAGACTTCAAGGCGCACTTCGTCGTAAATCTTGGCAATTAGCTATACTTCAAGGGCAAGTGTTGTTTTGCCAATATTCAAGTTATATGGCGAGAATGCAGGGAAGACTGGAAGGGGCAAGCCTTGGCAATTGCCAACACTTACGACGAAGTGCGGCAAGTGTTGCCTTTTGCCAACATTTGCCATTCAACTGTTGGTAAATCGAGCAGGGGACAATGGCAAGTCTTGCCTTTTGCCAAGACTTACGGCCAACTGCGGCAAATATTGCCTTTTGCCAATACTTGAAGGGATAAGTGTTGAAAAGCGGAGAAATATAAAGGCAAGTCTTGGCCCCGACCTAAAAACTTGACAGGGGTATTTCCGTCTGGATTTTTTTTACTAAACCTTAATGGAGGCATTTTTGCAAACCATTTGTTAGCGGGGGCAAAAAGGCAAACCATTGCTTCCCGTGTCATATTTTTGCAAATCATAGCATATTTCTTGCAAATAAGCCGTTTCAAAGCCTAGGTAGGTCTTACTAGGGTCGTAAGGTGAAAAATTGATTACTAGCCAGTTTCGGACGCTCTAAGTGAGTTTTATCTATTGTTTCAACATTAATTGAGAAATAGCCAAATTACTCCCCCATCCTCCCCCGCGCACACTTACAATCTTTTGGCGTTAAACAACACCCAGACTAAACTTTGAACTAAACTCTTGTAAAAAAATTGAAGTTTTGGAATCTGGAGTTTTGTTCAAAATTTCAAAAAAATCTCAGAGTTTCATATTTAAAGTCCTAGTATTTTATACTGAGACTTAGAACTAACATGTTCAAAATCTCAGTATTTTTTACTAGGATCCATAGTTAAGTAATCCCAGTATAAAATATTGGGATTTTGAAATTTTGTTCACAAATTCGAGTATAAAATACTGGGATTTTTCCGGATCTGGCTAGTCTTCAAAGAGCTTTACACCGCCGGCTAGTTTTCTTTTAACGCGGTGCAAACAAGCTACGGGGCCAAATAGGGTGAATTACACAATTGAGCAGAAATACACCTGGTCTTGAAAACGTAAAAATTTCGTGTGGGGGCCTGTTTGGCACGCGCTAATTGATCTATAGCCACCAAAAATAAATTCGCTGAGAAATAGCCATCTCCGAACAAATCTCAGTATTTTATACTGGGACTTTGAACATGTTAGTTCAAAGTCTCAGTATAAAATACTGGGATCACTTAAACACTAATTCCAGTATAAAATACTGGGACTCTGAACATGTTAGTTCAAAATCTCAGTATTTTGGACTTTCTATGTATAAAGCTCTAGATGGACTATTAACATGAATCCCATTATAAAATAATAGGACTTTGAACATGTTAGTTCAAAGTCCCAGTATAAAAACCTGGGACTAGTCTGGGGTATTTTGCCAATCTAATGGAGTGTAAGTGTGCGCGCGGATTTTTGGCTATTCCTCAATTAATTTTGAAATGGTGGATAATTCTCACTTAGCGCGTCCAAAAATGGCTACGCATCAAATTTTTCCCTTGAAAACTTAAGCAGTTTTTTTGTGGTCTTGAAAACATAAGCACTTTTACATTAAATGAAGCTGAAAGTACATAAATACCCTTAATAATAGAGAACTTTCCGTAATTATAAAAATACCACCGCACCTTTTTAAATCCAAAATTATAAAAAACGTCACAACTTCGTACTCAGCAGAAAAGAATGTCGATGCAGCTGTGTTTTACGTCCATTTTGTGAATAAATATGGCCAAATCGTCAGTTTCACTCATATACAAGGGGAAAAAAATGTCAACCCGTCTTTGTTTCACGTCCATTTGTAAATAAATAAAGCCAAATCGTCATAGTTTCGCTCATATACAAAAATCAAATCAAAACATAACATAAGACCAATTCGACATCATTTCTTCATATAGTGAGCAAAAGATCATGTTCATTTTTTAAATAAATGATTCCATATCGTGGCTACTTTATTGATTCACAAAAAATACCCTCCAATGCTTATATATTTAGAAATAATGACAAACCGGCTGTGTTTATGGATATATTGAACCAAAAATTGTATCCGTTTTGTGAGAAATAAGGCCAAATTGGCGTCAATTCACATATTCACAAAAAACACTTTCAAGTGCTTATATATTTAGAAATAACGACATTATGTTTGTGTTTATGCATATATTGAACCGAAACTGCGTCCGTTTTGCAAACAAATGATTCCAAATTTTTTTCACTTCGTTTGTCCACGAAAATATATATGAAAATATAAAAATAAATAAAATTCAAAGAAAAATATAACTAAACCAATATGTCATTGTTTATTTATAATGTGAGCCAAATATTACGTACATTTTGCGAACAAATGAGTCTAAATCGTCTTCACTTTATTCATCCATAAAAATTCATATGAAAATATAAAATAAAGACAATCCGCCCGCATATACATACACGTGAGCTAAACTATTCTATCTACTTTACAAGTAGATGACATTAAATTGTCATCACTTTCCTAATATAAAAAATTGCAAGGTAAAAATAAAACGACGTCAATTCGGTATCATTTACTTGCAAGTAAGTCAAACTACTATATCTATTTTACAAGAAAATGATACCAAATCGTTATCACTTTTCTCATATACAAAAATTCAAAGTAAAAATAAAACAACGCCAATTCGCCATCATTTAATTACAAGTGAGCCAAACTACTATGTTTATTTTTCAAGCAAATGATACCAAATCGTCATCACTTTGCCCATATACCAATACTCAAACTAAAAATAAAACAAGGTCAATCTAACATCATTTGTCTAATCTACTTTACAAATATATTAGTCAAAATCGTCATCACTTTGATAAATTTATGATCAACTCATGATCTGATCCAAAAAAAAAAGTGGAAGAAAAAAAATTGAGTAGTTGATGCAGGGTAAAATGCGGAAGCAATAAAGTAACGATAAAAGTGAGACATGGCTCGAACGATTACCTAAGTAGCACTGAAGAACGATGTTTCGATACACCTCGGGTGAATGTCAAGGAACACCTACACTAAGCAACTATCATCAAGAGACACTCGGCTCTCGCAAATAGAATGATCAAGAAAGGACTGAAGTTAACCTTAGATTCTACCAATTTAAATCAAACCAAGAACAAAGTTTCATTAGAGAGTATTCTCATATTTCTGTTTAATGTCAAGACTAGGTGAATGAAAATAAAGCCCTAAGGGAGGCTTTTATAGTCTCCATTTACACATAATGAAAGGTTTTAAATACCTCCAAAGTGGGTTAAAACATTAAAGGCCACATAGGGCTAATATAGGGAATACACATAAAAACTAGTTAAAATCCCATCATGGCATAACAGGGCCAGGCGCTCCGCCTGGACAGTGGGCGGTCCGCCTTACATAAAACAACAGAGGGGGCATCAATTTTGAGGCGGTCCGCCTAGACTCAGGGGCGATCCGCCACCCAGAAACTTCAGAGAGTGGTGCCATTTTCGGGCGGTCCGCCTAGCAGCTGGGGCGGTCCGCCTGGAGCTGTAGCTTCACATGCGCTCAAGTGCATGGTCTTAAAATCATCTCCAAAGCTTCCATCTTCCAAGCCCTTCCATACCAAGTGTAAGTGAGCATCTTGGATCTCTTTAGCTTGACTCGGAGTGAATGGTCTTGCGGTAGTTTGGCCAGCAAAAGTAGTTGAGGCAGATGTGATTTTCTAAAGAAAGAAACATACATTACTTCTTTTTTGAAATTAATTGGGAAGGTATCTTACATAGCCTCTCTATTTCAATTATGCAGAGAAAGTCATAACTATAGCAACAGAGTTATGTTTAACCTTCAGCAAAAAAAAAAAAGGGTTGTGTTGGCATAATAGAACTCCCCTCAAACATATCCTAAAGGAAACCCCGTTACTATTAACTTGATGGATTAAAAACAGTTGAATTTAGGAAGTTAAAGGGCATAACCATTGACCCGACAAATAAAGGTGCCCTTAATCAGGTTCTTTTTATTCTTCTAGCAGAGTCGAGCTTCACTCCTTGTTCGGATGTGCTTGTGGATGGGCATCCACATCGAGGAACTTGGAAACTAGTTCTGCTTTCATGTAAAAATCGCCGGAAAAGTACCAAATAGTCACCGGAAAAAGTTTTTTCATGTTTTCAAAATCAGATCTACACTAATTTAGTGTGATTTTTGAAAATCAATGATAGAAACGGAAAGAGAAATCAATGCAAATCTGGGGATGTAATTTTTAGAACATTCCGGCGACGGCCGATAGTGGCCCGACGGCGGTCAATGTCAGTCAACAGCGGTAAACTAGAGAGAAGAGTAGAAGTGAGAGATGACTTTCTAGAGAGAGAAAGTGTGAACGTCAAATAATTGTTGAAAAAATGCTTAAAGGGTAGAAGTAGTAATATCTTTAAAAGTGCTCAAAAGTGCTTATGTTTTAAAAACCACCAAAAAATAACTCACCAAGTAAAGATCAGGCACTAAAGTGCTCATTCCACATAAAAAATAATTTTTTTCCTTAGTAAGTAGCAACACGTTTTAAAGGGGCAAAGTGCACGAATAGCCACTTTTGTCAGTAGTCTTTGGTTTGATGCCACTTTTTTATTGGTTTTGCATGAGAGGTCACTTTTTGGAACTTCAATCCTTGTAGGCTGAAGTTCAAACCTTGTGGGTTGAACTTCATGCCTAAGGTATGAAGTTCAACTTCAGCCTGCAAGGGCTGAACTTTTAGGCATAGATGCGTAAATTTCAACCCTTGTGGTCTGAAGTTGAACTTCAACCCTTGTGGCGTGAAGTTTATCCCACAAGGATTGAAGTTCCAAAAAGTGGCCTCTCATGTAAAACCAATAAAAAAAGTGACCTCAAACCAAAGATTACTGGCAAAAGTGGCCTGTATGCGAAACTTCCGTTGTTTTTCTTGGAGGCCACCTTTTCATAAGCTTCCTCCAAGTTCTTCTTCACCTTAGCATGGAGTTCAATCAAAGCCTTAGCTCGGCTTTTACCTTCAAAATTAACAACTACATCCCTCGGCAAAGGGGTAAGATCAAGTGGAATCAAAGGATTAAAATCATAAACACACTCAAATGGAGTAATGTGAATCATTCTATGCAAAGTACAGTTATATGCAAACTCCATGAGTGGCAACTTTTCAACCCATGTACCAGCCTTACCTCGGGTCATAGCTCTAAGAAGAGACCCTAAGGTTCGGTTCACCACCTCAGTTTGCCCATCCGTTTGAGGGTGGTGGGACGTAGAGAACAACAATTTGGTGCCAAGGGCACCCCATAAGCACCTCCAAAAATGTCTTAGAAACTTAGTATCCCTATCACTCACAATGGTTTGAGGCACTCCATGCAACTTTAATACATTATCAATGAACAAAGAAGCTACATGTTGTTCATCATTACTCTTTTTGCACGGAATAAAGTGTGCCATCTTGGAGAACCTATCCACGACAATATAAATACTATCATGTCCTCCTCTAGACTGTGGAAATCCCATAACAAAATCCATAGAAATATCCTTTCACGGGCTAGTAGGAATAGGCAAGAGAGTATACAAACCATGAGGATTCGACTTAGAGTTGGCATGCTTGCAATCTAAACAAGCATTGCATAGCCGCTCAACATGTAACCCCATCTTAGGCCAATGGAATTTCTCTATAAGGATGGCCAAAGTTTTATCCCTCCCAAAGTGACCCATCAAGCCTCCACAATGTACTTCACGCACTATCAATTTTCTCCATAAGGACTCAGGTACACAAACTCTCCCATTTTTGAAAATGTAGCCATCTACCCATTGGTATTTCTACAACATTTCCCCTCTTTTAGAGCATCATGAGTGCTCTTGAGCTTTGGGTCATGTTCATACATCAATTTTATACTTTCAAAACCCTTGAGCCTATAAGCGAGAGTGTTGGCTAGAGCGAACTTTCTTGAAAGTGCGTCAGCTACAACATTGTCCTTTCCTTTCTTGTAATGAATTACATAGGAAAAAGACTCAATGAACTCCACCCACTTGGCATGCATCTTGTTCAACTTCTCTTGGCCCCTAAGATGTTTGAGTGACTTATGATCACTCTTAATCACAAATTCCCTAGGCCAAAGATAATGTTGCCAATGAGCTAGAGCTCTCACTAGGGCATACAAATCCTTGTCATACGTAGAGTAATTCAAGGTTGCACCCTTCAACTTTTCACTAAAGTAGGCAATGAGTTTCCCATCTTGCATGACAGCACCTCCAATACCCACCCCCGAGACATTACATTCAACCTCAAATGCCTTTCCGAAGTTGGACAATTGCAACAAAGGGGCAGTACTCAACCTACTTTTCAACTCTTAGAAAGCCTTCTCTTGAGACTCTCCCCACACAAAGGGTTTGTCTTTCTTCACCAACTCGGTGAGTGGTGCAGAAATGGTGCTAAAGTCCCTAACAAATTGCCTATAAAAACTAGCAAGGCCATGAAAACTCCTCACATGAGATACGGTGGTAGGAGTAGGCCAATCTCTAATGGCTTCAACTTTGGACTCCTCAACCTCTACACCATTTGCACTAACAACAAAACCAAGAAAGACAACCTTTTCAACACAAAAGACACATTTCTTAAAATTGGCATAGAGCTTTTCGGCTCTTAGCACATCAAGCACTTGCCTTAAATGAACAACATGATCATCTATTGATTTGCTATATATCAAGATATCATCAAAATAGACAACCACAAATTTATTGATAAACGGCTTCAAAACATGGTTCATCAATCTCATAAAAGTCCTAGGTGCATCGGAGAGGCCAAAAGGCATCACAAATCATTCATAGAGACCAAACTTGGTCTTGAATGCAGTTTTCCACTCATCACCCAGTTTCATTAGGATATGGTGGTAGCCGGACCTAAGGTCTATCTTAGAAAATATGCTAGAACCACTCAATTCATCAAGCATGTCATCAAGTCTAGGAATGGGATGACGATAGTTTACCGTTATCTTGTTGAATGCACGACAATCAACACACATCCTCCATGTACTGTCTTTCTTTGGAACAAGAATCACCGGTGCGGCACACAAACCAAGCCTTTGTTGAGCAACTCATCCACTTGCTTAGGCGACAATGGCTTGAGAATGTACTTTTTTCCCTCATGCTTAGCCGTGTAAGTATTGGCTCGGCCATCATGAACCACACTCCTACCGTATTGCCAAGGCCTACCAAACAAGAGGTGACAAGCTTGCATTGGCGCTACTTCAAACATGAGCTCATCTTGATAGTTCCCAATCTTGAACTTTATCAAGACTTGCTTCACCACCTTCAACTCCCCACACTCACTTTACCATTACAAACAGTAGGGATTTGGGTGTTTAAGGGTACGCAATTTCAATTGTGACACCAAAGGTTGGCTCACCACATTAGCACAACTACCCAAATCAATTATCATGGAGCACACTTGTCCTCTCACTCTATATCTAGCATGGAACAAGTTCTCCTTTTGCACATCCACCTCCTCCTCACTAACCATGGCACTCAAACTACAACGTACCACTAGGAACATGTTAGGATCATCACCCTCCGCTGCTTCCTCTTCACCCTCAACTCGCTCATCTCCCTCAACTACCTCACATTCAGGCTCACTTTCTTCCTCATACACCAACCTATCATCTATGATAATCATTATTTTTCGGGTGGGGCAATCTTTAGAAAAGTGGCTATAGCCCTTGCACTTGTGGCATTGAAAAGAAGAAGGATTGGGAATATTTAAATGAGTTTTAGAATTACCTCCCGATTCCTTGAAATCACTCCTTGGTGTAGCTTTTCATAAGGCTTCTTCACATTTTGACTTCCACTAGCACCACCGGTATTAGGGCTCTTCCAATTCTTGGTTTGGCTCACGGGAGTAGAAGTAGTGCTTCTATAGCGAGTGGCTTTGTCTTCCTTACTATACCTTTCAGCTTCCACGGAGGCATTGTAGGCTTCTTGGAGTGATTGGAAATTGTGAAACCTCAATTGAGAAGCAATCTCTCGGTTTAGGCCATTCTTGAACCTAATGATAGCTTGCTCAACATCTTCAGTTTCATGTCAAGGGACATTCGGTTCTTTTCAAAGTCATTGAAATATTCCTCAACCGACTTGGTACCTTGTCTCAACTCATAGAGTCTCTTGAGTTGCTCTTGCCGGAACTTGGGAGTCACATATTTCTCTTGCATTACAACTTTCAATTCTTCCCAAGCCATGTGAGTAGGCACTCCTAATAGCACGTCTAGACCTCTTAACCGACTCCCACCAAGTGGAAGCATAGGCCTCAAATAAAGCAATAGTATAGGTAGCCTTTTTCTCATCCGACATATCATTGGTGTCAATGTCTCTCTCAACTTGTACCTTCCACTCTAGGAACTTCTCTGGATTACTAGTCCCTTTGAAGGATGGGATATGGATCTTGTCACTATTCAAATTATTATCACGACCCCCACGGTATGGATCCGGTTGACCCCCGTAGTAGTAGTCATCATAACCATCATACTCACTTCTCAAGTTCCTCCTCACATACCCTACTTGAGGTCCACGACCTTGTCCACGACCTCTATTCATACCATGGCCTTGTTACATTGGCCTCCTATTCGGATAGGGTGGCTCATAGTCTTCATATTCATCACCAAGCTCGGGTATCTCCCCTTCTTGAGCATCAACTTCTTGCTCTTCTGGTACAACATTTTTTTTGGGGCCTCACTTGTGGTGGAACAACACCTTGGGGAATGCCCAAGTTGTGGGGAATGCCCACTTGTTGGGGAATGCCCAACAATCTTGCTCGACGAGTAGCTTCATCTTTCAACCTTTGTTGTTGAGCTATGTCGGCAAAACGATCCGGCTTCATGGTTGAGCCATCACTTGTGCCTTCTCCGGCATCTTTGTGAACACTAGGAGTTTTCTCCCTTTCAAGGTTCTCAAGCCTCAAGCTTATTGATTTCACCTCGGCCAATGTAATAGCCCAAGCCTGCTAGTGATACTGTATGCTTTGGGCCTAGGCCCGTACGGCTTTAAAATGCGTCACTAGGGTCTAGTGATATTGTCACGACCCATTTTCTAAACGAGCTGCGACCGGAACTCGGTACCTGAACTTGACCGAGCGAACCCACTAAACTTGTCTGTGATATTCTATTTCTATCATGCTATGCAAGTGATGTAATCTTTAAATAAAAACTTCAATAAATAAATTTAATCTGAGACAAAAGTCATCTTGAAATTGTATCAATAAAATAAATAACTTTATTATGTTATGTGCAAGTCTTGCAAAGTGGACAACCACACCCAACTGCTAGACTGTCTATGAAGCCTCTAAGAATTTTATACATGACCTTATGACTAATAATAAGAAAGAGCAGAATACACAGAATCTCCACGAACAAATGCAGAGCTCACAAATCAATTGGGTTGTGGGAGAACATCCTAGCTCATAACCTGCTTGCCTGCAAAACCTGCGCCTACATTGACACCGGTCAATGTAGGTTCCCATGAAGAGAACGTCATTACACCACGGCGGGTACTCAGTGACTCTTAACAATCCTCCCACTAAAGCCAGAATGAGAGATAGAAAACATGATATGCATAGTAAAAATATTATAAACAATATAATACATAATGATAAAAGCATATAAACCAGCTCTGAAATATTTGCACAAAAGCACTATTAAAATATTCTAAAAAAAATATTCTTTTCTTTCTTTATTTATTTCTTTTCTGGGGAGTACCGATCAACTCTGACATCTGGAACTTATTTTCTTTCTTTCTTTCCTTTCCCTGCGGCGTCCCACAGTTCAAGGTCTAGCATGGTAGCATTCATTGCCCGATTATGACAAATATATCATAGTGCCCGACTATGGCACAAACCTACTCTGGTATGAGTAGTTGCAGGGTAAAACGCAACCCGACTATGGTCACACGTCGCAGCCCGACTATGGCTACGAACAAGGTTACCCATCTCAGAATCTAAAGTTACTCCCAAAAATATTTTTTCTTAAAACTTGTTGTGGCCACTTTAAGGCCCAAAACACTTTTTCTGACCCCTCGGGTCCAATTCTCTTTGTAAAAAATTTTTGTGATCTCTTGGATCAAAAGTTATGTTCTTTGAAAGTGAAAATATTTAACTCATAAGTCATTATGTTTCTCAAAATATAATATAAGTGTAAACATGCTCGTTCTTGATACTAAAACTTATTTTCTACTAATAACTATGAATATATGCAAATAAAGACATGATATAAATCTTCTAAAACTCTTGAAGAAGTACTTATTCTACGAGACTTGTGTGAAATCACATAAATTGATTCATGGATAATGTGAGCTTACTCGCTCCAATTAAACTCACATTAATATATAAAGCAGCTTTCTCAATCACTTTAAAGTCATGAACTTTATGGGAAAAGACCTCGGTAAGAAAATGCCAAAACTCACCTCGAATTTTTCTATCAAGCCCAACGTGTGCTCCAATTCGCATTCCCAAGTAAACAAATAATTTCTCTCAGTTCGGAAACCTAGCTTTTCTCTTCTTTGGACGTTCTTATTTATTCCTTGATAATTCATGAACTTTAAGGTATAGGGTTGCATAATACTTTGATCCCAGATTTCCTGTGAAGCTTCTGGCGAAGAGAATCTCACTTCCTCTCAATAGTAAAACCAACTTTTCACATTGCTAACTCGTGTTAAAACGGAGAGGTTGTTGCTGCGTTTTTCTTAATCAGCTAATAACCTGAGTATAGGCTGGTTATTAAGCCTATCTTTAGCACATATACCTATCTTTAGCACATATACCTCAATAGATGTTTGGTCCATTACATAGACTACTATGTCAATTTGCATAACCACCCACTAGTGACTACCAATAAGAGGAATCCCTCCCAGTAGGCTTGACTTCATAAAATAAAATAGAGCAATAACATAACTGTATGAGAATGATCTTGGAATGTTGGAATTGTATCAAATCTTCGTTTCATAAGTTGACCAAGGGAATTCCATGTACGCCATTTTATAAAACATTCGTTTTGGAATTCGTTTGCAGCCACCGTCCTTCTAAGCTCCAAATCATCTTATCCAAGTACTAGTACTATAGCATATATGTCATTCCTCTATCTTTATGTGATCCTTCACATAACAGGGTTAATTAAATTATTTAATTTAGCACTATTAGTCCGAACTAGTGTCTAAAATTAATAAAAATTATGTAGACTTGTATATTACACTTTGATGGTATATTCCATGCTCAGGGCCCACGATAGCATACTGAATGTGTTTCTTGGAATTTAAATCGTTACTGATAGAGTCTTGTAACTTGAGAAAAAATTGAGGAATATTACATCCAATAGGTGGACCAAAGTGGATTCCGAGACCGCTATGGACTTTTCTCCTTCTTCCGCCATGTACCTACAAGCAATCAAAGACAAGACGAAATAAGAGTAAAAAGTCCTCACCCATTCCCTCACTTTTGAATGTCACTCGAGTACACTCAATTTAGTGGATAGAACCACTCAAAATTGATTCCAAAGGCTCCTCTTAGTTGAACAACCTCCTAAATGACCAATCAAGTTCACAAGAACTAAATACTCTTCGGGAAGAGTGGAGTTGATGTGACTCTATGGACGAACGGCTATATGAGTGAGCACTTAAAGCAAAAATATTCTACGAGTCTTCTTTGATTTCTAATCACCACTACGCACGAGTATCCTAAACGCTCAATGAACTAGTACTAATCAAGTAGGAGATTTACTCTAAAAGTACTAGCCGAAAGCAATGCAAGCAAAGAAAGCACGAAAGCCTACGAAACAAACTACCCAGACCCCGACACAGGGCTAGGCGCTCCGCCCCTGCAGGTGGACCGTCCGCCTGGACCAAAGTCCTGAGAGGTGATTTCTGCTTGGGCGCTCCGCCTGAAGCTGAAACTGCAGCTTTTCGAGAACGGGTGTTTGGCCAAATTTCACCAGATTCTTCAAGTGATTTCAACTTATTTCTCAAATCCAATGGTATCCAAAGTTGTATTCAACTATTTCAAATAATTACCAATAGTTTTCAACCCCAAACAATCAACACAAAAGCTTCGATTCAAGTTTGAGAAATTTTCAAGGGTTTCAAAAATTTTGAGATTTTTGAATCTTCAAATTTTGATTCTCAATTCCAAATCAAGATATGTTGGTACCAAATGAATGGAAAAACAACATAGATCAATCCCCAATAGATTTTAACCCCAAACAAACAACAACAAGTTGATTTTGAAGCAAATTTTTTCTAAGGTTTTAAACTTCTGGGATTTTGATTCTCCAGCTTTTGAATCACAACACCAAATCAAGTTTTTATGGTATCAAAAGAACGGAAATCAAACATAGAACAAACCCCAATAAGTTTTGTTGATTGGGTATCCGAATCAAATAAGTTCTATGAATTTTTTTTTTTTTTAAGATTTTCTAGTTTTTCAATTTTTTTTCTTTTTCTTTTATTCAAGAACAAGAACAATAATAACAAAGATAAAATGGCACGATGAAAAAAACGAGAGTTTGTAAGAACAAAACCTAGTCGTGCTCTGATACCAACTGAGGCAAGGTAAAATACGGAAGCAATAAAGTAACGATAAAAGTGAGACTTGGCTCGAACGATTACCTAAGTAGCACCGAAGAACGATGTTTTGATACATCTCAGGTGAATGTCAAGGAACACCTACACTAAGCAACTATCTTCAAGAGAAACTCGGCTCTTGCAAATAGAATGATCAAGAAAAAGCTGAAGTTCAACTTGGATTCTACCAATTGAAATCAAGCCAAGAACAAGATTTCATTAGAGAGCATTCTTTTGTTTTTGTTTAATGTCAAGACTAGGTGAATGAAAATAAAGCCCTAAGGGAGGATTTTATAGTCTCCCTTTACACATAATGAAAGGCCTTAAATATCCCCCAGAGTGGGTTAAAACATTAAAGGCCGCATAGGGCTAATATAGGAAATACACACAAAAACTAGTTAAAATCCCATCATGGCATAACAGGGTCAGGCGCTCAGCCTGGACGATGGGTGGTCCGCCTCACAGAAAACAACAGAAAGGGCATCAATTTTGAGGCAGTGCCTAGACTCAGGGCAATCCGCCTCCCAGAAACTTCAAAGAGTGGTGCCATTTTCGGGCGGTCCGCCTGGAGCTGTAACTTCACATGCGCTCAAGTGCATAGTCTTCAAATCATCTCCAAAGTCTCCATCTTTCAAGCCCTTCCAAACCTAGTATAAGTGTGCACCTTGGATCTCTTTAGCTTGACTCAGAGTGAATGGTCTTGTGGTAGTTTGGCTGGCATCAGTAGCTGAGGCGGATGTGATTTTCTAAAGAAAGAAACATACATTACTTCTTTTTTTGAAATTAATTGGGAAGGTGTCTTACATAGCCTCTCAATTTCAATTATGTAGAGAAAGCCGTAACTATAGCAACAGAGTTACGTTTAACCTTCAGAAAAAAAAAAATAGGGATGTGTTTGCATAATAAAACGCCTCTCAAACATATCCTAAAGGAAACCCCGTTACTATTAACTTGATGGAGTAAAAACACTTGAATTTAGGAAGTTAAAGGGCATAACCATTGATCCGACAAATAAAGGTGACCTTAATCAGGTTCCTTTTATTCTTCTAGAGAAGTCGAGCTTCACTCCTTGTTCGGATGTGCTTGTGGATGGGCATCCACATTGAGGAACTTGGCAACTCGTTCTGCTTTCATGTAAAAATCGCCAGAAAAGTACCAAATAGTCACCGGAATTTTTTTTTTCATATTTTCAAAATCAGATCTACACTAATTTAGTGTGATTTTTGAAAAAACAATGGTAGAAACGGAAAGAGAAATCAATGCGAATCTGGGGATGTAATTTTTAGAACATTCCGGCGACAGCCGATGGTGTTCTGGCGGCGGTCAATGTCAGTCAACGGCGGTAAACTAGAGAAAAGAGTAGAAGTGAGAGATGAGTTTTCTAGGGAGAGAAAGTGTGAACGTCAATTAATTGTTGAAAAACGCTTAAAGGGTAGAAGTGGTAATATCTTTAAAAGTGCTCAAAAGTGCTTATGTTTTAACAACCACCAAAAATAACTCACCAAATAAAGATGAGGTACTAAAGTGCTCATTCCACATAAAAAATAAATTTTTACCCTAGTAAGTAGCAGCACGTTTGAAAGGGGGACAGTGCACGAATAGCCACTTTTGTCAGTGGTCTTTTGTTTGAGGTCACTTTTTGGAACTTCAATCCTTGTAGGCTGAAGTTCAAACCTTGTGGACTGAATTTCATGCCTAAGGTATGAAGTTCAACTTCAGCTCGCAAATGCTGAACTTTTGGGCATAGATGCGTAAACTTCAACCCTTGTGGTCTGAAGTTGAACTTCAACCCTTGTGGTGTGAAGTTCAGCCCACAAGGATTGAAGTTCCAAAAAGTGACCTCTCATGCAAAACCAATAAAAAAAATGACCCCAAACCAAAAATTACTGGCAAAAGTGACCTGTATGCAAAATTTTTACGTTTAAAGCCGTAAAAATTTTGCGTAGGGGCCGGGCCCGTTTGGCGCGTTAATTGATCCGTAGCCACCAAAAATAAATTCGCTGAGAAATAGCCACCTCCGAAACATAGTGCATAGGTACTCTTCGATGCAGCGGGGACGAGACAAGGTGACATACTACGATCACGTACAGAAGTGCTGTCCTTCGTCTCGGCAATATGGAACCTCTCAACAGCTCCCGTTCTTTTATGGGGTCCTATCGGGATAGGTAGGCCCAAGCCTTTCCCCTCCCTCCATAAGACCCTCTTTCTCTTTCCCTCTCGGGAAAGAAGATAAGAAAGGATTCATTTTTTTCTTTCATGTGAACGGCCCTATCTTGTATCGAAAGGTTTTTCGTGCTATACACCACGTTGAGAAAGACCAACCTCCTATGTACCGTACTCTTTTTGTACCTCGAAAGGGGGGTCCTCCTTATGATGCTACGGACGGCTGTCCGAAGTGCAAGGGGTAAACTCGGCCTCGGATAGGATAGGATTGTGCGCGCCGGGCCCTTCGGGTCTCATATTTTGGCCGAGTTTACCGTACCTCCGTCCCCTATGTTAGGCGGCCGTAATATTTTGTATAGGTTGGGTTTTCTGGGCTTTGATGCTTACCTTCTTATTATTAAAAGGGGAAGGTTTAATAAAGGAACTTTTCAGCCCTTTTGCTGGATTGTTGGTCCGCAGCCCCGCCCTATAGATTTCTGACCTTGAGAAATGACGTAAGTGATAGATGGAATCGTTCAGTAGGCTAGTTTCCATTTTCGATTGAGAAAGCGGCGGGCCCAGTGAGCTCTCCAATAGTGCACCGAAACCGGGCCGGAGAGACGGTAAACCTTAGATCGGCTAAGATCGAATTGAACTGTCTTTGATTGAGCGAATCCTGCCCGATTTTGATTTCCGTCCCCGCGGGAGACATCGTAAATAGTGAAATGTTTGATTCCCCTATTGAATTGAATTAGGAATCGATTGAATGGGACTTGCCTATCCCTTATTCATATCCGATTTTTCTCTCTTTCTTTTTGATACTTGGTTGGCAGGGTCAGGGCCTTTCTCACTGGGCGAGAGACAGACCATTGTTCATAGGTTGGTTATAAGCCCGGAGATCGAATCTTATTCTTCCCCTTTGAGAGGGATTCTCGTGCCAACCATAGGAAGAAGAACTCGGTTACTCATCTTGGATCGGATTGGATTAATAGCTTTGTGCTGATCTACGAACGAGCCTTCTATTTGATTTATACTATACTTCTTCAAGTCTCTTTCATATCTTTCGAGATCCACCCTACAATATGGGGTAAAAAAGCTCTACTATAGTAACGGGAGATGTGATCTCGCCATACCTTACTGTCTGTCTCCTCCTCTCCCTATTAGATATGTTAAAACAATATACGGATTTCCTGGAACGAAATCCCAGATCTCCACTGTAGTGGAATCTTGTAGGCTAGCGGGCGGTCCCGCGCGGTTTGCATTAGAGGGGCCCGCTTTCATCATCCTTACCCAGATCTCTTCTATTCTGTGATCTGGGATGATTAGATGAGGTTTCCATGTGTGTGTCTTCGGGAGCATCTTCTCCTGTGGGATCATAGCCAGTTTTTCACTGCGAGTGGTTATCTAAAGTAAAGGTAAACGAGGGTGACAGATCGATGAGGGCGCTCCTGCTTATCGGTTATACCCTTCGACCCCTGTTTTAGCAGCTAGCGAAAAGGCTTCGTTCTGCTGTTCCCCGTGAGTGGTCTAAATCAGCTGCGGTAGTTAAGGTTTGGAACAAATGAGCCTAAGGGAACGAAGTTGTGAGCCTTTAGTAATATATGAATAAGAGATATTCGAAATAATCAAACCTGATGGTTCCTGTCCTGAAACGAAGGATGCGAAGCTAGTCAAAGTAGTAAAAAAGGGCAAGTGGGCCTTGTATGGTCCCGGAATATGGGTGTCCGATCCTTATGGACTAACGGGAAAAGTACAACCTGTAAATCCAGCGTGGGGCGTGGAAGGTTTTGATCCTTTTGTTCCAGGAGGAATAGCCTCTCATCATATTGCAGCAGGAACATTGGGCATATTAGCGGGCCTATTCCATCTTAGCGTCCGTCCGCCACAACGTCTATACAAAGGATTGCGTATGGGAAATATTGAAACCGTCCTTTCCAGTAGCATCGCTGCTGTCTTTTTTGCAGCTTTTGTTGTTGCCGGAACTATGTGGTATGGTTCGGCAACTACTCCGATTGAATTATTTGGGCCCACTCGTTATCAATGGGATCAGGGGTACTTCCAGCAAGAAATATATCGAAGAGTTAGTGCTGGGCTAGCAGAAAATCAAAGTTTCTCAGAAGCCTGGTCTAAAATTCCTGAAAAATTAGCTTTTTATGATTACATCGGCAATAATCCGGCAAAAGGGGGATTCTTCAGAGCGGGCTCAATGGATAACGGGGATGGAATAGCGGTTGGATGGTTAGGACACCCTATCTTTAGAGATAAAGAGGGGCGTGAACTTTTTGTACGTCGTATGCCTACTTTTTTTGAAACATTTCCGGTTGTTTTGGTAGACGGCGATGGAATTGTTCGAGCCGATGTTCCTTTTAGAAGGGCAGAATCGAAGTATAGTGTTGAACAAGTAGGTGTAACTGTTGAGTTCTACGGCGGTGAACTCAACGGCGTCAGTTATAGTGGTAATAGGGGGTCAGTTATAGGGGTACAGCTTATGTGCTTGCCAGGTCTTTCACCATCTGCTTTTCCTCATGCAACAACAAGATCTTATTTGTAACAAGTGGTTTTGTTGGTTGGTTAATTGGTCTCCTTCTTTCAGCAAAATCGAAGCTCCTTAGTGCCCTGCTCTCTCTCTCGATGTGGTACCTTTCAGTCTGCTCTGTCGAAGCTCTTTGCGCGGCCGGGCCTCTACCTCATAGAAAATAGAAAATCCTGTTTAGGAAGCTAGAGTATAGCCTGTTACTGGAAAGACTCGGAGTTACTATTTCTCTGTCAAAATCCATTATTTCAGAGAATGGTACTCGATGTTAGCCCAGTTGCTTCTTCAACCGAGAGCATGCCTTACTCTAATAGGGGGTTCGAGACCAATCGTATTAGCGCCTTCGCAGCCTGCCTTTCCATTCATCGAGTGCAGTTCCTTCTTGAGCCTTTGATTTTCTTTGATTTTTCTTTTAGACTCCTACCGAAGCAAGCCTCTCAAGTGCTGACCTTTCTTCCCACCCGGAAATCGTAGTAAGCCGGGAGAAAGACATTCATATATTCCCCAGGCACGGGATAAAGGGAAAGAGAGAGCCGAGAGCCGGGAAGGCAATAATAAGAATTTCCCTCTCCCTCTAGGTCGAGCCTCCTTTTCTGTCGCCCTCTCACGGGAATCTTATTCTTTATAATACGTACGAGACTACCAAAGAAAATCAAACTTCTTTCCCCGGAGCAGCAACTGAAAGAGAAAATACCGCTTTCTTCATCTGCACCGGAAAAGAGCTAAGCCCGGAAGTCACGGAGCTCTCTTCTCTTTCAATGGCAGCAGCTAGTTTAAGTTCAATGTCAGCCGGATTTCTAAGCACTAGTCTTTCCTTCTCACCTGCTAACTCATAGAAAGAAATAGAGTCAACCCATGCGCCTTTCGCGGGGTGAGCAAAAAGCCTTTCCCTGGATCCTGGTATGAACTCAAAAAAAGCATTTACCCGTCGCCTGCTTCATCTGCAGAGCTTCCTCTTGTTCACAGCAAAGAGAGCGGATTCGTTCAAGCAAGCTAATCACATTACCCTTTCTAGGGTAGGGGTAGGCTACGATGTCATTACTCTCGCTCCCTCACTCCTTAAAGGGATCAAACGACTTTGAGCTTTGGCATTAAGTACGCGTGGGAAGGAATTCCATTCAACTAGTTCAATGACCCTAGAGGGAATGAACGCATTAAGCTTGAAAGCATTAAATTCAGTTGCTAGCTGGACTGACTGTCTTCTCTCTCTTTCGGTTTCTAGTCTTTGCTTCAGAAAGTCATTTAGAAAGATCCGCTTTTAACAGAGAGGATTTCCTTACATTACATACGATATTTGAGTGGGGATTCACTAAGCGTAAGTTCTTAACCCGGTATGATGCGACGATGACTTCTTGCTTTGTTTCCGTCTCTCCTGCCTTTGTTAGTCTTTAATCGTCTCTAAAGCGAGTGAAGTCACCTGAGGGTTAGAATCCGATGTGATCTTAGAGCTATTGACCCTACCCAACTAACTCTCTCTAAGTAAGAGCTCGCCCTGACTTATTAGTCTTATCGAAGTCGATAGGGAAAAGAGAAAAGGTCAGTGCTTCTCCTGTGAGCGACTCCGAAGTGGGCTCCTTTCACTTGACTATTTCTCTTTTTTAGGAGGGAGAGACTGAATCCACCTAAAAGCTAAGGGAAGCCCGGAAGTATTCGAAGGCTGATAAAAAGAGACGTGTACTACGAGACCACCAAGACTGATAGGCATTCCGACCAAAAGGGGCAAGTTTCTTATAGGATCCACCCTCCCAACAAAAAAAAGAATTCCTTGCTGTGGAAAAGCTGTTCAAGTTGAAAAGCATAAAGGTTGAAGGAAATGCACCTTCTCCGATTAGAAGGGTACGGGACTCCTTTTCCTACGCAATTTCCTACGATAGGGTAGGGATGAATTGAATGAGAGACTACGAAAGTGAGGCAAACCCACATAAGGAAAGAAATCAATCTAATCACTCCATTTCAAGCCTTAGAGAATCCGACTAAAAAGCCTAAATTAGCGAATTCACCTCCCTCTGAGTCCGATTAGAAAAACAGGGATGAAAGGCCTAGTTTTCGGTGAGCTAGTGGGATTCAAGTATGAATTTGAATTTTCCTCGATCCGGACTTATTACCGTGATCAATTCACTACCAGTGCCCATGTGGCCGAGGTTGTCCCGAAGCGGATCACCCCGATGCCTGTAATGAAAGGACAGACTTTCATCAGCTGCAAACTGGAAGCGGTTTTTCGTTAGTGCGTTAAGGTTGCAAGAACCTACTCCTAACTAAACAAAGACTCATCCGAGGAGCCACCATCGGTACTAGTCCAGGAGGTCAATACTAGCGAGAGTCCCACAGCTACGCTAGTTATTTAGGTATAACGTGTTTCGGTCAGCTTTAAAGGCCAAACTAACCCAGTCGCTTTTTTGCAGCCCTGTGGAGTCAAGGCGAATCGAATGGTCAGGAAGGAAGCAAGCAATTCGGACAGAATTAAGAGGGCTTGAAAGAATAAGATACGTAGAGCGTGAACCAAGGTTCATAGGCGGATCAAAGTCGAAAGGCAAAGCTGTTGGTTAGACGTAGACGAAGCCAAAGTATAGTTAGACGAAGCCGTAGGAACTCTTGCAACGCAATCCCAGCTACAGGAAGCTAACTCCCTAAGACGAATGAGTCACTTTCTGATCCTTACTCCCCGAAGGAACTCTTAGCCTCATAGCTACATGAGCTACATTAGGTTCCGTAGGGTTAGCAATGCAAGAATCTCGATTGGAAAATACCTGAGGTAGGATTACTCAACGATCCTTGATTCTTTTATAAGACTTCAAGAAATTTCGCAAGAAATCTCTCAAGTGGAAGAGGAGAAGCTCCAATCGGAGCAAAGGCTGGGTCTGTTCTGGGAGCATTTGCCTCCTCTCGATCCTGAGGCCGTAGGAAATATGATGCAAGAGATCCGGGACCACATTCGCGATCTGGAAGAGAGGAAGAAGGCCCTCCTCGAGGAACAAAAGGAACTAACTGTGCGGGTCGCCCGCACAGCTTCGCATTCCCAGAGAGAGTAGAATAGAAGAGTCCGTCGACTCTTTTTAGTTTTAGAAGGTTTAAATAAGTGTCTGTAGACGCAAAGTAATGTGTTTTAATTTAGGGTGTTCTTTGTCTTTTTTAGTGGAGATCTACTCCGATGCTTACTGGAGATAGACTCCTATCTATGCTAATTATCTTTGTTTGGTTTTCTTTTTTATGTTTGCATGTATGGGAAAAACCCTAGTGGAAAATGTTTCCTACTTATGCTAATATAATAATAAAGACTTTTTCGTATAAATGTGCTGAAAATGTTGTTCTTTCCTTTTTTTCTTTCTATAGTGGAGATAGTCGCACGTAATGACAGACATATTATTAAAGGACTCTACCTTTGCTTCCTTATCCTTGCTAACTAGAAATGAACCTTCACGAGTTGAGTAAAAGCACCTAGCCTATCTTACTCCCCCTATGCAAAATAGCAGTTCGTCCAGCCGTCTTCTAGCTTCGACCAACCAAGAGGATTCCTTATATAAAGGAAGAAAGTTTCAGGAGTGATCCTCCACACTCCAACCATTCAGGTCTATGGCCATCGAGAGCTTTTTCCCACGTTGACTTGCTTTGTCTTGCTTACCGGCTCGGAATTTTTCTCCAAAAAAAGGGACTGACTCTAAGGATGCATATATTTAACTAAGCAAACCAACAGGAGGAAAGATCACAGCTGGTCTAGGAGCCGAGAGAGCTCAACTGACTTAGTTGTAGAGGGCGACTGAAAAGGAGGCTCGACCCACAGGGAGAGCGATGGGCAGAGAGAGATTGTGAATGAAAAGAGTAAGGGAAAAGTCATCTCATGACTGGAACTGGCTCAAGGCAAGGGAAAATTGCTCTTACTTCCCGAAGGGAGGTTGAAAATCTGTTACAGAATAAGCTGCTCTTCTTTCATAAGCAAATGTGCTTGGTGCTTTCGTATGTATAGAATGCTTTTAGCTCTTTTCACGACTCTGCTCCTATCTCATCCGCTGCTCTAGCTAATTGTCCACCCTTTCCAAGTGTGATTTCTATGTTATGTATGGCCGTGCCTAAGGGCATATCGGTTGAAGTAGATTCTTCTTTTGATCAATCAAAATCCCTTCCCAAACTGTACAAGCTTCTTCCAAAGCATACGGCTTTCTGAATGTAGATGATGATATCTATACAGATGGATCTTTTATATATCGTAGAATGAAGTACCACATGGGTGGATATATATATGAATCCAAATCTGCCGAATCACTCATGTTATGATCTTCCATCATTGAAGTCAGGGTGTGGGACTGAGCCTTCCGAATGAGAAAGAAGAAAAGTGCTTAGTTTCGTTGGAAAAACCAACGCAAATATCATATTGACTTTCTCTCGCCCTACTTCTAAAGATAGATAGAAAAGGTTGGAAAGAATGACTTTCTGAGATTCTCTCCTTTCTAAAGCTGCGCAAGGCGGCCCCCCCAGAACAAAGCCCCACCCCTCTTTTCCCCCCTTTAATGAAGGACCCTCGCTTCCTATTCATTTGTGGGTCTGGACCCGAGGATCTTCTCGCCTCACCCGTTTGGGCTCTCGCTCGAATCGGAACTTTTATGCGTTGGTAGGCTTTCGACTCAATCTAATAGCCTACCTATCGGGCGCCAATAAAAGAGAAAGTTTTCGCATGGGCTCATCATCTGATGCAGAACCGATGCGTCTACTTTCATAACCTTCAGAGATTCGATGGAATTCTCTTGCTAGAGCGGCTTAGAGCCAAGGCGTTCATTGGTCTCCCGTCAGAGCTCCATCTAAGAAGTGATAGCTGAAAAGGCAAGGTCTAGAAGAACAAAAAAAGGGAAAGCTCTTTCTCCTCACACTGACTCTCATGTATATTCTTTCCCGATCCTATAAAAACATCCAGCAGGAATCTCTCAAAAAGAGACAGACCAGAGATGACAGAGGAAGGTATTCGGTTCAAAAAAGATACGGCAGTCAGAACAGCTTCAGTCCAAAATTGACTAAGGACAGAAGCAAGCTACAAGCCTTAGCAACCGCTTTCCTGCGGACAAAAAAAGCAGCGAAGAAAACAAGACACTAAGTTGTTGCGCTAACTCGCTAGCGCTAGCGCACTACGGCTTTTCAGCCTCCTGCAGGTCCCTTCATTCCCTCCGCCTTACACGGACTTAAAAGAGTACCTAAGGCGGATTAGTGGTTTATTTTCAAAAGGGATTTTTTTTACCGTAGCTTTTAGACAGCTAACAGCTAAGCCACTAATCATACAGCTAATAAAATAAAGTCGGTCACTACTGAGACAGCTCATAAAAGTCGTTTCAGGTTCAAGGGCTAAAGCTTCTCTTAGGAGAATCCCTTCGCTACACTCGACTTAAAGGCACCTACGAACTCACTCATAAGGAAACTCATCAAGTAGGTCTTTCGAGTCTTTCAAGTACTGGCGAAGCTTTAATTGAAGACCTTTCAGTGCCCTTTCGTTTGGTCCCCTGGGTACCTTCTCCGCACTTACAGGTAAGCATTTCAAGTAGATAAGATCATAAAAGAAGAAATGGGAAGGAGTACTGCCATTATGCGCTATTATTTTAATCCGAAAGTCAATCATTCCCAGCTTTGATATGAAGGTATGGGGGAGATCAAAAGGGATTCCGGGCCTATCCCCATTCGCCTATCGCTTTCTTGAGTTGATGTTTAACTTGCACCTAGGGGATTAAATCTTCCTTGAGGTTTTAGTGGGAGTTCCTTTTTGATGCCCATTCGCGAGTGGCTAAAGGGAAATTTGCTTGTTCCGATAGTTAGTCTAACCCCTTTCCCGCAGCATTCCATTCGAAGTAGTCGAAAAAGTCTAAGACGGAGAAAGTGGTGATGCTCTTTGATTGCATCCGCTTGCTTGATCTTTGATCGTCTAGCTGTCCCCTAAGCCCCTCTCTTTAGCCTATGTTGTCTCAGTCTTGGATAGAGTCCATTACCTATCTTTCTTTGTTTGAATGAGACTATCTGATGTCCTTTCATCTCAAACTGAATGTAATAAGAGTGAAAAATTAGGAAATTTCGTACGAAAAGGAGGCTATGTAGTATGGCCCCTATCCCTTCTTTTTACGCCAGTTGCTCTGCTCCTTATCCCTTTGGGGCTAGAAGAGTGAAGAAGGGAAGTTCTGCTCCTTCTGAGAATGGTTTTACCCCGCTCCTCAATCTTATTCAGTTTCCGATCCTGCTTCAGATTCTCTTTCAGTTGTGTGGAGCATCATCAACCTCCGAATCCAGTGTGAACCAACCCGAACCCCATTCCCCAGAGCTGCCTCTTGCCCCCGCAGCGCCTGTTGATCCGCCGGAACCGGAACCTCTCTCCGAAGCGGAGCAGCTGATTCTTGCTCGCTTAGGAGGAAGCGGGACCTTTCTCTATTTTGTCTTCAAGCTTAAACTTACCTAAGACAGAAGGAGACTTTAGAGATAGGTTTTTGGTCTTAATCAAAATAGGTCAAGGGCGCGTCGGAACGAAATAGTGAAGGATATTCCATTAGTAATGAAAAAGTTCTTATTATTTGGGAAAGAAATGGAAACTTTGTCATAACAAAGCTTCTTTTCTTATTCCTCCTCTTCGTGTTCTATTGATCAAATGCATCCAGCAGGGCCACTCCTCGAGGCCAAGGACGGGGTCGAACCGTCATTCCAGAATTTGCAGTCCGATACATTTCGCTTTTTTAAATTTTTAAATTGATTCAATTGTGAAATAACACGACATGTGTATCTAGGGAATAGGGCGAAAGCATACAAAGATAGTGAGGCTTCCATCGCTTAGATTTAGGGCGATAGGGCGCGCGCAGACCAAATGAGCGAAATTTTTTTAAAGCGAAAGCGCTGTGCCAACTTGCACTCAGTCTTCCCACCTTGCACCAGGCTCTCCATCTAGTCTATCAGTAAGCATTGGCTAAGCGAAATCTCTTTGTCTTTTCAGTCTTCGATTGGTCCAGTAAAGAAGGAAGATAGGAAGGCATCTGTGTATCCTTGCTGCTTTCGTGCTTGATGGCTTCTGATGAGCAAAAGGAAGGTTGGGTGCTTGTGGGGCGAGGCCATCCGGCCTCGAATAGGAGGGGGCTTAGCTCTGGAGCCTCCCTATAGCAGCTTACGATGCAGTTGATTCGGAAACATAGGCCAGGGCGGTTGGGTGGGGAGTCAGATCAGGGTAATTTTTCTTACATCTCCCCCTCCCGGAGCCCAGGTATCATATACGCCCCCAAAATAAAGAGCAGTCAAAGTAGATTGTCCCACACTAGCGCTTCCGCGCAATAATTCAACCAAAGGTGATCCTATTACAGGAATAGCGTCAGGGTCAGGGGCATCTATCTTTATTTACGCAAAGCTATTTATTGATGTCGATTCGAAGAGCGCACTTTGGGACTGAAAAAGTTCCACCCTTCATCAATGCTTCAAATACGGGACTTAAGGAATGATATAAAAAAAAGAGAGGGAAAATATTCATATTAAATAAATATGAAGTAGAAGAACCCAGATTCAATAGAAAAGAATAGCCAAACCAACCCAGCTGGCTGGTCAATCTCAGAGATCTTATCGGCCGGCAAACCGGAGACGGACGACCGTAGGGGGGGCGGTCAACTTGATGCGGGAGAGGCATGAGTGCAGTTCGATCTTGTGGTGTATGAGTACACTTGTACTCCGGCTAATAAGGGAAAGGTTTTTTTTTCAAATCCAAGTTTGACTCTGATTAGATCCTTAGCGCAAGCGCTAAGTAAGCAGATTTTCTACCCCGCCTGCCTATGAAGAACTTCAAGTCTATCGGGAAAGGATGTGGTGGTAACCCCTCTATAACCGGATCACGCACGCTAAGAACACAGCGGATTAGAGGGGACAAGAGGTTCCACTCATCAAAGTGTGAGACGCAAGGCTTCTGCCTGGAAGCAAGCTAGGACCAAGGAGGATTCAGGAGGAGAAGGAGGAGGAGTAGGAGCTAGCTTTAGGGGCGGAATCGAAGCGAAGAAATTAGTTCATGCCACGACGCTCTCTCTTTAGCCCTATGTCTCTTATCCCTAGGAGGTCTTCCTCCACTAGCAGGTTTTTTCGGAAAACTCTATTTATTCTGGTGTAGATTTGTAGGACCGGGGAGAACACTCGCAGGCGTGCAGGCGTTTTGAGAGAGCGCAAAACTCTAACTTGAGTAAGTGCCAGCCAGGCAAAAGGGTTAGCCTGAAGTGGTGGTTTAGCCAAAGGGAATTTTTGCATCAGAATTGGATTCTGTTTGATTGTATTTGATTGTATTCACCCGACAGAATCTAAATAGGATTAGAAAGAGAACTTCTTTTTATTATTCGAACGT
Organism: Petunia x hybrida; assembly: GCA_037355625.1. NCBI lineage: Eukaryota > Viridiplantae > Streptophyta > Magnoliopsida > Solanales > Solanaceae > Petunia > Petunia x hybrida. Next base: position 1,169,763 of record JBBBVM010001054.1, on the reverse strand, counting down.
ACCAACTAGTTATGAAATCGGATTGATAGCCTCCACCCGTGTTCTAGCTTAAAATAATGACACTTTGAACATGTGTAGTTCAAAGTGCCAGCATAAAAACCTGGGACTTTATATATATAAAGCACCAGGGGACTATCCCATTATAAAATAATGGGACTTTGAACATGTGTAGTTCAAAGTCCCAACATAAAAATATGGGACTAGTCCGGGCTGTTTGCCAATGCTAATAGAGTGTATGTGTGTGTGGTGGCTATTCCTCAATTAATTCTGAAACGGTGGATAATTCTCATTTAACGCGTCTAAAAATGGCTACTCATAAAAAAAACACTTTAAAGCCGTAAGCATTTAGGCCCAAATCGCGGATATCATGGGAAATTTTGATCAGTAGCCATTTTTGGACGCGCTCATTGGGGACTATCCAGCGTTTCAAAATTCATTGAAGAATAGCCAAAAATTCGCGCGCACACTTAAGCTCCATTAGCGTTGGAAAAACACCCCAGACTAGTCCCATAACAAAAAACTGGGGCTTTGAACAAAACTTGTTCAAAGCCCAAGTATTTTATTATGGGACTGAAGCTTGTTCAAAGGTCCATAACAAAATAATCTCATAACAAAATAATGGGACCTTGAACTAACATGTTCAAAGGTCCCATTATTTTGTTATGGGACTTTATCCCATAACAAAAGTCCCATCAAAGGGATAAATCCCATTATTTTGTTATGTGACTTTACATATAAAGCTTCAGTCCCATAACAAAATGTTGGGGCTGTGAACAAGTTTTGTTCATAGCCCCAGTATTTTGTTATGGGACTGAAGCTTTATACAAAGTCCCATAACAAAATGCTGGGGCCTTGAACAAAACTTGTTCAAAGCCCCAGTATTTTATACTGGGGTTAGTTTACTGAAGCTTCCCAGTATAAATACTGGGGCTTTGAACAAAAACAACTTGTTCAAAGCCCCAGTATTTATACTGGGATTTGTCCGGAGGTGGCTTTTCCTCAGCGAATTTGTTTTTGACGGCTACAAATCAATTAGCGCGCGCCAAACAGGCCCCTACACGAAATTTTTAAGGATATCACTAGTATAGCAACAAGAACCAAGTACTAAATTCCTACAAAACTGTATCCTAGAGGTGCATTTTTAGTCATACGCGAAGGACAACATAAGCCCGTGCTTCTCCTTTTATTACTCTCACAGGTAAACTACGACACATTACCACATATCACTACTAGTCTACTTCAACTAATTCTTTTTCTCGATACCATTGTTGTCAACTTGTCCATTTACTGGATAAGATCAGTGATCACTTCTGTCTAGTAAAAAATTTATACTTGGTGGATCCAGAGTCTAGTGAATTAATATACATACGTAGATAGACATATAATATTTTGCATATATGCTTATAAATCATGCCGAAAGTAACGAGTTTAAGTGAATGTTCTAAATCCGCCTCTGTCTCCCATCCTTCCGGTTTGAATACCGAAAGTTGAATGTACCCTTGGGCAGTTTAACTAATGAATTCAGTACTTCCAACAAAAGACGTAAATTCAATTAACATAAAAGTTTTACGTAATTCCAAAATTGCAAATTATCAACTGTAAGAACTAAATATTGAACACATCGAAATTTAAATTTTAGATCTCTGTATGTGAAGCTCCGATCCACTCCCTTTTTGTAGCTGCGTCCACAAGTAGACTTGAACTTTTTTAATAGTGTGCGTCAAAATTTCTAACAAGTTGTGTACGTATGGTTGCATGGGATAAAGATGAAGGGAAAGCCTCTCGAGAATCAGGCTGTGAATGTCAGGAAAACATGTGAATTATACGCTCGTGAATGTCAAAAAATTTGTGAGGTGCTTTTCTTAATAGCTTAAACTTCACTAGTCTTTCTTCTTCATCATCTTCTGTGAATGTGACTATGAGACGACTGAGGAGTGTAGACCATTTAATAGAGAATCCAAGGAAGTGATTTGTCATACTGCATTTAAAGCAATCTGTATAACAAATTTCAAAATCCATTGACTGATCTAATTAGCTTAATAATTCTGATTCACAACTTAATTTGATTTCAGTCTGGGATTATTTTTAGATTTGAACAATAATTGAATTTCATCATATTGTTCTTTTTCTTTGCTATTTAAAAGGAAAAATAATAGTAAGAGAATGGGGAAGAGGCTCCTTTGAAAGAGTCTTTAAGTAATTGTTTAGTCAGGACCACAATCGCCAATATGTTATCAATTCATTACTCATGCGGAATGCCTAATAGAAGGGGTGGTAATTAGGGGGTGTCAATGGTTCGGTTCGATCGGTTATTTCAAAAAATTTGTACCATACCAATTTTTCGGTTATTCTAGAATATATAACCAAAATTTGGATTTTCAAAACCGTCCCAATCATATCGGTGTCTCTTCGGTTTCGGTACGGTTCGGTTAATTTTTGGTTTTTTTATTTAAAAAAAAAATTATTGACTAAAACTACAATTTTTGCTGTACAAGACAACAATATCGAAAAATAAGTATCACTTTCATGTAAAATTCATATGGTTCTAGTGATTAAATTAAAATATAAATATCATTTTACTAGAGTACTAAACGATATTAGAGATAACAATGATATCACAATCAATTGAACATTTGGCGAAGTGTGCTTAAAATAATTCATTACAATATGCGACAGTGAAACACTTCACAATACCTACTCTCTCGATAACATTATGAAAGAGTCTATAAGAATAAATAAACAAAAAGCTAGACAATTATTTACATTATTTCGACTGTTAAACTTATGTTCGTTTAATTTTTTTAATAAAGTATTTGATTATGATGTATTGTTCTATACTAAATCAAAGTTCAAATAAACATAAGTCGACATAAATTTAATAAGAGATTAAACCTTCACTGTGGATAAAATTTACAAGACGAATGCAAAAAAGGTCCACGAAGACCTTCTATAATTAATTTTGTCACTACATCAGGAACTAGATTTTAAGAAATTTAGAGTTTAAAATGGCGAAAGCAATACACTATTGAAACATGCTAGTTTTAACTTTTAGTAGTAATAATAGTACAATTAAGTAGGTTGGGATGCTTTGCATTACTAATTTCACCCCAAGGATTAACAGTTAAAAAATATCTACTTTGTTGATTTTAGAATTCATTAAATTATATATAGTTATACATATAAGTTTCATATATAAAGTATATTTTATGCATATAAATTATTCGGTTCGGTTCGGTTCGGTATTTTTTCGGTTTTATTTTATAAATTAAAAAACCTAACCTAATAATCGGTACAGTTATGACTTTGCATTAGAACCTACGGTTTTAGTTTGAAGAACCTAAAATTCGGTTCGGTACGGTTCGATTCGGTCGGTTATGTCGGTTTTTGAAAAACCATTGACACCCCTAGTGGTAATTGTTATACGATTATGATCGAATTAAATTTAATATCTCATTCCAAAAGGATGACGCTACATATTATTATCCGAGAAGTCAAACAAATTTTTCTGACTCTGGTTCTTGAAAAATTCTTTTTTAATACGTATATAATTGTATTGCTTTCGTGCAATATTAATGTATAATTTCTTTCAATGTAAGAAATCATGCCCCAAAATCACATCGAAAATGAGCTGCATTAAATTTACTACTCCTCCGGACATTAGCAAAGAAATAAAAATAAAACTTTTTCTAAGTTGGCCTCACTACTAAAAAAAGCTGGATCTGCGACCACCAAATCGGTCGCACATCGGTCGCCAGGTCGACCGATCGGCGACCGAAACGGGTAGTCGGAAGATTAATGGTAGCAAATAGCCCTGCGACAGATTTTCGGTCGACATTTCGACCACTATGCGACCGATTTTCGGTCGCATAATAGCTCACATACAGTGACCAATTATGCGACCGAAAATCGGTCGCACAATCTGTGCGACCGAATATCGGTCGCATAATTGGTCTCATTTGCGGGAATTATTGGTGACCAAGTATGCGACCGAAACTTTATCTGGCAACCCATTGAATGCAATTGAGATCAAGTTTTCCATAAAAATGTGACAGTCGTGGCTTTTCATGTGATGGAGTTTTAAGCCACTCATATCAACACACCTTTCTAAGTTAGATGCATATCCATCAGGCATCCTCAAGTTACTCACCCACTCGCAGATCATTCTTCTCTCATCTTCGTCGAAGGTATAGCAAGCCTTTGGAAGTAAGATGCTGTTGTCATCCCGGACCGCATGTAGCTCGGGTCGCCTGCAAAGTTCCTGTATGTCAAACCGTGCCTTCCAGTTATCCTTTGTCTTACCCTTGACATCCATAACAGTATTTAGGACCGCCTCGAAGAAGTTCTTTTCAATATGCATTGGATCGAGATTATGGCGCAGAAGGTTATCCTTCCAATAAGGCAAGTCCCAGAAAATGCTCTTCTTGGTCCAATTATGTTCGAACCCAAAACCAGTTGTTTTAGTTTGCAAGTTTTGAGTGACCTTTGGAAGGTCCTTAACCCTGTTCCATATCTCTATCCCTGTTAACCTGCGAGGAGGCTCCTCATAATCAACTTGATTCTTCATGAATGCATTTGTATTATTCCTAAAAGGGTGCTCCATTGGCAAGAATCTACGGCAGCAGTCAAACCATGTCACTTTACCTCCATTTTTCAATGTGAAGGCCTTTGTATCTTCCATACAGTATGGGCACGCTAGCTTCCCTGCAGTGGACCATCCGGACAACATCCCATAAGCTGGAAAGTCATTTATGGTCCACATCAAAGAAGCACGCATTTGGAAGTTCTGCTTCATTGATACATCGTAGGTTTCCACTCCTTCATGCCAAAGTGTCTGCAATTCATCAATCAAAGGCTGCAAATAAACATCAATACGAGTTTTCGGGTTATGTGGACCAGGTATTATACAATTCAAAAAAAGATATGGACTGGTCATGCACATTCCCGGAGGCAGGTTGTATGGTGTGACAAATACGGGCCAACAAGAATATGGCGTGGACGAGACATCAAAAGGGGTGAAGCCATCGGAACACAGCCTCAACCTTACATTCCTCGGCTCGCTAGCAAATGACGGATACACTTGATCAAAGTGTTTCCATGCCTCACCATCTGAGGGGTGTGATAGAATACCCGCCTGCCTGGGCCGCTCATGATGCCACCTCATATGAGGAGCAGAACTCATGGAAGCATACAACCTCTTTAACCTGGGTATAAGCGGCAAGTAATGCATCCACTTAACAGGTTTCGGCTTCTTTTTTTGATTTTTCTCGGGCTTGTATCGAGGCTCCTCACAAAATCTACATTGCACGAGCTCTGCATCATCCTTGTAATATAGCATGCACCCATTAACACAGCAATGAATCTTATGAGAAGTAAGGCCTAATGAGGAAACCAACTTCTTTGTGAAGTAATAAGAAGTTGGTAAGTCCATGTTAGCCGGCTTTAGTTCATTCATAAGGCCTATTATGGAATGGACGACTTGCTTCCTCCAACATTTTATAGAATTCACTTGCCTCGGCATTTGGAATGTGCTCAATGTTAGGCTGTGATGTACCCGGCTGCATGGGATCATCATCCGGGTACATACCAAAAGCATCACGAACCATATCATCCATTCTATAATCATTACGGTCTGGTTCCAAAACCGGAGAACTAGTAGTACCATGAATATTTTGAAGCATTTGAATGTGACCCTGCAAATCCCACGGCTCTCCATGATAACGCCAAATATAGTAATCTGGCATAAACCCCCTTTCTAACAGATGCAGTTGCACGGTCGTCTTACCTTGGATGATGCAACATTTGCACTTTATGCAGGGGCACTTAATTGTACCAAACCTTATAAAAGGTTCGGTTGTTTTTGCTAAAGCAACAAATTCCTTAAGACCCTCTTCAAATTCAGGCCTTATCCCCCGCCGACCGGGGAAAAGTCTATTGTCCATCCACAAACGACGTACATTAAAGTCCATATCTACACAAAAATTGCCATAAGATGTTGCAAACATGAACAATCAAAACAACAATACCTAAACCCTAACTTTAAATGCATAACAAGTATTCCAAACACCACAACCCATTACAAGACATCAACAAATTGCAAACAACTCTACCAAACAATTCCCAACATATCCCAACAATCACTATAATTAATCCCAATAATCACAACCCTATATTTAAAGTTCATTTACCCATAACAACTTACTCGACATCACATTATATGTAATAAACAACTATAAGTAACAATTAACATGTTAACAACATACATAGGCTCTCCATTATTTATAAATATATATATAATTAAATTCGGATTATTAAACCCAAAAAAAAAAAAATTACCTCAACGTATTGGATCCAATGGCAAGAAAATATGATTTATCAATGTGCTATCCACCCAAAAACTACAAAAAAAGTGAATTAAAAAGTCATTATATGAGTTTTTAAAAAAATAACAAAAATTACTAAAAATGAAATTTACCTTGAATTTGTAGGTTTAGATTGTGTTAAATGTTAATATGGAGGTAATAGAGTAGTAATTTAAAGTTATATGGGGTTTATAATGGTGGAAAGTTGATTATGGGGTGGGGGGGGTTCGGTTTTTAGGGATTGGGTGGGTTTTGGAATTTTTGAAATGAAGAAGAAAGGGGTTCTGCCCCGTTTTCAGTAACAGTTATGCGACCGACATGCGACCGATTTTCGGTCGCATAGCTGTGACTAATTTTCGGCTGACCGATGTGCGACTGATTTTCGGTCGCCGCTTTTTTTTCGTTGACTGTGCGACCGAAAATCGGTCGCACAGCTGTGGAGACCGAAAATCGGTCGCAGGATGGTGGTCTCAGATTCAGCTTTTTTTAGTAGTGCCTTTATCGATAGAACACAAACACTTATCCACATTTTTTATAATGTTTACACTAACTCAATAAGTACTAGTGGAATGACATGCATCTTTACATAATGTTATTACTTAATCATAACTACTTAATATTGGTCTCTGGCTTACGGAAGTATTAGAAGAATTGAATGGACAATTCTGGTGCTTGTGACGAATTTCCGTGAGCTGTATGATGATGAAATCCTTTACTTACTATTATCTCCTAATATCAGGGAAACCTATAGTAAAGAATAGTGCATATGCCAATCTTACTTGCATCTTTTTTATGTACGAATGCGTGCATGCTTATGTGGCGTTTCACAAACCATTGGCTTTTTCATCAAGAATTACTCCACACAATGCACGAAAAATAGAAGAAACAAAGTAGCAGCAGCTATAAATAAAAGAATGAAAAGTGAAATAAACAATGAAAGGAATTAGAACTAAGAATAATGTGACTTGACATTATATTCAGTGTACACTACTCAGTTCAAACGGTCACATGCATGAGCTCTTATAAGACTTTCTACAAACGTGAAAACATTTAAATCAAACTACAAATTCTCCCTATACATATCCCCCGCGCCTTCCAATTCCATCCTCACACTCAACACTTATTAGCAAAATACACTCTTCACTACTCTTGACTAAGCTAACATCTCTGTGTCTATCCCGTTGACACCACGTTGGTTTTCTTGAAATTGTGTTCATTGTCATCTTGACATTGGCCTTCGGCCTTCCAGTACCTTACTGATATTCTAATCTAGCGTATTGAGCGGACTTTCGGTTGGCTGAAAGTAGTCACACAGACGTCGGTTGGTTTTCCTCTGCCATGGACACCTACAAAAGGAACCCACTAAAACCATGGAAGAAAGGCCCTGCAAGAGGAAAAGGGGGTCCACAAAATGCTTTATGCGAATATCGAGGCGTTCGACAAAGAACTTGGGGAAAATGGGTGGCAGAAATCAGAGAGCCTAAGAAAAGAACTAGGCTCTGGTTAGGATCTTTTGCTACAGCTGAAGAAGCTGCTATGGCTTATGATGAAGCAGCTAGGAGATTATATGGACCTGATGCTTACCTTAATTTACCTCACATGAGAGCTAATTTCAATCCATTGAACAAATCGCAAAAGTTCAAATGGTTTTCTTCAAGCAATTTTGTGTCATCATTTCCTAATAGTGGTTTGTTGAATTTAAGTGCTCAGCCTAATGTTCATGTAATTCACCAAAGACTTCAAGAACTCAAGAAAACAGAGGAATTTTGTCAGGCATCAACTTCAAGCTCATCAATAAGTGATCCCAAGAATGAAATACAGAACTATAATAAACAACACCACTTGACAATTCCGCAAGTTAAGGAGAAAGAAGTTGAAATTTCATCACAAAACAAACTAGTAGTTCATGAAGAGAAGCCACAGATCGATCTGAATGAATTTCTTCAACAACTTGGAATACTGAAACGAGATGATCAGCCTGATAAAAGTCATGATCATAGCATCACTTGTTTAAAGGAGTCGGAAGTTTCATCGAAAGATGACAGCTCAGTTGCTAATTTCTTTGCTGATACAAGTTATAACTGGGACACACTGGGTGCGATAACAGGAATAGAAGATCATCAGGCAGCAGAGGCTAGTAGCTTTATTGATTCTTACAATGTGAATGATGAGCTTCTGTTTCCCTCTTCAATATGGAACTACTGAAAAATTGTGTTTTTGTAGGTCTATATGCTCAGTGGGTTTGGAAAGAGTATCTTCTTATTATAATATACTACCATTTTTCGCATATACACACGATTCGAGTTAAAAGCAATGGGTTCAGTTGAGCCCACTGAACTCCTATATCCGTCTCTGTTTGTATTAGCTGCATGTATACACCACATATCTTACTAACAAGACAATTCAAGAAACATAAAATACAAAAGACCAGGACACTACAAATTCGCAATACAAAAGCATTAACTAAATGAGGTTTACGAACATAAAACACGGGGGCGGTGGGAAGGTGGAAGAGCAACTTTTATAACAGCGACGAGTAGATCCAAAGCTGAATGGAAATGGATCAAGATCATTTCATAAGCAATATTTCCTCTGAACGTTTAATAGGCCTCCCAAAGAAAAGAAAAAAGGAGGGAAAATGATATCTAGCTCTTAAGACAACAACAAATTTATGAGCGTTAAATGAGGGCAATGACATCATATCAATAATCCTAGATGTTACTCCAAGCTTAGCCTAAGCTTTACCAGCAAATTGAAGAATAGGATCACGGCAATATGGATCAAGAAAATCTAAAATCACTTGTAGATGAGAGCATCACGACCAGGACCAACACCAATGTAATGGACAGGTACCCCAACGAGCTCCTCTATCCTTTCTACATACTCACGTGCAGCCTTAGGCAAATCAGAATATTTTCTGATGGAAGAAATATCAGTTTGCCACCCAGGCAATACTTCATACTCCACCTATGCAGATGAGAATAAAGAAGACAAATTATCTAAGTCAGTAAACAAGAAAGTCAAAAATGGTAACATGAAGTCACACTATGCAACAGCACGGAGAAAGAAGGTTCAATCATATGTGTAGCCAATAGAAAGAAATCATGATATATCGGAGAAGAGTTAATAGAAAAAAAAAAAAAAAAAGGAAAGAGCAAAAAGGTGTAAAAATAATCCAGAAATTCCACTTCTTCCACTTCCCATTCAGGGTTAAGGAAATTTTAAAATTAACTCCTCACTAGAAATATCTTTCACGACACAGATTTTATGCTTTTCAGCGAGATCATTATTTTACTATGGCTCTCCACAGAACATTCAAAGAAAAATTGGAATGAATTATCTAGGCTCCCATTATATAGAAAGAAGTCTACGTATATCCGGGCAATCTTTGTGTAGTTGCAGTCACCTCAATCTTCTGGCAATAAAAGCCAGTAAAGAATCCTCATGTCTAAACATCACCAGATATAAGAATCATTTTCATGCAAAAGGATGTTGAAGAAGGGAAAAGGGGAAAAAAAAAGAAGCTTACCTTAATTTGTTCAAGAAGACTAAGATCAGAAGGAAAAGAATTTAGTGTTGAACCATCAGGATGTCTGTACGTAACACCCAACTGAATTTCTGATAGATCTGACAACACATCCAGTTTTGTTAGGTTTAGAGATGAAAATCCATTTATCTGACAGCAGTATCTCAGTGCGACTATGTCTAGCCAACCACAACGACGCGGACGTCCAGTAGTTGTGCCAAACTCCTGCCCAGCAGAACGAAGAAGGTCGCCACCTTTGCCCGTGATTTCTGTTGGGAAAGGACCAGAACCAACTCTAGTAGTGTATGCCTTAACCTGCAAGAAAAGAATCAGTTAATACTGCACAGTATTTGCTGCTCTACACTTAAAACCGAATAAATGCAGACTGAAGGTCCATGCCGTAAATTGGTTCCTAAAGTTAGTTGATTGGAGGATCAAATTCTAATGCTCGGTGTATCACAGTGGATGCATGTTTAGCTTTTTTTTTAGGGCCTGTTTAGCTATCGACAATGATAGATGTATTGCAATATGTTTTTGAAAGATAGGACCAATTTTTAGCCCCATAACATTAGCGAGAAGTTCAGGTAAAATTGAACATCATGAGAATTCTTCAATCTTCAGTAATAAAGGCAAAAAGGTCTATTAAGTACCCAAATCAAGTTTGCTTACCACACCAATAAGATCACCTACAACTCTGGGAGCGACGCCAAGACCTGTGCATATTCCACCAGCTGATGGACTGGATGAAGTCACAAAAGGGTATGTTCCGAAATCGATATCCAACATTGTTGCCTGACCACCTTCTACCAAAATCTTCTTTTTCTGAGATATAGCATCATTCATGAAGTGCACAGTATCTGTAATGTAGGGTTCCAACCTCTCAGCAAATTTCTTGTAGCGTTCCACTTCTTCCCTGAGCATGTCAGGGCCATAGTTAAAACCTTGGAACCTTGAAGCTGCATCTGATAGTAACAGATCAAGCTTCTCGGGAAGTGTATCCATATGCCTTAAATCACATACTCTAATACCATTTCGAATAACCTTGCTTGAATAGCAAGGCCCAATGCCTCTCTTGGTGGTGCCAATAAAGGATTTAGCTAGCTCAGCTTCTCTAAGCCCATCTACTTCTTGGTGAAAATCAAATAACAAGTGAGCACGATCAGATACCAAGATCCTTCCTTTGCAAGAGACTCCATTAGATTCAAGACCATCAATTTCTTTAAAGAGTCCTGGTAGATGCACCACGACTCCATTACCAATCACACATACAGTATCCTCATTGAGAATCCCTGAAGGGACAAGATGCAGAGCAAACTTCTTTCCCTCAGAATTGTAAATAGTGTGCCCAGCATTGGCTCCTCCCTGACAGCAAGAAACATCCAACGGCTCAATGTAGAACAAGCTAAAACTCTCTCTTCTTTCTGTTTTGCCTCCAGATGGGGCAAACAGGCTGCTTTCACAACCATTAGAAAATGTAAACTACATGGAACCACTAATCATATATAATAAGAAAAAGGATTCAGTTTTGTCAACTTATCTTTTCGATTCTGAAAAATCTAGTTATTGTATTTTCCAAATGAATTAGGATGATAGGATAGCACAAACGGTAAAAAATATGTAGTTACTCCAACTCACCTTTCAGGGCCTCCTATATCCTACTTCACCCACTTATGGAAACCAAATATCTCACAGAAATTCTAAAGAAGAAAGTAAAGAAAATACTGTTTGTCACATGGCCTAAATGTTAAACAAGAAGCTAACTTTACATACACAATAAAAACAACCGCTCAATTGTTGAAATATAGATAGGCCATGTATAATACAAGTCCCAAACAAGTTGGGCTTGGTTATACAAATCCTGACTGATCATTTTACTCCATTAAAACTCTCAAAGCCAAAATTATACAAAATAGAAATAAAAAAAATACTAAAAGTTATCTATATTACCTAAACATATACTCCCTCCGTTCCACTTTAGATGAACCCATTTGACTTTGCACGGAGTTTAATAAAGAAGGGAAGACTTTTGAAATTTGTGGTCTAAAATAGGTTATAGATATTTGTGTGGCTACAAATCAACTAGGGATGAGTAAAAGTGAAAATTTCTTTCCAAATTTAGAAAGAGGTCATTCTTTTTGAAACAGACTAAAAAGGAAATAGGTTCATCCTTTTTGAAACAGAGGGAGTAGTAAATCTCTACCTGAAAGGCTACACGACTCCTAGAAAGCACATGAGCTAAAGTAAAAGTTCCAACATGACTAATTCATATTCTCAACTAAGTAAAAAGTATCCCCTCTACAGAAACATGTGTGAAAAAAGCATCACCTTAATATACCGGACATTAACAACATCGAAAAGCTTAGCCAATATATCAACAAGCTTTCCCTTACTCCAAGACATTAGCTTTAACGTATCATTGTTAGTTAACCGGTTATGGCAGGTTATTACTATACTCAGACTTCTCTTTAATAGTCATCCTCTATAGCACCTCGCTGCAACAGCTAAAGAAATTCGGCACAAACAACGCCATAATAGATGTATAATTTTCAGGATATCATATATATCAAGCTGGAAATTTAGTTGTTGCTATAAGTCAAATTAACAAAAAATCTTTATATCATCAATGCACAAAATATAAACTCATTCATTCATATTAAATGTACCTAACAACAAGCAACAATATCGAAATGCTAGCCGATATATCAACACAATCTCCTAAACTATATGTCATTATATATCAAGCCAGATAATTGATACTTGCTATAAGTCAACTTAACAAAAATTCTTTATATCGTCAAGGCACAGAACTTAAATTCATTTAATAAAATGTACCAAACAACGAGCAACAATACCAAAATGCTTAGCCAATATATCAACAAGCTTTCCTTTATTTCATATATCTCAAGCCGGAAAGTTACTTGTCGCTATAAGTCCACTTAATAAAAATAATTATTTATATCGTTCGTGCACATAACTTAAACTCATTTGTATAAAAAGTACCTGACAACGAGCTACAACATCGAAAACGAACAATGATATTTTCTATTACTAATATTTTCAGGGTATCATATACATCAAGCCGGATAATTATGTGTTGTTGCAAGCCAACTTAACAACAAATAATTATTTATATTGTCAGTGCACATAACTTAAACTCGTTCGTATTAAATGTACCTCTCGATGAGAAACACGATATCGAAATGCTTAGCCAATATATTTTTCTATTACTACATTTTCATCAAGCCGGGAAAATTACTTGTTGCTATAATTCAACTTAACAAAAATGTTTTATATCGTCGGTGCACATAACTTAAACTCATTTGTATAAAAATTACCTAACAACGACAATGACACTGATTTCTATTACTATGCTACAAGTTAACTTAACAAAAACAGTAGTAATTAGTATATCTTGAGTGCATAGAACTTAAACTTAAACTCGTAGTATTAATTAAATGTACCTGACAACGAGCAACGATATTGAAATGCTTAGCTAATATATCGACGAGCTTTCCTTTGCCTTCATCGCCCCATTGACAACCTAACACGCCAGAAACCTGACTCAGTGACTCAATGCGAGTCAACGCTGAGTCGTTGACTTCCTTATGCTGCACTACCGACGAAGCACTCATTTGCTTCGTAGAACATACGATAATTGAAGAAGCTGCTGCTTTCTTCTTTAGCTGAAAATGAAGGAGGTTACAACTGTGGGTCCCGTTGTAAGTGTGGGCCCCATAACGGTGAGTTGGTGTTGACGTGGCGGTGGTGATTGAGGTGGAGTTGAGTTTCATGGTTGACATGTTCATGGTGGCGGCGGCGGCGGATTACGGTGGCGTTGTGTTCGGAGAAAAGGGAGGGAGAGACGGAGGAGGAGGAAAGAAGGTTTATAAGGGTTTTAGGTTGAGAATATTTAGGTGGGTCCAATTTACTACGTGGCCGGATAATTACACTAAAAGACAAGCAAAATATGAAAATTATCAGAAATGGCCCATATTTTCGAATCTTACCCGAGCTGTCACCCTTTTCTCGAGATAGCAGTCTCCACAAGTTTATACAAGTTTATACAAATTTATACAATTTTATACATTGTATAAAATTGTATAAATTTGTATAAGTGTGTATATGCGAGTGAATAAATCTGTATATTAATAATGTTTATATGATTTTTTACTTTTTTTGTGTATATTTTTGCATTTTTCTCATTGCTACATATTTATATATGTATATTCATGTACTCCATAATTTAATTTTTAGAGGGAGATTTGTGTGTATAAACTTGTCCAAAGCAATGATTTAGACGCAATAAACAACATAAATTCAGTAAAATACAAAAAAGTAATGACTCCATTGGCGGAGAAGGTGTTTGCCGGTGGCTTAGTGGCTGGGGAGGGAAAAATTTGATAGCTAGGGTGTTTTTTATGAAGGAGTGCTAAAATTTGTAATTTTAGGGGTGGGTGCTATGCATGAAAAAAAAAATATGGCCTCCTATTTGTAATTTTGGATAGTGGACTGCCTATTTTTGAAAATTCCCCGATATTATATGTGAAATTACTTGTATTTTAGCATCTTCTTCTATTTCTTATTGGGTGTGCAATGCTCTCATGTTCGATTAATTCGAATTTATCCTTCCTATCAATGTGATTTAGCATCTTCTTTTATTTTTTATGGGATGTGTAACACTTTGAAGTTTGATTAATTCAGATTTATCATTCTTAATAAAGTGATTTTATTCTCCCAATACTTGAATCTAGAACTTCTAAATAATGATGAAGATACTCACAACTCACTATAGTGTTTTTAGCATCTTCTCTTCTTTCAAACTTGTTTCTAATGTGATTACCACCCACTATAGTGTTTTTAGCATCTTCCTTCCTTTCAAACTTGTTTCTAATGTAAATGTTCCTTTACATTTTAAAATTAATTTACCCTTTTTAAATATTTATGTCATAGAAAACTTCAATATAAACGGTAATTGCATTTTAAAAAAAAAGGTGAATGAGATTATTTTTTGTTTCAAATAACAAAAAAAATTTACTGGGTGTACCCGCATATCACTGGTTATGGCTTTTTATCCCCACTTAAGAATGATTTAGAAAAATGGTCTCGGAGGCAGCACTTCAAGCTATAAATTGACAAGTGTTGCCTCTTCGAGAAATATAAAGGGCAAGTGCTGCTTGCGAAGAGATTAAAGGGGCAAATGCTGCCGAGGCAACACTTTAAGTTATCTGGGAGAATGTGACAAGAGATAAAAGGGCAAGTATTGCATATGCAAGAGGGGACCAAAGTCAAGTGCTGACTAAGAGGCAACACTTACCAGAAAGGGTGGACGGGGCAACTCTTTAAGTTATTTGGGAGAATGTGAAAAGAGATAAAAGGTCAAGTGCTACCTAAGAGGCACCACTTACTAGAAAGGGAGGCAGGAAGCGAGCGTCACTATAAGATTTTGTAGGGGTATTTTCGTTCGAAATTTATTCATTAGAGTTAGCGGAGGTCATTCTTACAAAACCACTTTAAGCGGGGTTAATAAGGCAAACCACTGTCTATGATGCTATAGTTTTGTAAATTGCCCTTCAAATAATGTGGTATGTATTTCTTTATTTTAATTATGCAGCATATAGACTAGTCTACTATCTACTATCAACTATTATTCTATAAGTGGGAAACCCCTTGAGATGCAAAGTCAAAAGACCAAACTAACCTTTCAGCTAACCATTAATTCAAGAATTTTTCATGTGCACAGATGTAATTAGACATCACTAAAGCTAATAAAAAAAAATTTAATAAAAATAACCAAAAGCAAAAAAATGAACTAACAACTGTAGAAATATAATTGACACGGAATGAGTGAATTAAAGTTTTTATTTTCTTTTCCGTTCATTCTTTGTTTTTGACTTATTGTCTACAGGAGATATCAAAATCTTAGACCAAACTTGGCAGAATACATAGATAGCCCCTTGAAGTTGTACTCAATTCCCAGTTGAACACTCCAACTTTTCCAATGACCAACTAGACACTTCTTCTAGTCCATACTGTGTCTCCGGAACACCTAAGTCTAACAGACTTCATGCGTCAGTTACACTCTCTGATGACGTGGAAAAGTAACAAATAATATACTGACACGTGTAATTTTTTTTAGAAAAATAAAAAAAATTAAAATAGAAGAAAAACTTTATAAATATGAAAAATGCCTTTCAACCACACTAAACCCCCGCCCCTCCCCCGTCTTCTTCCTCATCTCGTTCCAAAATAATCCAAACTCCAAATCCTCTAACCCCTCCTCCTCTCATTATTTTTTGGAACTTTGCATCAAATATATACTACACAAACACCACAGTAATTCCAAATCTTAAAACTCATCCAATAGAACACAAATCAGATTCAAAAAAACCTAAAGATTAGGGGAAAATTTGTGAACTCCATTCTTGGGATTATGGCTTATACGCTCCCGGCAAAATATACCTCAACTCCGCTGCCCACGCCCCTTATATTCCAAGAATCCACTGCTTCAATTTTCAATCTCCAAATGTTGAAACTAATTGCTTAATTTTCCCCAACATCGTTTTCTTTAATTTTCTTCTTAAAGATTAATTTTGCCAGTGGGTACTTGTGAAATGTTTTCTTTGGTTTTCTTATATTTTTTTATTCTTTAGATCTGTACAGTTTTTATGATTTTCAAGATTATGCATATCTTTTGGGTATTTACATGTTTGGCTAATATATATATGTGAGCTTAAAGATTTGATTTTGATGACATGGGGTTTAACGTTTTTGCAATTGAAAGTCTGGATATTGTTCGTTGAGAATTTTGGGATTAATTTTTCTCCAATTGAAGAGACAATAAGTAGAGAGATGGTTGAGGCTGAGGAAATTGGTGGTAGAAGGTGGCGGATTGGAACACTGCTAGCAGCCATGAAAGATGGCAGCGTTATATTTTTTTATTAAATTTTTTAGTGGGACCCACCTAAAAGTTAAATTTATTCTTTAAAAGAAGAGGAGAAAAAAAATTGTAATACCCCACTCGCTCAAATATGTGTGAAACTCACTCTACTTGCCATGTCAGCCTGAAGTATTCACAAGATACACTGGCAACTACAAGAGGTGTCTATCTGGTCACTAGGAAAGTTGTGGTGTTTATATGGAAATTGGGTACAACTTGAAGGGGCCATCTATGTATTCTGCCACCAAACTTTGATATACCCAGTAGTAGTTAGTTGATTCTTTTTTTAAATCTTATGTATACCTTTTTTTTTTTTTTTTTTGGTTAATACTTCATTTTCGACTTATTGTCTAAATAAGATATTAAAATCTTACACCAAACTTTAATATATAAATGCAATAGTGATTAGTTGATTCTCTTTAAAATCTTATATATAATTTCTTTTTTGTTAATATGTAGGGATATATGTGACACATTTTACATCACTATAGTTAATAAAAAAAGGGTTTAATAAAGATAATCAAAAGCAAAAAACGCAACTAACAATTGTAGAAATATAATGGGAGGTTTATGAAAATACCCATCAAAATTAAAATATTTACCCACCACTACTCATAAGTTTTATATTTACCAGCCCTACACATAAACTATTTACATGTCCTACCCACCTAGACTTGTATACCATAATTTATGCAGTATACCATAAAGGTATACGTCTATAAGGTATAACAAAGGTATAAAGTAATAAATACATACGTCGGGTAAATACTTTTAATTTCATGAGTAGTGTAATTTTTAATGGGTAGGGTAGGTAAATATCTTGGATTTCAAAAGTATATAGTGTAAAAAAATCCAAACATAATTAACAACGAATGTGTGAATTATTATTATTATTATTATTATTATTATTATTATTATTATTATTATTATTATTATTATTTTGTTTTCTTTTTTGTTCATTCTTTGTTTTCGACTTATTCTTTACAAAAGATATCAAAATCTTAGACCAGACTTTGATACCCAGTAGTGGTTACTTAATTCTTTTTTATAAATCATATATATAACTTTTGTTTGTTATTACTTTGTTTTCGACCTATTATCTAAATAAGATATCAAAATTCTAGACCAGACTTTGATATATAAACGCTATAGTGATTAGTTGATTCTCTTTTAAATCTTATATATAACTTTTTTTTTTGTTAATATGTAGGGATATATACGACCAAAAAAAAAGTCCTATGTATATTCATTTAATTTATTCAATACTAATAAATACTATTTTATTTCGACAACAACGTCTTGATTTGTTAGGGCCTCTAAAAAGGAGGACACAACAGCTTTTATAAAAAAAAAATATAAACTTTAAGATGTGTCACATTTGCAAACATGGTCGACGTTGCTCACATTTTTATAAAAAAAAATATAAACTTTAAGATGTGTCACATTTGCAAACATGGTCGACGTTGCTCACATTCACTTTTAAATTATGTATTGTTGAATTACAAAATAAAAGGTACTACTTGACATATTATAAAGTTTACATGATTAAAATCGTTCAAATATTACTGGCCTTCATACAATAGCAATTTCAGTACGATTATGTATTGCAAAAACAAAAATATCGATCAAATTTCAATATATTAGTACTTTGAATTTATATTTTTTTTTTCTTTAATTTAAAGACAACTCAACACACTTTTATTACAAAATATTTATAATTTTTGTACTAATTATTAGAAATATGCACGTGTTAGAAAGCTAGTAAGTAAAAAGCTGCCAACTTTTTCCAAACAAACGAAAAATGTTATGAAAGGAGAGAAGGCAGAGAAGCACCTTAGAGAAAATTTCTAGAGAGGAATAAGTTCGATTCCCTGCGTTAAATATCGGCTTTCTTTCATTTGAGGTTATTGTAATGGTGTCGTCTTCTTATAGCAGTATTTGTTCTTAATGTTTCTGATTAAGGATATTTTTGAATAATTTATTTCTAAAAATCCTTACTTTTTGAAAATTCACAACTAACATTTTTTCTGAAAAGTGACTTATAAGCCACTTTTAGCTTATATGCTGCTTAAAATAGGCTCACCCAAACGGGCTCCTAGAGCATTTATCCAGAATGATTTGGTGTCTATGAAAAACAAAATCATGTAATATTGTATCTGGTATCTAGTTGAGATTTGCTTAGTTGGCCATTTTAACTAATGACTTTTCAAAGATATGTATACATGTAAATTAGTAAGATTGTCAATCATTACTTATTTATTTGAATGAAAGACAAATATATTATAGGAAATTTTACAGTGTATAGATATTTAGTAGTGTTATTTAAATAAAATAGATACATTTATTGTAATTTATGGTTTATAGACCTTTACCCTTTGGTATTCTACTTTTGTAGCCATTTTAAAAAACTGATCACTTTCTCTCAGAAATGCCTATTTTATCTCCTACATTTTTGCACAAACTCATATATAACACACATTCATCTAAATTAAACGTTACCCCTTTGCACGCCTATATTTGGGGAATCAGATGAGTCATGACAGATTTTTTTTAGATAAGATATCTCCTCATTAATTTCATATATTTACTTAATATTACACACTCTTAATTAACTTAAGTTTTTTCTAATTTCAAGCACACAAACATATCCTAGCGGTAAAAATAAAAAGTCACTCCCATTTCAAATGTAAATACTAAGTATTATACATGGTAACTTCATGTTCTCTCTTTCCATTTTAGGATTCTAACTATTATTGTGTTGGGGAGAACTTTTCAATTTCCTAACCTTTCTTCTCCTCCTCTGTCGATCTCTTCCAATTTCCTAACCTTTGTTTTATTACAAATGTATCTTTTCACATATACTTTACTGATACACGATGCATATTAATGATATATAATAGATATAGTGTTATCATTGTTAAATATGCATACTAGTTATATCTAGAATATTTTTAGAATACGTACCACATATCTTAGATTGCATCTGCATATTCATCAATAAAGCGTACATTATAGACATATCACTTCAACTAATTAGTTGTATTCATTATGCAGCTTATATGCAAAGAATATGCTGCATATAGACATAAAGTATGCACTTTAGATGCATAACTTCCCCACCACGTATATTGTATATTTTCATATGAAAAAAATAGCTCTCTTAGTATTGTGTATCAGATACTCTATGCATATTTTAATTATATGCTAAAAATAGAGAAAAAAATCGAATTCTTTTACCTTGTATGAGACTGGAACGCACAAAAAGGTTATAATGAAATTTTTTTCCTAATTTTTGGATGATATTGGATATATATTAGGAAGATAATAGGAAGACTTTTTTACTTTTTTTAGAGGCTCCTTAATTTTCTCCTTTTTGGGTGGAAGTTGAGCTCCTTAATTTTCTCCTTTTCTTAACTACTTTTTAGAAATAGAATCAACATAGACATATTTATATTGGGTAATTTTTGGCTAGCATATGTGAAGATGTTCTACGGCTATTTGAATGTAGGGCCATGGTATATATTTGGTTAGATATGAAATTTTCCCAATATTATAACTGCAGTGCGTGCGGACTTGCATACACGTACACTATCTGCAGCACCAAATTATTTAGTACATAAATAGGGTCTACGTATCATCAGATATAATTGAGCTTCTGATCAAGAAGCAAACCATTATTGTTTTGTAACCGAGAAATCCCAGAGAGCAAGTGGTGCACGGTTCCAAAACTTGGTGGATAATGGTCTAAGAAGCGAACCATTTCTTACCCTCTGTTGATATAGCAATAATACCGATGAAGAGAAGTACATTTGGAAAAAGAATGGCTGCAAAGGAAACAAGAGAATATTAGTACTGGTTACATGCAACAGAAAACATATTGATGATAGCAAGGTGCATTATGTTTGCTAATACCAGTTATTTCTTCTTGCAGACTTAGGCTGGCTTGTCATTTACTGAAACCTGGAGATCCACAGGAAAAAGGGGGGTAAAGCGGGATGAGCTCCGCTCGAATAGCTGCAGCTATAGTATGAGTAAAGCACATGATTAGAGACAATTGAATGAACATATATGGGGCCTATGAGAGGAATATTGGCAGACTTCAACACAAAGTTAAGAAATAAGATTCTAAAAGACTACAACTTGTAGTCTGACTAATAACTACGGGAGATAAGCAAACTGCTAACATTGTAACCATAGGTTCTCCGTTAACTAGGATATACCTACATAAATATAATACAGAAGAGTTTAAAATCAGTTTTCACAGACCTCAGAAATGACAAGCTACTCTGTTCATCTTCATTTCAGGAAGTCATGTAATCTCAAGGGTCAAATAATCCTCCTAAACAAAAACGAAGAAGAGCTACAATACATAAGCTGCACAAAAAAGTAGAAGGCGATAGGATCAACAATTCAGTTAAAGCTTTGGAACCAGATAAAGTTTGAGTTATGATAGCAAAAAGAAAGCAAAACGTAGAAATTATTATGCCGATCAATGACATTATCTTACTTGAGCATCAAAGTCCTCAAGGATTCTGGACAAGGAGCAGCACCCAAAGTGCTTTTCGTTTTTGGTGCTGTACGTCATCTTCTCAATGAAAGAGCTAATAACAGCAGCTATCGAGCCAAATAAGGCTAGCTGGTTATAACTAACAATGTCTCTGTTCAAGGATCATCAATGCTGATTGCAACATTTCTCTAGCCTTTCTATCTGGCGTACATCCAGCAGATTCCATTTCACTATATATCTTGGGGACCTAAAAGGCAACAGCGAAATAAAGCCAGATGAGTGTGGCTAAATACAGAAAACTCAGCATATAATTTCCGTGTTTTTACCGAATTTTCTCACTGAAGCTAGAAAAGAGATAGAATTGTTCATCGTTTATGAATACAACTTAACCATCCATTTTAAACTATTAACTTTGTTTAAGTCATATCACATTCATGAAAAGAGTGAAAGCTGATGGCTAATAGCTACATTAGAAGCCAAACCTGATCGAACTTCTTAGCCCTCATAAAAGCCTTCATTAAAGTACTATAAGTAACCACATCAGGAGTAAGACCCTACAGAAATAGCAGCACCGCTATCAGCAAAGTTTAGGTTCAGGAAATATGTTTGGGGAAATTTGGGAATTTTAAGGACTTACCATCTCCCTGATGTGCTGGTAAATGGATAGTGCCTCCATATGCCTACCAGCAGTACCAAAAGCATTGATCAAAACATTTAGCATTATAATGTTTGGCTCCATTCCTTCGGCTTCCATTATCTGCAGAACCTTTACAGTCTGCTCACATAATCCCTGCACACAAGCCAAAAATATATTAAAAGGATGGAATCTCCTCAAAGCTATTAAAGATACTATCTTCAACATAGTAATTTGAAGGTGAAGGAAACATTACATAAATATTTAAAATAATTAAAAGAGAGACCTCAAATATAAGGAAACCAAGAGTACAAACCATGCTAGAAACTAAGAGACAGTACTAGATGGAAGGCCAAAGGGATGATTCTCAACTCAACTCAACAGACCTTTCCAAGGTTATCTAATCAAAGATCTGCCTATACTTATATAAAGTGGCAGATTACACTCATGCCACTGACCCCACGTTGGGAAGTGGGAACATACTTTTTCCAAGAAGCTTAGTCAAACAAACTATAGTCCCCAAGTTCTAGTCTATCTGCACACTAAGTCCCACGAACACCCCAGGCATATTCCCCCTAAAATGAAAAAGGAAAAGAACTAACAAGTTGAGGTTTCTAAGAATTTTTTTTTTTTTTTTTTTTTTTTTTTGATGAAGTAAGGTAGTCCAATAAAAAAGGCATCAAGAAGATGCTAAGTTACAGATGAACAAAAAAGAAAATGTTAGCAAATGTTGCTAAGACCTACTCAGCTAGTGCATACCTTTCGGCAAGTCACTACTTATTTCTGTTCAGAGATGTAAAAGGAAATTAGTCTCCAGCAAACAGTCTCCTTCAAGAAGGAAAGAGAGAACAATTCACCTGCTGAGCATACGCATGGGCCAGGACACAAAAGATGCTGGGTGAAAGTTGAAGACCTTCCAATTTTAGAGCATTTAAACAGAATTCTGCATCCTGAAATCTCCCCTGATGGCCATAAATATCAACCAAGACAGCGTAAATAGCCCCACTCTTGTGGTGTCCTCTCCCTTGCATATTCTCAAGAATTTTATCGATAACGCCCCACCTGCCCTGCTCCACTAAATGGGTAATAATGATAATGAAGATCTTTGGATCAGGGTATAGTCCTTGTTCTTGCATCTCATTGAACAAATCTATAGCAGTATCTAGCTGCCCAAACTTGCAATGCCACCGGATCAAAGAGTTCCACGTTCTAATATCAGGCTTTATGCCTTCTCGTCGCATATTTTCAAACACTTCTAAGGCCTCTCCCAACTCACCATACTTACCAAAAGTATCAATGATGCTATTAAAGAGACGCTTATCTAGTCGTAGCCCCATCTCACGGATCTCTTCCACAATGCCTAGTGCCTTTTTCCACATCCCATTGTCCCTATACAGTTCAATTATTTTACTGTACACAAAAGAATTTAAATGATAACCTTCTTTCCTCATTTTGCCGACAATTAACCAAGTATCTTCCAGCCGCCCAGCACTGACATAATAGTCCAGCAGGATCTCGTAAGTTTCTTGGTCCCTCTCAACAGCCAAATCTTCGAGTAACATCAAGACCTTATCTGCTAGCTTTAAGAGGCCTTTTCTCAAGAAGCTCCTAAGTAAGGCATTCAAAACTTTTACCCTTGGCCTGCGACCAGAACTCAACAATTCTTGAAAGATTGCATCAGCTTCCAAAGTCCTGCCAACACTTCCAAGAGCAGCAATCAGGTTGGTATAACATACAAAACTCGGATGAAAACCCAAAGCCTCCATCTGAGAAAGCAACTCCATTGCCTTATCAACGTCGCCTTCAGTACACAACTCACAAATGGACTCATTGTATAAAGCATAAGAAATTTCCTCACCGTTTCTATAACAAGTTCGGTGCATATTATTCGAGTTGTGAATGGTTCTAAAATGACAATTAACTAAAAAGCAACACCGTTTAGCTCTACTTTGCAACATAAGATGACATGACATATAGAACATCTTCCGTTTCACTGGATCACTGTGATGCTTCAGATAAACAGGTAGAATACGCCACACTCCATGAGGGCATATAGCTGAACTGGATCTAAAATGAAGCTTTTGTCGCATCTCCATGTTTGTTTGCTAGAATTATACCCACTGCAACTAAACAATGGTTAGATAGCTATTGCTATTACAACAGCAACAACAACAACAACAACAACAACAACAAACAAACAAACAACTACGACTACTAGCTCAGTCACAAACAAGCTGAGGTTGATAGACAGCCACTGCTATTAAAGAATTATAACTTGTAAATGAAAAAATATGCCTCCTTTCGGGATCTTTACACAAATAGGCGGCCAAATTCACTGTTTACATTTCCTAGCTGCCATACATAAACTATACATATAATATACACAAGGTATACATAGAATATACATATACTATGCATTCGGCAGCTATTTCTTGTTTAAAATGCTAATGAGAGTTTATACAGTGTTATTTTCACTTCTTGTTGCTTGTTATATCCACATATAAGGCTTCAAAACAAATTACATCCTTTTTTTGCTTCTTCATGTTCAAATTCGTTATAAACAATTAAAATTCAGAAGCAAAACGAATATGTGGCTACTAAGCTCAAAAGTGTGGCTATTATTTGCAAATAAATTCCAAGGGAAGAGGGAACTTACAAGTGAATTACAATGAAGGTAGCAAAGTTGCAGCTAAGGGAAGGTCCTTACTTTGTTCTCCACTCAACCAGCTAAAACCAATTTGGGCCTTTGGAGTCTGAAGTAAAAGGATCAAAATTTTGATCAGTAGTCATTTTTGGACGCGCTCATTGGGGACTATGCAGCGTTTCAAAATTCATTGAAGAATAGCCAAAAATTCGCGGGCACACTTAAGCTCCATTAGCGTTGGAAAAACACCTCAGACTAGTCCCATAACAAAAAACTAGGCTTGTTCAAAGCCCAAGTATTTTGTTACGGGACTTAAGCTTGTTCAAAGGTCCATAACAAAATAATGGGACCTTGAACTAACATGTTCAAAGGTCCCATTATTTTGTTATGAATCTTTATCCCCAAAATAATGGGATTTATTCCCATAACAAAGGTCCCATCAAAGGGATAAATCACATTATTTTGTTATGGGACTTTTTATATAAAGCTTCAGTCCCATAACAAAATGTTGGGGCTGTGAACAAGTTTTGTTTGTTCACAGCCCCAACATTTTGTTATGGGACTGAAGCTTTATACAAAGTCCCATAACAAAATGCTGGGGCCTTGAACAAAACTTGTTCAAAGCCCCAGTATAAAACAGTATTTTATACTGGAGTTAGTTTACTGAAGCTTCCCAGTATTTATACTGGGATTTGTCCGGAGGTGGCTATTTCTCAGCGAATTTGTTTTTAATGGCTACAAATCAATTAGCGCACGCCAAACAGGCCCTACACGAAATTTTTAAATCTTTTAATTTTTGGTTTCAATTTGGTCATCGGTTTTTTAATTTGTCCTAAAGTTATATGGTAGAAATCTACTACTATATTATAAGAGAGGATAAGCACCTCATGGTCAACATGCTTGCCGAGGGCTTTCCTGTTATTCCATAATTTTACTACTTTAATGCACTTGTACCAGAAAGCTTAAGGTACATACCATTTCCTACTTGGACAAAAATATTGGATCACTTTTACTATTTCCCTGTGTGTCCTCTAAATATATACAGTACTTTTTTGAAGACGTAGGCCCCATTAAAGTTCTCATTTCACACATCACTTTGCAGCTTAGTAGTTGTCTATTGTATAGCCACGTGGACAGTGGTTAAAGCGTTTCCAATCCATACTCTCCTATTTAATTTGCAAAGTACAAAATTCATAATTAATTTCTACTTATTAAGATTGCTTCGTACTGATTCAATTTCATAAAATCAATATATGAAGCAACTTCTTTAGAATATTTCAGCTCCCATAAGGCCATAACTGTCCGAGGAAATGGAATTCCCCAATTTAACTGATTTGTTCTTTTAGATGAATTTTTGGAGAGATTATCTTTATTCATAATTCGCATTAGTATGAATCAAACTCATGATAAAAAGGATGCCCACGGGAAGATCAAGTCACAAAATATATAACCAAGAACGATTAATAACTGCATATGTATTTAAAGAAAAGTACCACAACTTTGCTTGAAGTTAACCTTAGCAGTTAAAATTAAAATGGTAGTACATAAAACTATTTGTCATGGCCAAGGATAAAAGAGTATGTGAAAAACACATATCTTTCATTTACGGACTTAGTGATTTGGCGTAAACACCTAATACAGATAATTTTTTTATCGAAAAATAATGTACAATCGACATACTAATTCAATCACACAAGTGTTGTATATCTCGGCATCTTACTCAGAACAAATGAGCATATACTATCTACCCAGAACAAATCGTGTTTTGGAACTCATAGAAGTATCATGAGTATACTTAGTACTTTTATTTTGTCATAATTTTTGTTTAAAAAGATCTGCTTCTGAATAGCAATATTATAATTTAAAAAAGTGAAAAGCTTCATGGAGCCAACGCGGAAGGCGCAAGCAATATTTGTTTGAGTTTATACGTTCACATTAATGATGTTTCTTACTATTGATGGTGAAAGAAATTGATACAAAAAATAACTACATTATCTACAAGATACAAATATACCAGAAGTTTTTTTTATTTTTTAAAATTGATTTGCACTAAACTAACACACCCTTACAAAACTTCAAAATAAAATATTTGATATTTGTCGAGAAACCATGTACCGAGTTTACTTCTTAAATATTTAACATATCATCAATAATTGTAGTTCAGGGAAGAAAAGTAAATTTTTAACTTTTCACAACATAGTATAATATATTTCAATATTTCTTAGATATAACACTGTTTTATGATTGACTAATTAAAACTAATTATCCATGTATATGGATTGAGAAACACATAAATATGGATATATTTCCAACTAATAGAATTTGGAGTTGTCGTCTTTGAATCCGCCTATGCACATATTAAAAAAATTAGTTGGGCTCGTGCTTAGCGTAGGCAATCGAGGAAAGTACCCATACGACATGTACTGATATGGTTTACTTGATGTTATGCGAGAAGTACTGTTATTGGCGTACTCAAACTCGAGGGATACAGATTCGGTCCAAATTGAAAAAAATCTTATTCTAATGTATCGTAAGTAGATGCTTTAAGTTTGTATTATCGTTTCATTACATGACTACTGGATGTTGAGTGATGCTAAGATGTGAATAAGAAGACGAGGAACTGATGAAAGATGGTGAAGGAAAATCGAAGTATTACATAAGGAATATGATGAAAAATGAGAAGATTGCAAGAAGCAAAGAGGGCGGATATGTATAGATTTTCAATTTGCATAGAAGATATAACAATTTTTGTTTGTAGATTTTGAACATTTTTATATAATGCTTGTACAAAGACTTGTTCTTATTCCCAATTACAGGCTGAGCCTAGATTTGAAACTTATGTGTTGGGTTCTAATCTTTTAAAATTAATGGGTTCTAAATTAACAAATTATTCATATATAATTTTTTTTAAAAAATAAACAGAGGGTATGCTACAAAGTTATTGGGCTCTGTCGAATCTGACCGAAATACACTGGTCCTAATGTAAATATAATTATATTATTAAAACAAGTTATGACATGATTATGCAAACCAAGTGGTTGTATGGATATTGACAGAAGAGTGACAACAAAAAATATTGGGCAGAGCGTGACTAGTAATACTATAAATTACAAAGTTCTAATAACATATGATGAAGCCTAGTCAAAGAAAAACGAAAAATTGGGAACATAAAAAGTCTTAATTATACATTTATAACCTTCTTAAGTAGTTTATAAATGTTTTAACAATATAGATGATAAATATGTCAAATTGAGAGTTAAAGCAGTACATTAAGGATTACTTCACCCTTGACTCACGAGGAATTGAGAAGTTGACGAAGTAGCGAGTCGAATGAGATACTAAAGTTAAACGTGTTATTATTTGTATGTGGTACTTTTTTTTAGAAGAATAAAACATGCAATATCTACTTTATAGAGGTTAATATACGAGGGGTAGCGACAAAGAATTGCAAATATTTTCATCTACCTGTTACTAAGTTTAAAGATTATTGTTGTCCCTAATGCTTTTGATAGATAAGTTAAAGCAATTGTTATTTCTGGCTAATTTACTTCATAATACATGCGATAATTGTCATACGATACATGATTTAGCTATAGACAAATTAAAAGTTCAATAGTTTTCAAGATCCCCTACAAAGTTCATCTCAACTTTGTTTCCTACGACCTCTTTTTGTATGTTAATATGTTACAATGAGTTTACATGAATAAAAAGCAGAAGAAGCTTTCAACTTTATGCAGTTTGTGAATCACCATCAGATTGAAGAGTTAAAATCTCAAATGGTCACTCTACTTTGGGAAATTAACCATTAAAGTCACTTTACTTTGGTTGGTCCCAAAAAGATCATTCAACTTAGGGAAAATATCTACAAAAGTAATTCTTGCTGGTTTTTTGCACTGTCACCCAAAGAAAATCTGATGTGGCTTTTTAAAATATTTTTATATAACTGCAGGTCCCATTTTTTTGCCATGTAGGACTTTTTTAATAGTTACTTACTAGTTTTCTGACAAGTGCAATGCACGTGTATTCCTAATAACTAGTACAAAAATTATAAATATTTAGTAATAAGCGTGTATAATTGCTAATAAATTAAAGGAAAAAAATATAAATTAAAAGTACTGATATATCGAATTCTTTACCATTGATATTTTTTATTTTCGCAATACATAATCATACTAATTAAACATTACTATTGTACGAATGTCAATAATTGATATTTGAACAATTTGAATCATACAAATTTTATAATATCAAGTATTTAGCTTGATATCAACACCTTTTCTTGGTTTTTTTTTTTGTGCTAATGGCAAACTGTTATTATGCACTAGGAATTAGGAGTATGACAAATAATTATTTGGCATTCGAACTTGATATATTATAAAATTTGCATGATTATAATCGCTCAAAATTAATTACTGGCCTTCGTATAATAGTAATGTTTAATATGATTGTGTATTATGATAACAAAAAAAATCAAACGGAAAGGATTCGATATATCAGTACTTTAAATTTATATATATTTTTTAATTTACTAGCAACGATACACGCTTATTACAAAATATTTATAATTTTTGTACTAGTTATTAGGAATACACGTGCATTGTACTTATTAGAAAACTAGTAAGTAACTATTAAAAAATCCTACATGGCAAAGAAAGTGGGACCTACGATTATATAAAAATATTTTAAAAAGCCACATCAGATTTTCGGTGGATGATGGTGCAAAAACTGGCAAGAATTACTTTTGGAGATACTTTTCCTAAGTTGAGTGATCTTTTTGGGACCAACCAAAGCAAAGTGATTTTGGCGGTTAATTTTCCAAAGTTGAGTAACCATTTGATATTTTAACTCTTAGATTGAGCTTCAATAAGCCACATCTTAACTCTCTGCTGATCAATTAAAACCTACAGCCAACATTTTCTAATGGGTTGCTTGATTATATATTGTTGTTCCAAGGCAATAATCCAAGTGAAAATAAAATTTAAAAGGCGAAACACATCGACAATCCCTTAAACTTTTTTAGGCTTTTCACTTTGACACTTAAACTTAGCTATGTTCCTGTTGAACACTTCAACATATTACTACCGTGTCACTTAAACACTAACTTTTTAATCCGTCTTAAAAATAAAATGCGTGTATATACGCGACTCTGACCTGTATTTTTCTTCCATTTAATCGATGACATGTGTATAAGTTATCCACATAATATACAGATCTTACCCAAATAACCCATTTGGTTGGGTCTTACCTAGATAACCCGTTTGGTTCGGGTCTTACCCAAATAACCCATTTGGTTTGGGTCTTACCCAGATAACCCGATCAGGGTTAAATAAAATGACCCCTCATTTTTTTACCCTTTCATATTTCCACTAAAAAACCCTAATCGAACATCTCAATCGTCGTTTTGCTTCCAATTGCCACAATCCACCATTTCTGGTGGTTCAGAGGTATGCTAATTGCGTTTGTTTCTTTTAAAGTTGGTTATTAGGGTTTTAATTGTTCAAGCCATAGGTTTTTTGAAATTTAACAGTAAAAGTTAGGGTTTTTTAGTTTGTAGGTTTCGTATCTTTCTGAAAGTCTCTTTTTCTTTGTCTTTTTTTTTTTTTTTGATAAGGATCAAAATCACGGAAGCGATAAAATAAGACGCGAAAGCAATAATCACAAGAAACCAAGAAAATAGGGATGGGGAAGAACAAAAATAGAAGAAGAGAATGAATAAATGATTTAAACCATGAATGAATATCCGAGAGAGGAAAGGAAACTTGAACCATACAAGGAATTCATACTAAGGATGAATCTCCATAGGTTCCAAGCAAAGAGAAAATCTGAAGCTTCAAGCTTCAACAAAGAAGGCCTTGTCTCTCTTTCTATGTCTATTCTTCAATCTAAGTTAGCTAATGAAATGTAAAGGCTAAGTGTGGTTTATATAGGTGTTCCACACTTCTAAATAAAGTCTAAAATAACCCCACAAGTTGGGTAAAATAATAAAGACCACGTAGGGTCAAACTAGTAAATAATCCTAGACTAAAATAAAAGTCCCGTCTTGGTTTGACTGTGAAGTAGGCGGAGCGCCTGGAATTGGCACGATTTTGGGCAGTAGCTGATTTGGGCGGAGCGCCTACATGGGAAGCGGAGCGCTTGGCAGCACCATGCTTTGGGCGGAGCTAGTGGGCGGACAGCCTAGGGTGTGTGGGCGGAGCGCGCCTGCTTGCCTTGGGCGGGGCGCCTTCTTGATACTCCTTCAATTCGCTCCCGAACTCTCCTCCAATGCTCTTGACCTCTCGTCCTTTACATCCTCCAATCCTGGCTCTTGATGGTAAGTGCTTTAGGCTCGATTTGCCCCGCATCATCCTCCGCTTCTTGAAAGGATTTTGTCCTCGAAATCAAACCATCAAGACCTACAACTAATGACAAGAGCAAGACAAATATCCTACTACAAGAGTAGGTTAGTACAAGTAGTGTGGAAAACACACTCTTATGGTATAACCAAGTATCAATAACAATGATAAAGCGCATGTTTCCAAAGAAAACAACAAGTACTTGGTTTCCCAAAGGGGTGTACCCAACACAAAAATCATTAAAGAGATCAATAGGGTATGGAATATGTAAGATCAAGCCATCAAAATTCCTATGATGTCCAATAATAATACACCAAAACTTCCCACTACAAGAGTAGGTAAGCTCAACAAGAGTGAGTGCAAGTGATGTGGAAAACGCACTCTTGTGATTGAGCCAAGTATCAATACCAATAAAAAAGTATAGGTCTCCAAAGGAAACAATAAGTTCTTGGCTCAACAAGGACAAGCACTCACAATTATAACAAGCAAAGAGATTAATAGGACATGGAACATGCAAGATTAAATAATCAAGGAACCTATTATCTCTAAGCTCATAACCAACACACCAAGCCTTCAATGCATTACTATCACAATGTGACTCATTGGCTTTGGCATGCTCAACACCCAAGGTGTGATCAACATAAGGAATGGAGTAAGCAAAATGATTCACTTGACAACTAACATCAAATACTCCACTCCCCTTCTTGGAAGCACTCTTACACTCACCAAGAGTAACTTCCTCATCTCCAAATCCACCCCTAAGACAATCTTCCTCAATAAACAAACTCCCAAAGAAGGTCTTCAAAATAGGTTCTTCATCATTATAGTCCATACTAAGGGTGGCCAGCGGTCCGGTCCGGTCCGGAACCGGTACCGGAGTCCGGTTCCGGTCCGGAACCGGGCCAAAAAAAATTCAAACCGGGGGAAGTCCGGTCTTACCGGTCCGGTCCATACCGGTTTCAAATATTGGAGCCGGATCGGAACCGGGTCCGGCAACCGTTAGGCCGGTCGGTACCGGTCCGGTTCCGGCCGGTTAACGGTTTTTTTGTTTTTTTTGTTTTTTTTTTTTAAGGCAAATAAAACTAAAAATTTGAAAAACTTAACAATTTATTTAAACATCATTTGTGATAATTAGGTAAATTATATTTTTTAATGAAACAAATTAACAAAATAATTATGTAAATTATATTTTAAAATTTATTAATGTAAAGTTTATTGAAAGAGAAATAAATAATTGAACGACGTCTTCTAGTTTGTTACTTTATATGTGTAAAGTTTATGAAACAAAACAAACCTTTATTGAATGATAAATAGATAATTGAAATGACAAAACAAACTAGAAATCGAAAAATTACAAAGATACTAAATAAACTAGAAATTCGAAAATACATAATTGAAATAGATATTCCCTTAGCCATCTCTTCAAATTTTCAATCACTCGGAATAAAGCCATTTATTATATCCCATTCGGTTCTGTGTTTTTTTTTTAAGTGTTGCCTAAACTTTCCCGTCCCTCCATTGTTGGGTCCAGTGTAAATTTGCCACTCTTTGTTACAGATGCTACATTTAGCTTTCTGAGATTCTGTATCTTTCGTAATAAGTTCCCACACTATAGAACGACGTCTTCGTTCATGAGGAGCGGGAGCAGCGGGAGCAGCGGGAGCTTGATTGTCAGCCATTATAATTGTTTGGATTTTGGAAGAAATTTAGAAAATAGCCTTTGAGAGTAATTTGAGAGATAAATTGATAGAAAATGGTAAATTGTGTGATATAATGATGAAATAATAGGGTATATATAGATAAAAATAGGTTGGGGGGGTTATGGGGGGCGTTTAGGGGGGGTGATAGGCAAATATAGCCGTTTTTGGCCGTTGGCCAACGGCTATATTTGAAAGAGAGCCGTTGGGCCAAATTGCCGGTCCGGTCCGGTCCGGTTCGGTCCGGTCCGGCAGTTCGGCCCAAATATGTTTATTATTTTTTTTTTGTTTTCCATTGAGTTTTATTTAAAATGGTGGAAATTTTGAAAAATATTACAACAAAATATTATTTAGTTTTTACTTGTATATATTAAAGTTTAAACTTAGAATTAAAAAACTTGTAGTATTTTTTATAATTTGAACTTGTAGTTTTGAATTAATTTGTTATGTTCAATATTCAAAGTTTGAAACTTTGAATTAATTTTAGTAAATTCAAAATTTGAATTAATTCTTTAAGTTCAAAATTCAATATTTGAACTAATTTACAAACTAGTAATTAATTGTAGTATTTTTTGCGCAAACTATAAATAAAAAATAAATAGTATGAAGACAATAGTTGTGATTGAATTCCAAGACTTGGAGCAATTTTATTGAATTGTTTAAGATATAAGAAGTGCAAATTACATCTAAACAAAAACTTGTAAATTCAAAATTCTTATTTAGAATATTACATTCTTTTAAACATATTAGCTAGTTTCTTGAGAACACTTGTAGGCTTTTCTTTTGGAACTGGCCGTTGTTGATCTTGTTCATCATCTCCTTCTGGTTCTTCGTCTTCTTCTTCTTCTTCATTGCCGGTTTGACTCCCTTCACTTGTTCCGTCGCTCAAAATTTGATCTATATATGCTCTGCCCCTTTCCTTAGTAAGTTCTGGT
This sequence comes from Petunia x hybrida, assembly GCA_037355625.1. Taxonomy (NCBI): domain Eukaryota; kingdom Viridiplantae; phylum Streptophyta; class Magnoliopsida; order Solanales; family Solanaceae; genus Petunia; species Petunia x hybrida. The sequence continues at coordinate 1,136,189 of JBBBVM010001054.1, read as the reverse complement.
AGACCAAAGTTTCTTCGCTCTGCTCTTATCCAATCCCTGAATAAAACTCCTGTCTCCATTGCCTCCTCTCTCAACGAATATCTGTGATCTCCAATTTGAAATCTTCCTTGGCTGAAAGCGCTTTCCGATGCAACTGATGAAGCTTGAATTGTTAATATATCCCGGGCCATTTTTGCAAGAATTGGAAATTGCGATTCTTGATTCTTCCAATAATCCAACAAATTCGCAGTTCCAAAGTTGTTAAGTTTCTTTGGATATTGAATTAAATACACTTGGAACTCGCTGTATTCCTCTCCGTACTCGTCCTGTTCTGAAAGCAACTTTTCGTCAAGTCCCCCAAAAGTGCGCATTCCTGCTCCTGCCTGTGAAGAACTTTGCCCGGTGGATAGTATTGGTTCCGTTGGCTCTGCAGTGTCTGCCCAAGCTCTATACTTTGCAAAAACAGCCACGGTATCTGCATAAACTTTAGCAACAGCCTCGTCTACACTTGGAAACTTGTTAGTAGCAATTTCCTCTTGAGTAATTTCTAAATTTGCATATACTTCTCTAACAAGTCGTTCAGTTAACTTAATTTTAAAAGCAGGATGCAACACAGAAGCAATGTAAAAAAGAGGAGGGATTGGAAAAAAATATTTTCTAAACTTTTCAATCATTAACTCTACAGCCGGTAAGTAAACTGCATATTGTTTATACATTTTCAATAATTCCGCTATTCCAGCTATATAATATAACATGGTAGGAGTAGTTGGATAATATTGACCGGAAAATTCTAAAGTAGCTTGATAAAATTTATGTAAAAACTGAAGAAGATGTTGAACAACTTGCCAATCCTCATCTTTAAGGTGATAGATTTCCATAAAATGTTTATTATACATTTGTGAAATAGGCAGTCTATATTCATAAGCGACTTTCAATGCCTCATATAAAGTGTTCCACCTAGTACAAACTTCCTTTGGGACTCTCCTAACTGGCATTCCTAATTCTACACATTTTCTTTCCCATTCTCGTCTTCTATCTTGGTTTTTATTTCTAAAAATATAAGTAATAGCTATCTGCACCTTTTTAATAATGTCGTTAAACAAGGTAAGACCATCTCTTACTACTAAATTGTAAATATGACATGCACACCTAACATGAAAAAATTCAGGAAAAGGAGGGTTCAAAATAGGTATCAAGTTCTTAAGTGCGTCTGTGTTGTTTGTAGCATTATCTACCGTAATGCTAAAAACTTTGTTAGATAAAAAGTACGTACGACAAATTGATGAAACTTTGTTACAAATATAATTTCCCGTGTGTGGTTCATCAACAATTTTATAAGCAATAATACGTTTTTGAAAAACCCAATCAGGATCTATCCAATGACAAGTCACAGTAATATAATCACATCCATTAGTAGAACGACCCATATCCGTAGTAAGACATACTCTAGTGTCAAAGTTATCAAACATATATCGCAAATAATCCTGATATTCGTTCTTAAATTTAATAATATCATTTTTAACAGTAGTTCTTGGAAAACCTCTAAAAGAGGGATTATATACAGCCTGAACATAACGAACAAAACCAGTAGAAGAAGGAAAACTATAAGGTAAACCCTCGAGGGCAACTAGTTTAGCCATTTCTTCCCTATCCTTTTGTTTATCATAAGTAAGAAGCCCTCCTGTTAAATGGTTAATTCTTGCTTGGGTACCCGAAGATTGATCATGCGCTACTCCCCCATGTTCGGTCCCTAAATATATACCACCCGCCCGCGTTGCCCATTCTTTAGGATGTTTCTTCGCTAAGTGGGCCCTAAGTTTACCCGTCCCACCATCATTACCCCCAGTTCTAAAAATCCACACCTTATCACAAAGCCCGCAAGAGGCCGTCTGCTCTGGAACATTCTTTGATGCAAAATCCCACACATCAGATCTTTCCTTACGTTTAGCAGGCATTCTAGTAGGAGGTTCAGGAGGCAAGTCTGACTGAACTTCGGGTGGACTAGCTTGAAATTCAGGTGTTTCTTCTAAATTAACCCCCCCGCTTGGATTCCCATATCGTGTTTCTAACATTTCGTGATCAAGTATGGTATCAGCGTTAACATCATGATAATATTGAGAATCATCTATGTGGGTATTCCGACTAGAACTACCAGCAATTTCTTTACCCCTATTTCCCCTACGACCACGTGCCCGCCCCCCACTACTAGTTCCAATTGAACCTCGTTGAGACATAATAATAGCAAATAAAATAAATATATATGACAAAAAAATAATAAAAGAGTAGAAGTAGGAACGACCAACCAAATATAACCGTATAATTGAGGTGAGGTTGAAACTTGAGCCTCCACTTCAATTAATTAGTTGAATACTTGATAACCGAAAAATTGCAAAAATAGCCAAATTGATATTTTCAACCACGTAGCGCCTCCAATTAACCCAATACTTGATATTTATAAACTTCACCAAGTAGCCCAATATAACTTTGATAGAAACTCCAAATAGAACTTGATAAAGTAGCCAAATTATAAATTTTTAACAAATAGCCAAAGTAGAACAATAGCAATATTGTAGAAAATATGAGAGAATTAGAGAGAATTGGAAGATTTGTGTGAAAAATATGATGAAATAATGGGGTATTTATAGAAAAAAAATAGTTAGGGGTGGTTATGGGGTGGTAGAGGGGTGTTTTTGGCCGTTGGACAACGGCTATGGGTCAAAAGAGCCGTTGCCCAACGGCTAGAAATGGACAGATTTTCTTTTTTTTTTTTAATTTTTTGACCGGTCCGGTCCGGCCGGTTCCGATCCGGTCCGGGCCGGTTCCGGTCTCATTTTTATCCGGTTCTCCCGGTTTTTTTTCGCCACACCGGGTCGGTACCGGGATCGGGGTCCGTTAGTGGCCAACGGTCCGGTTTCAACCGGTCCGGACCGGTCCGAGCCGTTTTCCGGCCCGAATCCGGTCCGGTCCGGTCAAAACCGGACCGTTAGCCACCCCTAGTCCATACAATGAAGATTAGGGCTACTAGAAGATGGTCCAACACAACCAATACTAAGACCACTCATCTCACTTGGAGTTCCAAACAATGGATTGTCTATAGAGTCAAACTTTCCAAACTAAGAGGTTTAAATCCAAACTATTCTCTAGTTTAATATACATCATCACCTCTTTTAAAATCCCCTTCAAACAAAGGGTTAGTGAAAACAAGTCCACTACGTGAGGCATCCAAACTAGAGTCATCATCCACACTTGAGGAGTCATTGAATATAATTTTATCCATCTCATCCACTAGGAACTCCTCAAGGTCACTACCATCCTCACTACAACACCTAGGTCCACCATTATCAAGCAAATCGTCAAGAGAAAAAATAGGATATTCATTCAATTCATCTTCCTCTTTATCAAATATAGGTGGGGTGTCGTAACAAGGGTCACAAGCAAGGTCAACTACACCATCTTCACTAAAGAGAGGTTCAATAAAAATCGAGCTCACATCATGATGTGGCTTATCAATCCTCTCAGCTAGTGGTTCACAATCACACACAAGTTGACCAACCGACTCTACACTAGTTGCAATCACATTGTATTCACACATATCATCAACTAGCATAGAGTTATCACAAACACTATCACAAGACAATGAAGTAACATGCTTATGGGAAGGAGAACTAACACATACCTTTGAGTGGCCATCTTGCTCACTCAATGCACTTGAAGTATCATGGCTAGTTTCTCCACTTTGAAGCTCACATTGAAGATCTCCTTCACCTTTTCCATCCTTCTTGGAACATGATTGAGGCTCCATTAGTTTGCCTCCAAGAATACCTGCACAAGTACTCACACAAGTAGAAGAAGAAGATAAAGAGTAAGTGTTAGAATAAGGGGTGCCCTCACTCTCAATGATTCTTTTTCCCTCTCTCTTCTCCCTCGTTTTCTTTTCAAGGTCGGGTGTAGATTCGGGTGGTGACATCTCACTCACATCACTCAACACATCCTCTTATTTTTCCACTCGAGGAATGTCACCGGTCACTCCCTTACTCCTCTCAATCTTTTGTCTCTCATATTCGGGTGAGTTGGGACGAGCCCCAAGAATACCCATAGCCGGAGTAGGTCGACTCTTGACATCAACCCGGAATCTAGGACTTGGAGACTCATCACTTAAGGTCTCCTTCTCCTTTGTTGGTGAACCACTTGGCTTTGGAGCTTGTGGCTTCAGGTTCACATTGTTGACACTTGTCAACTATTTTCTTGCACTAGTCCCTTTGTGTTTGTAGGACTTCTTGATTGCTCAATTTTAACCATGGAATGAAGTTCCCGCTCCTTTCTTCTTTGCATTGCCAAGGAAGGTGCACTAGTAAGCAACTTGTCTCTGCCCGATAAGGTTCAAAGTCATAAGTCCTTTGACCCTTGCTTACATGATACTTATCCCTCACAATACTCTATTGCACCCTCTTGTCTTGTAACCATGGCTCACCTAACCACATATCAAAATGTTACATGGGATACACATCACACCAAACATAACTCTTGTAATTCCTATGAGATATGTACACCCAAGCTTTCTTGGAAACCCGCACTCCATTGTACTGATAAGGATTCTCTAGAGCATAGCATGGTAGCCTTAGCTCATCAACCAACGAGGGGCTAATGCAATTGGCATCGGTGTCACCAATCTTGAGCAAGTATCCTCCATTACTATCCACCTCAACAACGAACCTTCTTAGACCCAAGTTTCGTATAGGATCATCCAAGAAAGAACTTGGAAGTCCAAGAATAGTATCACCATCAACTCGAGTCTCCCTTATCCCTCCTCTCCTAGCACCACTACTAGGATAACTTTCACTTCCCGTCACTCTTCCAATATTTGAAATGTTGTTAAAAGTCGAGGAAGGAGTCTCACCATGGAACCCATAAGATCCTCTCGTCTTGGTTCCATAGCCCATAGCAGCACTCCTACTACTGCTACCCATACCCCTCACGACATTGATAGCACAATTCAACCCTTTTGTAGCAAGAGCAACACCACTTCTCAAGTCACCCTTCACATGGGAGTTAGAAGCATTAAGCCGTTTACCACAAGTAGGATGGGAAAGCTTCCTCCTACCCATGGAACAACCACCACCTCCTCCCAAACTAATGGAAGGACCTCTACTACTCCCTTGCATACCATTAGCAACACCAAGAGAAGATGAAAATGAACAATGCGTATAATCAACCTCATTATCAATTCTCTCTATATCTGATACAGTCCAGCCTGATCAAGCTATGTTCGTGCCTTCAAGACCATTCACGAGGAGCCGCTAAGGAGCTTCATGATGTTCACTTGATGGAGATGAAGAGCCATGATTGTTCAAGTATTGAGAAAGGGGCACGTATGTTAGAAGAGCCTTGGGATTCATTGATTAGCATTGAAGAAGGGGCGTTCTAGAAGAATGCTTGGCGCGTGGTACTCGCGTGGCACACGGACTATATTTCCTAGACAATTCAGCCGCGTGGTGGGCTCATTTATTGGCCTTAATGCGCTGAAATTTTTATGACTTTTTCATGCTTTTGCATAGCTAGACTTATTTATTTTGATGCTACTTATTTAGCCCTGCGTGGCTATTGACATTTAGCCCAATTGGTGGCTATTTATTCACTTTTTAGGCGTGTAAGGCTCCATTATAAAAGCCTAACACTTAGTCTTATTTCATCAGTTCCTAGACATAAAAAATAAACGCAGATTTTGACCTTTTCCTACAAAAACTTGGAAAATCGTTTCTTTTGAGTGAAATCAGAATTGAACTATTTTCTACCATTGATCGAATTGTTATCAAGTCACAGGTTCGTCTTGAGGATAGTTCGTATAGTCTAGGTGTCGTTTGAATCCTAGCAAAGGGGTGAGTAGACTAGTTCCTACTAAATCCTTTGTTGAATTTCAATCCGTGTCTTGCTTTTATCATTCTTTCTTGCTTTTATCAGAGCTTGGAAAGGGTTTGTTTCTACAACCCCAATCCTGTTCTTCGTGCCCTAGTTTTAGGTTCTTAGTTTAGGTTCTTTAGATTTTCGTTTTTGAATTAAAAAAAAAGAAAAATGTGAAAAAGAAATATATTCAGCCTTGTTTAGTTGTTGGTTGATGATATTGCATGCTTAGGGTTTGAAATCTTGAAGTTTTAGTTGAATCTTGGCTTGTTTCTTGAAGAATTTGGCCTTGTTTCCTGGAATCTTGAATAGGTGCTGCGTTCTTGGATTTGTAGAACTAATATTCTCGAGTTCTTGAATTGTTCTTGAACAATTTAGGAAGTTCTTGATTGAGTTCTTGACAAAAGTACTAAAGACACGTTGAAAACAAAGTGGAATAACGTGTAGTAAGAGATTCTTGAAGCAATCTTGATTAAATTCTTGAAACGTAGTTGAGTTCTTGAAGGGAAAACGTTGGGGGCTTGAAAGAATAGAGGTGCAGCATTTTTCTTGATTATTCTTGAGCTTTGAAACGTGATTCTTTGCTAGGAATTAGTAGTTCTTGATCAACAACTTGTTGCTCTTGAATAGGAAGAAAAATAACTTGAATTGATCTTGAAATTCTTTGCCTTTGCACGTTGGATTAGTGAGATTGATTGCTGAACTTTTTTTGTGTTTAAGAAGCTTATAGGGCTGCACATAAGGGAAAGAAGAAGGAAAACCGAAGCCTAATTCAAGAGGGAAACAAATCCTAATTCAAAAGGGGAAAAGTTTACCCACTTTCCAAGTAAGGGAATTAGTTTTCCTTTGGCTTTGGGAGAGTGTTTGGGCTGCTGATCCTAGGGGGAAAGGGAGTGGGAATTTCGGCCTTGGAGTGTAGAAAAAGTGGTAAAAGTTCTCCAAATTAGAGTTGGAAAGCAAGGGAAAAGAGGGAAAACTTATCCAACTCAAAAGGGGCTTGTTCTAGGCAGAGTAGAAAATCATATTTTCGTAGGATTTCCTTATTTTTTTTTGTGAATATCACTTCTAATTAGTAATTCTTCGGTAATTCTTCTACTTAAGTTAATTACTAATCCTTGAGCTTGTAGGACTTCGTGCTAAAACTCAGAATTTCCAACTTTCGTAGTTAATTCTTTGGCTTCCCGTGCTCACTTTAAAAGCTGTCCGCCTATAGAGTCACATTAATTCACTCTTCCCGAAGAGAAATTGTGAACTTGTGAACTTAAAGGTCATTGAAAAACGTGATCAATTCTGAGGAAGCCATTTGGAACGAGTTGTGAGATCCTACCTTAAAATTTGAGTGAACCCGAGTGTCATTCAAAAGTGAGGGAGCGGGTGAGGTATTTTACTAACCTTAACACGTTCTCTAGTCTTTGTTTTGTGCAGGTACATGGCTATTGAAGGAGACAAGGCTGTGCCCGAGATTACTTTAGCCGATCTGTTGGATAAAATAAGGGCAATGAGCACAAGATTTGAGAATATTGAAAATTCAGCTAGTACTCAGAAAAATGTCGAGGAAGGAATTAGTGATGGTTTGACTGTGAAGCCTGAATAATTTGCTGAGATAGCTGGTCAACAAGAGTTGAGAGAAAGAGATGCTCGTAATGTGAGAACCTTGGGCATTCCCCAGGGCAATATACTACCATTGATGCCAGCCCGGAGAAACATAGTACCCGCGGGGGCATATAAGAGCAGCCCATGAGGATGATCACCCCGACTTAGGGGAATATGACGATGATGATATTGGGCAGCGAGAACCAAGGGTAAGACAAGCATATGGGGGCCGTGGTAATGTGAGACGCCATGGCTTTGGTCGAGGTCCTAGAGGGGGCTTGGGGGGCTTAGGTGGAAGGAATTTGGAGCCTGACTTTGATGAGTATGCTGATTATTATGAGGAGTATCCCGAACCAGCCCATGGTGCTCGTGAGAGTGGTCTAAATAGTGTCAAGGTTACTATTCCTGCATTCAAGGGAACTAGTGATCCTGACAAGTTCTTAGAGTGGAGGCGTCAAGTTGAGAGGATTCTTGAGATTAATGACATGACTGAGGAGAAGAAAGCTACCTATGCCACTGCAGCCTTTGAGTCCTATGCTTCTACTTGGTGGGAGGCCGAGAAACGATCTAGAACAAGACACAATCAGCCCCGCGCATAACTTGAAGAGAATTGAAACAAGTAATGACCCAAAAGTATGTCAATCCAAAGCACAAACAAGAGCAACTTCGGAGGTTATATGACTTGAAACAAGGGTTGAAATCTATTGAAGAATATCATGATGAATTTGAGAAGATTCGGCTATCACTTGACATGGAAGAAGAAGAAGAGGACGAGGCTATCATACGGTTCAAGAGTGGGCTGAATCGTGACATATCTAATCAGTTAAGGCTACACACTTTCTTGAATATTTATGATGCATTGCTAGCTGCCATTGAAGGCGAGAAGATGATTAAAGGGGAGAAGGCAGCCCACTATAGATGTAGTTCTACTCCTACTCCTATGGGCCGAAACAAGGAGTAGAGGACACCAAGTACCGGGGGAGCAAGTGTGGGCCGTGATGTGAAGAAACCAGTGGACAAAGTGACGCCAAAAAGTGATCCTAAGGGGTCGGGAGGTACTTCTAAAACTCAGCTTAATACTTTTAGTGCTTCCTCTTTTAAATGTCATAAATGTCAAGGCTATGGGCATTTTGCGAAGGATTATCCTACGCGAAAAACTGTGCTTATTCTTGATGATGGTACTGTCCGAGAGATGGAGAGTGATGAGGAGATTGAGGGAGATGAGGGGGGCTGATTTAGTTGAGTGTGAGGAAGAGGTAGCGGAGGATGAGGATGTGAACATGTTTCTAGTGGTGCGTAGAAATTTGAGTGCTATGACCATTGAGGAGGAAGAGAATGTGCAGCGAAAGAATTTATTTCACGCTAGATGTAGAGTGCGGGGGAAAGTGTGCTCTTTAATTGTTGATTCGGGTAGTTGTGCCAGTGTAGTGAGCCAATCGTTGGTGTCACAACTAGGACTGCCCACATTGAAACATCCCCATCCCTATAGGCTGCATTGGTTGAACGAGTGTGGTGAGTTGAAGGTAGTGAAGCAAGTACTCATTAGATTTAAGGTAGGCGCTTATAGTGATGAGCTCATGTTTGATGTAGTGCCTATGCAGGGTTGCCATTTGTTGTTGGGCAGGCCTTGGCAATATGACCGCGGGGTGATTCATGATGGCAAGGCCAATACCTATACGGTTAAGTTGGAGGGCAAGAGTTTTACACTCAAACTTTTATCACCCAAGCAGGTTAGTGAGGATTATAGGAGGATGAAGGAGCTCAAAGAAGCAGCTAAGGCAAAGCAACCCATGGGAACTAAGCCCGAGGCCGTAAACCATGCTAATTCACCAGCCCTAGCAGGTAATGTTTGTGCTATGATGCAGCCAGGTGAGTATTTATGAGGTAATGATAGTTCTAAATTATTAATTTGCCTTGTACATAAGGGTGTTTATTTGAGTTCTAATGATGATGTTTCTACTAATATTCACCCCTTGCCTAGTGTTATTGATGATGTCTTGCAGGAATATGTGGACATGTTTCCCGAGGATATGCCGAGTTGGCTGCCTCCATTAAGGGGGATAGAACACCAAATCGACTTCATCCCAGGGTCACAAATTCCTAACAAACCAGCCTACCGGAGTAACCCGGAAGATACCAAGGAGCTGGAGCGTCAAGTGGATGAGCTGCTAACTAAGGGGCTGGTTCGTGAGAGTTTGAGCCCATGTGCTGTGCCCATGATCCTTGTTCCAAAGAAGGACGACACTTGGAGGATGTGCGTTGATTGCCGGGCAGTCAACAAAATAACGGTAAAGTATCGTCATCCCATCCCTAGATTAGATGACATGCTAGATGAGTTAAGTGGTTCAAGTGTATTCTCTAAAATTGATCTTAGGTCCGGTTACCACCAAATCCGCATGAAACCAGGTGATGAGTGGAAAACAGCGTTTAAGACCAAGTTTGGTCTATATGAATGGTTGGTGATGCCCTTTGGCCTCTCCAATGCACCTAGTACGTTTATGAGACTAATGAACCATGTACTTAAGTCGTTCATTAATAAGTTTGTGGTCGTTTACTTTGATGATATTCTGATTTATAGCAAAAGTGTAGATGACCATGTTGACCATTTAAGGCAAGTACTTAATGTGTTGAGGGCTGAAAAGCTCTATGCTAATTATAAGAAGTGTGCCTTTTGTGTGGAGAGGGTTGTTTTTTTGGGATTTGTAGTTAGTGCTAATGGTGTTGAGGTAGATGAGTCTAAAGTTGAGGCTATTAGAGATTGGCCTACTCCTACTACTGTTTCTCATGTTAGGAGTTTCCATGGCTTAGCTAGTTTCTATAGACGTTTTGTGAGAGATTTTAGCACCATAGCAGCACCACTCACTGAGTTAGTAAAGAAAGACCAACCATTTGTGTGGGGGAGTCTCAAGAGAAGGCTTTCCAAGAGTTGAAGCATAGGCTTAGTTCTGCTCCATTATTGCAATTGCCTGACTTTAGCAAGGTATTTGAGATTGAGTGTGATGCCTCGGGGGTTGGGAGAGGTGGCGTCCTAATGCAAGATGGGAAGCCTATAGCTTATTTTAGTGAGAAGTTGAAGGGGGCTGCCTTGAATTACTCCACGTATGATAAGGAGTTGTATGCCCTCGTGAGAGCTCTAGCTCATTGGCAGCACTATTTATGGCCTAGGGAGTTTGTCATTAGGAGTGATCATGAGTCGCTCAAACATCTTAGGAGTCAAGAGAAGCTGAATAAGAGGCATGCCAAATGGGTTGAGTTCATTGAGAGTTTCCCTTACGTAATTCATTACAAAAAGGGAAAGGAGAATGTAGTGGCTGATGCACTTTCTAGGAAGTTTGCTTTGGCTACCACTTTAGCATCTAGGCTGATGGGTTTTGAGAGTATTAAGTCTATGTACATGCATGACCCTAAGCTTAAGAGTGTGTGTGATGCCATAGCTAGTGAACAGCGAATAGAGAAGTATCAATGGCATGATGGGTACCTTTTTAAGAAGGGGAGAGTTTGTATACCCGAGTCTTCTTGGCGTGAGTTATTGGTGCGTGAAGCACATTGTGGGGGTTTGATGGGTCACTTTGGGGTAGATAAGACCTTGGCTATACTTGGGGAGCAGTTTCATTGGCCTAAGATGAGGCGTGATGTTGAGCGTATTTGTAATGCTTGTTTTGACTGCAAACGGGCTAAGTCTAGGTCTAGTAATCATGGTTTGTATACTCCCCTACCCGTCCCTACTAGTCCTTGGGTAGACGTCTCCATGGATTTTGTGATGGGGCTGTCTCGTTCTAGGGGTGGTCATGATAGTATCTATGTGGTTGTTGATAGGTTCTCTAAGATGGCTCATTTCATTCCTTGTAAAAAATGTGATGATGCACAACATGTTGCCTCTTTGTTTATTGCTAATGTGTTAAAGCTGCATGGTGTGCCTCGTACAATTGTTAGTGATAGGGATTCGAAATTTTTGAGTCACTTTTGGAAGTGTTTGTGGGTGCTCTTGGTACCAAATTATTGTTTTCTACGTCTCATCATCCACAGACTGACGGTCAGACTGAGGTTGTTAACCGAACCTTGGGAGCTCTTCTTAGAGCTATGACCAAAGGTAAGGCGGGGACGTGGGCTGATAGGTTGCCTATTATGGAGTTTGCTTATAATAGAACTGTGCATAGGATGGCTAGTATAACTCCATTTGAATGTGTTTATGGCTTTAACCCCTTGATTCCACTTGATCTTACTCCTTTGCCTAGAGATGCAGTTATTAATGTTGATGTTGAAAACCGGGCAGCCGCGTTGTTCGAGTTGCATGCTAAGGTAAGGAAGAACTTGGAAGCAGCTTATGAGAAAGTGGCGACAAAGAAGAATAAGGGGCGAAAAAAGCTGGACTTGAAGAAGGGTGATTGGGTTTGGGTGCACTTCCGAAAGGAGAGGTTCCCGAGCCAAAGGAAAGGGAAGCTAGCCCCGAGAGGCGATGGTCCATTCCAAGTGCTTCAAAAGATCAATAATAATGCCTATGTTATAGATCTGCCTGGTGAGTATAATGTCTCTACAACTTTCAATGTTTCTGCCTTAACTCCTTGTGTTGCAGGTAATGCCGCTTTGAGAGATGATGATGGCACGATTTTGAGGACGACATCTTCTCAAGAAGGGGAGATTGATGCAGTCCAGCCTGATCAAGCTATGTTCGTTCCTTCAAGACCATTCACGAGGAGCCAAGCTAAGGAGCTTCATGATGTTCACTTGATGGTGATGAAGAGCCATGATTGTGCAAGTATTGAGGAAGGGGCGTGTATGTTAGAAGAGCCTTGGGATTCATTGATTAGCATTGGAGAAGGGGCGTTCTAGAAGAATGCTTGGCGCGTGGTACTCGCGTGGCACACGGACTATGTTTCCTAGACAATTAAGCTGCGTGGTGGGCTCGTTTATTGGCCTTAATGCGCTGAAAGTTTTATGACTTTTTCATGCTTTTGCATAGCTAGACTTATTTATTTTGATTCTACTTATTTAGCCCTGCGTGGCTATTGATATTTAGCCCAATTGGTGGCTATTTCTTCACTTTTTAGGCGTGTAAGGCTCCATTATAAAAGCCTAACTCTTAGTCTTATTTCATCAGTTCCTAGACATCAAAAACAAACGCAGCTTTCGAGCTTTTCCTACAAAAACTTGGAAAACCGTTTCTTTTGAGTGAAATTAGAATTGAACAATTTTTTACCATTGATCGAATTGTTATCAAGTCACAGGTTCGTTTTGAGGATAGTTCGTATAGTCTAGGTGCCGTTTGAATCCTGGCAAAGGGGTGAGTAAACTAGTTCCTACTAAATCCTTTGTTGAATTTCAATATGTGTCTTGCTTTTATCATTCTTTCTTGCTTTCATAATTTAGATTGCATCAATATCGCTATCAACATTCTCAAATTCATCACAAGAAGAGTAAGTAGGAACATTATACCTTGAAATGTCACTATCTTCGACTTCTTGACTAGAAGCATAAGAATGTTCACATTCATCTCCACAAGCCTCGTAGTCATCATAAACCTCACGAGCATTATAGTAACCCGCTTCATCATCATACGAGCCTTGGTTCCCCGAATCATCATAGCAGTACCCATCATCATCAACGTAGGAACCATAGTCTCCATCATACCCACACGAGTCGTACCCTCCACAATCATCATCCAAAGCCATAGTTTTAACCATAAAGAGTAAAGGACCTCACAAATTCACTCCCTCACGTGTATCACTCAAAATATGTTCACTCAATTTTCTACACTCTATTGTTCTCACCACTCAAGACCTTCTTGTTCTCTTAGTAACTACAATGGCAAGATCAACAACTAAGACACCCAAGTAATGGTTTGGAATGGAGTTTATGTGACTCTATGTACGTAAGCTATTTAAAGTGCGCACTTGAGGCGAAAGAAAGTTCTACGACTTTAAGTAAAGCTCCAAGACACACAACACCCTAAAAGCTCAAGAGTTAGTGTCAATAAAGTAGGACAAATATCTTAGAAATACTAACCAAGAAGTTCGGAAACAAACGGAGCACAAAAACACACGAAACAAAACAAACCGAGTCCAACTTAGGACTGGGCGGTCCGCCTGGGTGGGTGGGCGGTCCGCCTGGTTCTTGACCAGTGGCCAACTGACACGACCCGAATTCTCGGCTAGGCCGTGCGGGCACCCGACCACCTCTCCTAAACCTGTCGGGCGAATCCTATTGACTGAATCGATATAAATTGTGAAGAATTATCTTGAAATGAAAATGAACCAAACTTTAACAACACAAGATAACTCTCAAGGATAGACAAACATACAAGCTGTTTGAATAATACAACTAACTACCCTGAATACACAGTTTTAATGGTTTCTAGATCAGACATCTAAGAAGGCCAAAAGATATATACACCTCCCGAAGGGAGAAAAAGTAAGGAGAACTATAATATCTAAAGTTGGTGGCCGTAATGAACAAGATGGCTCACCGTAGACAGCTGAAAAAGTACTACTCCTCAATCACGATGCGGCTGGCTGGGTCCTGGAGCAGAATCTGTCGAACGAAAAGAAAACACAAGAACAAATAGGGGGTGAGTCATAAGGACTCAATAAGTGAGGACAAACTAGCAACCTCAAAAAATAGATACGCTAGTCAGGGAAACAGAACCAGACAAAAACCAACAAATAAACAATGCACATATAAGCAGAACAATAGTCATGTACAACAAGTTTACACAATGGTATGAAGTGAAATGAAATGAAATGAGATAAAATGAAATAAAATATGATGCAAAGGGTCACATGTGCCCATCATCCCATCCCGAAGCAGAATACTCCTGCATTCGAGGGGAATCCAATCTGATAACCAACTGGAGCGGAATACTCCTGCTCCTGGGGCGGAATACTCCTGCACCCGATATAATATAAACCAGAGGCGGAATACTCCTTCACTCTCCTGGGGCGGAATACTCCTGCACCCGATATAATGTAAAGCTGAGGCGGAATACTCCTGCACTCAGTAGATGACATAGCAGCCCATAGCCAGAATGCAATGCTCATATGCTCAATGCAATACCAACAGCCGGGGATAACACATAATATACAATATAAATCCAAAGCTAAGGCGTAATGAGTACGCCTATCGGCAGCTACACACGTAAGGAACACGTGGTAGAATATCCACAAGGCCAAGTGCCTCCAAAGAAATGGATACAAACACTTACCTTATTCCAAAGCTAGCCCTGCTACTCAACAACTGCTTTTTCCTTTGGATTAACTGCCAAACGATCCCGCTCTATTCAATAAGCAGAAAAATTATATCAAATAAAGCTAAAGGCTTCATTCCTTATGTCTTAGGACAATCCAGTTTGGAACCTGATACCCTATTTGCATACGTGATGCGTAGGCCAGGCCTATATATAGGGTTCAAAGTCATATAACCAAACCCTAAATAAATTATATTTATGGGTTGCCCATAACTTCCTGGGTACGAATATATAATTAATACATGTAACAGGGTCCAATTACCCTTTAAACTATCCATTTAACTTATTAGTACAATGTCTAATATCCCAATTTTTACCATTAAAATATATTCAAACACACGTAATAAGCTAAGATAATGAGTTATCATCATTACCTGAAAATTTCGGGATAAAAATTCCACTATTTTTTTCTCTCTCTTTCCCCTTTTCCTTTTTTCTTTGCGTTATTTTTCTTTTGTTGGTCTCTGTTTCTCGTTCTATATCTTTCTGTTGAAATGAAGCTAAGGGAGTTCTTATCCCTTAGCTAGCCGACCATCTTTCCTTTTTTTTTTAATTCGCTACGACGATTAAAATTAAAATGGAACCCTAGAGAACTCGAAATTATCCCAAATTTTTCGAACAAGTTATACAAAATATATGTAACACACTGGCTAAGGCAAATCTCAAATCGGACTCCTGAAACTCAAGATACGAATTAAAAGGAAAAAGATCAAATTATTAATTTTCGGAACTTTAGCCGAAATCAACCGAACAACCTCAAAACTCACTTCAAAAATTCACATATGTCATAAATGACCATACAAATCTAGCGACGCTTTCAGATTTCGAATCGGAGCTCATTCGCCAAAATTGTGCTCGAAAACCTATTTTTTACGATTTATCGCTAACGAAAACTGAAACCTTCTTCCGATACCTACCAAACGAGGTCTAATTTAGCTCAAATTTTACAGACAAGTCGAGATGGTCTTTACGAAGCTTTTAAAATTAATAGCACGTCAATCGGAGTCCTAATTCCCGAAATGACTACTTAAGGTCGTTTCATTCTCCTCCACTTAGACTCTCGTTCGTCCTCGAACGAGCAAGAGTCCAAAATAGATTTCACACCTCTAATGAGAATGCTTACGCCAATTTTCAATGAAATTTACTACGAAACTAAAATCATATACAATGATAAGAACTTTTAGGCTTTAAAGACCAAGATCGAACCTGAATCGTCGAAGAGGTAAGGATACCTCTCACGTATACTGGACTCAAGCTCCCAAGTGTCCTCCTCACGAGGACGATTATTCCATCACACTCGAACCATCGGAATCGGCTTCGAACGAAGCTTCTGGACATCACGCGCAACTATAGCAACTGGGAACTCCTCGTAAGCCAGATTCACATCTAGATGAGCAGGATCTAATTCGGTCACTTCGGAAGGATCTGGGATACACTTCCGGAGCATTGATACTTGAAAAACCAGGTGAACTGGCATAGAAGCTGGCAAGTCGAGCCGATAAGCTACCTTACCAATACGTTTCTCGATACGGAAAGGGCCAATGAACCTGGGACTAAGCTTTTCTTTCCTACCAAATCTCTTTACACCTCGCATAGGTGACATGTTCAGAAATACCATGTCCCCGACCTCGAACTCTAACTCTCGGCTCCTTCGGTTCGAGTATGAAATCTGCCTACTCTGGGCGGTCCGTAAATGATCCTAAATAACACGAACAACATCAAGAGTCTGACGAACCATATCTGAACTCATCACCTCGACATCTTGAGACTCAGACCAGCCAATAGGAGAACGACATTGACGACCATATAAGGCCTCAAATGGAGCCATCTGAATGGAAGACTGATAGCTATTATTATAAGAGAACTCTGCTAACGCCAAATGATCATCCCAGTAACCCTCGAAGTCAAGTGCACAAGCTCAACATGTCCTCCAGAATTTGAATAACCCGCTCGTACTGACCATCAGTCTGAGGATGGAATACCGTGCTAAGCTGCACCAGGGTCCCCAACTCTCTCTGAAAAGACTGCCAGAACTGAGAAGTAAACTGGGAACCACGATCTAAGATAATAGATACATGAGTACCATGCAATCTAACCACCTGCTCAATGAAAATCCGAGCTAGTCTCTGAGCTGAATCAGTAGTCTTTACAGGGATAAAATGAGCTGATTTAGTCAGTCTGTCAACAATGACCCATACTGAATCATGGCACCGCAGGGTCCTTGGCAGACCAACTATAAAATCCATCGTGATGTGCTCCCACTTCCACTCGGGAATGGGCAATGCCTGAGCTAACCCTGCTGGTCTCCGGTGCTCGAATTTAACTTTCTGACAGTTCAAGCAACTAGATACATAATCAAATACATCTCTCTTCATCCCCTTCCACCAGTATAGCTCTCGAAGGTCCTGATACATTTTAGTAATACCAGGATGAATGGAATAACGCGAGCTATGAGCCTCACGGAGTAGTGTCTGCCTCAAATCCCCAATATCAGGAACACATAATCGACCACTAAACCGAAGAATTCCATCTGAATCAAGCTCGAAGGAGGGAACTCCTCCACTTAGGACACGACCATGCAATTCCTGCAGATGAGGATCCTTGAACTGTCTTTCCTTAATCTGACTGATTAAGGAAGATTGTGCTGCAATACATGCTAAGACTCGGCTGGAGTCTGGGACAAGAAATCTCACACCGGAGTCGCCGAGGGACTGCAACTCTCGAGCCAAAGGTCTCATGTCAGCATAAAGAAAAGCCATGCTACCCATGGACTTCCTGCTCAAAGCATCTGTTACCACATTCGCCTTTCCAGAATGATAGCGGACAGTGAGATCATAATCTTTAATCAATTCAAGCCACCTCCGCTGCCGGCCATTAAGATCCTTCTGAGAGAGAAGATACTGCAGACTTTTATGATCCATATACACCTCACAAGGCTCACCATAAAGAAAATGCCTCCATATCTTCAAAGCAAAGACCACAGCTGCCAATTCTAAATCGTGAGTCGGATAATTCTTCTCATTCGACTTCAACTGTCTAAAAGCATAAGCAATTACCTTCCCGTGCTGCATAAGAACACAACCAAGGCCCACACGAGATGTATCACAATAAACTACAAATCCACCAGTGCCCGAAGGAAGGGATAGCACTGGAGCTGACGTCAATAAGGCCTTAAGCTTTTGGAAGCTTGCCTCACACTCATCGGACCATCGAAACTGAACCGCCTTCTGCGTCAGGTGAGTCAGGGAAGCTGCAATAGTAGAGAACTTCTCCACAAACCTCCGATAATAACTTGCCAATCCAAGGAAGCTGCGAATCTCTATCTGAGTGGTAGGACGAGGCCATTTCTGCACTGCTTCAATCTTCTTCGGATCAACCTTGATACCCTCACTAGATACCACGTGACCTAAAAATGCCACAGAATCAAGCCAAAACTCACATTTCGAGAACTTGGCATACAACTTACGATCACGGAGGGTCTGAAGAACCACCCTCAGATGATAACCATGCTCCTCACGGCTACGAGAATAAATAAGGATATCATCAATAAAGACAATGACAAAGGAATCAAGGAATGGCTTAAACACCCGGTTCATGAGATCCATAAAGGCTGCAAGGGCATTAGTCAGCCCAAAAGACATAACTAGGAACTCATAATAGCTGTAACGAGTCCTAAAAGCAGTCTTCAAGATATCTGACTCTCGAATCTTTAACTGATGATAACCAGATCGCAGATCGATCTTAGAAAAGAATTTGGCACTCTGCAACTGATCAAACAAATCATCAATGCGAGGCAAAAGGTACTTGTTCGTGATGGTGACCTTATTTAGCTGACGATATTCAATACACATCCGCATAGTCCCATCTTTCTTTTTCACGAATAGAACAGGAGCACCCCACGGAGAAATACTCGGCCTAATGAAACCCTTATTAAGCAAATCTTGTAACTGCTCATTCAACTCTGATGGGGCCATGCGATAAGGAGGGATAGAAATAGGCTGAGTCCCTGGCACTATATCAATGCCAAACTCGATCTCTCACTCAGGAGGAAGTCCTGGCAAATCATCTGGAAACATCAGGGAACTCCCTAACAACAGGATTAGAATCGAGAGATGGAACCTCCACAGTGGTATCTCGAACCATGGCAAGATACGCTGAACACCCTTTATCCATCATCCACTTTGCCTTTAGGAATGAAATAACATGACCCATGGGTGGCAAATAAGAACCCTGCCACATCACCGGTGCTAAACCAGGAAAAAACAACTGAAGAGACTTGGCATGACAATCTAACGTGGCATGACACGACGCCAACCAATTCATGCCAATAATAACATCAAAATCAACCATATCTAGGATTAGAAGATCGACTAGGGTCTCACGACCCCCAAAGGATATGGTACAAGTTGGATAAACTCGATCCACAATAATAATATCTCCAATAGTAGTAGAAACACAAAATGGATCACAAAGACGCATATAATCAACATGAAAGCCCGAAGCAAAATAAGGAGATACATATGAATATGTAGATCCTGGATCCACCAAAGAATATGCATCTCGACCACAAACAGATAGAATACCTGTAACAACAGCTGGGGATGCCTCAGCATCCTGCATGGCTGGCAATGCATATAGCTGTCTCTGTGGCTGAGCTGAGCCATTACCCTGACGACCACCTCTAGAGGGACCACTAGGACCATGCCCACGATCTCTGCTGAGTGGTGGTGCACCTCTAACTGGCTGAGACCCTGGAGGGGCACCCTGAGGCTGCTGCTGCATAGGCGCTGGAAGGCGAAGGAAAGGGCGGCTTCTACCCTGCTGATGGAGATAAGGGCAATCCTTTTTATGATGCCCTGGATCCTGACAGATAAAGCACCCTGGAGCAAATCTACGATGATCAAACTGAGACTGATCTCGCAGGCAAAACCCAAACTGACCCTGAGAAGAAGCAGGTGAGTTCTGAAAACCACGCGCTGGAAATTGAGCTGGTCTGACAGGAGGCCTACTCTGCTGCTGATAACTGCTACCTCCATACGAGGTACTAGAATTCCCTGGACCACGAGATCTCTTACTCTCCTGCTCTAACTCCTCCATCTCCAATCTATGATAGGCCTCATACCTCCTGGCAATGTTAACAGCGACATCAAATAGAGTACCAGCCTCAATCTCACGAGCCATCTGGGACCGCAAATGAAGAGAAACCCCATCAATAAAATGTCTGACCCTCTCAGAGGGCTCATGTATGAGATCTGGAGCATAGCTGGACATCTTTGAAAGCAAAAGCTCGTACTCCGTGACTGACAGGTTAGCCTGTCAAATCCTCTCAAACTGTCTCCTCTTCTCATCCTACTGACTGGGAGGGAAAAACTTCTCCATGAATCGATGAGAGAACTCACTCCAGGCCAGCTTAGGTAAGCCCTGCCTAGCTGATCGAAGTGCGGTCCACAAGCTAAAGCCGGACCCTCAAACTGGAAGGCAGTATAATCAACTTTATATTGCTGAAGATATCCAAGGGCCTCTAAGATACGCTGACATTGATCAAGAAACTCACGAGGCTTAAGCTTATCTGATTTCTGACCAGAGAACTTCGGAGGACTAAGCCGGATAAAATAATGTAGCCTTGCCAGATCATCAAGTTGACCTGCTACCTGGACTGGCTGACCAGCCTGAACAACCGGAGGTACAACACCCGGTACCTCTGGAACATGACCACCTGGAATATGAACTGATGGGGCTACATGTGGAGCTATAATGGGGGCTCTCTGAACCTGAGAACCAATATCTACCACGGCCTGAGGAGCTATCTGAGGGATAGGAGCATCTACGACAGCCTGAGGAATTGGAGCATCTACGGCAGCCTGAGGAAAAGAAGCATCTACGGCAGCCTGAGGAATAGGAGGTCCCTGGGGCATCTGCGTCGCTAAGAATCTCATAAAAGCATCATGAAGTGCAGGGGGAACGAATAAGCCCTGCTCCCCCTACTCAACAAGAGGTGGCACTGCCGGAACCTCAGCATCAGGATCAACGTGATCCACCATCCTCACGGCTCGAGCAACTCTACCCCTGCCTCGACCACGACCTCTACCACGGCCAACACCGCCAACCCGCGGAGCAGCAGGCACAGGAGCGACTGCTGGCTCCTCAGCCTCTCGCTGGACATTCGCGCGTTTTCTCACCATTTACTGCGGAAAATAAAAAAAATATTTAACTTTAGATAAGAAGACTCTCGCACAAGTGAAAGGTTTAAGAAGAGATAAGGGTAAGCTAGACTCCTATTCTCTCTAGAGTGGAGATTTTCTGGCGATTCCATACCAGTCGCGACTAGACGTCTCCCATGGCCAATCAGGCCACTAGGCAGCCCCCACTGGGGTTGCTCAGCCTACCCCACCACCCCTTATAACCTTCTATGCAGCTGTGGTAGTCCCACCTTCCCAAAATATCGAGAACCAAACTGTTAAAGCTCCACCTCTTCCTGTTCGACACCCACAACGTGTTAATGGTAGACCTACGATGTTTTGGAATAAGAATGAAATTCAACAGTCCATAGCATCAACAAAATTGAGTTATGGAATTATAGGGAAGTTCACATACGGTTCTCCAGACCTAAATTAGCTACGCAAATTAATTCCTTCTCAATGCGAAGTCAAAGGACATTGTGTAATTGGATCGTTAGACTATAGAAGCATATTGATTAGATGTTCTTTGTTTGAAGATTACATTAATTTATTATCCAAGGGACACTGGCTTAAGGTTGGACGAGATTCCTTTTTCATGAGGACATTGAAGTGGGATCCTTGGTGTGATGCTAGAAAAGAAACATCAATCGCAGTTGGATGGATCTCCTTCCCTAATCTTCCTCCAATTTTTTTTGTTAAAGAATGCATATTCTCTTTGGCTTTGGCAGTGGGCAAACCTTTGCACCATGATGCAGCTACAATTAATCATGCTCGTCCAAGTTGTGCGCGAGTTAAAGTGGAAATAGATTTACTTGGAGATTTACCTCATGAGATTGATATCGTAGAAGTTGATGATGATTCGGGTATAAAACATTCCAAGTACATTAAGATTATGTATGATTACTTGCCCAAATATTGTTCATCATGTTGTTTGCAAGGACATGACAATAGTGAGTGCCGTGTTTTGCATCCAAATTTGTATGAGGACAGGAATAACCAAGTGCGTACGAAAGATGACAATGGTAATGAACCTCCAGTCTCTAGGGTGTTAAAGAGTGGTAAAGTCGTTGGTGAGGCTGGTCCTAGCAAAGTTAATGATGGTACTGAAGGTAAACGTGTGAAGATTCAAGGTAATGGTAATCAAGGTAATGGGAATAGACAATGGCAGGTGGTTAACAAAAGAAAGGGTGTTGTTGCACAAACTTCAGGTTTACAAGCTCAAAGGGTACAAAGTAATTTTAATTCGTTTACAGCATTACAAGTAGAGGAAGATGGAGATGCACAGGTGGATGAAAACTTGGGAGTCCAAACAGTGGGCAACCAAACAGAAATTATGAAGAACAAGGAGTTAGGTATTTTTGTTAAGAACCCTAACCCTAGGGCCCACGTACAAGTTGATAATAATGGAGTGAAAATTATGGATGATGGCATTAAAGCTGGGAGTTTTGATGCTTTAGATAAAAATATTGTTGGAAGTCGTGGTGTAGTTATGGCTCCAGATGCAATTAAGGATGCTGTGTTGGTTAATGCTTCAGGTATTTCAACGGGCATTAAAGCTGAGGGTTTGAAGTTAATGGGACAAAAAGGTTCAGCTAAGGGTATGCATACTCCACGCGTGCCAGCTCAGGAAACTGAATTAATGCTGGGAAAGGAGTTAATGTTGACTCCTAATATACCTGGGAGTGCATTAATTACAGGAAATAAAGCTGAGGGCTCGAAGTTGTTTAATGATCATGCAATTAAAGCTGGGGGATCGTTTCTTGATCCTATTTCTAGTGGGAAATCAACTAATGGCGTTAAAGGGTTTCAGATCATAAATGCTGATGTGCAGGCTCTTTTGAACAAAGCTGGGGGCTCCTTCCCGTTGACAAGGGATGATTTAATTCCGTTGGATACTTTAAAAATCATGACGGCTAAGGTTAATGCTGAATGCTTAAACTCTGGATTGAAGGTGCCATTGAACACTCCTGTTCAAACTGTTCCATCGCAGGAAAACTTAATGATGGGTGATCGAAGGATGTCTCAAGGGTCTTCAAAGGAGGAATTTACACAAGAGGAACAAGAGCTGATTGATAGGATGCAATTACAAGACAATAAAGGAATTCTTTCTAGACAAAATAAGCACAGTCCATTGATACAATCGCAAGCCAAAAGAGATAAGAATCTTGAAGACGATCAGGAAGATGAAGAGGAGATTTCCACTGCACATAACTTTCAACAAGTTGCTAGAGATGGGGATTTATCTCCACGCACCATTGTAGGTGCTAAAAAAGGTGGAAGACGTGTGAAAAAGGATCCTGGTCCCATTACCAGGATACAACCAGTCCGGAGTTCTAAATCAAAAGTTTAATGATGAATAAAGCTTTGATTTGGAATCTACGTTCAGTTAATACGCAGGAGGCGTTTACAAGGTTAAATACTTTGCATAGATATCATCATTTTGATTTTATAGGGTTACTTGAGCCTTTTCAGGAGCCCTGTAGAGTTCAATATTATGGTATGAGATTGGGTATGCATTGGTCCTTCACTAGTGTAAATGGTAAGATTTGGGCTTTCATTGGGGAATATTATGATGTGATAGTGGTGGATGACCAGGAGCAACAACTTACTTTGAAGCTGCATCATATTGTACAGGCTCAGGATTTTTTTCTTACTTTAGTTTATGCTAAGTGTGATAGAACTGAAAGAATGGAGCTGTGGGATTCTTTACAATTCTTAGCATCTACTATGGTTAAGCCGTGGATCATTGGAGGGGACTTCAATGTTATTCTCTCTGAAGAAGAAAAGTATGGTGGCCTTCCAGTATTGACTCAAGAAGTGGATGATTTTGCTGCTAGCATAGCTGCCTGTGGAGTTACTGACTTAGGGTATACAGGTACTATTTACACTTGGTGGAATGGGAGGATTGAAAATCAGTTTATTTTGAAGAAGATTGATAGATGTTTTGCTAATCAGGAGTTCATGGATTTCTTTCCTAAGATTGACATTGAACACCTTGCCAGAACTGGATCTGATCATTCTCCTTTGTTGATAAAGTGCTCGACTGCCTCTTCTACTATTATTAAATCCTTCAAATTTTTGAATTTCTAGACTGATAATGAATCCGTCTTACAAGTTGTGAAGGATAATTGGGTTTGTGATTGTGCAGGGGATCCTTTTATTATTTTTCATAGGAAATTGAAGAAAGTTAAGCAGGCATTATCAAGGTGGAGCAAAGCTACTTTTGGCAATATTTTTCAGAAAATTGCCTCACTGGAAGACATTATTAAAGCTCATGAGCTTAAGCTTGAAGAATCACCTGATGCATATCATAGGGAGCAATTGAAGAAAGCTGAAGTTGAACTTAAAAGGGTGCTACATTTAGAGGAGGAATTTTGGAAGCAAAAGGCTGGCTTTCAGTGGTTTAAAGATGGTGATCGCAATACTAAATTTTTTCATGCTCAGGTACAAGGCAGGAGGAAGAAACTCAAGATTCATAGAATCCAGGATAGGCTTGGCAACTGGCTAAGTGATGAAGAAGACATGGCTGCTGAGGCATTGGAGTTTTTTCAGCAATAATTTGCAAGTGATGGCCAAAAATTGAATTTTGATTTATTATTGCATGTGCCCGAAATGGCGAGTCTTGATCAAAACCTTGCAATTGAAGAAATTCCTTCCATGGAAGAGGTGAAGAAAGCAGTTTTTGGCTTGAACGGTGATAGTGCTTCAGGCCCTGATGGCTTTTCAGGGAAATTTTATCAAGTATGTTGGGATGTCATAGCTGCTGATCTTACTAGTGTGGTGCAGACTTTCTTTGTTGGCCATGATATTCCTAGATTTGTATCTCATACAAATTTAGTGCTCCTCCCTAAGAAGCCTAATGTATCCACTTTTTCAGACTTTCAGCCTATTAGTTTGAGTAACTTCTCAAACAAAGTGATTTCCAGGGTCTTGCATGACACGTTAGTTGATTTATTATCTTATTGATATCTCCTACACAGGCTGGTTTTGTTAGGGGAAGAAGTATTGTTGAGAATGTGCTGCTAGTTCAGGAGATCATTCATGCTATTAGAAAAAGAGCTAAATATGCCAATGTTGTCATCAAACTTGATATGATGAAAGCATATGATCGTGTGTCTTGGCTATTTTTGTCCAAGGTTCTAAGGAAGATGGGGTTCAGTGAGAGATGCATTGATATGGTTTGGAGGCTCTTATCTAATAATTGGTACTCAGTCCTCTTCAATGGACAGCCACATGGTTTCTTTAATTCTTCTAGGGGTTTGAAGCAAGGGGATCCTTTGTCTCCTACTTTGTTCATAC
This sequence comes from Petunia x hybrida, assembly GCA_037355625.1. NCBI lineage: Eukaryota > Viridiplantae > Streptophyta > Magnoliopsida > Solanales > Solanaceae > Petunia > Petunia x hybrida. Next base: position 1,111,001 of record JBBBVM010001054.1, on the reverse strand, counting down.
TCTCAGCTGAGGTGTTGTCCAGGGCCCTAAATGCTTTGCATGAGAATGCTATGTTCAAAGGATCTGCTATGCCTAAGTGGAGTCCTCCTATTAATCACTTAGCATATGCAGATGATACTATCTTATTCTCTTCAGCAGATACTACTTCTTTTAGGTTGATTATGGTGGTGCTGGATGCCTATGAGGGTGCTAGTGGGCAGAAGATCAATAAAGAAAAAAGTGTTGTTTATTTGTATCAAACTGTGGAGCAGGAGATTGTTGATAGGGTGGAGCATATCTCTCAAATTCAAAGAGGTACTTTTCCTTTTACATATTTAGGGTGTCCAGTCACACACAAAAGAAGAAATAAAGCTCAATTTGATGATCTTGTTTCAAAGATTATGAAGAAGTTGCAATCTTGGAAGGAAAAAATGTTGTCTTATGGAGGTAGGGCTATTTTGATTATGCATGTACTCCAAAGTATGCCCATACATCTCTTGTCTGCAGTTAATCCTCTAGATAGTGTCATAAATCAACTTCATGGGATCTTTGCTAAATTCTTTTGGAACAACTCTGAGGAGCATTCAAGGAGGCATTGGGCTACTTGGGATACTTTGTGTAAGCCACCAGCTGAGGGAGGTGTGGGGTTTAAGTCCTTGTATGATGTTGCAAATGCTCTATTTGCAAAATTATGGTGGAACTTTAGAACAAAAAAACTTCTCTATGGGGTACCTTCATGGCCAATAAGTATTGTAAAAAATGTATTACTCAATACTGCCTTACACTGCTGGATCACCAATTTGGCTTAAGATGTTGATTGTTAGAGAAATGGTGGATCATGAGATTGTTTGGCATGTGAGGCAAGGGTCTTCACACTTTTGGTATGACAATTGGTCGCGTGTAGGTGCCTTGTATTTTGTCGTCCCACACAGGTTCTATATTAGGGAGGAATTGAATGTTGTGAAGGATTTTTTCACCTCAAATAATTGGAATCAGCAGCTCCTATTTGAAGCTTTACCAAGTGAGTACGCGCAGCATGTTGTAGACACTATCCAGCCTGGGGATGTTACTCGAACTAGGGACACAGCTTCTTGGGAACTTACTTCAAATGGCAAATTTACGGTTAGTAGTGCTTACAACTACATTAGAGGTAAGGGTAAGGTTACGGATGCATACAAGCTTATGTGGTTGAAGGGCATTCCCTTCAAGTTTTATTTTGTTCTTTGGCGAGCTTGGAAGTTTAAGCTGCCATTGGATGATGCATTTAAGAGGTTAGGTTCCAATATCCCTTCTCGTTGTTGGTGTTGCACATAGCCTATGGAAGAATCACGAGAACATTTGTTTGTTACAAGTTCAATTGCGCGAAATGTTTGGTCTTATTATGCTAATGCAGTGGGCTTTACGATTCAAGATTGGTCAATTGATTATAAAGTGGTGGAAGTGTAGGAAGAGACTATGGTTGAGGCTACTTTTTCAAGCTTTACCCGCCTTTGTTGTGTGGGAATTGTGGAAAAAAAGAAACACTGTCGCTCATGGGGCTCGTGTGTCGTTCCAGCGTGTGGTTCATGAAGTGAATTGGAACTTGTACAAGTTTCTTGTGTACATTATCCAGGTATGATGTCTGCTCCACAGGATTGGCCAATACTTGTGAAGTTTCTTGAAGATTACAGGCCATGCTTTAAGTATATTAAAGTATGTTGGAGGTGTCCAGACATGGGTACGATTAAGTGTAACACGGATGGTGCGAGTATAGGTAATCCTGGCGCGAGTTCATATGGGTTCTGCTTGCAAGATGATGAGGGTAACTTGGTGTATGCTAAAGGAAAAATAATAGGTGAAGGTTCGAATGTGAGGGCTGAGGCAGTGGCTATATGTGAGGCAATGAAATATTGTATTGCGCAAGTTGCTTCTCCTATCATTATTGAGACGGATTCTTTGCTTCTTAAAAACATCATTGAAGGCGTGTGTGATGTTGTTTGGAGTATTGCTGAAGTAATTGAGGAGATTAAGGCTATGAGGAGTCGTGGTAACTTTAGCTTTGTTCATGTCTTGCGTGAAGGCAATAGGCTGGCAGATCATTTGGCTAACTTGGCTTATGAAATGGATGAGCTAGAATTTCATAGTTTTACAGATTTGGGTGTAACTGGGAGGAGGATTTTGAATTGGGACAAGGCGCAACTTCCAACTTATCGCCCAAAATTTTTCAAGAACGATGCAAGTAGACCTTGATGAGGAAGCGGATTGGTGTTTTTCTAACGAGGTTTGTTCATTTTGCAGGTATTACAAGCTTTGGGAATTACTTTATAACTTTCATCAACAACCTAAGAGGACAACAATTTGGAGAAAGTGTCATTTCTATGATCGAGATTCAAAACTGATGAGTTTGTTATACTTTACATTAGTTGATCTTTATAAATGCTTGGTAAATGGTGCAGCTTTTGTTACATGGCTTGTTTGGCTTTTGATTCGAGTGGTCTATTGTTTTGAATGGGAGCTGGGCGCTGATTGTAAACAGTGTTGGGAGAGGATCGCGACAGGTGTAATATGGTCACCAATGTCTTGTATTTTACGGGCTCTCCTATGGTTCTTGGCAGCAGCTCCTATGGCTTCATTTAGCACTTGCACCTTGCTCTTGATCAGTTTCAATTCCAGCTTGGAACAAGTGCAGGTTGTATACATTTTAAAGGATAATTTGCATTGCTACCTGTAGCACACATATACTCCTTGATCGTTGTATGGGTGGAGTACCATTGCTTCACGATGACATTTGGGGTAGTGCCCAATTCAGCTCCACTCATTTTTATATCAATACGGGAGCAACGGCTTGCATCGACGTGCTTTGATTGGCATTTACTTAGATACATAGACTTAGTCATTTACAATTCACCCTTAGCTTCTAGTGCACCATGTGTTGAGTACTTTGATTTTGGAAAATATGTCTTTATATTGGTGGTATTAGTATGTTATCATGCTCAACCCAATTGGGGATATAGTTTTCAAGGGCAAGTACATAGCCCATAGGAGTGCACTAGTTACTCAATGTTGTTTGTACAATTTGTTTGTTTTTGTTTTTGTAGTTTGTAAAGACTCATTTATGTTTTGGTTTATGAATAAAATTTGTCACTAAGCCCTGAGCTTAGTGATATTCGCTTTAAAAAAAAAAGGCTCACGCACGACGAGGAATGAAAGAAAGAAAACTTCCTAAATTCCACCATAGCCTCTCGTAGATAGGTACGGACGTCTTCGCCCGATCAACGAGACTCTATTAGACACTGTCATGATCTGGAAAGACTTTAAACCGGGCTCTGATACCAACTGACACGACCCGAATTCTCGGCTAGGCCGTGCAGGCACCCGACCACCTCTCCTAAACCTGTCGGGCGAACCCTATTGACTGAATCGATATAAATTGTGAAGAATTACCTTGAAATGAAAATTAACCAAACTTTAACAACACAAGATAACTCTCAAGGATAGACAAACATACAAGCTGTCTGAATAATACAACTAACTACCCTGAATACACAGTTTTAAAGGTTTCCAGATCAGACATCTAAGAAGGCCAAAAGATATATACACCTCCCGAAGGGAGCAAAAGTAAAGAGAACTGTAATATCTAAAGTTGGTGGCCGCAATGAACAAGATGGCTCACCGTAGACAGCTGAAAACGTACTACTCCTCAATCACGACGCGGCTGACTGGGTCCTGGAGCAGAATCTTCCGAACGAAAAGAAAACACAAGAACAAATAGAGGGTGAGTCATAAGGACTTAATAAGTGAGGACAAACTAGCAACCTCGAAAAATAGATACGCTAGTCAGGGAAATAGAACCAGACAACAACCAACAAATAAGCAATGCACATATAAGCAGAACAGTAGTCATGTACAACAAGTTTACACAATGGTATGAAGTGAAATGAAATGAAATGAAATGAAATAAAATGAAATGAGATGAAATGAAATGAAATATGATGCAAAGGGTCAAATGTGTCCGTCATCCCATCCCGAAGCGGAATACTCCTGCATTCGAGGGGAATCCAATCTGATAAACAACTGGAGCGGAATACTCCTTCTCCTGGGGCGGAATACTCCTGCACCCGATATAATATAAACCAGAGGCGGAATACTCCTGCACTCTCCTGGGGCGGAATACTCCTGCACCCGATATAATGTAAAGCTGAGGCGGAATACTCCTGCACTCTCCTGGGGCGGAATACTCCTGCACCCGATATAATGTAAAGCTGAGGCGGAATACTCCTGCACTCAGTAGATGACATATCATCCCATAGCCAGAATGCAATGCTCATATGCTCAATGCAATACCAACAGCCAGGGATAACACATAATATACAATATAAATCCAAAGCTAAGGCGTAATGAGCATGCCTATCGGCAGGTACACACGTAAGGAACACGTGGTAGAATATCCACAAGGCCAAGTGCCTCCAAAGAAACTTACCTTATTCCAAAGCTAGCCCTGCTACTCAACAACTGCTTTTTCTTTTGAATTAACTGCCAAACGAATCCCGCTCTATTCAATAAGCAAAAAAATTATATCAAATAAAGCTAAAGGCTTCATTCCTTATGTCTTAGGACAATCCAGTTAGGAACCTGATACCCTATTTGCATACGTGATGCGTAGGCCAGGCCTATATACAGGGTTCAAAGTCACATAACCAAACCCTAAATAAATTACATTTATGGGTTGCCCATAACTTCCTGAGTACGAATATATAATCAATACATGTAAAAGGGTTCAATTACCCTTTAAACTATCAATTTAACTTATTAGAACAATATTTAATATCCCAATTTTTACCGTTAAAATATATTCAAACACACGTAATAAGCTAAGATAATGAGTTATCATCATTACTTGAAAAGTTCGGGATAAAAATTCCACTATTTTTTCTCCTTCTCTTTCCCCTTTTCCTTTTTTCTTTGCGTTATTTTTCTTTTGTTGGTCTCTGTTTCTCGTTCTATATCTTTCTGTTGAAATGAAGCTAAGGGAGTTCTTATCCCTTAGCTAGCCGACCATCTTTCCTTTTTTTTTTTAATTCGCTACGACGATTAAAATTAAAATTGAACCCTAGAGAACTCGAAATTATCTCAAATTTTTCGAACAAGTTATACAAAATATATGTAACACACTCGCTAAGGCAAATCTCAAATCGGACTCCCGAAACACAAGATACGAATTAAAAGGAAAAAGATCAAATTATTAATTTTCGGAACTTTAGCCGAAATTAACCGAACAACCTCAAAACTCACTTCAAAAATTCACATATGTCATAAATGACCATACGAACCTAGCGACGCTTTCAGATTTCGAATCGGAGCTCATTCGCCAAAATTGTGCTCGAAAACCTATTTTTTACGATTTATCGCTAACGAAAATTGAAACCTTCTTCCGATGCCTACCAAACGAGGTCTAATTTAGCTCAAATTTTACAGACAAGTCGGGATGGTCCTTACGAAGCTTTTAAAATTGACGGCACGTCAATCGGAGTCCTAATTCCTGAAATGACTACTTAAGGTCGTTTCACCAATCTGGGCGGAGCGCCTGGTTTTTGGGCGGTCCGCCTGGACCTGTGCTTCAACTTTTTCGAAAACGTGTTTTTGTGGTTTTTGCACCGAAAATCTCAACGTTTTCAACCGATTTTAAAAATCAATGGTACCCAAAGTTATTTTTCACTAATCCCAACAAACCCCAATGATTTTTAACATGAAACACCCAATAACAAGATCACAATCAAGATTCAACGCGGTTTAAGCAAGGGTTTCAAGTTGCGTTTCAATTTTTTTTTGAACTTCCGATCCATAACTCCAAAATGTGATATGAGGGTACCAAATCAATGGGTAAATGATATATAACAATCTCCAATAACAATAATCGAATGGGTCATCAAATCCATGAATTTCTAGCAATTTTTTGTAATTTTCAATTTTCCACTTTTTTTTTTGGTTTCTTTTCTTTCACAAGAACCATAACAACAAGAACATGAATCTAAAGATACAATGAACAAGGAATGGGGGTTTGTAAGAATATAACATGAGCCTTGCTCTGATATCAAACTGATAAGGATCAAAATTACGGAAGCGATAAAATAAGACGCGGAAGCAATAATCACAAGATAACAAGAAAATAGGGATGGGGAAGAACAGAAATAGAAGAAGATAATGGAATATTCAAACCATGAATGAATATTCAAGAGAGGAAAGGAAACTTGAACCATACAAGGAATTCATACTAGGGATGAATCTCCATAGGTTCCAAGCAAAGAGATAATCCGAAGCTTCAAACTTCAACAAAGAAGGCCTTGCCTCTCTTTCTATGTTTACTCTTCAATCTAAGTTAGCTAATGAAATATAAAGGCTAAGTGTGGTTTATATAGGTGTTCCACACTTCTAAATAAAGTCTAAAATAACCCCACAAGTTGGGTAAAATAATAAAGACCACGTAGAATCAAACTAGTAAATAATACTAGACTAAAATAGGAGTCCCGTCTTGGTTTGACTGTGAAGTAGGCGGAGCGCCTATGGCATGGGCGGAGCGCCTGGAATTGGCACGATTTTGGGCAGTAGCTGATTTGGGCGGAGCGCCTAGATGGAAAGCGGAGCGCCTGGCAGCACCATGCTTTGGGCGGAGCTAGTGGGCGGACCGCCTAGGGTGTGTGGTCGGTGCGCCTGCTTTCCTTGGGCGGGGCGGCTGCTTGATACTCCTTCAATTCGCTCTTGAACTCTCCTCCAATGCTCTTGACCTCTCGTCCTTTACATCCTCCAATCCCCGCTCTTGATGGTAAGTGCTTTAGGCTCGATTTGCCTCGCATCATTTTTGTTGTAGAGTATTGACACGACCCGGAATCCAGTTAGGCCGTGCGGGTACCCGACATCCTCCCCTAGACCCGTCGGGCGAACCCTTACCAATTAAATCAGGAAAATAAATATAACAATTCACAAATAAGGACAAGACTTAAAACAAAAACACAGGCATACTGATATCTTTAAGCTGTACAAAAGAAATTACAGCTGACTACCCAACATACTAGGTTTAGGGTTATCCAGACTAGACATCTAAGAGTACAAAAGAAGACATATACCTCCTGAAGGGAGCAAAATGCAGCTGAAATAATTAACAATAAACTGGTGGCCATCCGGAATAAAAGCTGGCTCACCCTGACAGCTGAAGTCGTCTTCGCTTCTTCACAACGTGGCAAACTCAATCCTGGAGCGAACCTGCCGAAACGAAATAGGTAGACAAGAAACAAACAACAAAAAAGGGTGAGTCAAAAGGACTCAATAAGTGGGGCAGACTAGCCACCTTAAAGAATAGGATAGCTAGCCAGGGAGGAGAAATGGATAAATGAAATTCCTCTTATTTAAATTATAAAAAGATAGAGCCAGAAAATAACTAGAAACACGTATGGAATGAAAAACTCATCAACAACCAGGAACGTAAGATAGCCAAAACATATAGGTATCCCGAACACATCAACAATCAGAAATACATCCTGTTGCGGCGTGCAACCCGATCCATATATTCATCCTGTTGCGGCGTGCAACCCGATCCATATATTCATCCTGTTGCGGCGTGCAACCCGATCCATAGATTTATACCGTTGCGGCGTACAACCCGATCCGTATATTTGTACCGTTGCGGCGTGCAACCCGATCCCCGCAACCCAGAATACGAGCCAAAAATATATAGGCAAACTGAGATATGTCCACAACATGGTGTACATACCGCATACATAAAACACAACACAATACACACAATAGTCAGTATGCGGTCCAATGAGATGGGATGAATGCGGTATGATGCAATGCAGTCACATATACCTGATACCTATCTCCGGCGCGGGACTCTCATCGTCTACCAGGAGATATATGCAATAATGACCCTTCACCGGCTCGGGACTCTCATCGATTACCGGGAAGTATATGCAATAATAACCCTTCGCCGGTGCGGGACTCTCATCGCCAACCGGGAAGTATATGCAATAATGACCCTTCGCCGGTGCGGGACTCTCATCGCCAACCGGGAAGTATATGCAATAATGACCATTCGCCGGTGCGGGACTCTCATCGCCAACCGGGAAGTATATGCAATAATGACCCTTCGCCGGTGCGGGACTCTCATCGCCAACCGGGAAGTATATGCAATGCGCAAAACCAGAGTGCAATGCTCATATGTTCAATGCAATAGCAACAACAGGGCATAACATATAATATACAATGTAAATTCAAAGCTAAGGCGTAATGAGTACGCCTATCGGCAGCTACACACGTAAGGAAACACGTGGTAGAAAATCCACAAGGCCAAGTGCCTCCAAAGAAATGGATATAAACACTTACCTCTTCCAAAAGTTAGTACGGCTAATCAACCACCGCTTTATCCTTTGGTTTCCTTGCCACACGATCCCACTGTGTTCAATAACCAGAAAAATATATCAAATTAGGCTAAAGGCTTCATTCCTCACATCTTAGGGCAATCCAGGTAGGAACCTGATACCCTATTCGCATACGCAATACGCAGGCCAGGTCTATGTACGGGGTTTATGGTCACATAACCAAACCCTAAATAAATTACATTTATATATTGCCCATAACTCACTGAGTACGAATATATAACTAATTCCATTATCGGGGTCCATTTGACCCTTCAAACTATCAATTTACGTCATTAGGGCGATGTCTAATATCCCTATTTTTACCGTAAAAATATATTCAAACATACGTAATAAACTCAAATAATATATTAAGATCATTACCTGAATGTTTCAGGGTGAAAATTCTACTTTTCTCCGGCCCCTTTTCTCATTTTCAGGCATTTTTTTCGTTGCTGCCTCACCTTTCCCGTTTTCATTCATTTCTCTGTTTCTAATACTAATCCTTAGCTAAGCTAAGGACACCGACTCTTTTGTTTCTTTCCTTTTTTCATTTTCTTTATTTTTTTGTCTTTTTCTCTTTTTCTTTTCTTTTATTTTCTTTTCGCGATAAAAATTAAAACGGTATCCTGCGATATTCAAAATAATTCCAACTTTTGCATACAAGATGTACAAAATATATGTAACATACTTGCGAAGGCAGATCTCAAATCAGGCTCCCGAAACTCAAGATGCGAATTTAAATAGAAAAAGTCAAATTATTTAACTTTCGGCATTTTAGCGGAAACTAGCCGAACAACATCGAAATTCACTTTCGAAAGTTTACAAAAATCCAAAATAATCATACGAACCTAACGGCGCTTTCGGATTTTGAATCGGAGCTCATTCGCCCAAAACCGAGCTCAAAAATCTCTTTTTAATATTTATCGCCAATAAAAACTGAAACCTTCTTCCGATGCCTATCAAACGAGGTCTGATTTAGCTCAAATTTTACAGACGGGTCCTAATGGACATTACAAATATTTTAAAATTATCGGCACGCCAATCGGAGTCCTAACTTCCGAAACGACTGACCGAGGTCGTTTCAAGTATATATTGGTGGAACATTTACTGAATCTCCAGAATCAAAATACATCACAGAAATCAAGGTAAACGAATTTAATATCGACAAGGACCACTTCTCGTTTGTTGAAATGCTATGTTATAATCGAGGGTTGCGGTATGCGACTGTAGGGGGGCTTCTATGGTGTTAACCCTAGGACCAAAAAATTTGTCTTGGTTGAAAATGATGAACAATTATATCTCAGTTGCTACTGTAAAGAGGATATTTTAGACTTATATGTTTTGCATATGATTGAAAAGTGTCCAGAGGAAGTTGTGGTCCCAGTAGGGTTATTATGTACGCCAGAAGAGATTGAGGGAACTAACGAGTCCATAATAGTGACTCTAGGGCAACAAGACAACAACAATTTCTCTGAAGAGCCTCAATTTGAAAAGGTTTTTCCTCCTTCGTTTTGGGAGGATATTGAACCTCCAGTTGAAGAGGTCATTCCCCCTTCTGTCGGAGAGGATGTTGAACCTCCAATTGAAGATGTATTTCCTTCCACTAATGGTGCAGGAAGTGGTGGAGAAGAGGCTGTTTTGGAGGAGGCAGGTGGGGAATAGTTTGAGGGGAGTGGTGGATAGTATGATATTGCTAGTTAAGAATTTGATCAGGATAAAATTCCTGATGAAGATGATACTAATGTGGATGAGGAGTTAAGAGCCTTTAAAGATGAGAGGGGAAAGAAATGACTATACTAGATCATGTGATGTTGTGTGGAATGAGGATAATGAGTTTGAAGTTCTTGATTACAAAATAAGGCATAATGTTAATCTTAGGACAAAGTATTGTAGTTGTAATTTGTGGAGGTTGAGAGGAATCCCTTGTGCACATGCTGTGTGTGCCTACTACTCCATACAACAAGATCCATATGAATATGTAGAGAATTGGTACAAAAGGGACACCTTTCTCAAAGCTTATGAACACTTTATTCAACCAATTAATCCCAAACTTGGAGATGTGGCCTGAGGGTAACCACCCTCTAATTGAACCACTACCTCCAAAGCTAATTCCAGACAAGCCCAAGAAGAACATGAAGAAGGACAAGAATGAACCCAAGAAGAATTAGGGCAAGCTGTCCAAGAAAGAAGTCAAGATGACATGTTCAATATGTCATCAAACTGGCCACAACAAATCTGGTTGTCTAAGAAGGGTCTGAACTCATCCTTTCTGCATTTACTTTAATATGAAGTCTTTAATGAATGTTAGCTTTTATACCTAACAATGACATTATTGTGCTTCTTTTTAGAGGAGAAATAGAGAATCTTCAAGTAGCCAACCAACCCCAAGAAGTCAATTAAGTTAGCCCATACGAGGAAGTACAATAAGCACAAATAAGGGATCAGTTCTAAATAAGCAGTCAGCCAGTGCAAACAATAGAGGCAGGGGAAGAGGAAGAGGTGCTGGTGCACCTATTAGGCCTACTAGGGGTTTTTTTTCTAGATGCACCTCCTCAAACTGCTCCTAGATGAATGGGAACTGTTCTTAGAGCAAGAGGAGCTTCTGCTGAGATCAAAAGGGCAGTTGTTACAGGAAGTAGGGGGACAGAAAAGATCAAAAAGTACTGTTGGATATGGATGCTACACAAATTCTACAACTAGAAGGACTGTACTTAATGTAAGAATCAATCTTGGCTTTGAAAATGTTCATTCTAGATTTCTTTTATGTTTTACCAAAATATTGAGTGAGTTGTTGACACTTTCAGCCTGGTACTTCAAATCAAAGGGTGGTATATCATGGGACAAGAGTGAGCAGAAGCACAAATGTAAATGAGGATCATGGTTTTAGGGCGCCAGGCCTTAGATGGAATGGATGACCTGCTATAACAACTTCATAGTTGCAGCAGATGCGTGTAAATAGGCGAAACCAAGCTGGAACTTCATCTAGTGCACCTCAAGCTTCTTCAATACCAAATGATTATGGATTATAGACCTGTTAGGAATTTAGAAATTTTTTAATCAAAAACAAGACTTGGATTATGTTTATCCACCTCAGCATTTTGTAATGTAATTGATATGTTTATGCATTTGTGGTATTATTAAAGGCAGTGTAATTCTACCACAAAACTTATCGTATTTTGTTTTAGGCAGAAGCTTAAATGCTTAATCAATTTGACTATTCTGTGTTGCAAGATTATAAGTCATTCCATATCAACACAATTCTAATTAATTCACAAAGGACAAGGCCGCAGATTATATGGATACAAACCAACAAATAAGATGAACTAAACATAATTGCTTTAGCATAAACAACATCAACATTTACATGAACTAACCGAAATACAAAACAGGCCAAGGTCATTAATACAACAAGAAGAACTAGCTTCCTTCTTCTTTACTTGCACGATCTCTTTCTTAATCAAAAGCCTTCACTTTCTTATGTAAACCCCATATAACCTATTTGCTTGAGCAGAAAATTCGTCGTCAAACTACCTAAAATAGTTATACCCGCCATTGTTCTAGAACAGTAAAAAGAAATTTCAATAATTAGTCGCGTAATACAGAAAAAGAAGAGCTGATGCAACCTGTTTTGTGTTACTCACTTTGTTGATTTTGCAAGAAAGGATCATTCTTCCTAAGTTAGTAGCACTCTATGAAATTTTCAGCTCACTACGTCGACCACAATGACATGAATCAACCTTTCCATGTTATTTTGATTCTTCACATATTCGAATTAGGAGGGGGAAAGGAAAAAATTGAACTAAAGTTGGAGCAATTAGGTGTGTCTTCTTTAAATCTGAGATAAAGAAATCTCCAATTTTGACTAATAAATGAAGAAATTTGGGATTTCCTTTATGGGATAAATTAGGGTTCATGTTGGAAAAAGTATGATATGGGAAAGGGGATAATATAGGGAGGGAGTCATTTTTTTACCGTTGAAATACTGCAGCTCGAAAGTTTTTTACACTCCCACACGCTTAAATCCAGTGGTGCACACGCTATGTGCCTTGTCAACTTCTAGTGTTGAAGTACGCAGTACTATGTATGTTGAAGTGTTCAACTAGAACATAGCTAACTTGAAGTGTCAAAGTGAAAAGCTTGGAAAAATTTAAGGAGTTGTCGATATGTTTTGCCTAAAATAAATATGATATAGTACCTGTTCATCCCAATCTGTTTATAAATTGATTATAAGTAGTACAATAATCTGAATCAGTGTACCAAAATTATTCCAATCCAAACATTTATTGCCTGAATAGTAAAGTGAACAACGGTTGACTTAATAGGAAGATAGAAAACGTAGTTTCTTCTCTTTATTTGAAGGAAATCAACAAAGATTAACTTTATTCGGTACGAATGATTTTGACTCCATGATAGTATAATTATATAAGATTACCAACTTTAATTTGCTAGAGCTTTTATAACTGTATACTATATTTTTTCAAATAATTGTAGGATATCTATAATTTATAATATGCTTACTCCTTTTTCTATTTTCGATTCAAACAACATATTATCGCTCCTAATTAAGTATGTCGCTGACAGATTATCAGTTGAAGAAATTTTTATTTCAAAATATTTTAGATTAACACTTGAAATGTACAAAATAACTACGACATTCTGGGTGGTAAAAATCATGTAGAGATAAGAGTTTAAATTTCAACACCAACGTTAAACATACAGTCCAAATTAAAAAAAATCTTTTTTTTAGTTTATTGAAATATATTATCAGATATGTGTTCAAAAAGTTTTACCTGGTGTCCTCAAAATTGATTGATTTTGAGAGTTTGACCTTGTTTAATATGGTTTTAGCAAAATTACCACTTGGTCCGTAGGCAACACTTCAAGTTATCAATTGGCAAGTGTTGCCTTTTAGAAACAAGTTAAATGATAAGTGTTGTTTAGGCAACACTTCAAGTTACCTAGGAGAATGTGGGAAGAGACTTAAAGGGGCAAGTGTTGCCCTTCAAAACTTTATTTGGGAGAGTGTCAGATTTAATGGCTAGTGTTACCTATGAAAGATGGGACAAAGACAAGTGAGCAATACTTCAAGTTATCTAGGAGAATGTGAGAAGAGACTTGAAGGGGCAAGTGTTGCTCAGGCAAAACTTTATCTGGGAGAATGTGAGATTCAATGGAAAGTGTTGCCTATGAAAGATAGTTCAAAAGCAAGTGATGCTTCTGAGGCAGTACTTACCGAGAAAGGGAGGCGAGATACGAGCGTCATTATAAAATTCATAGAGGTATTTCCATCCAAAATTTATTCATTAAATCAATCAGATGACAGTTTTGCTAAACCACTATTATATAGGGACAAAAAGGCAAACTATTGCCTATGGTGTCATAGTTCTGCAAATTGTCCATATGTGTGGGCAAAATTACGTCACCTGTAATAATGGACATTAAAGGCCCACATGCCCAAATGAAATTAGTCCAATGAAATAACAAGCGCTAAGGACATGAATAGTACACATCAACTTCTCTAACTAGCCATATTAGCTCCATTAATGCAGAACCAACAAACACACCTCTACAGTCTTGCCGCCTTAAGATTAGTCTTACTTCTATATAGGGTAAAATGGTTTGAGTCACCGCCTCATGTAATGAGCTTTGTTCCTCACAAAAAAAGTTATACTAGAATAGATATTGGGTTAAAGTCTAGTCTATAAATACCTCAATCACCCAATTGTAATTCTCATGCTAGGATTGAACTAGAATCCAACTTTTCTTCTCAAATATTCAAGCAATACAACACTAATCCTACTTTACCTTCTTTGATATTTCATTATTTTCTATGACCCTGCATATAAATTTAACTGCTTTCATATTGATCAAGTTTTAGGCACAAACTGTTTAGCACCCATTGTGGGGCCCAGACAATTCTTTGTTATTCTGAAAAGCTATAGATCATGTCACAAGACAATGACGGAGTCCCACACGATGCCACCCTAGGAGCAGAGGAGGCGAACAAAGACCTCAACGGGAAGAAAGTAGATCCAAACTAGGAAGCATTGAATCTGGAAGGGACGACGACCAAAGTGACTCCGAGTCTCAGCCTCAGGAGCAAGGCTCTGCTGGAAGGAAGAGCAGGGCCAGAACCAAAGGCGGATTGGAGAGAGCATTGGAAAAGCTCATGGAGGCACAACAACAACATTCAGTATTGTTGGCCGAAACACTGTCTAAGCACCTAGAAGACCCTTTCGGAAAGACTGCACCGCCATTAAAATCCCCACGACGATCAAGGCCTACGGAAAACACACCAGATACTATAGCACGACGATTCCACCTCAATGCAGCTCTAGGATGTTCCGACACAACTAACGTTACAGCACACAGAGGACCGCTTTTAAGGAAGACATAGTTTGCTAGTTGGAAAAAACATCGATCGGGTGGATCAAATACCAGGGGCTCCCTCGATGCTGAAAAAGATTGACGAGGAAAAATTCGCTTAAAAGACCTACAAACCAAGTGTTGCGCCGCTCTCAGTCCCAAAAAAATTTCTTATGCCCGAAATACCCAGGTACGATGGCACCATAGACCCGAGTGATCACGTAGCCACCAATGTGACAGCAGTAAAAAGCAATGACCTACCAAGAAAAGAAAATTAAATCTGTATTGGTAAAAAAATTTGGAGCTACCCTGACCAAAGCAGCCTTGACCAAGTATACTTAGCTGATCGAAGGGTCCATTGAATTTTTTTCTTAGATGCAAGATCATCTCATAAAAGCATACTTCGGTGCCTAAAAGCGAGGGAAAATAACGGAATTGAATATATCTTCGAGATTAGGCAAGAGGAAGGTGAGTTGTTGAAAGGTTATCTTGAGATATTTAAAAAGGAGCATATGACTCTTCTGTCAAGGCCGGACAATATAGCATTCGTGGCTTTCGCCAAGAGCTTGAACCTCAAGGGTTTCACAGCCATACGAGAGCTGAAAAGGAGTCTACAAGAGCATCTGGCTAAGACGTGGAATGAGTTATACCATCTCTACTGCCATAAACTTAGGATCGAGGCAGACTCAGTAAAGACGTTTGAAAGAGGAGATGACAGGAGCCGCAAGCACAATCCAACTGATGATGATAGGTCCAATGACCATAAAATAAAGAGCATGAGGGAATCTCATTCATACGTGCCAAGGCTGGTGGATAGGCACGACAATGCCCAAAGGACGAGCTTACGCAGCAACAGGGGGTCCTCACGCCTCGGAAAGATTCTTGAAATACAAAAATCTTGGCCTGGGTGAGAATGCAGCCATTTTATGAAGAATCACATCAAAGGAACACATGTTCGCTTAGACAAGGATATGAGGGGGACCATGTAGGAAGGATCCTTCGGTTTATTGTGAATTCCATCAGGATCATGGATTGTAGGGCTTTAGTACTGGAGGTAGCTCATCTTCTCAGCAAGGGACCTTAAGGAGCTACTATTAGATAAAGGAAAACATACATATGCAAGAAATAGGGACGCAAACCAGGCCTCAGAATTGCCGAAAGCCAAAAGGTCCATTAATATGATAATCAAAAGACCCAATATTTTAAACAATACAGTCAGTAACGTAATGGTCTGCGAAGCCTACGAAAGTGGCGAGAAGGCAACCCACAACGATTCGATTTTCTTCGAAGATAGGGACGTCAAAGATCTCATTTTCCTACATCATGACGCTTTCGTTGTCACTTTAAGGATCAAGGACTCAGATGTGAAGCATGTACTAGTTAACCTGGGAGTGGTATGAATGTCATCAAATAGGAAGTAGTACAAGCTATTAAGATTACTGATCAAATAGCGCCGAGCTCTTATACGTTGTCTGGATTCAACAACTCATGCGAGAAGTCAATTGGAGAGATTATCGTACCGGTTTATGCACCCCAAACGGTCAGGTCCACATCATTTCAGGTAATGATGGGCAACATCCCATATAATATCATCATAAGGGAGGCCCTGGATACATGAGATAAAGACGATACCGTCAACTCTCCACCAGATGGTTAAGTACCCGACCAAATGGGGAATAAAGGAGATCTAAGGAGAACAACAAACTTCAAGAGAGTGTTACATGGCAGCCATGGTGGATACGACAGAAGCTTAGAAGCAGGAATGGATGAACCCTCGCAAGAGAGCAAGCGTCACAAACGATTTATACTTAAGAGAGGCCTCAACATAAGTCAAAGACCCCTAAGCCGCATGGCTAAAAACACTCGTGTTGTTTTCCAATTGACCCAAATTCTTAGGGAGAGAGGGGGGGGGGGGGGCGAGACCAGATAACTAGTAATTATGGACATAATTTCCCTTAACTCATTTTTTTTAAAGTTTATAATCAATTCTGAACTCAACGCCCGACTTAGTTTTTGGCCCAGCGTCCTTATTTTCAATAACACTACTATTTTTTTTAATTAGTTAGTTTACTGTATATTGAAATCATCAATTCAATAAAATTAAATATCCTCTAATTATCTGCAAGGAAACATCATATGTTGAAATCGACAGTTCGACTAACCCTCTGGACCAAATCGTGCATTGAAATCGACAAGTCAATTTTACACCTAAGTAAAAAAGGACGCCTTTTTACAGAGTGTCGTAAAGACTTATGCACTCCAGTGAACACGCAAAGACATCCTCCACGGGCGTGAATACGTCCTCAATAGATGCAATAAAGACGTCCTCCACTGGCGCAAATATGTCTTCAACAGATAGAGCAAAGACATTCCCCACAGGCGCAAAAATGTCCTCAACGGACAAACAAAAGACGCTGTCTACGAGCGTCAAGACCACACGCTTAATTCTAATAACAGTGCAAACTAACTTAAGGATTAGCGAAAATTTGCTAAGGGAAATAGTAAAGCTCAAAGGAAAAACACTTCAAAAATTAAAATGATTGTTCATAAAGCTCGCAGGCTACGAATTATACAAAATAGTAAGCTACCTAGCCTAAACTAAAAGGAGGCTATTTCCCGGCTGGAGGTCACCATCATCTCCCCCTTGACTAGGCTCACCTTTTTCGGACCCCTCATTAACGTTAGAAATGAGTCGGACATCTACCTCAACTACCAAAACTTGCAACTTTTCAATCTCCACTGTTAGGTTGAGGTCGGGATTGTCATGCACCCGCTGCAGAGTTGATAGCCTAGTAGCTACGGTCGTCCAATCAAGCTTGATTTTATGCTTACTCTTTAAGGCATGAAAACGATAGCAAAGATCATCACGAGTTTTTCGAAGAAACTCAGTTTCAGCCTGGAACTTGTCACCTTGGCTGAGACAGTGCATATCTTATTATATTAAAAGTGAAAATCTCTTTGTGTAATGTCAGATTACTAAAATACCCTAAGTAGTTATCTAAATTATTAAATTACCCTTCCTCTTATTTTACTGCCACCTATTCATTATTATTTTTATAATAGTAACACTTATCCCTCACCGGGAAACACCGTTCTAAATGCCGTGCAACGACTCCAATCATAACACTCAAGCGACTTTCATACATCAGCTTTCAATGGAAATCAAAGCCTTTATGCTGGGCAACCATTCAATTACTTCAACCGTCATGGCTACTCTACTCCAACTTTATTGCTATTCGTCAATGGAATATACCCACCCCGCTCTTCCAAATTCCCACTTTAATACCCTGTTTTTGATACTTAATATAAAAGTTAATGGGCAGACCGTATCACCTTCAGGTATTCTTAAGTTCTCCTTTGTTAGCTTTCGCTGTTATAATTTTTTGGCTTTCCATCAAAATTGTATATTTAATATCCTGTTTACTTTAAATCCTATATACTGCTTTTATGTGCCTCTGCCTCACAATTGCTACAAATTTTGGTTTATTCTAGAATATCATCTCAAGTCCGCACAGTGCTTATTTTTTACGTTATTCAAACATAATCGCTACTTAAATTTTGGTATATATAATTGGAGAACATCATCCCCAATCGAGAGGTATGATTCTTCCATTACCATTGAACCAAATGTTTATTTGTTCATTTTCTATTATTAAGAGTTCAATTGGTGTCGACAGGTTACGCATCTTATTGCCTAAGCAATTTGTCCAACAGATGAAATGAGCTCCGCTTGTAAGATGGAACCATACTTTATTAAGTAATTTCTGAGATGCACATTTTAATCTTACGATTTTGCTTACCTAATATGTCAGGTGATAAAGGAAAATTCATTGCATCTTCCGTAAAAGGTCGGAGGCATGTCAGCCATCCATCAACCGAAATGAGTTCCTCAGGTAAATCTCATATGCTAACAGCAAATTGCAGATGATGGACACTGTAATCTTACCATTTTACATACCTAGTATATTAGGTGATAAAGGAAAATACATTGCATCTACCGAAAAAAGTCTGAAACATGTCAGGCATCCATCAACCGAAATGGGTTCCTTAGGTAAATCTCACATCTTAACAGCAAATTGGAGATGTTGTACTGTAATCTTATTCACATTTATTATAACATTAGTTAAAAATACTAAAATTAATGTTTTTATTGCAGAACAAAAGCTATTACAAAGCGCAATGCGAAGAGTACACAACTATGTAGCATCTACCCAACCAATAACAGAAGTACATATTCCAAAACCACATTTAACGAAGAAACGTAGATTGAATTGGCTATTCAAGGCTTTATCCGAACAGTCTGAGGTTGGAGGTAATTTTACCTTTGTATCTTTTATAAAACACTTATATAAGTGAATTACAATATGTAAAAAAAATATATACAACTATATTTCAGGCCACCAGGAATACACCTTATCATTTTCTCCTGTACATAGGTTGAAAGCCGTGCCAAAATGCATCTACTGTATTGCTAAACGGTTCGAATATGAACCGCCAATATTTTGTTGTGATAGCGGGCTGAGCACATTGGCGAGCACTCCCGCTCCAAATGAACTATATGAATTGTTCAAGGATGATACAGAAGATGCTATAGAATTCCGCAAAAATGTACGGGCATATAATAGCATATTCGCCTTTACGACTTTTGGCGTTAACCTTGATAAGGAACTGGCATCTTCAAGGAAAGGAGTATACACCTTTAGGGGTCGTTTGGTACAAGGGATTACTAAAGGTGGGATATCCCATGAATTTGGGATAAATTTATCTTTGGATTGAAAGTGGGATTAAAACATGGGATAACTTATCCCACACCCTATATGGGATAAGATAATCCCATAATTATGGGATAACTCTTATCCCAATTTATCTAATACCCATAACCAAACGTAAGATAAATTTAATCCCATTTTTTATCCCCGGATTATAAACCTTATCCCTCATACCAAACGACCTCTTAGGGTACAAGGTCAAATATATCACGATCTTCCATCATTGGTACCACGTGATAATAACTCATGTTACTTTCAAATGTACTTTTTTTATAAAGACAATGAATTGACCAACAGGATATCAAAGCTACAAGAAGCACCCCTATCAGAGGGACTTGTCTCGAAAATACAGCAAATGATGGATGGAAATCCATACGCACAATTATTTCACCAGTTGAAAGACCATTCAGACTTCCAAAAATTGGAGCTACGAATTGCAGCAAATGCAACCTTAGATCGACGAGTGTACAACAAACCAACGATGGAACAAGTTGCAGCAATTTAGATAGATGGGTATAATCCAAATACACCATTTTAGAGAGAGATAATCATCCATGAACATTCAGGGAGTAGGCATAGAGTCAAACACTACTATGGCTGTTATGACCCGCTACAATATCCACTCCTATTCCCAAAAGGCAAGGGTGGATGGCATCAAGGAATAAGTAAACGAAAAAATCTAGAGCAGACCTCAACAATTAACACCGTCCAAAGTGTCGAAAGTGATATTCCGTTATTAACATCAGCCGATGGACTTTTTGCCAACGAGGACCAAGGTAAAATCTTATATAGTATTTTAATTGTATCATATTAAAATTCCCTTAATCAACTGAAATATTACTTACATATGTCTGCCACGAGACAAAAGGCAGAGTGTCTTGCAGAGAATATTATTGCTACAAATTACAGTGCGCGAATCAGATAGGTCTGTGCTACTGTTTTGTGGAAGATTGTTGCAGCAATTTGTGGTGGACATATACATCAAGCTAGAAACAACTAGACTTGAATACATAAGAAACGAACAATCAAATTTCCGAAGAGAAGCTTTACAAGGAATAGTTGATAGTATCATGGCCGGAGAATATAGAGGAGAAAAAATTGGACAAAAAATGCTACTTCCAGCATCTTTCATTGGAGGGCCCAGAGATATACGGAGACTATATATGGACGCAATGGCGTTGGTTCAGCATTTTGGGAGACCGGATTTACTCATAACTGTGACATGTAATCCCGACTGGGTGGAAATCAAACGAGAGTTGGGTGAGGGACAAACTGCCCAAGATAGACCAGATTTAGTCACAAGAGTTTTCAGAGCAAAATTACAGGACCTGAAGGACCAAATTTTTACAAAACAGATCTTTGGGATGGTTGCTGCATATGTGTATGTTGTAGAATTCCAAAAATGAGGCCTCCCGCACATACACCTTCTCATCATTCTTAAGGAAAGCCATAAGATAAAATCGGTTGATCAATATGATAAGTTTACTTCTGCTGAATTACCTGACAAATATGAATATCAATTCTTGCATGATTTAGTTGCGAAGCACATGATGCACGTTCCTGCGGTCGACATCGTCCATCAAATTCATGCATGAAAGATGGTCAATGCAAGTACCATTACCCTCGACCATTCTTCAACAAATCAATACAGGGAAAGGATGGATATCCCATCTATAAAAGAAGGAATGACGAAAGGTCAGAGACGGTGAGGGGAATCAAGATGAATAACCAATGGGTTGTACCATATAATCCTTATTTGCTTACGCGATACAATTGTCATATCAATGTTGAGGTTTGCTCAGGAGTAAAAGCGATAAAGTACCTTTACAAGTATATATATAAAGGCCATGATAGATGTGCAGTGTATGTTGAATCAGATGATGGAGAAAAGCTCATTGACGAAATTCAAACTTTTCAAGATGCACGGTATGTATCACCTCCTGAAGCTTCATGGAGAATTTATGGATTCACACTAACTGAGATGCAACCAGCAGTGACTAACCTTCAACTACATCTCCCAGGCAAACAAGCAGGTACTAAATTTTTAATGTTAACCATATACAATAAACGATTGCTTACCTGTTCTCAATCTAACTGTATACAATTTCATAGTGTAATATTGGAGCAAGCGCAATTTGCAAAATGTCATCGCAGGGGACTATGTCACGCGAACTATGTTTACTGAATATTTTGAAATGTGCTTCAACGATGCCGAGGCACGCAAGTACCTTTACAGAGAATTTTCTTAGCACTATGTTTGGAAACCCCAGCCCAAGATTTGGACTAAACGAAAAAAAGGAACTGCAATTGGTCGCATTGCTACTGGTAAGCCTTATATTAAAATCTATTCTCTATACTTCTCTAACGCTCATAAATATAGTGCCAGCAAACGGTTTCCTCATGACGGTTCCTCAAGTTTACTCATATAACTTCAAGAAAAGTAGTCAGTATGCACCTTGGCTTAATAAGATTAAGACTACTAAATTTGGAGGCACATTTATGAAATGAATGAGATCACCTAATCCAAGCCAATCAAATTGTGCGCCAGCGACAATAATATAGTTAAAGTGTGTTGCACGTGTATTAAAATATTAAAATAATATAATATAAATAATATTAAAATACTTGTGTGCTGAGTAACATGAAATCTTTGAAAACGTAAAAAATAGAAGCTACTGTATTCTGAGCTCAAGGAACCAACTTTGATGTTATAAAATACAAAATGAGCATGTTAAAGAACTTAGAAGTCACCATCAGATTGTGAGTCCCAACAATCACTTTGCACATAAGCGTATGACACTTTGCGGTACTGCTTGTATCATAAGTGTAGAGAATTACAATAATGTAGGTTCAACCATTACAACGGAAAAACATTCAATCAGCAGGTGGTGTAGGTGAATATAGTTATTTATAAACTACATTCCAATTTGATAGTTATGATTGTTTCTCTAGAATATTCAGTTTTTGTTATATTCATCTCAAAGTTTGTGTCTCTAATTTAAGAGTCATCAACCTACTTGGATAACTGTAATTGAGGCTGCACCTTATATAATTCTGCCTTTTTTGATAAGATTATTTACTTTATCAAAAAAAAAAATCTTCCATTTTAGAACAAAAATTTCCATCCATGGAATATCCAATTTGTACTGTGATTTATTTGATGTATATGGATCTGAAAGCTTGATAAAAATGCATTATAAATATGGGTGGTTGAATTAGCTTTCAATTAACTATTAACACTTGACCGTTGGCAAAATATGCACTATTCATTTACGCAGTCACTAAATCAATATTTTATTATTCATTTTTCCTTCTTTTTCTAACTGTAATGTCTCTGATCAACAATGATGCAGCAAATCCAAGAAAAGGGGAAAGGTATTATGAGAGATTGCTACTCAATCATGTCAGAGGCCCATCCTCATTTCAAGAGCTACTTACAGTCAAGGGAAAACAGTGGGGAACATTTAAGGAAGCAGCCAAAGAACGAGGGTTATTGGAATCAGATAATAGCATATCAGAATGCTTGCGAGAGGCTGTCCTTTTCAAAATGCCATCAGCTCTACGTAGCTTGTTTGCTACAATACTTGTTCACTGTAATCCCACAGATATGAGAAAGCTTTGGGAAACCTATTTTGAAGACTTGTCTGAAGACTTCAGAAGGATGCATCATAGCACATCAAATGCTCCACTACAATGCACCCTGAAGAGTATTAATTACTATTTGGAAAGTATGGGTAAAAGTATAGACATATATGACTTACCTAAGCTTGATCAACACTTGGTCGAAGTTGGGCGACCAGAATGTAAAGAAATAACTGAAGAAATGTCTGTGCAAGTAACAACTGAAGACTTTGATGCACAAACAAAGTTAAACCCTGAACAGGAGAAGGCTTTCAAAACAATTTTAGACACAGTTAATTGTCAAAGACCTGGATTATTCTTTGTTGACGGACCTGGAGGAACAGGGAAGACATTCTTATATCGAGAATTGCTGGCAAATGTTCGATCAAGGGGTATGATAGCATTAGCAACTGCAACCAGCGGTGCGGCTGCTTCTATCTTACCTGGAGGTCGTGCCACTCACTCTAGATTTGACACTCCGCTACAAACAAATGAAAAAACAATGACATATGTTTAAACAAAGTGGTGGTGCAAAATTGATAAGAAAAGCAAAATTAGTGATATGGGATGAAGCACCCATGGCCAGGCGACAAACTATCGAAACAATTGATAGAAGCTTTAGAGATATAATGGACGTCAGTGAACCTTTTGGTGGAAAAGTCATTGTTTTTGGTGGAGATTTTCGACAGGTATTGCCGGTCGTACCCAAATCTACAAGAGAAGAAACTGTCAATGCAAGCCTGGTAAAATCTTATCCTTTGATGGAAAAGTTTTAATTCACTAGGAATATGAGAGCGAGGGCAGATCCAACATTCAATGACTACTTACTTTGTATCGGCGACGGAGAAGAGCCAACAATAAAAGATGATCTGATTCTACTCCCTGAACAACTAACTGTCAAGTACAATAGTGAAGGCACTGCTGTAGATTGTTTAATAAATGAAGTATTTCCATCCCTAAAACAAAATGTCATGTTTACCCAGTATGTATGTCAGCGAGCTATCTTGGCCAGCAGAAATAAGTATGTAGATCAACTAAATAAGCGGCCGATAGCAACATTCCCAGGTCAGAGAAAAATATTTATTAGTTTTGACTCTACAGAAGATGACACAAACAACTACTACCAGGAAGAATACCTCAATACTCTAACACCCAATGGTCTACCACCACACAGGTTTTTAAATCAAACTACAATCTCACCTATACATCACTCTACACATGTTATAATGATAACTCGAAATTTTCTGTTAAGCCTGTTTTCTTGTTCATATCTCTTAGTCCTTATCCTTGTGTCGAGGTAACCGATTAATCTCCGGTTTAGACGTTGGCAAGCCATAAAGTTCCGTTGGATTAGCCCGTTGAGTCTAGGAAATAGGGCCGGACCCGGATTGGTGTTCCCGTCGCTTAGCTACATAGGATAAAAACGAAAGAAATCTGAATAAAGAAAACACCTTAATAGAAAAGAGTAGAGTTAACTATAGGATAACTCCCCCATAAGAAAACAAAAACACTTAACTCCCGTACCTAATGAAACACTGGTTTAATAAATATAATAATAATAAATATTATATCTATTTTATGAATATATGTTTCTCTGATTTAATAAACAACGATAATCCTTACGTAGAAGAAACTCTTCTGCTATATTATAAACTTTGGAGAAGAGATTTCCTTAATAAAAATAAAAATATAATATTTTAAAAATGAATATGGATCCAGGTTATCTAGAACTCTGGATAAATACTGATAAAGAAATTAGTGACCATGAAAAGCTTTTAAAGGATAATTTACATAGATATCTTTCAACAGGAAATATAGATTTTCTACATTATATGCAAAATAATATTTCAGAAATACTTAGGTTAAAACCTATAGCTGAAAGTTATTATAGAAAAGCTTGTGACCGTCCAGGAGCTCATTATTAAAATGGAAGGATCATCACAGTCAGTATTAAACAGTATAAACCTATCAACAGAAGTAGATAAAATATCAAAAATAGAAAATAATATGTTAAATTGGAATATTCCCAAAGAAAAGTTAGAAAAGATATATGAAGTCGGAGGATTTGACTTCATAAATAGATTTAATATTAAAACATGTGAATCAACAATTGCTATAAATCAGTCAGTTGAAACAATTCAACTATTGTCTATAAAAGATATAGAAAAATATAGAAAAAATTATAAGTTCCTACATATAGGACTAGTGCAAGTGGCTGTAAAACCACTTCATAGACTAGGATTAGATATTCCTATATGTTTATTATTAAGAGATAATAGATTCTTAAACTTTGATGATTCATTAATAGCCGTATTACAAAGTAACATGGCAAATGGGCCAGTATACTTTAATTGTTATCCGAATTTCTCAGTTGATATTAATGATCCAACAATATTAGATGTTCTAACATTAAATGTTAAAACAAAACATTTAAATAGTAAACATCAAACCAGAGAAATAGCTATAATATATAGAGTATATTATAAATTAATGAAAACTACTCTAGCTCCCAATGCTAAACCAAGTAGAGCTCATAAAGGAGTTACAATGTTAATGGAAGCAAATATTAAACATCATAATATATTTGTCCCAAGATTACTTAAATGGGATGAAGTCTTATCAAAAAATGAATGGCACTTTGATTCCATCACGGAACCAAAAGTGGAAGATGAATCTATCCAAATAGAACAAGTTATACAACATACAGATGGATCAATAGATTTAAAATTCCTAAAATCTAGATCCTTTAATGCTACATCTTCATCTTCCAGGATGTCCTTTTCAAGGCCGTCTACTTCTTGTCCCCTGGAGGAAGAAGACATAATAAGAAAAAATTTAAAAGGAGTTAACTTTAATAAAAGAATTCCACAACCAGAATACAAGCCTGTCATAATCAATCAACCATCAAGCCCAACCTTTAGTGAAATAAATGATTCCTTAGGAATGATAACGTTAGAAGAACCATTTGAACCAAATATAAAACATCACCAACAACTCTGGGTAAAACCAGAGAATAATATTAAAAGAGAATGGTATAGAAACAATTACACTTTAGAACAGAGAAAATCATTTAGAGATAAATGGATGAAAGATATGAAAAAATGGAAGTGTAGTTTAGAATTTTTTAAATGGTTTGAATATACAGGAAAATTAGCTAACTGTGAATCTTTAAATATGGTAGTTAAAAAATGGTATACGAAAAGTAATAAAATAATAGAATCTACCATTCCCCCATTAGAAGAAATAAATATACCAGTAGGTGATAAAGTAGTAATAGGAAATCCTTTTAAAAGAACATCAATAGATGCCCAAGGAGAACCTAAAAATAAAGATATTAATAAATTAATAGAGCAAAGTAATTATACAAATCAAATACTACATGTCATAGCTAATCAGGTAGAAGAAGCAAGAAGCAAGTCTTCTTTTAAACCATTCCCAGATAAAAGAATAAAATTTGAAGATAATATTGAAAAAAATCCAATTTTCAGGCTACCTAGTATGTCAAAAGATAAATTCCCTAGTCTTCCTAAAGGTGGATTGGAAATAAAAGGTGATGTTCTAGATGAAATTACTAAAAGATTAAAATCATCTTTAACAATAAATACAATTCCAATAGAGAAAGAAAATTCAATAAAAACCTTATCTGAATTAAATAATCAATTAAATAAATTAGGATCTAATTATCATCATAAGAAAAATTATTATAAAAAACCTACATTTCCTGATATACAGTATGAAGAAGAACATCTAGTATCATTCAGTTCGCACACAGGTGATGCTATAACTGAGTGGAATATAGATGGACAAGCAGAACATCAAATACTTAATAGATTACATGAAATGGGAATAGCAGCAACAGCCTATAAAATAAAAGGTAATACAGATAAGCAAGCAGCAACCCTGCTTTCTTACGGATTTACAGGAATGTTAAAAAATTGGTGGGACAATTATCTGTCAGATAGAGATAGAGAAACTGTCCTTAATGCTACTACAATCATAAAGGTAGTTAAACAAGAAAGTAATAGTACTAATCAAACAATAGAAGAACAAATACGTGAAGATGCTATAAATACTTTATTATATGCTATAATTAAACACTTTATTGGAGAACCAAAAGTATTTAAAGATAGAAGTTTAGAAATATTATCTAATTTATCATGTCCAAAATTACATGACTTTAAATGGTATAAAGACATATTCCTAAATAAAGTAATGAATAGAGAAGATTGTAATCATAGTTATTGGAAAGAAAAATTTATAAGTGGATTACCACAGTTATTTGCAGATAAAGTTAGACAAAAAATAAAAGATAGATTTAACGGTGAAATACCTTATGATGGTTTAACCTATGGTGATATAATAAGCTTTATTAACATAACAGCTTTAGAACTTTGTACTGATATGAAATTAAAAAATCAGCTAAAAAGAGATTATAAAATCACTAAGAAAGAATTAGGAAATTTCTGTAGTGATTTTGGTTATGCTAAGATAACTGCCCCGTCTACCGAGGCAACAAAAAGGTCCAAAAGGACAAATAGAAAAGACAAAAGTAGCAATAATTATTATAAAAGAAAATCTTCCAAAAGATACAGGAAAAAAATTCCAAAAAATACAAGTCAAAGTAAACAGCCTTCTTTTGAAGAAAGATGCTACAATTGTGGAAAGAAAGGCCATAAGGCAAATAATTGTAGAGTCAAGACAAAGAAGAAAAACAAAATTAATAGTTTAGAATTAGATGAAGACATTAAGAATAAAATATATGCTATACTAGACGAAAATGATAATAGTGAAGAAGGAAGTTCATCCACGGAAAGCATAAGTGATGATGAACAAATTAATATAGCATATGAGTCTAGTGATAGTTACACTTCCGAATCAGAGTGTGATTGTCCTAAAGGATTATGTACCTGCGGGACAGGTTCAATAAAAGTCATATCAAATGAAAATAAAGAATTCTTCTTTGATCTAATAGATCAAATAAAGGATGAAGAAATTAAGAGAGAATATCTTTTAAAATTAAAAGATATAGTCTTAAGTAGAGAATCAAATAAACCTAACATATCCAATCCTTTTAGTATGAAAAATATTCTACAAAAATTTGATAAAAAAGAAGAAAAAAATATCTATATCAGATCTTTATGCAGAATTAACAACATTAAAACAAGAAGTTAATATTTTAAAACAAAAAGTTAATAAAATAGAAGAAGAAAACCTTGCTCTAGAATTAATTCAAAAAACTCAAAAGGAGTTAAATTCTACAATAATAGGAGAAAGTTCAAATACTAAACAAGTAGAAGCACAAGACGACGAATTGGGAGTCTTGGCTATCTCTAAAATTAAGTCTCAAAAATGGTATGTACCAATAAAATTAGTCATAAATAGTGAATACAGTATCCAGACTGTAGCTTTATTAGACTCTGGTGCTGACCAAAATTGTATAGTAGAAGGATTAATTCCAACAAAATATTGTGATAAAACATCAGCAAAATTATTCTCTGCATCAGGAGAAAAACTTAAAATAAAATATAAATTATCTAATGCACATATATGTAATGATAACATATGCTTTAAAAATACTTTTATTCTGATAAAGGATTTAAATGAAGAAGTTATATTAGGAACTCCCTTTTTAACTCAGATATCTCCTTTTACAGTTAATACAACAGGTATTACTACCAATAATCTTGGTAAAGAAATAATATTTTATTTCCTAAATGGTCCAAAACAAAGAGAAATAGATACTCTAAAAGAAAGAAGTATCGATAAAATACAATTAATAAAAAATCAAATAAATTACATAAAAGACAAAATTAAAATTGTTAAAATAGAAAACCAGTTTAAAGATAAACTAATTCAAGATAAAATACTACAAACCCAAAAAGAAATAGAATCTGAAGTCTGTTCAGATCTACCTAATGCCTTTTGGGAAAGAAAAAGGCATATAGTACGATTACCGTATATAGAAGGATTTGAAGAAGGATCTATCCCCACTAAGGCTAGACCAATTCAAATGAACCAAGAATTAATGGAATATTGTAAAAAGGAAATTAATGAATTATTAGAAAAGAAAATAATTCGTCCTTCTAAGTCACCTTGGAGTTGTTCCGCATTTTATGTTAATAATAATGCTGAACGAGAGAGAGGAGCTCCAAGATTAGTTATAAATTATAAACCTTTAAACAAAGTATTAAGATGGATACGATATCCAATTCCAAATAAAAGAGATTTATTAAAAAGAACGTATAAGGCTAAAATATATAGTAAATTTGATATGAAATCAGGATTTTGGCAAATCCAAATAGATGAAAGGGATAAGTATAAAACAGCATTTAATGTGCCCTTTGGCCAATATGAATGGAATGTTATGCCCTTTGGGTTAAAAAATGCCCCATCAGAATTTCAAAATATAATGAATAATATATTTAATCCATATAGTTCATTCTCAATAGTTTATATTGATGATGTATTAATATTTTCAGAAAATATAGATCAACATTTTAAGCATTTAAAGATATTTCTTAATATTATTCAGAAAAATGGGCTGGTAGTGAGTGCCAAGAAGATTAAATTATTTCAAACCTCTATTAGATTTTTAGGACATGACTTGTCTCAAGGCATGTATAAACCAATTTGTAGAGCCATAGAATTCTCTACAAAATTTCCAGATGTTTTAACAGATAAAACTCAGTTACAAAGGTTTTTAGGAAGCCTCAATTATGTTTCAGATTTTATTCCAAACCTTAGACAAATATGTGAACCCCTTTATCAGAGTCTTAGGAAAAATCCAGTTCCTTGGAGCCAAGAACAAACCCAAACAGTCCAAAAAGTCAAAAGTATTGTTCAAAGACTTCCTTGTCTAGGCATACCACATCCGGATGCCTTTATGATTGTTGAAACCGATGCCTCTGAAATAGGTTTCGGAGGAATTCTTAAACAGCGTCTCTCTCCAAAAGAGTCTGAACAATTAGTCCGATATTGCTCTGGAATATGGAACGGAGCTCAAAAAAATTATAGTACTATTAAAAAAGAAATTTTATCAATAGTTTTATGTATAACTAAATTTCAAGATGATTTGATAAACAAAGAATTTCTTTTAAGAGTTGATTGTAAAGCAGCAAAAGATGTTTTGCAAAAAGATGTTAAGAATTTAGTTTCAAAACAAATATTTGCCAGATGGCAAGCTTTATTATCTAGCTTTGATTTTCAAATAGAATTTATTAAAGGAGAAGACAATAGTCTTCCGGATTTTTTAACTAGAGAATTTTTACAGAGAAGACATGAGTCCATTATATCCAGTAAGACCTCCGAGGCAATTCCTTGAACAGCATCATAACCAGAACTCACATATAAACAGATATACAGCTTTAGCAGAGTTTCCTCAATTACCTCCTCCTACACCGGTAAAGAGAGAAGCAACCCCAGGAACCTCAAAACAATCCTTAAACAGTTATGCCAAAAGAACCATAAACAGTTATTCTGAGGCAGTACAACCTCAACCTCCCATTAAACAAGAACAAGCAAGCTCTTCAACAGCAAGTCAACAGAAATTCGATTGGATAAACAGTCAACAGGTACCAATCATTGCGATTGAGAGAAAATTAGTTGAAAAACGAATTACAGATATTATCAAGTCTTGTTACACAGACAGAAATTATGTGGAAACAGACAACCCTTATAAAACAAGAGAATTTTATGAAGCTATATTGATAGCAACAAATTCAATAGAAATTGAAAATGAGTTAGCAGATAAAAATGATCCAAGGAGTATTAGGTACTCCAAGTTTACTATTAAAAGAATTTTAAGCCCTGCGGATTGGCCAGTAGATCATCTACACACGCCGATCCAATTTCCATTATCAGTGAATTTTAAAATATCAGGTTATAATTTTTACGACTATAAAAATGCATGGTTTAACTTCATATACTTAAGACCTGGCAGCCATTCATGGTTTGTCAAGTTCTGTGAAAAGGTATCAACGGATCCCATCCCAAGATGGTTTTATGAATGGTGTAATACATTTGGAGCAGACGAAAGGGTGTTGTCACCTTCTTTCAAACAGTTACACACCAATTACCAGAAAGAAAACGAAGAACTAGCAGCATTACCAGAACATATACAATTATGTAAATTCTTCATGGCTAAAAGAGTGTCCTATATTATTAGTTGGGAATTCAATATAGAAGTATTATGCAAGGTCAGGTACCTTGTTAAAACTATAAAAATTAAGGGGTGGACCCCTAAGAACAAAGAAAAACAGGTTCAACAAGTTCAAACAAAGATCGGATCAACAGACAAATTATCAAAGGAAGCGTTAAAAAGAAAACTTCAACAGGCATTGGCAAATTTGGACCAAGCAAATGGCAGTGAAATAAATCAAATCACTGAATGATTAGATACAACGTCATCAGCAGCATCAGCAGGAGATAATGGAGATATGGAGGACCCACACGGGATTGCTCAAGCGTATCTCACGGATTTTTAGCAAAAGATAGACAACAAATAGGTGCCAAGTGGTATCAATAATGTAGATCCTACTTTACTTTTGTAAAGATAAGATTCATAACAATAGGACCCCATTAGCATCAATAATGTAAATCTTATCTTACTTTATAAAAGATAAGATTCCCCGTTAATAGCTCTCCACCTGTAAAGGAGAATAGTGTCATTAGCAGCTATAAATAGAAGTAGAAATCAGAAGTAAGGCATCACTCGAAATCCTCACTTTCGAAATATTGCCTACTTTCCCTCTCTGTAAAACAATGTTCCTTCATGTTCAATAAACAGTTCCAATTTTAATACTAAGTTTTCTGTTCTTATAAATATTTTTAACATTTACTTTAATTATTAGTTTTGATTTAATTATTAGCTTTTAAATTTCATAAATATATTTTTTGGGACTTCTATTGCCCCTATGGGAGACCGGATTTACTCATAACTATGACATGTAATCCCGACTGGGTGGAAATCAAACGAGAGTTGGGTGAGGGACAAACTGCCCAAGATAGACCAGATTTAGTCACAAGAGTTTTCAGAGCAAAATTACAGGACCTGAAGGACCAAATTTTTACAAAACAGATCTTTGGGATGGTTGCTGCACATGTGTATGTTGTAGAATTCCAAAAATGAGGCCTCCCGCACATACACCTTCTCATCATTCTTAAGGAAAGCCATAAGATAAAATCGGTTGATCAATATGATAAGTTTACTTCTGCTGAATTACCTGACAAATTTGAATATCAATTCTTGCATGATTTAGTTGCGAAGCACATGATGCACGTTCCTGCGGTCGACATCGTCCATCAAATTCATGCATGAAAGATGGTCAATGCAAGTACCATTACCCTCGACCATTCTTCAACAAATCAATACAGGGAAAGGATGGATATCCCATCTATAAAAGAAGGAATGACGAAAGGTCAGAGACGGTGAGGGGAATCAAGATGAATAACCAATGGGTTGTACCATATAATCCTTATTTGCTTACGCGATACAATTGTCATATCAATGTTGAGGTTTGCTCAGGAGTAAAAGTGATAAAGTACCTTTACAAGTATATATATAAAGGCCATGATAGATGTGCAGTGTATGTTGAATCAGATGATGGAGAAAAGCTCATTGACGAAATTCAAACTTTTCAAGATGCACGGTATGTATCACCTCCTGAAGCTTCATGGAGAATTTATGGATTCACACTAACTGAGATGCAACCAGCAGTGACTAACCTTCAACTACATCTCCCAGGCAAACAAGCAGGTACTAAATTTTTAATGTTAACCATATACAATAAACGATTGCTTACCTGTTCTCAATCTAACTGTATACAATTTCATAGTGTACTATTGGAGCAAGCGCAATTTGCAAAATGTCATCGCAGGGGACTATGTCACGTGAACTATGTTTACTGAATATTTTGAAATGTGCTTCAACGATGCCGAGGCACGCAAGTACCTTTACAGAGAATTTTCTTAGCACTATGTTTGGAAACCCCAGCCCAAGATTTGGACTAAACGAAAAAAAGGAACTGCAATTGGTCGCATTGCTACTGGTAAGCCTTATATTAAAATCTATTCTCTATACTTCTCTAACGCTCATAAATATAGTGCCAGCAAACGGTTTCCTCATGACGGTTCCTCAAGTTTACTCATATAACTTCAAGAAAAGTAGTCAATATGCACCTTGGCTTAATAAGATTAAGACTACTAAATTTGGAGGCACATTTATGAAATGAATGAGATCACCTATTCCAAGCCAATCAAATTGTGCGCCAGGGACAATAATATAGTTAAAGTGTGTTGCACGTGTATTAAAATATTAAAATAATATAATATAAATAATATTAAAATACTTGTGTGCTGAGTAACATGAAATCTTTGAAAACGTAAAAAATAGAAGCTACTGTATTCTGAGCTCAAGGAACCAACTTTGATGTTATAAAATACAAAATGAGCATGTTAAAGAACTTAGAAGTCACCATCAGATTGTGAGTCCCAACAATCACTTTGCACATAAGCGTATGACACTTTGCGGTACTGCTTGTATTATAAGTGTAGAGAATTACAATAATGTAGGTTCAACCATTACAACGGAAAAACATTCAATCAGCAGGTGGTGTAGGTGAATATAGTTATTTATAAACTACATTCCAATTTGATAGTTATGATTGTTTCTCTAGAATATTCAGTTTTTGTTATATTCATCTCAAAGTTTGTGTCTCTAATTTAAGAGTCATCAACCTACTTGGATAACTGTAATTGAGGCTGCACCTTATATAATTCTACCTTTTTTGATAAGATTATTTACTTTATCCAAAAAAAAAATCTTCCTTTTTAGAACAAAAATTTCCATCCATGGAATATCCAATTTGTACTGTGATTTATTTGATGTATATGGATCTGAAAGCTTGATAAAAATGCATTATAAATATGAGTGGTTGAATTAGCTTTCAATTAACTATTAACACTTGACCGTTGGCAAAATATGCACTATTCATTTACGCAGTCACTAAATCAATATTTTATTATTCAGTTTTCCTTCTTTTTCTAACTGCAATGTCTCTGATCAACAATGATGCAGCAAATCCAAGAGAAGGGGAAAGGTATTATGAGAGATTGCTACTCAATCATGTCAGAGGCCCATCCTCATTTCAAGAGCTACTTACAGTCAAGGGAAAACAGTGGGGAACATTTAAGGAAGCAGCCAAAGAACGAGGGTTATTGGAATCAGATAATAGCATATCAGAATGCTTGCGAGAGGCTGTCCTTTTCAAAATGCCATCAGCTCTACGTAGCTTGTTTGCTACAATACTTGTTCACTGTAATCCCACAGATATGAGAAAGCTTTGGGAAACCTATTTTGAAGACTTGTCTGAAGACTTCAGAAGGATGCATCATAGCACATCAAATGCTCCACTACAATGCACCCTGAAGAGTATTAATTACTATTTGGAAAGTATGGGTAAAAGTATAGACATATATGACTTACCTAAGCTTGATCAACACTTGGTCGAAGTTGGGCGACCAGAATGTAAAGAAATAACTGAAGAAATGTCTGTGCAAGTAACAACTGAAGACTTTGATGCACAAACAAAGTTAAACCCTGAACAGGAGAAGGCTTTCAAAACAATTTTAGACACAGTTAATTGTCAAAGACCTGGATTATTCTTTGTTGACGGACCTGGAGGAACAGGGAAGACATTCTTATATCGAGAATTGCTGGCAAATGTTCGATCAAGGGGTATGATAGCATTAGCAACTGCAACCAGCGGTGCGGCTGCTTCTATCTTACCTGGAGGTCGTGCCACTCACTCTAGATTTGACACTCCGCTACAAACAAATGAAAAAACAATGACAAATATGTTTAAACAAAGTGGTGGTGCAAAATTGATAAGAAAAGCAAAATTAGTGATATGGGATGAAGCACCCATGGCCAGGCGACAAACTATCGAAACAATTGATAGAAGCTTTAGAGATATAATGGACGTCAGTGAATCTTTTGTTGGAAAAGTCATTGTTTTTGGTGGAGATTTTCGACAGGTATTGCCGGTCGTACCCAAATCTACAAGAGCAGAAACTGTCAATGCAAGCCTGGTAAAATTTTATCCTTTGATGGAAAAGTTTTAATTCACTAGGAATATGAGAGCGAGGGCAGATCCAACATTCAATGACTACTTACTTCTTGTCGGCGACGGAGAAGAGCCAACAATAAAAGATGATCTGATTCTACTCCCTGAACAACTAACTGTCAAGTACAATAGTGAAGGCACTGCTGTAGATTGTTTAATAAATGAAGTATTTCCATCCCTAAAACAAAATGTCATGTTTACCCAGTATGTATGTCAGCGATCTATCTTGGCCAGCAGAAATAAGTATGTAGATCAACTAAATAAGCGGCCGATAGCAAAATTCCCAGGTCAGAGAAAAATATTTATTAGTTTTGACTCTACAGAAGATGACACAAACAACTACTACCAGGAAGAATACCTCAATACTCTAACACCCAATGGTCTACCACCACACAGGTTTTTAAATCAAACTACAATCTCACCTATACATCACTCTACACATGTTATAATGATAAAATAACATATACCTATTGTTTATTCTACAGGTTGGTTTTGACGGTGAATGCACCAATCATGTTACTAAGGAACTTAGACGCTTCAAATGGCTTATGTAATGGCACAAGAATGGTTTGTAGAGGCTTTGACAACAATGTGATACATGCTGAAATTATGACTGGCCATTGTGCAAACAAACATGTCTTCATCCCAAGAATTCAGCTATCGCCCCCTGAAAACGAAAGATTCCCTTTCAAATTCGTTCGAAAGCAATTTCCAGTTCGTTTATGCTTCGCAATGACAATAAACAAAGCACAAGGCCAAACAATTCTAAATATAGGCTTGTATTTGCCACAACATGTTTTCTCGCATGGACAATTATACGTTGCACTTTCAAGAGGAATAGCCATGTCAACAACAAGGGTCCTGGTCATGACAGAACAGCCAAAACGTCGAAATGGAACTTACACAAAGAATATTGTCTATAAGGAAGTATTAGGTAGGCCTTGAACATATAATTCACATCAAATTCTAAATAGTCCTCATTGTACATTATACCAACTAACAAATTATTACATTTAATTCACCAGGTTCTGACAACATGTGATGTTTTGGCGCTCGAAGGGAATGAAATTTGGACATGTACGCTCTCTGGTACATTGACTGTCGAGTGAACTCCAGTTTATCAACATAATATTATTGAAATCGTATGTTATCAATGATTGTCCTAACAGATGCAACAATAAAAAGCTACTACAGATGTTGGACCCATAACTATGTTATGTGTCCCTCTCCGTCCCACTTATTTCACAGCATGACTCTGTTAATTTTAATAAGATTACGTCATACTTTTGTTATTATTCAATCCGGATCTACAAGGTTACGAGTTTTCATATATGGTTTGAAACTCAGCACTTCATGTTTCGTATGTTAATCATATCATTTCATAAAACTTTTCAAATTTGAGATTATACCTAATACATTACTTCAATTCACATTCATCGGGACATGCCACGAAATACGTAAAAACTACTATGATCATGCATTTTACTAATATAATGAAGTCAGCCCTAACACTCTTTCGCACACATCGACATTCGTAAAAATATAATGAACACTATATTAGTGAAAAAATACAATAAACTCTTCCAATATAAAATTCAGAAAAGTAACAGCTCACCTAAGCTTCTGCATTTAAATAAAACCTTGCAACTCTTTTATAAAATACCCATAAAAATAAAACACCCATTTTCTCCTTCAATATAATTAAAAGACTGACTTAATTATGAATCTGCGATACAATGTAAAGAACTATTTATCAAGTCTAACATAATGGTTACTTGAAGAGTTCCAACTCTTTTACCCTACCCAACAACCATTCCACTGCCTAACGAAAACAAGCAGATTTGAAATGCCTAATATGGACGAGCTGTCAATGGACTCCAAAGTTACAGGTTTTAATGGAATTCAAAGCTTCTATTATGGTTCAACAATCAATGAGCTTCAAAGCTAAGCAGATACGCCTTCCTCCAAACAGTTTTCTACTTCTTTGCCATCGCAATCTCCACAAATTATTAGAATATACAGAGATTTTTTTCTAACGCCCAAATTGATGCCATGTTAACCTACTTAATGGGGTAGATAATGGGATTATCATAAATTCACCAATTATTCATAGGTTGGAGTTACTAAGCCTTTTAAGTTACCATCTTTTGGCTTTCCTCCATCCTATAAACTTAATGTAGCACCATCACACTATAAAAGCCCAACAATTTTACCATCACCCTATAGCACCGGCACATTTTACTCATTTGTTAAGTACAATATTTTATTACAGCAACGTACTTCAACAAGGTATAAATAACACAAGCATCCTCTGTTTTATTTAGAACATATATTCGGTAAGGATCTACATATTAGTTGCAAATAGGTAATTTATGATGGCGAGCGAGGACCAGTTGGCAAAACAATGCATACCTATCAGCAAGTTGGAGAAATATTCAATGAACTCGGTGATTAAAGTTTTAGTCATCCGAAGAGGGTTAATAACGGATTACAAAAACAAAAATGGCGGGGGTGTTTATCAGCGAATAATATTCGTTGATGAGGAGGTCAGATTATGTTAACTCCGTACTGTATTCATTGCTTTATACAATGGCTTTATTCACTCACTTTCATACTTAATTTTATTACCTCAGGGAACAAAAATACAAACTACCATTTTCAACAATAACGTAGAAACATGGAAGGAATTCTTTCAACCAAATCAAGCATATTACATTATAAACGGAAAAGTAAAAATTCCAAAGTCCGACTACACAACTGTGAATAGCGAGCTGGAGATAGTTTTTAATAACTACACAAGGGTCGAAGAATGTACCAGTTAATTCATGTATCAAAACTTCTCTGATGGCTTTGTTCCGTTCGACAGGGCTGAAAAATTCAGTAATACGGCTATGTTTGGAATGCATACTTAAAATTACAATTGTTTTCCTCAAAATCTCTATTCGCTATATTTATTTATAGCATATCTTGATTTTAGATGTGGTTGGCATATTAGTAAAAGTGAAAGCGCTGGTTGTAGATGGGTCCAGTAAAAGGCGAGAAATGATAATCACGGACGAGAGGTATGTTAAAATTACTTAGCCACCATGAACCTTTACCCCACAATTTAACCGTCTGTATATTTTCTAACACTACAAATTTAAATATATAGGTACGACCGCAAAATATTGACATTGTGGGGAGACTTGGCTGAATTTGACGGAGAAATGTTGGAGAGTCTTCAAAAAACCAACCCAGTAATAGCCTTTTGTGATATAAAGGGGGATACGTAAAAACGTATAACATCATTCATCTTAAACATTTACATATCGACTTGAACAGAATGAAGGTAACAGTAAAGTTGGATTGTTCATTTTTAAACAGGGGATTTTTTTAAGACAACTCCTGTAGCATCATACTCGACCCAAAAATTGAAAGAGCCGTATATCTCCTAAAATGGTAAACTGTGCATTCCAATAACCACTTACAATATGATTCACACGTTTAAAATATATGCCCCATTAAATACCAGGTACGACAGCGTGAAGGAAGAAAAAATAGACATAAGTTTAATGCCAAGCAGAATAATGCAAGAAGCCACCGAAGTAAAAATTGCTGATATTATGGATGGTTCCCTTGCCAATGTGAAGGTAAGTTCCCAACAACCTCCCCCCCCCCCCCAACAAACACCAAACTTATCTTAAAAAAAATGTAAACTACATTATAAATCTTAACTGGATTACACATTTTACATTTTAATTTATGTTTAGCATATATACTTCAAGTTCATGACAGTGATTGAAGAGATTACAACTAAAAATGACCCCTGGTATCCTGCGTGTAAAAAATGCTACAAGCGAGTGACTGGTAAAGACAATACTGCATGTTGTGTCTACGGTAAGCAAGATACTATTGGCTTTTTTGAAAAATATGATACATAACATTTGGGAATGCTATAGTTAAAGTAATGCAAGCGAGACAAATTGCTAATAATTTAACCATCGAATTGTGCTCTAGGTATAGATTAAAGATTGATGTCCCCGCTGGAAACGATCAAAACATCAATATTACACTATTTGATGGTGCTCGATACTTCTTTGGGTGCGATGTTCATGACTACATTGAATCGACAGTTGAAAACGTAAAAAAACACGCGTCTTATCCCATGATAGAATTTCCATGAAATTAAAAAATGTTCAATCATTGTTTTAACTAATACTTAAACACTTCTTCATAGAGGAAGGAATCGACATACTACCAGAAGATGATAATGAGTAAGGGAAAGGAATTCACATTCCTTGTGAAGAATGACCCCAAATTTGGACAGCAAGGTTGGGATAAGAGTATGATAGCTAAAGAGATGCATGAAGTTAAAGATGAAAAAAATAAAGCTCGGGTTGGACAAACCTCCCTCAAACCAATAACCAAGCGGACCAACAATATTAAGGACCGCAAGGAAGAACAGTCTTCTGATGAATAAAAAGATGAAAGTACAAAAGGATTAGATCTTCATAAACTGTGTAGTTATTTTATCATTCATCTACATCGTCTAATGTTTAATGTTGTCTCTATAATATAAATAAGTTGTTTCCGTTACCAATAACTGCTACTTTATATACCATGGCCTTATTTTCATTGTCGCAATTGAGTTTTACAATTTTAGTTAATCATTATCAATCAACCAATTAATTTCACTTTAATCCCACTACCAATTTCACAAAACTTACTTGCGGGTATGAAGCAAATTACTACTACGACTTACTACACTAATGCACAACCTATAAGACATACTTGGTTACGAACGAGTAAATCTTAAACTCAGTTTCTTGACATGAAATTATAACCAAACACTACCGTTGTGCGTGGCATATGCTAACAAACGCAAATTCAGTTGTTAGACAAAAGGAGGGAATGAACATGTCAACCATCCTCTAAACACCATAGGTAACATCTAACCTATTCAAAACCACCAAATGGTATCGCCATAGTGGGTTATGATCTGTTTTGTCAAAAAGACTTCACAGCAAACTCATTAACCAACTGAGTGCCATCATCTTCCATAAATTATTAGTAATATTGACGTATACATTCATACCCAATCACACAATTAAGCAGCCACAGATGAAAAACAAAACCTTCAAACCTACAACTCCATAAATAATTGCTAAACACTCACGCATGAAACGACCTCGGTCAGTCGTTTCAGAAGGTAGGATTTCGATTGGCATGCCAATAATTTTAAAATATTCGTAAGGTCCATTAGGACCTGTCTGTAAAATTTGAGCTAAATCAGACCTCGTTAGGTAGGCATCGGAAGAAGGTTTCAGTTTTTATTGTAGATAAATATTAAAAAGAGATTTTTGAGCTCGGTTTTGGCGAATGAGCTCCGATTCGAAATCCGAAAGCGCCGTTAGGTTCGTATGATTATTTGTGACTTTTGTAATTTTTCGAAAGTGAATTTCGATGTTGTTCGGCTAGTTTCCGCTAAAATGCCGAAAGTTAAATAATTTGATATTTTTCCTTTAAATTCACATCTTGAGTTTCGGGAGTCCGATTTGAGATCTGTCTTCGCGAGTATGTTACATATATTTTGTATAACTTACTTGAAAATTTTGGGATCATTTCGACTTCTCTAAGGTTCTATTTTAATTTTAATCGTCGTAGCGATTTTATTATAAAAAAATAGAAAAAAAATAAATTGATGATGTCGGTTGCTAAGGGATTTAATCCCTTAGCAGTAAGTAGTCACGAGATACAAAAGAAACATACAACTTAGACAAGAGAAAGGAAAAATTAGGAAAGAAAAGGGGAAAAAAGGGAAAAAGGAGTGGAAAATAGTGGAATTTCTACCCCAAAACTTCAGGTAATGATGTTAACTCATTATCTTAGCTTATTACGTGTGTTTGAATAAACTTTTACGGTAAAAATAGGGATATTAGACATCGCCCTAATGACTTAAATTGATAATTTAAAGGGACAATTGGACCCCGATGATGGAAATGATTATATATTCGTACTCAGTGAGTTATGGGCAACATATAA
Source organism: Petunia x hybrida (assembly GCA_037355625.1). Classification (NCBI taxonomy): domain Eukaryota; kingdom Viridiplantae; phylum Streptophyta; class Magnoliopsida; order Solanales; family Solanaceae; genus Petunia; species Petunia x hybrida. The sequence goes on along the minus strand of JBBBVM010001054.1, from coordinate 1,069,733 downwards.
ATGTAATTTATTTAGGGTTTGGTTATGGGACTTTGAACCCTGTACATAGGCCTGGCCTGCGTATTGCGTATGCGAATAGGGTATCAGGTTCTTAACTGGATTGCCCTAAGACATAAGAAATGAAGCCTTTAGCTTTATTTGATATAATTTTTCTGCTTATTGAATAGAGTGGGATCATTTGGCAGTTAATCCAAAGGAAAAAACAGTTGTTGAGTAGCAGGGCTAGCTTTGGAATACGGTAAGTGTTTATTGTTGACACCTAATTTTGTCCCGGAATTTTCAATTAACGTCTAATTATGTTTAAAATAAGGCTAATTTTTAGAATAAATTAAGTTCGTAATTTTAACAAAAAAAGGCCGCAATCGTTCTTCATTTTCAGTCTTAGTTTATTTATGCAATAGGCATTTCCCCATTTTCCTAGCCCCATTCTAAAACCCTACCCCTTACCCATATATATACTATTAAACCCTAGCCCCCATGGACTATTCATCTTCCTTAACCAAAAAAATCAGATCTATTATTCCTTCATCTTTCATGATACACAAGAAAACCCTCACAAAAAAAAAGGACCTCTCCCCTTACAATTTCCCAATCCAGCCGTGCCCTCACCCCTCTCGTCTTCTCTCCTTCCAACACCCCATCACCTATAACCCTGTTACCCCAACCGGAAAACTCCATTACTGTTCGTCTCAGTTTCCCATCGATATTGTGTAAATGAAATTGGAAAGGAGAGTCGGAGACGGAGTCGTAGCGACGCTACCCATTGGTCGGTGTCGCTCCTCCATCTTGGTTCGACAACGACGCCGTTAGTCCTCATCCCTTCTCCCCTTTTATCTTTCGTCGTTGTTCTGCTTATTGTTTTAGTTGTTTCTCACCGGAAAATCCGTCTAACATATTTATCTTGTTTGTTTTCTGGTATAATTGGTTGTTTGACTGCTGACGAGATTTGATGGCCTCTGTTGTCTTTGATTTGTGATCGGAATCGAAAGGCGATGGTGGAGTTGTAGTGACGCCATGCACCGCTCGCCGGAGAAACCACTGGTGTCGCTCCTCTGTTCCGCCGTTGTTTACCATCGTTTTCGGGTTTCTTTTCTGGAGTATCTATGTTCCTGGAACTTATTGGCTATATTGAGAGGCCACTGCATCTATTTACTCTTGGGTTGCACGCTTTGGGTTACTCCATTGGTTTCGCTAATTTGAACTGATACTATAAAGTGGAATTGTCTCCTTCTTTCCATTCAAATATGTCCATTGCTCTTTTTCGTTGAATTGGTTATTGATTTCTTTTGGCTATTGTTTAACCTGGCTATGCCATTTATAATTATGTTACTGATGCACAGTTGATTATGTTGCTTATGGTTCTGCTTTTGTTCCGACTGTCACTAATTACATTTGTTGAGAAGCTTTGCAGTTCCTTGGACACTATGGACCTTGATCTGGACAGTCATTGTGACAAAAAAATGGACTATGAAAATTACTAGTTCTGAGGTTATGGACTGATATTGCAAGGAATTGACGGATGACCAATTATGGCCAATGAAAAAATACATATGCACGTATTGAGGCCTCGTGACGGATTTTGAACATGATACTACACTTGAACCGTCTCGTTCCCGTGTCCCTAAAGCAAAAGGCGATGATGAATGCACTTTAATGCAAAGCAAGTTGAATAGAGTAGTGGATTTGGTACTTGGCGTGGCAACCGGCCCGGGTTCCGTGTTTGCAGCCATATCCATATCCCGAGCCTCTATTCGACGCGCCATACAAACCTGAGCCTAAATTTTGATAAAACAACCCCTTTACTATTATTATTATTATTATTATTATTATTATTATTATTATTATTATTATTATTATTATTATTATTATTATTACTTTATTACTTTATTATTATTATTATTATTTTATTTTCATTAGTTACTATACCTTATTATCGTACTAATCCAATTTTACTTGTTTGTTTTGCGAGGCACATTTTGGCACGAATAATTTATGGACGAGTTTGGCTAACTCACGAAGAAGAATAATCCATTGCATTGAAGGCATTTGGGGATTGAATTCGGACCCGAGCATTCAGAAATAAGACTTAGGAATTTTAGAAATTCAAGACTCCCGCGAGTTGATCAATTTCCCGGTTCTATCTTTAACTTTGCATCACTTTCCTTGGATATTTATGCAAATAAATGTGTAAAACATTTTATTTATCAATAATATGTGATTGTTTGTATATTGCCTTACTTTATGTTCATTGCCTTTTATTGTGAAGTCGTTATTTAATTTATTGCAAATTGGGGCCGTCTTAGCAAATGCGTGGAAGTAAAATATATATTTTGCAAATAAGCCTTTTATTCAATTTATTATTATTATTATTATTATTATTATTATTATTATTATTATTATTATTATTATTATTATTATTATTATTATTATAATTCTTTTGAAAGAAAAGCGCACTTGTAAATATTTGGAAACCTGTCGGATTAACCGTATTTTACGGAATTTTGGAAGTGCCTTAAAAACCTTCTTCCGAAATTAATAAAACCTCTTACCTTTAGAATCTCTGAAAGACTGCCTTTTTCCAAAAATGGAGTTTTGCACGCATTTGTTAATTTGGTTCCCTGTTTTCCTTAAATTGGGTGGCGACTCCAAAAACTCCAAAAGAGTTAGTCCATCCTGTCGATATTCCGGAATTTATCCTTTTCGGGGGGTAATTTTTGGGGTTCAACATTTATATCCATTTCTTTGGAGGCACCTGGCCTCGTGGATTTTTTACCACGTATTCCTTATGTGTGTAGCTGCCGATAGGCGTACTCATTACGCCTTAGCTTTGGATTTACATTCTATATTATATATTATGTCCTGTTGTTGGTATTGCATTGAGGATCTGAGCATTGTACTCTGGCTGTGAGTTGACATATACTTCCCGGCAGTCGATGAGAGTCCCGCGCCGGTGAAGGGTTATCATTGCATCATATTGAGGGTAGGAGGATTCCGCCCTCGGAGCAGGAGGATTCCGCTCCATCGCATCATATTGAGGGTAGGAGGATTCCGCCCTCGGAGCAGGAGGATTCCGCTCCATTCATTTGGCACATGTGACCCTTTGCATCTCATTTCATTTCATCTCATTTCATATCATTTCATTTCATCTCATTCCATTTCATTTCATACTATTGTGTAGATTTTCTGTACATGACTACTGTTCTGCTTATATGTGCATTGCTTATTTGTTGATTGTTGTCTAGTTCCGTTTCCATGACTAGCGTATCTATTTTTTGAGGTTGCTAGTTTGTTTGCACTTATTGTGTCCTTATGACTCACCCCCTATTTGTCCTTGTGTTTTCTTTTCGTTCGGCAGATTCTGCTCCAGGACCCAGCCAGTCGCGCCGTGATTGAGGAGTAGTACGTTCTCAGCTGTCTACGGTGAGCCATCCTGTTCATTGCAGCCACCAACTTCAGATATTACAGTTTTCCTTACTTTTGCTCCCTTCGGGAGGTGTGCATATCTTTTGGCCTTCTTAGATGTCTGATCTGGAAAACTTTAAAACTGTGTTTTCTAGGTAGTTATTTGTATTATTCAGACAGCTTGTATATTTGTCTATCCTTGAGAGTTAACTTATGTTGTTAAAGTTTGGTTCATTTTCATTTCAAGGTAATTCTTCACAATTTATATCGATTCAGTCAATAGGGTTCGCCCGATAGGTTTAGGGGGGGTGGTCGGGTGTCCGCACGGCCTAACCGAGAATTCGGATCGTGTCAGTTGGTATCAGAGCCCAGTTCAGAGTCTTTCCAGATCATGACAGTGTATAATACGGTCGCTGATCGGGCGGAGACGTCCGTACCTATCTACGAGAGGCTATGGTGGCATTTAGGCAGTTTTCTTTCTTTCATTCCCCGTCGTGCGTGAGTCTTCTTGTCTGAAGTTAAATATTTTTTTTATTTATTATTATTATTTTCCGCAGTAAATGGTGAGAACACGCCCGAATGTTCAGCGAGAGGCGGAGGAACCAGCGATCGCCCCTATGCCTGTTGCTCCGCGAGGTGGTGGTGTTGGCCGCGGTAGAGGTCGTGGTCGAGGCAGAGGTAGAGTTGCTCAGGCTGTGAGGATGGTGGATCATGTTGATCCTGCTGCAGAGGTTCCGGTAGTGCCAGCTTTTGCTGGGCAGGGGGAGCAGGGCTTATTCGTTCCCCCCGCACTTCATGACGCTTTTATGAGATTCTTAGCGACGCAGATGCCCCAGGGACCTCCTATTCCTCAGGCTGCCGTAGATGCTCATATTCCTCAGGCTGTTGTAGATGCTCATATTCCTCAGGCTGCTGTAGATGCTCCTATCCCTCAGGTTGTCGTAGATGCTCCTATCCCTCAGGCAGCTCCGCAGGCTGCGGTAGATATTGGTTCTCAGGTTCAGGGAGCCCCATTCTAGCTCCACATGTAGCCCCCAGCAGTTCATGTTCCAGGTGGTTATGTTCTAGAGGTAGCGGGTGTTGTACCTCCGGTTGCTCAAGCTGGTCAGCCAGTCCAGGTAGCAGGTCAGGTTGATGATCCGGCAAGGTTGCATTATTTTACCTGACTTAGTCCTCCGAAGTTCTCTGGTCAGAAATCAGATAAGCTTAAGCCTCGTGAGTTTCTTGATCAATGTCAGCGTATCTTAGAGGCCCTTGGATATCTTGAGCAGTATGGAGCTGATTATACTGCCTTCCAGCTTGAGGGTCCGGCTTTAGCTTGGTGGACCGCACTCCGATCAGCTAGGCAGGGCTTACCTAAGCTGACCTGGAGTGAGTTCTCTCATCGATTCATGGAGAAGTTTTTCCCTCGCAGTCAGCAGGATGAGAAGAGGAGACAGTTTGAGAGGATTGGACAGGGTAACCTGTCAGTCACAGAGTACAAGCTTTCGTTTTCAGAGATGTCCAGCTATGCTCCAGATCTCGTGCAGGAGCCCTCTGAGAGGGTCAGACGTTTTATTGATGGGCTTTCTCCTTATTTGCGGTCCCAGATGGCTCGTGAGATTGAGGCTGGTACTCTATTTGATGTCGCTGTTGATATTGCCAGGAGGTATGAGGCCTATTATAGATTGGAGATGGAGGAGTTAGAGCGGGAGAGTAAGAGATCTCGTGGTCCGGGGCATTCTAGTACCTCGTATGGAGGTAGGAGTTATCAGCAGCAGAGTAGACCTCCTGTCAGACCAGCTCAGTTTCCAGCGCGTGGTTCTCAGAACGCGCCTACTTCTTCTCAGGGTAAGTTTGGGTTTCGCCCGCGAGATCAGTCTCAGTTTGATCAGCGTAGATTTTCTCCAGGGTGCTTTATCTGTCAGGATCTAGGGCATCATAAGAAGGATTGCCCTTATCTCCATCAGCAGGGTAGTAGCCGCCCTTTCCCTCGCCTTCCAGCGCCTATGCAGCAGCAGCCTTAGGGTGCCCCTCCAGGGTCTCAGCCAGTTAGAGGTGCACCGCCACCTGGTAGAGGTCGTGGGCGTGGTCCTAGTGGTCCCTCTAGAGGTGGTCGTCAGGGTAGCGGCTCCGCTCAGCCGCAGAGACAGCTATATGCACTGCCGGCCAGGCAGGATGCCGAGGCATCCCCAGCTGTTGTTATAGGTATTCTATCTAGTTGTGGTCGAGATGCATATTCTTTGGTGGATCCCGAGTCTACATATTCATATGTATCTCCTTATTTTGCTTCGGGCTTTCATGTTGATTATATGCGTCTTCGTGATCCATTCTGTGTTTCTACTCCTATTGGAGACATTATCATTGTGGATAGAGTTTATCCAGCTTGTACCATATCTTTTGGGGGTCATGAGACACTAGTAGATCTTCTAATTCTAGATATGGTTGATTTTGATGTTATTATTGGCATGGATTGGCTGGCGTCGTGTCATGCCACATTAGATTGTCATGCCAAGTCTCTTCACTTGTCTCTTCCTTATTCAACACCGGTGGTGTGGCAGGGCTCTTATTTGCCACCCATAGGGCATGTTATTTCTTTCCTGAAGGCAAAGCGGATGATGGATAAAGGGTGTTCAGCGTATCTTGCCATGGTTCGAGATACCACTGTGGAGATTCCATCTCTTGATTCTATTCCTGTCGTTAGGGAGTTCCCTGACGTGTTTCCAGATGATTTGCCAGGACTTCCTCCTGATCGAGAGATCGAGTTTGGCATTGATATTGTGCCAGGGACTCAGCCTATTTCTATCCCTCCTTATTGCATGGCCCCATCAGAGTTGAAGGAGCAGAAGGAGCAGTTGCAAGATTTGCTTGATAAGGGGTTCATCAGGCCAACTATTTCTCCGTGGGGTGCTCATATTCTATTCGTGAAAAAGAAAGATGGGACTATACGGATGTGTATTGATTATCGTCAGCTAAATAAGGTCATCATCAAGAACAAGTACCCGTTGCCTCGCATTGATGATTTGTTTGATCAGTTGCAGGGTGCCAAATTCTTTTCTAAGATCGATCTGCGATCTGGTTATCATCAGCTAAAGATTCGCGAGTCAGATATCTCGAAGTCTGCTTTTAGGACTCGTTACGGCCATTATGAGTTCCTAGTTATGTCTTTTGGGCCGACTAATGCCCCTGCAACCTTTATGGATCTCATGAACCGGGTGTTTAAGCTATTCCTTGATTCCTTTGTCATTGTCTTCATTGATGATATTCTTATTTATTCTCGTAGCCGCGAGGAGCATGATTATCATCTAAGGGTGGTTCTTCAGACCCTCCGTGATCGTAAGTTGTATGCCAAGTTCTCGAAATGTGAGTTTTGTCTTGATTCTGTGGCATTTTTGGGTCACGTGGTATCTAGTGAGGGTATCAAGGTTGATCCGAAGAAGATTGAAGAAGTGCAGAAATGGCCTCGTCCTACCACTCCGACGGAGATTCGCAGCTTCCTTGGATTGGCAGGTTATTATCGGAGGTTTGTGGAAAAGTTCTCTACTATTGCAGCTCCTCTGACTCGCCTGACGCAGAAGGCAGTTCAGTTTCGATGGTCCGATGAGTGTGAGGCCAGCTTCCAGAAGCTTAAGGCCTTATTGACTTCAGCTCCAGTGTTATCCCTTCCTTCGGGCACCGGTGGATTCGTAGTTTATTGTGATGCATCTCGTGTGGGCCTTGATTGTGTTCTTATGCAGCACGGGAAGGTAATTGCTTATGCTTCCAGACAGTTGAAGCCGAATGAGAAGAATTATCCGACTCACGATTTAGAATTGGCAGCTGTAGTCTTGGTTTTGAAGATATGGAGGCATTATCTTTATGGCGAGCCTTGTGAGGTGTATACGGATCATAAGAGTCTGCAGTATCTTCTCTCTCAGAAAGATCTTAACGGCCGACAGCGGAGGTGGCTTGAATTAATTAAAGATTATGATCTCACCATCCACTATCATCCTGGGAAGGCGAACGTGGTAGCAGATGCTTTGAGCAGGAAGTCCATGGGCAGCATGGCTTTTCTTTATGCTGATATGAGACCATTGGCTCGAGAATTGCAGTCCCTTGGCGACTTTAGCGTGAGATTTCTTCTCCCAGACTCCAGTCGAGTCTTAGCATGTATTGCAGCTCAATCTTCCTTAGTCAATGAGATTAAGGGAAGACAGTTCGAGGATCCTCATCTGCAGGAGTTGCGTGGTCGTGTCCTAAGTGGAGGAGTTCCCTCCTTCGAGCTTGATTCAGATGGAATTCTTCGGTTTAATGGTCGACTCTATGTTCCTGATGTTGGGGATTTGAGGCAGTCAGTGCTCGGTGAAGCTTATAGCTCGCGTTATTCCAGTCATCCTGGTATTACAAAAATGTATCAGGACCTCCGAGAGCTATACTGGTGGAAGGGGATGAAGAAAGATGTATTTGATTATGTATCTCGCAGCTTGAACTGTCAGCAGGTTAAGTTCGAGCACCGGAGACCAGCAGGGTTAGCTCAGGCATTGCCCATTCCCGAGTGGAAGTGGGAGCACATCACGATGGATTTTATAGTTGGTCTTCCAAAGACCCTGCAGCGCCACGATTCAGTCTGGGTCATTGTCGACAGACTGATTAAATCAGCTCATTTTATCCCTGTAAAGACTACTGATTCAGCTCAGAGACTGGCTCGGATTTTCATTCAGCAGGTGGTTAGATTGCATAGTGCTCATGTATCTATTATCTCAGATCGTGGTTCCCAGTTCTCAGTTCTGGCAGTCTTTTCAGAGAGAGTCGGGGACCCAGGTGCAGCTTAGCACAGCATTCCATCCTCAGACTGACGGTCAGTCCGAGCGGGTTATTCATATTCTGGAGGACATGTTGAGAGCTTGTGCACTTGACTTCGGGGGTTACTGGGATGATCATTTGGCGTTAGCAGAGTTCCCTTATAATAATAGCTACCAGTATTCTATTCAGATGGTTCCATTTGAGACCTTATATGGTCGTCGATGTCGTTCTTCTATTGGCTGGTTTGAGTCTCGAGTTGTCGAGGTGATGAGTTCAAATATGGTTCGTCAGACTCTTGATGTTGTTCGTGTTATTCAGGATCGTTTACGGACCGCCCACAGTAGGCAGATTTCATATTCGAACCGGAGGAGCCGAGAGCTAGAGTTTGAGGTCGGGGACATGGTATTTCTGAAAGTGTCACCGATGCGAGGTATAAAGAGGTTTGGTAGGAAAGGAAAGCTTAGTCCCAGGTTCATTGGCCCTTTCCATATCGAGAAGCGTATTGGTAAGGTAGCTTATCAGCTCGACTTGCCAGCTTCTATGCCAGTTCACCCAGTTTTCCATGTATCGATGCTCCGGAAGTGTATCCGAGATCCTTCCGAAGTAATCGAATTAGATCCTGCTCAGCTAGATGTGAACCTGGCTTACGAGGAGTTCTCAGTTGCTATAGTTGCGCGTGATGTCCGGAAACTTCGTTCGAAGCAGATTTCGATGGTTCGAGTATGATGGAATAGTCGTCCACGTGAGGAGGACACTTGGGAGCTTGAGTCCAGTATCCGTGAGAGGTATCCTTACCTCTTCGACGATTCAGGTTCGAACTTGATTTTTAAAGCTTAAAAGTTCTTATCATTGTATATGATTTTGGTTTCGTAGTAAATGTCATTGAAAAATTGGTGTAAGCATTCTCATTAGAGGTGTGAAATCTATTTTAGACTCTTGCTCGTTCGAGGACGAACGAGAGTCTAAGTGGAGGAGAATGAAACGACCTCGGTCAGTCCTTTCAGAAGTTAGGACTTCGATTGGCGTGCCGATAATTTTAAAATATTTGTAAGGTCCATTAGGACCTATCTGTAAAATTTGATCTAAATCAGACCTCGTTTGGTAGGCATCGGAAGAAGGTTTCAATTTTTATTGTCAATAAATATTAAAAAGAGATTTTTGAGCTCGGTTTTGGCGAATGAGCTCCGATTCGAAATCCGAAAGCGCCGTTAGGTTCGTATGATTATTTGTGACTTTTGTGATTTTTTGAAAGTGAATTTCGATGTTGTTCGGCTAGTTTCCGCTAAAATGCCGAAAGTTAAATAATTTGACCTTTTTCCTTTAAATTTGCATCTTGAGTTTCGGGAGTCTGATTTGAGATCCGTCTTCACGAGTATGTTACATATATTTTGTTTAACTTACTTGAAAAATTTGGGATCATTTCGACGTCTCTAGGGTTCTATTTTAATTTTAATCGTCGTAGCGATTTTATTATAAAAAAATAACAAAAAATAAATTGATGATGTCGGTTGCTAAGGGATTTAATCCCTTAGCAGTAAGTAGTCACGAGATACAACAGAAACATACCACTTAGACAAGAGAAAGGAAAAATTAGGAAAGAAAAGGGAAAAAAAGGGAAAATTGAGTGGAAAAATAGTGGAATTTCTACCCCAAATCTTAAGGTAATGATGTTAACTCATTATCTTAGCTTATTACATGTGTTTGAATATATTTTTACGGTAAAAATAGGGATATTAGACATCGCCCTAATGACTTAAATTGATAATTTAAAGGGTCAATTGGACCCCGATGATGGAAATGATTATATGTTCGTACTCAGTGAGTTATGGGCAACATATAAATATAATTTATTTAGGGTTTGGTTATGGGACTTTGAACCCTGTACATAGGCCTGGCCTACGTATTGCGTATGCGAATAGGGTATCAGGTTCTTAACTGGATTGCCCTATGACATAAGAAATGAAGCCTTTAGCTTTATTTGATATAATTTTTCTGCTTATTGAATAGAGCGGGATTGTTTGGCAGTTAATCCAAAGGAAAAAGCAGTTGTTGAGTAGTAGGGCTAGCTTTGGAATACGGTAAGTGTTTATATCCATTTCTTTGGAGGCACCTGGCCTCGTGGATTTTCTACCACGTATTCCTTACGTGTGTAGCTGCCGATAGGCGTACTCATTACGCCTTAGCTTTGGATTTACATTCTATAATATATTTTATGTCCTGTTGTTGGTATTGCATTGAGGATCTGAGCATTGTACTCTTGCTGTGAGTTGACATATACTTCCCGGCAGTCGATGAGAGTCCCGCGTCGGTGAAGGGTTATCATTGCATCATATTGAGGGTAGGAGGATTCCGCCCTCGGAGCAGGAGGATTCCGCTCCATTGCATCATATTGAGGGTCGGAGGATTCCGCCCTCGGAGCAGGAGGATTCCGCTCCATTGCATCATATTGAGGGTAGGAGGATTCCGCCCTCGGAGCAGGAGGATTCTGCTCCATCGCATCATATTGAGGGTAGGAGGATTCCGCCCTCGGAGCAGGAGGATTCGGCTCCATTCATTTGGCACATGTGACCCTTTGCATCTCATTTCATTTCATATCATTTCATTTCATCTCATTCCATTTCATTTCATACTATTGTGTAGATTTTCCGTACATGACTACTGTTCTGCTTATATGTGCATTGCTTATTTGTTGATTGTTGTCTGGTTCCGTTTCCCTGACTAGCGTATCTATTTTTCGAGGTTGCTAGTTTGTTTGCACTTATTGAGTCCTTATGACTCACCCCCTATTTGTCCTTGTGTTTTCTTTTCGTTCGGCAGATTCTGCTCCAGGACCCAGCCAGTCGCGCCGTGATTGAGGAGTAGTACGTTCTCAGCTGTCTACGGTGAGCCATCCTATTCATTGCGGCCACCAACTTCAGATATTACAGTTTTCCTTACTTTTGCTCCCTTCGGGAGGTGTGTATATCTTTTGGCCTTCTTAGATGTCTGATCTGGAAACCTTTAAAACTGTGTTTTCTGAGTAGTAATTTGTATTATTCAGACAGCTTGTATATTTGTCTATCCTTGAGAGTTATCTTATGTTGTTAAAGTTTGGTTCATTTTTATTTCAAGATAATTCTTCACAATTTATATCGATTCAGTCAATTGGGTTCGCCCGACAGGTTTAGGGGAGGTGGTCGGGTGCCCGCACGGCCTAACCGAAAATTCGGGTCGTGTCAACGCATAACCACACAAGCTATGCTATAGTCAATGGGTATGACTCCACACGCAACGCGCGTACCCAAACCTAGTATATATATATATAGTTAAAATTATAAAGTGGTACTCATTGAGAAAAATCACCCATGGTGCCAGTGGTAGAGGGCCAGATTGTCTGCCTAAGTGACTAGGGATCGAATCCTGCAGTCTACACATAGTTTAAATTTTTTGTTTGCTGGCTATGCTTGTTCTCTTTTTCTTTCAGTTCGTTTAATAGTAAATTAACATGACAGTGCTAATCTAATTTTAGTTGGAGAACTGTGATCGACTACCTTATTGATAATGTTGTTAATTATTTGTGCAGACTTATTTTTGAGAGAAAATGTAGGATTCTTCTGTTGATTATATACATCGCTCTTACTTGTACTATTGGTAGTAGATATGACATTTCTCTACTGAAAATATTTTTTTTCGAAGTGAGATTTTTATGTAATATATTTTTATAGTTCGTGGTATTAATAAAAAAGGTGAGATATCCGTATCTGCAAATCAAAAACCTATTAAACTAAAGTGAACTCAAAGTGAATGAAAATCAAACTAAATACATATTCAACTTTACGGTTAGTGCGAAGTGTATACTAAGGCCCCGTTTGGACATGATTTGGGATTAGGGATTTGGAACTCGGGAAGTTGAAATTTTGTTTGGACATACATTTTACTTGGAACAAAATTTAAAGTTTGTGAGGAGGTTTCCCAAAAATTGGTGGGGAATTTGAGATTTGGGATTTGAAATCCCAAAAAATCCCCAAAAACTGCCCAAAAACTATGTCCAAACGCTAGCTAAATAAAAGTGGCATCCACTGACTTCAAATCCTGGATCCGCCTCTATTTTTATATATGGTCATGATATTAATAATGTAATAACTCTCATTTTCAAATATTTATTTTAACTTTTCAAGTTTTACATCGCCCTCTATGAAGTGAGATTTTCCTGTAAATTATTTTTATAGCTAGGTATTAATAGAAAAGATGTAATTTTTATATCTGCAAATCAAAATTAAAACCTACTAAATCGAAGTGAGCTTAGAGGGAATCAAACCCAACTAAATACACACTGAACTTTACTAACAGTGCGAAGTGTATATTAAGTAAAAGTGGCATCCATTGCCTTCAAACCCTGAATCCGCCTCTATTTTTATATATGATCATAAAATTAGTAATGTAATAACTCTCCTTTCCAAATATTTATTTCAAATTTTCAAGTTTTGCATCATAAGTTTTATCTTATAGTTTAGAACCTTGATTTTCTGTAAATAAGATTTCTGAAACTATAATCAATATAATGTATTGAAATAAATGGCTAACATTTTGTTAGCTTGAAATAACTCTCATCAATATAAGTAAATCCTTCTCATAGCCATGTTTCAAGGTAACCGGGTCTTAGGGGGCCTAAAGCATAAGAGTTGGCGCGTTATTCTTAAGCCGACCATGTCAAATTCGACCGTCATTACTACCACAATAAATATTAAAAATATAAACTCTTATAACCCTAAAACTACCCCGCCATTAAACTCAACAATCACGAAATACTAAATCAGTGAGCATTTGAAATTACCTAAGGATCAGGCTTCCACTGGATGTGGTACTCGTACATTTAAACTCAATTTTCATGAAAATCCAGACCGAGCCTATACTCCACTGCACTCCATCCACCTTTATTTCTGTATCCGATCCTAAGCCCTCCAATAACCAAGATCACGAATTGAACGCACCGACCTACTCTTTCCCTTCTCATACTTTTTTGTGGTAAAAAAGTACCACTTTTCTTCCCTGTGGAGAGGCACCTACGACAAAGATTTCGTGGGTGGAAAAGGTAAATATCAGTTTCAGCTATTATGTTCCTTGGTAGAGAATTTTGTTGTACTTTGTTTGTTAAGTAATGCATAACTCCTGCGTCGGTCGGGACAAAACATACCCCTTCCGGCATAGAAGCAAAAAGGTATATGTCTTCCTCCGAAAAAATTGGCTCTGCCATCTTTTAGGACTTTAAGAAAGACCAAGAGCAGTAGCGTATTTATGAGCTTATTTGATTTTATACCCTATCTTATGTCCTCTTTTTTGTTTTGCACCTTATTTTTTATTTTATTTAATAATTTACAACCCAACCATGTTATTTTCTTCCAAAACAATAATTCTAGTCATCTTTTGAACTTTTCATAAGGGCCTAGAAAATTAAGTTGAGGTGTAAATCATAAAAGAAAATTAAATGACCAAAAAAAAAAACAAATGACATAGGTTAGGGGTGCAAAATGCAAATGATCCTAAATATTATATTGCTATTTTATGAGTTGTACGTTACGCAAGAAGAGTAGTACCTTTCAGTTATGTTAGTTGTTAGTTAGAAGTCAACAATAGAGAATATTACACAAGTCCCCACTTAGTTTTTTAATGCAGTGTTGTAGATTTTACAGGTTGATCCTTTTTTAATTATTCGATTGGTCATTTTTAGTCCCTAGAGATATTTCATTGTCACGCCCTTTAAAAGTTTTTTTTTTTTGAAAAGGGTTAGGGTTGCTCAGATGGTAAGCACCCTCCACCTACATTCAAAAGGTTGTGGGTTCGAATCACTGTAAGAACAAAAAGTGGGAGGACCACTATTTTTGTTCTGACAGAGGGGAAGGGGTGGAGATTTTTAAAAAAAAAAAAACACTGAACAATTAGAAATAGACCAATTATACTCTTCGATTGATATTGGCCTCCAATATACCATAACCGTTAATAAAGTGGATCATATCAACCTCTAAAAGCTAACAAGCATCCACCTCAAATTTTTACCCATTTAAATTAACTCCACGTAAAATATAAAAGGCTAAATTTGCCCAGAAACTTACCAAAATGGAACAGTTGCCCTCGTTTATAATTTGGGTCACTTGTGCCCTCGTTGCTATCAAACTTGCTCAATGTTGTTATTATTGAATAGTGGATTACCGTTGGTGATATTCTTGTCTAATAAGTCCAATTAAAAGATATGTGTCACAAATTAAATAAAACTATTAAAACGTTATCACAAAAGAAAAAACTCACAAACTCTATTAAAATAATGGATTTTTTACACAAAAGTACAATTTTTAGAACTTAATTACCAAACATAACAACATTTTAGTAAAATTACCCAATATAGAGGAAAGGAAGAGTTAATTACAAAACTAGCAAAAACATAGCAATATTTTCCCTTAACATACCAAACCCTTACATTCTTCCCCCTATTTCCCTCAATGTCACTTTTCCTCCTCCCATTTCCACTTATTTCACTTTTCCTCCCACCATTTCCCCCAATTTCACTTTTACTCCTCCCATTTCCCCTAATTTCACTTTTTCTCCGCTCATTTCCCCCAATTTCACCGTATCTCGCCTACCAACAACATCGTATCTCATTGTATCTCAACTACCAACCACATCGTATCTCATTGTATCTCACCGTATCTCAACTATCAACCACCTCGTATCTAACCGTATCTCACCTACCAACCACATCGTATCTCATTGTATCTCACCGTATCTCAACTACCAACCACCTCGTATCTAACCGTATCTCGCCTGCCAACCACATCGTATCTCATTGTATCTCACCGTATCTCAACTACCAACCACCTCGTATCTAACCGTATCTCGCCTACCAACCACATCGTATCTCATTGTATCTCACCGTATCTCAACTACCAACCACCTCGTATCTAACCGTATCTCGCCTACCAACCACATCGTATCTCATTGTATCTCACTGTATCTCAACTACCAACCACCTCGTATCTAACCGTATCTCGCCTACCAACCACATCGTATCTCATTGTATCTCACTGTATCTCAACTACCAACCACCTCGTATCTAACCGTATCTCGCCTACCAACCACATCGTATCTCATTGTATCTCACCGTATCTCAACTACCAACCACCTCGTATCTAACCGTATCTCGCCTACCAACCACATCGTATCTCACCGTATCTCAACTACCAACCACCTCGTATCTAACCGTATCTCGCCTACCAACCACATCGTATCTCACCGTATCTCAACTACCAACCACCTCGTATCTAACCGTATCTCGCCTACCAACCACATCGTATCTCATCGTATCTCACCGTATCTCAACTACCAACCACCTCGTATCTAACCGTATCTCGCCTACCAACCACATCGTATCTCATCGTATCTCACCGTATCTCAACTACCAACCACCTCGTATCTAACCGTATCTCGCCTACCAACCACATCGTATCTCATCGTATCTCGTTTTAGGATGTGTTCAATACTGTATCAAACTGTTTCTGCACCGTTTCAGACCGTATCAGACTGTTCCAATAATTGTTTCAAACTGTATCATCTTGTTTCACCACCGTATAATGAATAATTCTTCTCGAGAAAAATAGTCCCATCAATCTTTGACTTTTTTTTATATGACTAACAAATGTAAGCCAGTACTCAAATCCTTAAATAAAAACTTAGTGTGTGCTTATTCGTACACAAGTTTACTGAAACAAATTTTTGCCAAATGACAGTGACAGGTCATGTGGGACAAAAGAGAAAGGATTTGTTTTTCCCTTGCTTGTTGGTTGCATCAAATTATTTGTTTGCTTGTGCATATTATAGTAACAGAGAAGCCTTTCTCCTTCAACAATGGTACTGATAGGAAAATTAGATGAACTATATAGTCCATCTAAATAAGAAAATCCTCCTGCTGCTACATTGCAAAACCCTTTTAGTTGATTCATGAAAGATGTACGTTTAATGTAATTGAATCAAGATTTTTTGAACTGCTAAATAACTTTCTTTTAACCAGACTCGTTGCAAACAGAGCAGCAACAAAATGAAAGGGGAGGAGCAACGGCGACGTTGCACACAGTGGTGTTGCTGAGATTGGGTTCAGGTGCCTCTGCTATTAGGCTCGCCGTGATTCACCGCTGCTCCCCCGGAGTGCCGATCTCCCACCGCTCACTGCTTGTTATCTCTTCACAGCTATGATGCAACAAGAAACTCTTCTTCAACAACAATCCTCTGTTATTTTCTCTGAAATCAAAATCGGAATTGGAATCGTATTCTGTCTGACTCGAAATTGGAATCGTCTGCGGTGGCGGCGCCGCTGTAAAAGTCGTCGTTGTTGTTAGGTCAGCGTGCATCATGAATTGAGCGTGTTAAATATGGTTGATTTTAAATAGAAATTAGATTTGGGGAAAATGTGCTAAAAAAAATATTGCTATGTGGTGTAATTTGTTAAATATTGTTATTTTTGTGTAATATAGGAGTGCAAGTTTGTATATATATGTAAAAAGCCCTAAAATAATTCCTAAAGCTATTCTACCGCCATCACCATTCAATATACTTTTTACAGCTCTCCACCACCATCTATATATCCTTTATTACCGAGATTGCTCCACTTTTTACCACACAATTTTTTTTATTTTATCTCTATTTACCATAATAACTCACTTACATTTTCACACTATTGTCTCATCCATCTTCTCCGATGGGATAAAGTCATCACTCATCTCTCCACCACTACCATAAAAAATAACTATTTTCTCCACCAATATTAATGAGGAACATTTGGTGTAAATTATATAATTAGTAGACTAGGATTTATGTAATGTTGTATGGGCTTGGCCCAATAACTTATTTTGTAGGATAAATTAAGTTAATTTTTCAATTGTATATAAACCCCTTTGAGTTCAATGAAAAAGGCAAGAAAGTTCACCTCCACAAATTGTATTTTTCTCTTAAAATTAGCATGATATCAGAGCCATCGATCCATAGCCATTAATCTGTGAGACTCTGTGTTTGGTGAGTGAAGCTTTCTTCAAATTTAAACATGACTCTCTATATGACATTACATCTGACGACAGTCCTGGATTAATAATTACTCAGGTTTAGTTGAAGGGTGAAAATTATGATAAATGGGCAAGGTCAGTTCGAACAGCCTTGAGAGCCAGAAAGAAGTTTGGTTTCATTGATGGAACGATACCGAAACCTGATGATGAATCCCCATATCTTGATGACAGGTGGACGATTAATTCTTTGTTAGTATCCTGGATCTGTAACTCTATTGAACCCACCCTTCGGACCACTATCTCGCATATGGAGGTAGCACGTGATCTATGGGAGAGTGTTCGGGAGAAGTTCTCCGTGGACAATGGTCCACGAATCCATGAATTGAAGGCAACACTGGCTGATGCAAGCAAAAGGGGATGACAATCCAGAACTATTTTTAATAATTGTCGTCTCTATGGGAAGAACTCGGAAACTATGACAAGTTTCCGACGTGCTCGTGTGGGAAGTGCATGTGTAATTTCACGGCTGCTTTGGAAAAGAAGAAATAAGAAGACAAGGTGCATCTTTTCCTTATGGAATTAGATGAAGATGATTTTTGAACAGTATGTTCCAATTTGTTGGCACAAGACCTATTGCCTTCATTGAGTAAGGTGTATCAGAAAGTGGTGCAAGATGAAAGAGTTAAAGGAGCTGCACGAGGACAAGAAGAAAAATGGGAAATGAAGGCCTTTGCCACCTAGGCTGGATCCACTCCTAGCAAAAGGTTTGAAGTGGGGGACAAAGGAACGAAGTGTCCGCACTGTGATCGCTACGGTCACCTACCGGAGCGTTGTTTTGAGGTTATAGGATATCCAGATTGGTGGATTAACTCATCTAAACCTGACAACAAGTTAGGAGGATGTGGCAGAGTTGTGAATAATAATGTTGGCCGGGGTCGTGGATGCGGTGCTGGACATGGACGTGGTGCTTCTCGTGCGAATGTGGCTCACACAGAGCCCGAAGAGAGTAATGCATCCGGACAATCAAGTTTGCCCAGGTTGAGCAGTGAGCAGTGGCAGATGTTGGTTGGATTGCTGAATCAAGCAAAACCAGGCACCAGTAACCGAGTTAATGGTAATATTATTTAGCCCCCGTGGATAATTGACATGGGGGCATCGAATCACATGACCGGAGAGTTGACTGGTTTGGGAGACCTAAAGGAAATTTAACTTTGTTCGGTGGGCCGGCCTAATGGAAGTAGTTCTTTTGCTTCAGGAAAGGGATCAGTTAAAATTGATGAGCATTTGACTCTCCGAAGTGTTCTTTATGTGCTCGGGATGACGTGCAACTTGATATCCGTTTCTTACTTAATTGATCAATTTAATTATAATGCGCAGGTCATTAATAACTAGTGTGTTATACATGACCAGACCCGGGATGTTGATTGGAGTGGGTGAGCGAAAGGACGGACTCTATTACTTCCGGACAGTACCTCGTGTTAAAGCTTTGAATGTGGACGTATTGGATCTTTGGCACCAAATTTTAGGGCACTCCTTGGTTCAAGTAACAAAATCTCTTCCAGTTCAAGATATTAGGATTAGTAGGAGTAATTTTAATGAAAAAGCCTATGATGTATGCCATCGGGCAAAGCAGACACTGAGTGTTTTTCCTTTAAATGATAGTAAAGCTTCTGCAGTTTTTGAATTAATACATTGTGACTTATAGGGCCCTTATAGAACTGAGTCCTCTTGTGGTGCTTCTTATTTTTTGACTATCTTTGATGATTTCTCCCGGGCAATATGGGTATTTTTGTTAATTAACAAGAAAGAAGTGAATCAAATGTTGAAAATTTCTTTGTTATGGTAGAGCTGTAATTTAATAAAAGGGTTAAAGTTGTCTGGAGTGATAATGGAACTGAATTCACCAGTATGAGAACTTATTTTGATGAGCACGACATTATTTTTCAAACTTCATGTGTCGGAACACCACAACAGAATGGGAGATTTGAGGGAAAACATAGACATATTTCAAGCGCATTTTTCAATTGAGTTTTAGGGTGAGTGTTATTTAACAGCGTGTTATTTGATCAATTGAACCCCTTCATCGGCGTTACACGGTAAAACACCTTATGATGTCTTGTTCGGTGTAACACCGAACTACGATCATCTGAAAGTATTCGGATGCCTATGTTATGCCCACAAGCACGAGTGCTTGGGAGATAAGTTTTAAAGTAGGAGTCGTCAGTGCATTTTTGTTGGATACCCATATGGGAAGAAAGCATGGAAGAAGTTATATTATTTGGACACAAAAAAATATTTTGAGTTGCGGGATGTTACTTTCTATGAGATCGAGTTTTCCTTTGCGCCTAGCACCGAAGACTCTAAGCATTCGAACCCAGCATTGGTTCAGCCTAGGGGTGGGCACTAAACCGAAAAAACCGAAGTACCGAATCAAACCGAACTACTTCGGGTTCGATACTTCAATTTTTCGGTTCGGGTTCGGTCTAGGAAATTTTAAAACTTCGATCTTCGAGTCGGTCTTCGGTTTCGGGTATTCTGGAACTTCGGGTACCGAAGAACCGAATAACATGAAGTTTTTTTAAAAAAAAAAATAAAAAAACTCGCTCAATTTTGTCTCTAGTTGTTGCAACATGTTCTGATGCATGATTATAACTAGTGCTTTTATGTGATACTACTTATCATCAACCGACCAATAATTGAAAGCGTTCAGAAAATAAGAGTACAAGGTTTGATTTTTTCAAACAATATTTAAAGTGACTGCTACGGAATATTCTAAAAGTTGTTACAAATATTAGTTTTGACTTTATCTATAAAAATCCTCATAAAATTACATTTTAGAATCATTAACTAGCTATGATGATTTTTCTAGTATAAATAGAACCACTTCCCATGCCATTTGCATAAGCAATTAGAGAAAGAGCTAAGCATTGCTAAATTAAGTTAATTGTCATGGCTTCTAATCTTTCTCAATTTCTTCCTGTTTGCATTTTAGTTTTTCTTTTCTCGTATTGGTTTAGATAATTCAGCTGTGGAAACTTGGTATGGAGAGCCTACCGGCATTGGTAGTGGTAATGCCTCCAAAAATGCTTTCGCCACGGCCTTTTTTTTTTGGCTATAAACTTTGGTTTAAACCGAACAACCGATGTACCGAATCAAATACCGAACTAAAAAATCGAACCGAATCGAAGTATAAAAATTACGGATTTTTCTACACTTCAAATCGAACCGAAGACCGAAGTACCGAACCGAAGTTTGAAAAAAAACCGAATCGAACACCGAACGGCCACCCCTAGTTCAGCCTACAAGAGTGATTGAAGATGACGATGATGTTGAAGTGGGGGGTAGTGATACTGATATGACACGGACACCTTTCGAGGAGCAAACACAACCCGAGGACGTGATAAGTAACACTCCAATTTTGACTACGGAGACTGATGTCACAGAAATAGAAAACCTGGTCACTGATATTGTGTCCAATAATTTGAATGCTAAAGCCGTGGAAGAAAAGTTGGGTCGGGGAAAACGTGTTAAGAAAGAGAATGTTCTCCTTCTTAATTTTATCACCGAGTCTATCCGGAAGGTTAGTCACCAGGTTTCAACCTATGTCCACACGTCTGATTGCTCACCCGTGACATAACGAGCCTCAGGTATGCCTTATCGTCATCTACACTATGTTAATTGTGACCGTTTTTCCTCGAGGCATGTGAGTTTTCTTGCAGCTATTACGGAGGGTCGCGAACCAACCTCTTTTTCTGAAGCCGTAAAGAATGAAAAATGAAGAAAGGTCATGCAACATGAATTGGAGGCGTTGGAAGATAACAAAACATGGATGGTTGGATACTTGCCACCTGGGAAAAAAGCACTGGGATGTCGCTGGGTGTATAAGATTAAATATAAGTCTGATGGCACAGTGGAACGCTACAAGGCTCACTTAGTCATTTTTGGCAATCATCAGGTCGAAAGTATTGATTACATAGAGAGCTTTGCTCCGGTGGCTAAAATGGTCACCGTGAGGGTATTTCTAGCTGTGGCTGCAGCTAAGGGATGGGAATTTCATCAAATGGATGTTCATAATTCTTTTCTACATGGTGATCTCCAGTGAAGAAGTATATATGATATGAAGCTTCCCCCGGGCTATAAGACTTCAGAGAACGGTAATGTTTGTCGTCTCCGTAAGTCCTTGTATGGCCTAAAACAGGCCCCGAGATGTTGGTTCGCCAATTTGTCAGCAACTCTAAAGATCTATGGATTTCGAAAATCCTATTCAGACTACTCCCTCTTTACATTCTAGAAAGGGACAGTCCAATTGAGTGTGCTCGTTTATGTGGATGATTTGATTATTACGGGTAATGATTCTCAGGCTATTAGTATCTTTAAGTTGTATCTTTCCACATGTTTTCATAGAAAGATTTGGGCATTGTAAAAATATTTTTTGGGAGTTGAAGTGGCTAGAGGTACTAAAGGCATTTTTCTATGTCAACAGAAATATTCATTGGATATTATTACTAAGGTTGGATTACTGGGTGCTCGGCTGGTTGGAACTCCTATGGAGCAGAATCATTATTTGGCTTTGGCAAATGGCCGATATATGGATGATCCCAAATGCTACACCGCCTAGTTGGCCATTTGAGTTATTTATGTTTTAAGCATCCGAATTTATCCTATAGTGTTCATGTGTTGTCTCAGTTTATGCAAACACCACGGGTCGAGCACTGGGATGTAGCTATCCGGGTTGTCCGTATTTGAAAGGGTGTATGGGACAGAGTATTGTGATGAGTTCAAAATGTGATCTCCGTTTACATAGTTGGTGTGATTCTAATTGGGCTGGATGTCATTTGATACGCTGATCTTTAACTAACTGGTATATTTCTCTCAGAGACTCACTGGTGCAAGCTAATCGGAGATAAGCTTAGCAACTGAACGAACAATGGAAATCAAACAAGAAAGTAAAGATAGAAGGTAGGTAATTCTAAGCTTCAATCTAAACGAACCCAAGGAACCAGTCTTGGGGCCGCTCGGTTTGAAAATCAAAGAAGCACCTAAACTAGGCAACAATCCTCAAGAAGACAATCCATGCTTCTTGCAAATTGAATGATCAAAGAATAAATGTTCAAATGGAATCCACTAATTGACCCAAGTTCTTATATCAATCCCACGACGGGGTTCGTCCCACGACGGGGTTCGGCTCACAACTACAACTGCCATCAAATGAAATACTAAGGGGTTTATATAGATAGCCCCAAGGTTATATTAGGAAATGGTCACAGACGACCAACGAGAACAAGCCATGCAGGGCTGATATTTAAGTGTTCGGGCGCTCTTGTGCTCGGTCACTCTTCAGCCTCGAACACCTGAATTCGGACGCCCTCTTGCCTCGGGCGCATTTGTAGCCCTTCGATCTTTTCACTGTTCGGCGTCAATGTTGAGTGTTTGATCACTTCCTTCTCTGGGTTCGAGCTTATAGATGTAGGTGCTCGGCCGCTCATCATCTGAACGGTTGCTTTCTCCCGACCACGCCAGCTGAATGTGAGCATCATGCAAAAGCTTGGCTTGCCTTCGTGTCAATGGCCTCGATGGGTTGAATACTTGATCAGCACGGGTTTGGGTTGCATCATCCTCCCCTTCCTTAGAAGATTTCGTCCTCGAAATCGAGCCCTCTTCAGTCTCCGATGCTTGGCCTACAACACAAGGAGTTAAGTCATAAAGGTGTTGGACATGTTATACTCACCTGGGAAGTCATCCACATAAGCATTGCTCTTGATTTTGCTCAGCACTTGAAACGGACCATCCCCTGGAGGAGCCAACTTCCCTTTCCTTTGGTTCGGGAACCTTTCCTTTCTGAAGTGAACCCAAACCCAATCTTCCTTCTTTAATTCCAGCTTTTTACGCCCCTTATTTTTCTTAGATGCCACCTTGGCATAAGCTTCCTCAAGATTTTTCTTCACCTTGGCATGTAGCTCGAGCAAAGCAGTAGCTCGGCGAGTACCTTCAAAATCAACAATAGCATCTCGAGGTAATGGGGTTAAATCAAGTGGAATCTAAGGGTTAAAACCCATACACACACTCAAACGGAGTCATTCCAATCATTCGATGCACAATACGGTTATATGCAAATTCCATTACGGGCAAACGATCAGCCCAGTTTCCGACCTTACCTATGGTCATAGCTCGAAGTAGAGCTCCCAAGGTTCGGTTAACTACCTCGGTCTGTCCATCAGTCTGAGGATGGTGAGACGTCGAGAATAATAATTTAGTGCCAAGGGCACCCCATAGATATTTCCAAAAATTACTCAAGAATTTAGAGTCTCGATCACTCACAATAGTACGAGGCACACCATGCAATTTCAACACATTAGAAATGAACAAAGTAGCTATATGTTGTGCATCATCATATTTCTTGCAAGGAATAAAGTGAGCCATTTTAGAAAAATGGTCGACAACGACAAAGATGCTATCATGTCCACCCCCCGACCTCGGTAACCCCATAACAAAATCCATAGATATATGAACCCACGGTCGATTAGGAACAGCCAAAGGAGTATATACACCATGAGAGTTGGACCTCGATTTAGCTTTCTTGCAATCTATACAAGCATTGCAAAGGCTTTCCACATCTCTTCGCATTTTGGGCCAGTAAAACTGCTCTGTTAAGATACCAAGAGTTTTATCGACACCGAAGTGTCCCATTAAGCCCCCGGAGTGAGCTTCTCGAACCAAAAGCTCTCTCCACGATGACACAGGCACACAAACTCTCCCATTCTTGAAGAGATAATCATCGTGCCACTGATACTTCTCTACCCTTCAACCACTCAAGATAACATCTCGGACGCTTTTAAGCATGGGATCGTGTTCGTATATCATCTTGATGTTTTCGAATCCTATTAATCTCGAAGTGAGAGTGATCGCTAAGTCGAACTTCCTCGACAGCGCGTCGGCCACAATATTGTCTTTACCCTTCTTGTAATGAATTACATAGGAGAAACTCTCAATAAATTCTACACATTTGGCATGTCGTCGGTTCAACTTCTCTTGGTCTCGGAGATGTTTCAAAGATTTATGATCACTTTTAATCATAAACTCACGGGGCCATAGATAATGTTGCCAATGAGCGAGTGCTCGAATGAGGGCATACAATTTCTTGTCATATGTAGAGTAGTTCAAGGTTTCACCCTTAAGCTTTTCACTGAAGTAAGCGATCGGCTTCGATTCTTGCATAAGCACTCATCCGAACCCAACTCCGTATGCATCACATTTAACCTCGAACGCTTTGCCGAAGTCAGGGAGTTGTAGTAACGAGGTAGAACTTAGCCTCCGTTTCAACTCTTGGAAATCCCTCTCTTGGGACTCTCCCCGCATAAACGGATGGTCTTTCTTTACCATCTCGGTTAAAGGAGCTGCCACGGTGCTAAAGTCACGAACAAACCTTTCGGTAAAAGCTAGCTAACCCATGGAAGCTATGAACTTGAGACACCGAGGTCGGAGTCGGCCAATCTTTGATAGCCTCGACTTGTGACTCATCAACTTCAACACCATTAACACTCACAACGAATCCTAGAAAGACTACACGCTCAACACAAAAGGCACACTTTTTGAAGTTAGCATACAACTCCTCTTTTCTAAGTGTATCAAGCACTAGCCTTAAGTGTTCGACATGTTCATCCACAGATTTATTATAAACAAGTATGTCATCGAAATAAACAACAAACTTATTTATGAACAGTTTAAGCATATGGTTCATCAATAGCATGAAAGTGCTCGGTGCGTTAGAGAGGCCAAAAGGCATCACTAACCATTCATAGTGATGCAATATAAATTGGCCTAAACGACAACCATCAAGAACCAAGTTTGAGAGCACAAGGGAGGCAAGTCAAGGGCTCCGGAAACGTCTTGAAGATCATGCATTGGAGCGCCAAGGAAGGAGGGGCACATGGGAACCAAAGGAGAGGCTTGGGGGGCACATTTTGAGCCATTCCAAGAACCCCCAGGAAGGGGCGGACCGCCTATTCAAAGGGGCGGACCGCCTAGTGAAGTTGAGGCCTCTGGATTTTGGGGCGCCCATAAAAGGGGCGGACAGCCTGTTTTGAGGCTTGGGCCGCCCACTCTGCAGTGGAGGAAAGTGGGCGGACCGCCTACTCCCACAAGGCGGGGCGCCTGGTTGCTGAGCTTTTGGACCGGAATTGATGTGTAATTTCTATTTTGGCCCTATGAGGCTTGTATTGTTTTTATAACATTTGAGGGCATTTTAGTCATTTACTTTAGTCTTAGAAAGGGCCTATAAATAGAGCTTTAGGCACTTCATTTCATTTTTAGAAAACCTTGAATGTAGAATGATGAATTTCTTGAGTGAATCTCAATGAAGAACCCGTGAGCGGGCATGATTTCACTTGGTGGATTCAAAGTTGAACATCGAAACCTCTTTGATCATTCTATTTGCAAGAGCCAGGTGCCTCTTGAGGGTAGTTGCATAGTATAGGTGATCCTTGACTTCACCCGGGGTGTATCGTGACAAGTTCCTCGGTGCTACTTAGGTAAACGTTTCAAGCCTCGTCTTGCTTTTATCTTGATATCTTTATTGATATCGCCTATCTTGTTTTAGCTTCCGCATTTTCATATCGTTTCTAGCTTCCGCATATTTTCCATTGCATTAGTTGGTATCAGAGCACGGCTAGGCCTCGTTCTTACGAATCCTCGGTCTTGTTCTTGTTCTTGTTGTCATTGTGTTCTTGTTCAAGAAAAAGAAACAAAAAAATTGAAAACTAGAAAACTCCAAAAAAATTCATAGATCGGGTTGGATATGATTCCCCAAGCGTTTAAATATATTGGGGATTGTTCTATATTGTTAACCCGTAGATTTGATACCCTCATATCGTGTTTTGGTGTTACGAATCAAAATTTCGAAAATCAAAATCCCAAAGTTAGAAAATTTCTTGAAAACGCTTCAAACTTGAATCGAAGCTTGTTGTTGATTATTTGGGGTTGTAAACTATTGGGGATTGATTAGAATAGTTGAATACACCATTGGGTATCATTGGATTTGTGTAACGGGTTGAAATTGTTTGGAAATTTGGGTGCAAAAGAGCCAAAAACGCGAAGTGAGAAGCTGCAGGAAATTGCACTAGGCGGACCGCCTCTTTTGTTGCACCTCTCTGGATTTCAAGTAGGCTGACCGCCTACTACACACTGTGAAAATTCAGGCGGGGGGCCTGTTTACAGAGGCGGGGGGCCTGTTTTTGGAAGTTGTCCGGGTAGTTATTTTTCATAGGTTTTCGCTTTTTGTTGGCTTATATCACTTCCGGCTAGTACTTTTCAAGTAACACTCCTACTTTACTAGTACTAGTTCATTGAGCGTTTAGGATACTCGTGCTTAGTTGTGATTAGAAATCAAAGAAGACTCGTAGTACATTGTTGCTTCAAGTGCTCACCTATATAGCCAAGCATTCATAGAGTCCCATCAATTCCACTCACCCCGAAGAGTATTTGGCTCGTGTGACTTGAGTGGTTATCGAGGTGGTTGTTCAACTACGAGGAAGCTTTTGAAATCAAGCTTGAGTGATCCTACCGCCCACTAAATCGAGTGTACCCGAGTGACATTCCAAAGGTGAGGGAGCGAGTGAGGGTTATACTCTAACCTCTTTCTCTTGTCTTTAATCTTTGTAGGTACATGGCCGGAGACGTATACGATACCGTTGAGGTCCCGGTAAGTACTTTGGCCTACCTCTTGGCCGAGGTGAAATCTATAAGCTCGAGGTTTGATCGCCTCAAAGAGGAATGGACCCCGAGTGTCCAAAAAGATGCCGGAGAAGGCATTAGTGTGGAAAAGTTGGGCATTTCCCAACCGTTGGGCATTCCCCACAACTTGGGTATTCCCCAAGGTGATGAAGTTACTTACTCGAGGAGTAAGTACACTACTCCTATGAGCCAACCAATGGCAAATGAGGGAGTTGGGGGAGTTGAGCGAGGTGATGACACTCTTAGACCTCACCCCCATGCACTTGCACCTGAGAGCGGATTAAAGGAAGGAAGAAGAGAGGAAAAACAAATTGAGAGTGAGGGCACCCTTTGTCCTAACCATATGTTATCTTCTTCTTCTTGCTATAGCTTTTGTGTAGGTACTCTTGGAGGCGAGCTATTGGAGCCTCAACCGTTTGCCTTGAAAGGAAGACAAGAGAATGGAGATCATCATTGTGAGCTTCGTGATGGAGGGATTGAATACGACACTACAAGCTATGTGAGTGCCCACAGGAATGACTCAAATGTATGTGTTACTTCACCCTCTAATGAACATGTTAATGTCTTGTCTTGTGAAGACTCATTGCTAGTTAGTGCTCGTAATGCATATAATGAAACTGCAGCTAGCGTAGAGTCGATTAGTCAACTTGTGTGTGCATGTGAACCACTAGTTGAGAGGATTGATAAGCCACAACATGATGTGAATGAAACTGCAGCTAGCGTAGAGTCGATTAGTCAACTTGTGTGTGCATGTGAACCACTAGTTGAGAGGATTGATAAGCCACAACATGATGTGAGCTCGATATTCAATGAACCTCTCTTTAGTGAGGAGATGATAGTTGACTATACTTGTGAGCCTTGTTATGACACACCACCCATTTTTTATAAAGGGGAAGATGAGTTGTTTGATCATACCCTTATTGATTTAATTGCCTTTGGTGGACCAATGTGTTGGTGAGGAAAGTAGTGACCTTGAGGAGTCTCTAGAGTATGAGATGGATCGATTTGTTTTCGATGACTCCTCAAGTGTGGATGATGAACCTAGCTTTGATACTATGCTTTTGCTTGACCATGAAATTGATGTGCATGCTTTTACATTTCCTTTGTTTGAGGGCATACTTATTTGTGGTGGTGAGTTGTATCGAGATAGAGTTGGGAAGGAGTTGGAACCTCCATGGTGTGAGGGATTTGATCCCATAGACGACTCTTTGTTTGAAGCTTCTAGTGAGGTAGATGAATCTTCTAGTGACCCTACTCTTATTAGTTCGGGTTATGACGATGAAGAGGCAATTATTAATGCCTTCCTTGAGAGCTTACATTGCCAGGGGGATTGTCTTGAGGATGAAATTAGAGGTGAGGAGGTATCTCTTAGTGTGAGTATGAGAGTTTTTAAGAAGGGGGGTAGGGTATTCGATGCTAATCGTGAGTTGTGCCTTGCCTATTCCATCCCACATGATAACTACACTTTGAGAATTGAACGTGACAACACCATTATACCACTTTGTGAAAGAATATCATTAAAGGTTTGGTGTGTTGGAAATGAGCTTAGGGATCGTAGGATTATTGATAAATTGATCTTGCATATTCCATGTCCTAATGATCTTTTTGCTCGTTCTTGTGTTGAGTGCATTTCTTTGCTAAGTCAAGTACTTGTCGTTTCCTTAGGAGATGTGGGCTTTTTCGTTATTATTGATACTTGGCTTTATCACAAAAGTGTGTTTTTCACACCACTTGCACTCATTCTTGTTAAGCTAACCTACTTGTGAAGTAGGAAACTTTTGTTGTGTTTGTCTTTGATTGTAGGACTTGATGGTTTGATTTCGAGGACGAAATCCTTTCAAGAAGGGGAGGATGATGCAATATAAATTGGCCTAAACGACAACCATCAAGAACCAAGTTTGAGAGCACAAGGGAGGCAAGTCAAGGGCTCCGGAAACGTCTTGAAGATCATGCATTGGAGCGCCAAGGAAGGAGGGGCACATGGGCACCAAAGGAGAGGCTTGGGGGGCATATTTTGAGCCATTCCATGAACCCCCAGGAAAGGGCGGACCGCCTATTCAAAGGGGCGGACCGCCTAGTGAAGTTGAGGCCTCTGGATTTTGGGGCGCCCATAAAAGGGGCGGACCGCCTGTTTTGAGGCTTGGGCCGCCCACTTTGCAATGGAGGAAAGTGGGTGGTCATCGCCTACTCCCACAAGGCGGGGGCGCCTGGTTGCTGAGCTTTTGGACGGGAATTGATGTGTAATTCCTATTTTGGCCCTATGAGGCTTGTATTGTTTTTATAACATTTGAGGACATTTTAGTCATTTACTTTAGTCTTAGAAAGGGCCTATAAATAGAGCTTTAGGCACTTCATTTCATTTTTAGAAAACCTTGAATGTAGAATGATGAATTTCTTGAGTGAATCTCAATGAAGAACCCGTGAGCGGGCATGATTTCACTTGGTGGATTCCAAGTTGAATATCGAAACCTCTT
Source organism: Petunia x hybrida (assembly GCA_037355625.1). Taxonomy (NCBI): domain Eukaryota; kingdom Viridiplantae; phylum Streptophyta; class Magnoliopsida; order Solanales; family Solanaceae; genus Petunia; species Petunia x hybrida. The sequence continues at coordinate 1,040,344 of JBBBVM010001054.1, read as the reverse complement.
TGATCATTCTATTTGCAAGAGTCGGGTGCCTCTTGAGGGTAGTTGCGTAGTATAGGTGATCCTTGACTTCGTCCGGGGTGTATCGAGACAAGTTCCTCGGTGCTACTTAGGTAAACGTTTCAAGCCTCGTCTTGCTTTTATCTTGATATCTTTATTGATATCACCTATCTTGTTTTAGCTTCCGCATTTTCATATCGTTTCTAGCTTCCGCGTATTTTCCATTGCATCACATAGAGACCGAATTTGGTCTTGAATGTAGTTTTCCACTCATCACCGAGTTTCATTCGACTTTGGTGGTAACCAGACCTGAGGTCTATCTTCGAAAATCACTCAATTCATCTAGCATGTCATCTAATCGAGGGATAGGATGACGATACTTTGCCGTTATCTTGTTGACTACTCGGCAATCAACACACATTCGCCACGTTCCATCTTTCTTCTGGACAAAGATAACAGGAACCGTGCAACGACTCAAGCTCTTTCGAATTAGGCCTTTGTTCAGCAATTCATCCACCTGTCGTCGGAGCTCTTTGGTATCTTCGGGGATTACACTGATATGCAGGCTTGTTGGGGATTTGAGACCCCAGAACGAAGTCAATTTGGTGCTCGATTCCTCTCAATGGAGGCAATTCACCTGGCATTTCTTAAGGAAACATGTCTCCGAAGTCCTGCAAAATACTTTGAACAGCACTAGGCAAAGTGTTATCGTTAGAAAAATTATCATTAGAGTTTATAAGGATACCCTTGTGCACGGGGCAAATCATCCATCGACCATTGTCGTTGCCTCATAGATACTCATCTGGTTGCATTATTGTGCCCTCGGGTGGTGAATTTCTGTCTTCGACCATAATTTGTATTTCTACGGGAGACTTTGCTTTGGCCGCTTCTTTCAGCTCATTCATTCGTTTATAGTCCTCACTGACTTGTTTTGGAAACAATGGTTTGAGTATGAAACTCTCCCATCCGAGTTTAGCAGTGTAAGTGTTGGACCGTCCGTTATATGTAACCGACCGATCATACTGCCATGGTCGACCCAATAGCAAATGACAAGTTTGCATTGGTATTACATCGAACATCATCTCATCTTGATATTCTCCTACCTTGAACTTGATACACACTTGCTTGACAACCTTTAATTCTCCACATTCATATAACCATTTCAAACAGTGAGGATGAGGGTGCTTCAAGGTAGGTAATCCCATTTGTGAAACCAAGGTTTGGCTCACCATATTTGTACAACTACCCGAATCAATAATCATAGAACAAACTTTTCCCCTCACTCGACACCTCGCGTGGAAAAGGTTTTCCCTTTGATTGTCCTCTTCTTCAAGAGTCATACATCTCAAGTTTCTACGAACCATAAGAAACATTTCCGGATGGTCATCTTCGGCTGCTTCACGACCATCATCAATTTCTGCTCAGTCAGTCTCCTCTCCATTTTATTCCTCGGTGTCACTCGCTTGCTCATGGACGGTTCCATCTTCGAGCAAAAGCATAACTTTGTGAGTCAGACACTCTTTTGCCATGTGACCATAACCCCTGCATTTATGACATTGAATGTTTGAAGCACTACGAGTATTGAGTTGAACTTTACCTCCCACTTCATTGGAGTTATTAACGGTCACTCCCCTTTTGAAGGGTCTCTTTTGATCTCGGCCAGTGTTGGCACTTGTAGGATTCGGACTCTTCCAATCTTTACCTCGGTTAAAAAGAGTTGAAGTAGTGACTCCTCAGTACCGATTTGCTTTGTCATCCTTCAACCAATGGCTGCATGGAATATATCTTCCAATGTTTGATACACATGAAGCCTCAATTGAGATGACACTTCTCTAGTCATTGCATTTTTTAACCGAATGATAGCTTGCTCATCATCTTCTTCCATATCAAGAGTCAATCAAATCTTTTCAAACTCATCGTAGTACTCTTCGATCAATTTGGACCCCTGTTTCAAATCATAGAGCTTCCGAAGTTGCTCTTACCGATATTTGGCAATCACATACTTAGAATCCATCACTCTCTACAGCCGTGCCCAAGTAAGAATCTCAGGATAAACATTTCTTCTCCTCATTCGCTTGTCAGCTTCCCACCATGTCGATGCATATGCCTCGAACGAAGCAATTGCATGTGTAACTTTTCTTTTCTCGGTCATCTCATTTGTTTCAAAGATTCATTCCAAACGAACCTTCCATTCAAGATATTGGTCCGGATCACTAGTTCCACTGAAGAGTGGAATAGTGATCTTGACACTGTTCAAGTTTGAATCACGAGCACCTTGGATCAGTTCTGGATACTCTTCATAATAGTCATCATCTTCACGCTCAAAATATCTATCAACATTTGCGCCTCGGCCTCGGCCTCGACCTCGGTAGTTCCCACAACCTTGTTGAACCTACATTCGTTGAACGAACGGTGGCTCATACTCAGCTTCGACCTCGGGAAACTCTCCATCATCGACCCCGGGAAACTCTCCATCATCGACCCCTTCATCAACGACCACGACTTGTCTTCGGGCCCTTGGAAGTGGTAATCTATCACCTCGGGGAATGCCCAAGTTTTGTTGTTCCGCTTGGGGAATGCCCAAGTTTTGTTTTTCAGCTTCGGGATTGCCCAAGTTTGATTCAGATCGGGTATTGCTCACAGCTTCATTTCGAACGGCTTCATTCCTCAACCGTTGTTGACGAACCAGCTCAATAAATTGCTCCGGTTTCATAGGAGTGGAGTTGCTAGTACTAGCATCGGACACAGGCAAGGCCACGGACAATTTCTCTTGCTCGAGGTTAGCTACTCGAACACTCACTCCTCTCACCTCGGCACTGATGCCTTGTATCGCAGCCAATAGATCGGCTAACAACACCTCGGGCGTTTCAACACCCTTTATTTCGCCTCCATTCCCAGCCATGGTACCTGCCCAATTCAAAGACAAAGAAACTGTTAAAGGTTAGAAATCACCTCACACACTCCCTCACTTTTTTTTGTGGCGCTCGGGTCCACTCAATTTTGTAGGTTTGGTCACTCAAGAACTTGTTACCAATGGCTTCCTCAGTTTGATCAATTTTTCTAAGACTCTTCGAATTGACAAGTCACACTGTCTCCTTCGGGAAGAGTGTATTGATTTCGACTCGATAGAACGGATGCTATTTAACTGCGCACGAGAGGTCAAAGAATTTTCTACGATATTTTAGGCTTTGGTCACCCCACGCACGAGTTCTTCTCAGCTCAAACAAATTAGTACGACCTCGAGTAGAAAGACTTACTCCAAAGATCCACTAACGAGATGAAACGAATACAAGAAAAGAAGATAACCTAGGAGAATCTACCCTTTGTTTCCTCTTTTCGAAACCTCAGACACAACAACTCTTGTACGGACAAAAGTAGTCCCTCCTTGGTACGGATTAAGGTTTAACCTTATCCACTTTTTCCTCTTTCTTGCCGACAATTTTTCACCTGGGGTTTTGGTATCAACACTTTACCCCTTTTCTTCAATGGAATAGTGAACTCAACACCCCTGGTGTATGGACGCCTTAAACTTTTGTTCACAGCCCAGAATTCAAGCAAAAATTTAAGGTCGCTTCTCCGTTAACATTTAACAACAAACGGAGGAAATTTCAGTTCTAATCCACGCTAAGATCAGCTTCAACATCGTCATTCGTACACTGTTACAATGTAATAAGTTTCCGGCATACGGACGGCGGCTAGTCGTTGGAACTTCAAAATTTTAAGCTCAAACTCGACCCAAAATCAACAAATAACCACTCGTTTTCAACAATAACAACCAAAACTCATTGGGTTCAAAAATAATACCACCAACATCGGAGTAGCTCAACAACGACGAGAAACCCTAGTCGACAAATGATGTACGACAGTTGCTCGTTTGAATCTCCAAACAATGGTGAATCCAAATCTGCTGTTGTTTAATCCGAACAGCCAACCAACAACCAAATATTTTTAAATTTTCTTCTTTTTACTTTTTTTCTTTGGTAAATAAGAACACGAACACAGTAACAAGAACACAAAACTGAAACAAAAGACACAAATGAATGAAATATAAAGATAACGTAGAACAGGATTGGGGTTGTAAGAACAAGCCCAAACCGTGTTCTGATACCAAGATGGTGCAAGCTAATCGGAGATAAGCTTAGCAACCTAATGAACAACGGAAATCAAACAAGAAAGTAAAGATAAGCTAGGCAATTCTAAACTTCAATCCAAACGAACCCAAGGAACGAGTCTTAGGGCAGCTCGATTTGAAAATCAAAGAAGCACCTAAACTAGGCAACAATCCTCAAGAAAACAATCCATGCTTCTTGCAAATTGAATGATCAAAGAAGAAATGTTCAAATAGAATCCACCGATTGACCCAAGTTCTTATATCAATCCCACGACGGGGTTCGGCTCACAACGGAGACACAATAGCTACAACTATATTCAATATTCATCAACAACTGCCATCAAATGAAATACTAAAGGGTTTATATAGATAGCCCCAAGGTTAATTAGGAAACGGTCACAGACGACCAATGAGAATAAGCCACACATGGCTGATATTTAAGTGTTCGGACGCTCTTGTGCTCGGTCATTCTTCAGCCTCGAACACTTGAATTCAGACGCTCTCTTGCCTCGGGCGCATTTGTAGCCCTTCGGTCACTTTACTGCTCGGCGTCAATGTTGAGTGTTCAGTCACTTCCTTCTCTGGGCTCGAGCTTGTAGATGTAGGTGCTCGGCCGCTCATCATCTGAACGGTTGCTTTCTCCCGACCACGCCAGCTGAATGTGAGCATCATGCAAAAGCTTGGCTTGGCTTCGTGTCAATGGTCTCGATGGGTTGAATACTTGATCAGCACGGGTTTGGGCTGCATCACTCACCCATATCTTGGCGGACCAAAAAGCAGAATATTGTGTACAGATCGTCGGCTGAAGCAGAATATCGGTCTATGGCTATGACCATCTGTGAACTGAAGTGGCTGAAAGGAGTACTGTGGAGTCTTGGCATAAATCATCCGTCTCTCGTTCAGCTAAATTGTGATAGTCAGGCAGCATTGCATATTGCACGGAACCCGATCTTTCATGAGCGGGCCAAACATATTGAAGTAGATTGTCATTTCCTCCATGATGAAATCATTGGGTGGGACTATACGCCTCAGACATGTGCCAACGAATACACAGCTGGCTGATATCTTTACAAAAGCACTAGGCAGAGCACAATTTGATTATTTTTTGTGTAAGTTGGGTATTCAGGACCCTCATGCTCCAACTTGGGGGGGATAAGGTATATTTGGTGTAAATTATGTAATTAGTAAACTAGGGTTTATGTAATGTTGTATGGGCTTGGCCCAATAGCTTATCTTGTAGGTTAAGCTAATTTTTCAATTGTATATAAATCCCTTTGAGTTCAATGAAAGAGGCAAGAAAGTTCACCTTCATAAATCAATATAATTCTTTAGTCGTACGCAACTACATGTAGTGATCGCATATGTAGCGTTCCTCAAAATTTTCTAAGTTTTAGGACACTTATTGGCACGAGAAATATTTACGTAAAGTCGTTGCATATATTATGGCGCGGTCCATGTATGAAGTATATGGTGAAAATAAGTTAAAGCATTGATCGTGAATGAGGTAAAAATATTTAATTAAGTTGAAAGTGAAAGGAGAAACTACAGAGGGCTGAGGTGGCCAAAGTTTAAAGTGTAGTGGCTACCTCGTCAAAATTAACTACAGCAAAGTTGTAGTAGATCACGGTAAAAAAGAGGGGCAGATTATCCCATTATTTATATGACTTATTCTTGTGATAATTGAGGTGGAAAGTAACAAAAAAAAAAGGAAAAAAAAAGGAAAGGGTCTCCAAGTCAAAATTGTATTCTTTTAAGTGAGGACTTCATATAAATAAAAAGAGAAATCCTCCCCCACCATCAATACATCACAGCATGCACAACAGAGGAGGAAAACTTGGTTTTGAGCACTCTACTAAAACTATCTCCAAGGTTAGTTTCTTCTTTTGAAATTGGGAAATAATAGCATCATTGTAACAAGATCCTAGTATCGTAGCAAACTATATTTATTGAAAAGTTTCTTAAAACCTAGAAAGTTAAGAGGTCGAACCTAAGTTCTTGAATTGAGAATAAAGATTAAAGCTTTGATATTGATTATACGAATTGGTGGTTGTCATAGTTGTTGGGTGACGAGAAGTGCGTCATTTGGAGCTACCTTTAGACGCGAGGAGTAATCGAGGTGAGTTGATATAACCATTTACTAAAGAGATTTTACTCACAAAACTCCGCCTACAAAGTATTTGATAAAATGCCTTAAAGAGTTAATATGTGCTTAATTGGAGCGAGAGAATGCATATTAGTTAAACCTCATTCTAGTTAATGTTCAAGAATTTATCCTTGAGTTATACACATTGATTCTCATATTTTGTTATGTTAATTTACGTGATAATATATGTCAAGTTTTATAGATTAAAGAATGTTTGAAAATATATTGAATAATTCCTTCATATATTCATGTCATGTTTTACTCAGACTATTATGGTTATATTCATGGATTATGTTCAAGGACTGTATTGGACCTTAAAGTGGTCAAGTAAAGTTTTATAGAAATATTTTGGGAGTTACATTGAGATTTTGAGAAGGGTTTTGTGACCTTTAGTAGTTAATGTTGACCCCGAAACTACTTGTGCCAGAGTAGGAGTTTATAATAAAATTTGTCTGACACGGCCAAGGCACAAAATGTGCAGCATGCTATCACCTGGAACTGTGTGGCGCCACAGGGAAGGGGCCTATTCGATCAGGCGGGGATCGAATCTATGCCGATCACACGCTGACTTTATGGAATTATGTTATGTCAGAGTTAATTGGTACCCCCTGAAAAGAAAAGAAATAATGTATATTTATATTTAAAGTTTAAGACTTTATTATTCAAGTTATCCAGTTGCTTAAAATATTTTATGCTTTCATGGTTTTAAAGAATTACGTTGCATATCATTTTTCTTTTAAATGTCTCGTTCCTGCTTTAGTGGGGGGTCGTTGAGACTCATTGAGTACCGCCGTGGTATACTGACATTATCTTCATGGGAACCTACATTGACACGTTTTGCAGGCAAGCAAGCTATGAGCTAGGATACTCTCCCACTACCCAGTTGATTGGTGAGCTCTGCACTTGTTTGTGGAGATTCTTTATGTTCCACTCTTTTTTATTATTAGTCATAGTGTTATAAATAAAATCCTTATAGGCTTCATAGACTGTTTAACAGTTGGGTGTGGTTGTCCATTTTGCATGACCTTACACAATACATAATAAAGTTATTTATTTTATTGATACCATTTCAAGATGAGTTTTGTCTCATAATTTATTTATTAAAATTTTATCTTAAAGATTACTTCATTTGCATAGCATGAAAGAAATAGAATATTACAGTCAAGTTTAAGGGTTCGCTCGGTCAAGTTCAGACGCCGAGTGCCGGTTGCAGCTCGTTCAGAAAACAGATCGCGATAGCATATTCTGTATTGTTCGAAAGATAACTCATAAACAAGAAGTGTTAAATAATTTAAGAAGCATTGTAATGTTGAAACTAAAATATAGAGATAATACTTGAATAAAATTAAGGTCTGGAGATATGGTGAATGGAGGGAAGGAGAATAATGTATTAGAAAAGGAGAGAAAAAGAACGAAGGCAAATGCAATACATTAGGGAGGTTAAGTAATATGAGTTTAAGAAAGTTTAATTATGTCGATTTTTGGGACATATATATTTAATTTGCCTAATTAGACTAATTGGGAAAAAAATCACAAACTTGATTATGAATAATAACAATATTGAGCCAATTTGATAACGACGGGACATAAGTGACCTTAATTAATAGCGGACGCCAAAATTATTCCATTTACCATAGTTTAGTGGGCAAATTTGGCCTTTACATTACACTTAAAATTAGTGGATTAAAATTTAACGTGGTGGTCCGCTAGCCTTCAGGGTGGATGTGCTCCCCTTGTTAACGACAAAGGTATATTTGAGGCTAAAATCAAACGGATTGCATAATTGATTTATTTCCAATAGTTTATGCTATAGTTGGCCCTTTTAAATCAATTCAACATCTTTCTTGCGGTGTTACATTCTCTTCTTTATCTCATGTTTTATTATCAATCTCATTCAGGTAAAGCTCAGTGCGCAAAATTCAGAATTTCCACATTACTAAGTACACCAACTACTTATTTATTTATTTATTTTTTTTTTTTTTTTGCTTTTAAGTGATATAAAATTTGGGATTTTACGCTTCATTTATTAAGATTGGTTATGTTTGGAGCTAATTAAGCTATGATTTTGACCATTCACTTTTTGGTGCATTCTTGCAAATTATTACTATACTATGTAAATTAAGCTTATTGGTATAAGAATTTTAGGCCTTATTTGTTTGCACTTTTAAACGATTCAGGCCTTAAAGCATTAAGGGGTCGTTCGGTTTGGCTTTATTTTTATGCGGGTATTAACTATTAATGCGGGTATTAGTAATGTGGGTATTAATAATGTGGGTATTGATAATGCGGGTATTAGTTATGTAGGGTTTAATAATGTGGGTATTAGCCACGCATATATTATAACGTAGAGATTATTTGTTGAATCACTGATATATTACAAATTAACAAAAAATATTATTATTTAAAATATTTATTTACTCCTTAAATAAAATTTTAAAATATCCTTATTATTATGAGGGTTAATTTTGTCATTTTAAATTTTAATACCTACATTATTAATACCCACATTATTAATACCACCTTCTACCCCGCATAAAATAATACATAGATTCCCGCATTAATAATGCGGGTATTAATAATGCGGAATATACAAAAACGCAACCAAACGTTGCACTAATTTTATGCGGGTATTAAAATTTCACAAAACCAACCGAACACTGCGCTAAATTAACGCTGAGTTTTGTGCGGGTATTAATATTTAATACCTGCAACCGAACGACCCCTAAGTGTATTTGTTTTTCTTAAGATCTAACTACTTAAAAGATCTTAATAGATTTGTATCATTAAGATCTTAAATAAAGTGTTAATATCATTAAGAGGTTCATCACCACTCCATATATTATGACAACTAGCTACTTTGCTATAATCGGTAACCACCACCACGAATACTGCCAACCACCACCCGCCACCACCAATCCACCACCATTGTCAACCACCATAACTAGCCACCACTAATCACCTATACCATCATAACCCATTGCTACCACCACCAACAACTATCACTACCACACTAACCACCATTATCTCTATCAACTACTGCCACCTCTACCGCCACAACTCCTTAGCCACCACCTTCCACCAATGACAATTGCCAACCACCACTACTACCACCGACCACCTCTACCATCACAACTGCCAACCACCACTACTACCACCGACCACCTCCACCATTTCAACAACCACCACCATTGCCTATCACTATCATTACCATCACCATTTGCACCAATGATCACCACCACCACCGCCAACCACTAATATCAACCACTTTCACAAACACAATTGCTTTCACTACCAAGTACCACGACCACCAAATACCACCATCATACTACCACCAACCACCACCTTACAATCTAATAACTTGTGGATATAATATTTAAATTATCTTATAATATGTATAAACTAAAATAAAGATAAATTATAAACATTCAGATGTTGAAAAAAAAAAATCTTAATTATTTAGTGTTCAATTTTTAATATCATACCTCAATATTAATATATATATTCAGATTCAGACCTCTTAATCTTAATAAAACAAATGGTTAAACTCGATAGATGATGTATCATCCCTTTACTGTTCTCTACCTAAATGCCCCCTTCACCATGCTATACTAAAATGCTATATGTGGCAGAATTTTAATTGCGACGACCACAACAAGCTGAACCCTTACGATTGGACCAAAGTTATGAGGCTTCTTGGTATGAGGGGTTTCTCTCCTTCGAAACAAAAGTTTATTATTTTTTGGATTTGTTTAGTTCAATCAGATGCAGCAGTTCATATTGAGATAAAATAATTGTATTGATTGGCATTGCTTCTTTCAATGTATTTTTGTTTTGTTTGATACTAGCACAAAATTGATGAAGCTAGTCGTTTTGATTCTTCGTTAACGTCCAGGCAACTTGCTTTGTCCTTTGCGGCCATTTTCCTTATTGCTAGAGCTTGCGCGGCTAGTTGATTGGTGGGCAGGTGTAAAGGTAATGGCGTAATGCTAATAAGGTGTATATGTGTGATTTCGGGATAAATCTCTTCTGAAGAAATCAAGGAACTGCAAGTTTTTTATTGAGATGAGACGACGCAGGTTTGGATTCGGGAGAATATAAAGGATAATACTTTCAATCATAAAAATAATCAGATCATAGTGATTGGTTGAAATGGCTGATACTAATGATCATAGTTTTGTTATGACATTTTCTTTTTAATAACCTTAATATGCCTTTTATACTTATTTAGTGTTGTTAAGATATTCGAAAGACATTTGCTTCCACATTTATTTCTGCAGGAGAATGTTGCATTACAATTTAGGATCGATGCCTGATAGTCTAGACATGTTTGTTTAATCTTCAGGTTTTATGATGGTTAGGCGTTCTGTTTGAATTTTCCATCTTCCCCGTGGTGCATGCTTTGGTCTCATCAATATAGTCCTTCTATTTACTGGATGAGGTGCTTTATATATGGGTGCTTCTCCTCATTAAAATCTTTTAGCGGAAGGGTCTGTCGATTGCTCTATGCCTTTTCAGCACTTCAGCAAGTTAATGGTCCTGCTGGCTCACAACCTGTCATCACTCTCTAGCCCAAGAGATTTATTTCATTTATTTGAGACGATGTTCTTGTTTATAATAGCCTGATCTATTATTCATTCACCCTCTACACAGCCTCTAGTGATGAAATAGTACTCATTGTTTAAGTTTGTGATCTGGAAGAAGTGCAGGGAGACTAATAAGCAAAGATAGAAAGTTCTGAAACTAGAACTTAGCTAGCATCGTAGTGTTTAATTCAAGAAACACTACTTGGTGTAAGAGTTAGTTTTCCTGTCTGGAATGAGCTTCAGACACCAAATGTGTATCGTTTTATAGGAAACTGACACCATTTAACTTCGTTGAAATACTTCTATCGTACTTTTACACTTGTATTTGGTATTTCCTTTTCCATGTGCTTGTTTTAATTAATTCATTTGAGTTTGTAGTTTTTTTCTGTTGATATTTTTGCTCTCACATATTTGTCCCTTTTACTAAAAATTCTGGATGATTGTCACGGGAAACGACAAACCTTCAACTTGATTCCTCTAAGGGAGAGATAAGATCGAGATATTACATTTAACTTGTTTTCTTGTCCCGGTTCCTGCTTTCATTGATGAATTAATCTGGTTGCATATTAAATTGTACATGGACCCGGAAACATTTAATTTAATGTTAAGCTAGATTCATTTCCCCTGTTTTACAATGCATGTGTTTCCAATGATATATTTTCAGGTTTGTTAAGGTGATCTTAGTATTGGTTCATGTTGGTTGATCTCTCCAGGTAAAGAACATGCTCTTGTCATTGCAAATCACAGAAGTGACGCTGATTGGCCTGTTGGATGGATCTTAGCTCAGGTCTCCACCAAATTTCCCACTGGTTGGAGACATATGAATTCACATACACATTTAGTAAAGTAGTACGTCGATACCTTATCAAAAAAGAAGTAAAGCAATATCCTAAATCCATAAACATACGTATGCCTATGATACTTATATTTATATATCTAATTTCATGGATGTGTGATGTGTTGCCTCTTTTAACTCGTGGTGTCTGCTTTCAACTTTTAGTAAACTAGATTCTACGCTGTATCTCTACCATGAAATTCAATATTTTTAAAGTATGCTATTCTGCATCTCAGGAATCCATCTTCAAATGTCATAACTCATAAATGTTTCCAACCAACTTCTGCTTGTTGATTCTTAATCTTACAATTACAACGATCAGGTTGCCTTGGCAGCACATTAGCTGTTATGAAGAAATCATCAAAGCTCCTGCCTGTAACTATTTGATGCAGATGTTGTAAAGACTTTGCTTCTTTTGTACTCAAAGCTAGTTTGTGTCCATTGCCCACTAAATTATCGTGTTTGAGGAACTCTCAATCCAAGATAATGTCCTCCAATTTATTTGTGACTCTGGAGCAGTAACTGATCTTTCCTGGAGTGTTTGCTCCTTATAAGTTCAATGTGTTTGAATTCTTATTATAACCTTGAAATGAAAGACCTGCGTCTTTATTCAGCTGAATATGGTGATAGAAGTATAACAGGAAGGGATCAAGAAATGCCTATCTTAGGCTCCTGTTTTTGTCTTTGCTTGAAGTTCTTGGATACTATATGGTTCTCAATCTCTGTAGTGCAGTCCATAATCTTATGGATTATGCAGTTAATTGGTTGGTCAATGTGGTTTTCCAAGTATCTTTTACTTGAAAGAAGCTGGGCCAAGGTATATTTTAGACAAACGATCTAATGCATTGTTCATTGAAAATTTAAACACACATTTTGAGTATCTTATTCCTGAAAGTTGGTTTGATCAAGTTGTTGAAAGAAATTAAAAATGATACGCATTTAAATAGCTTTAGTATTCACACTTTTATGCTTTTTCTTTCTTTTGGCTTGTTGAAGCACGTGTTTGCCAAACTAGCCTAACTAATTGTTATATGTATATATGGAGTCCAACATGCAGTCAGGTCTTCGAGAAGCTAGAGAATCGAGATGCCTCTCTCCGGTGCACTGGCCAAAACATCTTCTCTACACTAGAGTTGGAAATGAATATTTTCATTTATCTATTGCTACATCTAAAGATCATTGTTGTCCCTAAGGCTTCTAATTAACGCAACTGTCATTATGGGTTAATTTACTTCAATTACAGGCGACAATTGGCATATGATACATGATTTAGCCATAGACACATTAAAAGTTCAATTGTTTCCAAGGTCCTCTACTTTTTCCAAATTTCTAATTACTGATTTACTTAGTCCCTACAAGTTCATCTCAACTTTTTTTCTTGCAGCCTCTTTTTGTATGTTAATACGCTTTTACTCAGTTACAACATACAAATGCTGATTACTGTATCCAATTGAGATTACATGAATATAAAGCAGACGAAGTTTTCAACTTCAAGCAGTTTGTGAATCAGCATTAGGTTCAGGTTCTACAAGCCACCTCTTAACTCTCTGCTGAGCAATTATAACCTGCAGCCAGCATTTTAATGGATTAAATTGTTTATTTATATGTTGTGCCAAGGCAATTCGAAAGTGATAGTAAAATGAATATGATTCAGTACCTGTTTGTCCCAATCAGTTTTCAAAGTGAGTATAAGTAGTACAATAGTCTGGACCAGTGTACCAAAAATCATTCCAACCCAAACACCCTACAACATTTTCCAAAATGGAAATCACAAACAAAAAGAGAAATGACTTTTCTACAAATAAAGAAGATAAGAAATGGTAGAACTCACTTTAACTTGAAGTTTAAAAACATAACCAAGCACAACTCCTATTGGAATTCCTACCAAGTAATAGCAGCCTATGTTAACATAGGCTACAATGCTCTGCCATCCAGCTCCGACGGCAACACCTATATGAAGAAATCATTAAATTATTACAGAAATGTTGAAAATGATTTTCATAGAATTAGCATTTGAATCAAAGAAATGTACTCGCCCGAAAGAACTGGTTGAACACTGTTCATAAGTATTGAAAATGCTAATAGAGGAGACAATTGTTCAACTTCTAGAGCCACGTCTTGACTATCCGTGAATAAATAAGCCAGACGTCCACGCAAGAAGAGAAAGAATAGAAATAGAATGAAACCAATAACAAATGATGTTGTGGCTGTCATCAAGATTGAAAACCTTGCTGCTTTAGCGCTCCCTCTTCCTAGCTCATTTGAAACTCGTACACTTGATTTTTATGTACATGAAATGAGAGAACATTCTATATAAAGAAGAACCTAAAGCTAACTTAAGCAAAGACAAGAGGTTTTAACAGATTGTATTACCATGCTGCAGCTAAGAAACCAAGTGATATCATCATTTCCCAACCATTAATATTTAGGCTGCAAAAGAGGGGTAAAACCTTGAGCAATGACTAAGCTAGAATCTACAGAAAGGTCTAAATGAAATGAGAAATAGAAATGAGTATAATAAAATTACCATATAGAAAGAGCATCAATCTGAACCATAGCATTTTTCAAGTTTCCTGTAAGAAGAACTAGTATACTGTTGTACCAAAATTCAAGGCTGCCAAGAAAACCAATTATACACTCAAAAGGTTCAAACTTTATATGTTTAGGTGCAACATTTATATGATTTCTGAGTGTACAACAAAATGAAAAATAGAAGACTAAAATTATTTGCAAGCAATTCAATGAGTCTCACCAAAGCATGGCACCTGAAGACAAAGAAAGTTTGATAACAGGCCAGAGATCCTTGAATGCTAAAGATGTAAAACCTTTCCAAGTTTCTTTGCATCCTCCACACGTTACAAACATTAGCTGACCAACATTAGGAAGCCAATATGCCAAAATTGTAGATATCATGGCACCGGTAATTCCAAACTTAAACTTCACAGTTAATAGCCAGGAAAGGGAAATATGGATCGCTAGAGTACAAGCGGCCAAGTATGTAATGATCTTATTCTTACTCTGTGCTTGTAAGAACATTTGACATGTATATGATGCAACAAAGGAATAAGTCACCGGTATTAACCATAAAGAAATGAGTCCTGCCTCTTTAGCTAATTCATTATTCTGGCCTAAAGCTTTTAGGATTGGTGTGGTGAAGATATAAAGTGGCAAAAGCAAGGTTGTGGTTACAGTCAAGACAATCCAAGATCTTTGAAGATATATCCCAAGCATGTGATACTGTTTAGCACCATAGGATTGTCCACATAGAGTTTCTAGTCCACTTGCCATTCCCAACTGCATGCACAAATTGTTTCTTGTAAGGTTCATTACTCAAAGACCACTAATATACTTATAAGTCATGGCTATTGTCAAAACATTTCGATTTCGTTTAGAAATTAGAATAGAAACATACCAGAATGCCGTTGCCAAATCTGAGGAGGACAGTACTGACCAAAGCATAAGCAGCAAGTTCTTTAGATCCAATATTACCAACAAATGCATGACTAATAACAGTTACTCCAAACGTTGAAAATTTTGTAAACATGGCAGGAGCAGCTATCACCCACATTTTCTTTGTCTCGTTCCATAACTTGTCCTTGAGCTTCACTTCCTTATCACCTTCGTCCACAGCTTGAACTTCACTCAACAACTTCTCACTGATATCAGCTGCCATTTCTTGATTAACACAGTCTTCTTTTTCTGCAATATAATGCAGACATACTGTATCCGGTTGCAGAAATTAGTCCATCAAAATCTAACTTGGAACTCAAATCCTTAAGCAGTATATAAACAAAGTGCAGTACTTTTTAAATGAAGCAAGTGAATAAATATCAGTAAAGCTGTAAATTAATACCAGTAGATTTGGTCTTGTATGCCCAGCTAGTATCCTCTTTCTTTGGTCCAACTAATCTATGATAAGTGTCAACAAACACCCTTGATCACAATGTAAACTTTCAGGAATGCAGTTGGATTTGTGGAATTAGACTCCTTTGAAAGATGATTAAGAAAAAAAGTTCTAGATTTTCATTTATGTATTGCAACATCTAATTAAAGATAATTGTGATAACTAAAGCTATTGACAAATAAAAAGATGATTTATTCTTAGTGGGACAACCTTTATGATAAGCACATGATTTTTGTTACACTTTAAGCGTTTTTCATTGCTCAAAAAAGCAGTGTGCGTGCGTAGACTTGGAGAAAATAATATGGTTGGAGTGTTGGATTACTATTAAAGAGAAATATATAGTGCATGTCATTAAAATAGAAATAAGATTCAATATTTATTAAACACCCACTCTATAAAAGAACTTGTCAATTGCCTTTATCCTCTCGTCCTCATCTTACTTTATAGAGATTTTAATCTTAAACCCTTTGGCTAATTTAACCTTTTTTAGTAAAAAATACTTTTTTCCAATGGTTACTAAAAGGAATCAGATTCTGGGAATCACTCCATCTTGCTGTATTCTGATTTCACAAAAGAAGAAAAAAAAGTAACTTCATTTATTTCTTTGTTTATTGTCCGTCCTTTATTATTCCCCACTCCGCAAAAAAAAAAAAAAAAGTGAGAGAGAACAATAAAAGGCAAAAAAGTCAAATTGAATAGCAAAGGTATACGACATGAATGTTGGTGATGGTATGCACTAAAACTACGACAATTAGTCATCTGTATTCATGGAGCGGTATGGTTCGGGTTTGAGCTTATCGGTAACGGTATCGGTTAACGGTATGTAATTATGTAAAATCAATACCGTACCAATAAGCTATCGGTAGTTAACGGTTCGGTAACCGGTACACCGAAGTAATACGTGAATTCTTGGTGGATGGTTGTTAATAGGTCATATTTTTTAATTAATATGAATAACCACTAAAGTAATAGTCAAACAATCCACACAAACTAAGTAAACAAGTGCAATCAACAAGTCTTAACAATATGCTAACATAACACAAATAATGAAATAGAAAAAGAAAAGATAAGAAAGTCTGATCAGTGATCCAAGAAAACAAAATTAATTATAAAATAGGCTGGACTCATTAATTAAAGTGTATGAGTATTGACATATAACCACCAAAAATAATAATAATAATAATAATAATTGAAGTTTAACCTATAAGTTAATGTTGTAAATTAAGAGTTTAAATGACTTAATATACTAATAATAAATAAAATAAAATAAAATATATAAAAATTATAAAAAGAAACCTTATCGGTTATCGGTACGGTAATGGTAAAGAGATATAGAAACCGTTACCGTACCAATATCTTATCGGTAATGGAAATTAATACCATTACCAGAATCAATAACCGTTATACCGATACCGTTATGCTTATCGGTAGCGGTAACGGTTCGACTTGGTCAAAATTGCCATCAAACTATCAAAAAAAGTTTAGTTATGTCACGCATCAACAATACGGTGCTCACCCCTAACTTATTCTCTTGACCCCCCCCCCCCCCCCACCATAATTTTAACACAATTTAAAAAGAGAAATATGCCAGTTTAAAAACTAAAAAAAATGAAAAAATAATAGTATCCACTATTTAATCACCCCTAAAAAAACCCCAATCGGTCCACTATCTCGACCATTCAAAAAAACCTCTACATTATAAATTTCTCATCAATCTCAATTTACTACCATCAATAATATAATTTACGCAGATTAGGACACACATATTCTAAAATTCTCAATTTATTGTTAATTTCATCACAAGATAACACATATATTTTTTTAAAATGCCAATTTTTAGCTCTGTTTCTTCACTTAGTCTTACATTATTTCTTATTCTGATTTTATTTTCCATTTCTCTGGCCCTACCACGTGAAAATAAGTTAGAATATGTGTCATTTTTAAAATTTGTGCTATATTTTAAAATTTTAAATAGAAAAAGAGGGATCCATTAGAAATAATGACGTTTTTTTAGCCAAAACTCACGTGGAGGAGAAGATCGTGATGGTGGTGGTGGGCACTTGTAATCTTATGGGGGAATGAGAGATGGCCAAGATGGTGGAGACTTGTAGTAGTAAGGAAGTGGGGAAAAGATGATGGTGGTGGTGGTGGTGAGGATTTGTAATAGTACACCAGTACAGCCTTTGGTGATAGTGGAGGGGGAGTCTTATAATAGTAAGGAGATGATAGCGGAGATTTGTAAACGTAGGTCAGTGTTGGAGGAGGTGATTTGTAAACATATTTTAGTGTTGAAGGAGGTGGTGACATATATATAAGTCGGGGCAGGAAGTGGAGGAGATATATAATAGTAGGGAACAAGTGTAGGCTTATACTTGTTGCATCCCTCGTAAGGTGTTTTAGAGCCATAGGCAAATGATTTTGCATAGTATAATTTCATAATTTTTTTTTTTTGACTTTACTTTGAGACTAGAACCTTTAACCCCTCCCCCATGAAGGTTAGTAGGAATGCTACAATTTGAACCTTGTAGAGCATTGTGGAATTTAGTTTTGCAAGCGCTTGCTCCATATTTACCATAGTCAAATCTTTGAAGAGTGATACTAAATTTTTCATTGATCTTAGTGGTTCCATAACCTATAATTTTTTTGTCACCAGCCTTGTAAGTCACTCAACAACACCACCTAATTCATGTGAACAAAAAGACAATATACGCTTTCATTACCACAAAATAGTAATAGATATTTCTCAACTAATTCCTGCAATGACCTTTTATTTTCAATTTCTTTTCTTAAAAATTTTTTTATTTTTTTTAATATTTTTGTTAAATGGGGAAGGGGTAGGAAAAATGGGGAATGAGGTTACAACATGGGAAAATAAATCTATCACCAATAAGGTAAAAATTCATGTAGTCAACCAACTGTACTTCTAAGATTTTCTTACAAATTTTATTTTAAAAAGTTCTTATTATAATAAAAAAAATAAAGACGTTAATTGGGTGCTTTATTGATCCACGCTCAATCCTACTCCATTAATAGTGAGAGGCGGTCGTCAAAGTATTATATCCAATGTGAGTCGGGGTCGATTTTCCAAGAGAACTAGCTCGTCAAGTAAGAGAGTCGCAAATAGAAATTCAATGGAGTTTAATGTTGAGTCCTAGAAATGGGGTTTGTTTGATGTAAGTTATATTAAACTACAATGCATTCAAATTAAAGCAAATAAATTGATTCTATATTATGAGACTAGGAATGTAAACGGCTAATAACAATTTCCAATCAACGGGTGTAATTACTTCACATTCACAACACAAGTGTAATTATTGTCAAGTCTTCCTATTATGATCTCTAGAATCCTTCCGGCCTAGAAGAGATCTATTTCAACCCACTCATCAAAGTCTTAGTTGAATGCTTAAAGCACTACTCAAAGACCCGAGGAAAGGAGATCTCTTCCGAGCGTAAATCCTTTTAGATGGGTTAGTCTATGGAAATAACCTATCAACCCAAATCCTCGCCAAATCAACTATTCTACGCTAACTAATCTCTCCGAAATCTTTAATTAGCTAAGTAGACAAGAAATCCCAAATATCATGGATATTAAAATTTTGATGCTATTGTAATGGGGAATTGGATAATAGTCACTTGTGTTATCGGTAATGAAATGGAACAACAACCCATTGATTTTCTATCACTATAGCATGTTTACACCCCTAGTTATGAGTTTAGCCACTCATACTAGGGGTTTGAATCACATAAGAAAACATGTAATGATGAGATGGAATGTGTTGCTCCCAAACGCACACGCAAGTATACGTGGTCGCCAAGTAATAAAGTGATAAAATCGAGTATCGTTCCCACGAGGACTGTGCAGACTAATACTTAGTAAACAATTTCTAACAACTATCCAGGGGTCTTGTTCTTTGATGGTGAGAGTTTTCGTAACCAAAAAGCAGTAATTAAAGTGCTAGATGTGTAGTCAAGCAATGGTGCAATACTTTGGTTGTTAACAATATTAAGAGGACGGTCCAGGGTCAGAGTTACGAACAATCCAGTTGATGTATCCAATTGATTCCACTTCTTAAATCCCGGGTTACTAACTGACAGAGTAAATGTAATTATGAAAACCTTTCAGTTCTTCACAATCTATGCAAGCTACTTCAATCCCTATATGTCTATGGGTTAAATCATATGCACGCATTAACGAACTCTGTAATGAGTTAAACTAGGCAAGCAAGTATATGTCTATCCTACTCGCAAATTGGTTCCCCGATGCCCGGGTTCACAAACTAGTTCTATTCTTTCTTATTACGTAATTAGATTCTCTCTTTCGAGTTCAACCCAAAAATCATAGATGATGCATAATTATCGAGCTCTAACAATTAAGCAAGTGAAATCAAGAAAGAATAAGTAACCCGTTATGGGATTCAATTAATGGGAATCAATCTTCAAACAATCAACCTTCATGTAAAACTCTAACCCTAGAACGTAATGTAATTAGCCACACATATTCATAATCACAAGGCAAAGATTTGATGTAATAATGAAGTAATTAATGTAATAGATGAAAGATTAGGAATAACCCTTGTTCAATGAAGTATGTAGCTCTCAATATTGCTCCAAAGTCAAGAACTCTCTACAAAAACTAAGTAAAGAACTATTTATAATGTTTGCAAACCCTTAGTAATAAGTTAGACCCAATGCTAGAAGGAATAGGGAGTAAAAACGCGCACAAGGGGCGCTATAACGGGCGCCCCGCGCCTCGTAAAGCGTGACAACAACCAGAGGACGCCACAATCTGCACGCCTTGGCCCCGCGGCGCATGCGAAACCGCGCCTAGCCACTGCGCGCTATAAGGGGCGCGGCGCATGGCCTGTGGCGCCAGGCAAAAACTGCACTTCCTTGGTCCGAATCCTCGCTCGTGTCGTGCCCTCGTGTGCTCAATCCAATCTTCAATCAACCTCCAATCAATTCTTGCTCAATCAAGCTCCTAAAAGCTCCAAATGTACTGCGTAACAACCTACACACGCACGACATCAAATCAGTGTAAAACCACATTCACGAACTATAAAACGAGCGAATAACAAGCTCAAACATGCGGTAATATTAAGGAAACCTTGGCATAAAATGCCAAACATCACCACCCCACACTTGAACCTTTGCTCGCCCTCGAGCAAGTCACATCTCACTTCCCAACCTAGGTAAAACAGGTCTGCCTATGACTATGGTTGATACCGACTATTGAACGAATGCACACATGACTACTATGGATCCACAACATGCCAACAATTTACCAAAACCAAAAATATGAGAACAACCACCCCAAAATAGCTCAAATGCACAAACTCAACTTGATGCAACCATGCTCCCACAAAATCACATCTATCTACTCAATCAAGAACCATCAACTTTACCTATTTCATGCAAACCACGTGCCCTCACCAATATGAAAGAGAGTGCCCCCCAAAGATCACACACAACACAAACATCATGAATAGAACGGGGGCAATAACAAATGAATTCACTCACTCTCATGAAAATCTCACATGTCACACACAACGTACCATAGGCTTGCCCGTAGTGTAGGACTCCACTAATGTAAGCTCACTCCAATTGGGATTAACTAGGACTTTAGAAAGGTCGTAATGTAGGCTAAGGGGCGGGTAGGATACATATGGTAATAGTGACTACCTCCCTAAGCACTTTAATACATCACAAATATTTCTCCACAATTCTCAACAAGCCACCCAATCAACAACTTTCACACATACACCTTCTCAACAAGTAGCATTTTTTCTTTTTAAGCACACACTAGCAAGGAATGGATATCTTTTTCTCTCTTTTTTTTTCTTTTTCCACAATTTTTTCTTTTCAACTTTGCTATTTTTTTTCTTTTTCTCATTTTTCATCATTTTTTTCAATTTCATTAACTTCCAACCTTGCCAATGCTTTTCACTACTTCACAATTTTTACAATTATTCCCCTTCATTAGCTCCACTCAAAAACCTCCCAAAATCCAACCACAACTCCAAAATAACCACACAATGTTAACTAAAGTGCTTAAGGAGTAAAGGGCCAAAAGAGACAATTTAGAACAAATGGGTAGGCTCGGGGTGTGGGTGCTAACAAAAAGGGTCAAAGAAATCACAACAACAACCATTTTTTCAAGGTATATATGTAAGGGTAGGCAAATCAAGAGAAGGCCTTGTATCATTTCCCGACTAGAGCGAACCTAGGATTTCGCTTTGCACACACACGGGGCAAGTTCTCGACACCAATGTGCAAACATGGAGCAAACAAGAATATGCCTCACACACACATTGCACACGATCCACACAAAAAGGTTCCATCAACAACTCTCAACCAAGCATCTAGAGTGCAACTTATGGAAATTTAAGCACTAATGCACAAAGGTTCACAATAAAGTCAAGCAAGCGGACTGAAGCATCTCAAGGGGGTTGTTCCATTTTTTTTCTAGGCATGCATCACAATTAAAACCCAAGGACACCACAAATAGCACATGCAATCAATTCAAGTCCACCGGTATCAAACAAATCATAGGCACCTAGCATTCTACCTAGTTCCTACGTCTAGGGTCATCTACAACTAACTATCCTAATCCTAAAAATAAAAAACTACCCGGTTCAAAGGCTTCCCCGTGGAAAAGAACCGTGGCCATAAGAAAAACCACGGGGCGGATGACATGTACCACTAATAAAACTAAAAGGAAAATCTTTTTGGAATTTTTCATTGGTTTTCTAATTTTTTTTTTCATATACTAAAGCAAGAAATAAATCAACACAAAGTCAAGTGACAAAAGAAAAAGTCCTAAGGTACATGCATCCTAACCTCAAAAAATAGATAAAGGGCAGTACCCCACCCCACACTTAAACTAAGCAATGTCCCCAGTGCGACAAAGAAGTAAGTGCAAAAAGAGTAAAAGAAAACTGCCCTGATATCTGGGTGGTGCGCAGGAGTGTGGACCTAGGCCTCCTCCTCATCAGAGCCACCGCCCTCAGCATCAGTCGCCTCAACCTCACTGTCCGGATCATTAGCAACAACATCTGAATCCGTGTTCTCATCCTCCTCAGGAGGCACCACTATTGCTCGAGTCATGCCTAGCAAACACTTCGAGGTCTCCAGTAGAGGGACAGTGCGGTCAATAGCTCCAAAATCCACGCCCGACCGCCGGACCATCTGCTCAATCATCAAGTACTGACGCGCAGACAAGTTGGCGTCTGCTTCCCGCCACTCGTCAGTCGTCAGCTTCACCGGTGCCGTGGTGATCACACCCTTGACCGAGGAGATATCAAAAGGCTTCCCTATGTCAGGGATAATGCGATCCCCAATCTCATCTACGGGGACACCAGCCTCCTCCAAGTATCGGGTCAAGAGGTTCCCAAAATACAGGCGACTACAAGAATCTAACTTCCTTTGCTCCCTCATCACCCTCAACATGTAGTAGCCTATATTCACCGGCCTCCCAGTCATAAAGAAGTAAACCATGCACGCCCGAGTCTTGGTGACCTCGGAATAATGAGACGATGGTAGTATGCGTGCATTGATAAACCTCATCCACACACGAGCCTGCTTGAGAAACTGCGAGAAATGCATAAACTTGTGTCTCCCGGCCACACTG
Organism: Petunia x hybrida; assembly: GCA_037355625.1. Taxonomy (NCBI): domain Eukaryota; kingdom Viridiplantae; phylum Streptophyta; class Magnoliopsida; order Solanales; family Solanaceae; genus Petunia; species Petunia x hybrida. The sequence continues at coordinate 1,017,144 of JBBBVM010001054.1, read as the reverse complement.
CGCCCCCACTTATGAGTGGAGCTCTCGCCGCAAAGTGTGTCTCGCAGAGCCTTGTAGTCCGGTTTTTTAATGTAATCCTTCAGCTCATCATAATCAGGGTCCTCGACCCCAGAAAGGCATTCAATGCCGTATGATCCAGCTTCACTCTCACCCCCCGCACAGTCACCATATCATCCTCCTTCCATGCATCGTTCGGCTCCCAGTTAGCATAGAGCTCTTGCACCAAATCAAGGTTGGCGTGCCCCGGACTCTCAAATACCTAGTCCCACTTTAAAGCAACAATCGCCTCAGCCACCCCTCGATACTTTTGCATAACCCTCCTTTTATCAATTGCTTGCTCGGGAATGTACCCCGCAACCTTCACATTCTTGTACCACGTTTGGCACGCACCTCTCTTTACAAAGGTGATGCCATATTGTGTTTTTCCTCCGGGACGTGGTATCGGCACCGCGTCCTTAGGTATCTTTGCTTTAGCCTTTGCCTTTGCCTTAGGCTTGGCCGGTGCCTTGCCCTTTTGCTTTGAAGAAGAAGGCCCGGCTTGGAGTGCTCTTTTGGGGGCCGAGGCGGATGAAGAACCAGCTTTGTGGGGAGTGGTCACCATGGTACCTACACAACAAAAGATCAATGTGAGATGGATAGCAAATCACCAAAAATACAAATTAAGCTCAATTGGTAGGGTGCCACCCCACACTTATCACACACTCTAATGTGTCAAACACTTAACTCCAAGGCACGAGCAACCCCACACTTGAACACAACTAGCTTCGGACAAAGTATGCCACGTTTTTTATTTTTTTAAGATTAAGCTAGTGTGGGTGCATCATGCTCAATTCTTATGTGTGTGCAACACCTAGTGTCCATAATTAGCCTAAGGAATGCATTGCTACTCAAGAATTCACAATGTTATTGAATTTTTATCATTGAGGCTTTTTCACAAACACTTGGTGTGCACACTTTTTAACTATCAATGTCAATGAGTTTTGGAATGTGCCAACCCTCCCAAATGGTTGGGAGATCTCTTTTTATAAGTCACAAGTTATCTATCTATCAACATTAACAATTTAAGCAGAACAAGATTGAATTTTTATGCATAAGCTTGTAACTAGTTAGCAACTTTCCATGAACAATAATGAGTGCAACTTACATGTTATTGAGGGGGAAGAATAGGAATGTACTTACTTGAAAGCGTTAGAGTTGATTGCACAAAGAGTTGGAATGATTCCAAGTGGTGGAGGTGGATTAGGGAGTGTTTAGAGAGTGATTATAGTGAAAATAGTGAAGAAAGAGATGTAGAAATCGGGGATAAGGGCATGGGGGAGACCGGGTCGCGGGTCAAGACCCGTTTGACCCGGAAAACTTAAAAAAAAATTTGGCCTTCCGCATTTAGAGCCGCGTCGCACACCAAACGCGGTGCGAATTCCTTACATTCTGCCAAGCTTAGCGCGGTGGGAGGCGCGGGGTGCTCCCAACCGCGCCAGGCTTCTTTTGTCAGCTTTAATTTTGGCGCTTTGGGGTGTGCGAGGCACTCCCGAACGCGCCCGAGCACGTTTTTTCGCACCGAATTTCGATTCCAAGTACAACCCAAGCGTGAGACATGTCACGAGACGTCCCGTACCCCTTAATGCATTAATTTCACCATGTTTAGCTCACCCGATTCCTGCAAAAACGACACACAAAAACGACAAACTATGTGACACTATAAACAAAAAAAAACTAAACTATTACAAGTACAAGCTCGGGTTGCCTCCCGAGAAGCGCCTTATTTAATGTCGTGGCGCGACGGGTATAAATCAAGGGTCCCTCAAAGTAATGGAAGTGCGGTGATTCACCGCACCTCCCCAATAATGTTTCACCCGTTGACCATTAACCAAAAATGTGTTCTCAGAATCTGGGGCTCTCAATTCAACCGCTCCATGTGCGGTAACACGAACAACTTCAAAAGGCCCCGACCATCTCGACTTCAACTTGCCCGGAAATAATTTCAACCTCGAGTTGAACAACAATACAAGCTGCCCGGGCTCAAAAGAACGACGCTCAATGTGCTTATCATGCCATTTCTTTGTCCGTTCCTTGTATAGTTTCGCATTTTCATACGCATGGAAACGGAACTCTTCAAGTTCATGCAGTTGGAGCATCCTCTTCTCACCCGCTAAGGCCATATCAAGATTTAGCTTTTGAATTGCCCAATACGCCTTGTGCTCTAATTCAACCGGCAAGTGACAAGCCTTACCATAAACAAGCCTATATGGAGAGGTTCCAATAGGTGTTTTGAATGCAGTTCGATAGGCCCAGAGAGCATCATCTAACTTCATAGCCCAATCCTTCCTCGAGGCATTCACAGTCTTCTCAAGGATTTGCTTGATCTCTCTGTTAGACACTTCCACTTGGCCACTAGTTTGGGGGTGATAAGCAGTAGCCACCTTGTGGCGAACCCCATACTTAGCCAATAACTTATTGAACAACCGGTTACAAAAATGCGTACCTTCATCACTGATTATAGCCCGCGGTGTCCTAAAACGAGTGAAAATATTCTTCTTCACGAACTTCACCACCACACTCGCATCATTTTTTGGAAGTGCAATGGCCTCCACCCATTTAGATACATAATCAACTGCTACAAGGATGTATTTATTGCCCATAGAAGGTGGGAATGGACCCATAAAATCAATACCCCAACAATCAAACAGCTCAATCTCCAAGATATTGTTCAAAGGCATCTCGTGACGCCTCGTAATAGTACCTGTTCTTTGGCAACGATCACATTGCTTCACTAATGCATGAGCATCTTTAAATAAAGTACGCCAAAAGAACCCAGATTGAAGTACCTTTGCAGCTGTTCGATCTCCACCAAAGTGGCCACCATAAGGAGAGGAATGGCAGCTTTGTAGAATCTGCTCTACTTCTTCCCTTGGAATACATCTCCTAGCTAGTTGATCAACTCCTATCTTGTACAAATAGGGCTCATCCCACACATAAAATCTACTCTCATGAAGGAGTTTACGCTTTTGCTCAGCAGTAGCCCCAGGGGGATACACATTACTCACAAGAAAATTCACCATGTCAGCATACCATGGCGCTTCAGCTTCATCTAGAGCAAAAAGTTGCTCATCAGGGAACACATCTTTAATCTCAAGCCCCTCATCTACATGATCTCTATTCTCCAGCCTTGACAAGTGATCAGCTACTTGATTCTCAGTCCCCTTGCGATCTCGAATTTCAACATCAAACTCTTGCAATAGGAGAACCCATCTAATGAGTCTAGGCTTGGAGTCCTTCTTTTCAAACAAATACCGGATTGCGGCATGATCAGTGTAGACAACAACGCGAGTGCCAACCAAATAAGATCTGAATTTATCAAAAGCATAAACTACGGCTAGCAACTCCTTCTCAGTGGTGGTATAATTAGACTGGGCTGCATCAAGCGTCTTGCTTGCATAATAAATGGAGTGAAAAATTCTTCCAATTCTTTGGCCTAGAACAGCCCCAATAGCATTATCACTCGCATCACACATCAGTTCAAATGGCAAAGACCAGTCAGGAGCAATGATGATTGGTGCGGTCACCAACCTTTTCTTCAACTCTTCAAATGCCTTGAGACAAGCATCATCAAACACATATTTCACATCCTTCTCTAACAATTTGCACAAGGGAGTGGAAATTTTTGAGAAGTCCTTTATGAAACGTCTATAGAACCCTGCATGTCCCAAGAAACTACGCACCCCCTTAACAGAGATAGGTGGTGGTAATTTCTCAATAGCCTCAATCTTTGCTTTGTCAACCTCAATCCCTTGCTTTGACACCTTGTGCCCACGTACTATGCCTTCTTGAACCATAAAGTGACATTTTTCCCAGTTCAGCACCAGATTTGTTTCTTCACAACGGCTCAGCACAACATCAAGATTTTTCAAGCATTCATCAAAAGAGTCACCCACCACTGAGAAATCATCCATAAATACCTCCACAAATTTTTCCACCATATCAGTGAAAATAGCCATCATGCACCGCTGAAAAGTCCCCGGGGCATTACACAACCCAAATGGCATCCTCCTAAATGCATAGGTGCCATATGGACAAGTAAAAGTAGTCTTCTCTTGGTCTTCAGGGGCTATCACAATTTGATTGTAGCCCGAATACCCATCCAGGAAACAGTAATACTCATGGCCTGCAAGTCTATCCAGCATCTGATCAATAAAAGGGAGTGGAAAGTGATCTTTCCTGGTGGCCTTGTTCAGCTTCCTATAATCAATGCAAATTCACCACCCTGTAACTGTTCTTGTAGGAATCAACTCATTATGCTCATTCTTCACCACTGTCATGCCCCCCTTCTTAGGAACACATTGCACTGGACTCACCCACTTGCTGTCAGAGATAGGAAAAATAATACCAGCATCCAGCCACTTGATAACTTCTTTCTTCACCATCTCCTTCATAATTGGATTTAGCTCTATGGATGGCTTATGATCCTCCTCCAAGAGAATTTTATGCATGCAGAAAGAACGACTAATCTCTCTAATATCAGCAATAGTCCAGCCAATAGCTCTCTTGCGCTCTCGCAATACTCACAACACCTTCTCAACCTGCACATCAGACAACAAAGAAGAAAGGATCACGGGCAAAGTATTACCTTCACCCAAATAAGCATAACGTAAATGTGCGGGTAAAGGTTTGAGCTCAAGATTAGGAGCTCTCTCAATAGACGGTTTAGGAGGAGTTAAGGTCAACGGTCTATCAAGCTCCTCAAATTTCTTCCACCCTGGGATGAATCTACTCTGTATATTAAGAACCTCCATATATTCTTCAGTATCGTCATCCTTCAGGATATCATCATCATCACATAAGAGTGCCCTTTCTAAAGAATCAACATTAGAAGCCAAGAATGACCTCTCATCAGCAGTCAACTCATCGTCTATCACTTTTACCATGGACAACTCTTCATAATGAGAAGGAAGCTGGGTAGCTCTGAACACATTAAACACAGCTTCTTCCCCATTTACCTTCATGATCATCTTACCAGCTCTGACTCTAATAACAGCATCAGCAGTAGCCAAAAATCCTCTTCCCAAGATGAGAGGAACCTCAGGATCAGCTTCATAATCAAGAATAATAAAATCCACATGTAATATAAACTGATCCACTTGTACCAGCACATCCTCAATAATCCCCTCGGGGCATGTCAATGATCTATCAGCCAGCTGCAAAGTCACAGTAGTGGGTCTTGGCTCACCCAGGCCTAGCTTCCTGAAAACTGAAGAAGGCATCAAATTCACACTAGCACCCAAATCACATAAAGCACGACCAACCTCATGTTCCCCAATTTTCAAGGGAATGGTAAAGCTGTCAGGATCCTTCAATTTCTGAGGAAGCTTGCTTCTAACTCTGGAACTACACTCCTCAGTGAGTGCAATTATCTCAAACTTAGTCAGTCTTCTCTTATTAGCAATAATGTCCTTGATGTATTTAGCATATTTGGGAACATCCCGCAAAAGCTCCACCAAAGGAATATTTACCTGAATTTGACTCAAGATCTCCAAGAATTTCTTGCATGTTGTATTAATTTTCTGCTTCTGAAGTCTCTGAGGGAAAGGTGGTGGTGGTCTCACAATAGCAGACTCGGGCTGCTTTGCTATCACTTTCTCTGCTTCTTTCTGCACTTCCCTATCAGCATTGGGCTCTAACTCACCAACAGGCTTCTTTGGCTTTGGAGGAACTTCTTCCAAAGCTCTTCCATTCCTCAACGTAACTGCTTGCACAAATTCTCTAGGATTCTTCTCTGTATCACTCGGTAAAGCACCCAGAGGTCTATTATTTTGTGCTTCAGCTAGCTGCCCCAATTGTCTCTGAAGATCTTTATGCGCATTGCTCAAATCTTTAATTGTTTGTGCCAGAGATGCTGAATCATCCATGAGCTTTTGCTGCCCTGCAAGAATTTTCTTAAGCATATCCTCAACTGAACTGGACTGTTGTGGCTGACTCTGCGACTGTGACCCCTGCTGTGGTGCATTTTGGGATCTCTCATTGCCTTGAGGCTGCTCACGATTATCCCTCCAAGAAAAATTTGGGTGATTACGCCAACCCGTGTTATAGCTGTTACCATATTGATTGCGATTCTGACCCTGTGACCTGTTCTGATTACCCACATAGTACACTGACTCTGGATTAGATGGACAGACGTCAGTAGCATGATCCTCTCCACAAACCTCACAAAAGACTTGAAGTTGTTGCACTGGAGCTGCTGGTTGTTGTGTCTGCGGCAGAGTTAGCTTGCTGATTTGATTGGAAATAGCATCCATTTTCGTTCTCAGCTCTGAAACTGCATCCAATTGAAGTATCCCAGCAGATTTCTGCGCAGTAGCTCTACCAACACCCTGCCAATCAGGATTGCTCTACGAAAACTTGTCAAGTAAATCATAAATTTGATCAAAATTTAAAGCCAGTACTTGACCTCCAGCAGCAGCATCTACCACAATCTTCGTGTGTGCATTCAACCCCTCAACAAAAGTGTGTGCAATAACCTCATTGGATTGGTTGTGGTGTGGACAATCCCTCAAGAGAGCCTTAAATCTCTCCCAAGCTAAGTACAAAGATTCTCCGTCTAACTGTCTGAATGACATGATTTCACTCCTCAGCCGGGCTGTCTTGGCAGACGGATAAAATTTAGCCAAGAATTTCTTAGCCAAATCCTCCCAAGTAGTGATAGACCCAGGCTTTTCAGCCTTTAACCACTTCCTTGCTGTCCCAATCAGTGAAAACGGGAACAGAGTCAAACAAACATAATCAGTAGGCACACCCGAGGGTGTATAAGTATCACTGATCTCCAGAAAGTTTTGAATGTGTTGCTGCGGATCCTCATGAAGTAATCCAGCATATTGCCCCATCACATGCAGCAACTGAATCATGCCGGGCTTGATCTCAAAGTGCCCGGTAATAGCGGGCTTCACAATACTTGACGCTACACCCCCCAGGCTGGGAAGAGCAACATCTCGCACTGCTATTGCTTGTTCTTCTGCCATTTCAATAGGTAAAGAAACAGGTACGATTTCTAGTGCTTCTCGATCTCTTGCTTCTCTTCGTAACCTTCTCAAGGTTCTTTCAGGCTCGGGATCAAAAGGTGCAAGTTGTTCGTCCTTTTTATTCCCTTGCATGCAAAACCTGTAGCCTGAAATAGCACAAGACACTCAACAAAAAATTAAACCTGAATAGAAATTAGGTAATCGTTCAAAAAGAAATTAGTCAGTAATAGTCCCCGGCAACGGCGCCAAAAACTTGTTGCTCCCAAACGCACATGCAAGTATACGTGGTCGCCAAGTAATAAAGTGATAAAATCGAGTATCGTTCCCACGAGGACTGTGCAGACTAATACTTAGTAAACAATTTCTAACAACTATCCAGGGGTCTTGTTCTTTGATGGTGAGAGTTTTCGTAACCAAAAAGCAGTAATTAAAGTGCTAGATGTGTAGTCAAGCAATGGTGCAATACTTTGGTTGTTAACAATATTAAGAGGACGGTCCAGGGTCAGAGTTACGAACAATCCAGTTGATGTATCCAATTGATTCCACTTCTTAAATCCCGGGTTACTAACTGACAGAGTAAATGTAATTATGAAAACCTTTCAGTTCTTCACAATCTATGCAAGCTACTTCAATCCCTATATGTCTATGGGTTAAATCACATGCACGCATTAACTAACTCTGTAATGAGTTAAACTAGGCAAGCAAGTATATGTCTATCCTACTCGCAAATTGGTTCCCCGATGCCCGGGTTCACAAACTAGTTCTATTCTTTCTTATTACGTAATTAGATTCTCTCTTTCGAGTTCAACCCAAAAACCATAGATGATGCATAATTATCGAGCTCTAACAATTAAGCAAGTGAAATCAAGAAAGAATAAGTAACCCGTTATGGGATTCAATTAATGGGAATCAATCTTCAAACAATCAACCTTCATGTAAAACTCTAACCCTAGAACGTAATGTAATTAGCCACACATATTCATAATCACAAGGCAAAGATTTGATGTAATAATGAAGTAATTAATGTAATAGATGAAAGATTAGGAATAACCCTTGTTCAATGAAGTATGTAGCTCTCAATATTGCTCCAAAGTCAAGAACTCTCTACAAAAACTAAGTAAAGAACTATTTATAATGTTTGCAAACCCTTAGTAATAAGTTAGACCCAATGCTAGAAGGAATAGGGAGTAAAAACGCGCACAAGGGGCGCTATAACGGGCGCCCCGCGCCTCGTAAAGCGTGACAACAACCAGAGGACGCCACAATCTGCACGCCTTGGCCCCGCGGCGCATGCGAAACCGCGCCTAGCCACTGCGCGCTATAAGGGGCGCGGCGCATGGCCTGTGGCGCCAGGCAAAAACTGCACTTCCTTGGTCCGAATCCTCGCTCGTGTCGTGCCCTCGTGTGCTCAATCCAATCTTCAATCAACCTCCAATCAATTCTTGCTCAATCAAGCTCCTAAAAGCTCCAAATGTACTGCGTAACAACCTACACACGCACGACATCAAATCAGTGTAAAACCACATTCACGAACTATAAAACGAGCGAATAACAAGCTCAAACATGCGGTAATATTAAGGAAACCTTGGCATAAAATGCCAAACATCAGAATGGATTCAAACATGAATATGTATGTGTGTGTGTGTGTGTGTGTGTGTGTGTGTGTGTGTATAATGATTCAAAATACAAGATAATAAGCTTACAAAGTGATGAAAAGCTTCACTCTTGCCTTCCCAAATCGCCTCTAAAGGAGTAGTAGAATGTAGAATAAAAGTTGTATCAAAAACCCTAGCTTTTTCTATTTATACAAAGCTAGAATTTAATTACAAGTTTCCCATGGGCGGGGCGCCCAAAACTTGAGGAGGGGTGCCTCCTCTGTAGCTTCTAAATGAGGGTTCACTGCTTCTCAGGAGGAGGGGCGCCTCCCAACTTCTCACACTTGGCTATTTCTTCCATCAATGGAGGAGGGGCGCCCAGAACTTGAGGAGGGGCGCCTCCCCTGTAGCTTCCAAATGGGGTTCATTGCTTCTCAGGAGGAGGGGCGCCTCCATTTTAGGGAGGGGCGCCTCCCAGCTTCTCACACTTGGCTATTTCGTCCATCAGTGGACGAGGGGCGCCCAGAACTTGAGGAGGGGCGCCTCCTCTGAAGCTTCTTGCAAATCATGCTTTTTGGTTCTCATTTTGCTCTTTAGCTTCACTTTCTAATCAACGACTCATATAAACTCGTCATAACCTGAAACTAAGCAATTCACGTCATCAATGGCGCGCAATATTGCTTTTGGATTAAAAAATGAAAGCTTAAAGTAGTTTTTAGGTTGGTAAAATACCAACTTATCATTTATGTGACACACAGACTTGGTAGGCTCTATGTGGAAATAAATACTTCATTTCCCAGCGATGACTTATTACTGCTTTCATTTTACATAGTAAACTCCGTAGTCACATTAATATTTATTGTAGGTACATGAAAAATACTTTTGAAAGGGTTCTTTGATTTAGTGAAAGTGGAAATAGCACGGATCTTTGTGTTGCACATTGTGAAAACATAAAGAGAAGATCGATACTACGATCCAAATGAAAAGAAAATTAAGGAACCTAATAAGAATGTAATGAATAAAACAACAAAAATAAAATTATGAAGTTAAATAAATTAATGATGACACATAAACAGAATATAGAAATATACGATCCAACTATTCATAGCCCCGGCCAGACCTATGTTTAAGTAATACACTCACTTTTCGCTATAGAAAGTAGGGTAAGCTACTCGATTAGAGCTAGATCACTTCTAGCTCAGCTCAGCCACCAGGCATTATTTGTACGTTGAACTCGTTAATTCAACAATTGCACCTACATGCTGATGGGGACGCCCGTTCTCATTGTGCCAAAAAGTCTTAAATACTCGAGTCATTAAGAAGAGACGTTCAAAGTTGGATGCAAAAGTGCCCGTTATCACACAGGCTAAAGTCTTCCCATTGTGGGCGCAAACAACCATCTCCTACTGATGCAACCTAAGCCGCCAACCATTGGTGCACAACGGACGTAATTTCCCAAGCAGGCTCACTAATAAAAGTTCTAAACATTAGGACATTCAGGACGATCAGAAATCATCTAATCTTTAGGTGCATACAACATACTGTTTGACTACACATTACACAACATGTAATTACGCAAGTACGTATAAAATTATTAATGAACGATCTTTTCATTAATAAAAAACAACTTGTAAGCTCATAATATACAATTAGTTCTTCCTAAATACAACATTTGTTTATAACAATTGTAGAAAAAAATGAAAGGGAAGACTAAATTCGCTTGCTCCTTCAAATTTGCACGGCTGGAGACTCTTCGTCTGGATTGTAGCTCTTGCATCGAAGTCTCTCCCGGCAACAAGAAGGCAAAATTTCCAAGTTGACACCCAAGCAGCACATCTTTGTGACGCTGCGCCACGGGAATTGGAAAAATCAGCCCACTGAGGAATCTCTCAATAGAAAGGTGGAGGCAGTAGAACGAGCACCGAAGACTTTACTTGGATTCACTTAGAGAGACTCCAATAAAGAACCCCATAAATCTAGGAAACGCCTTATACTCCCTCTTCCCCGAACGATTGGAAGCTTATGCAAACCCCAAAACCGAGGGACAAGGCAGAGCAATACAACCACCCTGAACACTGTTGGTATGGAAAATGCTCTCGGGCATTAACCGCTCGAAGAAAAAGAGGATATCCCAGGGACGCACTCCTTGTTCAAATGATGTTGCTTCCGGGATATGTTCCCATGCAACTAGAAGATGAATGACTACAAGAAGGCTGAATGTGATGGCGTTCCTCTGCTGTCGCGCGCCACATGACAAGAAGAATATCATAGCAATCACCACGTGTAAAGGCGGATATACCAAAATCAATGTATCTACCACAACGAGGACATTCTGACGAACATCATCATTAGAATCCTGATCAAATTTCATTACTCGGGGGACTTCATTCGTTCCTTTATGGATGAAGAAATAACAGAAGGTAAATGTAGATGAGTTTCCTACCACAGCTTCTTCGTGCATCATCCATTTAGAACGAAGAAGGTTTTCTGGGAATATCAAACCAGGATCGAGGGCAAATAGTTTTGAAGAAAGAAAAGTTTCTCGCTATTATAAGAAATAGTTGAAGAAGTGAAGTGTTTTCTGAAGAGGAGTTTGTGATTTTTCCACTGTCATGAAGTCCTTATTTATAGGCGGAGAAGATATAAGAATGATATGTGAAGCGAGCATACGTCATTATTGCTGGAGATATGAAACGAGTCGGAGCAGTTAATGGCAGTTCTTGGAAAAGTGCATGGAACTGGTATCAACCAATCAGATAAAAGCACGGAGTTCTCGAAGTAATCGGCATCATTCTTGGTCAAAGAGACTGCAAGTCTCAAGGAGTCAGTGAGATATCTTTTCAAATCCATCTTGTATGCCGCTTTCACTTCCTGACTGCTTGCGTCAGCACTCAGCAAGTGGGGGGACTAACTGTGTGGGCAAAAATACGCCCCTACTATTACGGGGATACGAGTCCAGCTGGCGAGACTAGACTTATCCTACAAGTCACCGGGCGCAAAGGGTACACACTTGTCCTATGAGTTATGACCGTTCAGGCTGTATAGGCGTAGAACAAAGGGCATACATCTTGCTGCCTTAGGGTTACAATATCCTAGTTAGGGTTTAGTATACACCGCTGCCTTGAGTTATAGGCTCATTGCCTTATTAGTCTTTGTATTTTACCTTAATTAGGACAGGGTATCCACTACTATAAATACCCCTCCTTATATTGTATTGTATATCATTGCTATTCACCACAGATTTTGGCTATTCTCAAGGAATAAGACTACTTTACTTTTCTTGCTCATTATTTCTCTCTTTTATTTATTTACTTTTCTATAGTATTTATTATATTGCTTGTGACCTCATTCTTAATTAATTGTTTAACCAAGGCGACCGATTTTAGGCATGAACAAACTTTCATTAATTAACTATTTCAATTAATTAATGAAGATAGGGAGGACTACACTTATGGATCACAGTAAGGATCAATATTCCTAATTCACCGTTTTGACAACCTAAGCAATGCCTTTATTTTAGGTTGAAATATTGTTGTGTGTTTAACCTTAACTCATGAATCTATTCCTATTAATCACAAGAATAAAGGGGACAATTAATTGGAGATCCTACCAATTAATTAGCATAAAATTCGTAAACAACATAGATAGGAAGAATAAACAAGGTTCATTCATAAAACAATAATTATCATCACACAAGCTTGTGGAGTGGTTCAATCAACCGTAAAATAGGTGATTTAGCCACTCATAGTCATGTTCTAAGACAAGAAATAACTATAAGCATGTAAAAGTCAGTAGAGATAGATGAATTGATGAGGTAGAGCCTTGAATCTTGATCGTCTCTCTTCCTTGCCTCCTTTTGATGTTAATTAGGTAAAAAGTTATGTTTTGAGGTGTGTTTTAGGGTTTTTATATCGTCCCCATAGACCCACATAATCCGGGAATCCAAAATAAACCCGAAATAAATATGTCCGAAAATTAAGCCTACCGCGCAGCGCATTGCATGGCGCGGTGTGGTAGGGCTTTTACTGCATGTTTTCTGAAATTCCAATTCTCAAAAACTCGACCTTGTCGCTTTGTGCTACGCGGTGCCAGCGCGGTGCGGCAGATATAATTTACTGCTCTTCCATTTTTTTAATCATTTTTCATCCACGCCTTCGTTCGCTTGACCCTCAGGCTTCTACTCAGATTTCAAAACCCTTGTTTTCACTAAACTTTGCGCTACAAACGCCTTATATCATCAATTTAATTCCTACGACATGAAAAACACCAAATAAGTGCAATTCCATTCAAACTACTAACAAATATCACAAGTCGAAGCATCTACACGAGGCAAACGTATATAAAATATAGTAATATCTAGCCTCGTATCAACACCCCACACTTAAACCTTTGCTCGTCCTCGAGCAACATATACCTTGAACTCAAGAAACACCAAAATAACTCACACAATGACTTAGATTTATATAAGCACTTAAAGAGTTGCATATGCACTAATCATGATTTATTCGCACAAAATCCATGCCAAAAATATTTAAAAACAACCAAGTGCATCAAATCAACCTCCCAATCCCGCATCAAATCAACTTTCCAATCCCACATCAACTCCAGAATCACCTAATAAGTCATGCAAGTACTCACTCTATCCAAGAGACTAATAAAAGAGCTTGCTTCTCGTAAATCATGTGTCCTCATAATCAAATAAAATATTAGAGAAGGAATTCATACACGAGAATGATCATGAACAAAAAGTTCACATATAGATGAAATACTCACTCTCATAAAAGAACTCACATGCAACACAAGACGTACCATATGCTTACCCTTAGTGTAAGACTCGACTAATGTCCATCCACTCGGCTAAGATCAATTAGGACTTTATTTTTGTTGTAATGTAGGAAATAGGACGAGTAGGATATATTTAGGTAATAACGACTAACCACCCCAAGCAATTTTATACACCACAATTAAGTCAACATTTGCCAACCATTTTATTAAGAAACGGTAGGAGCTAATGATAGGGACTACTTTTTTTTTTCCTTTCTTTCTAACAATGATTCCTTTTTTTTTTCATGCTTCAATTATACCACAATATTTTAAGCTTTCACTTTTTTTGTTCTTTTTCTAGTAAATTCCTCCATATAGTCACTAGTGATAAATAAATAATTAGAATCAAAACCATCTTATACATGAATTAAACAATTAAGTCCCAAACTTTCAGAAGTTACACATAATAATGACCACCCACTAGTACACTTGAGGGTGGTCTTGATTAATATCTTACTTATGGATCTGAAAATCGACGGAATGGAAACATTAACAAGGTCAAAAATTTTGCTAAGTATATTCAAATATTCACCTTTTTCTAAGGATAGTTCTGTCGCTCGGTTGAGAGGGGAGGAATAAATAGTCTTTACACATTTTTTTAATACATACTCGATAACTTAAAAAGAAGTCAGCCTCTTTAGTGTGAAAGATGCATAGTATAAATGTTGTAGTATGTTATTTTAGTGTTGATGGCTAGATGTGTTGGCCTAAATCTGATTAGAACAACAAATCAAATTTGTTTTGGGTTAACTAGCAATTATTTGTATCAAAGCCGTAAAAAGACAAGGAATTTAGTAAAGAGAAATGAACAAGAGCTAAGAGACAAGAGTAAGTGCATTTGGTATAATTTTTTATGCCTTTACATAATTGTTGCTCCCAACGCACACGCAAGTATACGTGGTCGACAAGTAATAAAGTGATAAGTAGAGTATCGTTCCCACGAGGACTATTCAGACTGGACTCCTAACAAACAATTTCTTAACAACTACTCAGGGACCTTTTCCCAATAGTGAGAGTTTTAGTAACTAAAGAGCAATAATTAAAATGATGTAAATTCAGTCAAACAATGGAGCAAACGTTGGTTGTAAACAATATTAATGAGACGGTCCAGGGTCAGAGTTACGAACAATCCAGTTGAGTTATCCTGTTGATTCCACTTCTTAAGTCCCAAGATTGCTAACTAACAGGTTAATTGTACCAGTAAAAACCTTTCGATTCTTCACGGTCTATGCAGGCTACTCCAATCCCTACATGTCTATGGGTTGAATCACGCGCACGCATTAATGAATTCTGTATTTAGCTAAGCAAGGTGAATAGGTATATGTCTATCCTATCCACAAATTAATTCCCCGATGCCCAGGTTCACAATCAAGCCCTATTCTTTCTTATTTGCATTCATAAATTCCCTCTGTCGAGTTCAATCTAAGAACCGTAGATAGTGTTCAATTATTCGGCCGTTATAATCAAACAATTATGATCAAGAAGGAATAAACAATCTGTAATTGGAATTCAATTAATGGAAATCAACATTCAAACCTCAACCTTCATGAATTCACTCTAACCCTAGAACGATAGATTTAGCCACGCATACTCATAATAACAACACAAAGATTTGATGAAATAATGAAATAATGATGTAATAGATTAATGGAAAGAAGAAAAAACCCTTGTTCAAGATGTTATGAGCTCTCAAATTGCTCCAAAGTCTGAACTCCCTTCAAAAACGAAGTAAAAGAGTATTTATAGTGTTTACACGTAGGAATGAGAAACGGAAACGGGGAGAAGATAAGAAAGAAAGGAGTTATTAGTTTACGGAGCTATCTCAGATATCTCGAGAAAGAAGTTGAAGCTATAAGAGCAGAAGCGGAGAAAAGAAATGACCTAGGGGGTATCCTATTTTGAAGACAAATGGTATCGAAATAAGTTACGCCTAAGCCTAGACGAAATAGGAAGTCAAAAAACGCTCCAAGGGCGCTGTAGCTGGCACCCCGCACACCCGAACGCGCGCACGAAGGCAGATCCCGTCGAAATCCACGCGCAATAGCCACGCCCCGCGCTGAGAAATGTGCCAACAAGCTGGGCGCTTCCTTGGCGCACCGCGCCACCTAGGGCGCCAAGCCAATTTCCAGTTTCTCCATCCGCAGCTTGCTTTGTTCCGTGCCTTCGTGTGCTCGACCCAATCCTCAATCCAAATTCAATCTTTTCTTGCTCGATCATGCTCTTTAAAGCTCCCATTGCACTTCATAACAACCAACACACATACGACATAAAATCAGTGCAAAATCACATTCATTAACTAGAAAACGTGCGAATAAAGTACTCAAACGTGAGGAAATATAGGCATAAAATGCCAAACATCACCACCCCACACTTGAACCTTTGCTCGCCCTCGAGCAATCACAAATAACTTCCCAACCTAGGTAGAACATGTCTGCCTATGACTATGGTTGATACCGACCATTGAACAAATGCATACATGACTACTATGGGTCCAATAAACATGCCAACAATTTATCAAGCATCAAAACATGAGAACAACCACCCCAAGACACTCAAATGCACAAACTCAACTCCTTGCAACCATGCTCCCACAAAGTCACACCTATCTACTCAACCAAGAAGCCATAACTTCACCTACCTCATGCAAACCGTGTGCCCTCACCAAAATGAAGCAAGAGAGTGTCCCCCAAATATCACACACAACAATGAATATCAAGAATAGAACGGGGACAATAGCATAGAAAGAATTCACTCACTCTCATAAAAAGCTCACATGTCACACACGATGTACCATAGGCTTGCCCGTAGTGTAGGACTCCACTAATGTAAGCTCACTCCAATCGGGATTAACTAGGACTTTGAAAGGTTGTAATGTAGGCTAAGGTCTGGTAGGATAAATATGGGTAATAGTGACTACCTCCCTAAGCACTTTAATACATCACATTCAATTTAAGCACATATCTCATCAAAGCTACCCATCTTACCCAACCAACAAATTTCACACACATCTTTTTCAACAAGTAGCAATTTTTTTCTTTTAAGCACAACACTAGCAAGGATGGATATTCATTTCTTTTCTCTTTATTTCTTTTTCCACTTTTTTCAGCTTTTTTTTCTTTTCATTTTTTTTTTCACTTCTTTCCAAACCTTGCCAATGCTCCTTCAACTACTTCACAATTTTATCAAATATTCCACTCATTGGTTCCACTCAAAAACCTCCCAATATTTCAACCACAACTCCACAATAATATACAAATATCAATTAAAGTGCTTAAGGAGTAAAGGGCCAAAAGAAAGCAATTTAGAATAAGTGGGTAGGCTTGCGGTGTGGGTGCCAACAAAAGGTCAAAAGGATCACAACAATCAAGGGTGCATATAAGGGTAGGCAAATCAAGGTAAAAGGCTTATCCAAGGAGGCCTGTATGGGACAAGTTCTAGACACCAATATGCAAATATGGAACACAATAGAATATGCCTCACAACACACATTGCACACAGTCCACACAAAATGGCTCCATCACAACTCTCAATCAAGCAATTAGGGTGCAACTTGTGGAAAATTAAGCACTAATGCGCAAAGGTTCACAACAAAGTTAAGTGAGTGGACTCAAGCATCTCAAGGGGGTCATTCCATTTTTTCTAGGCATGCATCACAATTTAAAACCAAAGACACCACAAATAGCACATGCAACAAGTTCAAGTCCACCGGTATCAAACAAATCAAAGGCACCTAGCATTCTACCTATTTCCTTCGTCTAGGGCCACCTATAACTAACTACTCTAATCCTAATAAAAATAAAAACTACCCGGTTCAAAGGCCTCCCTGTGGAAAAGAACCGAGGCCATAAGAAAAACCACAGGGTGGATGACATGTACCACTAACAAAGACTAAAAAGAAAATCTTTTTGAAATTTTTCATTGGTTTTCTAATTTTTTTCATTTTTTTCATATATTAAAGCAAGAAACAAATAAAAATAAAGTCAAGTGACAAAAGAAAATCCTAACGGTACATGCATCCCTAACCTCAAAAATAAAGGGGAATTCCCCCACCCCACACTTAAAACAAGCAGTGTCCTCAGTGCTAAAAATAAAAGTACAAGAGGTGAAAGAACTTCTCTGAAGGCTCTAGTCCTTGGTGCTAGCATCCTCCAAGCTTCCATATAGTATGAGGTACTCAGACTTCCCCCAACAGGTCATCAATATTAGGCAGGGTGAGGACACCCCACACTTAAGCTCGACATTACATGAACCTGCAATCCAAAGAAAAATAAAACTACGTGACACTATAAATAAAATAATACAAGTACAAACTCGGGTTGCCTCCCGAGAAGCGCCTTAGTTAACGTCGTGGCACGATGACACTTTTAGCTCACTTCCAGCATTTATGTCTTCTCTTCTTACGACGAACCTTTGCTTTCTTCCTTTCTTTGAGAGAACCCATCTTCACTTCAATTGGTTTACTTCCACATTCGATCATAGAGCACTCTTCAACCTTAGTTATGTGCTCCTTCTCATTATAAACCTTGAAATTAACCTTTTCTCCATGCGCTCTAACAGTCATCTCTCCCAGCTCCATGTCAATAATTGCCTTCGAGGTGACTAAGAATGGTCTCCCCAAAATGATTGGAGCTTCTCGGTCCTCTTCATAATCTAGGACTACAAAATCAGCAGAGAATGTAAACTTACCAACTTTTAGCAACACATCCTCCAACTTACCATCAGGGTGAGTGAGTGATCCATCCGCCATCTTAAGAGTAACTGAAGAGGGCTTGATTGCTCCTAGCCCTAACCTTTTGCAAACAGATAGAGGCATGAGATTTATGCTCGCACCCAGATCACACAATGCACCAGTGATATTATGCCCTCCAATGGTGCAAGGAATAGTAAACCTCCCAGGATCTTGAAGTTTTGGAGGTAGCTTGCTCAAGATTGTGCTGCACTCCTCGACTAACTCAACCGTATCTATCTCCCGAGGCTTTTTCTTCTTGACTAAAATCTCTTTTAAGAACTTCACAAAGGATGGCATCAATTCAAACACATCAGTCAAAGGAATGTTAACTTGAAGCTCTTTCAACATACTCACAAATTTTTTATACTGGGCCAGATCCTTCGATGGTATAAGTCTCTGTGGGAATGGTGGAGGCGGCAGAGGTGCCTCCTTCTTCTCTTCTTTCTTCTTTACCTTCTCCATTTTTTCAACTTTTTCTATTTCAGCTCTCTCCTCAAACTTTGCCATCAGCTCTCCACCTTCAATTAAAGTCACTGCAAGACATTGTTCAGGCTCTTTTTTAACAGTACTTACTGCTCCCACCAACTGCCCCAACTAGTGCTCAAGGGTCTTTTGAGGATTGACAAGATCTTGTATGGCATGTGCATTGGCTGCAGTGTCAGCTATCACTCTCTGCTAGCCTGCCATTATCTGCTTTAACATATCTTCAACTAAATTGCTAACCTGCTGTGGTGGAGCTGGAAGTGGTTGGTAATTATTTGGGGCTCTCATGTTGCCTTGATAATAAGTATTACCAAACTGATTTTGACCCTGCTGCCTGTTTTGATTACCCACGTAATAAACTGACTCTGGATTAGAGGAGCAAACCTCTGTAACATGATCTTGACCACAAACCTCACAAAAACTCTGGAGTTGTTGCACTGGAGCCACTGGTTGCTGAGTCTTTGGCAGAGCTAGCTTGCTAATTTGATTGGAAATAGCATCCATCCTCGCCCTCCTCTCTGAAACTGCATCTAACTAAAGTACCCCAGCAGATTTCTGCGTAGTAGCTCTACCATCTCCCTGCCAGTCGGGATTGCTCTGCGAAAACTTGTCTAGTAATTCATAGATCTGGTCAAAGTTTAAGGCCAGTACTTGGCCTCCAGCAGCAGCATCTACCACGATCTTAGTATGCGCAGTCAACCCCTCCACAAAAGTATGTGCAAGAACCTCATTGGATTGGTTGTGGTGTGGACAATCTCTCAATAAAGCTTTAAACCTCATTGGATTGGTTGTGGTGTGGACAATCTCTCAATAAAGCTTTAAACCGCTCCCAGGCTGAATACAAAGACTCTCCTTCTACCTGTCTGAAGGACATAATTTCGCTCCTCACCCGGGCTGTCTTGGCATATGGATAAAACTTAGCTAAGAACTTCCTAGCCAAATCATCTCAAGTAGTGATAGACCCAGATTTTTCAGCCTTTAACCACCTCTTTGCTGCCCCAATCAGTGAAAACGGGAACAATGTCAAGCGAACATAATCAATAGGAACTCCTGTCGGTGTATAAGTATCACTGATCTCCAAGAAATTCTGGATGTGTTGTTGTAGATCCTCGCTAAGTAATCCAGCAAATTGTCCTGTCGCATGTAACAATTGTATCATGCCGGACTTAATCTTAAAGTTTCCAGTAATTTCAGGCTTAACTATGCTCGAGGCTACTCCCTCCAGGCTGGGGAGAGCAACATCTCGCACAGCTAAAGCTCGTTCTGCTGCCATTCCTGCAGGTAAAGATCAAGCAGGACCTAATACCTGAAACAGCACAAAACTCAAAACAAAAATTAAACCTGAATAGAAAATAATAAATCGTCTGAAAAGAAAACAGTCAATTATTTAGTCCCCGGCAACGGCGCCAAAAACTTGTTGCTCCCAACGCACACGCAAGTATATGTGGTCGACAAGTAATAAAGTGATAAGTAGAGTATCGTTCCTACAAGGACTATTCCGACTGGACTCCTAACAAACAATTTCTTAACAACTACTCAGGGATCTTTTCCCAATAGTGAGAGTTTTAGTAACTAAAGAGCAGTAATTAAAATGATGTAAATTCAGTCAAACAATGGAGCAAACGTTGGTTGTAAACAATATTAATGAGACGGTCCAGGGTCAGAGTTACGAACAATCCAGTTGAGTTATCCTGTTGATTCCACTTCTTAAGTCCCAAGATTGCTAACTAACAGGTTAATTGTACCAGTGAAAACCTTTCGATTCTTCACGGTCTATGCAGGCTACTCCAATCGCTATATGTCTATGGGTTGAATCACGTGCACGCATTAACGAATTATGTATTTAGCTAAGCAAGGTGAATAGGTATATGTCTATCCTACCCACAAATTGATTCCCCGATGCCCAGGTTCACAATCAAGCCCTATTCTTTCTTATTTGCGTTCATAAATTTCCTCTGTCGAGTTCAATCTAAGAACCGTAGATAGTGTTCAATGGCCGTTATAATCAAACAATTATGATCAAGAAGGAATAAACAATCTATAATTGGAATTCAATTAATGGAAATCAACATTCAAACCTCAACCTTCATGAATTCACTCTAACCCTAGAACGATAGATTTAGCCACGCATACTCATAATAACAACATAAAGATTTGATAAAATAATGAAATAATGATGTAATAGATTAATGGAAGGAAGAAAAACCCTTGTTCAAGATGTTATGAGCTCTCAAATTGCTCCAAAGTCTGAGCTCTCTTCAAAAATGAAGTAAAAGAGTATTTATAGTGTTTACAAAAGCCTAGAAATAAGTTACGCCTAAGCCTAGACGAAATAGGAAGTCCAAAAACGCTCCAGGTGCGCTGTAGCTAGCGCCCCCGAACACGCGCACGAAGGCAGATCCCATCGAAATCTACTCGCAATAACCACGCCCCGCGCTGAGAAACACGCCAACAAGCTGGGCGCTTCTTGGCGCGCCGCGCCACCTAGGGCGCCAAGCCAATTTCCAGTTTTCTCCATCCGCAGCTTGCTTCGTTCCGTGCCTTCGTGTGCTCGACCCAATCCTCAATCCAAATTCAATCTTTTCTTGCTCGATCATGCTCTTTAAAGCTCCAATTGCACTTCATAACAACCTACACACATACGACATAAAATCAGTACAAAATCACACTCATTAACTAGAAAACGTGCGAATAAAGTACTCAAACGTGAGGAAATATTAAGGAAATATAGGCATAAAATGCCAAACATCAATAATCTTTTCACGATTATTTATAGTCTACAAGAGTGAAAGTAGCAATTACTGCGCTTAATGGCCATTACTCCACGTTCAGTCGTGGTCTGACCATGATCTCCTTCTTAAATGCACAGGCAACGGTCGTGAGTTACAAAAGATATTGACTCGTTCATCGAAGAGCGAATCTTCACCGAGGGGTAAGTTATATACCTCGTGATAGTTGTCTTCTATTTGCCTCGAGGGGTGACTTGTAGCCATGGCTTGTTCTTTCCCGAGGCGTCTAACCTCAGGCTTATAGCCAACTTCTTCGAGGGGCGATCTTCAGAAGATTCAATCTTACTATACCCCCAACTCTGGTGCCTAGGCTCGGTAAATTTTCACCCAATACATATAGTCCCCCACCCCTCAGATAATAGACAGTATTTTCTGAGGGTGGAAGGAATTCGGCGGGAGCGCGATGTTGACACCCAATTTTGTCCCTCCGTTTTTCGCAATTTGGCTATATTTAATTAAAATCGATAATAGTAATTTTCCAAACAAAACTGCATTAGATAGCATGCAATTACGTGTGTGATACTATTATTAACTCTCTATTTATATTATTCCTTATTTATTGCGACTATACTACGTAATTACATCATTTAGGCTATTTTCTAAAATATGTGTGCTATTTATGCAATTTTATGCATTACGACATTATTTTAATAATTATTTGTAGCTATTTATATGTAATTAGTATTATTTGTGTTCCTCTATATTTATTTATAATTAAATACATTTATTTATAATTATTTACAAAATTTCCTATTTTTATATACTAATTATTTATATTTATAAGTATTTTAATTAAATACTAGCCGTTTTGCTATTTTTACAATTCTATTTCTATTATATTCAGTCCACGTCATTACCCTTTGTCCACGAATACGCCACCTAAGCTCCACCTAAGCCTACACCTCACTAAAACACAATTATACTACACGTACAACTCATCCTAAGCATGTAGTACTACTCTTCAAAGCACGCGTACAATTCATTATAGCGTGTGGTACAACCCTCTCAAAGCACCCACTTATCTACTTCAGCATATATACTTACACATATATACACGCGTGCCTACGTGGCTGAATCGCGGTCGTTTATCCATCTAACCCAACGGCTCAGAACACTCCTTACGTTTTAATATATCCAAACATCCCTCTCCCCTAAAACCCTAACTCCAAACGAGTTCACCCAGTCAAATTCGAAACCCGACTCGCCTCAAGTTGAGTCCAAAATCGGGTATGACAGAATGGCGACTCCGCTGGGGATTAAATGTTCTAACCATCACGATTTTAATATTGGGTTTATTATTGCTTTTATTTTGTGTCCAATACTAACTTTTTCTCTTTGCAGGTTGGTAACCTTTTATATTTTGCAATTTTCGATAATGTGATATTTAGTATATTGTTGAATTATTTGTTGCATATTATTGAATTATTTGTTGCATTTCGTTCATACTCCTCCACTCCTGGAAAATTGACACTTGCACACAGACAAACGATTACGTGGATCTCACGGTCGTTTCACTCTCAAAAACCCTTTAGGAGGAACGGTTAGAATCTAGTTGGTCCGTGGTACAACCAACAACTCTAAACGTTCCCACCCCTTGGTTGTCCGCCTGGGGGAACCATGTCCTTGTCTAGATTACTCAACTCTTAGTTGCACTCTATTTAGAAATCATTCATCATGTCATATCTAGGACCATTTTGACTTCGGTTCATGTTTAAGTCTACTAGTTCACCATATTTGAATGAACCGAACGGGTTTTCGACCCTAAAGGACATTCAAATATATTACGTGTGCATCTATTTAAAGTTGAACATGTATAATGTAGAACGTTTTTTCTCAAAAGTGTGGATCATCCAACTATTTATTTTTGTTGGAGGATGTCACAAGTTGAAGATTTGGAAAATCAAAGAAAACAGACTTTAAATTGATTTTTATACTTTTATGTAACAAAATCAATTATTTATTTCTATAAATGGAAATCGTTATAGAAATCAATTATTTATTTCTATTTAAATTTGAAATTTTTTATTTCTACATTCATACAAAACCAATTATTTTATAAAATTATTTTTGGGTTATGAATGAAATTAATTTTTCTACTTTTATGAAAACAAAATCATAGAACTTAAATTAATTTATGTTACTTTAATGTAACAAGATCACTTATTTATTCCTATTTACCTAAAAAAGAGAAAATGTGTTATTTCTACATTTATTTAATAAAATTATTTTCTATTCATTTTTTGGGTTATGAGAACAAATGGGATGACGCACGATACACGTTCAATTTTAAATATCATACTCAAACTTAGGAAGACTTAACATCCTTTGTATGTTAAAGTCCACTAGCCAACTTCGTCCAAATGACGCCTATCATGCATCTTATGTGTGTTGGTCTTGCTAGGCCTACCTCCGATACAAGAGAGGCCCCTTGCATTATAAGAGTGATACATTTTGCATTTGGTGATTATTACCTCGACACTAACTTATTGTTTTCACATTCAAGTTTTACTCCCGCTCCTGAGGTTGACTTATGCATTCTGGCCGAGCATCAGTACCGGATGAGAGCCAAGGGACCAGTTACAACTCCTCCCCCCTCACAAACTAGAAGAAGAGGAAAGCGAAACATCATGTCTGAGTTGAATAATGTTGCTCTTAGTGACGATAACATCGGGAACAATGGGACACCCCGCAAACTTGCCTTGGTTGGGTATGATGAATATGTTGCTTCTTTAGAGAAAAGAATTAAAGAACTTGAAGAGAAACTGACAATGGCCAGTTTACCCATTGGTAACTCCGCCCATTCAAGGGAATCGATCCAAGTAGGTCAGCCCGCCCTAGTAAAAAGGACCCTATACACCCAACTGATCCCCCTGTTGTTTACCAAACAATACCACCAGCCACATACCAAGCAGCGGCACCTGCTTCTTACCAAACAACACAACCAGCTCCTTACCAAACATCACCACCTGCTACCTACCAAAGCGCACCAACCGCCACATATCAAGCACCGCCTCCCTATCAAGCACCACTATCTACTTATCAAGCACCACCTTCTGCATACCCTACTTACCCAAACACAAGCCTACCTCACACTAATGTCACAAATCCACAGCCTTACAATCCCATGTTCACTGCTGAAACCAAACAATTTACTTCACCCGCCAAAGACCATGAAAACTATGAATGGGCGGAGGATGAAGCCAATGATGATGGGACAAAAGAGAAAGTTCGTAAGCTAGAGGCAGCCTTTAAGAAGTTTGAGTTAGGCAAAACCACTAAAGGTTTAGCTTATGAAGATTTGTGTATCTATCCTACTCTGAAACTACCTGATGGGTACAAGATACCAAAGTTCGACTTGTTCAATGGTACTGGAGACCCTATGGTTCATTTGAGAACATATTGTGACAAGTTGATTGTAGCGGGGGAAGACGAGAAAGTACGAGTAAAGCTATTCAGCCGAAGCCTGACTGGAGATGCTTTAAATTGGTTTTCTAAACAAAAACCAGGCACATGGCTCGGTTGGGAAAATATGGCAGCAGACTTTGTAGAAACATTTGGGTACAATACCGAAATGGTACCAGATCGCTTCTATTTAGAAAAGTTGAAAAGGAAACCCACAGAGACATTCAGAGAATATGCTACTAGGTGGAGAGCAGAAGCTGCCAAGGTGCAACCCGCTATGAATGAGAAAGAAATAGTCAACATATTCATTCGCATACAAGAAGACGTCTACTATGACAAGTTGTTGCATATGAAGCACCAAAAGTTCGCAGATGTAGTATTGATGGGAGATGACATAGAAGAAAGGTTAAAATATGGGAAGATTATTAGCTTAGCTGCACTACAAGCTGCTAATAAGGCTATCCAGGCTGGAAATGTGAGTCTCTCCAAAAAGAAGAAGGATGAAGTCTCTTTTGCTGCAAACATTCAAGACCCCGCTCTCAACCACTATTATCAAACACCACCACCATTCCATCCCTACCCTTATACATCATCTGAAAGATCCGTTTACAACACTCAACCCACTCGGCCTATATTCCATACCACAACACCAAGCCGTCCATCATACCAGCAAAATACTCAAACCAATTACCGAAATGCATCACCATACTCTCTTAGGCCTCGCCCTGAGGCAAACCAAAGACCCAAAAGAAACTACAGTGCATTAGCTGAATCCCGCACCCAATTGTTTAAGAGGTTGAGAGCTGTTGGGCTTATTTTCCAATCCCTCAAAAGGTGCCAGACAACCCTTCACTACACTTTGATTACAGCAAAAGGTGTGCATACCACTCAGGTGGACCGGGGCATGAGACAGAGAGTTGTTTTGCATTGAAAGATAAGATTCAAGACCTAATAGATGAAAAGGTAATTCATTCGAAGATGCCAAATGTGCACAATAACCCGCTCCCTAATCATGGAAATGAGAAGGTGAATATGATTGACTTCGGCGAAGAATACAACCTAGAAGGTACAATCATCAAAGCAAAAATAATGTTCGATGAATACAAGTTCAGCATGGGATACATCTTGGTTTGCAAAAGAGAAAACACTACAAAGGACACAAGAGATTATCATTCACTGGAGCAAATTATTTCAACTCTGAAACAGGCATCTATCCTTTCAAGCTACATGAAAACTCTCGAGGGAGGAGGAATTTCCAAAGGAGTTCATGATGTAGAAGATGAGCTGACCGGTCTGAAGGAGCTATTCATAAAAGAATATGATGCAGTCACCGAAAAGTATACTGAGGCCCTGAACATCCTGGAAGCTGAAACTGGAGATATGCCAAACAACTGAACCTACAGCACATTTCGAAGATGCCGAGAACCTTAGTGGAGTCGGGGCAATAATTGTTTTCTTAAATAAAACATGACCCCGAGTCGTTAGCTTTTGCTTTCTTTCTTTTCAACTTTGTTTCATCGTCGTTTCCTTTCGAAGACTGCTTCTCAAGTCAAATAATAAAAGCATTTCCTATTTTTCATTTTTTGTCTATGCATCATTCACTTCCTTCAAAATCATTTTAATTCAATCGAATCTATGACTGCGATGTGAGAAAGCAATCCAAAACGGCAAGCACAAACCAGGCTATGGTGATTTTGACAAAGGACATTTGAGGAACTTCATGAAAATCTCATAGCAGACAGCTGAGGCAAGAGCATATTTGAGGAAGATGACTTGCAATTCAAGGCAAAACAGTAGAAATACATATAGGGAGAATTAGACAATCCCAAATGGACTAAAAGCATACTCGAGCAAGTAAGAATGAGCACAACAAGCGATAGAACGAAAAAGACGTTAGAGCAAGGTAGTTGATCCTAGAATACCATTCTCTAAATCAAGACAAAATTGACAAGATCCTTTACTCAGATACAAGCAAGAGATACTACAGATCAAACAGAATTTATCTTTACTGGATTTGAACTACATAGCGACCTGATTCCAAAAAGGGGATACGTAGGCAGCCTACCCAAGGCACGGTCACATCGTACATTATAACACACTGGGGCAGAATTTTTGAGTTTTGAGGGACCTCAAAAATTCAAGGGAAATACAAGCAGCACACCGGGGCAGAAATTTTGAGCTTCCCTCAAAATTTCAAGATGAAAGATCTTTGAACAACAAATGGATATAGAGGAGATTATGTCCAAACAACACGTCGCAGTCTATGATTCAATGGAATAAATTTGCATTACTCTTTAAACATTATTTTTCTCAAAACACATGCATATTCCCTTTTGTTCTCCTTTTTTTGCCCACAGCTCGACTAAGGTTTGACGCTCGAAAAGAGAGATATTACAAAGGAGACAACTATACAAAATACAGCAGCAGAGTACAGTACAACGAATGTGCAAGTCAACCTCCACCCCATAACTCACAAATTTTTCTTTGATTGCAGGTTTACACAGGTACCGAGTATACCTAACAACTCTTGCAAAGCAACATCATCTTGACATATATAGAATCCATGTCGGTGGATATATAGGGCCTGCGTCGGTAGGCATGACATACATAGAATCCATGTCGGTGGATATATAGGGTCCGCATCGGTGGGCATGACATATATAGAATCCATGTCGGTGGATATATAGGGTCCGCATTGGTGGACATGACAGGCATAGAATCCATGTCGGTGGACATATAGGGTCCTCATCGGTTGACATGACATGCATAGAATCCATATCGGTAGATACATAGGGTCCGCGTCGGTAGACATGACATGTATAGAATCAATGTCGGTGGATACATAGGGTCCGCGTCGGTGGGCATGACAGACATAGAATCCATGTCGGTGGATATATAGGGCCCGCGTCGGTGGGCATGACATATATAGGATCCATGTCGGTGGATATATAGGGTCCGCGTCGGTGGGCATGACATGCATAGAATCCATGTCGGTGGACATATAGGGTCCGCTTCGGTGGACATGACATGCATAGAATCCATGTCGGTAGATATATAGGGTCCGCATCGGTGGACATGACAGACACAGAATCCATGTCAGTGGATATATAGGGCCCGCGTCGGTGGGCATGACATCATTTGACAAGCATAGAATCTGCGTCGGCAGATATATATAAGGTTCGCGGTGTTGAACATGACAACAATTTGCAGCAGAGTAAGGTCCGCATCGGTGGGCATAATATTGGAAAGCACTTGGATGAGACATCAATCAAGCAAGCATAAGACAAAACAACCACTCGGCTCAACAGAGAAGTTTACTTTATCTTTATCTTTATATATATTGCATTTATCATGATTTTGCTACAGGGTACTCCCTGATCTCTCGACAAAACCCTGTGCCATACTCTCACACCTGCTCCCAACATCACTGCTAATTATGCAACCACAAAACCTCAAACGCATACAATGCAAAGCCTAGCCCTACAGACAATGCCTTCTGCTACACCCGCAAGCCACCTATTTTGCCGAGTTCCAAGCTATAAGTCCATACTTGCACCTGTGATCTACCTAATCTCCTCTTGCCGATTGGGTATCAGCTTCGCGTTCCTTCCTAATTCGTGCCCATCTACGTCAATCGTGCGTGTTTTCGTGTTTAATCGTGCCCATCTATTTGAATCATGTGCATTTATAAAACTCGCTCCTCAAACGTTTCCCAGCTCAGTCAAGGCAATATTGAAGGCGAGATTGCTCATTTATCCAGATGAAGTGGAAACTATGAACATATAAACTCCTCTTTATGGGTGTGTAGCGCACCACATCTTCATAACTAGGATGATTATAAGTCTTTTTTCCACGCTCGACCTACTGATGTTATCTCATCTTCGATAGTGCCCTTACTTTATTCATCGTTTATCCCGCCTAAAGACAAAGCATACACGAATCTAAACTTTACATACCTGTATAAGTTTAGTCTTTACATCTAAAATCGTGCGTCATAAACATCTCACACGGGCAACATGCCATCCTAGAACTACACACGGCCTGATTCTCGTGAAACCCGAGATATGTAGGCAGCTCAGAGACCGGGGTTCGGCCAAAAACTCCCATTTCCTTTTTTCAAATCATTTTTGCCTACCAGCCGTGACAAAATTGGCTATTCTGTCAACTATCTTTGCCCGAAGACTCTTTCA
The DNA here is from genome assembly GCA_037355625.1 of Petunia x hybrida. NCBI lineage: Eukaryota > Viridiplantae > Streptophyta > Magnoliopsida > Solanales > Solanaceae > Petunia > Petunia x hybrida. Next base: position 988,122 of record JBBBVM010001054.1, on the reverse strand, counting down.
TCATCCCCGGGCAAAGAGGGGCAGCTGTTGACACCCAATTTTGTCCCTCAGTTTTTCGCAATTTGGCGATATTTAATTAAAATCGATTATAGTAATTTTCCAAACAAAACTGCATTAGATAGCATGCAATTACATGTGTGATACTATTATTAACCCTCTATTTATATTATTCCTTATTTATTGCGACTATACTACGTAATTGCATTATTTAGGCTATTTTCTAAAATACGTATGCTATTTATGCAATTTAATGCATTACGACATTATTTTAATAATTATTTGTGACTATTTATATGTAATTAGTATTATTTGTGTTCATCTATATTTATTTATAATTAAATATATTTGTTTATAATTATTTACAAAATTTCCTATTTTTATATACGAATTATTTATATTTATAAGCATTTTAATTAAATACTAGCCATTTTGCTATTTTTACAATTCTATTTCTATTATATTCAGTCCACGTCATTACCCTTTGTCCACGTATACACCACCTAAGCTCCACCTAAGCCTACACCTCACTAAAACACAATTATACTACACGTACAACTCATCCTAAGCGTGTAGTACCACTCTCCAAAGCACGTGTACAATTTGTTATAGCGTGTAGTACAACCCTCTCAAAGCACCCACTTATCCACTTCAGCATATATACTTACACATATATACACGCGTGCCTACGCGGCTGAATCGCGGCCGTTTATCCATCTAATCCAACAGCTTAGAACACTCTCTACATTTTAATATATCCAAACACCCCTCTCCCCTAAAACCCTAACTCCAAACGAGTTCACCCAGTCAAATTCGAAACCCGACTCGCCTCGAGTTGAGTCCAAAATCGGGTATGACAAGCGACGTGGCAAATCCTCCGCCATGGAATTTGAAAAGCTAGTTGTCCCTTCAACATCCCATCCACTGCACGCGGAATTTTTTTTAAACAGATGTAACCCTTCGTTTTACCTTCCCAATGTAAAAGTAATGATGGGGACTTTTCGAAGCACTTGAGTATCATCTTTCCTATAAATTCACCAACTTGTTCAGCATATACATTGTTTCTTAAATCTTCGATCAACAGTAACCAGTTTTTTTGCAACTCTCCCTTCTATCAAAATCTTGCTATCATGTCTTTACAAAAAAATCTTCAGGATCACCAAAAATAAGAACAATGGATGATAACACCTCGGTAACGAGTTTGGCTGATATACCAGTGCCATTAAAGGTTATTTCATCGGAGGAAGGTGACAAAGAAACCACCTCTGCTCATCGTGACACCACTAACTAGGAGGAGGTATCAGTAGGAGACGATGGAGTCGCGATTGAAGAAGCTGCCAATGATGATAATAATGAAGCTAGGGCTGCTGAGGCTTCACATCCCTAGAAGAAATCTTTCACTAGAGAACTTAAACCTCATCACGTGATTCCCTAGAAATATGACCACAGTAAAGATTTCAAAATGCAAAAACAAACAGCTTCCGACTTTGAGAAAAATAGAAAAGTGTCTGTTCAACAATCACCGAGCTTAATCACACAAGCTCACATAGATCAAGTTCGAGAAGATTGTGGTTGGGGCTTCGAGGTTCAGATCGTGGTCCTTGCGCCGGAGCATCGCACCTGCGATAGAATTCCTGGGCTCTCATTCGTTTATACCTATCCCTTTACGATAGAGTTTTCACTCCCCGTTCACCACATAGCCGACACTTTCTGCCGAACAAACAATTTATGCTTGGCTCAGCTCGGTCCCAGTGTTTGGAGGGTCATTCAATGCCTCGACTTTCTGAGCCAACGAGCCAAGGTCCCTTTTACCTTTGACTATTTCATTTCCCTTTTTTGTCCCACCATGTATAAAGATGGAGTTGTCCAGTTGAGCAAATGGGGTAAGTTTTCTTTAATCATGAAGGGTGATGATACCGAGGATTGTGGTTGGTGCGATCGGTTCGTTCTTATCCCTACTACCCTTCTTTCTTCCGAGGCTGGGTTTCTCAAAGTGTGGAACATAACTCGTAAGTTGTCGAACCTTGACTTCTCATTTATTTGCACAACTCCTAAGGCTTTAATCGACTCTTTGTTGTTTTTTTTAGTGGAAGCTTCCCATCAACCCCCCCATAGGGTTTGACTGATTTGGTTCAAGCACTTATTGATGCCAAGACGAGGCTAGATATATCGTGGATTATCTTAGCGGCGTTGAAAGAGAATTAGTGGTCGTGCATTATGCCTTCTTCTTCTTAATTCAAAGACTTGTCCTTACTCTACTTCCTATTTTATAGGTTTCCCCAATAGGGCGGCTACCGAGCCGCAAGAAGAAGTGAAGGAAGAGAAAGAAGAGAAGAAAAAAAAGAAAAATGAGAAGAAGAAAAAGAAGAAAGAGGAGAAGAAAGAAGTAGAAGTCCCCGAGGCTGGGGAGAGTTTGAAAGACTTAGAGGACTCGGAAGGGGTCCTCAAAGCCAAAGCCTCAAAGAAGTTTCCCGGTCGCAAGGCTTCAAAAGGTTTGAGTCCTCGGCTTAACTGCTTTCCTCTTTTTTTTCTCGCTTTCACTTAATGATCCTTTCATCTGTTTAGATTCAAGGAAAAGGAAGGACGCAGCAGTTAACCCCTCCAAAGCTAAACGCCCTCGGGCTGAGTCACCTAAAGTTCCTCATCATGATTAGGTTGATGAGCCTACAGATGGCGAGGCCCATAATGAAGTTGAAGTGGTTAACTCTAAAGAAGACCGAGCTGCGAAGAAAGCTAAGGGCAAGGCCAAAATGGCTGAAAGTCTTTCCGCCGAAGAGAGGGCGATTGACGACCCTGCTCGTGACAAAGAGATGGAGGATGATGACAACGCTCAAGCTGACCACCCCTCGTCTTCTGACGCGAGCGTTAGGATGATAAGCATCCCTCCTGACCTGCGTATGCTGGATGACACTGTGGTTGTTTCCATCAGCCTTAAAGATTTGCTCGGCCCAACCAAACGAGAACGCCTCGAAGGTTTGCCAATTGATGATTTGATGGCCTATGCATCTCAGCAAGCAATTTATGTAATCTTCTTCTTCTGCTTCATATTCTTTCATTCTCAATTTTTTTTGCACCTCCATAACCCCTTCTTTTTGCAGAGTTTTGTTTACACTATGAAGGCGGCCGAGATGGAGGCTAACCGAGTGGCAGAACTGAGGAAGATTGGGGAGCAATGGAATCGCATAAGGGCTAAACTTCAAGCCAAGGTTTTTGATCTTGAGAAGTATTTTCTCAACTCTGAGATTGATCTGGACTGAGCTCGTAAAGCAGTCGAAGAGTCCAACCTCGAGCTGGATAAATCCCGAGAGACCATTGCCAAATTTGAAGCTAAAAAGAAAGCTCAAGCAGAAATTCTCCGGACTGAAATTGAAGCAGCAAATGCAACGATCGATGATTTGACAACTCTTTTTTTTATGTTTAAACTAAGGTCTGTCTTTCAAGAAAAGTATATTGGATTGAATTAAGATTGATTAAAAGAAAAAGTCTAGTAAATTGTAAAATAGGAATGATACAGACAAACTTGGATTCTTTTAGTTCGTCTTTAGGATGCCACTTAAACTTGGATCCTAAGACGACATATGTAGCGCAATTCTTGCATTCCTCGTCCAGATCAACTTGGGAAGTTTCGAATTCAACCATTATATATATACTGAAGAGTATATAACAATGAAGTTAGGTTTCAAAATATTGAAACTTTGGTTCACCAACTTAATTCAAATCACTCTTTTAATTTTTATTATCTTTTCCTTCCAAAGATTAACTTCCAACTATATTGATGCAGCAAAAGAACTCCAAGGTGTGTTAAAGTTTCAATATAATACGTTATATTTCTCGTGAAAAGCTCAATAATCAAATTGTTGTTCCATGTTATTCATGGCCTAAGCAGTAACGATTTTGTGAACAACCTCAAGGCACCAAAAGAAGACTATCATGGATATGCAATAACACATTATAATTGAAACTGGACCTGTCAAACTTCATAAAGTTATAAATTAAGAAGTTACCTTTGATCTTCTTTTTCATGTATCCAACTTTCTTTCGCTGTAAGTTATTGTGGTTGCTTCACATCTTTTTCAACTTAAAAAAAGTAGTAGCGTTTTTTTGCATTGGTTTTAGAATAGGGTTTTGCTTTAGACTTATCAAGCTGTCTAATTCTAATTAAATCTTAATGGGTTAAAGGAAAATTAATGTAAGAAATTATTTATTGGCCTTGGCCTTGGGTTGTATGAAAATAATATATATATATATATATATATATATATATATATATATATATATATATATATATATATGGTTTCAGTTTGGTTTGGTTTTTTTGTGTTCCAAACCAAACCAAATAATGTCAGTTTTTTAGAATATAAAATCAAACCTAACTAAACAAAACAATTAGTCGGTTAATTTAATCGGTTTAATTTGGTTTGATTCGGTTTCACGGTTCGGTTTGGACACCCCTAGATCCAACAATTGCCTCTCAGCATTTCCACCTTCGAGATTTCTTTTTTTCCTTCCCCATATTAGACCTGGACCCATATCAAATTGAACGAAAACAAATGCTGCAACTTTGAAATCGTCACCGTTCTGCGTTTAAGCTCAAATTCCGTTCTAATACATTATTGATATGATAATATCAATATTGATATGTTGCATAATTAAAGGTTGTAAAAAGAACTACTTTGAGGAGTATTTTATGCATTTTGCCAAAAGAAAAAGGAAGAAAACACTAAAACTTCATTAAACTACTTTGTATTTGTTCAAAATTTGTATCTCTTGTTACGAGGATAGTCATAATATCCTACTTTAGTTGCATTCTTATAGTTATAGCCCTTATTTTTTGGGCGTAACTTTGTAAAAGTTGTTTATTTTTTACCAAATTACCAATCTTCAGACTATTGAAGCTGAACTTTAGGCTAGATTAAGCTAATTTCAGTTCTTTTGGTGTGACGACTGAATTTGGTTGAAGTTGAGCGTAACTTTACACTTTTAGTTTGAGTTTAACTTATCTCCAAATAAAAAAATCTAAGTTGAATAAATATTACGTCATGGTTCTAAATTAAAAACATAACTTCAGTTGGTAGCGAAAGTGATTACCTAAGCTTGCGAATAGTTTGGCTGCAACTAAATGGCAAAAGCAAAACTGGGGCGAAGTGCAGAACTACCCTATTTTAGTGGGCAAAGTGCACGAATAGCCACTTTTGCCAGTGGTCTTGGGTTTAAGGCCAATCTTTTAGTGGTTTTACATGAGAGGCCACTTTTCGGAACTTCAATCCTTGTTGGTTGAACTTCACACAAGTTCAGCCCACAAGGATTGAAGTTCAACTTCAGCCTATAAGGGTTGAAGTTTACGCATCTATGCCTAAAAGTTCAGCCCTTACGGATTGAAGTTGAACTTTATAACTTAGGTATGAAGTTCAATCCTCAAGGTTTGAACTTCAGCCCACAAAGATTGAAGTTCCAAAAAGTGGCCTCTCATATAAAACCAATAAAAAAAAGTGGCTTCAAACCAAATACCAGTGGCCTGTGGGTAAATTTTTTACTATTTTAGTAGAACTATGTAGAATATTGCTAGAATTTAAAAACCATTTAAGCTTTAGCCACTTTGCTTGTGCTACTGCTGCTTCTTCTTCTTCTTTGTTACAACTGATGCCAGCTTTTACACTTAAAAAGATGAACTAAAATACAGCTTCAATTTCAAGGTCTGAATTTTTGCACGGTAAAAAGGTGAACATCAGAACTGAAGATTGAATTTTACATGACAACAAGGCTAACTTCAGATTTGACTATTGAATGTCATACCACAACTTCAGACCTCATCACTAGAACTCCAGACTTTCACACTATAACTTCAGACCTCAACACAAGTACTTCAAACCTAAGGCGGAGAGTCATACTGGAACTTCAGACTTTCACACCAGACTTCAAACTTTAACATTCGAACTTCAAATATGAGGAATGAATTTCACACAACAACAATGCTAGCTTCAAACTTGAGAACAAATGTTGCATTAAAACTTCGAACTCGAGGTCTGAAGCACTGTCGCACCCCTTTTTTCGAGCTCGGATTAAGTTCAAAGGTCGGGTTTGACTAGGTGATTCGTTTGGTACGAGTTTTGGAGTCGCGCACCTAATAAATTTGTATAAAGATGTATTAGGTCACCTAAATCATCTAAGTGTCTAAATTAACTCCGGGTAAGTCTTTTCTAAGAGATTCTATGGGTAAGAAGTCCTTGTGACTCAAGAGGAAGGGGTTAGGCACTTCCCGAGCCCCACAAAAAGTGGTTCCCGACGGGATTTCAATTTTGGGATTTTAGGCTAGACATGCAAGTAAGCTTAAATGCACAAAAAAAATCAGAAGTAATTTTAAGGTCAAAATATAAAGCATAAGTTGAAATGAAAGCTAATATAGCAAGTCAATCTTAAAAGTATCTAGCCCACCAGAGATCGGGCTAAAAGACTAGGGCCAGCACTGAGGAGGACATTATATGCAATTCAAATTTGGAATGGACTTTCTGTTAGCGGCGGAGGACTTAAAACAATTCTATGTTTTGCACAAATAACCTAAAATCACTGCATAGTCGCAACTTTGACCCTCTTAAATATCTTTTAACTTAAAAAAGGGCCTTTGGTCATTCTGTAAAAAAGTTCAATTCTGGTAAGAACTAAAAAGCAGTGATAATATTTAAAAGTAGTAAAAAATATATTTTGGATCCTAAAAAATACAATTCTTTAAATTTAGAATTAAAAAGAATTTTAATGTTTAAAAAAAATGTTAGCCATTTTGGATGATATTTTGATATTAGTTGCCAAGTACCATTGTCCGTATGGCTATTTGTTGTGAGATCGCGTTTAAAAATATATATTATATTATATTTATATAGCAAAAATACTTTATAAGACATAAATGCAAATATGTAAAAAAAAAATGTAAGTGTGTATATATATAAGTCAAGGAAAGCATATATAATTGAAAATAATAACATATAATATTTTGAAGGATATCTGTATATAACTTAGCAAGTTTGCCTGTTTAACACTCTACAAAAATAAATATATATTTATAAATCTCAAGACTTGACCTCTAAAGCCATAACTCACTTTTCAAACTATTAATTAGTTTGAAAGAGTTTTAAAAAAAGTTTGAAATACCAGAATTGCAGAACCAGGTCCCTTAGTTTAAAATCTGGCCGATTTGAACTTTTGCAGAAAATGACCCTTTTTTGTAGAAACATTCCCATTTTCAAAGCGTGATTCATTTTCAACTCTTTTGTAAACTTGTAAACCTGTTGCAGAATATATTAGATCACATAATCCAGATTGCACAAACAGTCCACTTTCAGATTTTGCAGAAATAAACCCAATTTCTGTTTCTATTGCAGTTTTAGCCCTTTTTGCAGAGACACCCCTGCTTTCAAAATCCGTTTCAACCACCTTGTATACCCACTTTAAAATTTAAAATTAAACTTGCACGCAGTCTAGTAATCAAGTTAGATTTTCAGCTTTTAACATTTTGCATAAATAGTCTAGATTGTATTTTTAGCCCTTTTTTCGATTTTAGCAGAAAAATAGCGCCTCTATAATCTGACTTAGCACTGCCTGCTTAACTTGGCATTTCAGATTCCAGCTTTGCACAAAACAGACCTGTGTCACGTTTAACTTGCACATATGCACAAAGAAGAAGAGAAAGATAAGGATCTGCTCCTGTATAGCCATTTTAGTACTTGCCACTGCTGCTTTCAGACAACGGCTGCCCTATTTTACTGCGAATGTTTTGTACCTTATGGTGCTTAACATACATAGGGGATCTTATTCAATACAACAAGTAAGGGGATCTAGGGGAGGTAAAAGGCAGAGAAAGTGCCCTGTTTGCACTTGGGTGAACTGCCAAGTTCAATAACAACACTTGATCTTTCAACGAACAACTTGCCTGAACCTGCGAGTAAAACTTAATAATGGTATAGCCATTTGGCTATCCGGACTTATTGGGACTTTAATACAAGCTGCAAAAAAGGTTAGTTCTTGGCCAAATAGAGGCCTACACAAATAAAGTAATTGCATACCGAAGAAACAGTTTCCAAGCCATGTTTTAACCAAATAAACAAAGTCGGATTAGTATCATATGCTATTCATTCAGTAAAGGGACTTTACCTTAGTGAAATGGAAAACGAACAGAAGAATGCAGAAACAACATGTATGTATTACTAGCAAGATAACCACAGACCAATGTTTTGCTTTGGTTTTCGACTAGCAAGGCCAACAAGAAAGCTATAACAGAACTTCAGGCTTAGTTTGTTGGAAAAATGTAGTGTGTGTATGTGAGTTTGTTAAAGAGAAGAGGGAGCAGTAGTCTAAAGAAGAAGAAAAGAGTATTCAATGTGTGTAAGTAGTAAGTCTCTTAGTGTGTAAGAATATGTAAGTTGTTCCAAATGAAGTGAGGAGGGGCTGGTTTAAATAGGACTAGGGAGTAGTCTGTTGGAATTTCAAATTCTTATTAGAAAAGGGAGAATAGAATCAGTGATTTTTAATAGAAGGAAAGTGAAAATTGTGCAGTCAATTTTAAATGAAATCAAGGAGATACTTCAGCATATTCACTTCCAAAAATAACCAATTGTTTGAATTTTGAATTCAAGAGGAGCTGTTTTAATTTTCAAATCACAGTTATGAAAGGAAAAAGAAATCAATAGTTTTAAAGGGGAGGAAAGAAATGATTACGCTGTCAATCAGGGAGATATCACAAATTATACAATTCCCGAAATTAAGCTAATAACTTAAATTCTGAAATCAAATGACATATTTTCCTTTCATGGAATAACCATAGTATCATACTTAAATATATACACATACTGACTTTCTTAAAATAATTCTACCTAATCTGAATTTAAATTTTGAAGCATACTTTCTTTTTTTGAACATCACGCACACATCCTCATACTTAGGCAGATACACAATAACCAAAAAAAAAAAAAGCCAGGAAAGATTCAGTTCTACTTTGAAGGAAAGAAGATATTTTAAGTCGTAAATATGGTAAGCATGTATCATACTAGTCTGTCCAACAATCTTAGGGAAAAAGATATCATTTTAATCGTCCATAAATCAATGAACTATACAACCATAACTGTTATGACCAGCAGTATATAGTCCTCTCTTCTCACAAGTGTCATCATGAACATACAATCAGATTTCTAAGACTAAGCAAATACAAATCCCCAAACTGTCGGATGCTTCAAGGCTCGCAATTGAAAATTAAAAGCAAAGACACGAGTTGACATCAAATAATTATAGAATTATGAACTTGCTCAATAAAGAACAATTACAAGAAAACATCATTTTTTATAAACAGCGTGGTTCAAATCTGGAAATTACCCATGCCATAAATTTCTTATGAAAATCAAAGAATCAGATAGAAAAATTACTAAACTAAATGGAGTAGGAAAGGTAATACCCGTTTGGAATCTGGGTCGGGTTGGAGCTTGACCCGTCTTGCTTCTGCCCAAATTGATCTGTGAAGATTCTTGTTTGAATCTTCTTTGTTTTCATCTCCCGTGCGAATGTTTGAATGATTTTCCGAATATCTTCCTATTTACACCCACATCGAGTGATTTTCACTCAAATTCTTTCCTATTTTCGGGTGTAAATGGCGGTAATGGAGAGGGAGGAGCTGACCGTGAGATTAGTGGAGCAGTGGTGGCGTCTGGATGTATTTGGATGGAGGGGCGGCGAGGAGAGAGAGAGAGAGAGGAGTGTTGGGGGCGGCCACTTATGGTGATTAGAAAAGGAGGGAAATGAAATTAGGGTTCTGAAAATGGGGGGGGGGGGGGGCTGTTTGTAATTAAAAAGGGTAATGGAATCCTGGCCGTTGGATGAGAGGAACAGATGGCTGAGATCCAGCCACGTAGGCGTGCGGGGTTAGTGTATGTTTGGAAGTATGTGAGTGTATGAGTGAGGGTGTAGGTATACTACTGTATATGAGTGTATATAGGTGTGAAAGTATTGTATATTGGGAGTCAATTGGCTACTACTTAACTCAAAAAATGTTAATAAATGGATAAAAATAATTAGAAAAATATAGTGAGTAATGAAAATGACTTGGTAAAATATTGTTTATAAAAGTGATAATCTTAAATGAGTTAAAATAATATTAATAAGGTATAAATAATTACAAGTAGGTACGTAAGTGTACTAATAGCACAAATAGTTATAAAATCGTGCGAGCGTTTTTGAAAACAACCTAAATGATATAATTATGTAATATATTCTCAATTAAATAAATATTATATAAATATGGGATTAAGAATAAGGGATTACACACGTAAATGCATGTCATCTAATGCAATTTTGTTAGAAAATTTTTATTATGCATTTTTAAGCTAAATACAACCAATTATGAAAAAGGTGGGACAAAATTGAGTGTCAACAAGCACAACGAAGATAACTTTAGATTAGCACTAGAACAACAGGGCTTGTTAATGGGCGGATAGTGCCAAAGACGAGAAATAGGCTATTTTTGCACGAAATTTTTTTACTGATTAAAACCTAAATAGACACGCCAAATAGGTAAAAATTTCACTTAGAGGCCAGTTTTGCCACTGATCTTTGTTTTGAGGCCACTTTTTTATTGGTTTTGCATGAGAGGCTACTTTTTAGAACTTCAATCCTTGTGGGCTGAACTTCATACAACAAGGTTGAAGTTCAACTTCAACCAACAAGGGTTGAAGTTTACGCATCTACGCCTAAAAGTTAAGCCCTTGCGGGTTGAAATTGAACTTTAAACCTTAGGCATGAAGTTCAACTCACAGGGATTGAACTTCAGCCCACAAGGTTTGAACTTCAACCACAAGAATTGAAGCTCCAAAAAGTGGTCTCTCATGTAAAACTACTAAAAAAGTGGCATCAAACCCAAGACCACGGGCAAAAGTGGCTATTCGTGCACTTTGCCTGCCAAATAGACCACCGGGCTAAAAATATTTACCAAATCAATTTGTATTTTTGCCGTCACCAAATATAAATATAAAAAGAAAAGAATTTTCTCAATTTCATTTTTTTTTTATTAAAATTAAAAAAACTAGTACTAAAACCCTCAAACGTTAAACCCCCACCGTCTCTTCAAAATACTTGTGCAGCCTCCATAGTATACTCCACCTAAGCCTAAAACAGCTGACCTTTGTTTTGATTTTTTGTACTTTGACAAATTTTCTTCTACTTTCACAACACTCAAATATATATATACTCATAAATTTGCTCAAACCTGGAAATTTAAGAACAACTATTCGAAGATGGTTCAGGTGTATCTTTGTTATTTTGTTATTTTTAAGCTCCCCGTAGTTTTAATTCTCCAATTTTGAACCCTTATTTACTTGCAAATAATGTGATAATAGGGTTTAATTTACCTGCTTTATTTGTAAAAAAGCTAACTTTAAGCTACATATGTTATGATGAATGTGTTTGTAACATAAATAAAACCTTGTTGTTGATTATTATAGGGTGCATCCGAGGCCGTTGAATCGGTTCACTTTAGTTTCATGACAGATGAAGAAGTACGTAGACATAGTGTTTTGAAAGTTACAAACCCTAATTTGCTCGATACGATAGGAAGGCCCGTGGCTGGTGGCCTCTATGATCCTGCAATGGGTCCCCTTAATGAGGGTTCTAGGTAAGTTTCTTTAATTACCTTTGTTTGTTATCTTTCTATATACATTTTTTTCAATAAGTTGATTTATGTATTTGAATGTATGCGTCAAACTTGTGCACACCTCAACTACTCCACCTTATACCGGCTAACTCTGTCTGCTAAGGCTTAGGCTGATCGGAAGATATAAGCTAGAAATTATATTTGCAATGGCTTTTGTGAAGTTCAAATTGCTTGTTTCCTTTTGGGGAGATATTTAGCCAAATTTCACCGTCATGCACTAGCACACAAAGTTATAGAAATTGGATAATATCTTCGTATTTGAAGGTATACTTCAAAAGTTGATGGTTGTTATACGTTATATATATATATATATAAATATGACGGTGGGTCTTACTCAATACTTTCTTCCAAGTACCCATCCTCCATGGTTCACCATATCGAAAATTGGATAAACAAGTTTTTTCATCTTATAGTTCGGTAATCCATATTTTTTAATGTGTAATACTATGCAATTGGGTCCTTATCTTCTAATAGTATAATGACCTATTGCATTCATGAGTTCCGAATTGATTACGGTGTCTTGCACGCCCAGCATCTATTTTTACACGTATGTACGTTCTTTGGCATCATTGGTTGACAAGTATATTTCTTACTATGGAAGCCCAAACTTGAATTTGGTATTTATAGTACTGTTTAATCTTTTGCTTAAGTTAACGTATTTGAGAAATTTATAGACATGTCACCATAGCTGTTAAAATGTTAGTAGCTCATTAAGGTTTATTTTTTCTCATTCTGTTGGATACTTGTTCTTTATTCTGTCTTTCTGTTGATTTTGTTATTTAATGACCTGTTCAGATGTAAAACATGTGGCCAACCTTCACATCCCTGTCCTGGTCACTGTGGTCACATTGAACTTGTTTCGCCGGTCTACAATCCCCTACTCTTCAATATGCTGCACAATCTTCTGCAAAGAATGTGCTTTTATTGCTTTCATTTTAGGGCACCAAGAGAAGAGGTAACCTTTTTGTGAGAGAATGATTAGTTCTCTTCTCTAGCACTTATATTGCCATATATTCTATTCCTTGCTAAACCCTACATTTTTTTTTCTTATTTAGGTTGAAAAGTGTGTTTCTGAATTAGAGTTAATCGCAAATGGTGATGTTATTGGGGCCAAAACCATTGAATTCCCCTCTTCTACTAACTCTACAGATCAGGAGGAGAGCCAAGGGAGCCATATATCATGTACAACAGATGATTTGAATTTACATGATCGTTCCGAGTACAATAAGAGGTCATCTTGGGACAATTTCCAGTTTTCTGAAGCTATGGCTGTTATAGATAGAATTCTCAAGACCAAATATCAGAAATGTAGCAACTGTGAAGCAAAAAATCCAAAGATCAACAAACCGAGTTTCGGACGGTTGCATATTGTATGTCTCTTCGCATTACTTTGGCGTCTTTAATGCGGTGTTTAGATTTAAGTCGTGTTGTATTGTCTTTCTAGTATTATCAAATGAGTATTGATTGTTTGATAGAATAGATGTTTTTGTCCTTAGCTTAACATACCATTTCTGAAAAATAGCTTGACATAGCACTTTACTGCCGACAATGCTTTGAAACATTGGGATATTGTAGTTTGTAGCTATTCATGGTTCTCCAGAAGAGTGCCATTTCTTTTTCCACTTTGGGATGATGTTGTTTCTAGGTCACTTTGCGCGTACCTTGACTATTCAACTGCGTGCGGGCGTCCATCCACCATAAAGTAGATGGAAAGAAATCATCTATTTTTTTTAACCTCAAAAAAAGGAATCACCTTGCCTTTTTAAGTGTCCCTTGACTAGGCCCAGTTCATTTTTTTCTTCCTGTTCAAGCAAACATGTTTCATGTGCTGGTAAGTGATAATCATGTTAAAATAACCTGTCAAATTCTTTTCCAGCTTCACTTTTACTTTATTGTTGTTTTCTGAAACATCTGAAGCAGTATTGCCGATCCACCTTTAATTGTGGTTGAGCATGAGTCACATGTTTGTGCTTTCTGTATCTACCCCTTTTCATAACTGCCCCACTGTGGAACTTTTCACAAATGAAGGTACTCTTGATTCGGTTGTCTGGATAGTGGATACTCTTGGTTGCTGCCTCCGTTTTAGGTCTGCTATATGAATACTTTCTTGCTTTCAACATGGATCTCATGAGATCATGTTCAGGCGTAGGCATCATATATCCTCAAATTTTCTGTTAATTTCTAGAGCTTGCCAATTAGTAGCTAAGTTTTTTGATTTCTTTTGTGAGATGTATTCTTGTATCAAATGACAGCACTACTTCTGCATGCATTGAGATTAACTTGTCGTTATGAAGAATTAAGCTGCTTCTTTCTGCTAAATTGGTAAACATTTTGTAGGATATCCCAAGTGAACATATTAAGTACAATTATATTAAAAGAGGTCGAAGGTTCGATCTGCAGAACACAGGCGGAAGCGAGGAAAATCCTTCCCCTGAGGTTGTAAATGCCACCGAGCCATTAGGGGAAGCTGAAACCAGCTCATTTATGGCTTCCTCGGACATATTAGAAAATTCTATGCCACGTGGGAGGCAAGGGGATGACCAGTCTGTTTTCATTAAGCAACAGAATGACTTATTTTCAGTGGCTAATTTACCTTCACAGGTATGGCCATAAGATTGTACATTGTATCTTACATATATTCTAGTTGTTACTCTAATATCTAGCTCGCAGGGCATAATTATTCTGATGATAATAATATTTTAGTTGCTGTATAGATTTGGAGTTCTCTATAGCAATTTTTTTTTTTTTTGGGTTATAATTGACAGGTCAGAAATATTGTAAAGCAATTATGGGAGAACGAAGCTCGTCTTTGCGCATTCTTCTGTGATATTCAGGGTCAGCATCATAATACACCTGGCAAGGTGGCTGGGCCCTCTATGTTCTTTTTGGAGTCCATTCTTGTACCACCAATCAAGTTCCGCCCTCCTGCCAAAGGGGGTGATTCAGTAAGCATTTGACACATTTCAATTTTCTTATGCTTTTATTTGTGCTTTTCTCTTGTCTGGCACGACAAACCATGTACTGCTAGAAATGTGTTCTTCAAACTTATGTAGTGTAGTCTATTAACGAAAATTTGTGTATAACAGTCCAACTGTTCTCGCATAGATTTTCTGCTACAAGCGCAGGGCAGTAATGGACATACACCATTAGAGGTCTTGAGTTGTTATGCTTTTCTGGAGGTTATTTTGGCATCTACTTTTGCCAATTGCACATATTGCATGTGCCGGATAATGTGTCTACCTATTTGGTTGATATTGCTATATCATGCACCCCAGACCCCACTTGTGGGATAAAACTGGGTATGTTGCTGTTGTTGTTGCTATATCATGCACAGATACTGAAAACGTTAAGTCTTTATCTCACGGTTACTTGAATCTCTCTCCTCTATCTTTATCCTGTACCTGAGCAGCAGAAATGAAATTCATACCTCAGAATCTTTGATTATCGCTTTTCTGTCTTTTCTGCTACTTTTGTTGGAGCCTATAGATGTTTAGCTGTAGCTTTATTTTTCTAGTTATGGAAGTATACAAAGCATTATCTATGTTTGCATGCTATCTCTACATCGGGCTCAACTCATTCATAAGCTCCAGCATATACACACCTGCCCTCCTTAAAACCTCCCTATCCCACACCATTAATTCCCTTTTAGCATTTTTAGCTTCTTTGCTAGCTGGAATGGAAGTCTGCCTGAGACATCATATCCACTCCGCTAGTCCGCCACTATATCCAGAACATGGTTTGTGTTGCTTTGTTCTGATTGCTTGGCAACAGATTTTTCTATAGAAAATATTTTTCCGCTGGCAAACACCTTTACCTTTTTGGCCCTTTTCACAGCTCATAGTTCAGTTCTAACTAAGTCCAAAAAGTTGCATTCTTTGCGGACTAACTTTCGTTATCTTTTGAGGAAACGTAAATTTAACACACGAGGGGCAAACTTGTCCATTTCTATGTTATCATATAGTTTTGTTACACTAAATACGAAAGTAAGGAGGTTCATGTTACATTTGAAACCACGAGGGTGGTATGACTTACCAGCCAAAATTTCGAGGGATTATGAAATTTTCTCATCCTATGTTTATATCCCTCGTTACATTTCAGTGTTGATGTTTCTACAGGTTATGGAGCACCCGCACACTGTTCTTCTTGGCAAGGTCCTTCAGTCAAATATAGCTTTGGGAAATGCTCATATCAACCGGATTGGAAGATCTAAGATCATCAGCCGCTTGATGGATCTTCAACAATCTGTAAATGTGCTGTTTGATAGCAAAACAGCTGCTGGTGAGTTTATTCCTCTCTTTTTAGTGTTACCACTGCTGCTTTTAATCAGTATTATTAAAGGCATTGCTTAGAGCGATGAAACGATGCAAGGCCACAGCTTCAAGGGTGACGCCATGTGCTTAAAAAAAACGCGCCAAGCGATCCCAATGAAAACGATCAATTCTTTGAATCTCAACTTTTTTGAGGAATTGGATTAGTATTAATATTGTAACCAGCCTCTCCACCTTGGTGGGGGTAATATCTGCGTATATCTCACCCTCCCAGACCCCACTTGTGGGATATCATTGGTATGTTGTTGTTGTTGGGTTAGTATTAATATTAACATATATGGGATGCCGAAATTAGTTATTTTAATTGAAGTTTGATTATTATAGTTCTAAATGCATGTATTTATGTTCCTTTTGATATCCTGTAAATTGTGCACTTCTTTTTAAAGAAGTGGGCGCCACAGTTCTCGCCCTTTTCTTATGTCCCAGGGCGTTGTAGCGTTTCTGGTTTTTGCTTTCAAAAAACCACTTAAAAGTATTGAGTGGGGGTTATTTCCTGCTCAGTACTCTTTCTAGCACCATTGGGATGCAATATTTAGTTACTTTGACTTGCCCCCTTTTGGATCCTGGGAAGATTCATGCTTGCCTTATACCTGTCATTTGGATCTTGCTGGCCCTTGAATTGGATTACATACTTAATGTTGGAAATTTTAGAGTTCCAATCTCGGTGGTAATTGGTAAACTTACTCGCCAGATATGGGTAGTTGTAAACATAAGTTTTATGGCTATTCTTCAAATACTCCCTCCGTCCCAATTCATGTAACACTTTCCGTTTTGGTCAGTCCCCCCAAAAAAAAAAAGAATGACACATTTCTGTATTTAGTAACAATTCAACTTTATGAGATGATTCACAACCACACAAATTTCTGTGGTTTGTCTAAACCACAAGTTTCAGAAGTCTTCCTGATTTCTTAAACTCCGTGCCCAGTCAAACTCCTTTACATAATAAATTGGGACGAGGGAGTATTAATATATCATAGTTCCAATGTTTTGGATTCCTTATTGATAATCAGTGAGCTAATTTTTTGTGATACTTGTGGCAAGTGCTCTTTTTTAAATACCGATAAAAAAGCTCTCTTTTCGTTGTGGATTAAGAATATTTTGTAATTCATAAAAGCATGTGAGGCTCCTATTTTTGATATACCTCTTCTATACGGGCATGTTTATTGACCATTTTCATTAATAAATTTTTTACTTTATCCAGAAAAATGTTAATAAATGCCATGGTGTATGGAAGAGTGCCATGGTGTATGGAAGAGTTCCACAAGTGCTCTTCAAAACTTACTATTATGATTTATGCTAATAACTATAGTGCCGACACACATTGAAATAGTGAATATTACATATACTGGTCTGAGTATTATGTATACGCAGTGGTCACAATAAGTTATTCCTACTTATTCTTGTCCACTATTCCCAAGATCATATAGGGGTCTATCTAACCCAAATCTATCAGGAATTGTTTCGATACATTCGGCGGCCATTTGTAGGTTGTAAGAGGAATTGGTTTTGCATTTTGTAGGCCTTTTAAGTGGTGAAGTTGGGGAAATTACAATAGCATTATCCTGCAAAATTGTAGATGATGTGTTTACTGGTGGTGATCACCTTAAGGTGGAAAACTGTCAGTTGTTGATCATCCATCCATGTTCACGGTTCAGCATTGTGATCATCTCCTTTAAAAGCTTAAAAATTTAGAGATGGGACACTTTATATTGATTTATTTTAAGCCTACAACAAGCCCCCATATGTGCAGGTTTAAATTCTTTTTCTTGGACCAATCCACGTGAAACATTTTTTCTAATGGGTGATTTGAGAATTTGATCCCAGGACCTTTGATATTATGTTGAATTATGTGACCATTTCATCTAAAAGCTTAAGCTTTAGGGAGGGCATATTCTTGTTTTAGGTCTTCAACCATCCAAAATGAATGGACTTGAAACTTGATTGAAGCTAAGAATTCCCGTTTTGTCTGAATTCTAGTCGGTTTATTCTTCTGTAGACTTGCATGTATGTGGCGTGTTATGTAATCTCTAAAGATATCAAGGTTCTACACTTCTCTCTTGAAACATCGAATTCTATGCAGTGTTGTCTGCATGGAGTTATGGTGTTTATTTGCTAACTTGTAATTTCATTTTCTGGATGTCATTGAGGCAATTAAATCTTTTCTGCGGTTCTGGTGGTCCAACTACAATCTTTTTTTTTTTGGCTGATAGCAGAATCTTCCATGTCAAATGGCAGGTCCAGGTCAAATAGATGTTGGTTCGGGTATTTGTCAATTGTTGGAAAAGAAAGAAGGTATCTTCCGCCAGAAAATGATGGGGAAGAGAGTCAATTTTGCCTGCCGATCAGTTATATCTCCAGATCCTTATTTGTCTGTCAATGAAATAGGGATTCCACCATATTTTGCTTTACGGCTAACCTATCCTGAGGTATGGGTTAACTTGATCTTAGTTATCTTTGAAATTTTGTGCTCTTTGTGCTGTTCTTTACCTATGTAGAATCATATTAAATATATTTAGTAGTCATGGAGTTCAATTTGTTATATTCTAGGATTTATATAGGATTTCTTATTCGGTTTACTTGGGTTGAATAATGAACCAGTCAGAGCAACTATATGCCTTTTACCTGTATTGTTTAATAGCCAGGCTTATTCGCGGAGTTCAATTTGGCTATCTGGGTTGCCTGAGATGGCAGGAGAATGAAAAATAAAAAAATGACAAAAGAGGGAAAAAGCAGAGAAGTATTCTGGACATCTTATTTTTATATCCGAGCTGAATGTTTAACTTTTAGCAATATCCGTACTTGCTTGTTCTGTGCTAATATCTCATTCTTTCATCAGAGGGTGACTCCTTGGAATGTTGCTAAAATGAGAGATGCTATCATTAATGGCCCTGAAAACCATCCTGGGGCTATATCTTTTTCTGATAAAATGACTTGGAAACTGCCAGCAGACAAAAACATGCCATCAGCCAAAGGGATGCGTTCAGGCAAAAGTCTCCGTCGATCAGTATCCAGAAAATTGCCTTCTTCAAGTGGGGTGCTGACTCAATCTGGGAGGAACAATGAGTATGAATTTGAAGGCAAAGTTGTTTATCGGCACTTACAAGATGGGGATATCGTTCTTGTGAATCGACAGGTACAGCTTTTTTGCTTCGGTTTGCAGAGCTGGTTGTATGCAGCATTTTTTTTTTTTTTTTGGGTGTAATTACTGTTGTCAAATTAACAAAAGAACCTACTGTATAAGAGATTAATCATTGGCAACTGTTGATGCGATGTAATTAGGGGAAAAGAAGTTCTGATGGTTATTTCCAATGGTTTCAATGGTTATAGAGAACTTCTAGTACTTTCTTTTGATATATTTATTTTTTATAAGATTTGTGTGAGAGCTTATGTGGAGCGACATGGTAAGTGAATTTTCATGTACTCGAGCCTGAGTCACCTGGGATTGAGGAGTAATTGTTGTATCAGATAGATGGGTCAGATGAATAAGGGGGCTCTTTCTTTGTTTTGGAAAATTGCTGTTAAGGAAAGTAGTTCCTGTCACAAAAAAAAGTAAGTTGATAGGGGCTGTCTTTGGCAGGAATTCTCGTGCAGTTGTAAGAAACCTGTTGTTTGTGCAGCTTGAAATATGATCTCACTCGCTCCCGGTGGCCTATTACTGGACGGACTCATTAGTATGAATTGTTGCTTTTACAGTTATAACTTGAACTGAACATAAGGGCAGAAATTTCGGCTCCTTTTTATCACCGTTTTAAGTTTCTTAGGATTTACTGGTTTCCTTGTTTACCAGCTCAATTGTTTTCCTTTTTTCCCCCTTACATTTCAAGAATTGTTTTCCGTTTTGTATGTGGTCAACATGAGAAACCTCCTATTGCCCTCACTGTAGCAGTACTGTAGTGCTTGCAATAGAATATTGATGCAGTATCCTACCACATTAAAGTATTGTGTCATTAGATTTGGTCTCTTTGATGCTTCGCTTGCATTAACAAAATATCTATGATAGTGATCAGTGGAATCTGTATAACTGCATCGTGTGACCTTTTGCGGGCTAAAATAGCTGGTTCTAGCTCTTGTTACATTATTGTTTGGTTATTCTCCTGTGCTTCACTTGCATAAACAAAATATTCACAGCAGTGATCAATTGAATGTGCATCCATAACTGCTTTGTTCTGCCTTGCTTTGGTTTAACTGAAAAAAGTTGATGACAGCCTACGCTTCACAAGCCCAGTATAATGGCTCATGTTGTCCGTGTGTTGAAAGGGGAGAAAACTCTTCGTATGCACTATGCTAATTGCAGGTTGGTATTCTGTATTTGTTTTTCCATGTATGTAATGCTACAAAATTCCCTTTCCAGGACTAATATGTTGTATTGCTTCAGTACCTATAATGCTGATTTTGATGGTGATGAAATGAATGTCCACTTTCCACAAGATGAAATTTCTCGTGCTGAGCATATAATATTGTAAATGCTAATGAACAATACATTGTTCCGACTAAGGGGGATACAGTTAGAGGCCTGATTCAGGTTTGAGTAACCAAACTGGACGCTGTCACCAACAGCCTTTTGTGATTCCTTCTCGTTATCATTTATTTGATTTTTATCCTGATAAATCCTTTGGCTTGTATTAAATCTTGATCCAGGATCATATTGTAAGTGCAGTGGTTCTTACAATGAAGAATACTTTTTTGACCCTTCATGAGTTCAACCAGCTTCTGTATGGATCTGGTGTGTTTGCTGCTGCACCTGGTTCAGCTTCTGGAAATCACTCAAATAAACTTTCTGTCGTAGATTCTGAAGGTTTTGTACAGACTATCTTGCCTGCTGTATGGAAACCAAAGCCTCTTTGGACAGGGAAGCAGGTGAACACTAGTAAAAATAAGCTAATTATGCATTGCCTTCTCAGGCCTTCAACGTGACGTTAGAGTAAATTGTAAATGTCAACTTCGTTCAGAACTAATCATTTTAGCTTTGTATTTGTAGGTCATCACTGCATTACTAAATCATCTGACAAATGGTTATGCACCTTGTACTGTGAAAAACAAAGGAAAAATCCCATATCCGTATTTCCTGAGCCAGAGTCGCCTAGCTGAATATCAGCCGAGAGAAGAAGAAGAAGATAGAACTGCTGAAAATAAGTTCTTAATTTGGAAAATGAGCTTGTACGTGGTGTAATTGACAAGGCTCAGTTTGGAAAGTTTGGTTTAGTTCACACAATTCAGGAGCTTTATGGGTCCAACAAAGCAGGCATTCTACTTTCTGCTCTGAGTCGTTTATTTACTATTTTCTTGCAGGTTTGCTATGTTGTTTTTTTCTTTCTTTTTTCTGACACATTTCTTTCTCTTGTCATGCCTGCTTGGTGACTTCTTTCATCTAAATTTAGTCTTTCTCCTCAGTTTCATGGCTTCACTTGTGGTATTGATGATCTTGTCATCTTACCACATTACGATATTCGGAGAAAGGAGGAACTTGAAGAAGGGGATGTCGGTGAAGAGGCTCATTGTGATTTTGTGAAGTTCAAGCCTGGAGAAATAGGTGAGCATGTCATGAAGCTCTTTGAGGTTTTAAGTGTGGTTCTATCTTCATTAGGCTAAAAATTTGTGAGGCAACTGACAGGAAACATATTGTTTTGTTTGTATCATGGCTATACATGGTTCTATAAATATACTTTATATCACGTGCATACGGTACTTAAATGTTGCCACCCAAAAATGCTGTAGCAACTTTTTATCCTTCCATCTCTTAGAGAAGATGATTCTTTCAGCTCAAATAATTCGCTCTACACGCTAAAACAAGTGACATTAAAATTCAATAGTGGTGTTAGTTTTGTCAGTTGCCTCGCAAATTCTTAGTTTACTGTCAGTTTCCTGTCAGTTGCCTCACCTCCTTTGATATGGAGTTGGAGGCAATGGATTTGCTTTTCACTAACTAAATTCATTAGCGGCCTTAGTTTGGAATTGGATAGTGATCACAAGTTACATTGTGCTGTATAAGCAAATGATTCCGATGGTCTCCAGTGTATATGCTCATTCATTTGCTGGTCTTTCCATACTTATGTGTAGGGTGTCAAGATCTCGGTATCAATGAAGAAAATTAATCATTTAGTTCTTGTATGCTAGAGAATTATATATTACCATTACCAGTGTTCTTTACCATTGTTTGACCAATGAATTCTTCGATAGGTGCTTATCGATTAACTGTTGAAAATTTGGCTTGTAGGCCCTTTGGAGCTCCAACTAGAAATTGAGAAAGCCATAAGCAGCAATAAAGAAGCTGCCACAGCTGCCCTAGATATGAAGATGAAAAATAAATTGGCAAATAAAGGCTCACAATTTAATAAGGAGTTGCTTCTGAAAGGATTGTTGAAACCTTTCCCCAGAAACTGCATTGCTCTTATGACAATTACTGGGGCAAAGGGAAGCACGGTAAGTTGGTAATGGAATCTTTCTATTTAATTGTGGGATAGTTCAAAACACTCATAATTTAAGGGCGGTGGAATGTTACACTTACTATCTCATCCAAATATTTGAAGTCATCAGTAAAGAAAAGGTCTCAGTAATTTTTATTATTTAATTTCATGACATTCGGTTTGCTATGACTTACTGTGGACTATTAACCTTGGCAATAGTCAGTCCTTTTAATTTATTTTCTACGTAATGTTCTGGTACATCCTGCTTATATCTTTGGTAATTTTGGAAAGTGAAAGAGTAAGTACGAGGTTAATAAATTTTCAAGATGATTTAAGTTTCCAAAATCACTAGCTAGGGTTCCTGATCTTGAACCATTAGAAAAGCTTGAGAAAGTAAAGGTGACTTTTCGCTGTGCTGCTGCCACATTGCTCTAGTACTCGAATAATTTTTCATTTGGCTACTATCTTGTAGTGCTGCTTGTTCTGCTTAAAATCAGTTATGGTTTTTAATAAAATGTTACGGCAACCTTTATCTGCAGTCTTGGAAGAAGCTTTCATGATACTGTTGCAGAATTACTTAATAGCTTCAGGAGATTATGTCAACTACTGTATGTTTGTGCCTGTTATGCTATTGGAAAGGTTAGACTGGGTCCTGTAAGAAATCATCAATATCATAAAACTGAGAATGAACAAGTGTTATCAAAAGCGAAAAAAGAGCTAAGGAATATTTTGAGCTTTAAGCGCAAAGCGCAAATAAAGCATGGGCTTTATTGATGAAAAGAGCAACAGAAGAAAATATACAAAATATGTATGTACTCCTAAGACTAATAATTATAAGCATGAATAGTAAGTATATGGAGGAGTAAATAGGAAAAAAACATAAGATAAAGTGAGATATCAATAACTTAATGTTGCCTCTTCAGGAAAACGCTCATTGGTACGCCTTCGAGTGTCGATGACGACGCTGAAGCGCCCATTAAGCAAGGCAAAGCGATCAGCATTTGAAATTTGAACTACCTTCCACATTTGAAACTTGAATTTAGATAGAAACTACTTTGAGAAAATCCAATTGTTCATGATCTTGATTGCTCTCCAGTCAAAAAGCGTATGAAATGCCTGGGTTCACATATTAATGTACTGGAATGAGTAATGATCTGCATAAGCGCTCTGATACAAGAAAAAAAGTTGCAGCTACTAAGAAAAGAGTTGCATGTTGTTTGATACGACCTAAAAGTTTGTTACTGGAAAAGTTTGCGTTTAAGTTTCAATTAAATGGTTAAAACTATCACTTGAATGCTCCTGTATCTTGCACATGGCTTTTGATTCTATGGTCTGCTTTTCCACTAACTAAGTTGTGGTGAACATGCTTTTTATGTTTTTGAAATTGTGATATTCTAGACTTTATATTTGTTATTTCAGTATCCCTCTTTTTCCCGCATTATTGAAAAAATAAACTTTTGATTAGTGGGTCATCTATGTCTTTTAATTGATTTTATGCATTCTTAGTCTGTTCAGCCTGCCATTACACAGCAAAGCATGCAGTTAAAATTTTTGATGTCTCTGCTGTACTATTTATGTACATGATAAGGATAAGTAGGATTTGTTTTTAGGACAATCTGCGTGATTTTGCTCGACTTCTCAAATCTTGACCAAAAAAGTGTCGATACCATTTTGTCTACACAATATTGATTCAGCTTCATCATAACTGTTTTTTTTATAAGGTAATAAATTTCATTAATATAAGAGGGAAAACTTGCCCTTATACAAGAGTAAACCAAAAATAGAAAAGCCTTACAAAAGAACATGGCTTTCTATAAAAGACACCCAATCTGCTAAACCTATAGGGACCTGGGACCTCATGAGTGCACCAAAAAGAAATAGGAGAAAAAAGGATAGTCCTCATATGTACATAATTGTTCTCTACTCCAATCCATCAAAAGCTCTCTTCTGTTTTTTTCTCTCCATACCGTCCACATCAATGCCAATGGAGGTACATCCCATGCCCTACCTCCTCTCCTGCATCTTCTAAATCCCAGCTAAACGTAGTATCTTTAACTGTTCCTGGCATCACCCATTGAAGCCCAACCATCTCAGAATTTCCTCCCATAAGCAAGACGTACCTGACAATGTAACAGGAGATGATTCACATCTTCTCTTGAACTTTTAAACTTGAAACACCAACTGACACAAGTAATCTTCCGTTTCCTCAAATTTGCCACCGTCAAGATGACTCCTCATTTGGCTAGCCAAGAGAAGGAACACCTTTTTCGGCACTCTCAGGATCCAAATCGAGCAATGTAGAAAAGTTCATAAAAGAACTCGACAGAGGAGACGTTATTCCCTGCCCCCCAGCTCCATACATCCTGAGTATCATGTGGGGCGATCTGATTGTGCAGTAAACTGACCGATATTTTAAATTCTGCCACCTCCCAATCTTGAAAATCCTCCTAAATCTCATTGGTTGAGGGATGTTGTTTGTTTCTTTATATGGTCTTCGGGAATCCCCACCTGGGGTTGAGTTAGTCCCAAGGTCCATTTTCTTAGCAATACCTTTTGTTACAATGTCTCTGTGTCTACTGATTGATTTGTGTGTCATTTTTAGGTTAATTTTCAACAAATTTCCTCTTATCTGGGCCAACAAGAGCTGGAAGGGAAACGAGTGCCACGAATGGTTTCTGGAAAGACTTTGCCCTGCTTTCCACCATGGGATTTTGCTTCTAGGGCAGGAGGTTATGTCAGTGACCGTTTTCTTTCTGGACTTCGTCCCCAGGAGTACTACTTTCATTGCATGGCTGGTCGTGAAGGGTAAATATATGACTCGTTCTCTCTTGGTCTTTTCATTGTGACTAAAACTCATTTGTGTCAAGGAACAATGTAGCCGTTGTATGCTCAGGCTCTAATTTGGAAGGAGCCTGTGCTAGGACATGGCAGGGGGAGTGAGGATGAGGGCCCAATATTCCTCTGCTACAACAAGCCCACAGAACTTCAATAGGGAGATCATTCTAAGTAAGGAGAAATTAGCAGAGAACTGAAAGTAGTGTCTTGTCAATTATTTTGTACATAAAATTTGGATCAACTCCCATATATGTTGAGATTGAAAGAACCAAGTGTTTGTTGAAGCATGACTACTCTAGCCGTTGAAAGGTGGCTAGACTTTTTATTCAAAGACACCTACAGCTTCGAAACATCACTATTCCATTCTCTTCCCAGCAGTGGTCAAAGGTCGGAGACCTACCTTTATTTAGTGTTTATGGATCACCACCATCATGTACTCCATCAATCGTCGTTCTGTTGGTCATATTTGCATCTACTTGTCTCTGACTATTGGTTCCCTGTGTACAGATTAGTTGATACTGCTGTCAAAACATCTCGCAGTGGATATTTACAAAGATGCTTGATAAAAAACTTGGAATCTCTTAAAGTCTGTTATGATTATACCGTTCGAGATGCAGATGGTTCAATTATCCAATTTTATTATGGAGAAGATGGTGTTGATGTACATCGGACAAGTTTCCTTAAAAACTTCAATGCACTGAAGAATGTAAGAACTGGACTTTGAATTCCTTTATTGACCAACTACAGTTAATAAAATGTATGCTGTTTGTGTAAGATTTCGGCACAGATAATCCGAGAAATGTTCCATTATACTGATAGTTTTCTGAACTTGACTATTGATGTCTTGTTATAAATGTGTGTGCGTGTGTGTAGTATCCTCTTGTGTCCCCCACCCCTCCCTCCTCCCTTAACTTTTCCACTGACAAAATCTTTTGATAATTCACTTATCTATTTAATTGATGTTTAGAATCAAGAAACCATTTGCCAAAAGTTGAATCAGAGGCGCCAACTCAATTCGTATATTGAGAAGTTGCCTGATGGCCTGGAAGAAAAAGTGAAGCACTTCTGGGAAAACAAAGCTAAAAAGTTAGAGAAGAAATCAGAGAAGCAAGTGAAAAGGGACGAGATGTTGAAGCAGCTGAAAGAGGAGGAGGAGGACTTTCTAGAATTAGTGGAACAAAAGTACCTCTCAAGTCTGGCAGATTCAGGAGAGCCAGTTGGTGTCCTCGCTGGTCAGTCAGTTGGTGAACCATCAACCCAAATGACGTAAGACAATGCATTTTTTTGTTCTCAAAGTAGGTTATTTACTCTGTTGTTTAAGTACTTTTTAATCATGATGAGATGGAAACAGGAATGGAAATTAATACTCCCTCCGTCCCAATTATGTGAGGTACTTTGACTTTACGTGGAGTTTAAAGAAATAAAGATTGACCTTATAAAGTTTCAAAATTGCCCTTGTAAGATGTAAAGAAAAAGTAAGAGAGAGAAGATTGGAGTAATTAAAAAGTTGTTAGTAGCTTTTAATGTAAGTAGGGTCCAACAAGGGTAGAATAGAGAAAATGCTATTAATTAGTTGTCAAATAAGGAAATGTGTCATTCTTTTTGGGACAGATCAAAAAGGAAAGTGTCACATAAAATGGGACTGTGGAAGTATCACCTAATGGAAATGGTAACTCATATGATGCAAAGAAAATTTGATCAAGGTCTTCAAATCAAAATGTCATGTTACTCTAAAAATCAATGCTTGAATTTCAGGCATTTTGCTCCAATATTGTTCTCATGTTGCATTACTGTGTGAAATAAGCCACTGTGGTTCTACTTCAACTACTAGAGTTTTATGAAAGAACATGTAGTCCGATCATTGAGCCGTCCTGGTTGAAGCTTTCCCCCACACAGTATTGAAAGAAAATGAAAGTAGTAAGATGCAAAGAAGGGAAACCAGTAAGCAGCCTTATAAACCACGGCACAAATGTGTATGCTGCTCATAGGATGTAATGTATCTGGACCACGAAATGATTCTAATTGGATTCAAATAAGACCATACAATTTGCTGGCTTTAATCCTTCTGAATAATTTGTTCTTGATGCTCCAATTACCACAGAGCTGGAGAAAGTTATATGGAACAAGTATTGAGGTACTGTGGATATTTAGTTGTTCACTGCCATAAACCTCTCTCTCTCTCTCTCTCTCCTGAATGTCCAACTTGTCTAGCTTGCTCATTTGTTCTCTAGCTGCATGTTTATACCTTGCGTACTCATAAGTGAGAAATTATGAGTCTGTGTGCCTTGTAAGATCAGAGAAAATGGACGCGCCTGTTTTTCTTGTTTCAGATCGTTGGATATGCTGCTGGTTTTGTTTTAATTTTCTCGTCTTTGTCCAGTTGGACTGGTGCATTTTTGATCCACTTGCTTGAATCATCGTGGCTTGCTTTTATCTGATCTAGTCTGATGATAAAATGCTTGTCATAATGTGCGCCAGTATCGATGAAATAGTTACAGAATCTCATATTGCCGTATATGAAGTCTGACTAGAAGCTTGGTTGTCTAGCTTTTTGAATTTCTCCGAGCCGCTCTAATTTTTTTGCTCACTTGCCAATTGCTGGCACATTGGCATTTTGTCCAAAAGTACCGCTGGTGGTGAATGTATTCTGGTGAAAATTAGTTAAAAAGTGATATCAAAAGGCAAAACGAGGCGGAAATAAGAAAATATTGAATGCAGCGAGTAAGAAATAAAACTTCTTAGACATTGTGCTTCCATCTCCGGTAATTTATTGATAACAATTTCTGTTGGAACATATGTTTTATCTAAATGTTGAAGAAATCCAGGGCTAGAGTTTTCACATATGCACAAGCTTTCAAAATGTAGCCATCCAGATGCAACCTTAATATTTAAATGCTGTTCTCATTTTCAGACTGAACACTTTCCATCTTGCTGGCCGCGGAGAAATGAATGTCACTCTTGGAATTCCACGTCTTCAGGAGATTCTGATGACTGCTTCTGATGCTATTAAGACACCCATCTTGACATGCCCCTTCCTTGGCTGGAAATCGAAGTAAGTTGAATTCCCAACGATCTCAGTGTCATTTGGAGATGAGGAAAGGATTGACTTTGGATCGGAAATTCTCTGAGCCAAGTGTTTTCTAGTCCACATTGACAATTTAAAGACTTGACTGCATTTTCTCATGGATAGTGATTCTGTCTAGTCTGTCTTTCCTACACTTTCTTGGAATCTCTTGCAAATTCTAATAGTTTTAAGTGATCTTCAGGGATGATGCTCAGTCGCTTTTGGCAGAAGTGAAGAAGATCACTGTTGCAGATATGATTGAGAGTATGGAAGTGAATCTTTTGCCGCTATCAATCTACAATCATGCAATTTCTCAAGTTTACAAGCTCACAGTGAAGCTTAAAAGGCACGAGTTTGTGTCACCAGAGGATTGCCACTACACCTTAAAATATGTGTTCTTAAGGGAATTAGAGGATGCAATAGAAAGTCACCTGGCCTTGCTTTCTAAAATTAATGGCATAAAGGACTTCAAGACAAGCTCGGAATCAGTGGCTTCAAGCGAGACTGAAGAAAATGCTTTGAGCACCAGGCATGAAGAAGAAATGCTGGATGATGATGATGAAGCCGAGGACGAAAGAACTGAAGACCTTAATTCAGACGCACAAAAAAGAAAACAGCAAACGACAGATGAGATGGATTATGGGGATGGTTCTGAAGATGAAGCTAGTGAATCTGCTACCACAGCTGAAGTTGAAGATGGGAAAACTGATCAGATGGATGAGATGAGCAGGGATGAAGAGGGAACCAGAGACGATGTCAACGAAGAGGAGGTGTCTAAATTGCACTGTAAACAAGAGGACGAATCACACAGCAAGCCAAGTAAGTCAGGTGCCAAAACAACTGTCAAACAGAAGAAAAAGAAGGAAAAACGTATCAAAAAAGATTCAGACAGGTCCTTCTTTGTTGATGTGGAGGGATTGCATTTTGAGGTCCACTTCAGATTTTCCAATGAACCACATATCTTGTTAGCTCAGGTAATCTTCAATCTTCTCTGTTAATTCTCAGTAATTTACACTTCATTGAACACTTCACCATGCATTATTTTCCCATATAATCCAGCTATCTTACGTTGAGTAGATTCATGAATTGATCAACTCGAACTTCATTGTGCAAATGCTAACCACTAAGAAAATTGTTTGCCTTGAAACTTGTGGACAATAATGCCCTATGTCTACTTAGTGTTCAAGTTGGAGCTACCCTGAGATAGCATCTAAATTTCTAACTCATGCAGGTTGCCCAGAAGACTGCAAAGAAGGTATATGTTAAGAACTCCGGTAAAATCGACCAATGCACAATGGTCAAGTATGATGTAACTGAAAATACTGTGATGTGGGATGAAAAGCAGACAAAGAAACAAAGCCAAGACACTGATTCTGCTTATTGGGCCCTGAAAGCAGCTGGAATCGATTTTGGTACCTTTTGGGAAATGCAAGATGACCTTGATGTAAATCGAATATACACGAATAACATCCGTGCTATGCTGAACACATATGGAGTTGAAGCTGCCCGGGCAGCACTCATACGAGAGGTTAAGACTGTTTTTGGAATATACGGGGTTGAGATTGATTATCGACATCTGAGCCTAATAGCTGACTTCATGACTCATACGGGTGGATACCAGCCAATGAGCAGACATGGAAGCATATCTGAGTCCTTGTCACCCTTCCTTAAGATGTCTTTTGAAACAGCTTCCAAATTCATAGTTGAAGCGGCATCTCATGGTTTAACTGATTACCTGGAGACGCCATCCTCTAGAATTTGCCTAGGGTTGCCAGTTAAGATGGGCACTGGTTGTTTTGATATAATGCAGAAGGTAGATATTTGATGTATAAGCACATGTGATATAATTATTTGCAAATTTCAATATAATTGTTAATTGGTGATTTTCATTTTTGGTGTTGCAGTTGTCCCTTTATATGTAACTTAATTATGTAAGGTATTTACTCCATCAGTACATGGAACTTAAACTTTGTGAACCGCACGGGTGTTGATTTGCTTTCAGCTGCTACTATCACTGTACGTCCAAGTACCATAAGCTGACAGTGCTTTCCATTTTCTGAACAGCCTCAAGAAGTGTAAAACGGCCCTCTCATTAGTGGATTCGTCATCAGTTCATTACGTTTTACTCACATGACTTTAAAACGTGAGTATTGGACAAAGGGAATGCAACTACACACTACATATACAAAAGACAGAATCAATACAATAATAATAACATTACAATTACAAGAAATCCAGAGCCTTGAGTTTTCAATTCCTTAATAAAGCGAACAAGGAGAAAAGCAGAGAAGTTCCGATCAAAGAACTAGATATGGGCAATGAGAAGCCAGCTCCAGCATCCGGCGATGGAGCCGGAGCTAAACCAAAACCAATCCCCTGAGCCGAGGGTAGCGACGGCGACGAGAACAACAGCGAGCAGAAAAGACCTGATAATGCTAATTAGCGCCATTTTTTTATGAATTATTGAAGAAGCTAAAAGAACTTTCTATAAAAAAAAAATATAAGTGAATGCGACTTACTTACAAAGGAGAGGTAATATGGGTTTAGCGATGGTAAATGAAGAGAAGAAGGTATTTATTTATAGTACAAGGGTTAATGAAGGTGACAGCTCATTTACTATTATTTGCTGAACTGTATTAGAGAGACGTTATTAAATTCTTTTCCCTTGGGTTTATAATGATTTGGTCCCCAGTCCCCACCACTTTTGTACTTTGCTTTTCCGTCTTTCTTCACATGGAAAAAGATTTCATCACACCTAATATTCGGATGATAATTTATACTCCCGTATTTAAGAATTGATCATGGTTGGTGATAACCTATATAATAAAGTAGTTCGATACACAAAACATTTCGCGTTCACACAAAATTTGATAAAATGCCGCATCCAATAGGGCCTGGTAATCTATATACTACATAGACTACGTGTTTAGTAGTTTGTTATAAACATGTTGTGTATATTAGCATCAGTTTGGCTTTTGATTAGACGGTAAATAGCTAAATAGAGTTTGGAGTATCAAATTGTTTTTGTAAGTATGTAGAATTGATTATAAGATTCATTTTGACAAGATGGTCTAAAACTCTTATAGTGAAAGGATTTCAGAGTATCATGCCCAGATATTGAATTTTCAAGCCGGACTCTTAAGTCATATAGTTTGTTGTAGTCAATAAATGTTTGAATTTTTTTTTTAGAGAAGTTCCAGTAAAAAAATGCTTAAATTATTACTCCAGCAGATACAGTAATAATTCTTATAAACTTGTTGAAGTTGCAAATTTAGGATCACTAAGTTGGTTTGAGGGAACTAATAAATATCATTGTGTAACCCTTTGTTCATTTTGTGCATTCATTATTTCAAGTTCAACTCAATGATATTGAACTGGACTAATATATTCGAATGCTAATTAACTACCTCTTAGTTAAAAAGGTAAATTTTTATAGATCTAATAAATGTGTAAAACTTTTCGAAAACTCTTCGTTCCTACTCCTTAGAATATTCAACCAGCTTAAGAGGTTATATAGGCTTATAGCTGAACCAACCTAATACTCCCCCGTCTCCCAATTTATTTGTCATGAATTTTGATAGTTAAAAGAATTTTCTCTAACACTTTTTTCATATGTTTGTTAAAAATTTATGTTTGTGATTGCTTCTAATTATAATACGTCTTACATTTTAATATGTAAATTTTATTTTTTTTAAAAAGACCTTAACTATATGTGTCACATAAATTAGGATGAATGAAGCAATAAATTTGACTTTTAAAATTCGAATGGTAGGCGGACCCACAAGCACATTTTGAGTGCTCGAGCACCCATATAACTGTTAGAAAATATTAAGTAAATAGATATAAACAATTATCGAACACCCATGAAACAATAAGTTCAATAGGTGGTGCAAGCTATAATCGATGAAGATTAAGCTCAGCAACCGAGGACAAATCAGCGGAAAAATAAAGATAGAAGCAAGACAGATCTCTTGCTTCATTGGAATGAATCCGAGGAACTGGTCTCGGTTCAAACAACGGAAAATAATGAGAAACACCTATGCTAAGCAACAATCCTCAAGAAGTCTCATGCTTCTTGCGAATTGAATGACCAAGAAGAAAATGTTCAAACGGCTAACACTGAATGACACAAGTTCTTTAAAATCCCACGTCGGGGTTCGGCTTCATCGGAGACTCAAATTAGCATTCAATTAAATTCAAAATTCATAAAAAACTAGACTGTCTACAAATGAAATGGAAAGGAGTTTATATAGACTATTCTAAGGGCAAAATAGTAAAATGGTCATAGACGACCAATAGGAGTAAGCCACGCAGGGCTAAAAAAACTGAGTGTTCGGTTACTCCTATATCCGAACACTTGCATTCGAACACTTGAGATCGAGCTCTTGACTTCGGTGCTTGGTTGTGCAGCTCGGCACTTTGACATCGGACGCTCTTCCTTCGGTCGCTTGCTTCACTCTTCAGTGTCAATGTTGAGTGTTCGGTTGCTCCCTTCTTCGAGCTCAAGCTTGCAGATGAAGCCTTTGATTCTTGAGCTCGGTCAATCAGCTTCGGAGCGGTTGCTTTCTCCCGACCATGCCAATTGAATGTAAACATCGTGCAACAACTTGGCTTGGCTTCGTGTCATCGGCCTGATGGATTGAACACTTGATCAATACGTGTTCGGGCTGCATCATCATCCCCTTCTTGAGAAGATTTCGTCCTCAAAATCGAGCCCTCTTTAGTCTCCGATGCTTGGCCTACAACACAAGGAGTTAAGTCAGCAACATTAAAGGTGTTGGACACATTATAC
The DNA here is from genome assembly GCA_037355625.1 of Petunia x hybrida. Lineage (NCBI taxonomy): Eukaryota > Viridiplantae > Streptophyta > Magnoliopsida > Solanales > Solanaceae > Petunia > Petunia x hybrida. The sequence continues at coordinate 955,019 of JBBBVM010001054.1, read as the reverse complement.
TCACCTGGGAGGTCGATCACATAAGCATTGCTGTTGACTTTGCTCAGCACTTAAAACAGACCATCCCCTCGAGGAGCCAACTTTCATTTTCTTTGGTTCCGAAGTCGTTCCTTTCGGAAGTGAACCCACACCCAATCTTCCTTCTTTAACTCCAACTTCTTACGCCCCTTGTTTTTTCTTCGATGCCACTTTGTCATAAGCTTCCTCGAGGTTTTTCTTCACCTTTGCATGCAACTCGATCAAGGCAGTAGCTCGTCGAGTACCTTTAAAATCAATAACAGAATCTCGAGGCAATGAGGTTAAATCAAGTGGAATCAAAGGGTTAAAACCATACACACATTCGAATGGAGTCATTCCAATCATTCGATGCACTGTGCGATTGTATGCAAATTCTATCACGGACAAACGATCAGTCCAGTTTCCGACCTTACCTTTGGTCATTGCTCGAAGGAAAGCTCCCGAGGTTTGGTTGACCACCTCGGTCTGTCCATCAGTCTGAAGATGGTGAGACGTCGAGAATAGTAATTTGGTGCCGAGGGCACCCCATAAACATTTCCAAAAATGACTCAAGAATTTTGAGTCTCGATCACTCACAATAGTACGAGGCACACCATGTAATTTCAACACATTAGAAACAAACAAAGTAGCTACATGTTGTGCATCATCACATTTCTTACAAGGAATAAAGTGAGCCATTTTGGAAAAACGGTCGACTACGACAAAGATGCTATCATGTCCACCCCCCGACCTTGGTAACCCCATAACAAAATCCATGGATATATCAACCCACGGTCGATTAGGAACTGGCAACGGAGTGTACAAACCATGAGGGTTGGACCTCGATTTAGCTTTCTTGCAATCTATATAAGCATTGCAAAGCTTTTCCATATCTCTTCGCATTTTTGGCCAAAGGAACTGCTCGGTCAAGATACCAAGAGTTTTGTCGACACCGAAGTGTCCCATCAAGCCTCCAGAGTGAGATTCTCGAACCAAAAGCTCTCTCCATGATGACACAGGCACACAAACCCTCCCATTCTTGAAGAGGTAGCCATCGTTCCACTGGTATTTCTCAACCCTTCAGCCACTCAAGATTGTGTCACAGACGCTTTTCAGCTTGGGATCATCTTCGTACATCGACTTGATGCTTTCGAATCCCATGAGCCTCGAGGCGAGAGTGGTCGTTAAGGCAAATTTCCTTGATAGCGCATCGGCCACAGTATTGTCTTTTCCCTTTTTGTAATGAATTACATAGGGAAAGCTCTCAATAAATTTCAACCACTTGGCATGTCTTCGATTTAATTTCTCCTGGCCTCGGAGATGTTTCAGACTCATGATCACTTTTAATCACAAACTCTCTCGGCCACAAATAATGCTGCCAATGGGCGAGTGCTCGAACGAGGGCATACAACTCTTTGTCATACGTAGAGACATTCAAGGTTGCACCCTTAAGCTTTTCGCTGAAGTAAGCGATTGGCTTCGATTCTTGCATAAGCACTCCTCTGATCCCAACTCCGGACGCATCACACTCGACCTCGAATGCTTTGCCGAAGTCAGGGAGTTGCAACAATAGGGCAGAGCAAAGCCTCCGTTTCAACTCTTGAAAAGCCCTCTCTTGGGACTCTCCCCACACATACGGATAGTCTTTCTTTACCAGCTTGGTTAAAGGAGCTTCCACGGTGCTAAAGTCTCGAACAAACCTTCGGTAAAATCTAGCTAAGCCATGGAAGCGACGAACTTGAGATACCGAGGTTGGAGTCAGCCAATCTTTGATAGCTTCGACTTTTGACTCATCGACTTCAACACCATTAGCACTCACAACGAATCCTAGAAAGACTACACACTCGACACAAAAGGCACATTTCTTGAAGTTAGCATATAACTTCTCTTCTCTAAGGGTTTTAAGCACTAGCCTTAGGTGTTCGACATGTTCATCCACAGATTTATGAACGGTTTGAGCACATGGTTCATCAGTCGCATGAATGTGCTCGGTGCATTAGAGAGGCCAAAAGGGATCACTAACCATTCATAGAGACCGAATTTGGTCTTGAATGCAGTTTTCCACTCATCTCCGGATTTTATTCGGATTTGGTGGTAACCTGACCTGAGATCTATCTTCGAAAAGCATGAAGAACCACTTAACTCATCGAGCATGTCATCTAATCGAGGGATAGAATGACGATACTTTACCGTGATTTTGTTGACTGCTCGGCAATCAACACACATTCGCCATGTTCCATCTTTCTTCGGGACAAGGATTACAGGAACGACGCAAGGACTCAAGCTCTCTCGAACTAGGCCCTTGTTCAGCAATTCATCCACCTGCCTTTGGAGCTCTTTGGTGTTTTCGGGATTACACCGGTATGCAGGTTTGTTGGGGGATTTGGGACCCCGGAATGAAGTCAATTTTGTGCTCGATTCCTCTCAACGGAGGCAATCCACCTGGCATTTCTTCGGGAAACATGTCTCCGAAGTCCTGCAAAACACTTTGTACAGCACTAGGCAAATGGTTATTGTTAGAAAAATCATTATTAGAGTTTAGAAAGATACCCTTGTGCATGAGGAAAATCATCAGTTGACCGTTGTTGTTACCTCGTAGATGCTCACCCGGTTGCATGATTGCACAAATACTTCTTACCTCGGGCGGTGAGTTTTTATCTTCAGCCACAATTTATGTTCCCATCGGAAGCTTAACTTTTGCCGCTTCTTTCAATTCCTTCATTTGTTTATAGTCCTCGCTGACTTGTTTTGGAGACAAGGGTTTGAGTATGAAACTCTCCCCTCCGAGCTTAGCAGTGTAAGTATTGGATCGTCAGTTATAAATAACCGACCGATCATACTGCCATGGTCGACCCAATAGCAAATGACAAGATTGCATCGGTATCACATCGGTATCACATCGAACATCATCTCATCTTGATATTCTCCAACTTTGAACTTGATCCACACTTGCTTGACAACCTTCAATTCACCACATTCATTTAACTATTGCAATTGGTAAGGATGAGGATACTTTTAGGTAGGTAATCCCAATTGTGAAACCAAGGTTTGGCTCACTAGATTCACACAACTACCCGAATCAATGATCATCGAACAAACTTTCCCTCTTACTCGACACCTTGCATGGAAGAGATTTTCTCTTTGGTTGTCCTCTTCTTCGAGAGTCATGCAGCTCAAATTTCTTCGAACCACAAGAAACATTTTTGGATGATCAGCTTTGGCAGCTTTACGACCATCATCATCTTCAGCTCGGTCAATCTCCTCGATATGGTGTCACTCACTTGCTCATGAACGGTTCCATCTTCGAGCAAAATCATAACTTTGTGAGTTGGACACTCTTTTGCCATGTGATCTTAACCACTACATTTGTGACACTGAATATTTTAAGCACTAGAAGTATTGAGTTGAACTTTACCTCCTACTTCTCTTGGTTGGTTAACGGTCACTCCCCTTTCAAAGGGTTTCTTAGGATCTTGGCCAGTGTTGGCACTGTTTGAGTTCGTAATCTCCCAATCTTTACATCGATTCAGTAGAGTCGAAGTAGTGACTCCTCGATACCGGTTTTTTTTTTCGTCCTTCACCCATTTTTCAGCTTCGATGGCTGCATGAAACACATCTTCCAAAGTTTGATACACATGCAACCTCAATTGAGATGACACATCTCGAGCCAAGCCATTTTTGAATCGAATGATGGCTTGCTCATCATCTTCTTCCATATCAAAAGCCAATCGAATTCTTTCGAACTCATCATAGTATTCTTCAACCGATTTGGACCCTTGTTTCAATTAGAAGAGCTTTCGAAGTTGTTCCTGCCGATATTTGGCATTCACATACTTAGCATCCATTGTTCTCTTCAACTGAATCCATATGGTGACCTCGGGATAAGCATTACTTCGCCTCAACCTTTTGTCAGCCTCCCACTATGTTGATGCATATGCCTCGAACAAAGCAATAACATGTGCATCTTTTCTCTCTTCGGTCATCTTATTTGTTTCGAAGATTCGTTCCAGTCGAATCTTCCAATCAAGATATTGGTCCGGATCACTAGTTCCCCTGAAAGGTGGAATAATGATCTTGACACTATTCAATTTTGGATCACGAGCACCTCAGATCGGCTCCGGATACTCATCATAGTAGTCATCAGTCTCACGCTCAAAATATCGATCAATATTTACAGCTCGGCCACGACCTCAGAAATTTCCACGACCTCGTTGAATAAATGGCGGCTCATACTCAGCTTCGACCTTGGGAAATTCTCCATCATCGACCCCTCCATCAACGACCACAACTTGTCTTCGGGCCATTGGAAGTGGCAATCTATCACCTCGGGGAATGCCCAAGTGTTGATGACCAGCATGGAGATTGCCCAAGTTTTATTGTTCCGCTTGGGGATGTCCCAAGTGTTGCGCAGCTTGGGGATTGCCCAAGTGTTGTTCAGCTCGGGGATTGCCCATAGCTTCATTTCAAACTGCCTCGTTCTTCAACCGTTGTTGTCGATGTAATCACCTAATTCTGGCACCAAAATTCATAAAATTTCTCAAAACAGTCGTATTAGATTCTTAGGACGACGTTTCGTCAAATTTTTCTGGACTTCTAGTGTTTGTTCTAACTAAAATTGTCTTTAATTAGGATGTAAAATTTGAAAAAATAATTAACTACTTTTTATGTGTTAATTGTGATTCTATATTTTTAATTGTGAGGTTTTCATTTAGTTAATTGTGCGTATTTTAAATAAATGTAGACCCTTTTTTAATGGCCATACATACAAAATACACAGCCCAATACTTTGACCCATTAGCCCACTTTTTACCCGGCCCATATCCATCATATAAATACCCCAAAAGCTCACAATTCCCTCATTTCCACCCTAGCTCTCATTGAGCTGGGGAAACTCTGCCCATTTTCCCACTGCTCGCCTGAAATCGCCTACCACCGTGCTCCGCCGCGACGCTGCCGCTGTCCCACCGCCAGACCACCACCTCCGGCGGCCGGGAAAATATAAAAAGTATATCAGTCGACTCGTTTCAACCCCCTCTTTCCATTTTTCAACTCGGTTTCGCCAAAATCTCAATGAATAAGCGTAGATCGGGGTTCAAAGTTCGGCCAAACTTCAACTCCGGCGACCCTTGATTTTTTCCGGTAAGTTTTGTTTTCCTCTCCACTCTCCCTTCACCCTCGCATCCCCATTTCCCAAAACACGTCCCCTGTTTTCCCTTTCTTCCTACCCTTTTCTCTGTTTCTCTTTCTGCTTTCTTTGTTCTTCTTCTTCTTCTTCTTATTTTCTTTTATTTTCTATTTTTTTATGGTGTGGTGATGGTGTTTTAGGGGGGCTGTGATGATGATGACGGGTGCTGCTACTGTTTCTGATGCCGTGAAGGGGGGTGCTGTTTGTGATCGTTGTAAAGATGGTGGTTTGGGAGGGGCTGTGATGATGACGTTTTAATGAGAGCGTTAGCGGTGAAGTGATTGAAGGGAGGCGATGACTGTGTAATGTATTGAGAAGGCAGTGGTGGTAGTTTGCTTGGCGTGACAGCGAGGATAAAAACTGAGGGCGATTGGGGAGCCTGTTTTGACGCTGCTACTGTTTTATTTTTGATGAAACGAGGGAGGCAGTGTGCGTGTGTGGATTTGATGATAGCGAGGCTCTTGTAATCGGTGTGGCTGATGCAGCTGATTCGAGGCAGTATACGAGGTGAGGGAGCAGCTTTTCGAAATGGAAAGGCTATGATGAAAATGAGATGGCGACGAGGCAGCGTTGCAGCTTTGCGGTGACTCTAGTTACTTTTCTTCCTTTCCGTTTTGGTTTTTGATTCGCATGTTTAAACTTGGTTTAGTGAATAGCTTAATGTTTACATAATTTTGACATTATTTCACCAGTGTATGTTCGTTTGTGTTAGTGAGTTTCGAAAGTTTGAACACGTGTCGCTCTTAACTTCAGGTTTCAAGTTTAAAATTACGTGTATTGCATAAGTTTATATGATATACAGTCTGTTTCTTAGTTTTGTTCATATGACTGAGATGAACCCTCTACTGTCGTTGTTTCTTCTGTTTCTATCTGAATTACTTTTGGTTAAGTATTAAAAGTTCTGGATGTCTTTGGTTTGATAGTAGTGTGTAAAGAAAAACTCACCTAGGTCATATGTTTAAGTTTGAGATCATCTTCATTACCGTTAAATCTGTACGAGTCTAATCCTGCTTTAGCTTAAAATTGTCAATGACTGGAGTATGAACTTGAAAGACATATCCGAAGCACTGAGTTCGCATATTTTTCATGGTGACATCTGTTACTTGACCAATTTTAAGTTTTGAATCATTAGTTTGAGTCTTTTGTAGTTTCTTTCATTTGAAAGAACAGAAATTTGCTTAAGTATAGCCATCTTGGTCCTGTTAACCATAAGTATCATGTTCTGTTGTTGTGCTTCAAGTTCAAGTTTGATTAGTAAGTTTAATGGGAAATTATTTCAACTCATGTGCTTATTGTGAGTTGTAGTGAATCTGCTAGTTTGTTAGACTTGTTAGTCATTAGAAAACTAGAATCTGATGGTTTTCTAGTTAGTCTTCAAGTTTGCTTTGGCCAAACCAACTGGGAATTTGTTTTGGTCTACTTAGTTTAGTTTTAAGTTAGTTTGGTCCATTTAGTTAGTTTGGGGCTGATCTAGTTTTGTTTTAGTTGGTTTTAGTCCTTCTAGTTACTATAATGAGTGATGGGTGTCCTTTATAGGGCCCTACTTGTACATTTTTCAGGTTTTAGGGGCAATTAAGTGGCTGAAAACAGTGCTAAAAGGGGCTGTACTTTTCTGAAAAAAATAGGACTAGTACACTCAAGTAGTAGGGGTGTGGGCTTGTACTTTTGTACAAGTCTACACTCCACCCCTTTGCCTTCACTTTTGGCCATAAATAGGGGCATTTTCTACCCTCTTGAGATACCAACGACTAGCTAAAAACACAAGGGAACCAGATCTGAAAAATTACAATTATGAGAGCTAAAAACACTTGAAAAAAGGGTTAAGTTTGAGAGTGGATTTAGAACCAAAAGCTTTACACTAAGGGTCTTTTGGGGTATAGATCTTGAATGTTTAAGGTATAAATAGGGGGGTTTAAAAGTCAAGTTTGAAGGTAAAAGAGGGCTGTTCTTGTTGCTGTTCGTAGCTGTTGCAATTGAGCTGGGTATTTTCACATTGCTTCTTGTGTTCTTGGCACACTAGGTAACACTCAAACCTTGTATTATTTTTAACCACCTTGGATGTGAAATATGACATGTAATTAGCCCTTTTCATGGTCTATATTATGTGTTATGTGAATGCTTAGTATCTTGATAAATTTGTGATGGGTTGAGTAAGAAATATTGTTACCGTATGGTTGTATATGCACTTGATTATATCTGTTGGCTTCATTGAACAATGGGTTATGGAAGCAAATGATTAACTGTTGGGTTAGCTTTGTTCACACATGTGTTTTTCCTTGCAGAAAAGTTAACAATGTTTTAAAATGTTTGCCTTTCTGTAAAAGATAGCCATATAGTGCAAATATGTATATCTGGAGTGTCTTTGCAAAGTTGTCCACGTAGTAAAGTCTTAGATCTGGACAAATTTGAAAGAAATGTGATAACAAATAGAATTACAAGTGCAAATGAATTAAAGGTTTGCAACTTGGGCGAATAGGCTTTGAATTTAGGACGTTCTTTAAATCTGGTCACATGTTAATTTATTTACATAAGCCCTGTTTATGCAAAAATGAAGAATAAAAATATGGTTAATTGTGCATGACAGACCTTAAAGCAGCCTAGTTTCGCAAGTCGTTCAGCCCATATCAGTTACACGACGGCAGTATCTTTTTCAGCAAAATCTTTCTTCTTTTCAAAGATAGGCCATAAAACAATTTTCAATTTAATAAACAGCCTATTGTATGTATATACTTTTCATAATCTACATTTTTTAAGGTAAATTTGGGAGTCCCAATTTGTCACTTAATATAGTTAGCGGTTATATTTTAATTAAATCGATTAGGCAAATTAAATAGGAGCAAGAAGAGTTTCTACGATTGAGTTTAATAATAACTATGACTCGCGGTCTGCTTATTAGGCTAAAGTAAATTAATTCTATTAAACTCATTTTCTGTTAAGCAATAAAAATAAAAATATGATAATTTTTGCAAATAATCTTTACGGCAGCTTATTGCAAACGGGCTTAACCCATTTATGATTTCGGCAAATAACTCACCTTTTATTAATAGTCTTGATGAAGTCAATTAAATTCTTTTAAAATAGACCAGTCCTTTGTGAGGTTGGAAATGCGTAATATATTTTATCTATTATGAATTAAAGTGTAAATTCGTCCGATCCTCTGCGAGGTTGGATAAGAATAACACTTTTAAATGTTTTTGAATCAAAGTTTCAATTCAAATCAACGGCAAAAGATAACAACCATATTTAATAAATTAAAATTGCGACAATAAAGCAATTGTGCTTGGCACATGACTCGAGGGTGCCTAATACCTTCCCGAGAGTCAACTGAGAACCTTACCCGAATCTCTGACGCAGATCATTAGACGAGTCAATGGTGTTTTTAGGTACACCACTTTGGTGACTTGGCACACCTTTAACTTGTCAAGTGGCGACTCCGAAATCTCTAAAATAATTGTGTACCTTTTTGAACACCAGTCACGAGCCTTTAAATAATAAACTCCAATGTAGATTTATCTTTTTAGGGCGTGACAGCTTGGCGACTCTGCTGGGGAAATTAGTGAAAACTAGAATCTCCGGCTTTTTGATAAAATTGTCGCATGTTTTAATTTATTAAATATTTGGTTGTTATATTCTTGTCGTTATCACATGAAAAGTTGAATGTTACTGCTTTGATATTGTTGAACTGTATATAAACTATCTTCCTCCGCAACCCTCTGAGTCTCGGAAACACACACACACGTGCACTTACCAGATTGCTTGTGGCATCTAGGACTTTCTTACTAAATTGCCCATGATTTAGGAGGAAGGCGTGACGGAATTTTAGGCCGGACACACTCTCTTCGGATGGCCCTGATGCGCTTTCCGTCCGGTTTGTTCACCGGGTATTTTCAGCCAGTCTAGACACTGAGTCAGTTGTGTCACCTAGAGTTAAACCTTTAGGCCCAATTATCTGCATCATATTTGACCTAATGAGGTGCGGTACACCGGTATTGCACTTGTCTAGGCTGACTACCCTTTTGTCCAAGCGGGGCCCACTTCTCGAGAGAGACATGTCCAAGGCATTTTATGTGTCGCATGCACCTAGAAAAAGTCGTTATGCTGACCAATTTGGAGAGAGACGGATTTCAAAAGAAAATGAAAAAAAATGAGGAAGTAGGGTGAATTTTATGTTTTAAATGTAAATGTCTTGTACTTTTATAAAATCGAGTCATACTGCTGTATTGACAAATTTCTGTAAAGCGCCAGTGTTGGCCGTCTGTTGTAGATGTCAGTTTTGTGTCGTTATAATGACGAAAATTTTACAAAAAAAAAAAATATATACTTAGTAGTTAGAAGTCGGAAAAGATTTTAGTGTCAATTTTCACGTCGTTATAACGGCGAATTTTTAGAAAAGGCTCATATATCGATGTCGAAAGTTTTTGGGATTCAGTTTTTCACGCCGTCATAATGGTCAATTTTGGTAAACCAATTTTGCATCTAATTCGTGTAATATTTTGTGTCCTTGAGTCGTTAAAATGGCCAAATTTTGTAAATACTCTAAGATTCTTTTTTCGAATTAGATCAAAGAGTTTGTTTCAAAAATTGTGTCCATCTTTGTGTTGTCATAGTGTCCGATTTTGGAATCACATTTCGGATAAAAAAAATAGTTTGTTTCATAATCTGTTCTTAAGTTCCGTTAGAACCTCCCTCGGTTTGAGTCTGAAATTTTCAAAAAAAAAAATATTATTTTAGGGTCCCACTTTACTTTGTATTGTATTGTATTTTTTCAAGATCAAGACGGTACAGACGATACATTGCAATTAGCTACGTTGTATTTTGTATCGATCCTTGTGGAATAATCGGACTCCGCTAAAATGTCGAGTCTCATAATTTTTACTGTCCGGGTGTACCCACCCAATGTGTCAGTTTGTACATATTTTGACTCGTGTATCACGTTAAGCAGTTTATTTTGAGTCTGTCTCGTGTCGTTTGTCTAAATTATGTTTTTGTGTTAGAAAAAGAGAAAAAAAATCAAACAAAACATCATCCAAGTTTGTCCTTGTTCTAATTACGTGCCAGTTACAATTTTGTTCTGATTTTTCTCAAGGCACGTAAGAAATCTTTGGGGGATACGGTCGGTACACTCGAGCCGTTAACCGTTTCGGGATGACGCATAACAACCTTAGGCTGCAATCTGTGCTTCTTTTGTGCTAACCTGTTTGGTTCACTAGCTTGAGCAATTATCGTGCTGGCCTCACATTCCTATTCCACCAGAATCAAGGGACCACTGCTTGTCCCAGAAGTGGTTGAAGCACCTCTTCAGGAAAACACTCCAACAACGATGGCCGAGGAAACTGATAACACTGAGCTGGTTCGTTTAGCTGAGCAACAGGCTAAGATGGCCGAGGACTTCACAGCTACGAAAGAAATAATGACGCAGCTGGTTCGTAACTTGGCAGCAGTTCAGGCACCTCCTGTTTCACCAGGTGCTGCTGGTTTCATGGCAAATACTCAGCCACCCGGGCAAGGGCAATCCACAGTGGTAGAAGACCCCTGTTACCCTCCGGGATTTGGTCCACATCCAGAAACGGACAATGCAGCCGGACCTTCTACTGTACAACCTGGGGCACAATTCCCACAACATGGACAATATGGCCAACCCCAAGTTCCTGCCACAGCAATTCATCGTTCCTGCAGGACACACTTTGCAAAGATCGAATAGTGACCCACAGTTAAGGGCCCGTGATCAACAATTTGACCAAGCTCAGGGTAATGTGTGCCGCCAAATCGAGTCGTATGATCAGGGGCACCACCCAGAATCACATGCTGATATCGAGAGGTTGGGAAAAACAGAAGAGAATGACTTTGCTCGGAAATTGAAAAGCTTGGAGCAAACTGTGAAAAATATACATGGGCAAGGGGGGTAAAACCAATATTTCATATAAAGACATGTGTTTGTTCCCTCATGTGCCATTGCCTAAAGGTTTTGTTGTGCCCAACTTTGATCCGTACACTGGACAAAGTGATCTAAGGATCCACGTAAAGATCTACCTTAACAAAATGAGGGGCATCGAGAAGGATAAATTGTTGATGGCATACTTTGCCGACAGTTTGGGAGGACCGGCAACAGAATGGTTTGTACAACAAGATGTTTCGAAGTGGGTCATCTTTGATGACATGGCCAGTGCTTTCCTAAACCATTATGGTTACAAAATGGAGGCTGCTCCTGATCGTTATTCTTTGAAGACAATCACAAAGAAACCAAGTGAAAGTTTCAGAGAGTATGCCTACAGGTGGCGCGAACAAGCGGTGCGTGTGAGCCCTTTGATCCCAGATGATAAGATGATTGAAGAATTCGTCGAAGTGCTCGATGAAACATACTACCAAGCGATGGCCTCTGCCATTGGGAAGCAGTTCAGTGAAGCAGTGAGAATTGGGGAGATGATTGAGAGAGGAATCAAAGCAGGCAAGATTGTCAGCCAAACAGCTTTGAGAGCCACTACCAAAGCGTTGCAATCAGGGTCAGGTGCTTTTGGGAAGAAGAAGGAAAAGAAAGATGAAGTGGCAATGGTTGGTCTTGGACCGAGAAGAAATGACGGAAGATACAATGACCGTCAAGGGTACATTCCGACACCCCCGCCACAACAATTCTACCCACCTCATGGCCAACAATTTGCCATGCCGCAGTTCTCATTCCCTGTCAATGCAGCATCTTATATTCAGCCGCTATCTGGTCCACAATGGCGTGCACCCCCTACTTCATTCCAGTATAACAATCAACAGGCACATGCTCAGTCCCCGGCTCAGCAGGAGACGCCGTATTGACCACGAGATCCACCGGGTTTTCGTCCAAACATGCAACAAGAGAAAAGGCAGTTCACCCCATTGGGGGAAACTTACACCAGTTTGTTTGAAAAGTTGCAACAAGCCAATCTGTTGAAACCAATCTTGGGAAAAGTAAACCCCAATGGAAGAATTGATCATTCACGCCATTGTGCATTTCATTTTGGAGCACTTGGACATGACACAGAATCCTGCTGGGAACTCAAAAGGGCAATCCAGGCAATGATAGACAACAATCAGATAAAAGTCGTGGGAGATGAAACACAAAATGTGAATCAAAATCCTTTACCAGCTCATGATGTTCAAAACAACGTACACATGGTAGGGATGGTATGCATAGAAGAAGACATGAAAGGGAAAGCCGCCAAGCAGATTGTGGCAGTTGGTCCCTCCCCAGACATCAAAGGCCCTGAGCCATTTATCGTTGTAATCGGGGGAAAGCCAAGTGCGTCTGTTGTCAGCAAAGCAAAGCAAGATGCGGCTGTTGAGCCAAGTTTCACAATTCCGGCTGCAAAGCAGGAAAAAGTTCATAACAGTGCACCAACATTTATTGTGCAAGGGGCATCATGCCAGAAAACTTCGGTCTTCGATGTTAAGGCAAATAAGGGTGAACCGTTTATCATCGCTCAGGCAGCACAACTCCCTGTCAAAAGTACAAAGGTTGTTCCTTGGAACTACAACAAGACGATTGGGTCTTACAACGGGAAAGAAATCATGGAGGTTGCTGCAGGTGAATATGGTCTAACTCGGTCCGGGAGATGTTTTACCCCGGAAGAATTGAGAAAGGCAAAGCCAGGTCGAGAAGACCAAGGACCCATCAAGGAGCCGGTGTCTGAGAAAGAAGCTGAAGAATTTTTGAAGAAAATGAGATCGACAGATTATTCTATCGTCGAGCAATTGAGAAAAAACTCCAGCTCAGATATCACTCTTGTCTCTACTTATGAACTCTGAAACACATCGCAACGCTATGTTGAAAATACTGAATGAGGCATACATTCCTAAACAAACTACTGTGGCTAATTTTGAAGCACTTGCTGGCAGAGTATTTGAGACTAATCGTGTGATGTTCACCGATGAGGAACTGCCAGCAGAAGGAACCGGTCGTAATTGAGCGCTTCATGTCTCAGTTAAGTGTGAAGACTCCTATGTTACACGTGTTCTAATAGATGGCGGTGCGGGACTGAACGTTTGCCCTCTGTCTACATTGAAGAGTCTAAAGGTGGATATGAACAAAATCAGGGCAAGTTCCTCTGTTGTTCGTGCTTTTGATGGTGGAGTTCGAGAATCTTTGGGCATCATTAATCTTGAATTAACTATTGGTCCCGCTACCTTCAGCATTGAGTTTCAGGTCATGGAAACTGATGCATCGTACAATCTATTATTGGGCAAACCATGGATCCACATGGCTTGTGTTGTACCCTCTATAGTTCATCAGGTGGTCAAGTTTACTTGGGATAATCAAGCTGTCGTAGTTTATGGAGAGGATGACTTACAGTTTAACAATAGTCTGGACGTACCGGCCCTTGAAGTTGTCACCACACGCCCGACCATCATGTATCAAACCTCCGATGTGGTGTATGTGGAAAAAGTAACAGAAGGGAAACCTATACCCGTCCCAACAGTGTCAGAGACGTCTATTATGATGGCATTTGAAATGTTAAAGCAGGGTTTCCAATTTGGAAAGGGTTTGGGAGCATCACTACAAGGCTGGGTAAATCCAGTTTATCCAAATGGTGTGCAAGGCACGTGGGGACTAGGGTTCAAGCCAAAAGCAGCTGATCGCAAGCAAGAAAAGAAAAAGAAGTCAGAAGTTTGGTCTCTCCCAAAGCCACTTCCGTGTCTCGCTCAGTCTTTTGTGGGTTATGTCATGAAACCAAAGGTTGTCGCTACAAATATCAACATAGTGGAAGATAATCAGGATGCACCATTTGATCTATGTGGCATTTTTGAAATCTGCATGGTGCAGCCGGGTGAAGGCTCCAGCAACGCTTCAATTCAGTACATTGGCCCGGACGTGCACCTGACTAACTGGAATGCAACTCCCTTCCCCATCAGGAAGGGGTCTTGGTAGACTGTTGTTTTACAGTTTTCTTTTGAATACACTTTGAAATTCTAAGGGTTGTATGCCAAGTGTATTATTTTGCCCATCTTTCCTTTTGTAATTCAAACCCTTTTTCATTAATGAAAGGCCTAAGAGCCAAGCTTTCCTTCAATGTCTGTTCATATTCCTAATTTTATTCTACTTTGTTTATCTGTAGTGATATATCTGCAGGTCCTGATATCATGACATGTTCAAGGAACTTATCATCCATCCAGGGACCGCAATCTGACTTCGGCTCCATAACCATAGTTGAGGTTGAAAGTGATGAAGAAAACATTGAGGAATTTGTTAACGAGATTGAATATGATGGGGAACAGGCTGATTTTGAAATAGGCCTGGAAGTTGAACGCCATGAGGACAAGCCTAAACCCAATTTGGCTGATACGGAGGATGTTAATCTTGGGAGCCTTGATGATGTGAGGGAAACCAAGATAAGCATGTATGCCCAGCCTGAAGTGAAGAACGATATTCGGAAAGTGCTTTTTGAATATCGGGATGTTTTTGCATGGTCATATGATGAGATGCCGGGTTTGAGCTCTAAATTGATAGTCCACGAATTGCCAATTCAACCGGGTTTCCCTCCAGTGAGACTGATGCAACAGAAGTTCAAAACTGATATGATCAAGAAAATCCATGATGAAATAATGAAACAGTTGGATGCAAAAGTAATTCAATCGGTTCAGTACACTACTTAGGTTGCAAATGTTGTTTCGATTCTTAAGAAAGATGGAAAAACAAGGATATGTGTCGACTATCGAGATTTGAATAAGGCAAGTCCCAAAGATAACTTCCCGTTGCCTAGCATTCACACTCTCGTAGACAATTGTGCCAAACATGAGATACAATCCTTCGTTGACTGCTATGCTGGATATCACCAGATCCAGATGGATGAAGATGATGTATACAAAACGGCATTCACTACGCCTTAGGGAACTTATTGCTATAGAGTGATGCCGTTTGGTTTGAAAAATGCTGGGGCAACCTACGTGAGGGCTATGACGGCCATTTTTTCATGATATGATGCACAAAGAAATAGAAGTATACGTGGATGACGTGATTATCAAGTCTAGAACTGCTGAGGAACACGTGGGAGATCTCAGAAAGTTTTTTGAAAGGCTCCATAGGTACAATCTGAAGCTGAATCCAGCCAAGTGTGCATTTGGTGTGCCTGCTGGAAAATTGTTAGGTTTCATTGTTAGTAGGCGAGGTATTGAATTGGATCCCACAAAGATCAAAGCAATACAAGAATTACATCCGCCTCGAACTAAGAAGGATGTTAAAAGCTTTTTAGGCAGGCTAAATTACATCAGTAGGTTCGTTGCTCAACTTACCACAATATGTGAGCTGATCCTCAAGTTGTTGAAAAAGAATGCATCAATTGCATGGACGGAAGAGTGCCAAGAAGCCTTTGATAAGATCAAGCAATACTTGTCAAATCCTCATGTTCTGGTTCCGTCCGAGTCTGGCCGACCATTGTTTTTGTACTTGTCAGTCAACGAAAACTCATTTGGTTATGTACTGGGGCAACATGACGCCTCGAGAAAGAAAGAGCAGGCAATTTATTATCTAAGCAAGAAGTTCACAGATTGTGAGGCAAGATACACTTTGTTGGAAAGGACGTGTTGTACCCTAACTTGGGTCGCACAAAAGTTGAAACATTATTTGTTGTCCTATACCACTTATCTGATTTCTCGGATGGACCCATTGAAGTACATATTTCAAAAGCCAATGCCAACTGGCAAACTTGCAAAATGGCAGATCCTGCTCACAGAATTTGACATAGTTTATGTCACCAGAACTGCAATGAAAGCTCAAGCCTTAGCTAATCATTTGGCTGAAAATCCGGTTGATGATGATTATGAGCCATTGAAGACTTACTTCCCTGATGAGGAGGTAGATTTGCCTTAAGAATTAATTAATGAAGAAGAGCACGTGTGGAAAATGTACTTTGATGGTGCTTCCAACTCAAAAAGCCATGGCATTGTAACAGTCCTCATCTCTCCCACGGGACATTATTACCCGGCGGCAGCTCAACTTCGCTTCAGTTGCACTAACAACACATCGCAGTATGAAGCATGCATAATGGGTTTGCGTATGGCGTTAGACATGGACATCAAAAAAATACTGGTGATCGGAGATTCAGATCTTTTGATACGCCAAATGAAGGGTGAATGGGAAACTCAAGACCTTAAGTTGATCATGTACAAGCAGTGTAAGGACGATCTTCGCAAAAAGTTCGATGTTCTAAAGTTTAGACATGTTCTCAGAATACATAATGAGCTGGCTGACACATTGGCTACATTAGCCTCAATGCTTGTCCATCCTAATAAAGCCCATATTGATCCGTTAAAGATTCAGGTCCAAAGTCAACATGCATATTGCAATGTGGTTGAAGAAGACATTGACAGTCAACCGTGGTACTTTGATGTCAAGAATTTCCTTCAAGATGGGACATATCCTCCAATAGCAGAAAACAATCAAAAGAGAACCCTTTGACGACTGGCAAGTGATTTCTTTTTGAGTGGAGGGGTAGTGTATAAAAGGACACCTGATCTGGGACTATTAAGATGCCTGGATGCCACTGAAGCCACGAGAATTCTCAATGACATGCATTCAGGGATCTGCGGACCCCACATGAGCGGGCACGTGCTAGCTAAGAAAGTACTCAGAGCAGGATACTTCTGGCTTACCATGGAACATGACTGCATTACTTTTGTGCGAAAGTGTCATCAATGCCAAGTACACAGTGATTTGATACATTCACCTCCTTTAGAGTTGCACACAATGTCAGCCCCTTGGCCTTTTACAGCATAGGGGATGGATGTTATCGGGCCTATTGAACCAAGAGCATCAAATGGGCACAGATTCATTTTGGTTGCAATAGATTACTTCACCAAATAGGTTGAGGCCGTCACTCTCAAGTCCGTGACCAAGAAAGTCGTGGTGGATTTTGTTCATTCTAACATTATTGGTCGCTTTGGTATCCCAAGTACCATCATCACCGATAACGCGGCAAATCTGAACAGTCATTTAATGAATGACATGTGTGAAAGATTCAAGATCATGCATCAAAATTCCACACCTTACCGACCAAAGACAAATGGCGCGGTTGAAGCAGCTAATAAGAATATCAAGAAGATCCTTAGGAAAATGATACAAGGATCTCGTGATTGGCATGAGAAGTTGTCTTTCGCTTTGCTTGGTTACCGCACAACTGTGCGCACTTCCATAGGTGCAACCCCGTATTCATTGGTATACGGAACTGAAGCAGTCATACCCGCTGAAGTTAAAATACCGTCTCTCAGGACACAGAGTGGGTCAAAACCCGATTGGAACAGTTGTCATTCATCGACGAAAAGAGGCTCAATGCAGTTTGTCACGGTCAATTGTATCAGCAAAGAATGGCCCGAGCCTACAACAAGAAAGTGCGCCTCCGCGACTTGAAAGAAGGGCAATTAGTCTTGAAAAGAATCTTTCCTCATCAGGAAGAAGCTAAAGGGAAATTTACTCCAAATTGGCAAGGGCCATACCTGGTAAAGAAAATATTGCCAAATGGCGCCTTGTACCTTACGGATCCGGAAGGCAGGACAACTGAAATACCCGTCAATGCAGACATGGTCAAGAGGTACTACATTTGACTCCAAGATGGCTTTCAAATCGGGATGAATGCAAGGCTTTTGTTCTTTTTGCTATCCCAAATTGTATCCCTTATTAGCACTTTAAACATTGTACTTTCGAGATGTGTTCTCCGTTGGAATCAATATAATTGTACCAAAATAAAATAAAACTGAAATGCATCAAAAGAAACCTGGGCATTTGCCTAGAGCTACGTCTGACCTGATTCCTCTCAAAAGGGTACGTAGGCAACCATTCTGGTGCGGTCGCAACAAGAGAAAATTCCTCTTTTCCCATCTTCTTTTATCCGCGCAAAGCTTGCCTCCAGGCTTGTGGGATATGTCGAGAAAATCAAAGACCCCAGTTTATCCTAAACTGGGGCAGAAGTTGTTTTTATTTTTTAAGAAAATGGAGGAAATTCAATATTCCTCCCCATTTTCTTTGTGTTCGTAACAGTGAAAAGTTCATTCTTTCCTGTTTCATATTGACGCAAAACTTGTCTCCAAGTTTGCGGCCAACATCAAAAGAAATTTAGATCCCCTTTTATGCTAAACTGGGGCAGAAGTTTGTTTTTATTTTATTTCATAAATAAAATAAAATAAAAACAAACTTCTATTATTTTTGTATCATCTATTCACATGTCTCATGAGATGTTTGGCATACCAGTCTCGAAGTCAAGGAAGAAAAAAAACAAAGCGCCCCAGTTTATTCTAAACAGTGGGGCAAAAGTTTTTAGTTTTTAAAGAAAATAAGTCCAAAGGGGAGCGAATTGTACGCAGTCACCTCATGGTGCGTTTTGGAGAGCTTATGTCAAATTTTCCTTTATGACAAGTCGATGATGCCATCAAAAGAGATGTTTTGTGTTGTAAACTGAATTGAAACAAAAAAGAAAAGAAAAAAAGAAAAAAAAAAACAAGTCTTGCCGGTGAAAACCTGAGAAGGCGCCGCAAGACAAGCAGTGAGGCAAAAGATTAAAGAGAGAGGCTAGTTGGCGAAAACCCGAAAGGGCGCTACTAGTCTACTTAAGAGTCACCTCAACTTGGTTATGGTTTGGTATCTACCATGGAGCAATTCTCGACAAACAAGTGGCACTGGTCGGACGGGGTCACCCAAGATACATGTCATGATCATCAAGGCCGCCAGTATATTGCCAGATAAGTTTCCCTTTTCAGAAAGACGTTCCCTGTCCAAACGACTTTCGCCTTTAAGCTTTTTTTATTCCATTTTGTATATCTTGCCTCACCATTAATTCCGCGCCCTTTCGGCGCTAACCTCACATGAGCAACAAAAGAAAATTGCAAAACTCTGTCTTTCAGGATTCAGGTTTAATTCCAGCGAGCAGGGCACACCCTCGACAATGTAAAGTTTCAGCGAGCCATGCCTACCTTGATAATCGGAGCCTAGCACCACACATCAGGCCGGAAGAACAACATACCAGAATTGTATCATGAAGAGTGAACATGTTTGGGAGAAGCTTTAGGCGTTGTTCACCCCATATTACTGTGAAGAATAGAACAAGAGTAATCAAGCTTATTTGCAAAATCAGAAACAGGGTGTATCCACGATGCAGAAAGTCAGTGTGACATTTGCTATGTTGCCAAGAAAGAGCCAAGACCACCTGAATCGGGGTAGCTGCACTAGATGTCAGATAGAACTTCATTTCCTCTTCAAGTCAGTTTTGCTCAAGGATAGCATCATTTCCTTTCCATGTCAAGATCTGCTAAAAGATAGCGATCATTTCCTTTTCGAGTTAGTTTCGCTCAAAGATAGCGTCATTTCCTTTCCATGTCAAGATCTGCTAAAAGATAGCGATCATTTCCTTTTCGAGTCAGTTTCTCTCAAAGATAGCGTCATTTCCTTTCCATGTCAAGATCTGCTAAAAGATAGCGATCATTTCCTTTTCGAGTCAGTTTCGCTAAAAGATAGCGTCATTTCCTTTCCATGTCAAGATCTGCTAAAAGATAGCGATCATTTCCTTTCCAAGTCAGTTTCGCTCAGAGATAGCGTCATTTCCTTTTCATGTCAAGATCTTCTAAAAGATAGCGATCATTTTCTCTTAGAATCAGTTTCCGCTCAAAGATAGCGCCATTTCCTTTACATGACAAGATCTGCTAAAAGACAGCGATCATGTTCTTTTCAAGTCAGTTTTGCTAGAAGATAGCACTCACTTCCACTTCAAGTCATTTGCGCTCAAAGATAGCAACCATCCCCAACTTCAAGTCAAGACCTGTTTGAAACAGATGCAACCATTTCAAGTTTCAGATAGTGCTTACCCAGACAACGGGCAATAGAGTTGTCTTTCAAGCCAAGATTTACCTCAAGGAAGCATGGAGATTTAGGCTAGGGATTGTAATTTTACATTTTTTCTTGTATTTCCATTCCTTGTAAAGCAACGACCACCAGCAAGCGACCAGTACTCAGCAATGAAAGCCTTTGTGTGCCTAAGAGTGTCTAGTATCAGCCCCAAGTGTGTCTAGAATAGAGTCTCTAGTTTGTCTTAGTAGTCTAGAGTGTCTAGTTTGTCTTAGTGAGTCTAGAAGAGTCTGGTGTCTGTTTGAATGCGGTAGTCCCAGCTGCCGCACGTAAGGAACTACACTGACCTGATTCCTTAGTCCGGGGATATGTAGGTAACTTTGTTCTCGGTTAGAACCGAAATTCAAGGTACGGTCACCATTTTGAAAAGCAAGCTCTCGGCTAGAACCGAAAAGCCAAAATTAGTTGTCGATTACTTCTTTGTCCAAAAACTCTTTTGTGTTCCCGAACAAAGAGGGGCAGCTGTAATCACCTAATTTTGGCACCAAAATTCATAAAATTTCTCAAAATAGTCGTATTGGATTCTTAGGACGACGTTTCGTTAAATTTTTCTGGACTTCTAGTGTTTGTTCTAACTAAAATTGTCTTTAATTAGGATGTAAAATTTGAAAAAATAATTAACTACTTGTTATGTGTTAATTGTGATTCTATATTTTCAATTGTGGGGTTTTCATTTAGTTAATTGTGTGTATTTTAAATAAATGTAGACCCTTTTTTAATGGCCATACATGCAAAATACACAGCCCAATACTTTGACCCATTAGCCCACTTTTTACGTGGCCCATATCCATCATATAAATACCCCAAAAGCTCACAATTCCCTCATTTCCACCCTAGCTCTCATTGAGCTGGGGAAACTCTGCCCATTTTCCCACTGCTCGCCGGAAATCGCCTACCACCGTGCTCCGCCGCGACGCTGCCGCTGTCCCACCGCCAGACCACCACCTCCGGCGGTCGGAAAAATATAAAAAGTATATCAGTCGACTTGTTTCAACCCCCTCTAAAAATATAAAAATATAAGCGTAGATCGGGGTTCAAAGTTCGGCCAAAATTCAACTCCGGCGACCCTTGATTTTTTTAGGTAAGTTTTGTTTCCCTCTCCACTCTCCCTTCACCCTCGCATCCCCATTTCCCAAAACCCATTCCCTGTTTCCCCTTTCTTCCTACCCGTTTCTCTGTTTCTCTTTCTGCTTTCTTTATTCTTCTTTTTCTTATTTTCTTTTATTTTCTGTTTTGTTATGGTGTGGTGATGGTGTATTAGGGGGGCTGTGATGATGATGACGGGTGCTGCTACTGTTTCTGATGCCGTAGAGGGGGGGGGTGCTGTTTGTGATCGTTGTAAAGATGGTGGTTTGGGAGGGGCTGTGATGATGACGTTTTAATGAGAGCGTTAGCGGTGGAGTGATTGAAGCGAGGCGATGACTGTGTAATGTATTGAGAAGGCAGTGGTGGTAGTTTGCTTGGCGTGACAGCGAGGATAAAAACTGAGGGCGATTGGGGAGCCTGTTTTGATGCTGCTACTGTTTTGTTTTTGATGAAATGAGGGAGGCAGTGTGCGTGTGTGGATTTGATGATAGCGAGGCTCTTGTAATCGGTGTCGGTGATGCAGCTGATTTGAGGCAGTGTACGAGGCGAGGGAGCAGCTTTTCGAAATGGAAAGGCTATGATGAAAATGAGATGGCGACGAGGCAGCGTTGCAGCTTTGCGGTGACTCTAGTTACTTTTCTTCCTTTCCATTTTGGTTTTTGATTCGCTTGTTTAAACTTGGTTTAGTGAATAGCTTAATGTTTACATAATTTTGACATTATTTCACCAGTGTATGTTCGTTTGTGTTAGTGAGTTTCGAAAGTTTGAACACGTGTCGCTCTTAACTTCAGGTTTCAAGTTTAAAATTACTTGTATTGCATAAGTTTATATGATATACAGTCTGTTTCTTAGTTTTGTTCATATGACTGAGATGAACCCTCTACTGTCGTTGTTTCTTCTGTTTCTATCCGAATTACTTTTGGTTAAGTATTAAAAGTTCTGGATGTCTTTGGTTTGATAGTAGTATGTAAAGAAAAACTCACCTAGGTCATATGTTTAAGTTTGAGATCATCTTCATTACCGTTAAATCTGTACGAGTCTAATCCTGCTTTAGCTTAAAATTGTCAATGACTGGAGTATGAACTTGAAAGACATATCCGAAGCACTGAGTTCGCATATTTTTCATGGTGACATCTGTTACTTGACCAATTTTAAGTTTTGAATCATTAGTTTGAGTCTTTTGTAGTTTCTTTCATTTGAAAGAACAGAAATTTGCTTAAGTATTGCCATCTTGGTTCTGTTAACCATAAGTATCATGTTCTGTTGTTGTGCTTCAAGTTCAAGTTTGATTAGTAAGTTTAATGGGAAATTATTTCAACTCATGTGCTTATTGTGAGTTGTAGTGAATCTGCTAGTTTGTTAGACTTGTTAGTCATTAGAAAACTAGAATCTGATGGTTTTTTAGTTAGTCTACAAGTTTGCTTTGGCCAAACCAACTGGGAATTTGTTTTGGTCTACTTAGTTTAGTTTTAAGTTAGTTTGGTCCATTTAGTTAGTTTGGGGCTGATCTAGTTTTGTTTTAGTTGGTTTTAGTCCTTCTAGTTACTATAATGAGTGATGGGTGTCCTTTATAGGGCCCTACTTGTACATTTTTCAGGTTTTAGGGGCAATTAAGTGGCTGAAAACAGTGCTAAAAGGGGCTGTACTTTTCTGAAAAAAATAGGACTAGTACACTCAAGTAGTAGGGGTGTGGGCTTGTAATTTTGTACAAGTCTACACTCCACCCCTTTGCCTTCACTTTTGGCCATAAATAGGGGCATTTACTACCCTCTTGAGATACCAACAACTAGCTAAAAACACAAGGGAACCAGATCTGAAAAGTTACAATTATGAGAGCTAAAAACACTTGAAAAGAGGGTTAAGTTTGAGAGTGGAATTTAGAACCAAAAGCTTTACACTAAGGGTCTTTTGGGGTATACATCTTGAATGTTTAAGGTATAAATAGGGGGTTTAAAAGTCAAGTTTGAAGGTAAAAGAGGGCTGTTCTTGTTGCTGTTCGTAGCTGTGTCAATTGAGCTGGGTATTTTCACATTGCTTCTTGTGTTCTTGGCACACTAGGTAACACTCAAACCTTGTATTATTTTTAACCACCTTGGATGTGAAATATGACATGTAATTAGCCCTTTTCATGGTCTATATTATGTGTTATGTGAACGCTTAGTATCTTGATAAATTTGTGATGGGTTGAGTAAAAAATATTGTTACCGTATGGTTGTATATGCACTTGATTATATCTGTTGGCTTCTTTGAACAATGGGTTATGGAAGCAAATGATTAACTGTTGGGTTAGCTTTGTTCACACATGTTTTTTTTCCTTACAGAAAAGTTAACAATGTTTTAAAATGTTGGCCTTTCTGTAAAAGATAGCCATATAGTGCAAATATGTATATCTGGAGTGTCTTTGCAAAGCTGTCCACGTAGTAAAGTCTTAGATCTGGACAAATTTGAAAGAAATGTGATAACAAATAGAATTACAAGTGCAAATGAATTAAAGGTTTGCAACTTGGGCGAATAGGCTTTGAATTTAGGACGTTCTTTAAATCTGGTCACATGTTAATTTATTTACATAAGCCCTGTTTATGCAAAAATGAAGAATAAAAATATGGTTAATTGTGCAAGACAGACCTTAAAGCAGCCTAGTTTCGCAAGTCGTTCAGCCCATATCAGTTACACGACGGCAGTATCTTTTTCAGCAAAATCTTTCTTCTTTTCAAAGATAGGCCATAAAACTATTTTCAATTTAATAAACAGCCTATTGTATGTATATACTTTTCATAATCTATATTTTTTAAGGCAAATTTGGGAGTCCCAATTTGTCACTTAGTATAGTTAGGGGTTATATTTTAATTAAATCGATTAGGCAAATTAAATAGGAGCAAGAAGAGTTTCTACGATTGAGTTTAATAATAAGTATGACTCGCGGTCTGCTTATTAGCCTAAAGGAAATTAATTCTATTAAACTCATTTTTTGTTAAGTAATAAAAATAAAAATATGATAATTTTGCAAATAATCTTTACGGCAGCTTATTACAAACGGGCTTAACCCATTTATGATTTTGGCAAACAACTCACCTTTTATTAATAGTCTTGATGAAGTCAATTAAATTCTTTTAAAATAGACCAGTCCTTTGTGAGGTTGGAAATGCGTAATATATTTTATCTATTATGAATTAAAGTGTAAATTCGTCCGATCCTCTGCGAGGTTGGATAAGAATAACACTTTTAAATTTGTTTGAATCAAAGTTTAAATTCAAATCAACGGAAAAAGATAACAACCATATTTAATAAATTAAAATTGCGACAATAAAGCAATTGTGCTTGGCACAGGACTCGAGGGTGCCTAATACCTTCCCGAGAGTCAACTGAGAACCTTACCCGAATCTCTGACGCAGACCATTAGACGAGTCAAGGGTGTTTTCAGGTACACCACTTTGGTGACTTGGCACACCTTTAACTTATCAAGTGGCGACTCCGAAATCTCTAAAATAATTGTGTACCTTTTTGAACACCAGTCACGAGCCTTTAAATAATAAACTCCAATGTAGATTTATTTTTTTAGGGCGTGACAGTCGAACAAGCTCAGCAAATTGCTCCGGTTTCATAGGAGTGGAGCTGCTAGTTCCAGCGCCGGACCCAGGCAAGGCCACAGACACACTCCCTTACTCGAGGTTAGCTACTCGAGCACTCACTCCTCTTACCTCGGCATTGATGCCTTGTATCGCAGCCATGAGATCGGCTAACGATACCTCGGGCCCCTCAATGCCCTTTCCATCGCCTCCATTCCCAGCCATGGTACCTGCACAAATCAAAGACCAAGAAAATGTTATGGATAGAAATCACCTCACACACTCCCTCACTTTTATTGGGTGGCGCTCGGGTCCACTCAATTTATGGGTTCAATTTTTGGTCACTCAAGAACTTGTAGCCAATGGCTTCCTTGGTTAATCAACTTCTCTCAGTTCCTTCGAATTTGACAAGTTACACTGTCTCTTTTGGGAAGAGTGAATTGATGTTGACTCGATGGGACAGACGCTATTTTACTGCGCTCGGGAAGTCAAAGAATTTTCTACGAAATTTGGACTTCGGTCACCCCTCGCACGAGTTCCTATAAGCTCAAAACAAATTAGTACGACCTCGAGTAGAAAGGTTTACTCCAGAGATCCACTAACGAGATTTATCGAACACAAGAAAAGTAAAAACCTAGGAGAATCTACCCTTCGATTCTCCCATGCACATTACTACAAATACTCAAACCCCTCCTCTCACCCCATCGTCCTATATAGACTTACATCATAACTATGAGACCTCCATCTTCCAAAAAGAGGTCAAGGAAAACTGTGAAAGACCTCTTGAAATCTCACATGACAAAAACTCAAGCCATGAACAACAAAAATCTTCCCCATATCCCTCCACCCATTCCCATGAACCCACCTCCGATTTTCACACTTCCTCCACCCTAAAATCACATACCACAATCTTTGGATAGAGTCTACTCTTTGGGGTCATGCGATCACTGTCCCAATGACAGTCTTTGGTCATCAAGCACATGTGGTGATTCAAGATCCGTCCTACCCTGCCTTAATAGTGAGCGAAGGAATGCATATGACGATGCACAACTACATGAACAGTATGTGGCCTCATCTAATGCAAGGTGTGAATCAACAGGAGTTCCCTCTGATCGATCTTTCCTTTTTCCCACCAAGGGTAACTCCTCCTCAACTCCCAATCTTCACTCCTTGGGACTTAGCTCAGAATCAACTATTGCCTGCCCCACTTCATGCAAATCAACAAATGATGCAGCCTCAAAATGTGGCTCCTTATGCTCCACCTCCCATGCAAGTGAATGTCCCTCCACCCCCAGTGCCACCACCATCACCGGAACACCATCCCAATCCACCCGTACTAGAAGAAAACATGATGGAGGATCCAGAACAAATCGTCCTAAGAGGGAGGGAGAGTCACACGGGATTTCTAAACCTAAACGAAATATCCATTCATCTTTTCAAAGAAAGACTGGACAGGAAAGTAATTTTCACATGTCACAAATTGATTTACAAATGTTCACTCGATGTGAGGGCCCCATCAAACAAGATAGTAGGGAAGTATGCAGTGGTAATGAACCCTACACTAAGGAATGATCCTGAACTAGGTTTAGTTGTTAATAAAAACCCTAACCCCAATATGAATAGACAACTTAACATAATTGTTTGGAATGTAAGAGGTGCTAAAAATCCTGATTTTCGTAGACATTTCGAAGTCATTTTAGAAGTCTATAGGCCAGTCCTAGTTGCTCTTCTTGAAACTAAGACGAAGGATCACCACGACTAAAGAGCTCGTTTCAATTTCACTGATTATGCTGAGGTTCCAGCAGTGGGTCGTTCTGGAGGTATAGTGGTTTTATGGAAAAATGATTTGATCAATGTTTCTGATGTCCACATTAATGGAAATGAAGTTCATGCCATGCTCAAGGTAAATCACGTTTCTTTTCCCTCTCCTTGGCTATTTTCAACTGTGTATGCTAGCACAAATTACTCTACTCGTAGTTTTCTTTGGAATGCTCTAGCTTCTATTTATGATTCTTATAAGGGACCATTGCTTGTTAGTGCTGACTTCAACCAGATTCTAAATCAAAACGATAAATCCGGTGGAAGACCTATTAATTGTAAAAATGCTAATAGTTTCAGGAATTGTATTAATTATTGTAAACTTATTGACCTAGGTTTTAAAGGGCCAAGATATACTTGGTCAAGCCATAGTAAGTGTAGTAGTGGCTTAATTTTAGCAAGGTTGGACAGAAACTTAGCAAATCATGAATGGGTTACCCTTTTTAAAGATGCTTCTATCGTCCACCTCCCCAAAACCTATTCCGACCACCACCCTATGTTAATTACTCTAAATAAGAAAACTAATTCCTTTTCTAAGCCTTTTCGAATTGAATCTATGTGGATGTCCCATCCTGATTTTATTAATGTGATTAGAAAAGTTTGGGATAATAGAAGTTTTAATGATGCCATTAAAATATTTGAAGATGACATTTCTATTTGGAATAAATCTGTTTTTGGCAACATCTTTAAGAATAAGAAAATCTTACTTGCTCGTTTAAATGGCATCCAGTCATCTCCAAATTACCCTACTCGTTCCTTTTTACAAAATCTTGAACAAAAGTTACTTTTAGACTTTAACACTTTACTTAGAAATGAAGAGGAATATTGGCGTCTAAAATCTAGGATTAACTGGCTAAATTTGGGGATGCTAATACTAAATTTTTTCATGTCACTACCCTTAATAGGAGACGACATAATGCTATTACTCATTTTAAAGACGATAAGGGTGCTATTATCATGGACGAAGAGGCAGTCAAAAATCATGTTATAAACTATTTTACTGACTTATTTTCGACTAGCCATGACCATAACCCTATTCAACCTCTTAGTCATAATACTCAATGGTATAGCAAAACTGATCTTACTAGCCTAGATAACCCGCTTTCTAATGATGAGATCACTAATGCTATCTTTTCTTTTAAGCCTTATAAAGCCCCTGGGCCAGATGGTTAACATCCCTTCTTTTTTCAAAATTATTGGAATATAATTGGAAACTCTGTTAAATCCTTTTGCCACCAAGTTTTTGACACTAGTGTTATGCCTCACTACTCCAACTCTACTTATTTATGTATTATTCCCAAGTTTAAGAATGTTGCACATCTTAAGAATTTTAGGTCAATTGGACTTTGCAATACGATTTACAAAATCATAACTAAAATTATAGCTAATCGTATTAAACCCTTCCTGGATAGTCTTATTAGTCCTTGTCAAGCTAGTTTTCTTAAAAATAGAAGAGCTTCTAACAATGCTATAGTTATTCAAGAGATTATTTATAAATTTTCCCACATGAAAGGGGTGAAGGGTGAAATGTTAATTAAAATTGATTTAGAAAAAGCTTTTGATAGACTAGAATGGTCTTTTATTCGTACTATGTTAGTTTTTTTCAAATTTCCTCCTAACATTTCTAGATTAATTCTATCTTGTATTACTTCATCTTCTATGTCAATCTTGGTTAATGGCTCTAAAACTATTTTTTTATCCTACTAGAGGTATTAGACAAGGAGATCCAATGTCTCCTTATATTTTCATTTTATGTTTAGAACTTCTTTCAATTTATATTAATCATTAAGTTGACCTTAATTTGTGGAACCCTATCAAATTATCCCCTAAAGGTCCAGAATTTTCCCACCGTCTCTTTGCTGATGATCTCACATTCATGGCAAAGGCTGAGGTGAAAACTGCTAATGCTATTAAATCTACCTTGGATTTGTTTTGCCATTTTTCAGGTGAAAAAGTGAATTCCTCTAAATCTAGAATTATTTTTTCTAAGAATACTGCTTCCTTGATCTCTGACCAGCTTAGTTCTATTCTTGATATGAAAACTAGTAAATCTTTTGGGAAATATTTAGATTTTCCTATTTTAAATCATAAACCTAGAGCGAAAGATTACCAATTCCTCCTAGACAATTTTCAATCAAGATTTTCGCCTTGGAAAATGAATTTTCTTAACCTAGCTGGTAGGGCCACTCTCATTAAATCCACCCTTAACACAATACCTAATCATATCATGCAATACCATTTTCTTCCTTCCAAGACCCTTAAAACTTTGGACAAAATCCACAGGAACTTCTTTGGGGCACCACAGAAAATAAAAAGAAACTCCACTTTCTATCGTGGGACACTGTCTCTAAACCTAAAACCATAGGAGGCTTGGCTATAACTAAAGCTAAAACTAAGAATATGGCTTTGATGACTAGTTTAACTTGGAGGTTCCTTTCTCATCCTTCTTCCCTGTGGGCTACGACTCTCTCTAATAAATATGAGAAGAAGCCTATTTCAAAATCCAACTCTTTCATTTGGAAAAACATTAATAAAAGTTGGGTTTTTTGTAATGATAATTCCCACTGGATTGTTGGTAATGGTTCATATATTTCCTTTTGGTATCATAGTTGGCTTCCTAATAGGCAAACCATTAGAAGTCTTATTAATTGTCCTCTCATGCTTAGTGAGTCAAATATTAAAGTTACCGACCTTTTTACTAATAACTACTTTGATCTTTCTAAAATCTCATTTGACCTCCCCTCTCATGTTAAAGACATAATCCTAAGTTGTCCCATATACTTAACCAATGACTTAGATTACCCAATCTGGAAACCCAATAGTAATGGTCTTTTCTCTCTCAAATCCATATACCCCCTTATAGAAAACCATAGCCCTAGTAATTGGGATTTCGATTGGATTTGGAACTTTAATACTCTAAATAAAATTAAACATTTTCTATGGCAATGTAGTCATGATCGTCTCCCTACTAGTCAATACCTATCTAAGATTGGTATTAATATTAGCCCAACCTGTACAATTTGTAATCATGAGATCGAATCTTCATATCACATCTTCATGGGACATTTTATTGCATCAATGCTCCTTAAACCTTAATATTGCAGATTCTCCTAATTGGTTAAATGATTTAAAGAATTCTTCTTGCAATATTTCCTCTAGCTATTATAACTGGGTTGAGTTCCTTTCGTTTGCGCTTTGGAATATTTGGCTTAATCGTAATAGCAACAATATTAACAATCTTGAGAGGAGCCTTTCCAAGGAAATGGTCATTGCTAGGCTTATGGAATTTAAATTGCTTACATCTAAAGAGCCTAGAATAATCCCTAAGCAAAGTGTCAATATTAGTTGGCATCCCCCCAAGGCGATTATATCAAGCTTAACATCGATGGAGCTTATGCAGCCCATAACTCAATGGCTAGTATTGGAGGCGTTCTTCGAAATTAAAATGGTGGTGGGATTCATGGTTTTCATAAAAAAGTATGTGGATTAAACCCCAC
This sequence comes from Petunia x hybrida, assembly GCA_037355625.1. NCBI lineage: Eukaryota > Viridiplantae > Streptophyta > Magnoliopsida > Solanales > Solanaceae > Petunia > Petunia x hybrida. Next base: position 925,019 of record JBBBVM010001054.1, on the reverse strand, counting down.
GCATGTAGAACTTCTAGCTTTACACTATGGGCTAACGCTAGCAATTGACCAACATTTTAATAAGTTAGAAATTGAAACAGACTCCACTGATGTTATCCAACTTCTTAATAAACCTAACCCTACTTATTTGTCCATTGTTTCTAAATGCAGGTCAATGATGAACCACCTGCGAATGCCAACCATCAGACATAACTTCCGTCAAGGAAACAAGGTTGCACACCTTTTGGTGCATGGAGCTCCTGATCAGTCTAAAAACACCTCTGCTTGTCATTACGCAGTGCCACCAAATTTTGTCCAGCAAGCTTTGTTGGAAGACGGTGTGGGCACTTCTTTTGGTGCAAACATATCGGATAGTAGTTTTAACTTGTTATCTAAACTAGGAAGCCTTAATGTGTTGAATGCTATGTCTACTATTAATCCTTGTAATATTCGAGTAGCGGAACTTCCTAATAGCCGCTTGAACTCCTTATGTAATCCTCCGTAATTTTATTATCTATGCAAGTCTTGTTTCAATTAAAAAAAAAAAGAAATGAAGAGAAGAGAATATGAGGTATTTATAGTAGAACAGTTAATGAAAGTGACAGCTGGTGAAGGAATTTGATTCGTTGAGGAAAAAACATGTCAGTTATTTTGTGGGGATGTTTGCTAGAGAGAGGTTATTAAAGAATTTTGTTCCGTAGGGTTTATAATTGATTGGTTGGTCCATACCAGTTTTGGACCTTTTGCTTTTCTGCCTTTCTTCACGTGGAAAATGATGATGTCTTCAAGATGCAATTTTATTGAGGAAACATTATTACTATTTTTTAAATGGATGGAACCGAAAAAAGAAAAAAAGAAAAAGAAAGGAGTGACTAGGATAGTTCATTGCTCAAGTCGAATAATTGTGTCTATTAATAGATCTTGTGTAAATTAGCATCATTTTTGTTTTTTCAATTGACGGTAAATATCGTTTGGAGTAACAAATTATTTTTCATAAAGCATGTAGGATTGATAATAAGATTCAATTTCAAACGATGGTCCAAATAGAGTGATGGGATTTCAGAATATCATGCCCGGATATTTAATTTTCTTGAGCAAATTGTGATAACCACGTGGTTGAGGGAACTAAGCTCCCGTTTGTACATAATTTTTGGAGGTATTTTTTGGGAGTTTTTGGGCAAAAAAGTATTTGTTTATGCTTTCTGAGCAAAATTTGTCTCAAAAACTCAAAAACTGGTATTGAGCTGTTTTTGGGGCAAAGACTAACATTTACACATCAAATTTCATTTTCATACGAGCTCAAAGAGCCAAAAAATTTGCTCCCAAAAAATATGTCCAAACACTTTTTCATTTCCATATCAAACTTCACCCAAAAAATATTTCCCAAAAAATATTTGGGAATCTATGTCCAAACGCTAGCTAAATTTCATAGTGCAACCCTCTGTCAATATTTCTGTATGCTGATTTTGTACTTTCATTAGTATTTCAACTCAATGGTACTTAACTGGACTCATATCTCCAAATGCTAATTGCCTCTTAGTTGAAAAAGTAAATTTCAACGGATCAGAATTTAGAGATATGGCTAGGGGTGGACACTAAACCGGAAAAATTGAAATACTAAATTGAACCGAACTAATTCGGTACTTCGGGTTCGGTACTTTAGTTTTTCGATTCGAGTTCGATCCAGAAAATTTTTAACCTTCGGTCTTCGGTTTCGGACAACCCAGAACTTCGGGATACGAAGAACTAAAAAAATCAAAGTTATAAATTACATTTTAAATTATATCAATCAAGCAGATACGGTTTTGAGTTGACTTAAGTAAGAAACCATATCCCCTTGATCTTTTCCTAAGTCGTTTGAAATGGATTATGCTTTCAACTGGGAATACAAGACAGTAGTACTAATCAATGAACGAACTCAAGGCATTGAACACACTAAGCAGCTTAGAGCTTACTTGAGCTCTGTAGCTTCCACTTCTAAAGTACTCCGGAGTTGCTTCTACAAAAGATTATTTCTTCTTATGAGCAATCTCTTTTAATTCTCAAATGAAGTACTAGTGACTCAGCAACCCAACCCTCGCAGCCTCTACCACCATTACCAACAGCTAGGCCTTGATATAATTTACTGGGCTATAAATTTTTTTGTTCGGCCTTTTCTTTGGGCTATAAACTTTGGTTTAAACCGAACAATCGATGTACCGAATCGAATATCGAACTAAAATATCGAACCAAACCGAAGTATAAAAATTACGTATTTTTCTACACTTCAAACCGAACCGAAGACCGAAATACCGAAGTACCGAACCGAAGTTTGAAAAAGTCCGAACCTAACACCGAATGCCCACCCCTAAATATGGCTCAAAGTATTCGAAAATTCTTCATTCCTGCTCTCTTAGAATATTCAACCTATTTATAAGGTTACAGCGAAACCAATCTAGTACTCTCTTGTCCCAATTTATGGGTAATTTTGACAAATGGTCACACAACTATAAGCTTTTTACATTAAAATCAGACAACTTTATTTTCTTACCTAAAAGTCACACTACTATTACCTTTATAACCAAATGGTCACAATAGCCTAAAAGTGTTAGTTCCGGTAGGAATTTTTTATTTTTTATTTTATTTTTATCTTTTCCATCTTTTTTAAATAAATAACTATTGAAAAAAAATGGAGATTCACCAATATACTCTTGTCTAGATTACCTTTTTTTTTTCTTCTTTCACTTCTTTATATACTTTACAAGGATAAATTTTAATATCGAAAAATTAATGTGTTTGCGAGAAAAGAGGCAAATTTGAATTTTCAAATGAATCAAACTAAATGTTATAACCATACCTTTTTAAGGTTGTCATTTTAGGGGTTGATTTCCTTAAAGATATATCTTTTCTTAAGCATGACGTAATATACATGATCCTTCTGTTTTTTTTTTTGTTTTTTTGAAAGAAAAACAAATTTAGTGTACAAGCACAACAAAATTATTTTGAAGTCAATTGTCATGCTTACTTATATAAAGTGACCTAAAAGTAGACAGTGTATGTGACTTCTGAAAATGAATTACATTGAATAAAAAAATTACGCTAACATTTTGTTTCATTAATGTTTACCACTTCTCTTGGAAATAGAAGAATTTAGAGGATGTTACCATTATATTGCTTTGTATTTAAATTATATAGATATTAATATGGTTAAATTTTTTTTTTCTAAAAGCTATCATGATAAAGTAAAAGAATTAACTAAGAGCCTAATGGTAAATATTCATTTGTTTGTTTTTGCTAATGGTTATTTTGTGCAAAAACAAATGAAAAATGGTAAAAATTTAAAGAAAATCAAAATGTCCACCGGAATTAACATTTTCAGGCTATTGTGACCATTTGGTTATGAAGGTAATAGTATTGTGACTTTTAGGTAAAAAATCAAAGTTGCGTGACTTTAATATAAAAAACTCATAGTTGTGTGATCATTTGTGAAAATTACCCTCCAATTTATGTGTCATAGATTGTACTTACATAATTTTATGTATGCACTTAAAAGAAAAGAATTATTATGAAGTTAGGATAAAATTATGAAATTTGAGATTTGAAATCCACATAAAATGGGACAGAATAATAAGTACTCCATAAATTACCATTAACGTGTATGAGACTGAAAATTAATTGAGGTTAACAGATACAGAATTGACAACAACTTTAGTTATAAGTAATTTATTTCTCATATATACTGCAAAAGAATAAAAATAGAATACATATGGAACAATCAAAGTTCCTAAATCCCTAAAAATATCAAACTCTGTATACATAAATGGAGGAACATAGTGATTATACATAAACTGTTTAGTGCCTGAAAAGAGCAGCAACAGAGAGCAGTAGTGAAGCTCCAACCAAAGCACCGGAGGCCGGGAGAGAAAATGCAGCTCCGGCATCAGGTGCCGGTGCCGGAGCTAATTCCTGAGCTGAGGTTGTTGCTACAACAACAACGAATGCAATTAGGAATGCCTTGAGAATGCTGATTTGTGCCATTATATATATAGGAGTTGTTGTTAAGAATTAATTGTGAGATTTGTTCCTTTGGTTTAGAAATGAATTAGGTGTTTTGGTGATGCTATAGCTTGGGGTTTATATAGAGGGGTATTACGCGTGAAGGAGAATAGGAGATAGAGTTAGTTAACCAAACCAGAAGAGAATCGGGGCGAGCAAAGTAAAACTTGGAAATAAGCTCAACACCTTCCAAATATCTATTGGAATCACATACTTAAGACTTAAGACTTAAGACTTAAGACTTAAGACTTAAGACTTCTCCCATCTGCTCTCTTCTAATTTACTACACTACTGCACTTGGAAGCCTAGTTTTACTTTTAACTGTATTTGACATTTGAAATAGAAAACAAAATGTATCAAAGCATATTAGTTTATCATATTTAAGTGATGAATTAAGGTGAGAGGATGTATTAATTACTCCTTAGTCGTAACAGTTTATGTGAAGACATATACTTCTTCTATTACAATTTGTGTGACATATTTTTAGTTTAAAAAGATTAACAGCTTTCTAATTTTAAAAATAATTTAAATTAAACTCCTCACTTTATTGTTAATGAGAAGCTTTTTTAGCTACACAAATATTATGACAATTATTTTGACCATAAATTTCAAAATTTTTTATCTTTCTTAAACTCTGTGTCTATACTTGCGACATAAATTGTAATGGAGGATTGATTTGATATAAATATCTTTATACCATTTGCAATAATCTGATGGATATGGTTGTGCTTTATTTTAGTTATAGGATCATTTTAATAGGAGTTTGATAATAATAAAAGAAATAGCAAAAAAGTTAATAAATAACTATAAAATCTTTATGAGATTATTTTTTTCTATTTAAATTATATTTGATTTTTATTTTCTCAACTTATTAGATAGGGTGCTTCGGGAGCAAGTGATAGAGGTTAGGAGAGTAAATGCCAGTATGATAGTTAATAATCTAGTCATTGGTGGGCTTATTTTGAACATTATTAGTGCTTACCCACCATAGTGGACTTGTATGAGGAGGTTAAGAAGCACCTTTGGGAGGAGCTGGATGAGGTTGTTCGAGGCATCTCTCAAACAGAAAAGATAGTCTTGGGAGAGGACTTCAATGGCCACATCGGCTCAATATTGGGAGGATATGATGAAGTGCATGGCGGTTTTGGTTTTGGAGATATGAATGATGCAGGGATCTCCCTTTTGGATTTTGCAAATACTTTTGAGTTTATGATAGCTAACCCATGTTTTCAGTAGAGAAAGAAGCACTTGGTCATCTTTCATAGTATGGTTTCAAAGACTTAGATCGATTACCTACTTTTGGGGAAGAGTGATAGAGGTTTGTGTAAGGATTGTAGGGTTATCCCGAGGGATAATCTTACAAACCCAACATAAGCTGTTGGTAATGGATTCTGAGATCATGAGGAAGAGGAAGAAGAGGGATTCGAGTGCCCAGCCAAGGATTGACCGGCGATAAAATTCAGAAGCTAAGGTATAGGTTAAGGGATATGGGGGCATGTGAGACTAGTGGGGATGTGGATAATATATGGGCCAGAACTACAAATTGTATTTGGAAAGCAGTGAGAGAAGTGTTAGGGATCTCGAAGGGTTACTTTGATAGGCATCGGGGGATTGATAGTGTAATGGAGAGGTTAAAAGGAAAGTGGAAGCTATGAAGGATACATACACAAAACTAGTGGAGAGCAAAGACAAGGAAAAAATGTGGATGAACAGGGAGAGTTATAAGACGGTGAAGAAAGTGGTGAGGCTAGCAGTTACGACAGCTATAACATCAGCTTTTGAATGCCTATATAAAAAAAAATAGCGGACAAAAGTGCCGACAAGAAGTTGTATAGGCGCGCCAAGGCGAGAGAGCAGAGGACTCGCGACATGCATCGAGTGAGGTGCATTAAAGACGAGAATGACAAAGTTTTGGTGGAAGAGGCACACATTAGGTGTAGATGACAGGCATACATCCATAACCTATTAAATGTACAAGGGGACGTAGATATTGTGGTAGGTGACTTAGAGCACTCTGAGAGCAGCCGAGATTTTGGGTATTGTTAGGTGTATAAAAGTTGAGAAAGTTAAAGAAGTGGTTCGTAAGATGAAAGGGGAAAGGGCTACCGGGCCAGACAGGATGCTGTGGAATTATGGAAGAGCGCAGACAAAGTAGCTATGGAATGGCTAGTCAGGTTGTTCAATGTTTCCTTAGGACGACTCGAATGCCTGAAGAGTGGAAGTGGAGTACAATGATTTCGTTATATAAAAATAAGATTATATTAATGTTGCAACAATTTTATAGGTATTCAAACTGCTGAGCCATGCTATGAAAGAATGGGAGAGAGTGGTTGAGATGAGAATGAGCAAGGTTGCGTCTATTTTTGAGAAAAAAATCAAATTTATGCCGGGTCGACAAACCACAAAATTCATCCATCTTTTTGAAAAGATTGTTGGAGCAGTATAAGGATAAGAAAAAAACCTGCAAATAGTGTCTACTGATTTTGAAAAGGCACACGACAAAGTCCCTAGGGAGGTTTATGGAGATGCCTGGAGTCAAAAGGGTACCTATAGCATATATTAGAGATCAAGGACATATACAATGGAGCCAAATCTCGAGTGAGGATAATAGGATGGGATTCGGGTCATTTCCCCATTAAGATGAGGTTGTACCAGAGATAAGCTTTTAGCCCATTCATATTTGCCTCAGTTATGCACGAATTTATCGGACATATCCAAGAGGAGGTACCATAGTGTATGCTATTTGCTGATGACATTGTGCTTATAGATGAGACACGCAGAGCTAATGATAAGCTAGAGGTTTGGAGGCAGACATTAGAGTCCAAAAGTTTTAGGTTGAGCATGACTAAAATAGAGTACATGGAATGCAAGTTCAACGATGCATGACATGAGTCGGTGGGGGAAGTGAGGATCGAGACTCAATTCATCCCCAAGAGGAAGCTTCAGGTATCTTGGGTCAATAATCCAAGAAAATGGAGAGCTTGATGAGGATGTCACTCAACGTATTGGGACAGGGTGGATGAAATGGAGGTTCACATCTGGTTTCATATGCGATAAGAATGTGCCATCGAAGCTTAAAGAAAAGTTCTATAGAGAGTTCGTTAGATCAGCTATGTTATATAGGGCAGAATATTAACCAGTCAAGAACACACACATTCAGAAGATGAAGGTAGCTGAAATGAGGATGCTTAGATGGATGTATGGTACTAGGATGGATAAGATTAGGAATGAGTCATACGAGAGAATGTGAGTCAGGTCTGAGTGGTGGACAAGATGTGATAGGCGAGATTTAGATGGTTTGGTAATGTGCGAAGAAAGAACACAGATGTTCCAGTAAGGAGGTGCGAGGGGTTGACATTGTTGGGTTTCAGAGAGGTAGATGCAGACTGAGGAAAAATTTGGGCGAGATGATTAGACAGGACATGACATATATCCAGATTACCAAGGACATGACCCTAGATAGTGGAGGTTGAGCAGTAGGGTAGAATGTTAGAAGATAGGCGATTGAGTTATAACATATTATCATTAACACTAGTATTATATATATATTATTTTATTGTATTCTTCGCATTTAGTGCCATTATTGTCTTACTTACCCTGATTAGCTGTAGTTTTTTTGGATATTACTACTTTCTATACCTTGATATTTTCATTTTGTGGTTTTGTTCAAACATGATTTCTAGAACTTCGAAGGTCTATCGGAACAACCTCTCTACAGGTAGAGGTAAGGTCTGCGTACATCCCACGCACCCCAGACCCCAATTGTACGTCTATCGAATCGTTGCAATTGATGTTCGATACCGAAGAGAAGGAAAAAATCTTTAAAAAGTGGACTTATATGATTCGGTCCCATGCACCCCAAACTCCAATCATAGGACTATATTTGGTATGTTGTTGTTGTGAAGTAATAAATCACCATAAAGCGAAGAACATTACCAAAAATTAGTAGTTTGTTGAAATAAGACGCTAACCACATCATAAATACTCCTATGAAAGTACTCCCTCCGTCCCATTTTAGTTGTCACTTTCAGATTTTGCACGCTCATTAAGAAAATCAATAAATAAAGTATATATTTTACTATGTTATCCCTATTTAATATATGACTATTTTTTTTTGAGAATACCTTTAATAATTAAGGATATACTTAGAAAGAATGAGCAAAAAATGTCTTGAAATCCTAAAGCGTCAACTAATTTGGGACAAACGAATCTTGCTAAAGCGTCAACTAATTTGGGACGGAGGGAGTAGTTAGGTAGAACATATGCGAACATAAAAATTTGATTTTGATTGAGCGCGTCTAATGTTGTGGGTGATAGTATTAGTGAATTTTTAATCTAGTTTAAACCGTATAAAAAGATCAAGATGTATAATTTTTTCCTAATCTTTTTGGAGGGAAACTAGCTATAGGCGTATGCATACAGTAGAAACGTATAAAAATACAGTAGCATTTAATTAGGCGTGCAACATTTTGGTGGCTCAAAGCAATATATGGAGTGTTGGGATAGTTAATTTTCAAAGCATACTTAGCAGTCATCATTACTAACACTATTAGGACCTAATTACCGTTAAGGACAAAAAAGATATTTCACTTAGTATGACTATTTTAGGTCCATAGAGGTATGGTCATTTAGCAGCGTTCAAGTTAAAAGGGGAGTGATATGCGCGTGGAGAAACATTTGGCGATAGGTGTAGTTAACCAAACAGAAGAGGAATAGAGGCGAGCATGTGAAAGCCAGGAAACTTCGTCGGCAAAAAAGCTGGACACGTCACACGTTGCAAATATCTATTGGAAATGACATGCTTAAGACTTCTTCATAAAGCTGGACACGTCACACGTTGCAAATATCTATTGGAAATGACATGCTTAAGACTTCTTCATGTGCTCGATTTTATTTTACTTTTATTGTAATAGAATTGTTTAAGACACCACCAAGTGATGTGGTGTAGCGGATGTGACTACTCCTCCCTTAATCAGAGGTCTCGGGTTTGAGTCCTGAGTATGGAAAAATTACTGGTAGGGAGTGCTTCCCCCGAATAGGGCTCTACACGGCGCGAATCCGGATTAGTCGGGGTTCCAATGAGGGTACCGAATACCGGGTGGGAAACAAAAAAAAATTGTTTAAGACGTTAGTACCTTTTTATTTTTTCTTCTTTACATGTTTTAGTTTTAAGTTTATTTGATGTTTGAAATATTAAAAATGTGACAAGTGAGGGTTGCTCTGATCGTAAGCATCCTCTACCTACATTCAAGAGATTGTGAGTTCGAGTCATTATAGGAGCAAAAAATGAGAGGGCTACTATTTGTTCCGAGAGAGGGGAAGAGATAGAATTAAAAAAAGAACAAAAAAAAAAAGTAAAAATGTATTCGCATACGGTGTTTCTTTTACTTCCTTCGTCCTAATTAATATGAAACAATTCAAATTTTGAAAATCAAACGTTTTTTCTCTAACTTTTGACATAGAAATTTTAATAGTTTTGATAAATAATCTACATATTTAGACACTACAATACAACTTCATCTAGTTCAATTCATGTGAATTTGTTTGACTTGTTACAAAATCTAATAAGTAAAGAAACACTTTTAAAATTTGTGATCTAAAGTAATTCATTGATTTTTGTGTGACTGTAAATCACCCTGTTAAGGATACTGTGGTCAATTTGGAGTTAAATTATTTCTAAATTTAAAAAATACATTTTTTTTATAGAATAAAAAGAAAATAAGTTTATATAAAATGAAACGAATAAAAAAGTCCAAGATACAAATATTAACAACACAAAATACTTAAGGGCATGATGAATTTGCAGTTAGAGAGAGTAACAACATTGATCGACATAGACCATTGCTTTAAAGACGGGATGAAATCTTTCTTTCTAATCTTAAGCTGTGAATTCATGGTAAGATGGCTTCCGAGGTGGGCTTTTCCTTCTCTATGATAGTACTGTGAAAACGAAGATTGCTTGTCCTGCTCCAGCCATTAATGTGAGAGCTGATGGAGAGGAAGGGCTCCATACGCTAGTACCCCATGGCTCTAGTTATTGGTGGAGCAGAGGGTTATTGGGATGACCGAAATTAGTGGATTTTCTTTTTATGCTTTTCTTTCGTTTTGGCATTCCTGCAACTCTTTTTCCGATATTTTATCCACATAGTGAATATTTTGGAATTAAATAAAAAAAGGCTCTTTTAACTTAGTATTAGTGTAACGTCATGGTAAGGTGTAAGTTATCAGTTCAAATCCGATAAGGGGCTTTGTAAAACTCCAATTGGGTGGGGAGAGAAAGGGGAATTAAGAGGTGTTGTGGCAATTTAGATAGATAATAAATTAACATCCGCTTGAGCTTTTAAATAGACAACAACTATGGGTCGGGATTCCCTCCATAAATTTTTGGTCCATTATTGTTGAATAGTTGCCTAAGATCATGCCACATAATTAAGAATAGAATCTCATGGCTGCTATTTGTAGTTTCTAAATACAAAAAATATTCATCATCTTAAATATTTACTGCTTCATTTCTTACAAACAATAAACCATTTGAAATGAATATATTTGAAAAATAATTGTTTGGTGGCGAGGTAATAACCAAATCACCATTAGAAATCCACTTAGTTTTCCATTTGGATCTTGTTAAGGCTTTAGAAATGGTTAGTAGCAAGCAAGAAACTTTTGCTAATTTTGGTTGCCTGAACAGACTGAATAGAAAAAGAACAATGGCTTTGCTTTTCTTTTCTTCCCAACAAATCAAGTCCACATTTCACATTAAATATAAATCAAACTTGTGATATACTAAAAAATCTCAAGACCATTGAGAACCTAAGCACAACATCCCCTTTCCCCCCACACCCCCCCCCCCCCGCCCCCCACACACATCTTAAATCTATCTTCTTAATTACTAGCTATCTTGCTGGTATAAATTAAATAAAGAGCCAACAATACTACTGTATTTAGTAACAACCATTGCCTTAGAATCCAATGGTAACAAACGAGAGAGGTTGGTAGTGTGTGAGGGGTTTGTAATTTATTAATTTGAAGATTGAATATTTAGGTCAAATGCAGAAGAGAGATTTCGTACTTCGGGAAAGGAGTAAGCAACTTAAGACCGGAAGAGGTTGAGACCAGATAAGTGGCAAGAAGAGCATTTGAAATAGGAGCAGAGGATGGAACGTGCAGCCTACTCTCTTCGCTCCCCTCCTCTTATCCTTCCTTTCTTTCATAAGGCAAGGCTTTTAGACTAGCCCTCTTCTGGAAAGAGATTCTATAGCACCGGAGTCGTTCAAAGAGCCCTTCTTTCTATTTTGTGCGTGTCAACTATTGATTCTATGCCATCAAAGCATGCTACAGAAATGCAAGTACATACAACTGCGGTAATGCCGCATCGTTGATAAAGAACCTTGCCATCCCCAGCTTTGTCCCCTGCTTAAAATTCATTGGCATATTCCCCTTGCCCTTCTATTCCCAAAAGCTGATGAAATAGGCTTCCTTTCCTTTATTGATTCAAAAAGCTTCTTTCCCGCGACAATATTTAGACACTAAGGTTAGTTTCCCTAGTAACAACAAATAGCTAGCAACAATTAGATTCTATTTGATGATGTGCACCATCTTAGGCAATTATTGAACAATAATGGAGGGAATTCCAACCAGTAAACATTAGGAGGGACCAACCATATTCAGAAGTATGTAGAACTGATTATAAGATTCAGACACTGTTTGGGTTTGCTGTCAAAAACTGCTTATTTGAAAAATACTTTGGGCAAAAGTACTTTTTACTTTTGAATAGTAAGCAGTTTTTGTTTGGACAACTCATTGGAGAAGTATATACTTTGTGTTTGACTAATCTTTACGAAAAGTACTTTTAAGTGTCAAATTACGAAAATGACATCCAAGTTAATTTACATTTGGATTATTAGAAATAAGAAAACTAATTTTAAATATTTATCGTAAAAGACTTTAATTAATTAATTTTTTTAGTTAAAATATAAACATAAAGTAAAGATATAAATATAAGTTTTTGAACGACATAAAATATAGTTTAATCAAAATGATAACGAAATCAGGAATTTCTAGTAGTTACTTATTTTTAAAAGATGATTTAAATATATCAAAATAAAATCATTCAAAGTAAATTTAAAGAATAAGGATTTGTAAAATGTGTTTAGAAGAAAAAAATAAGAAAAAGAGAAATATAATTTTATTTTGAGAGATATATGGTTAATTAATGAGAAATAATTTGGTACATAAAAATTTTTCGTAAGGATATTTTTGTCTTAAAAAATTAATAAACTGCTTCTGCTTCTTCTCCCCAACCGCAGTAAAATTGTTTCTGCTTCTACCTAAAAGTACTTTTTTTTGTAAGCCAAACACCTCAAAATTCCAAAAGGAAAAAAATATTTTTTTTGAAAAAAAAAACACTTTTGACTGTGAAAAAGTAATGCCAAACTGGTTATTAATTTGACACAATGGTATAAATAGCGTGGCGGGATTTCAGAATATTTAATTTCCAAGTAGAATGTTAAGTAATAATTGTTGTAAATTGTAATGAATAAGTGTTTGAAATTTTTTTAGACGCGAACTGCAATATATATTTACATACATTTAATTTAATACCGTTTTACCAACCAAAACTGAAAATTAATGATACAAGCATAGTGTTGAAGCATTAGCACCAATGCCGCAAGGAAAAGAAATATGGAAAGACAACAAGAAGAGAAAATGCAACTTCAGAGTTACTATGAACTGATAATTTAATTTCTCATATATACTGGAAAATGAACAATAACAATATCATTACATATGAGCGACGAATAATACAAGTTGCTAACAAAATCAATCACTATCTCTCTGAATACATAAATGAATAAAATATTTAGTGCTTCAAAAGAGCAGCAACAGAGAGAAGTAGTGAAAGCTCCTGTTGGGTTTAATGGAAGAATGTGAATGAAAAATGGGTGAAAAGGTGAAAAGGTTCCCTTTTGTAGGGAAATGCACTTTCTCCCACATTGGTAGAGGAAAAGGATTTTGTTGGGTTTAAATAGAGATTTATTTCTCTTAGCTCTTAAAAGGGTTGAGAAGAAGGGAAGCCTCGCGCCGTCGTCGTCGCTCGTCTCGGCTTCGGATTTGGTCAATTGATATGATTGATTGACTTAAATTTTTGGACCAACAAAACTAAAATATTAATAATTAATATTTTAATCCGTTTGTGTAACGGGCAGCTGAAGTGAGTCAGCAACGGGCAGCTGAAGCAACATCAGCAGAATAGTTCCTCCACGTTTCCCTCCACGTTTTTACATTAATGTCGGTCATTAGTGGTAGATTAATTCCTCCACATTAATATCAGTCATTAGTGGTAGATTAATTGCTCTACATTGAAGTCAGTCATTAGTGGACAATTAAACTCTCCCACGTTTTCTCATTAATCACCAGGTGTGTCTCTTCACCTGCCCTTGGATGTCTATATAAACTGGTCATTTGTCAGTCATTGATCACGACAGACAACACAGAAGACAGACATAGACTGAAGCTCTGAGATAGAGACTCCACAGAGACTCAAACTCGGACTGATAGAAACGTAACCTCGGACAGAGGATACGAAACCTCGGGCAGAGAATAGAAACACTCGGGCAGAGAAAATCACTGACAGAGAGCATATCTCACTGCATCCCCTCCCTTTCTGCATATTAAGTGAGTCGTGTGATTTGCTCCGTTCCTTTTTGTTCGCCGTGTCTAACCGTTTGAAGTGCCGCTACGGTAGAACTGTTATCCCGTTCCATCCTGAGAGAAATTAACCCGTGAACCTTGGGCATCGTGAGGGGGTTAGATTCTTAAGGAGACACAAGTAACTTGTGGGCTCGGGATCGTCCTATACTAACAGATTATTTATTGCAGGTTTTTGTATCTTCTAATTTATTTGAACGCAGGAACCAACAAGCTTAAGAAATCTTCTGTTATTATTTTCTGCGATTAAATAAATACTGATTAAGGAGACTAAAATCTTTGTGGTTTTCTACTCCTAAACTGCATATTAATCTGCTCGTGGAGTCTAAAACCTTTGTGGTTTTCTACTCCTGTACTGCATAATACTCTGCTCGTGGGGACTAAAACCTTTGTGGTTTTTCTACTCCTAATTACGGTGAAATAATCTGTTTGTGAAGAGTAAAAGCCTTTGTGGTTTTTCCTACTCCAATTATTTAAACAGTTTATTGACTTTGGTTCTGCTCGTGTCATTTTGCAGAGATGACAAACGGAGTAGATACATCTGTCCCTGTTGGGAGTACTAATGCTACCACAGTTTCTGGTACTGCTGGGCCTAGCCGTGCTGCTGCAACGGCTATGCCACCTGTAGAAAAGCCGGGGAAGTTTTCTGGTGTGGACTTTAAGAGATGGCAGCAAAAGATGTTCTTTTATCTGACCACCTTAAGCCTGCAAAGGTTTATTAAGGAGAATGCTCCAGTCCTGACTGATGAAACACCTGAAAACGAACGCTTCCTTGTGATTGAGGCTTGGACTCATTCTGACTTCCTATGCAAGCATTATATTCTTAGTGGCTTGGAAGATGACTTGTACAACGTTTATAGTAACGTTGAAACGTCTAAGAAACTGTGGAATGCGTTGGAAAAGAAGTATAAGACTGAAGATGCTGGACTGAAGAAATTTGTGGCTGCCAAATTTCTAGATTATAAAATGGTGGACAACAAATCTGTTGTGTCCCAAGTCCAAGAACTTCAAGTCATTATACATGATCTCCTTGCGGAAGGTTTGGAGATCAACGAGGCGTTTCAAGTTGCAGCCATGATTGAAAAGTTACCTCCTTTGTGGAAGGACTTTAAAAATTACTTGAAACATAAGCGCAAGGAGATGACCCTTGAAGATTTGATTGTTCGCTTAAGAATTGAAGAGGACAACAAATCAGCTGAAAAGAAGGCTCGTGGAAATGCTACAATAGCGGGAGCAAATATTGTTGAGCATAATCCAAATAAGAGGAAGAAGCCTTCTGGAGGGAAGACCAACCCTAGCAAGAAAAGGTTCAAGGGAAATTGCTACAACTGTGGCAAGAGTGGACATAAGTCCGTACACTGTCGTACTGCAAAGAAGGACAGGAAAAATGGAAAAGGTCAAGCAAACATGGTTGAGGACAATAAACTGTCTCAAGGAGTGCAAGACATTGATCTGTGCGCTATGATTTCTGAATGCAACTTAGTTGGAAATCCTAAGGAGTGGTGGATTGATTCAGGAGCCACCCGCCATGTTTGTGCTGTGAAGGAAGCCTTTGCTTCATATGCTCCCGCTGGACCTGATGAGGCGCTCTCTATGGGCAATTCTGCAACGGCCAAAATTGAAGGATATGGAAAGATATTCCTCAAGATGACGTCTGACAAGGTTGTGACTCTGAACAATGTTCTTCACGTTCCTGAAATAAGGAAGAACTTGGTGTCAACTGCACTTCTCGTTAAAAATGGGTTTAAGTGTGTGTTTGTCTCTAACAAATTTGTAATAACTAAGAATGAGCTGTATGTAGGAAAAAGTTACCTGACTGAGGGCCTTTTCAAACTCAATGTAATGGTCATTGACACTATGAATAAAACTGCAGCTTCTTGTTATTTACTCGAGTCAAACAATTTAAATGGCATTCTCGTTTGGGACATGTCAATTATAAAACCTTGCGGAAAATGATCAATTTGGAAGTATTGCCTAAATTTGATTGCGAAAAGTCAAAATATCAAATATGTATTGAGTCTAAATATATGAAACACCCTTACAAGTCAATTGAAAGGGATTCGGAACCATTAGACTTAATTCATACGGACATTTGTGACATGAAGTCAATACCATCTCGCGGTGGAAAGAAGTATTTCATAACTTTTATTGACGATAGCACTCGTTACTGCTATGTTTATTTACTTAGTAGTAAAGATGAGGCAATTGACGCATTCAAGCAATACAAAATGAAGTTGAAACGCAACTTACCAAAAAGATCAAAATGATAGGGGTGGAGAATATGAATCTCCTTTTGAACAAGTGTGTTTGGAATATGTCATTATTCATCAAACAACTGCCCCCTACACGCCTCAATCTAATGGGATTGCGGAAAGGAAAAATTGAACCTTAAAGGGAGATGATGAATGCCTTGTTGATAAGTTCGGGTCTACCCCAGAACTTGTGGGGGGAAGCCTTATTCACGGCTAATCAAATACTCAATCGAGTTCCCCATAGCAAAACACTGTCCATTCCATATGAAAAGTGGAAAGGAAGGAAGCCCAACTTGAATTACTTCAAAGTGTGGGGGTGTTTGGCTAAAGTGCGAGTCCCAAAACCCAAAAGGGTTAAGATTGGATCGAAAACATTTGATTGTGTTTTCATTGGGTATGCTAGAAACAGTAAAGCATATCGGTTTCTGATTCATAAATCAGAAAATCCCGACATTCATGTTAATACGGTGATGGAATTAGATAATGCTGAATTCTTTGAAACCATATATCCGTATAAGAAGGAATGTGAGTCAGTTGGTGAAAGATCCAAACGACCTCGGGAAGGAAAGTCACCAAATGAGGAAGAACCAAGACGGAGCAAGCGTCGAAGAACTTCTACTTCATTTGGAGATGACTTTGTCACTTTTCTTTTGGAAAGTGAGCCTCGGACGTTTAAAGAAGCAATGTCTTCTTCAGACTCTCCAATTTGGAAAGAGGCAGTCAATAGTGAAATAGAATCTATTTTGAGCAACCATACTTGGGAGTTGGTTGATCTTCCTCCTGGAAACAAACCATTAGGTTCTAAGTGGATTTTCAAAAGGAAAATCAAAACTGATGGCACTATTGACAAGTACAAGGCAAGGCTTGTTGTTAAAGGGTATAGACAACAAGAAGGTCTTGACTACTTTGACACATACTCGCCGGTAACCAGAATAACATCCATACGTATGTTAATAGCGTTAGCCGCTGTGTATGGTCTTGAAATCCATCAAATGGACGTTAAGACAGCGTTCTTAAATGGGGATTTGGAGGAAGAAATTTACATGGAACAACCTGAAGGGTTTGTGGTTCTAGGTAAAGAAAAGATGGTGTGTAAACTTGTTAAGTCGCTATATGGACTAAAACAAGCACCTAAACAATGGCATGCGAAATTTGATCATACAATGTTGTCAAATGGCTTTAAAATTAACGAGTGTGACAAATGTGTCTACATTAAGAACACTCCTAGTTTTGTAGTCATTGTTTGCTTATATGTGGACGACGTGTTGATAATGAGCAATGACATTGCCAATGTAAATGCTACAAAGCGAATGCTGACTAACAAATTTGATATGAAAGACTTAGGAGTTGCGGACTTAATTCGGGGTGTTAAGATCCATAGAACTCCTCAAGGTCTGGCGTTGTCACAAACTCACTACATCAATAGTGTGCTTGAAAAATTTAAATATTTGGATTTTAAAATTTCAAAGACTCCTATTGATGTAAACCTTGCTCTTAAGAAGAACAACGGTCAAAGCACATCGCAACGGGATTATGCTCGTGTTTTGGGAAGTTTGATGTACGTCATGAATTGTACTCGACCAGATATAGCTTGTGCTATAAGTAAACTAAGTCGATACACGAGTAATCCCAATCAGACCCATTGGATGGCAATGAAACGTGTTTTGGGATATTTAAAATACACCCAAGACTTTGCATTGCATTATAACAAGTATCCTGCAGTCATTGAAGGATATTGTAATGCCAATTGGATCACCGGCACAACTGATTCTAAGTCCACAAGTGGATATATTTTCGCACTTGGTGGAGGAGCGGTGTCTTGGAAATCGTCCAAGCAAACGTGTATTGCCCGCTCTACTATGGAAGCTGAATTCATAGCTTTAGATAAAGCCGGTGAAGAAGCTGAATGGCTTCGGAACTTTTTGGAAGACATTCCGTTCTGGCCTAAACCGTTGACACCAATTTGTATACATTGTGATAGTCAATCTGCTATAGGAAGAGCGAGGAATGTCATGTATAATGGTAAGAATTGTCACATACGACGAAGACATAAAACCATTAGGGACCTACTCTCTAGAGGAATTATCACCATTGACTACGTGAAGTCAAGGGATAATGTGGCGGATCCGCTTACAAAAGGCCTAACTAGAGAGGCGGTTGAGTGTTCATCGAAGGGAATGAGACTATGGCCAAGGACAAGTCATCACGGCGGCAACTCTACCTAGGAGACTGGAGATCCCAAGAACTAGGTTCAAGGAGAATACAAAGTTATGTATGACGGTCCAACATTGTCAATTAAATGTTTGGTCCATTCTCGTGATGAGACAATGTTCAAGTACCAAGGATAAAATGCTAGAGGCATTTTTTAATGATTATCTAAGTTTGATATTGTGGTTATCAAACAGTGTATATCTATAGGATTACACGTTTAGAAATCACCTATGTAAGTGTGAAGTGGAAGCCGCTTCAAGGAGAATTCTGTATGGCCAATTCTTTAAGCACTTATGAAACCAGGCGGTGTTCATGGCTGAAACGAACACAACAGTGAGAACCAAAGACGGTTAAGGGTCAGTTGTGTGACTTACGTTGTCTAGGTATACACCAAAGCTCAACGGTTCAAAGATATCAAATCTACCGATTGACCGAGTATATCCGATGTATGTTCACTACGGAAAGTTCAAATGGAAACCTACTTATCCCGATGCAACTAATTCTTTCTTGCAAATCACACAAGTCTGTCATGCATATGTCAAATACAGCCATTCCCCATTCATGTGGGGGATTGTTGGGTTTAATGGAAGAATGTGAATGGGAAATGGGTGAAAAGGTGAAAAGGTTCCCTTTTGTAGGGAAATGCACTTTCTCCCACATTGGTAGAGGAAAAGAATTTTGTTGGGTTTAAATAGAGATTTACTTCTCTTAGCTATTAAAAGGGTTGAGAAGAAGGGAAGCCTCACTCCGTCGTTGTCGCTCGTCTCGGCTTCGGATTTGGTCAGTTGATATGATTGATTGACTTAAATTTTGGACCAACAAAACTAAAATATTAATTAATTAATATTTTAATCCGTTTGTGTAACGGGAAGCTGAAGTGAGTCAGCAACGGGCAGCTGAAGTGAGTTCAGTACCCGGGCAGCTGAAGCAACATCAGCAGAATAGTTCCTCCACGTTTCCCTCCACGTTTTTACATTAATGTCGGTCATTAGTGGTAGATTAATTCCTCCACAATAATGTCAGTCATTAGTGGTAGATTAATTGCTCCACATTGAAGTCAGTCATTAGTGGACAATTAAACTCTCCCACGTTTTCTCATTAATCACCAGGTGTGTCTCTTCACCTGCCCTTGGATGTCTATATAAACTGGTCATTTGTCAGTCATTGATCACGACAGACAACACAGAAGACAGACATAGACTGAAGCTCTGAGATAGAGACTCCACAGAGACTCAAAATCGGACTGATAGAAACGTAACCTCGGACAGAGGATACGAAACCTCGGGCAGAGAATAGAAACACTCGGGCAGAGAAAATCACTGACAGAGAGCATATCTCACTGCATCCCCTCCCTTTCTGCATATTAAGTGAGTCGTGTGATTTGCTCCGTTCCTTTCTGTTCGCCGTGTTCTAACCGTTTGAAGTGCCGCTACGGTAGAACTGTTATCCCGTTCCATCCTGGGAGAAATTAACCCGTGAACCTTTGGCATCGTGAGGGGGTTAGATTTCTTAAGGAGACACAAGTAACTTGTGGGCTCGGGATCGTCCTATACTAACAGATTATTTATTGCAGGTTTTTGTATCTTCTAATTTATTTGAACGCAGGAACCAACAGCTCCAACCAAAGCACCGGAGGCCGGCAGAGAAAATGCAGCTCCGGCATCAGGTGCCGGTGCCGGAGCTAATTCCTGAGCTGAGGTTGTTGCTACAACAACAACGAATGCAATTAGGAATGCCTTGAGAATGCTGATTTGTGCCATTGCTATTAAGAATAATTTGAAGATAGTAGTGAGATGGTTTAGAAATGGGGAAATCAGAATTGAGGTTTTGGTGATGAGAAATTGGGGGTTTATATAGGGGTTTAAAAGGGGGTGGTATGCGCGTGAAGGAAGAACTGGCGATATGTATAGTTATTTATACTATATTAGAAGAGCCATAATGGTCGTTCAGGGCTATTTTGGTCATTTTACACGTCAAGGTCAAATTGTCATTTGAGACTCATTGCTGAATCTGCATCCTCACGCCTCAGTTCCAACGCACAGATAGGTCTAGAAACGCCTCAGTTCCATACTTGCACTTCATTTCTTCCTTTCTTTCTTGCTTGTTCAACATCCCTTCAAACTAATGTTCAGGTATGCTCCTCTCTATTTTTTGCCTAAATTTCTTATTTCTTTTTTCCTTCGTCTTGTCCTTATTCTTTGCCTTTTTAAGTTCTGTTTTCGTGTCCCCTTTTCTTGCTTGTTGAAGGAAAAATGGAACTTTTCGTTGAAGCTGTAAGTTCACCTTCTTTGGAATTATTTTCGAGTTTACACAAAAAAAACATCCCTTCAGATTCTGTTAATACGTACTCAATATGATTGCTTCAATTTCTCATAGCCCATAACCTTTCAATTTCTTCCATTTCCATCTGGTCATTTGTTGCTAATACTTGAGTTCTTGAACTTTATTTTTATGCCAGGTTGTAATTGGCACGGGTGATGAGAAGGCTTGCGGGCGCCCCCATCGGTAAGTTTATTTGGAGCTGTTTTCACAGACTAACACTTAATATCAACGTTTTATACTTTTTCCGATAAGAATATTCTTTCTCTATAGAAGATAGTTGTTTGATTCATTATTTTTTTGTACTTCGTTAGTTGTTACTCAAAGTGTTAATCTTGTGAATTTTTGTCCATTTGTCAATGCTTGCTGGGAATTTTTTTTTTTATTACAAAGACAACTACTCAGATATAAAATGAGGTGCTTGTCAATAGTGGAATTTGGAATTTTTTTATCTTCAGAGTCCAAACAGCCTGTCCTACTTATCATTCCAATTAATCTTTCAAGTATATTGTTAATAATACTACTGTTGCTTTCATCACTAAACTTCTGTTTATCGTGGATGTATCACTTGGTCTACTATTGTTGTGGTTTGCTATTGAACTATTTACATTAGTAGTTCTTAATCAGGAGTTCAAGTTTAAATGGTGAATCTATAGAAGCTCTTTACCTAATTCAATGCATATAAGTGTATGAACCAAGTAATATTGCCTTCACCATTGTCTTATAATATGCCTTAAAATTACACAAATAACATTATATGTATTAAAATCTAACTGTTAGAATACTGGAAAAGAGTGCTGGATCTCACAAGTTTGCGATTGAAAAAAAAAATACCGGTCCCTAATCTGGTAAGTGGTAAGGACTACCTGATGATTTTTTTATTATATGTGGAATTCTATTCGCTTAGTGTAAAGGGGTTATATTTTAATACTGTAACCTATTGATACCAGGTGAGCATATGAGTATTACCTTATCAAAAGGAAGGCGAGCATATGAGCATTTTGACTACAACACATTTGATAACTTGCTTTTGTATTATTGCTTTGTTGGTAGCTTGTGTTTAACAAGTATGATATTGAGAAGTAATAGATAAATTTAAAGGTTCCAACGTAGAACCACAAGAAAATGGGAAAAGGAAATGAATTGAGGGTGTTACAAGAAAGTCATAACATATGTTGCAGCAGCACTTCTACCAGAGAAATGTATTAAAAGAAAATACGAAGACATATTAGACAAAATTGAGAAAGTGAAACTGAACAAACAACATTGTGTGCATTGTTCTTTGTGAGAGTTCGGTAAAAAATCATTGAGCATTTTAAAGAAGGCAAGTTGGTATTTTCATCCGACCGAGTCTTCATAATAGTAGTGCTTGAATTCTTTTAGATCATTTTTATAAGGTAATTTTTATGTATCTCGGCATAAATATTTTGCTGGTGTTATCTTTTACATGAAGATGTTTGTTGTCCTTTGGTAGAACGGTGCACCAAACAAATGTTTTCCAGTTTATTGGTTGGCTTTATTTTGTTTCGTCCATGTGGAAAATCGATAAAAAGTTGGTTTAGTGTTTTCATTTTTAAAAATGTTAAGGTAGATTGGATTTATGTTGTTACAATGTAACTGAGGAGAAGTTGTATCACATGTAGGGGTTTACTTGAAATCTTTGAGAATTGATCCGACATAAGATGCTTTTTTAGCTCTTATAATATCTTATGTAACATTGTTACACCCAGAAGATACTTAAAAATATGCAGCCAATGAATGGTACTTCTATTTTTGAAAGCATATTCCAGCTTTTTGATGAACTTAGTAAGTAACAGTCTATCTGTCAGGTTTACTAAATGAGGAGCTTTGTATGAGTGTTAAACTCAAACTATGCACTTATGTGTTTTAATTTTGTTTCTTGACCAAGTGACAACCTATGCAAACCTGACACTACAATACATAGGAGCTGAACTCGAAGAGAAATTATCGACTGAATCCCAGAATCAAACAGAGGTAAAAATCATTTATGTCTTGGAAGTGACAGGGTCTTCATGCATTACTATTTTTGTTTCATTAATTAAGCTCTAATATGTCTTCTCAAGTTTAATTTAAGCTTTCTAGCCAATGTAATTTTATTTTGGATTCGCTGGAGTCTTCATGTTTTGGAAGCCTTTGGTAGTTTGGAATAGTTCATTTTGATAATTAAATGGTATTTATTTCTTGTAAAATTTTGGAACTTTGCACATATGTATTTAGCGAATATTCATATGACTTTTTTTAATGCTAGATTATGTGTTTAATCAACGAATTTTGTATTGGGAGTGTAGCAAATCTGTATGCTGATACGCGGGTCATAGGTGTATACAAATTGAGGATTAAGTGGTGGCTGATGAAAATAGTGCTTAGGGGGGAGGACAAAATCTCAAGGAGCATAACTTAATGTTTGCTAGGTTCTGCAACAATGTTTGTTATGTTCAATTCTGAAACAGAGCTCATCTCCAATAGTATAGCCCAATTATACCGAATGATTGATCAGCCATGTGATAATTTCTTATTCTGACATTCTGAAGGCATAGGCTGTTGTACTGAAATAAGGTTATGTTTTGCCCTTTGCATGTTGTTGTAGAATTCTCATATAAAGTAGAGGTGATCAATGATCCATTGGCACATCGCTTTTTAGACATTAGGTATTTTTGCAGTCTTTGGAACATATATATTCTGAACATATTTTGTTAATGTTGTGCAACTTTCTTGACCTGTCATTTATCACAGTGGGCTTGATTATGCTTGGTCTGACTATTTTGTTATTGGCAGAAGTAGTAATAGAAGGTACCCTAGGGAATGGAACTTACTTACGTCACCCCGTTGGTCTCAAGAGTCTCGCATGTTGAGTAGAGGCAACTTGTAGCCTTCTCAATGTAGGCCCTTACTTTGGTTAGTGATGAAGCTATCTGTTATTTCAATGGATAACATATCCAGTTAGTGTGGATAATTATTGAAAGAATAATACCTATATGTGAGCAAAACTCTTTTGTTTTAAGAGTTTCTTTTTGAAGTGGTTACATCTGTTATTTGTTCATTCTCTCCCGTTGCAATTCATCAGGGGATTTGGTGTTTTAGTAGCTTATCAAACTGTATATACTTGATCTAATATGTTATTTTCTTTCAAGATAATTAAATTCGTAATTTCTTTTTTCATTCGCCAAATTTTCTTGATTAACATGTAAAAAAAAACAATAATGTTGAATTACATATTGGGGCACAGGCATCAAACGTCTAGTAACCAAATAGAAGAGGAATAGAGGCGAGCACGTGAAAGCAAGGAACCTTCGTCCTGGAAAAAGCTGGACACGTTTCATATATCTATTGGAATGACATGCTTAACACTATTCTATGTGCTCTCTTTTAATTTACTCTACTTTAGTTGCAAAATAAGTAATTGTTTAAGAAGTCAGTATCTTTTTTACTTTTTCTTCTTTTACATGTTTTAGTTTTAGATAGATGTATTTGATGTTTGAAATAGTATACATATGGTGTTTCTTTTACTTCCATCGTTACTAATTTATATATGAAACAATTTAAAATCGAAGATAATACAAGCAAATGACTAGGAATCTCTAAATCCCGCAGGAAAAAACTCACTCTAGGGGAGTGGAGCGAGGGAGTATTAGGTGGCTTGCTTGAGGCAGATTAGACAAAAGGTAACAATCGACTTAGGGCTCTAGCTATATGTACGTCAGACGGTCAAAAGCCTAAAAGCAGCCACCCTTGAAAGAGTGTGTTAGTGTGTAATAACTTATTGATCGAAAAAATGAACGGAGCTAGTGTTTCTTTTACTTCCATCATCCTAATTTATACAAACAAATTCGAATTTTGATAGTCAAACTTCTTTTTGTTCATAAATTTGGGCATACAATCTTTAATTATTTTGAAAAATAATTTACATATCTAGAGACTACAATGCTACTCTTTGATTTCAATTTGTGTGTACTTATTTGACTTGTCACAAAGTTTAATAAAGAAAAAGAAGACTTTTGAAATTTGTGGTTCAAAATAAGTTATTGATTTTTGTGTGGTTATAAATCATCTCTTTAACGATACATGGTACATTTGGAATAAATTGTTTTCATATTTAAAAGAATGATCATTTTTTTAATTGAATAAAAAGGAATATGTTTGCATAAACTAAAACAGATGGATGAGTATACGTTATAATTATTAACAACTCAAAATAGTTAAAGCACATGAATAAATTTCGACTAAAATTTTTCTTGTTTGAAAAGTGTCACATAATTTAAGACAAGATAGAGTGAATAACAACATTACGGGGGGGCGGGGGTGGGATTTAGAGGTGTTGTGGCAAATTTAGTTACTAGATTATAGACGCTGTGTAAATTAGCATTAGCTTAATATTGTTTGGAGTAATAAACTGTTTTCAGAAGTATGTAGAATTGGTTATAAGATTCAATTTGACACGATGGTATAATTTATAAATAGCGTGAAGGGATTTCAGAAATTTAATTTTTAAGTAGATTCTTAAGTCATCATAAGTAATTGTTGTAAATTGTAGTAATCAATTTTTTTTAGACGCGAACTGCAATATATATAAACCAAAACTAACTCGAGCTTTATGAATTTACGATCCATTTAATTTAATACTGTTTTACTAACCAAAACCAAAACTGAAAATTAATTATAAAAGTATATTGTTAAAGCATTAGCACCAATGATGCAAGGAAAAGAAATATGGAATGTCAACAAGAATAAGTAATCCAAGTTTAGAGTTATAAACTGATAGTTATTTATTTCTCATATATACTGAAAAAAGAATAATAACAATATCAATACATATCAACAAAGAATAATAGAAGTTCCTAGCAACGAACATAATCCTCAATATTTTAGTGCTTCAATAGAGCAACAACAGAGAGAAGTAGGGAAGCTCCAATCAAAGCAGTGGAGGCCGGGAGAGAAAATGCAGCTCCGGCATCAGGTGCCGGTGCTGGAGCTAATTCCTGAGCTGAAGCTACACCAGAAAAAACAACAACAACGAATGCAATAAGGAATGCCTTGACAATATTTATTTGTGCCATTATATATATATAGGAGTAGTTGTTAAGAATAATTTGTGAGATTTGTTCCTTTGGTTTAGAAATGGAAAAATGAGAAATGGGGGATATGGGGTTGGGGTTTATATAGGGGTTAAAGGGGGTGGGGGTATTACGCGTGAAGGAAATAGCTGGCGACAGAGTTATAGTGATGATAGTTGTAGTTAACCAAACAGAAAGAGAATAGCGGCGAGCATGTGAATGCAATGAAACTTCGTGGCTGGACACGTTGCAAATATTCTATTGGAATGACATGCTTAACACTTTTCCATGTCCTCTCTTTTACTTTAACTCTTCTGCTAACAATTTTACTTCCTCACATACTACTACTAGCAAAGAGGAGCCTGTGTACTTGTGTAGTGGGGTGTCTCTTTTGTGAATATGTGTTTAGATTTTGTTTTTATTTTTATGTGTTTTGCAAATTATACACATGCTTCATCTCCATGGAGTTCTTCATTGCACTCTTTCTTGCGAGTACATTTGTATCAGTAGTATGTTACTTCATATTCAAACTTTATCGGTCTCCAGTTAGTTTAATGACGTACTCACTGTCTTTGACTTTCATAATGTATTACAGTTAGAAATGTATTTTCAATTCTATTCGATGCTGTAACTTTCTAAGTACGTAGGACATTATCCTTGCAAACAAAAAAATATCAATATTTAATAGATTATGAATAATAGAATAAGTTTATTATAATTTTATTTTGATGCTAAACTTAAGTCATATTTATGAGTTAGTATTCGTCTTCCACTTCCTCGACATTCCTTTTCGTTTTCTTTCTTTTGTTATCTTTTTTTTTTTTCCTTCATCTTTTCCAATCTAATCCAATATTTGTTTATGTAACAATTGATTGTGCTAAATCAAATTTCATATACCTTCCTAATCTTTGTAACACTGACCTCTTTTTGTTTGAGATGATATGTCAATCCATCTTATTTTGATTCTTTTTTAACTATACTGATAGGTTACCTATTGATAATTTAATTCTACTATACGATAACCTTATTTTAAAAATTAACTTTATTTAATACCCAATTGAAAAAGAATTCAAATTTTTTCTTCAAAACAAATTCCCTGCTGCATAGATTAGGGCCACAGAACTATTTAAGATAATAGATTATATATTCTGGAGTGAACAATGTTAACTCAAAAAATATGAATTACACTATAGTATTTGAAATAAAGTAAAACCACAGTATATCAGTTTTAACTTTTCCTTTCAATGATTTTAATTATATATAATCTTATTATTCACATAGGGGTCGTTCGGTTTGGGGTTTTAAAATTTAATACCCGCACAAAACCCAGCGTTAACTTAGCGCAGCGTTCGGTTGGTTTTTGTGAAATTTTAATACCCACATAAAATTAGTGCAACGTTTGGTTGCGTTTTTGTATATTCCGCATTATTAATACCCGCATTATTAATGCGGGAATCTATGTATTATTTTATGCGGGGTAGAAGGTGGTATTAATAATGTGGGTATTAATAATGCGGGTATTAAAATTTAAAATGACAAAATTAACCCTCATAATAATAAGGATATTTCTAAATTTTATTTAAGGAGTAAATAAATAATTTAACTAATAATATTTTTTGTTAATTTGTAATATATCATTGATTCAACAAATAATCCCTACATTATAATATAATACCCACATTATTAAACCCCACATAACTAATACCCGCATTATCAATACCTACATTATTAATACACACATTATTAATACCCACATTATTAATACCCGCATTAATAGTTAATACCCGCGTAAAAAGAAACCCAAATCGAACGACCCCATAATGTTTTAGTTAATTTTTCAGCTGAACTCCTTGTCCTCAATTATATTAACTTACCAAAGACACGAAAGTTAGTTGGTTTGCACACGTGTTCCAAGAACATAAAATTTAAAGGAAAAACATGAATGAAGCGCTTCTCAAGATGTACAACACAATTAAGATAGCTTGGTGAAACAGTAAGATCAAAAGTAACCAAAAAAAAGCTGCACATGGGACCCACCTCAATAGGCAAGCAAACGTCAGAAAAGGTGAGGACACGTATTGAATTATTCGAAAGGCATTTGGTTTTTAAGTCATATGCCGTAGAGTCCAACTTACACTGCGTCATTATACAACAAATCTCAGCATGAGATTAGTGAAATTCCGAAATTGCCCTCGACATGCCCAGGCAGGCATGTTGACGGAGAGCTGTGAGCTTTCCCTCCTATAAGATAGTAGAGATAGAGATATTAGGGGTCGTTTCGTTTGTGGGACTAAATAAGTGAGATATTCCACAAATTTGGGATTACAGTAATTCTGGAATTATAATCCCGGGATTAACAATCCCATCCCCTATGTGGGATTAGATAATACCATGAATGTGGTATAAAAATTGTCCCATTTTAACTAATTCCACAAACCAAACATGGGATTAATGTAGTCCCAAATTTAATTCCGGGACTATTAATCCAATCCCGCCAACCAAACGAGTCCTTAGTGTTTGAAATAGTTTGATGGATTGTCGTGACATATTGTTCTTCGGCTCACACGTAGTGGTGGATGACTTTTTCTCAACGTATGCATCGCTTGCAAGAGTGATAAACCTTCTAAGCTACCTGAAATGGGCAAATGGTTAATTATATCGATTTTAGGTTTCATTATAAATGTTCATTTAATTATATGGTATTTTTAATAGGAAATCAATAAGAACTAACACATTATATCAAAAAGTAAAATAATGTATCTTTGTAAAATGATTATGTTTTTATATCCAAATTGCAATTGCGTCCCAAGAGATCATTTTCTTGAAATTTTGGAACACCCATAACATACTTTTTCCTAGGTAATGTGAATTCTTGCCTCGTACCAGTTAAACCCAATACAAATTCAATTTGTTGTTCTATCCTGATTTAGGCCAATACACTATGTAATGTGAATTGTTG
Organism: Petunia x hybrida; assembly: GCA_037355625.1. Lineage (NCBI taxonomy): Eukaryota > Viridiplantae > Streptophyta > Magnoliopsida > Solanales > Solanaceae > Petunia > Petunia x hybrida. Next base: position 896,484 of record JBBBVM010001054.1, on the reverse strand, counting down.
AAGCTTGAAATGGTAATCGGGTCTTCTCAAGATGACACACAGCTGCACACATAGCGTGACAATTTATCTTGAAAAGGCACTCTGCTTATGTAAGACGTGTGAGCAGATAATGTTAACGTGATAATTTGGCCGGAAAATGATCAGGGGCAACTGTGGGTTGAAGAGACGAGTTGTGGGGAAGAGAGAGAGAATTGTGAGAAAATGATTTTCTGATAACTTTCCAAACTATTGTTCTCCTATATATACAATGGGTCTGGCCCGTATCTAACTAATAAACAAAACACTTGGGCTTTGCCCTTTTACAGAAATAGATACAACAACTACTATTATATACAAAATAGCCTAACTATGTACACAATGAACTAAAGCTAACACTTCTTCTTTGGGCCTGACCCAACAGCATCTATCAGTCCAACACCTCCCCTCAAGTTGGAGGGGGAGGACACCTTCAATTTGTAGAGAATTTGGTGATGAAGAACCCCAGGCAAGGGCTTGGTCAAGAAATCAGCTAATTGCTCAGTAGTGGGAACATGAGACAAGGAGATGAGACCATCTTGAAGCTTAGTGCGCACAAAATGGCAAGCAATCTCAATGTGTTTCGTGCGCTCATGGAAAACAGGGTTCCTGGCTATGTAGATGGCTGACTGACTGTCACAATACACAGCAATAGGAAATTGAATGTCAACTCCCAGATCATGAAACAAACGTGTCAACCATGTGATCTCAGCTACTACCTTGCTGAGAGCACGATATTCTGCCTCTGCAGAGGATAGAGAGACAATAGGCTGCTTCTTAGACTTCCAGCTAACCAAGCAGTCACCCAAAACAACACAAAAACCAGAGATAGATCTCCTAGTATCAGCACAGGCACCCCAGTCACTGTCTGAAAATGCATGGACTGTGAAATCTGGAGTGTTAGAGTAGAATAGCCCATGATCCAAAGTACCCTTGAGATACCTGAGTAGGTGTAAAGCAGCAGACATATGAGGAGCACGTGGGGCCTGAAGGAATTGGCTTAAGTGCTGAACTGCAAAGGCAATGTCAGGCCTGGTATGGGTGAGGAAAAGTAGCTTCCCAACCAAGCTCCTATAAGCGGAGGGATTGGGTAACAGCTCCCCAACAGCTGCCTGGAGTTTAACATGCAGCTCTAATGGGCTGATAACAGGAGTGACATCCAAGCAGTGGTACTCATTCAGCAAATCAAAAACAAACTTTCTTTGGTTGAGCAAAACACCAGAAGGCAACTTGGTGATCTTTATGCCCAGGAAGTAGTGAAGAAGACCCAAGTCCTTAATTTTAAACTGGGCATCCAAAAACTGTTTAAGACTGTCAATCTCAGCCACATCATCACCTATGAAGATGATGTCATCCACATAGACAGCTAATATTACCATTGAACCAGGGGCCCCTTTAGTGAACAAGGAATAATCATTAAGAGTGTGAGAGTAGCCTCTAGAGCACAGGGCCTGAGAAAGCTTGGCATACCACTGCCTAGAGGCTTGTCTCAACCCATAAAGGGACTTGTGGAGCTTACAGACTAGGGGAGCAGAACTGGAAAGGGGAGAGACCACTAAACCTGGGGGTAATTTCATGTATACTTCTTCCTCCAAGTCTCCATGCAAAAAAGCATTATTAACATCTAGTTGGAACAAAGGCCAGCCCCTTTTAACAGCCACAGCTATGAGGCATTTAACAGTAGTTAACTTGACCACCGGGGAGAATGTCTCATGAAAATCTATCCCCTCCACCTGAGTATCTCCCCTAATGTCTAGCCTAGCCTTGTACCTTTCGATAGTGCCATCAGCCTTGTATTTAATCTAGTATACCCATTTGCACCCAATAGGTTTCTTACCCCTAGGTAACTCAACAATAAACCAGGTATTGTTAGCAACCAGTGCCTCAAATTCCTTAGTCATGGCATCTTGCCATGCTGGAATGTGAGCTGCCTGAGAATAGGCATATGGTTCAGTGTCTGCATGTAAAGGAATGGCAGTGGAATTCAAAGAAAAGGATGTAGGCAATTTATAGATGTAATCTTGCAGATAGGATGGAGGCTGATGAGCTCTGGTGGGCCTGCCACTGATTATGGGAGAAGGAGGTGGAGCAGGGGATGTATCAGGATGAAAAATAGGATGAGAAGTGTCTGAAGTAGGACTAGAAGAAACAGAGGAAGGTGCAGGTGATGAAATGGGAGGGGAAGCACCTGGAGAAGGAGAGATCTGACTGGAACTAGGAGGTGGACCAGTGGTGAAAGTGTCAGAAGGAGAAAGCAAAGGATTGAAACATCCCATGTAACTTGGAAAAGAGGATGCAGATGGTGCTTTAGCAGTGTGAGAAAAGGGAAAGACATGCTCATGGAAGAGCACATCCCTTGAGACAAAAGTATTTTTAGTGTGTAAATTGTAAAGCTTGTAACCTTTCTTGGCAAAAGGATAGCCAAGAAAGACACAGGGAACTGCCCTGGGTTGCAACTTGTCCCTATGTGGAATTGGGACAGTTGCATAACAAAGGCACCCAAAGGTCTTGAGGTGAGAGTAAGAAGGTGGAGTACCATACAGAACTTCATAAGGGGATTTGTTGTGCAGTAACCTGGAGGGCAGTCTGTTGATGATATAGGTGGCTGTGAGAACACAGTCACCCCAGAACTTAGTGGGAATGGAAGACTGAAAGAGTAAGGCCCTGGAGGATTCTAATAAGGTTCTATGCTTCCTTTCCACAACCCCATTCTGTTGAGGGGTATGAGAACAGCTGGTTTGATGGACAATTCCAATAGAAGTAAAATAGGAAGTTGCTGCTTTGCTTGACCCTAACTCTAAAGCATTGTCAGATCTTACAATTTTGATGTGGGAAGAGAATTGAGTCTTGACCATCTCAATAAATGCTTTGATTAAAGGAAAAGCATTGCTTTTGGACCCCATGAGGTGGGTCCATGTAGCTCTTGAGTGGTCATCCACTATGGTCAAAAAATATCTGGACCCAGAATATGTGGGTGTGTGGTAGGGTCCCCAGGTGTCTACATGCACAAGATCAAAAGGCTTAAGACTTTGTGAAGTGCTGTCAGGAAATGGAAGCCTAGTGTGCCTAGCCATAGGACAAATATGACATAGAAAATCCTGCCTAGGAGAAGTAACTGCACATATAGAAGGAATATGCTTCATGTTACTGAATGGGATGTGTGCAAGTCTTTGATGCCAAAGTATATTCAATGTATTTACATCAGCTTTATTACATGAAACATCAGCTGATATGGTATTTAATGAAGACAAATCAGGAGATGGCAAATAAGAGTAAGTAGGAACATGAAGTGGTGAAGAAGTAGTGAGAGGCTTCTGCCACACAAGCTTGTAAAGGCCCCCTTCCAAGTTACCAAGTTCCAGAGGCTTCCTCTGAGAAAGGCCCTGCAACATGCACTTGTCAGATGTAAACTGAACTGTACATTGTAACTGGTGAATCAGCTTGTGCACAGAGATTAGGTTATTTTGGAAGGAAGGAATTAACAGAACATCATGTAGAGTAATGGAAGGACTTAAAGTGAAGGAACCTGTAGAGGTCACCTTGACTTTGTACCCATTAGGAAGAGAGACTAGTAGTGGTACAGCTAAAGGCTTGATGTCATGTAAAATGTCATTGTTTGAGGTCATGTGATCAGAGGCTCCTGAGTCTAGGATCCAAGTCACATGACCTGTATGAGTTAACATGCAGGCACTAGAACTATATGTCAAGTCACCAGGAGGAAGTTTACCAGCAAAATTAGCAGATGCCATGATGTTGAACTGTTCGTCAGGTGGAGTTGGGGATTCTGACACATTTGATTGCTGGAGCATTGTCAACAACTGAGAGTACTGGTGCCTGGTGAGACCAGGAACCACATATCCCTGCTGAGTCTCATTGTTGCTAGGAGAAGCAGAGCCTCCAAAATTCTCATCTGTTGTAGCAGCATTAGCAGATCCCCCAGATCCCCTTCTTCCCCTCTAGCCTCTAGAATTACTGGTCCCATTATTGATCCTAGCCAGCTTAGGGCACTGACCAATCAAATGACCTGTCTTCTTGCAGTATCTGCAGTAGGGGTCCCCTTTATTTTGGTCAAAGCTGATCCTCTGGTTGTATTGCTTAGGACCAGGACCAAAAGAGTTGGTATAGTTCTGTGCACTCTGAGGTCTTGAATCAGTGTTATAGTGTGTTCTGGTGTTATTCTGGTAGTTTGGTCTTTGGTTTAGATTTACATTGAAAGATGCTGATTCTGTGGTGAACTGGGAAGAATTATTAACTTGTCTCTGTGACTCATCTTGTAGTAAAAGGCTGTAAGAAATGTCAAGAGAGGGAAGAGGCTGCATCATGAGTAGGTTACTTCTAACTGTCACATATGTCTCATTGAGACCCATCAAGAATTCATATAACCTATCCTCTTCTTCCTCTTTGGTTAACTTGTCCTTTACTGCACAAGTACACTTGTTCTTACTATTTCTCCTTATTGCACCTAGCTCATCCCACAGCTTCTTCAACTTATTGAAGTAGGAGGCTATAGACATGGAACCTTGATGTGTGTTGCTGATCTCCCTTTTCAACACAAATACCTTTGTTCCGTTCACTCCTCCATACCTATTCTCCAACTGTATCCAAATACTCTCAGCAGTCTCGAAATACTGAACACTCTCTGCTATCTCAGGGGAAAGGGAGCTAGTTAGCCATGAAATTACCATATTATTACATCTATTCCATTGCCTTAATTCAGGGGAATCATCAGGGGGTCTGGGACAACTTCCATCAATGAATGCTATCTTATTTTTTGCTGAAAGTGACACTGTCATACTTCTTTTCCACCCCCCATAACCAGATCCACTAAATGGCACATGTACGAGGGACGTGCCAGGGATATCCGATGAGTGGATGAACAACGGACTGGTGGAATCAGGAACAAAAATACTACCAGAACTATTTCCAGACGTGGACATATTTCAAGTCACAAAATATTAACTATTCAATGAAAATACTGGAGTATATGTATGCGTTCGAAGAATCACAAATTGCACAGTAATTGCGAGGAAAAGGGAATCGATGTTACCAAATTGTAGTTGACGCAAACCCTAGGGATGATTGGAAGTTCAACCACAAATCGATCACAAACAGAACCCTAATTTCACCGAAAAAGTCAAGATCCGTCAAGGTATCACACAGGACATAACGGCGTCACGGCGGAACCCTAATTCACACGGTGAAGATGAAAAGTCACCTGACAAAAACTCCGGCAAAACCCTACACGGGTACTATCGGAAGGAAGCAGAAGATTAGAGCTACCAGGATCTACGCTCTGATACCATGTTAACGTGATAATTTGGCTGGAAAATGATCAAGGGCAACTGTGGGTTGAAGAGACGAGTTGTGGGGAAGAGAGAGAGAATTGTGAGAAAATGATTTTCTGATAACTTTCCAAACTATTGTTCTCCTATATATACAATGGGCCTGGCCCGTATCTAACTAATAAACAAAACACTTGGGCTTTGCCCTTTTACAGAAATAGATACAACAACTACTATTATATACAAAATAGCCTAACTATGTACACAATGAACTAAAGCTAACTCTTCTTCTTTGGGCCTGACCCAACAACATCTATCAGTCCAACAGATAAGTTATCCAAATGCCTTCGTATTTTGACCAAATAAATATGCAATACGCTCACCTATAACAATAGTAGCAGGTGGAAGGTAGAAGAAGAGAAAGTGAGAACCTTTCATAGTAATATTGAAATTTGCAAGACGGAGTTTCAACTGTTAGTTAGGTTGCAATTTCAATCACCAAAAATCAACATAATCCTTAAATTTGGTTGGTACGGTTTAAAGGTTATACAAATATCCTGCTTCTTATAACTCAGGGTATAATTTTAATAAATCAAACTCTTAATCAATATCTTTTAAGCTACTGTTAAATTTGTGTAATTGATAGTGTTAAAAAGTACCTACCTTTATGTTGATGTAAAAATCGAACGTATCAAAGGAAATCGAACACACTAAACGAAAATTGAACAAGCTTTAGGTGAAAACTCTTGCATTTCATTGATGAAGAGAGTCCTATATTTATACAAGAGAAAACCTAACTTAAGGACCAAGTAAATCCTAATGGGCTTGGCCCAATATACAATTTGCCTAGGCTATACTACAATTTACATAACTAACCTATTTACAAGAATAACCTTCATTACCCCCCTCAAGTTGGAGCATGAGGATTCCTTATACCCAACTTGTTAAGGAAATACTCGAACTGTGCCCGTCCCAGTGCCTTCGTAAAAATATCTGCCGGTTGTGTAGTCATAGGCACATAACTGGGACGAATAATTCTTTCGATAATCTCATTCCGAACAAAGTGACAGTCGACTTCGATGTGTTTAGTGCGTTCGTGAAAAACATGATTCCGAGCGATATGTAACGCTGCTTGGCTGTCACACTTCAAATTTATCGGAGAATTGTGCTCAATCCCAAGGTTCCATAATATCTCTTTCAACCACTTCAATTCACACACAGTCATTGCCATCGATCGATACTCTGCCTAAGCTGAGGACCTTGACACAATCTGTTGCTTCTTCATTCGCCATGATATCGGTGAGACCCCTAAAAATACATACCAACTAGTCAACGATCGACGTGTCAATGGACAACCTGCCCAATCGGAGTCACACCATCCGTGTAATCGCAGATCACACTGAGAACTCAATATGATGCCTTGTCCCGGACAGCCTTTCAAATATCGAACAACCCTAAGTGCCGCTTCCATATGCTCAACACGGGGACTCTGCATGAATTGTGACAACACATACACACTGTAGGACAAATCTGGTCGTGTAAAACACAAGTAAATCAATCTTCCAACCAATTTCCGATAGCGTTCAGGATCTTTGATAAAACGACCAGTCGCAAGCGCAAGGCGATGATTTTGTTCTATCGGTGTACCAACCAGTTTTTCCCCAAATAAGCCTGTTTCCGATATGATATCCAATGCATACTTCCTCTGACACAAGAATATTCCCTTCGGAGCCCTTGACACTTCAACCCCCAAGAAATATTTCAAAACACCTAAATCCTTCATATGAAAACATTTCGAGAGATACAACTTGAAAATTCGAATTGCCCTCGAATCATTTCCGGATATGATCAAATAATCTACATAAACAAGCATATTCAAATACACATTTTCCTTCTTCATCATAAATAATGAGTAATCCGAATACGATTGTCGGAACCTGTATTTCTTGAGAGCAGTTGACAACTTCGCAAACCAACACCTGGGATCTTGTTTTAAACCATACAATGATTTTCGAAGGTGACACACAGTTCCTCTCCCGTTCATGCGATGCCCCGAAGGAAATTTCATATATACTTCTTCGTGAAAATCACCATGCAAAAATGCACTGTGCACTTCCATCTGATGCAATTCCCAATTTTTAGCAGCTGCTACGGCCAGAAAAACTCGGACAGTCACCATCTTGCAACCGGTGCAAAGGTCTCCATGTAATCAACTCCTTCGATTTGATGATTCCCAAAAATCACCAGTCTTATTTTGTACCTTTCAATAGTTCCATCCGAGTTATACTTTATCTTTTATACCCATCGGCATCCGAGGGCCTTCTTCCCCAGAGGTAAGCGAACTATCTCCCAAGTCTTGTTCGCTTCCAATGCCTTCAACTCTTGCCCCATAGCTGTTCTCCTTTTATCATTTTTCACCGCCTCCGAATAGGAGGTAGGCTCATGTCCTTGCGTTATAGCTGTAATCACCTAATTTTGGCACCAAAATTCATAACATTACTCAAAATAGTCGTATTAGATTCTTAGGACATTTCGTCAAATTTTTCTGGACTTCTAGTGTTTGTTCTAACTAAATTTGTCATTAATTAGGAAGTAAAATGCGTTAATTAACAAAAATTACTTGTTATATGTTTAATTGTCATTCTATGTTTAAGTTATGATAATATTGTAAGTTTATGTGGTTTAGATTATGATTAATTGTGTATGTTTTGGTAAGTAGCAACTCTTTTAATGGCTATATATACAAAATAAGTAGCCCAATTGCTTAACCCAATCAGCCTACTCTCTTTTGGCCCGTCAAAGTCTTGATCAGTCACAGCCGTTAGATCATGTTTGATCTAATGGCTCCTACTCTTCCCTTCCTTTCCCTTATAAGTTCACAAACTAACTTCATTTACACCATTCCACCCCTTAGTCTCAATGACTAGGGGAAACTCTAGCAAAATTTCTCCCTCCCCCGCCGTGAAGCTCCTCCGCCACTGCTCCACCGGAGCTCCGCCGCACGCCGAAAAAAATATAAAAAATATGCCAATCAAAAGATCTCGGCCCCCTCTTTCCATTTCCGCTATTAGTTTCTTCAAAAAGTGGACCGTTTGGCGTAGATCGAGGGTCAAAGTTCGGTAAAAGTTTGAAATCCGGCCACCCTTTGATTTTTTCGGTTAGTTTCTTGGTCCTTTATCTTCTCTTTACTCCTCTCTACCTCTCACATACCCCGTTTCCCAAAAAAACCCGTCCCTAGTCCCGTTCTTTTAGCCCGTTTTCTATTTTTTGTTCTTTTCTTCTTCTTATTTTTTCCGTTTTCTTTCTCATTTTTTTTGCTTGGGTGCTGCTCTGTGACATTGAAACTGATGGCGGAGTTGGTGCTGTGATTGTGTGTGAGGACGAGGGGCTGTTTGTTTTTGAATACGAGACTGTTTTTGGGGCTGTGATGAGATTTGTTCTGGGGCAGTGTTGCGGCTGTTTTAGGGCAATGAGGAAGTGGGCATAAATGAGGCGGCGGTGTGGGGTATTGATATGAGAGGACTGTTGTACTTTATTTTCGTGATTTAGGGCAGTGGGGTGTATATGCTTGGTTCATTTTGATAGTGGTGCGAGGGAGGTGGCGTAATAGGGCTATTTCTGTTTCTGATTAGGCAACGAGACAGTGATCGACGAGAGCGAAGCTGTTTCTATTTCTGATTTAGGCAGCGAGACAGTGATCGACGAGACGAGGGCGAGGCTGTGATGTCTATAGCGTGTTAGGGGTGGGGCTGTTTCTGTTTTGGATATGGTTTTGGTGATAGTTAGTGGACGAGGCAGTAACGAGCAGAAGAGGCGACAGTGAAGCAGCTGCGGCAGTTGATGGTGGTTGAACGGGGCAGTGGCGCAGCGAGAAGTGTTTATTGGTTCGGATCGAACTGGTTAGAAAAAACCATTTGCTTTCTTCGTTTCCTTTATTAGTTTAGTCTTATTGCTTAGTTTAATATTATCAATGGAGTAAAATCCTTTGTTTTCCTGTTAGTTGAATTCCATAGTTTAGTTAGTATGGTATTAACATGAAAAATGGAAGCCTGCAATGAAATCACTTTTAAGGTTAATGCATATATATTTATACTTTTCCTTATTTTTGCCATGAGATTATTGTGAAGCATGTTCATCACCAATGTTGAAGATTGTCCGCTCTTAATGTTTTGGTAGTGTGCTTAGTTTAGTTGTGTCATTTTGTAATCAACTTGGATTTTGATTAGAGTTGTAGCTTAGTTGGCTTGTTGGTTTGAATTGGGTTGATAGTTGGACTTTATGAAGTCCAAACAAACTTGTCCTAATTTAGTTAGAATTTGTTTAGTTTTAGTTTAGTTTTAAGTTTAGTTTGGTCATTTGGTTAGTTTTGGGCTGATCCAGTTGGTTTAGTTTGTTCTTAGTCCCTCTAGTTAGTACCATGAGTAATGGGGGTCCTTTTAGAGGACCCTACTTGTACATTTTCAGCTTTTTGGGGCCGTTTAGATGGCTGAAACAGTGGTTGTACAGCTGCTGTACCATGCTGAAAAATAGCCAAAAAATACTCAAGTGTAGGGGTGTGGGCTTGTACTTTTTTACAAGTCCACACCCCACCTTTTGGCCTTCAATTTTCAGCCTTAAATAGAGGCATTTACTCCTCTTTAAAACATACAACAACCAGCTTGAAATGGCACTAAATTGAGAGCAAATACTTGAAAAAAATAGTAAGTTTAAGAGATAGGTTTAGAACCAAAAAAACCTTTCATATCTAAGGTATTTTGGGAGCATAAATCTAAGCTTTTAAGGGTTTAAATAGAGGTTGAAGAGGCTGTTTCCAGTTAGTGTTATTGCTGTGTCAGTTGCTATTATATCTTGCTCGTGTCATTGGCTACGCTGTGTCGGCTGATATTGTTTCACTTTAGAGATTTTGGCTGCTAGGTAAATATTCTCATCACTTTGTATTTTCTTGGAAAGCATGTTTTTCACTTGTATGAAAGTCAAGCCCGTGAAAGGGCCATTAGAAATCTAGTGTATGTTTAAATTTATGTAATTTGTGGTGTTGATATTCTTTTTTTTTTTTTGATAAAAAATCGAAAGTAAGAAAAGTGACACAAGAGGAGTTGTACTTAGTCCAACTAAAGATTGTTGTTTGGTTTCTGTGAGTTGGAACTCACGAGGGCCTAAATTTATTTTCTTAAAATAAAATAAATATAACCTGCAAACGTGGGGCAAATCTAAAATAGACAAGCAAAATAGGACATGAGGTGCAAACCATTTTAAGATTGTAAATGTTTCGAGGCAGAAAATGAGTTTTGTCTCTGTATGGGCTGAAACTAATTTAAGTTTAATTTTAATGAAGTAGGCCTATGCGAGTAGCCCAATCACTTGGCAATTTCTTTTTTGTGAACATGGTGAAACAACATAGTTTTAATTAAAACTGAGAAAGAATAACCATGAAATAATAAAGAATCTGACAGACGATTATGCAAACTAATAGGAGTGCGAAAATTCATACGATTAGGCAAATTAAATAGGAGTGAGAAGACTCATGCGATTAGGCACAAACGATAAGTATGATTTGTGATCTACTTATTAAGGTAAAAGAAAAATTAAAATAAAACAAGCCAATTCTAAATTAATTATATTTTAGAAAGTTAATTAAATTATTTTAAAAGTAGACCAATCCTTTGTGAGGTTGGAAATGCGTAATACATTTTATTTATTTATTTATTTACTATGAATCAAAGTGTAAATTCGTCTAGTCCTCTGTGAGGTTGGATAGGTATAACATTTTTTTTAATTTTTATTAAAGTACAACATTCAAATTAACGGCATTAGTATAACAACCATATTTTAATAAATTAAAACTGCGACAATAAAGCAACTGTGCTCAGCACAGGACTCGAGGGTGCCTAATACCTTCCCAAGAGTCAACTGAGAACCTTACCCGAATCTCTAACGCAGACCATTAGACGAGTCACAAGTGTTCCAAGGTACCTTTTGGTGACTTGGCACACCTTAAACTTGTCAAGTGGCGACTCCGAGTTTTCTCTAAAATAATTTTGTACCTTCTTGAACACCAGTCACGAGCCTTTAAATAATAAACCTCAGCGCAGGATTAATTAATTTTTTTAGGGCGTGACAATAGTTGCAAGAAAACTCACATGTTTCGAAGAAAAATTATCACAATTGACATAGTTTGCTAGAGGATAGGGCTTACCAAAAGGTTGTTGAGAAACAGATGAACAATCAAACTTTCGAACATAGGACGATACCCGGTGACTCATCTTTTGCACCGTATTAGTAACAAATTCTCTCAGCAAAACACTTTCTTTCTTAGTTCGTTTTCCATGACCTAACTCTTCGATTCTTACATCATCCTCATTGTGTCCGGGAGCTATATTGGGAAGAACTTCGGGTTCAATTTTCGGAGTCATAACTTCGGGTTCAATTTCCGGAGTCATTTGAACATTATTCTCAACACCCCCCCTTCCTCGCACACTCTCCTCTTCTTTCTCCAATGCTACGGTGACAGGAACCGTATCTTGACTCCATTTTTCTTTCTCAATCTCCTTTGATGCGAACAGAAATTCCTTTTCGTAAAATACCACATCTCTTGATATCACAAACTTCTTTGCTTCCAAATCATATACTTTCCACGCTTTCTTCCTGTTTGAATAACCCAAGAACACGCATCAATGACTCCTACTCTCAAACTTGTCACTTGTTTTTCGTTGATTGCGAGCATAACATAAGCAACCGAACACCCTCAAATGATCATAATTCGGTGTCACTCTCATTAAGACATCGTAAGGTGTCTTCCCATTCAACAACTTAGTGGGTGTCCGGTTAATTAAATAACATGCCGTCATCATACATTCTCCCCAGAAATCAATCGGCAAATTGGCTTGAAAACGTAGCTCCCGTGCTACATTCAAGATATGTCGATGTTTTCATTCAACTCTACCATTTTTCTGAGGTGTCCCTACACAGGAAGTTTGGAACAAGATCCCTTGTTTGAGAAAATACCCTTTCAAACTTACAAAGTCGGTTCCATTATCACTCTGGACGCACTTAACCCGTTTATTGAATTGTCTTTCTACCATTGCAAAGAAACCTTTCAATTTTTATCCGACTTCTCTCTTATCAACTAACAAAAAAACCCATACTCCTCGTGAACAATCATCAACAACAGTAAAAAAAAATATGATGCACCACACGAAGATTCAGTTCTATAAGGACCCCAGGAGTCATAATGGACTAAATCAAAAGGTTCGGCAGCTTTATTATTACTTGAAGGAAATACATTTTTAGTTTGCTTTACCCTAAGGCATACATCACATACTTTTTCCTCTAAGCTACCTTTCTCATTATCTTCTAAAACTGAAAGAGATTTAGTTGTCATTTTACGCCGTTATAATGGTGAATTTTTTTCAAGAACTTTTAGAGTCTAATTTTGTGTCCGATCTGGTCTCATGTATTAGAAAATAATTTGTCATAGTTTTGCACCGTTATAGTTTTGTGCCGGTATAATGGCGAAATTTTGGGACCCTTTTTGTCTTTGAGTCTGTGTCCAAGTCAAGTCCATATTTTTGGAAAGTAATTTATCGAGTTTTTACGCCGTCATAATGACCAATTTTAGTAAACCAATTGTGCATCTAATTCGTGTAATATTTTGTGTCTTTGTGTCGTTATAATGGCCAAATTTTATAAATACTCTAAGATTCTTGTTCGAATTAGATTAAAGAATTTGTTTCAAAAAAATAAATTGTGTCCATCTTTGTGTTGCCATAATGTCCGATTTTGGAGTCACCTTTCAAAAAAAATATAATAATAGTTTGTTTCATAATCTGTTCTTAAGTTCCGCTAGAACTTCCCTCGAGTTGAGTCTTAAATTTTCTTTAAACAAAAAAAATGTTATTTTAGGGTCCCACTTTACTTGGTATTGTGTTTTTCAAGGTCAAGACAGGGTACAGATGATAAATTGAAATTACTTGAGTTGTATTTTGCGTCGATCCTCGTGGAGTAATCCGACTCCACTCAAATGTTGAGTCTCATTATTTTAACCATTCGGGTGGACCCACCCATTATCATGTCAGTTTGTATATATCTTTTGACTTGTGCATCATGTCAAGCAGTTTATTTTGAGTCTGTCTCATGTCGTTTGTCTAAATTACGTTTGTTGAGTCAAAAAAGTGGTTAAAGAAAAAAAAGAAGAAGATCAAAAATATCATCCAAGTTTGTCGTTGTTCTAATTACGTGCCAGTTACAATTTTGTTCTGATTTTTCTCAAGACACGTAAACAATCTTTTGGGAATACAATCGGTACATGCTGCTTATTCCATGAACCTTTTCGGGATGACGCACAACAACCTTAGGTTTGGCAGTGTGCATTTTTGTGCTAACCAGATCTGTTTGTCATAATGTTTGGGGTTCTGCGGTAACTTGAGAGGACATTCTGGCATCATATCACACGTACAGAACAGGATCAATGGGACCCATGATTTTGAAGATCACGAGCATTTGATTGAGCTGAATGAGAGGTTGACTGAAGAAGTCAAAAATCTGAAATAGTTGGTGTTTGAGCAGAATGAGAGGTTTACAAAGGAGGCCAAAAATATGAAAGAGTTGGTGGTTGAACTGTATCATGCTATTACCGTGGGACATGCACCTCCTCCCGTGCCATCTAATCTCTCAGGAGTTGCACCGACTATCGTGCATCAAGCACATGGTCTGCCTACTACAGTTGAGGACCCTCAATATTCTCCCGACTTTTCTCACTACAACAGTGCCGCAAAAGTGGCGGGATCCTCCACAATGTGTCCTCTGGCACCACCACCTCCATTTGCTCCACCATCGGCCTCCACTCCACAATTCACTGTCTGAGCTAGGTCAGAGAGTCTTCACAATGAAACAAAAAAGAAACGAGATCCCAGAAAGTGGAACAAGAGAGAATTCAAACCAGCTCTGTCATACTCCCGAACTCCACAAAATCATCATCAGCAGCATTACTCCCCAGATAATCCAAATTACTCCGCTCCTCCACTCCCTAGAGCGCAGCCATATGCTCCCATATTTTCCTATCCGCAATGGCGCGCACCAACCCCACAAGCCACATATAACACCCCACACTACCATTTCCAAGCTTCGCCTGACTTTCCCAACCAAAAACGAAAGAATCCGTGTTCCTGTCCAAGCACAAGTCACAAAAAGTTGCGACGGAGGGGAGAGACTAAGTTCACACCAATTGGAGAATCTTACACCAAACTCTTTGAAAAGTTGCAACAAGCTAACTTACTGAAACCAATCTCGGAAAACATGAATCCAATCGGGAAAGTAGATCGCTCACGTTGTTGTATGTTCCATTCTGGAGCGCCTGGACATTATACTGAGCAATGCCGGGAACTTAAAAGGGCAATCCAAGCAATGATCGATAACAATCAAATAATGGTGGTGGAGGATGAGACACCAAATGTGAACCAATATTCTTTGTTGGTTCATGATGTTCAAAAGGACGAGTATGATTGGGACATTGTTCACAGAAGAAGAAATGAAATGGAATGGCGCCAAGCAGGTTGTGGCAGTTGGTCCTTCCAAAAACATCAGTCGCCATGACTCATCTATCGTTGCATCAATCGATAGGCCAAATAAATCAACTGTCCATGCAACAAAGCAAGATGTAGTCGTTGAGCCAATTCATTGTCTTACACAGTCATTCATTTTTTCCAAAGAAAACATGTCTACCCTGATGGTATTTCAAGAAAATGAAGCAAAGAAGAAGATGTTGTCAAGTTTGAAGCACGCCAATGGAACCAACATGGTACAATCTGATGACGGCTTAGACAGGGCATGAGAGCAGTGCATTGGACATGAAATGAAAATGAACAATTGAGAAGCACTTGTCAACTTATTTTGTCGAACTTTCTGTGCACTTGGTTATTTCAGGGTTGTAATCCAAGTGCATTATTTTGCTTATTTTGATGTTCAAACCCTCATGTCTTTTCAATAAAAAGCGAGATCTACTCCTTGTCTCAAACATTTTGTCTTTTATGTTCCTTATTTTTACCCTTTTAGTTTTTTGAAGTTTTATTATTGTCGGCTTTAGTAACATGACATATGTGCAGAATTTGCGTCTTGACCTAAACACATGGTCTAATATCAGGCCTAAGAACTAACTGGACGGTGAGGATGACTGTCATAAAGGAATTATGCAAAGAGTTGAAAATGGTGCATAACCATTTTGGTCGGAAGTTTCAAGTGTAATTTTCAAGATCACTATTGGAGCGAAAACCAAGGATACTGAGTGATTAAGTCCTGTCTCTACTTGTGACTTTAGGTCGACTTATTTTGTTGTATATCTGTGCGAGGCTTTCTCGGGTCGGGATGACGAACGGCTTTCGTTTCTACTACCCAAATATTTTACCAATTTACTAGTCTTTGAGCTTTGTATATTTTTTCTTTCGGCTACCCTCCTTTGAAATAAATGTTATTATACCAATGAAAGAAAAAAAGAAAAAAAAAAGACAGAAAACAACAAAAACAAAAACACAAAAGCTAGCATTAAGTTGCTAGAGCTACGTCTGACCTGATTCCTCTTAAAAGGATACGTAGGCAACCATTCGGGTGTGGTCATAACAGTGAAAAGTTCATTCTTTCCTGTTTCATATTGATGCAAAACTTGCCTCCAAGTTTGCGGCCAACATCAAAAGAAATTCAGATCCCCATTTTATGCCAAACTGGGGCAGAAGTTTGTTTTTATTTTATTTTATAAATAAAATGAAATAAAAACAAACTTCTATTTTTATTTTTTATCTTTTATTTGTACCATTTATTCACATGTTTCATGAGATGTTTGGCATACAAGTCTCGAAGTCGGGGAAGAAACTCAAAGCGCTCCAGTTTATCCTAAACTGACAAATGTTTTTTTTCTTCTAAAGAAAATGGAGAAAACCAATGTTCCTTTTGCTTTCTTTGTGTTAGTATCGAGGGAAAGTCTCAATATCCCCTATATTTTCATATCAAAGAATATCCAAACGAAATTCCTCAATTTTCACTAAACTGGGGCTATAGTTTGATGTTATCTTAGAAGAAAATGATTCCAAGGATTGTATTATTCACCAAGTCATTTCATGAGATTCTTTTATACCGCTTTTCAAAACAAAGAGCAAAAGAAAACCCAAAAAAAAAAAAAAACAAAAAAAAAGGGAAAATCCCCAATTTGCTTAAACTGGGGGAAAAAAAAGGGGTTAATTTTCAAAAGCGGCGATTTCAAAATTTGTAATATTCATCTAGCCGTCTCATGAGATGTTTTTGAGCTTTGATGCTAAATACTTTTCTTCCTAGCCTAACCAAATCCCATACTATGGTCCAAATAAAGACCTTTTCGACCGATCTTTGAGAATGTAGCGCATTGATGTACAATCAAAATATGACTCTGCTCGGGAAAGTCGAAGTTTATTTTGATCATCGCAATCAAGAGATGTGAGTACAATTGCCATTAGGACAGAAACTTCTGTGAGAAGTCAAAATAAGAGATGACAGATTGACTCAAAAAGAAAGAGGAGAAAGACGAGATCGACCGAAAAAGGGGATAAGAGGTGTAATGGAAATTAAAAAAAAAGGAAAAAAATGAATCCTATTGGTCAAAACCTGAAAGGGCGCCACAGACCATTGTGAGGAAAAAGAACAAAGAGAGAGGCTAGTTGGTGAAAACCCGAAAGGGCACCACTAGTCGAATGAGGGATGTCCGGTTTCTCATCATGATCGGACCAAGCAAGCAATTGCCTCTATATTGTCGGACTGGGGGTAAAATCAAGGATAGATCGTGTTGAAAAGGTCAAGACTTTATCCCAAGATGTATGTCATGTTCATTGAGCTCGTCATTTCACCCCTAAATAATTTTTCTTTCTATCTTTCAGGGACATCTTTCGTTCGATGTCTCCTCTTTGAATTTCTTCAATTAGTCTTTACCTTTTTTGTCACTCCTCTTATTTGATATCATTGAAACGAGCAAATAAAGTTTCGCAAAGTTTATTTACAGGTTTCTCTGTTGTACCAGATCATTTTCGCGAACCAATGAGCAATGAAAGCTCGTGCCGCACCTCGGTATGAGAATGACACACCAAGATTGTACCAGAAAAGTCACCATGGAACGACATGTTGTTTCAACCAAGGATTGACTAAATATTGGGAGAAACTATTTGGCATTGGTGGACTTTTGGGTGGATCAAAAACACATCAACAATATCAAGATATTGTTTGAACAAGAACCCCAAGTTTATTTTGCGAGGACATGATTCAGGGCCTGTATAGCCACGATGAAGAAAGCCATTGTGACATTTGCTACATTGTTAGCAAGATCAAGGATCACATGAATCGGGAGAATTTGTTCTAAGTTTCGAACAAAATCCTATTTTTGAAAAAATGGCTGGGGTTTTCAAATCTCCAGACAAGACCCCATTAAGATAATGGGTTAGAGTTTGCAGCTTTCAAGTTAAAGCCATATGTGAAAAATGTGTGGACTGTACAGCCTCAAGACATGAGCTAATCATGAGCAGGTGAACAGAGAGGACATAACTCACTAGGAAGATGTCAACCACAATAACAAGCTTCCCCAAGATAATGCGTCAGTCTCTTTTTCAAGTCAGTTTTTTGCTAAAAAAAAGCGATCATTTCTTTCCGTGTCGGTTTCGCTAAAAGATAGCGTCAGTCACTTCCTTTTCGAGTCAGTTCTGCTAAAAGATAGCAACCATTTCCTTTTCGAGTCAGTTTCGCTCAAAGATAGCGTCATTTCCTTTTCATGTCAAGATCTGCTAAAAGACAGCGATCGTTTTCTTTCCGAGTCAATTTCTGCTAAAAGACAGAAACCATTTCCTTTTTGAGTCAGTTTTGCTAAAAGATAGCGATCATTTCTTTTTGAGTCGGTTCCGCTAAAAAAAGCGACAACTTCCTTGTCGAGTCAGTTTCGCTAAAAGATAGCACCCACTTCCTTTTCGAGTCAGTTTCGCTAAAATATAGCGCCCATTTCCTTTTTGAGTCAGTCCCGCTAAAAGATAGCTCCCACTTCCTTTTTGAGTCAGTTCTGCTAAAAGATAGCAACCATTTCCTTTTTGAGTCAGTTTCGCTAAAAGATAGTGATCATTTCTTTTCGAGTCGGTTTCACTAAAAAAGTGACAACTTCCTTTTCGAGTCAGTTTCTCTAAAAGATGGCGCCCACTTCCTTTTCGAGTCAGTTCTGCTCAAAGATAGCTTCAGTTTCTTTTCCGAGTCAATTTATGCGAAAAGATAGCAACCATTTCCTTTTTGAGTCAGTTTCGCTAAAGATAGTGATCATTCCTTGTCGAGTCAGTTTCGCTAAAAGATAGTGCCCACTTCCTTTTCGAGTCAGTTTTGCTAAAAGATAGCGCCCATTTCCTTTTCGAGTCAGTCCCGCTAAAAGATAGCACCCACTTCCTTTTCGAGTCAGTTCTGCTAAAAGATAGCGTCAGTTTCCTTTCCGAGTCAATTTCTGCTAAAAGATAGCAACCATTTCCTTTTTGAGTCAGTTTCGCTAAAAGATAGTGATCATTTCTTTTCGAGTCGGTTTCACTAAAAAAGTGACAACTTCCTTTTCAAGTCAGTTTCGCTAAAAGATAGCGCCCATTTCCTTTTCGAGTCAGTCCCGCTAAAAGATAGCGCCCACTTCCTTTTCGAGTCAGTTCCGCTCAAAGATAGCGTCAGTTTCCTTTTCGAGTCAGTCTCGCTAAAAGATAGCGCCCATTTGCTTTTCGAGTCAGTCCCGCTAAAAGATAGCGCCCACTTCCTTTTCGAGTCAATTTCTGCTAAAAGATAGCAACCATTTCCTTTGAGTCAGTTTCGCTAAAAGATAGCGATCATTTCTTTTCGAGTCGGTTTCGCTAAAAAGCGACAACTTCCTTTTTGAGTCAGTTTCGCTAAAAGATAGCGCCCATTTCCTTTTCGAGTCAGTCCCGCTAAAAGATATCGCCCACTTCCTTTTCGAGTTAGTTCCACTCAAAGATAGCGTCAGTTTCCTTTTCAAGTCAGTCCCGCTAAAAGATAGCGCCCATTTCCTTTTCGAGTCAGTTCCGCTCAAAGATAGCATCAGTTTCCTTTTAAAGTCAGTTTCCGCTAAAAGAAAGCAATCATTTCCTTTCCGAGTCAATTTCTGCTAAAAGATAGTAACCATTTCCTTTTTGAGTCAGTTTCGCTAAAAGATAGCAATTATTTTCTTTTCGAGTCAGTTCCGCTAAAAGATAGCAGTCACTTCCTTTTCGAGTCAGTTTTGCTAAAAGATAGCGATCATTCGAGTCAGTCTCCGCTCAAACATAAATTTTCATTTCCATTCCATGTTGGTCTTTCGCTAAAAGATAGCAACCACTTCCTTTTCAAGTAAGTGCTACTCGACGATAGCAACCATCCCCAGCTTCAAGTCAAGACCTGCTTGAAACAGATGCAACCATTTCAAGTTTCAGATAGTGCTTTCCCATACAACGGGCAATAGAGTTGTCTTTCAAGCCAAGATTTACCTCAAGGAAGCATCAAGATTTAGGCTAGGGATTATAATTTTACATTTTTCCTTGTATTTCCATTCCCTGTAAAGCAACGACCACCAGCAAGCGACCAGTACTCAGCAACGACAGCCTTTGTGCCTAAGAGTGTCTAGTATCAGCCCCAAGTGTATCTAGAAGAGTCTCTAGTTTGTCTTAGTTAGTCTAGAGTGTCTAGTTTGTCTTAGTGAGTCTAGAAGAGTCTGGTGTCTGTTTGAATGCGGTAGTCCCAGCTGCCGCACGTAAGGAACTACACTGACATGATTCCTTAGTCCGGGGATATGTTGGTAACTTTGTTCTCGGTTAGAACCGAAATTCAAGGTACGATCACCATTTTGGAAAGCATGGTCTCGGCTAGAACCGAAAAGCCAAAATTAGTTGTCGATTACTTCTTTGTCCGAAAACTCTTCCTGTTCCCGAACAAAGAGGGGCAGTTGTAATCACCTAATTTTGGCACCAAAATTCATAAAATTACACAAAATAGTCGTATTAGATTCTTAGGACGTTTCGTCAAATTTTTCTGGACTTCTAGTGTTTGTTCTAACTAAATTTGTCATTAATTAGGAAGTAAAATGTGTTAATTAACAAAAGTTACTTGTTATATGTTTAATTGTGATTCTATGTTTAAGTTATGATAATATTGTAAGTTTATGTGGTTTAGATTATGATTAATTGTGTATGTTTTGGTAAGTAGCAACTCTTTTAATGGCTATATATACAAAATAAGTAGCCCAATTGCTTAACCCAATCAGCCCACTCTCTTTTGGCCCGTCAAAGTCTTGATCAATCACAGCCGTTAGATCATGTTTGATCCAATGGCTCCTACTCTTCCCTTCCTTTCCCTTATAAGTTCACAAACTAACTTCATTTACACCATTCCACCCCTTAGTCTCAATGACTAGGGGAAACTCTAGCAAAATTTCTCCCTCCCCCGCCGTGAAGCTCCTCCGCCACTGCTCCACCGGAGCTCCGCCGCACGCCGAAAAAAATATAAAAAACATACCAATCAAAAGATCTCGGCCCCCTCTTTCCATTTCCGCTATTAGTTTCTTCAAAAAGTGGACCGTTTGGCGTAGATCGAGGGTCAAAGTTCGGTCAAAGTTTGAAATCCGGCCACCCTTTGATTTTTTCGGTGAGTTTCTTGGTCCTTTATCTTCTCTTTACTCCTCTCTACCTCTCACATACTCCGTTTCCCAAAAAAAACCCGTCCCTAGTCCCGTTCTTCTAGCCCGTTTTCTATTTTTTGTTCTTTTCTTCTTCTTATTTTTTCCGTTTTCTTTCTCAGTTTTTTTGCTTGGGTGCTGCTCTGTGACATTGAAACTGATGGCGGAGTGGGTGCTGTGATTGTGTGTGAGGACGAGGGGCTGTTTGTGTTTGAATACGAGACTGTTTTTGGGGCTGTGATGAGATTTGTTCTGGGGCAGTGTTGTGGCTGTTTTAGGGCAGTGAGGAAATGGGCATAAATGAGGCGGCGGTGTGGGGTATTGATATGAGAGGACTGTTGTACTTTATTTTCGTGATTTAGGGCAGTGGGGAGTATATGCTTGGTTCGTTTTGATAGTGGTGCGAGGGAGGTGGCGTAATAGGGCTATTTCTGTTTCTGATTAGGCAACGAGACAGTGATCGACGAGAGCGAAGCTGTTTCTATTTCATATTTAGGCAGCGAGACAGTGATCGACGAGACGAGGGCGAGGCTGTGATGTCTATAGCGTGTTAGGGGTGGAGCTGTTTCTGTTTTGGGTATGGTTTTGGTGATAGTTAGTGGACGAGGCAGTAACGAGCAGAAGAGGCGACAGTGAAGCAGCTGCGGCAGTTGATGGTGGTTGAACGGGGCAGTGGCGCAGCGAGAAGTGTTTATTGGTTCGGATCGAACTGGTTAGAAAAAACCATTTGCTTTCTTCGTTTCCTTTATTAGTTTAGTCTTATTGCTTAGTTTAATATTATCAATGCAGTAAAATCCTTTGTTTTCCTGTTAGTTGAATTCCATAGTTTAGTTAGTATGGTATTAACATGAAAACTGGAAGCCTGCAATGAAATCACTTTTAAGGTTAATGCATATATGTTTATACTTTTCCTTATTTTTGCCATGAGATTATTGTGAAGCATGTTCATCACCAATGTTGAAGATTGTCCGCTCTTAATGTTTTGGTAGTGTGCTTAGTTTAGTTGTGTCATTTTGTAATCAACTTGGATTTTGATTAGAGTTGTAGCTTAGTTGGCTTGTTGGTTTGAATTGGGTTGATAGTTGGACTTTATGAAGTCCAAACAAACTTGTCCTAATTTAGTTAGAATTTGTTTAGTTTTAGTTTAGTTTTAAGTTTAGTTTGGTCATTTGGTTAGTTTTGGGCTGATCTAGTTGGTTTAGTTTGTTCTTAGTCCTTCTAGTTAGTACCATGAGTAATGGGGGTCCTTTTAGAGGACCCTACTTGTACATTTTCAGCTTTTTGGGGCCGTTTAGGTGGCTGAAACAGTGGTTGTACAGCTGCTATACCATGCTGAAAAATAGCCAAAAAACACTCAAGTGTAGGGGTGTGGGCTTGTACTTTTGTACAAGTCCACACCCCACCTGTTGGCCTTCAATTTTCAGCCTTAAATAGAGGCATTTACTCCTCTTTAAAGCATACAACAACCAGCTTGAAATGGCACTAAATTGAGAGCAAATACTTGAAAAAAATAGTAAGTTTAAGAGATAGGTTTAGAACCAAAAAAACCTTTCATATCTAAGGTATTTTGGGAGCATAAATCTAAGCTTTTAAGGGTTTAAATAGAGGTTGAAGAGGCTGTTTCCAGTTAGTGTTATTGCTTTGTCAGTTGCTATTATATCTTGCTCGTGTCATTGGCTACGCTGTGGTGGCTGGTATTGTTTCACTTTAGAGATTTTGGCTACTAGGTAAATATTCTCATCACTTTGTATTTTCTTGGAAAGCATGTTTTTCACTTGTATGAAAGTCAAGCCCGTGAAAGGGCCATTAGAAATCTGGTGTATGTTTAAATTTATGTAATTTGTGGTGTTGATATTCTTTTTTTTTTTTTGATAAAAAATCGAAAGTAAGAAAAGAGACACAAGAGGAGTTGTACTTAGTCCAACAAAAGAATGTTGTTTGGTTTCTGTGAGTTGGAACTCACGAGGGCCTAAATTTATTTTCTTAAAACAAAATAAATATAACCTCCAAAGTTGGGGCAAATCTAAAATAGACAAACAAAATTGGACATGAGGTGCAAACCATTTTAAGATTGTAAATGTTTTGAGGCAGAAAACGAGTTTGGTCTCTGTATGGGCTAAAACTAATTTAAGTTTAATTTTAAGGGAGATTTACAAATATATACAATTCTAACACCAAAATTACAAAAAAATACCAACATTATTCCATTTTACAAAAATACCAACATTTTTTTACACATTATATACAAAAATCAACAAAACTAATAAATTAGGGTTCCTCCTTCTTCCTACTGCCCCCCCCCCCCCCCCACTGCTACCACCCCAGGCGGCGGCGCCGCCTAGTCACCGCCGCCTGCCGCCGGCCGCCGCCATCCACCACCGGTTTTTTTTTTTTTTGAATCTAAAAAATAAAATACACATAAATACACATATAAACATTGATTTTTTTTTTAAATTAAAGTTGGAAAATACATATAAACAAAAATACATGTAAATACACAAAAAAAAATTGTGTTATACATACACTAAACACACACATACATACATGAATCTACTGATCTACAAACGAAACATACAAATTTATTTGTTTGACATTTATTATTTGACATACACACAAAAATACATACAAAAAATACAAATAGATGCTCGGATATACACGTTCATACAGTGATATACACGTACATACACTTGTGTGCTGAAAATTATTACATGTATATACACGAACATACAAATACATACACTTGCGGATCTGAATTTGAATGTGTATATTCAAATGCAAAAAAGAAGAAGGAGAAGCAGATCTGAACTTGTTTTAAAAAATACATGTGTATACATAAAAATACACACATATAAACATACAAAATGAAAAAGAAAAAAGAAAAAAGAGGAGAAGATGAAAAAAGAGGAGCAGATCTGCTCCAATCGCCGTGGTTGAGCCACGCAGCGGCAGCGGCAGCGGCGGCGGAGCAGAGGAACGGGGGAGGGGGTGACGGCGGGAGGGTGGGGTGGGTGGGTGGAGGAGAGGAGAGAAAGAGAGAGGGAGATGTTAGGGTTTTGGGTAGAGAGGGAAGAAAGGAAATGAAAAATTGTATATTTTGTAAAATGTGAAAAAGTGTTGGTATATAGGGTAATTATTTAAAAATATCGGTATTTTTTGTAATTAAGTGGTTTAGTATGTCAATTAGCGTAAAAATGTCTAATTTTAATGAAGTAGGCCTATGCGAGTAGCCCAATCACTTGTCAATTTTTTTTTTGTGAACATGGCGAAACAACATAGTTTTAATTAAAACTGAGAAAGAATAACCATGAAATAACAAAGAATCTGACAGACGATTATGCAAACTAATAGGAGTGCGAAAATTCATACGATTAGGCAAATTAAATAGGAGTGAGAAGACTCATGCGATTAGGCACAAATGATAAGTATGATTTGTGATCTACTAATTAGGCTAAAAGAAAAATTAAAATAAGACAAGCCAATTCTAAATTAATTATATTTTAGAAAGTTAATTAAATTATTTTAAAAAATAGACCAGTCCTTTGTGTGGTTGGAAATGCGTAATACATTTTATTTATCTATTTATTTATTTACTATGAATCAAAGTGTAAATTCGTCCAGTCCTATGTGAGGTTGGATAAGAATAACGCTTTTAAATTTCCTAAATCAAAGTGTAAATTCGTCCAGTCCTCTATGAGGTTGGATAGGAATAACGCTTTTTTTAATTTTTATCAAAGTACAAAATTCAAATTAACGGCATTAGTATAACAACCATATTTTAATAAATTAAAATTGCGACAATAAAGCAACTGTGCTCAGCACAGGACTCGAGGGTGCCTAATACCTTCCCGAGAGTCAACTGAGAACCTTACCCGAATCTCTAACGCAGACCATTAGACGAGTCAGAGGTGTTCCAAGGTACCTTTTGGTGACTTGGAACACCTTAAACTTGTCAAGTGGCGACTCCGAGTTTTCTCTAAAATAATTTTGTACCTTCTTGAACACCACTCACGAGCCTTTAAATAATAAACCTTAGCGCAGGATTAATTAATTTTTTTTAGGGCGTGACAATAGTTGCAAGAAAACTCACATGTTTCGAAGAAAAATTATCACATGCTAGAGGATAGGGCTTACCAAAGGTTTGTTGAGAAACAGATGAACAATCAAACTTTCGAACATAGGACGATACCCGGTGACTCATCTTTTGGACCGTATTAGTAACAAAGTCTCTCAGCAAAACACTTTCTTTCTTAGTTCGTTTTCCATGACCCAACTCTTCGATTCTTACATCATCCTCATTGTGTCCGGGAGCTATATTGGGAACAACTTCGGGTTCAATTTCCGGAGTCATTTGAACATTATTCTCAACACCCCCCCTTCCTCGCACACTCTCCTCTTCTTTCTCCAATGCTACGGTGACAGGAACCGTATCTTGACTCCATTTTTCTTTCTCAATCTCCTTTGATGCGAACGGAAATTCCTTTTCGTAAAACACCACGTCTCTTGATATCACAAACTTCTTTGTCTCCAAATCATACACTTTCCACGCTTTCTTCCCGTTCGAATAACCCAAGAACACGCATCGATGACTCCTACTCTCAAACTTGTCACTTGTTCGTCGTTGATTGCGAGCATAACATAAGCAACCGAACACCCTCAAATGATCATAATTCGGTGTCACTCCCATTAAGACATCGTAAGGTATCTTCCCATTCAACAATTTAGTGGGTGTCCGGTTAATTAAATAACATGCCGTCATCATACATTCTTCCCAGAATTCAATCGGCAAATTGGCTTGAAAACGTAGCGCCCGTGCTACATTCAAGATATGTCGATGTTTTTAATCAACTCTACCATTTTACTGAGGTGTCCTTACACAGGAAGTTTGGAACAAGATCCCTTGTTCGAGAAAATACCCTTTCAAACTTACAAATTCGGTTCCATTATCACTCCGGACGCACTTAACCCGTTTATTGAATTGTCTTTCTACCATTGCAAAGAAACCTTTCAATTTTTATCCGACTTCTCTCTTATCAACTAACAAAAACACCCATACTCCTCGTGAACAATCATCAACAACAGTAAAAAAAAATATGATGCACCACACGAAGATTCAGTTCTATAAGGACCCCACAAGTCACAATGGACTAAATCAAAAGGTTTGGCAGGTTTATTATTACTTGAAGGAAATACATTTTTAGTTTGCTTTGCCCTAAGGCATACATCACATACTTTTTCCTCTAAGCTACCTTTCTCACTATCTTCTAAAATTGAAAGAGATTTTGTTACTTGCATCGAAGGATGCCCCAACCTTTGATGCCACAGATCTATCACATCGGCCTTCATAGCCTTCACTAGGGGTATCACCCAAAAGTAGTAGAGTCTGTTCTTTTGTTCACCCGCTCCAATCAACTTCCCCGTAGCCTGGTCCTGCATAACACACAAATCATTAGTGAAATTTATATTGCAACCAACTTGATTAATTAATTGAGACACCGAAATCAAATTGATTTCGGGCACATATAACACTCCGTGAAGAACCATGTCTTCGTTAAATCTGATGGATCCTTCTTGCGTCGCCAGCGTACTACTTCTGTTTGGTAAACCTATCGGACACTTTGGTATTGTCTGTAAATTCTACAAAACACTCATCTGACCGGTCATAACATTCGACGCTCCCATGCAATAATCCACGGAAGATGAATTTTCTTACCAATCGATGGTTCACTTGTGCTTGTCTTCTCCTTTTTCAGCAAATCGAACAGCATCTGCAACTGATCACTTGTTATTCCAGACAAGTTAGTTTGTCCGGGAACACTCATGTGTACATACTCTCCACTTTCGAACTCAACTTGATGTTGACACCCAATTTTGTCCCAAAATTTTAATCAAATGTCTAATTATCTAATTATTGGACAATTTTAAGAATTAAACGTAATTGACTGATTTCTGAAGAAAATGCCAAATTTTGCAAAGCATAGCATAATTCCTATCCTACTCGTGCAATCCCCTTCACTTCTTAATTTATTTCAGAAAGAGGCCAAATGTGAAAGACATCAGCTAAATTCAGCCCACCCTGCGCAATCCCTTTAATTTCCTAGTCTATTTTCAGAGGTGGCTAAAACTGCTTTTTACACCTTAAATCCAGCCTATTTCCGCAAATAGATATATACATACAACACACACCCTCACACATTTCAGTTTTCCCCCCCAAGGACCCGACTCTCTTCCCCCAAAATCCCTAAAAACCCGATTCCCCTTTGGGCAAAACCCGATTCCCAGTTCAAAATGAGATGAGCACAAATTTTCAGCTGTTAATTTCGTACCATTGACGAACCAAAAGGCTTCAGCATCGTCCTTTTTCTCCCCCAGTACGATTTTGTTCAAATCCAGCATCCAAGTGGCAAAGGCTTAAATTGAACGATCAAGATTCGTTCAAATACCAGGTGATACCATTTCCCACATCGATTTGAACCTCATTTTAGACCCCAAACTTCACCTATAAATACCCCTTTCGATTCACTGATTTAGGGGTCGGATTTTGGTTGAAGGAATTGAGGGACTTCGGAAACGAGGACCCTCTTAGTGCTTTTTTAATAGCGATTTCATTTTTCCTTCCTAATTTCCGACCTTTAAATTTTGTGAATCGTCGAGTTGTTGTCGCTCGTTCAAGTGCGGATTTCGACGGATCAAAGCCTCATTTCACTGCCTCGCAAAAGGTCAGTGTTTCCCTTTTCTTTTCCTTGTCTTTATATTTGTTAAGTGCACAATGATCTGCTTTTAAATTCCTAACGTTAGTTTAAGGGTCATTAGTAATTGTTCAAGCATGATTTATGAATTTGAAACCTGCTTATCATAGGATTTGTATGAACTATTTAGAACTCCTTTAACCATAAATGAGATCATTAGAAAAGTTTCATGTGTGTATTAGGACTCAGGGTTTTAAATTTAAGTAGGATTGAGAAGTTAATAAGTTGGTGAGTTTGAGGTGAAGCGTTAAGTTAAAAAATGAGAAAGTCAGTCCCTTCTCTAGCTTAGTTCAGCCTGTTTATGAATTCTCTAAGTTGGTGTAAGCCTATTGTGATGCTGTGCTTTAGAAGCAAGTGGTACCCTACTTTGATTCAGTTTTTTCTGAAGGTTGTTTCCTGCCTGCATTAATTCTTGCCTGGTTCTCTTGTGTGTGTGTTTTGATGCTTGGGGGGTCTGTGATTTGAAAGAGGGAGCAGTTTGGAGGGGTCTGTCATGTATGCAGTTGCGAGAGTGGGTGCTGTATTTGTCCAGAAAGTAAGGCAGGTGTTCAAGTGCTGTTAAGGGCCTGATAAGGGGTAGTTCTGGTTCCTGTTGGTTCTCTGAGTTCAAAGGAGGGTAGTAGTAGCTTATTCTGTTCTTAGGAAGGTGAGGGATTTATAGGTAGATTATAAGGAGTTTAGGTGTATGCTGCAGGTTCTGTATAGTGAGTTTGAGGGATAAAAGGAGGCTATTTGTGGATGAAGCTTGGTTCTGCTCTCTGTTTAGTCTTATGCAGGTGCTATGAGGGTGTCCAGATGAGTGTTTGAGAGTGTGTGTGTGCAGGGTGAGGCTTGTTCAGGTAGGATTAGCAAGTCTGGTTCTTGTTCTGGTTGAGAGAGTGCAGGAGTAGTAAATGGGATCAGGATGAATACTGGAGGGAAATCTGGGAGCTGGTTAGTGCAGTTATTTGCAGGGCTGTTTAGAGGGTGTATAGGAGAGTTGAAGCTTCTGTTCTCTTTGTCTTTCTAGAGGGAGAAGTTGGTGCAGGGTGGTGTGGAGTTTAGGACTGTGTGTGGGGCTGTTCCTGGATGTGTGAGAGAGTTTGGGATGATGCTGCACCATCTTTGTTAGTGTGCAGGTGCTGCATTTAGTAGGTGTGATTTCTGGAATTAGTTTCAGGTCTCTAAAGGGTGTTTATGATGCTGCAGGGTCTGAAAGCATGCAGAGTTGATGCAGGGGTGGTCTGTTTAGGCAGGGGTGAAGTTTCTAGTTCTGGTAGGGTGTTTTCTTAGCTCAGGTCCTAGTTCTTGGTTCTGATTGCTTGGGGTTAGTTTTAGGTTTGTTTTAAATGTGTATATAGAGGAGTTGGTTTGCTGCAGTAATAGATGTTGCTATGGTTGCAAAAGGGTCAGTTAGGTGCTCGAGTTTCAGTCATTAGGTTCTTTTCTAACCTTGCCTAGTTTCAGTTTGTCTTTGAATTGTTAATTGCTTGCTCTGTTACAAATGTTCCAGTTCTTTTGTTAAAGGTTGTTGTTTCATTTTTCTGTATTCCTCCGCGAGCAAGAAGAGTGTATTCGAAATCTTTAAGGTGAAGTTGGTTCATCAGGCTTGAATAATTAAGGTTAAGCCTAGTTCTTAGCGTTGGCTTGCCTGCGAAAGTCTTATCTGATGCATTTTTTTTAGGTGTTTTTGTCTCTTCTCAACTTGAATCTTTTCTTGGACTCTCATTTGCATTCTTCAAGTAATATTCTAGTTTCCATTTATGTTGTTAAGATTTGTCATAAGTCTGTAAGTAGAAGATTAGTTTCTGTCGTGTTTCTCATTTCATTTCAGCCCTCAAATAGATTCTGCTATCATATTATACATAAAGATTCAGTGCTTGGTATGAATAAATGAACTGGTTGTTCCCTAAAAGTCATGTCTTTAGTTATCAGTGAATAGTTCAGGTTGCCTAAGAGTTGATGGTTATGTTCTTTGTTGAAGTATTTGAACTCTCAGCTTGTCAAAAAATAAAATGTATTCATTGATATTTATTGAGCTTTCTTAAAGAGCGAGTGGTTAGTTTATTTCCTATGTTCATTTCCTGTTATACATAGCTCATGATTAAAAAGTGATTGATTTAGAGATGACTACTTTGCTGCAATCTTTACTGAACCATAGTTGTCCAACTTTGTTTCTATTTGCTAAAACTTATACAGTAGTTGCTTATTTACTGAGCTGCTTAATTGAATGGCTTATGGGAAGTTTGTTTTAACAAATACTATTGCAAATTTGTTTATAAGTTATTTAGGCGTATATTAATCCTTATCATCTTGTTTTCTTTGTATGAACAATCTTGGGACGAGTTGGTTAAAACTCAAATGGGGATAATCAATTGCATTAGAGTCACATTGGGGTCGAGTCCAGGCTCAAGATTCAAGAAGTGAAGATCATTAAAAATTCTTTTGTTGAGCCGCTTAATATAACTTAGGCTCATGGGCATAATGTATAAAAAATAAAATTCAAGGCTCCCGTGAGTTTACCAATTTTCGGGTTCTTCTTCTAAACCTCTTCTCTTTCCCAATCCCTTAGAAGTTGCATGTCATTAGGAATTTTCCCCTTATTAGTTGTAGAATAATTTGTTCGATTATCGATTTATTAATGAATGTTTATTATCTATTGAGTTATTTCGTGAGTATTTTATTTCTTTAGAATCTCCATCTTATTTACGAATTTTGAATCTTTTAGTTAAATAATGCGTGCAAACCAATTCGTAATAATCTTAAAATTGCTTTTAAAATACAATTTTAATACAAGTCTTCAAGTCAATTATTTTTCTTATTAAAGTCATTTATTTTCCCTACCTTTTTATGTATACTTGATTTTGAATTCAATTAGTGACGCTTCTTAATTGAAAGTCAAATATTTTTGTAAATCGCATTTATTTAGCTATTTTGTGAAAACCGAAGGATTAACCACATTTTGTGGATTTTCGAAAGTGCTTTCAAATTGAAACCTTCTTTCGAAAATAATTGAACCTCTTACTTAGAATCTCTGAAAAGACCATTTTCTTTAAAACGGAGTGCTTGCACGCACTATTTAATTACTTGGTTCCTAATTCTCCTAAATCAGGTGGCGACTCCAAAAAAAGCCCTTTGGAGTCTCATTTTGTTGAAATATACCCGAAACCTATCTTTTCTTAAAGAAAGGGTAATTTTTGGGGTTCAACAGCATGGCGACTTCACTGGGGATACCTTAAGGTTCTAACCGCAAGGTTTTCACAAGATAACTCTTTATTTGTTTATTATTTGCAAAAAATAGCATGATTAGTTTA
This sequence comes from Petunia x hybrida, assembly GCA_037355625.1. Taxonomy (NCBI): domain Eukaryota; kingdom Viridiplantae; phylum Streptophyta; class Magnoliopsida; order Solanales; family Solanaceae; genus Petunia; species Petunia x hybrida. The sequence goes on along the minus strand of JBBBVM010001054.1, from coordinate 865,463 downwards.
TATGATTATTTGCAATTGTTTGTCACTCAAAGCATGTCACTACACTTTTATTTGCGCACATATTAAACTGGCATTCCGTTCATATTTCCCCCATTCCTGGGAGCTTCTTCATGGTTACTTATACCCGCGAGGTGTATGCATATACACCCGCAACTCACAAAAAACCGTTTAAGAAAGAGTGCGCGTACCTGCAGGGTGAGCGGATAGTTTTTACTACCGCGTGACCGCTTGCCACTCAAAACAGCCTTGTGTCTAGTAAACCCACTCTAGAGTTTTCGTTAGGAACATGCATGCATAAGCCTTAGATTGGACCCGGTCCTTGGTACCGCTTCCATAGTTAGGAAAACCGCCCTTTTTCGTTGACGGGTTTAAACCCAACAACAGTGCATATTATGTGTTTATGTGATAACGGAACTTCCAGTCCAAGCCAAGTTTTGCAATTAATTAAATTTAGAATACTTTTATTAATTTTGTAGACTAGAAGACGCTTGAATTCAAGAGGTATTTCAAATAGTCATCAAGTTGAAATTGTGAAGATACTTGGAAAAGATAACAAGCTAGGGGCAAGAGACGTCGAAAGGATGGTAAGACGTTCGGTCCATTCAAGCAAGTTTTGGATGTAAACGACATTTGGGACAAGATATCAAAAGTTACACTGATTGCGCAAGCAAGAAGAAATTGACCCTAACCAGGCCCGCACTTCAGTTTCATTGCCTCCTCGAGCCTGATGTAGTGTAGTTATAGCAGTTATTTATATTTTCATTGTACTCAAAACGATGTATTTAAATTATGTCTGGCACTTTCTATTTTTTTTATGTAACAATGATGTACTCAAAATCAAGTTATAATGAAAGAAAATTACTATTACTATTATTGTCACTTACTCTAAATTCGATTATTGCAAAACCGGCTTGGACTACTTTTCATTATCACCTATTTGACGTCTTAGGCCCACCTCTGGCACAAAGAGGCACCTTACAGGGTAGGACGCATTCGCATTTTATTTACGCTCGATTACGTGTGATTGCCACATGCCAATTTATTGTTATATCTTCCATGTTCAAACTGCCAAAGCGCTACTTGACGCGCGCTATGTGCTTGTGTGCAACCTCGTAAATAACATGCAAACTAACATAGTTACCTTTGAACTTTTTGTTTTGTTGTGTTTACTCCCTTTTCCAAAGAAGTTTGATTTGTGTTGACTTTAAAATGGCTGACTTCGCAAAATCCAAAGCAAGAAAAGGAGATTCTCTTCCAGTCGCGATCATCAAAAAGGAAAAGATAGTGGCTGGTCCAACTTAAGAAGAAAGCACAAAGAATGATGAAAAGACTCTCATTAATCTTACCATGGAAGATGAACAATCAGAAACAAAACAAACATCTAATCTGAATGAGTGGTACCATTGGCAAAAACAGGAGAAGTCTAACAGATATCAGGTGTCGAATTTGAAAAAGTTGCCAACTGAGACCTTTAGGGTATATGCGGTACGTTGGACAGATGAAGCTGCTAAGGTCCAACCACCTTACACAGAAAATGAAGCAATTGCATGTTTCGTATCATCTCTGGACAGTGAGCTCTATTACCAAATCTGTCACCAGATAATGGACACATCGGAAACAACATTTGCCAACATTATCAAGATGGGGGAAACCATTGAAATTAAAATGATGCTTGAATCAACTGCTCCAAAAGCCACTAATGTAAAGGCCCAGTTTACCAATGATGAAAAGAAAGGAAAAGAAGTGCATGCCCTGAGTCATCCAAACCAACTTCATAAGCTTCCTAGCCAAAGCACATCAACTTCCAATCATAATAGTCACTACCAAGCTCCTATTGCACCAAAGCTTGATCTTAACCCTTCCTACAACACGCATGGTTTTCAGCCTTACCCACCACCGCATGTTTATCAGGCACCCCCAAGCTATTTACCCCCCTCAAAGTACTACCCATCTCCAAGTCATCAGCCTGAGACTTCTGCTCGCCAAGATCGCCCAATCATGGCAGGACCCCACAAAAAAGTGGTCAAAACTTTCAAGCCTTTGCCTGAGCCTATTGGCCAATTATTTGAAAAACTGAAATTAGCTGGGTTGATCCATCCTATTGCAGATAGGACACCTTATCCTCGTCCTGCTTGGTTTGACATAACAAAGAATTGTGCGTATCATTCTGGAGCTCCAGGGCACGACACTGCAAATTTCCATTCATTGAAGGAAAAAATTGAAGCATTGATCAAAGCAAGGGTGATTCAAATCCCAATGATTCCTCCCTATTCCCAATCTGTCAAAGGGATTGAATTTAACTCCAACAATCAAGAGAAGCAAACCCGAAAGTTCACATTTCCAATAGAATCTCAAGAGCATTTGTTTGAAAGGTTAAAAGGTGCAAAAGTTTTAAAGCCTTTGGTAGGAGATGGGACATCTGATCCTCCTCCAAGATTGATTCATGGGGTCAAATATTGTGCTTACCATGGAGAATATTGTCAACATGACACTAAGAGCTGCATTACTCTGAGGCACAAAATTCAAGATTTGATTGATGAGGGAGTGCTCCAGTTTGCTTATGACGATGCGACTCAAAATGAAGATGATGATCTCTGAGTTGATGCCCTTCTGAAAGGAACTTGGCAATTGAGCTCAAGAATTTCTTTTGCATCACAATTCAAATTGAGGCCCTGAATTGTGTTTTTTGCCTTTAAAGTATGTCTATGTCTTTTGAAAATGACTTTTAATTTCTGTCTTTGCATGTCTGTCGTGTTATGCCTCCTTAAGTTAGAATTTGAATAAATAATACATTGCATTCTCATTGTGTTATTATACTTTATTTACTTTATGGTATGCTTTTGACTAAATATTCATTCCTATTTCAATTTTATAATTATCAAACCTGCCTAAGCATTGCTTGTGACTAACAACAAAACAACTGAACAATTTGGGAATGATGCGCTGAAAAGCGATATTTTGCACCCTTGAGGTGTCAGACTGTCGTTAGAACTTCAACTGGGGCAGATCGTATTTGTTGGCATATGGCGTGGAAGTAGTTTTATCTACATTCTTTATTTGAGGATTGCTTAAAATGATGAGTTGAAGATGTAGAATTCATGAAGTTGACAAAGTCTTTACCTGGTTCATCATGTCCTATTTGGAGGAACACTGGTGTTTACAAAGTGGATGTTCAAGTTTGGCGGAAAATTGAACACAAATGTCTTCACAAGACACTATATTTGAAGCAGCCGCAAGTTAGTATTGTTGAATGTAATCTTTGATGTAACGCGAACTACGCGTGACCTGATTCCCAATGCGGGATACGTAGGCAACTCACGTAGAGTTCGGTTGCACTAGCATAGAATTTTCCCAATATCCTCTTTTATGTATTTTGAACTACTTCTGACCTGATTCCTGGAATGGCAACAGGATAAGTAGGCAATCCCCGTCGAATTCGGTCAAAATATTGTAACACTTTGGGCTTGTTTATCTTTTATGATGTAATTCCGAACTATGCATCTGGGCAGATGTGTAGGTTTTCCAATTCGGATGCGGCTTGTAGATTGCCATATTTTCCCCAAAAATCTTTATGTAAGCAGAACTATGCACAGTCTGATTCCCGTGGAGGGATACGTAGGTGCTCTTAACGGGCTCGATTCGATAATATTAAAATTTTCAGTTTCCCCTAAAGTAAGAAACTGGAGTAAATTTTGCAAGACAAATTGAAGATATAGAAGATAGAAACTGGGGCAAATTTTGCAAGATAATTTGAAGATTCAGAAGACCATAATTGGGGCAAAATTTTGCAAGAATCAACGTTGACTATCAAAAGACGTGTTGGAAGATCTCGGGAATTGGCTAAAGTGAATAGTGCCAACTCTAAGAAAAGGATGTTCAGTTTGTTTTAAGATATGTCACAAGCTTAAGTCAAGGCAGAAATTTCATAAAATGCATCTTACTTTCATGAAATATTTGCATGGTTACTTTATTTACTTTATTACCAAACTACTTTTACTTCGCCTCTATTATCAAAACATTCATGCTATTGAGTTCATAAGCCAAGTCTCCGAGTACGATTCACAAATCCAAGTCCGAGGAAGACATGGGAGCGGAAGCGACATCAAGAAGATCAAGATCAAGTCAGCACAAATCAAACGCTCCCCTTCCCTCCCAAAACTAACAATTTTTCTTTAAGAGCAGGGACATTAACGCCAGCATCAGAAGATAAACGTCTTAGCAAGAAAATCTTGAAGATTCTCATCGCTTGGATTGAAATGACATTTGGAATAAAGCTCGATGCTTTCTCGCTTTGCCGAAAAGGCGGCATTTCTATTTCCCATAACTTTTGCAAATTGTTAAGCATATCTGTTCCATTTCTACGTCTCCGTATGAGAACACTCACTAAAGTTCTGTTTTATAATTTACAGATATTTCCAAGTCTGGGAGGTTCACTTTGCATTACAGCCCAGATCATTCCTCCATAGAAGGATTCAGAGATATAAGCTTATTTGATAATAGGATTAATTGGGATGGGTTCCTACCTTCTGGTTGGAGCGGAATCCAAGATTGCATTGCAGACTACCTCTTCATGATTTAAAGCATTATGCTTTATCATGGTTTATTGCCGAAAGGCGGCATTTCTATTTCCTATAATTCTTGCAAATTATTAAACATATCCGTTTCATCTCAATTTTGTTTTATGAGAACGTTTACTGAAATTTCATTTTTTATTTTGTGGTTTGCAGATATTGATAAATTTGGAGAAGTACTTGCTTTAATGAGCTTTGCGTCTTTTGCTTTACTTTAATTTTGTTTGTTTAGTTCGTCTTGTAGATGAATATTTTGGGTCTTTCCACCCACAAATAGGATATCTTTGGGTCCTTCCACCCACAAATAGGATATTCGGGTCATTCCACCCACAAATAGGATAATCGGGTCTTTCCACCCACAAATAGGATATTCGGGTCCTTCCACCCACAAATAGGATATTCGGGTCCTTCCACCCACAAATAGGATATTCGGGTCCTTCCACCCACAAATAGGATATTCGGGTCCTTCCACCCACAAATAGGATATTCGGGTCCTTCCACACACAAATAGGATATTCGGGTCCTTCCACCCACAAATAGAATATTCGGGTCCTTCCACCCACAAATAGGATATCTTTGGGTCCTTCCACCCACAAATAGGATATTCGGGTCCTTCCACCCACAAATAGGATATATCGGGTCCTTCCACCCACAAATAGGATATGCACGTTTCTTTCAAGTAGATAAAAGTCTAAGACAAGTCGGCTGAAGCACCACTTTCGGAGTGTTTCGCGATGTCGGTTGTCTTGCAATATTGGCATGTTATATTTAAAGTAGATTGATAGTCTAAGACAAGTCGGCTGAAGCACCACTTTCGGAGTGTTTCACGATGTCGGTTGTCTTGCAATATTAACATGTTATATTTAAAGTAGATTGATAGTCTAGGACAAGTCGGCTGAAGCACCGCTCGGAGTGTTTCGCGATGTCGGTTGTCTTGCAATATTGACATGTTATATTTAAGGTAGATTGATAGTCTAAGACAAGTCGGCTGAAGCACCGCTCGGAGTGTTTCGCGATGTCTTGTCTTGCAATATTGACATGTTATATTTAAGGTAGATTGATAGTCTAAGACAAGTCGGCTGGAGCACCCCTTTCGGAGTGTTTCGCGATGTCGGTTGTCTTACAACATTGGCATTATTATATTTGAAGTAGACGATTCGTCTAGGGACACCATGTTTCGTTAGTCAACTTATCTTATGAAAGCCTTGCATTTTACAAATTCGTTCTCACTTTACTTACTATTTCACTTTACTGTTTCAGAATAATGATCAGCCTAGAGGTTCCCCGGGTGGAGCGCCTCGTCAGTTGATCGAAAAAACCTATTGATGATATCACAACCCGCATTTACAATTTTATGTTATCTATTTATTTATTTCCTATTCCAATTATTATAGTTTATTAGCAGTTGCTCGCTTACCGTTTGTTAAGTCTTTACAGAATTTTGGCAATACCGCAGCAGCATTTGGAGCATAACGTGGAACTTTTTCTTAGCAGTGAACTGGGGCAATTGTTGATATGAGCTAGACTCGTCAACAAGGATCTGAAGAGTCGCACTCGAACAAGCAAGTCCTATCCTAATCTTCCATCTTCGGATCAGGACGTCAGTTTGAATTCTTTCCTATTCGTGCGTCTTTTCCAATCAATCGTGCGAGTTTTAGTGTCTAAGTGTCGTCGAACTACATATGGCCTGATTCTCTTTCGACCCGAGATATGTAGGCAACTCGAAGACCGGAGTTCGGCCATATCCATAAGCCTCGCATTTCGGTCCTAGGAATCGAAATCTTGGCTTTACCGTGACAAAATTGGTTTTCACGTCAACTTTCTTTACCCTGAAAACTCTTTCATCCTTTTCCGGGTAAAGAGGGGCAGCTGTTGACACCCAATTTTGTCCCAAAATTTTAATCAAATGTCTAATTATCTAATTATTGGACAATCTTAAGAATTAAACGTAATTGACTGATTTCTGAAGAAAATGCCAAATTTTGCAAAGCATAGCCTAATTCCTATCCTACTCGTGCAATCCCCTTCACTTCTTAATTTATTTCAGAAAGAGGCCAAATGTGAAAGACATCAGCTAAATTCAGCCCACCCTTCGCAATCCCTTTAATTTCCTAGTCTATTTTCAGAGGTGGCTAAAATTGCTTTTTACACCTTAAATCCAGCCTATTTCCGCAAATAGATATATACATACAACACACACCCTCACACATTTCAGTTTTCCCCCCCAAGGACCCGACTCTCTTCCCCCAAAATCTCTAAAAACCCGATTCCCCTTTGGGCAAAACCCGATTCCCAGTTCAAAATGAGATGAGCACAAATTTCCAGCTGTTAATTTCGTACCATTGACAAACCAAAAGGCTCCAGCATCGTCCTTTTTCTCCCCCAGTACGATTTTGTTCAAATCCAGCATCCAAGTGGCAAAGGCTTAAATTGAACGATCAAGATTCGTTCAAATCCCAGGTGATATCATTTCCCACATCGATTTGAACCTCATTTTAGACCCCAAACTTCACCTATAAATACCCCTTTCGATTCACTGATTTAGGGGTCGGATTTTGGTTGAAGGAATTGAGGGACTTCGGAAACGAGGACCCTCTTAGTGCTTTTTTAATAGCGATTTCATTTTTCCTTCCTAATTTCCGACCTTTAAACTTTGTGAATCGTCGAGTTGTTGTCGCTCGTTCAAGTGCGGATTTCAACGGATCAAAGCCTCATTTCACTGCCTCACAAAAGGTCAGTGTTTCCCTTTTCTTTTCCTTGTCTTTATATTTGTTAAGTGCACAATGATCTGCTTTTAAATTCCTAACGTTAGTTTAAGGGTCATTAGTAATTGTTCAAGCATGATTTATGAATTTGAAACCTTCTTATCATAGGATTTGTATGAACTATTTAGAACTCCTTTAACCATAAATGAGATCATTAGAAAAGTTTCATGTGTGTATTAGGACTCAGGGTTTAAATTTAAGTAGGATTGAGAAGTTAATAAGTTGGTGAGTTTGAGGTGAAGCGTTAAGTTAAAAAATGAGAAAGTCAGTCCCTTCTCTAGCTTAGTTCAGCCTGTTTATGAATTCTCTAAGTTGGTGTAAGCCTATTGTGATGCTGTGCTTTAGAAGCAAGTGGTACCCTACTTTGATTCAGTTTTTTCTGAAGGTTGTTTCCTGCCTGCATTAATTCTTGCCTGGTTCTCTTGTGTGTGTGTTTTGATGCTTGGGGGGTCTGTGATTTGAAAGAGGGAGCAGTTTGGAGGGGTCTGTCATGTATGCAGTTGCGAGAGTGGGTGCTGTATTTGTCCAGAAAGTAAGGCAGGTGTTCAAGTGCTGTTAAGGGCCTGATAAGGGGTAGTTCTGGTTCCTGTTGGTTCTCTGAGTTCAAAGGAGGTAGTAGTAGCTTATTCTGTTCTTAGGAAGGTGAGGGATTTATAGGTAGATTATAAGGAGTTTAGGTGTATGCTGCAGGTTCTGTATAGTGAGTTTGAGGGATAAAAGGAGGCTGTTTGTGGATGAAGCTTGGTTCTGCTCTCTGTTTAGTCTTATGCAGGTGCTATGAGGGTGTCCAGATGAGTGTTTGAGAGTGTGTGTGTGCAGGGTGAGGCTTGTTCAGGTAGGATTAGCAAGTCTGGTTCTTGTTCTGGTTGAGAGAGTGCAGGAGTAGTAAATGGGATCAGGATGAATACTGGAGGGAAATCTGGGAGCTGGTTAGTGCAGTTATTTGCAGGGCTGTTTAGAGGGTGTATAGGAGAGTTGAAGCTTCTGTTCTCTTTGTCTTTCTAGAGGGAGAAGTTGGTGCAGGGTGGTGTGGAGTTTAGGACTGTGTGTGGGGCTGTTCCTGGATGTGTGAGAGAGTTTGGGATGATGCTGCACCATCTTTGTTAGTGTGCAGGTGCTGCATTTAGTAGGTGTGATTTCTGGAATTAGTTTCAGGTCTCTAAAGGGTGTTTATGATGCTGCAGGGTCTGAAAGCATGCAGAGTTGATGCAGGGGTGGTCTGTTTAGGCAGGGGTGAAGTTTCTAGTTCTGGTAGGGTGTTTTCTTAGCTCAGGTCCTAGTTCTTGGTTCTGATTGCTTGGGGTTAGTTTTAGGTTTGTTTTAAATGTGTATATAGAGGAGTTTGGTTTGCTGCAGTAATAGATGTTGCTATGGTTGCAAAAGGGTCAGTTAGGTGCTCGAGTTTCAGTCATTAGGTTCTTTTCTAACCTTGCCTAGTTTCAGTTTGTCTTTGAATTGTTAATTGCTTGCTCTGTTACAAATGTTCCAGTTCTTTTGTTAAAGGTTGTTGTTTCATTTTTCTGTATTCCTCCACGAGCAAGAAGAGTGTATTCGAAATCTTTAAGGTGAAGTTGGTTCATCAGGCTTGAATAATTAAGGTTAAGCCTAGTTCTTAGCGTTGGCTTGCCTGCGAAAGTCTTATCTGATGCATTTTTTTAGGTGTTTTTGTCTCTTCTCAACTTGAATCTTTTCTTGGACTCTCATTTGCATTCTTCAAGTAATATTCTAGTTTCCATTTATGTTGTTAAGATTTGTCATAAGTCTGTAAGTAGAAGATTAGTTTCTGTTGTGTTTCTCATTTCATTTCAGCCCTCAAATAGATTCTGCTATCATATTATACATAAAGATTCAGTGCTTGGTATGAATAAATGAACTGGTTGTTCCCCAAAAGTCATGTCTTTAGTTATCAGTGAATAGTTCAGGTTGCCTAAGAGTTGATGGTTATGTTCTTTGTTGAAATATTTGAACTCTCAGCTTGTCAAAAAATAAAATGTATTCATTGATATTTATTGAGCTTTCTTAAAGAGCGAGTGGTTAGTTTATTTCATATGTTCATTTCCTGTTATACATAGCTCATGATTAAAAAGTGATTGATTTAGAGATGACTACTTTGCTGCAATCTCTACTGAACCATAGTTGTCCAACTTTGTTTCTATTTGCTAAAACTTATACAGTAGTTGCTTATTTACTGAGCTGCTTAATTGAATGGCTTATGGGAAGTTTGTTTTAACAAATACTATTGCAAATTTGTTTATAAGTTATTTAGGCGTATACTAATCCTTATCATCTTGTTTTCTTTGTATGAACAATCTTGGGACGAGTCGGTTAAAACTCAAATGGGGATAATCAATTGCATTAGAGTCACATTGGGGTCGAGTCCGGGCTCTAGATTCAAGAAGTGAAGATCATTAAAAATGCTTTTGTTGAGCCGCTTAATATAACTTAGGCTCATGGGCATAATGTATAAAAACTAAAATTCAAGGCTCCCGTGAGTTTACCAATTTTCGGGTTCTTCTTCTAAACCTCTTCTCTTTCCCAATCCCTTAGAATTTGCATGTCATTAGGAATTTTCCCCTTATTAGTTGTAGAATAATTTGTTCGATTATCGATTTATTAATGAATGTTTATTATCTATTGAGTTATTTCGTGAGTATTTTATTTCTTTAGAATCTCCATCTTATTTACGAATTTTAAATCTTTTAGTTAAATAATGCGTGCAAACCAATTCGTAATAATCTTAAAATTGCTTTTAAAATACTATTTTAATACAAGTCTTCAAGTCAATTATTTTTCTTATTAAAGTCATTTATTTTCCCTACCTTTTTATGTATACTTGATTTTGAATTCAATTAGTGACACTTCTTAATTGAAAGTCAAATATTTTTGTAAATCGCATTTATTTAGCTATTTTGTGAAAACCGAAGGATTAACCACATTTTGTGGATTTTCGAAAGTGCTTTCAAATTGAAACCTTCTTTCGAAAATAATTGAACCTCCTACTTAGAATCTCTAAAAGACCATTTTCTTTAAAACGGAGTGCTTGCACGCACTATTTAATTACTTGGTTCCTAATTCTCCTAAATCAGGTGGCGACTCCAAAGAAAGCCCTTTGGAGTCTCATTTTGTTGAAATATACCCGAAACCTATCTTTTCTTAAAGAAAGGGTAATTTTTGGGGTTCAACAGCGTGGCGACTTCACTGGGGATACCTTAAGGTTCTAACCGCAAGGTTTTCACAAGATAACTCTTTATTTGTTTATTATTTGCAAAAAATAGCATGATTAGTTTATTTGATTATTTGCAATTGTTTGTCACTCAAAGCATGTCACTACACTTTTATTTGCGCACATATTAAACTGGCATTCCGTTCATATTTCCCCCATTCCTGTGAGCTTCTTCATGGTTACTTATACCCGCGAGGTGTATGCATATACACCCGCAACTCACAAAAAACACTTTAAGAAAGAGTGCGCGTACCTGCGGGGTGAGCGGATAGTTTTACTACCGCGTGACCGCTTGCCACTCAAAACAGCCTTGTGTCTAGTAAACCCACTCTAGAGTTTTCGTTAGGAACATGCATGCATAAGCCTTAGATTGGACCCGGTCCTTGGTACCGCTTCCATAGTTAGGAAAACCGCCCTTTTTCGTTGACGGGTTTAAACCCAACAACAGTGCATATTATGTGTTTATGTGATAACGGAACTTCCAGTCCAAGCCAAGTTTTGCAATTAATTAAATTTAGAATACTTTTATTAATTTTGTAGACTAGAAGACGCTTGAATTCAAGAGGTATTTCAAATAGTCATCAAGTTGAAATTGTGAAGATACTTGGAAAAGATAACAAGCTAGGGGCAAGAGACGTCGAAAGGATGGTAAGACGTTCGGTCCATTCAAGCAAGTTTTGGATTTAAACGACATTTGGGACAAGATATCAAAAGTTACACTGATTGCGCAAGCAAGAAGAAATTGACCCTAACCAGGCCCGCACTTCAGTTTCATTGCCTCCTCGAGCCTGATGTAGTGTAGTTATAGCAGTTATTTATATTTCCATTGTACTCAAAACGATGTATTTAAATTATGTCTGGCACTTTCTATTTTTTTTATGTAACAATGATGTACTCAAAATCAAGTTATAATGAAAGAAAATTATTATTACTATTATTGTCACTTACTCTAAATTCGATTATTGCAAAACCGGCTTGGACTACTTTCATTATCACCTATTTGGTGTCTTAGGCCCACCTCTGGCACAAAGAGGCACCTTACAGGGTAGGACGCATTCGCATTTTATTTACGCTCGATTACGTGTGATTGCCACATGCCAATTTATTGTTATATCTTCCATGTTCAAACTGCCAAAGCGCTACTTGACGCGCGCTATGTGCTTGTGTGCAACCTCGTAAATAACATGCAAACTAACATAGTTACCTTTGAACTTTTTGTTTTGTTGTGTTTACTCCCCTTTCCAAAGAAGTTTGATTTGTGTTGACTTTGAAATGGCTGACTTCGCAAAATCCAAAGCAAGAAAAGGAGATTCTCTTCCAGTCGCGATCATCAAAAAGGAAAAGACAGTGGCTGGTCCAACTTAAGAAGAAAGCACAAAGAATGATGAAAAGACTCTCATTAATCTTACCATGGAAGATGAACAATCAGAAACAAAACAAACATTGTTGACACCCAATTTTGTCCCGGAGATTTTAAATTAAATGTTTAATTATTTTAAAATTGGAAAAGTTAAAAGGTCATTAATTAATTTCAGAATAGAGGCCAAAATTGTTTCTAAGCTAAAATCAGGCTTATTTGGGTAACCCCCCTTAATTCCCCTCACTTATTCCCAAGAGGGGGCTAATTTCGCAATAATCCCTGATTTCAGCTTACCTTTGTAAATATACATATACAATACATACATACACTCCTCCTCATTTCAGTAAACCCCCGCAACCCATTTCCCTTACCCGATCCCCCAAGAACCCTAAATCCCCGATTTCTCCACAAATTCCAGCTGTTAATTTCGTACATAAGCGAATCAAAATGCTCCAGCTTTGTCCTTGTTTGTACCAACATTATCCTCCAATAACAAATCAAAATCGTCCAGCATTATAGCAAATCCGAGCGTCCATTTTGAATCCAAGATTGAATTCAACGTATATGATTTGTTTTCATCACTTTACATATTTTCCCACATCGTTTTGCACCCTTTTTCAAGCCCTGAATTTGCCCTATAAATACTCCTTTCATTCACAGAATTAGGGGTCGGATTTTGGTTGAAGGAATTGAGGGACTTCGGAAACGAGGACCCTCTTAGTGCTTTTTTTTCAATAAGCGATTTTATTTTTCCTTCCTAATCTCCGACCTTTAAATTTTGTGAATCGTCGAATCATAGTCGCTTAGTCGAGTCGCGTATGCTTCAGATCCCTCGCCCCGGATCACTGCTCCGCAAAAGGTAAACAACTCGACCTCACATTTTTTTTATCCTTTCTATCTCTGTGATTATTTTACTTGAAGTATGAAATAAAAGGCTGTTTGTTTAGATTGATTGTTACGTTCTGAATTAAAATAACTTGTGTTAAGTTGTGTCCCCTGTTACTGATGTCCTGCTTGTTTGGATGCGAGGCTTTTAATTTCCAAGTTTGTTTTGGAATTCATAATGGTTACTTTTAGGAGTATGAAAAATTCAGCCTTTGCTATCCTATTGTTTTAAAGCAAGTTAAAGGTTCTTGAGAATTAATAATGCAGCTTAGGTTACTAGTGAAAGTGAATCTCTGAAGTTGAAACCTGATCCTTTAAGGAGTGAGTATGAGCTTGATAGATCTTAGTGGTATTCTTGCTTCTTTTCTTCTTTAATTGATTAGTTGTTCAGTTTAATTTTAGTTGGATTGTTTAGGAGGAAAGACCATTTGTTTTGCTTGGTTCTTGTTTTGGGTTCTGTTTTCCTGGGATAAAGAAAGTTGTCAGGAGGCAGGCACCTAGAAGTTGGTCAGGTTTCATTTGTTGTGCAGGAAGTGTATTGGTTGTTTGAAATCAGTTCAGGAGGCTGCAGTCAGTGAGGGAGCAATTCAAGGAGCCTGGTGGTATTCAGAGTTGGCTCTGGAGTTATTTCAAGGAAGATGCAGCTAGTTTTGGGTAGTGTCAGGAGGTGGTTTCTAGTAGTTTGAAGGCGTTTAGTAAGTAATGTGGTAATGTGTGCAGGTAGGTAGGAGAGGGTCTGTCATGGTTGTTTCAAGAGTAGAAAGAGGTGCTGCAGGGTAATGGGATCTGATTGGTTTGAGTGCAGGTGCTGGGAGTGTAGAAGCTTTCATAGTTTTCTGGGCAGTGAGGGGCTCAGGTCTGTGTATGTCTTCAGTAGGGTCAGGGTGGCTAATTTCTGGTGGCTTGCAAAGTTGTTGCAGAGATGAGAGGAGTTTTTTTTAGAAGTGTTGCAGGTTGCTAGAAGGAGCAGCAGTGGATGTAGAGTTTCTGGTGGTTCCTTATAGGCAGAAGGGGGTCTGTTAGGTTTGTTTCAAAGGTGTAGAAGTTGTAGTTAGTGGTTTGCAGAAGTTTAGCAGGTCTTGTGAGGCAATAGAGTGTTGTTTCAGGTCCCTAGTTGAGCTATAAGGTTTGAGAGGAGTTGATTCTGGTAGTAAGAAGGAATGTGACTACAATAAGTATCCCATTCAAAAGGGAGATAGTTGTTGAATTAAATAAAATCAAGGTGATGTAATGAGGAAATGTGTTAAAGCTGCTTACTTGTAATGCTCGAATGGTGGTGCTGGACTTTTATAGAAATTGGTAAAGTGTTACCAACATAAGTTTACATAAAGTGTAGATTAACATTTATAGAGCAAGTGAGCTATTTATCAGTTGTGACCAAGAAAGTGAAATTCATCAAGAAGCAGATAGTTAAAGGTCACGCTACAACTCTAGACTATACCTGAGGCGAGTTATTGTAACCTTCTTGATCAATTCTGGTATCAAAGATTGTTGATTCCTTCATCAAGTATAGTTGATAATTGATTCCTTACCCCTTGTTTTACTAAAAAAATAGACGTTTGGCATTCTGTTACTTGGCTGCATGTTCACTTTTGTTCCATGAAGTTTTGTACTTAATAAAAAATTCCTTCATCAAGTATAGTTTACTTTTTTTTAAGTACTTTCTAATTCCTTATCTTCTTTTGTTTTCTTGGCATGAAAATTCCTCGGGGAACGAGTTTCGCTAAACTCGCAAATTGGGAAGGCATACATTGCATTGGAGCCGCTTGGGGTCGAGTCCGGGCTCAAGATTCAAGAAGCGAAGATCATAGAAAGTGCTTTGTTGAGCCGCCTATTCTAACTTAGGCTCATGGGAATAATGTAAAAAATAAAATAGTCATTCAATCCGCAATTTCCGGGTTCTTCTTCTAAATCCTTCTCTCTCCCCTCTATCCCTTAGAAATTGCATGTCTATAGAAATTCCCCATAGATAATTATTGTAGAATAATTTATTTGATTGATTATGAATGAATGATTAATTATTTATTGAGTTATTTTATGAATATTTATTTCTTTAGAATCTCCATCTTATTTATGAATTGTGAACCTTTTAGTTAAATAACGCGTGCAATTGAATCCGGAAATGATTAAGCAAATAACTTGATTTTAAATTCAATAAATTGCAACTTCTTTCCAATTAATTAGATTTTCTAAGTTAGCAAAATTGCAACTTTTTCAAGTCTAAGTTCATTTAAATCCCTATTCCTTTAAAGCATAATTTAATGTAATTTTAGAATTTTGGCATTAACTTTAAGACTTTTAGATTAATTTTTGAAAGTTGCATTTTGAGCTATTTTGTGAAAACCGAAGGATTAACCGTAATTTTACGGATTTTCGAAAGTGCTTTCAAATTGAAACCTTCTTTCGAAAATAATTGAACCTCTTACTTAGAATCTCTGAAAAAGACCATTTTCCTTAAAACGGAGTGCTTGCACGCACTATTTAATTAATTGGTTCCTAATTCTCCTAAATTAGGTGGCGACTCCAAAGAAAGCCCTTTGGAGTCCCATTTTGTTGAACAATATACCCGAAACCTATCTTTTCTTAAAGAAAGGGTAATTTTTTGGGGTTCAACAAACATCTAATCTGAATGAGTGGTACCATTGGCAAAAACAGGAGAAGTCTAACAGATATCAGGTGTCGAATTTGAAAAAGATGCCAACTGAGACCTTTAGGGAATATGCGGTACGTTGGACAGATGAAGCTGCTAAGGTCCAACCACCTTACACAGAAAATGAAGCAATTGCATGTTTCGTATCATCTCTGGACAGTGAGCTCTATTACCAAATCTGTCACCAGATAATGGACACATCGGAAACAACATTTGCCAACATTGTCAAGATTGGGGAAACCATTGAAATTAAAATGATGCTTGAATCAACTGCTCCAAAAGCCACTAATGTAAAGGCCCAGTTTACCAATGATGAAAAGAAAGGAAAAGAAGTGCATGCCCTGAGTCATCCAAACCAACTTCATAAGCTTCCTAGCCAAAGCACATCAACTTCCAATCATAATAGTCACTACCAAGCTCCTATTGCACCAAAGCCTGATCTTAACCCTTCCTACAACACGCATGGTTTTCAGCCTTACCCACCACCGCATGTTTATCAGGCACCCCCAAGCTATTTACCCCCCTCAAAGTACTACCCATCTCCAAGTCATCAGCCTGAGACTTCTGCTCGCCAAGATCGCCCAATCATGGCAGGACCCCAAAAAAAAGTGGTCAAAACTTTCACGCCTTTGCCTGAGCCTATTGGCCAATTATTTGAAAAACTGAAATTAGCTGGGTTGATCCATCCTATTGCAGATAGGACACCTTATCCTCGTCCTGCTTGGTTTGACATAACAAAGAATTGTGCGTATCATTCTGGAGCTCCAGGGCACGACACTGCAAATTGCCATTCATTGAAGGAAAAAATTGAAGCATTGATCAAAGCAAGGGTGATTCAAATCCCAATGATTCCTCCCTATTCCCAATCTGTCAAAGGGATTGAATTTAACTCCAACAATCAAGAGAAGCAAACCCGAAAGTTCACATTTCCAATAGAATCTCAAGAGCATTTGTTTGAAAGGTTAAAAGGTGCAAAAGTTTTAAAGCCTTTGGTAGGAGATGGGACATCTGATCCTCCTCCAAGATTGATTCATGGGGTCAAATATTGTGCTTACCATGGAGAATATTGTCAACATGACACTAAGAGCTGCATTACTCTGAGGCACAAAATTCAAGATTTGATTGATGAGGGAGTGCTCCAGCTTGCTTATGACGATGCGACTCAAAATGAAGATGATGATCTCTGAGTTGATGCCCTTCTGAAAGGAACTTGGCAATTGAGCTCAAGAATTTCTTTTGCATCACAATTCAAATTGAGGCCCTGAATTGTGTTTTTTGCCTTTAAAGTATGTCTATGTCTTTTGAAAATGACTTTTAATTTCTGTCTTTGCATGTCTGTCGTGTTATGCCTCCTTAAGTTAGAATTTGAATAAATAATACATTGCATTCTCATTGTGTTATTATACTTTATTTACTTTATGGTATGCTTTTGACTAAATATTCATTCCTATTTCAATTTTATAATTATCAAACCTGCCTAAGCATTGCTTGTGACTAACAACAAAACAACTGAACAATTTGGGAATGATGCGCTGAAAAGCGATATTTTGCACCCTTGAGGTGTCAGACTGTCGTTAGAACTTCAACTGGGGCAGATCTTATTTGTTGGCATATGGCGTGGAAGTAGTTTTATCTACATTCTTTATTTGAGGGTTGCTTAAAATGATGAGTTGAAGATGTAGAATTCATGAAGTTGACAAAGTCTTTACCTGGTTCATCATGTCCTATTTGGAGGAACACTGGTGTTTACAAAGTGGATGTTCAAGTTTGGCGGAAAATTGAACACAAATGTCTTCACAAGACACTATATTTGAAGCAGCCGCAAGTTAGTATTGTTGAATGTAATCTTTGATGTAACGCGAACTACGCGTGACCTGATTCCCAATGTGGGATACGTAGGAAACTCACGTAGAGTTCGGTTGCACTAGCATAGAATTTTCCCAATATCCTCTTTTATGTATTTTGAACTACTTCTGACCTGATTCCTGGAATGGCAACAGGATAAGTAGGCAATCCCCGTCGGATTCGGTCAAAATATTGTAACACTTTGGGCTTGTTTATCTTTTATGATGTAATTCCGAACTATGCATCTGGGCAGATGTGTAGGTTTTCCAATTCGGATGCGGCTTGTAGATTGCCATATTTTCCCCAAAAATCTTTATGTAAGCAGAACTATGCACAGTCTGATTCTCGTGGAGGGATACGTAGGTGCTCTTAACGGGCTCGATTATATAATATTAAAATTTTCAGTTTCCCCTAAAGTAAGAAACTGGAGCAAATTTTGCAAGACAAATTGAAGATATAGAAGATAGAAACTGGGGCAAATTTTGCAAGATAATTTGAAGATTCAGAAGACCATAATTGGGGCAAAATTTGGCAAGAATCAACGTTGACTATCAAAAGACGTGTTGGGAGATCTTGGGAATTGGCTAAAGTGAATAGTGCCAACTCTAAGAAAAGGATGTTCAGTTTGTTTTAAGATATGTCACAAGCTTAAGTCAAGGCAGAAATTTCATAAAATGCATCTTACTTTCATGAAATATTTGCATGGTTACTTTATTTACTTTATTACCAAACTACTTTTACTTCGCCTCTATTATCAAAACATTCATGCTATTGAGTTCATAAGCCAAGTCTCCGAGTACGATTCACAAATCCAAGTCCGAGGAAGACATGGGAGCGGAAGCGACATCAAGAAGATCAAGATCAAGTCAGCACAAATCAAACGCTCCCCCTCCCTCCCAAAACTAACAATTTTTCTTTAAGAGCAGGGACATTAACGCCAGCATCAGAAGATAAACGTCTTAGCAAGAAAATCTTGAAGATTCTCATCGCTTGGATTGAAATGACATTTGGAATAAAGCTCGATGCTTTCTCGCTTTGTCGAAAAGGCGGCATTTCTATTTCCCATAACTTTTGCAAATTGTTAAGCATATCTGTTCCATTTCTACGTCTCCGTATGAGAACACTCACTAAAGTTCTGCTTTATAATTTACAGATATTTCCAAGTCTGGGAAGTTCACTTTGCATTATAGCCCAGATCATTCCTCCATAGAAGGATTCAGAGATATAAGCTTATTTGATAATAGGATTACTTGGGATGGGTTCCTACCTTCTGGTTGGAGCGGAATCCAAGATTGCATTGCAAACTACCTCTTCATGATTTAAAGCATTATGCTTTATCATGGTTTATTGCCGAAAGGCGGCATTTCTATTTCCTATAATTCTTGCAAATTATTAAACATATCCGTTTCATCTCTATTTTGTTTTATGAGAACGTTTACTGAAATTTCATTTTTTATTTTGTGTTTTGCAGATATTGATAAATTTGGAGAAGTACTTGCTTTAATGAACTTTGCGTCTTTTGCTTTACTTTAATTTTGTTTGTTTAGTTCGTCTTGTAGATGAATATTTTGGGTCTTTCCACCCACAAATAGGATATCTTTGGGTCCTTCCACCCACAAATAGGATATTCGGGTCATTCCACCCACAAATAGGATATTTGGGTCCTTCCACCCACAAATAGGATATTTGGGTCCTTCCACCCACAAATAGGATATTCGGGTCCTTCAACTCACAAATAGGATATTTGGGTCCTTCAACCCACAAATAGGATATTCGGGTCCTTCCACCCACAAATAGGATATTCGGGTCCTTCCACACACAAATAGAATATTCGGGTCCTTCCACCCACAAATAGGATATCTTTGGGTCCTTCCACCCACAAATAGGATATTCGGGTCCTTCCACCCACAAATAGGATATATCGGGTCCTTCCACCCACAAATAGGATATGCAGGTTTCTTTTAAGTAGATAATAGTCTAAGACAAGTCGGCTGAAGCACCACTTTCGGAGTGTTTCGCGATGTCGGTTGTCTTGCAATATTGGCATGTTATATTTAAAGTAGATTGATAGTCTACGACAAGTCGGCTGAAGCACCACTTTCGGAGTGTTTCGCGATGTCGGTTGTCTTGCAATATTGACATGTTATATTTAAAGTAGATTGATAGTCTAAGTCAAGTCGGCTGAAGCACCGCTCGGAGTGTTTCGCGATGTTGGTTGTCTTGCAATATTGACATGTTATATTTAAAGTAGATTGATAGTCTAAGACAAGTCGGCTGAAGCACCGCTCGGAGTGTTTCGCGATGTCGGTTGTCTTGCAATATTGACATGTTATATTTAAGGTAGATTAATAGTCTAAGACAAGTCGGCTGAAGCACCGGTCGGAGTGTTTCGCGATGTCGGTTGTCTTGCAATATTGACATGTTATATTTAAGGTAGATTGATAGTCTAAGACAAGTCGGCTGGAGCACCCCTTTCGGAGTGTTTCGCGATGTCGGTTGTCTTGCAACATTGGCATTGTTATATTTGAAGTAGACGATTCGTCTAGGGACACCATGTCTCGTTAGTCAACTTATCTTATGAAAGCCTTGCATTTTACAAATTCGTTCTCACTTTACTTACTATTTCACTTTACTGTTTCAGAATAATGATCAGCCTAGAGGTTCCCCGGGTGGAGCGCCTCGTCAGTTGATCGAAAGAACTTATTGATGATATCACAACCCGCATTTACAATTTTATGTTATCTATTTATTTATTTCCTATTCCAATTATTATAGTTTATTAGCAGTTGCTCGCTTACCGTTTGTTAAGTCTTTACAGTATTTTGGCAATACCGCAGCAGCATTTGGAGCATAACGTGGAACTTTTTCTTAGCAGTGAACTGGGGCAATTGTTGATATGAGCTACACTCGTCAACAAGGATCTAAAGAGTCGCACTCGAACAAGCAAGTCCTATCCTAATCTTCCATCTTCGGATCAGGACGTCAGTTTGAATTCTTTCCTATTCGTGCGTCTTTTCCAATCAATCGTGCGAGTTTTAGTGTCTAAGTGTCGTCGAACTACATATGGCCTGATTCTCTTTCGACCCGAGATATGTAGGCAACTCGAAGACCGGAGTTCGGCCATATCCATAAGCCTCGCATTTCGGTCCTTGGAATCGAAATCTTGGCTTTACCGTGACAAAATTGGTTTTCACGTCAACTTTCTTTACCCTGAAAACTCTTTCATCCTTTTCCGGGTAAAGAGGGGCAGCTGTTGACACCCAATTTTGTCCCAAAATTTTAATCAAATGTCTAATTATCTAATTATTGGACAATCTTAAGAATTAAACGTAATTGACTGATTTCTGAAGAAAATGCCAAATTTTGCAAAGCATAGCCTAATTCCTATCCTACTCGTGCAATCCCCTTCACTTCTTAATTTATTTCAGAAAGAGGCCAAATGTGAAAGACATCAGCTAAATTCAGCCCACCCTGCGCAATCCCTTTAATTTCCTAGTCTATTTTCAGAGGTGGCTAAAATTGCTTTTTACACCTTAAATCCAGCCTATTTCCGCAAATAGATATATACATACAACACACACCCTCACACATTTCAGTTCCCCCCCAAGGACCCGACTCTCTTCCCCCAAAATCCCTAAAAACCCGATTCCCCTTTGGGCAAAACCCGATTCCCAGTTCAAAATGAGATGAGCACAAATTTCCAGCTGTTAATTTCGTACCATTGACGAACCAAAAGGCTCCAGCATCGTCCTTTTTTTCCCCCAGTACGATTTTGTTCAAATCCAGCATCCAAGTGGCAAAGGCTTAAATTGAACGATCAAGATTCGTTCAAATCCCAGGTGATATCATTTCCCACATCGATTTGAACCTCATTTTAGACCCCAAACTTCACCTATAAATACCCCTTTCGATTCACTGATTTAGGGGTCGGATTTTGGTTGAAGGAATTGAGGGACTTCGGAAACGAGGACCCTCTTAGTGCTTTTTTAATAGCGATTTTATTTTTCCTTCCTAATTTCCGACCTTTAAATTTTGTGAATCGTCGAGTTGTTGTCGCTCGTTCAAGTGCGGATTTCGACGGATCAAAGCCTCATTTCACTGCCTCGCAAAAGGTCAGTGTTTCCCTTTTCTTTTCCTTGTCTTTATATTTGTTAAGTGCACAATGATCTGCTTTTAAATTCCTAACGTTAGTTTAAGGATCATTAGTAATTGTTCAAGCATGATTTATGAATTTGAAACCTGCTTATCATAGGATTTGTATGAACTATTTAGAACTCCTTTAACCATAAATGAGATCATTAGAAAAGTTTCATGTGTGTATTAGGACTCAGGGTTTAAATTTAAGTAGGATTGAGAAGTTAATAAGTTGGTGAGTTTGAGGTGAAGCGTTAAGTTAAAAAATGAGAAAGTCAGTCCCTTCTCTAGCTTAGTTCAGCCTGTTTATGAATTCTCTAAGTTGGTGTAAGCCTATTGTGATGCTGTGCTTTAGAAGCAAGTGGTACCCTACTTTGATTCAGTTTTTTCTGAAGGTTGTTTCCTGCCTGCATTAATTCTTGCCTGGTTCTCTTGTGTGTGTGTTTTGATGCTTGGGGGGTCTGTGATTTCAAAGAGGGAGCAGTTTGGAGGGGTCTGTCACGTATGCAGTTGCGAGAGTGGGTGCTGTATTTGTCCAGAAAGTAAGGCAGGTGTTCAAGTGCTGTTAAGGGCCTGATAAGGGGTAGTTCTGGTTCCTGTTGGTTCTCTGAGTTCAAAGGAGGTAGTAGTAGCTTATTCTGTTCTTAGGAAGGTGAGGGATTTGCAGGTAGATTATAAGGAGTTTAGGTGTATGCTGCAGGTTCTGTATAGTGAGTTTGAGGGATAAAAGGAGGCTGTTTGTGGATGAAGCTTGGTTCTGCTCTCTGTTTAGTCTTATGCAGGTGCTATGAGGGTGTCCAGATGAGTGTTTGAGAGTGTGTGTGTGCAGGGTGAGGCTTGTTCAGGTAGGATTAGCAAGTCTGGTTCTTGTTCTGGTTGAGAGAGTGCAGGAGTAGTAAATGGGATCAGGATGAATACTGGAGGGAGTTCTGGGAGCTGGTTAGTGCAGTTATTTGCAGGGCTGTTTAGAGGGTGTATAGGAGAGTTGAAGCTTCTGTTCTCTTTGTCTTTCTAGAGGGAGAAGTTGGTGCAGGGTGGTGTGGAGTTTAGGAGTGTGTGTGGGGCTGTTCCTGGATGTGTGAGAGAGTTTGGGATGATGCTGCACCATCTTTGTTAGTGTGCAGGTGCTGCATTTAGTAGGTGTGATTTCTGGAATTAGTTTCAGGTCTCTAAAGGGTGTTTATGATGCTGCAGGGTCTGAAAGCATGCAGAGTTGATGCAGGGGTGGTCTGTTTAGGCAGGGGTGAAGTTTCTAGTTCTGGTAGGGTGTTTTCTTAGCTCAGGTCCTAGTTCTTGGTTCTGATTGCTTGGGGTTAGTTTTAGGTTTGTTTTAAATGTGTATATAGAGGAGTTTGGTTTGCTGCAGTAATAGATGTTGCTATGGTTGCAAAAGGGTCAGTTAGGTGCTCGAGTTTCAGTCATTAGGTTCTTTTCTAACCTTGCCTAGTTTCAGTTTGTCTTTGAATTGTTAATTGCTTGCTCTGTTACAAATGTTCCAGTTCTTTTGTTAAAGGTTGTTGTTTCATTTTTCTGTATTCCTCCGCGAGCAAGAAGAGTGTATTCGAAATCTTTAAGGTGAAGTTGGTTCATCAGGCTTGAATAATTAAGGTTAAGCCTAGTTCTTAGCGTTGGCTTGCCTGCGAAAGTCTTATCTGATGCATTTTTTTTAGGTGTTTTTGTCTCTTCTCAACTTGAATCTTTTCTTGGACTCTCATTTGCGTTCTTCAAGTAATATTCTAGTTTCCATTTATGTTGTTAAGATTTGTCATAAGTCTGTAAGTAGAAGATTAGTTTCTGTTGTGTTTCTCATTTCATTTCAGCCCTCAAATAGATTCTGCTATCATATTATACATAAAGATTCAGTGCTTGGTATGAATAAATGAACTGGTTGTTCCCTAAAAGTCATGTCTTTAGTTATCAGTGAATAGTTCAGGTTGCCTAAGAGTTGATGGTTATGTTCTTTGTTGAAGTATTTGAACTCTCAGCTTGTCAAAAAATAAAATGTATTCATTGATATTTATTGAGCTTTCTTAAAGAGCGAGTGGTTAGTTTATTTCCTATGTTCATTTCCTGTTATACATAGCTCATGATTAAAAAGTGATTGATTTAGAGATGACTACTTTGCTGCAATCTTTACTGAACCATAGTTGTCCAACTTTGCTTCTATTTGCTAAAACTTATACAGTAGTTGCTTATTTACTGAGCTGCTTAATTGAATGGCTTATGGGAAGTTTGTTTTAACAAATACTATTGCAAATTTGTTTATAAGTTATTTAGGCGTATACTAATCCTTATCATCTTGTTTTCTTTGTATGAACAATCTTGGGACGAGTTGGTTAAAACTCAAATGGGGATAATCAATTGCATTAGAGTCACATTGGGGTCGAGTCCGGGCTCAAGATTCAAGAAGTGAAGATCATTAAAAATGCTTTTGTTGAGCCGCTTAATATAACTTAGGCTCATGAGCATAATGTATAAAAACTAAAATTCAAGGCTCCCGTGAGTTTACCAATTTTCGGGTTCTTCTTCTAAACCTCTTCTCTTTCCCAATCCCTTAGAATTTGCATGTCATTAGGAATTTTCCCCTTATTAGTTGTAGAATAATTTGTTCGATTATCGATTTATTAATGAATGTTTATTATCTATTGAGTTATTTCGTGAGTATTTTATTTCTTTAGAATCTCCATCTTATTTACGAATTTTAAATCTTTTAGTTAAATAATGCGTGCAAACCAATTCGTAATAATCTTAAAATTGTTTTTAAAATACTATTTTAATACAAGTCTTCAAGTCAATTATTTTTCTTATTAAAGTCATTTATTTTCCCTACCTTTTTATGTATACTTGATTTTGAATTCAATTAGTGACGCTTCTTAATTGAAAGTCAAATATTTTTGTAAATCGCATTTATTTAGCTATTTTGTGAAAACCGAAGGATTAACCACATTTTGTGGATTTTCGAAAGTGCTTTAAAATTGAAACCTTCTTTCGAAAATAATTGAACCTCTTACTTAGAATCTCTGAAAAGACCATTTTCTTTAAAACGGAGTGCTTGCACGCACTATTTAATTACTTGGTTCCTAATTCTCCTAAATTAGGTGGCGACTCCAAAGAAAGCCCTTTGGAGTCTCATTTTGTTGAAATATACCCGAAACCTATCTTTTCTTAAAGAAAGGGTAATTTTTGGGGTTCAACACTTGAGCTGCATTTGCTCGATTATTGCCACGTCCTCGACCAGCATTCGAACTATACTGTTGATGTCCACGGCCTCTTCCACCTCTGTTACCTTCAGCTCTTCCTCTGCCATGTCCTCCACTTGGAGAACCTTGCTTCAGATAATGCACCCAACCCTCCGGATAACCAATGACTTCATAGCAGCATTCCAGAGGATGTCCACCTCAATCGTACAAGTGACACTTCTTATAGCCTTTCTTTGGTGGAGGTGATGGTTGTGCAGCAAACACTGTCACCTTCCCTCGTTCTTCCTGAGTTCGTGTCATCCCCTTGACTCGTTCATCTTGAATTACCTTTTGGTAGACTTGATTCATCGATGGAAACGGATCATGAGCCAAGAGATTGGAACGAACGGTTCCATAAAGACTTTCATCCAGACCCATAAGAAATAAATAAACCCTATCATCTTCTCTCTTCTTCTCTAGTGCAACCGTTAGATTGTATGTGCAATTTCCACACGAACTAGTTGGAAACTTATCACAATTTCCAAGTTCTTCCCACAACATAGCCAATTTTCCATAGTAAGCAGCAATAGTCAATCCCTTTTGCTTACAACCAGCCAAAGCGGCTTTCAATTCCTGAATCCGAGGTCCGTTTCCCATGGAGAAACGTTCTCGAATAATCTCTCACAAATCTTTTGCCACCTCCATGTGCGATATAGTGGTCCGAAGAGTGGGCTCGATTGAATTCCTAATCCATGACACCAGAAGAGAATTGATAGTCCACCAATCCTAATAATCGACCGAATCTTCACCGGACTTCTTAATCGATCCATCAATGATGCGGGGCAAATCATGCAACCATCCAAAAACACCATCCAAGGCCAAGGAATATCTTATGCATTGGAACGCCATGGAAGGAGGAGCATTCGGGACATGTTTCGAAGCTTTTCAAGGCTGCCCAAGAAGGGGCGGACCGCCCACTTGTTGCTCACTCTCTGGATTCTTGGCCGCCCACTAAAGGGGCGGACCACCTGCTTAGGGTGCCTACTGGAGACTAGGTGGGGCGCCTACTATACTAGGCGGGGCGCCTAGTTGCTAAGAAGCTTGCGGGATTTCTAGTTTTTATCCTATGTAATTTCTATTATGCCCCTACGTGGCTTATGACTTTAGAATCTACTTAAGGGTACTTTAGGCCTTTCATTATGTCTAGAATGAGGCCTATAAATACTCCATAGCTTAGCATTTTTACTTAGTTAGCTATTATGATGAATGATTGAATGAACAATGTTCAAGAGTGGATTCTCTTTGAATGAAAACCCTTTGAGACGGTTTGAGTTTACTAGTGGATTCTAGTTAAACCCCAAACCCCCCCCCCCCCCCCGATCATTCTACTTGCGAGTTCTTTGTTGACTCGAGGGTAGTTGCATAGCGTAGGCTCTTTTCGACACCGATACGAGGGTATCACGGAACAAGTTCTCCGTGGTTACCTTGTAGGGAGTTCGAGACGCGTCTCGTTCCCTTTATCTTTACTTTTATCGTCTTTTTGGTTTTGATCCTTATCATCTTGGTATCAGAGCAAGGCTCAGATTTTGTTTTTACAAACCGCCGACCCTTGATTCTTCGTGCCTTAGGTTGATTCCTATCTTAGTTTTCTTGTTCTTGTTATTGAAGGAAGAAAATCACAAAAAAAAAATTAAAAAATACCAAAAATTTGTTCTATCTTGTGTTTTGGATTGATTCTTGTTGTGATTGATATTTGGGTTTTTTCCTTATTGGAAACCCGTTATTTTGGTACCCAACACACACGATTTGGAGTTGTATCCCAAGAATTGAAAATTTGGAACCCTTGAAAATTTGAAAAGCTTGAAACCCTCAGTTTGAAGATGATGAACATGGTAGATTGTTGATTTTTGATTGGGGTTTGTTAAAAGTGATTGGGGTTTGATCTCTGTGACTGAAAACACGTTTGGGTACCTTCGGATTGCTAAAACAACGTGTGGTTTGTTGGATTTTGGGGTGCCAAAGGCAAGAAAAATGAGTTTGAACTGTGCTGGAAGTTGCAGTAGGTGGGGCGCCTAGTAGAGGAGGCGGACCGCCTGATTTTTGTCTACTCTCTGGATTTTTGGGAGGCAGGGCACCTAGTAGAGGAGGCGGACCGCCCACCTCCCACTGCAGCACAAGGGGCGGACCGCCCATCTGAAAAGGGTGGGGCGCCTACTTGTTGTGAGGTTGGTTTTGGGTAGATTCTTCTAGGATCCTTTGTTTCATTGCTTGCATTGCTTCCGGTTAGTGCTATTAGAGTATAATCCTACTCGATTAGTACTAATTACTTTGAACTATTAGGATCATCGTGCCTAGAAAGGAGACTAGAATTCAAAGAAGATCCATAGTATCTTTTGATTCAAGTCCTCACTTAAAGTGCTTATCATTCCAATCGAGTCCCATTAACTCCACTCACCCCGGAGTGCATTGGACTTGAGAAGTTGAGTGATTGAGTTGTGGTTCGTTGATCAACTACTTGAAGCTTTTAGACTCAAACTTGTGTGAAATATCCCCCACCACTAAACGAGTGAACCGAGTGAAACACTTGTGAGGGAGAGGGTGAGGTATTTTACTAACTTTTGTTGCTTTTTGTAGGTACAATGGCAAATGATGGAGATGATCCCATGAAGAACTTCATGGCTACCATTATGGCCAAGTTGGAGGACATATCATTGAGACTTGAGACCGTTGAGAGGAATCAAGTTGAGACCGGTGAGAGGAGGACCCCGAGTGTCCAAATTGAATCCGGCGAGGGCACAAGCCATAGCACTCCTATGACCCCCGGACACTTTGTGGAGCTAACCAAGAAGTATGAACAAAGCAAAGTTGAAGCTCTACGAGAGCGTGGCTTGGGCAATCCCCTCAACTTGGGCAATCCCCAAGGAAATGCTCCACTTCGAAGACCCGTTAGGTTTGTCCCACCTCTTGAGCAAGTTGTTGAGGCTCAAGAAGAGGAGGAAGCCGAGTATGGTGATGAGGCCTATGGGTATGATGCTCCTTATCAACCTAGGAGGCCAATGAATTAGGGTCGAAATGTGGATCGGGGTAGAGGCCGAGGTCGAGGGCCACCCATGGGATATGGAGGGAGGAATGCTAGGAGAGACTATGTTGCTTATGATGATCATTATGGAGGCCAACCGGAGCCTAACCATGGGTTACGTGACAACAACAACCTCAATAGTGTTAAGCTCAACCTTCCGTCCTTTAAAGGAACTTGTGATCCGGAGGCATACATGGAATGGGTACTACTCATGGAGAGGGTGTTTGATACCAATGAGATGACCGAGGAGAGAAAGGGCACCTATGCTATTTCTACCTTTGAGGCCTATGCTTCTACTTGGTGGGAGTCCATGAAGAGGTCAAGAAGAAGGATGAATATGCAAGCAAATTTGACTTGGGATGAATTGAAAGTTCTTATGAATACCAAGTACATAACTCCAAGGTATCGGCAAGAGCAACTCAAGAAGCTCTATGATCTAAAACAAGGTGTCAAATCGGTGCATGAGTGCTATGATGAATTTGAGAAGATCCGGATGGCATTGGATATGGATACCGAGTGTGTAGAACAAGCAATGATCTGCTTCAAGAATGGTTTGAGCTATGGTATAGCTTCTCAATTGAGATTGCATACTTATCTTTCACTTCAAGATCTACTTGAAGCCGCCATTGAAGCCGAGAGTTGGCTTAAAGGAGAGAGGTCCAAAAACAACACTCCTACTACTACAAGCAAGCCAAAAGAGTGAAAGACTCCAAATGCAAGCTTTCCAAGTGCCAATGCTAGCAAAGAAGTGAAGAAGCCTTACGAGAAGACTACTCCACCCTTGGAATGTACTTCTAAAACTCGCTTGAGTAATCCTACTTCTACTTCTACTCAATGCTATAAGTGCAAGGGCTATGGTCATATTGCTAGGGATTGCTCTACAAAAAGAACCATGGTTGTGGTTGGTGATTTGGTGTATGAGCAAGAAAGTGAGTCCAAAAATGAGGGAGTGGAGGAGGATAAGGAAGTTGAATGTGAAGTAGCCGTAGAAGAGGATGTTGGTCCTCATATGTTCTTGGTGGTTAGGAGAAGCTTGAGTACCATTTTTATGGAAGAGGAGGTGGAAAATGATCAAAGGGAAAACCTCTTTCATGCGAGGTGCCGAGTAATGGGCCAAGTATGTTCAATGGTTATTGATTCGGGGAGTTGTACCAACATAGTGAGCCAAACCTTGATTTCCCAATTGAAGTTACCCACTCTAAAGCATCCAAAACCATATCGTTTACAATGGCTTAGCGAGTGTGGTGAACTAAGGGTGGTGAAACAAGTGTTGATTGAGTTTAGCATTGGGAACTATAAGGATAAGATCATGTTTGATGTGGTCCCGATGCAAGCATGCCATTTATTGTTTGGGAGACCATGGCAACATGATAGGTGTGTAGTGCATGATGGCCGGACCAACTCCTACACGGTCAAGCAAGATGGGAGGATGTATGTGCTTAGACCTTTGACTCCAAGGCAAGTAAGGGAAGGCTACAAATGAATGAAGCAGTTGAGGGAAGCGGCTAAAGCAAAGTCACCCATTGTACTTGAGCCCGAGGCAAACAATCTTATTGTTTTGCCATTGCATGATGAAAATGAGAGTCACTCCACTTCAAATGAGAGAGAAAAGATAGAGAGAAGTGAGGGAGTGACCGGTGACAATCCAAGAGAGGAAAAAGGAGAGGATTTGAGGAGTGATGTGAGGGGATTGTCACCACAAACTACACTTGACCATGAGGTAAAATTGAGAGAGATGAGAGGTGAGGAAGGAAAAATTGAGAGTGAGAGCACCCATTGTTCTAACCCTTCTTTATCTTCTACCTTTTCTTGTGAAAGTTCTTGTGTAGGTACATTTGAAGACAAGCCATTGGAGCCTCAAAGTGAGCTTCATGATGGAGGAATTGCATATGACACTTCAAACCTTGTGAGTGACCAAGGAAGTACTACAAATGTAAGTGTTGCTTCACCTTTTCATGAACCTACTAGCTACTTGTCTTGTGATGACTCAACACTAGTTGGAGCTTGTGATGCATCTAGTGAATATGCCACTAGTGAAGAGTCTAGTTGTCAACTTGAGTTTGCATGTGAAACACTAGTTGGGAGAAGTACTATGCCACATCATGATGTGAGCTCATTGTTCATTGAACCCCTCCCTAGTGTAGATTTGATAGTTGACCTTGATTGTGACCTTTGCTATGACACACCACCAACCTTTGACAAATGGGAAGAGGAAATAGTTAAACATTCACTTATTGATATGCTTCTATTTGGTGGACCCATGTGTTATGGTGAGGATGGTCTTGACCTTAAGGAGTCCACATTGCATGAATTGGACAAGGTTGTCTATGACGACTCCTCAAGTGAACCTAGTCTTGATAACTTGTCTATGCTTAATCATGATATTGAGATGCATGCTTATACTAATCCATTGTTTGAAGGCATCCTCATTAGTGGTAATGACTTGTATCGAACTAGGGTAAGTAGTCAAAAGGAACCTCCATGGTGTGAAGGGTTTGATTCCTTAGGCAATCCATTGTTTGAGAATTTGGGTGAGGTAGATGGTTCTTCGAGTGACCCTACTATTGCTTGTTGGGGTTATGATGAAGAAGAGTCCATCATCAATACCTTCTTTGAGAGCTTGTCTTTTGAGAAGGATTGCTTAGGTGATGAAATTGGAGGGAAAAGGGAGGCCCTTAGTGTGAGTAGGAATGCTCTAAAGAAGGGGAATGGAGTGCTTGATGCTACTTGTAGGTTGAGCTATTTGACTCACTCCACTCCGCATGTTGATCACACTTGGAGGAGGGAATGGTATGTTGGTAGTAAGCTTAAGGAACAAGGGGATTGTGATAGCTTGATCTTGCATTTTCCATGTCTCCATAACCTATTTTCTCATTATTGTGTTGAGTGCATGTTGATCTTTAACCAAGTACTTATTGTCCTCTTTGGAAGCTTGTTCTTTGTGCTTATTATTGATGCTTGGTTATACAACAAGAGTGTGTTTTCCACACTTCTTGCACTAACCTACTTTCAAAGTAAGATGTTTGTTTGTGTTTGCTTGCCGTTGCTTGTAGGTTCTAAGCTCCATGCTAAGGCGGGGGAGATCTTGGAAGAAGCCTATACCAAAGCGACGACCAAGAAGAAAAAAGAAGGAGAGTCTTGGCCACCCCGAGGAGTTGTTGATGCCATGAGAGACCAAGCCTTGATTTCGAGGACGAAATCTTCTCAAGAAGGGGAGGAAGATGCGGGGCAAATCATGCAACCATCCAAAAACACCATCCAAGGCCAAGGAAGAGCTTATGCATTGTAACGCCATGGAATGAGGAGCATTCGGGACATGTTTCAAAGCTTTTCAAGGCTGCCCAAGAAGGGGCGGACCGCCTAGTCAAAGGGGCGGACCGCCCACTTGTTGCTCACTCTCTGGATTCTTGGCCGCCCACTAAAGGGGCGGACCACCTGCTTTGGGCGCCTACTGGAGACTAGGCGGGGCGCCTACTATACTAGGCGGGGCACCTAGTTGCTGAGAAGCTTGCGGGATTTCTAGTTTTTATCCTATGTAATTTCTATTATGCCCCTACGTGGCTTATGACTTTAGAATCTACTTAAGGGTACTTTAAGCCTTTCATTATGTCTAGAATGAGGCCTATAAATACTCCATAGCTTAGCATTTTTACTTAGTTAGCTATTATGATGAATGATTGAATGAACAGTGTTCAAGAGTGGATTCTCTTTGAATGAAAACCCTTTGAGACGGTTTGAGTTTACTAGTGGATTCTAGTTGAACCCCAAACCTCCCCGATCATTCTACTTGCGAGTTCTTTGTTGACTCAAGGGTAGTTGCATAGCGTAGGCTCTTTTCGACACCGATACGAGGGTATCATGGAACAAGTTCTTCGTGGTTACCTTGTAGGGAGTTCGAGACGCGTCTCGTTCCCTTTATCTTTACTTTTATCGTCTTTTTGGTTTTGATCCTTATCAATCAACAAAACCAAACTTCTTCTTTGCACGCAGCGCCGTTCTAACCGACCGTGCCCATTCCTCATAGTTCTCACTGGTCAACTGGACCTGTGTGATAATCAAACCAGGATTATCATTCGAAGTGATGTCGTACGGAGAGATGGTCTTCCGTACGACTGCAGCATCACCCTTCACTCCTTGGGTAACGCCTCCTCCACCAGTACCACCTATCGGAGTTGCCATTACTTTTCTACTTGAAGAGTTTCACGGTGGCTCTGATATCATGTAAAAATCGAACACACCAAATGAAAATTGAACAAGCTTTAGGTGAAAACTCTTGTATTTTATTAATGAAGGGAGTCCTATATTTATACAAGAGAAAACCTAGAAAACCTAACTTAGGGACCAAGTAAATCCTAATGGGCGTGGCCCAATATACAATTTGCCTAGGCTATACTACAATTACCATAACTAACCTATTTACAAGAATAACCTTCATTAGTTGACTAGCAAAACTTATTGTAGCAACGTTATATTGAAGTATATCAAAATGTAATTATACAACCAAGACATTCAATGAGTATACAAACCAAATTGTCGTACTCTTGAATTACAACTTGAGTTTTTATTTCATTAAAAAAAACAGTTAAATGAAACGCGAAACTTACACATGTCCTGATTGACATTTCTTTGCCTCCGCCTTTCACGCTTGTTGAATTGAAGAAAAACAAAGTTGTTGCAAGATATTAAACAGTACTACGATATTTATATATTTAGAAATTATATAAAAAATACTATAAATCACAATAATTAATAATTTAAAATATTTAAAAGACATATGAAAATATTACGGTCAAAAATAAACTCGTTTGACTCTCAAAATCCGAAACATGTCATCCATTGTGGAACGGAGGGAGTATATATTATGCTTGCTTACCTTGTGCATAAGGTGAAAACGCAAAAATTTAAGTCTGAATAATAGAAAGGCAATACATTATCTTATACTCCCTCCGTTCCAAAATGGTTGTCATAATTCGGATTTCGAGAGTCAAACGAATTTAACTTTGACCGTAATATTTTCATATGTCTTTTAAATATTTTGAATTATTAATTATTGTGACTTATAGTACTTTTTATATAATAGTTTCTAAATATATAAACATCGTTACAAAAAATTTAAAGATTATATGTTTAAATTGACGGTCAAAATGAACTCGTTTGACTCTCGAAATCCGAACTATGACAACTATTTTGGAACGGATGGAATTAGTATATTTTTAACTAAATTTTTTAGTCTCAATAAGAGAAAAGTAGTACCTTTTTCTTTCTTTCTGAAAAATGATTGGAGTTGCACCTTCAAATCATTTGGTCCAATTATCATATGCTGGGAGATATTTATTTAACCTACTAGAGTAATGATTGACGGAGTTGGGCAAGACTTCTTTTTTTTTTTTTTTTTTTTTTTTTTTTTTTTTTGGGCAAGACTTCTTCAAATCGTTCTTAATGGGTTTGTATGTATAATTTATTGGAGTAATGATTGACCGACAAGTTATTATCAGTTAATTTGGCCAATTATTTTTCTTTGTCAAATCTCACACACTACTATTTTACAATTTCTAAACTATTAGAGCAATGACTTAGCTGAAGTACTGCGACTATTCAACTTTGCTACTTCTTTTTTGTTACATTTTACTTGAGGGTATTTATGTTAATGTATTTCAAATCCATGTTGTAAATGCTGAATTTTACTACATACTTTGAACACTTGACTTTTGTTATGCATTAATGGAGTGAAAAAATTACAGCTATAACGGGTCGTTTGGTTGAGATAGAATTTATGCGGGTATTAACAATGTACGTATTAGTAATGCGGGTATTAGCAATGTGTGTATTAATAACGTGTGTATTAATAATGCGGGTATTAGTAATGTAGGTATTGATAATGTGGGTATTAGTAATGTAGGTATTAGCTATGCATATATTATAACGTAGGGATTATTTCTTGAATCACTAATATATTACAAATTAATATACAATGTTATAATTCAAAATATTTAGTTATTCCTTAAATATAATTTAAAAATATTCTTACTATTATGAGTGTTAATTTTGTCATTTTAAATTTTAATACCTGTATTATTAATACCCACATTATTAATACCATCTTCTATCCCGCATAAAATAATACATAGATTCCCGTATTAATAATGCGGGTATTAATAATGCGGAATATACAAAAACGCAACCAAACGTTGCACTAATTTTATACCAAACATTAAAATCTCTCCAAACTAACCAAACATGGTACTAACTTAGTGCTGGATTTTATGCTGGTATTATTTTAATACATAGCCAACCAAACGACCCCTAATTGCTCAAATGCTTCTCTTTCTTGTACTGACTTAACAGATATACTCATTAAAGAGTAGAGGGAAAAGCCAATCAACTTATTTATTTATACTTTATATGAATAACAACAATACAAACAGATATATGCTACTGTACTACACAACATTATACAAAAGTATAGTCACACTCTCAACATCCTCAGCAGCAAGTTCACCATTTCCTTCCAAAAGCAATCATTTTCAATGAAATAAAACAAACACCATAGAAAATAACATTGTAAAACAAACCAATGCCTCAGAAACTGGCAACCCGAATCCGTCTCCGGTGTCCATAGGTGGAGTTGGAGCCATTGCAACATCTTGGGCTGTTCCAATCGACGAGAAAGATAGAATTACAATGGCCATGGCAAGCAGAAATGTGATAGAAAAGTTACCATATTTTGCCATTTTTGTTGTTTGTTGATGGAATTTATAACAAGCTTTATTCTGGAGTTTAGAACAGCAAAAGAAGTAGGATGGAATAAGGAATTGGTACTAGCTGCTGAAGTAAAGTTGTTTGGAATATGCACAATTTATACTAAGCTATATATTTAGCAAATGAATCAACATTTATTTAAATTTTTTCATGGAGAAAATTAAGGTATAGTCTTTATAGTCACGGCTAGTAGGAACCCACAAATGTGAATCTCAGGTGAGCAGTAGTCCTCCCATCTTACTGTGGGCTCCACCGGAATGAACCTTCCATCCTTTATTTTTTGTTGTTTCCAGTTTTAAAAACGTGGCTACGGTCGAATATTTGAATTTTACCAAATTTTGCATCATACTTCCTAAATTATATAAATTTACTAATCGGGTAATGAATATTTTATGTTATATATCAATATATTTTAAATTGCCGTAGTAGAAAAAAGATAACAGTTTTACCTATTATTGATGAGTTAGTTGTCTTAACTTTTACTACTCCTACTAGATAATTGTTGATAATTATATGCAGTTACGTTCAAATGACTTTATAGTGTAAAAGCATTGTGCACTATCTTTGTATGGATAATCAAACTTATACTATTGTTTTTTTCAAGTGAACAAATGAAGATCATGGCTGCGATGACTTAGATACAATGTAACAATGGTGGAAATCCGATTGGGAACTTGTTGAGATGTAAGTTTTCTTGTAGTCCTTGTCACAACAATAAATTGACACTTGAATTTCTTCCAATAATCAGTTTCTCTTAACTTGCGTCTCTCCAGAAGCTTTGACACCATATCTACTGGTAATATTCCTTTTAACTAGTGCAATATCAAATATTATACGACTGTATCTGATTTTGTTATCTCCAGTACATTTTATGGAGGTTCCAATTCCAACAACGCAAATTTTATTTCAAGAGTTGAGAAAAATCTGTTCTAATTAGAGATAATGGTCAAAACCCCCCTAAATTATCACTTTTTTGTTAGTTTCATACTTAAACTATGGGTTGGTTACGTTACCCCCGAACTATCAATTTTCATATTCAAAACTCCCTGCAGTGCCAAGTGGCATAGAGAGTGACTTCACTCTCTTTGTTGTGTGTGGGGAAATAAAGTAGACCAATAAAAAACATCCATGTGGCATTTTTCTTCAATTTTTAAAATTTAAATATCTTTTTACTTATTTGTTACATTATTTTTCTCTTTTTCCTTTCTTCTTTTCGAATTAATTATTTTCTTCTTCATAACTCTACTTTTTTATTTTTTGCCAATAACAATAAACTAGTTGAGACCCATTAACCTTAGAATAATAAGAGTACTAAAAATGATTTAATCAAATGTGATAGATTTTGTTGCAATTTACAACCAAATTTTGTCAATAATGATCATTTTAATTAAAAAGACATAACCCTTAACATGCATTGTATTATTTTAATATTTTAATATGCAAGTTCTCCATTGAGTTTTTATGGTTGAGTAAATTCAGTTCTATATAATAATTAAGTTTACTATTGTTGGTTAATATTTATTTAGAAATATGGGTTTTCAACTAAAGTAAAGATTTTTTATTTGACGGAAAATTAAAAGAAAAAATTAATAAATTTTAAAAAAATATATCAAATAAGAAATAAGAACAACTACTTCAAAAAATTAATTGTATGGATACTCTACAAAGAGAGTGAAGTCACCCTTCATGCCAATTGGCACTGCATGGGGGTTTTGAGTAAGAAAATTGATAGTTCAGAGGGTAACATGACCAACCCATAGTTTAAATATGAAACTAACAAAAAAATGATAGTTTAAGGGGGATTTTTGAGTATTATGTGTTCCAATTAATTCGCACTAAAAGATAAATTTTTTCATGATTGATCTTTCTATAAATGCTATTTCAACAACATCTATCAAGACTATTGTGCTGATAATAGTGTGCAAAGGTCTTTAAACACCGAGCATATTGGGCTAATAATTCAAAGTTCAGCCAACAGGGTTTTAGATAACGATCATTCACCACCATACTACACCTCAATCGCAGCGTACTACACTTCAATCCCAGCAAGTTCATATCTGCTATATGAATTTTCATTATCCATATTGCTATATTGCTTCATTAGTCCGTCTCAGTATTAAAAATAAACTGTTATAACAAATAAGACTACGATAAACACAATCATATCTATGAAGCTGAAGAAATGCATGATCCTTCTCTGTTCGAAATGCAAAAAGATTAGTAGTTTTGGAGCTCCTGCAAACTCTTTACTTTATTACTAGTGTGAAAGCCAAACAGTACAAGACTGGTGAATATCAAAGAGCAGAAATCACATTAACGTAAAATTTGACCTTCACAACTTCATCAACTGTTCTACAACAATATCAACGGAAACCTCAATAACATCGAGCCTCGCAATAATTTAGCCCGACAACAGTTGCTTATTTGCAAAACGTAGAATCTCCTACGATGGGCAAAAGAACTACATGTTTATGCAACATCATGATCCCTTGGCCAATTTTTGTGCAGTCATGAGGCTTTTTGTTAACCAGATTGCTGTTTCTCTAGAGGACATTCCATCATCCCCAAATGGCTTCAGCACACCAGCAAGCTCATTGATTTTTTTCTGCTTAAGTAGTTGTGCACAAAGCTCCAGAAGCGACTCCAAAGCTTCAGCTCTTTGTTGAGTAGGATATTCTTGTTCGTCTTTGTGCTCATCACTAGCTAATGCAGCTAGTTCCTTGAGCAGTGAAACCTTATCATCAAGTTCTTGAAGAACATCTTTCTCAGCCTGTGTAGTGATATTAAACACAGTAGCTTTCTTTTCTAGCTCATCTTTATGTAGAAAGGAACTACTGTTTTCAGTTAACATGCAGTCAATAGCAACTTCTCTACACTCGCCGCCATTTTCAGTTTCAGCTGCATACTTAGGACCTGTCTCAGTATCTGGTTTTGCAGGCTGTGAATTTGATGAAGTGCTTTCCTCATCAAAGCACCTTTTTATATCACTGGAGCTTTCACTAGACAATGTCATTCTGCTAGGCTTTTCAGAGACACATTCCACCGCTTCCTCACTGTCTGCTGGACTGCTCAACACCTCAAGGTCTTTAGTTCTACAACTCTCTCTATCACTCTCTTCAAATAAGTGAACATGCTCAAGAGAAGCATTGCCTTGTTCCTCGGACAGTGTGTTTGCCGCTAGTCTTGAAGAGTTTTGTATACTCGTACTTTCTTTTTGCGAGAAAGTCTCGGGTTGATCATCTCCATTGCAAGCAGATGACTCACTCATCTCCCCACTTTTAGAATCCTCACTATATTGGGAGCACTTTGCTGAGTAGCTTGTTGGATCAACTCTCTTAGTTTCAAGTTTAGTTTTGAACATAACAAAATTTTCTGATAAGTTTCTAGGCTGCATATTATCACTTTCATTAACGTAAAGAACAGGTCTCTTCTCTTTTAGCTTCAACTGCCCATCTCTACTGTCTTTAGGACTGCTCAATTTTCCAGGTGATGGTCTCGTTTTCTCTTTTGCGCTGTTTGGGGACTTCACAGGAAGAAAAGCAGATGAAGGGTTGTGACATAAGAGGAGGTATGGTTGCAAATGCTGATTCCTTAACAATTCGGCAGCCTATAAGTTTGAGGTAAAAAAGATATTAGGATCACTGGTGAATCTTAATTAAGCTAATAACATTTGAATAATAGCAGCTTGCACTCACTGTAGGTCTGTGTTCTGGATTTTTCCTTAGCATGCTTTTTATTATCTGTTTCCTGCAATCATTAATTGTCAATTGCCAGATTCAATATACTTGTGGCATGATGAGAAGCTGCTAATGCTAGTAGGAAATAAAAATCACTTGTTAAGGTTGACACAGAAGATACTTACAAGGTGGAGGAGTATAGGATCGGTAGTGGTGATAACGCACCCCGGTTTATTTTGTTGATAAGTTGAGTCATGTCCTGTTGGATCCATAACTTGTCAGTACATCATATAGAAAACATCCGAATAAATAATGTTGTACCTTTTGTAACAAGGATAGTGTTTCAAGGTATTGTTCACAAAGTTCAGATAGTAGACAGATCAACTTACAGGAGCTCTAAATGGTTGTTGATGTGCAGCAATCTCAAACATGCAGCATCCTAAGATCATGTTAAAGCGTTATTTAGTATAAGGCCATGATGTGAAGAACAGGAAATACATTGCTTCATCAACTTCCTTACCAAGCGTCCATATATCAGATTTGTAGCCATAGGGTATACCGGCAAGGAGCTCAGGGCACATGCTTGGAGTGCCAGCAACCTGTTTTGAGCCAAGGAAGTTATTACATAAAACTTGTTGCAAAATGAAGTCTTAGCTGTACAAATCAGCATGTTGTACAAAACGCACACCCACACCCTACCCAGCTTGATGACTACCATAATATTTTAATCCCTACAAGATTATTTCTATAACTGAAAAAAAAAAAACTACTACTTGGTTTTCTCAGACTTGGAGGGAGAAGGGATTTCCGTCATGCTAAAAAAGATATACTGAATCATTGTTTAGGTGATATAGTTGGTTGCCGAGTAAGAGACAAACTCATACCGAGGAAGCAAGGCCTTCAGCATCTAGTAATTTTGCTAATCCAAAATCACCTGCGTAAATCAAGTGAATTTGATTATGGATAGCAAAGAAGCAAAGACACCCCAAACAGCACTTGGTTGGCATTCTTACCTAATTGGATATCGTTGTCCTTTGTGATGAATATGTTAGATAACTGCATTCAAAGTGGTTCATGTTAAAACATGTCATAATAAGAAGGCATTTCAGTTTCACAGATTACAGCAGGTTTGTACCTTCAGGTCTCTATGATGAACACGTTTGGAATGCAGATACTCCAAAGCTAACAATAGCTGAGTCAGCCATTTGCATAGTTTCTATAAAGACAGCGAAATACATGAAATAAAGACATGCTATATTTTAAGCTGCCAGGAAGACAAGGAGAAACTTAATAGGTATTGAAATTGCATGTAACTACCTCTTCAGGGAAAAGTGCTCCTCTAGACTTCCTTATGATCTCTTGCCTAAACACCAGATGAGAAAAAGTTGTCACCATCAGATTACACCAAAAAAAATTCTAAAATCATCCTACTCATCTCTTATTTCAGCTTCATTACTCACTCTATCCTATTTAGTAGCAATATTACTATTTGGAGAGTCGAACAGTTAAATTCTTTGATGGAAACATTTTCTGACATTTTTTAAAGTATATTTAACTATAAAAACTGTACATACAGTATTTTTCAGTAACATCTAAATAGGTACAATTTATTTAAAAAAGATTAGAATTGGTGTTCGTATTCACACCAAAAATTAGATGCCTCGACTCCATGTAGTCCGATCCCTCCATTCTGCTTGTGCTTGGTATGGAGGGAGTATTTTTGAAGTCTGGGGGTCTTTCATTCTCCAGATACCTGAAAATGCTTATAGCAGAGGCATGAAGCAGCCACAAATGCTTGATAAACGGTCACCTCTACAAACACGGGTTGACCATAAGTTACCAGAAAAACATAGACCGTGCCTATGACGAAGAATTTTACTTAACCATTGTTTTCCCTTTCCCCACGTGGTAGCGTCTTTTGTTCTTTATTCTTATCTTTCTTTATGAAATGGAAAGGACGGAGTAAGCAACAAAAAATGTTAGCAAAATCAGTGGTTGTCACTTACATATCTCCATCTTCACAATAATTGGTAAGGATGCATATACAGCTCCCCTGAAAAAAGGAAAAAGAAGAAGAAATTCAGGCTTTTCTTGGGCGCAGTGCAGCTTATTGTAGCAATAGTTGTTCACAATGAACGCTACGTGTTTCACTGTCAGATCCTGTAACTACAAAACTGGATAATGAGTTACCTTGTCCACCCAAGCATCTTTGTACTCCAAAATATATGGATGGCATAGTTTAACAATCACATTTATCTGCAACAGAAAAATAACTGTCCATCATCAGATAGAGTAATATTTTCGAAACATATCTTGCCACCAAGTTAAAATTTTGATATACTGAAGTTATAAAATGAGTTAAAGATTTTGTGTTTACATGCTTGGGTTCAAAGGTAAGACTGAAGTAACTATTTGATGACATAACTTCTTTTACCAGATACTTAAAAGTGTCCACACTCCATACTGCCTATCATCAAAGTGAATGTTTGGTGGAGAGATGTATACTGCTTTGCATCCACATTATCGGCTTCTAGAGACTAGAGTTATTCATATAGGGAAAATCTTAGGTTCTAAGTGCTTAAAGGCGGGCACTCATATCATATGACGTTTGAATATACTTAACACGGTAAAATAAAAACAAAGAGGAGATTTTAGCATCCAGTATGAGATTCCTCCCCCCAGCATTTCATCTGTGGCTGAAGTTTGTGGTCAACCAACTTAAAATTCAGCAACATAGAAGACTATTACTGGTTCCCAACTAATCATAGTACTATCTTTTTCAGAAAACAAAATTCAGAAAAGCCCTTGAGTTGACCTCCTGATGTGCAGTACGCTTGGACTTTTCTGTCTGTTTCTCTAATGGTATCTTCTTCAGAACATACCTACAAACGAAAGGAAAATCAGAGCTCCATAAGATTGGGCTTGAATTACCTGTCTTTAAGTCAAAGTACTAGTTTATTTGTCAGAATTGAAACTTAACATGATAACATCAGTAAGAAATAGGATCATTCACGGCTATAATTTTTCTCAACTACACTGCATATTTTGGATTCCTTAGTTTCTGTCACTTGAAGAACACTTATTAACCAAAGAATTAAACATTAAGTAGAAGAAAGATTATTCGCACAAAACAAGCTTTCTTCTATTTTCTTCGAAACTCGGTAGACTATGAGCACCTCCACCCATCACTTAAATACAAGGCTTTGTCGGCGCCAGGTTTCGAATCCTTGATATAGCATAACCAACACATCACAAGCTGCACTCTTACCATGTTATGAACGGAAATACCCTCTTGGAGGGCACATTGGAAAATTTAGCAATTTATGTTTGGGATCCGGGTTAGACATAGTTAAATAGCAACGAGATAGTAACAGTAGGGGACTATTTTTTGTGATGTAAACTCTTGTACCCCTCTCCTCCCTTCTCTTGCTTCTCCCTCTCTGTTCCTCTCTCAGCTCCTAATTACCTTCTCTGTATCTGTTCTTCTCTATCCCTTCTGTCTACTTCCTTATCACCCTTCTTACTTGTCTAGTGGCTTTGTAACTCTCCTCTATCAGTCATTAATATTATCAGTTGTTCTTGTTTAGTCATGTCACAGGAGTAATATACATTACATACCACTAGGCCAAAGCTCGAGGGCCCTATTAACAAATTTAACAGAAACTTTGTAAATACAATTACAACAGACATACAGTTCTTATATGAAGCAAAATACATAAACTGCAGATGTAGGAAAAATGACTGAAAGAAAACAGAAATTTCTCTTACAGACAGAAACAAGTAGTACTACTAGTACTATTTTCTTACTTCTTCTTGTCAGTTTTGTGGAGAACAAGAAATGCAGTTCCAAAAGCTCCTTTTCTCAACTGTTCAATCACTTCATAATCATCTATCTTCTGAGTCTCCATTCTGCTATTAAAACCACAAACATTACACTGTTAGATAAAATTTGTTAAAGATTCATTCTGTATGTTAATTGAACTAGTTCTTGAAACTCACCCAACTCAAACTTTAACCAAATCTTTCAGAGTCAACAGTGAAATGCACCCTGCAAATCTTTGCTTTAAGTATGGTTCTTGAAATGAATATATTGGCATAGAAGTATAGTGTTACATATTACTGTGATGTCAAGCTGCAACTACTACTACTACTACTTGTACGTGTGTTGTGACTCGTGAGAGAGAAAGTGAGAAAGAAGGAGAAGGATCTGTGTAGGGGCTACAGGATTTAGGAGACAACACTAATTAATGCTGCATAGGATTCTGAACACTTATTTATGGTAGTTTAATGGAGAGTTAATGTGCACTGAAGTTAGCACTTCTTTTACTAAATTATATTGTACTCGAGCTCACTAATCTGATTAATTCAATAATTCAAGTTCCCATCTAAATTATTAAAAGACAATTTCTTTTTTACTACACTCTTGCTAAAGATGGAATGATCACATCCATACTATCGAAGTTAGAATCTTTGAGTTTTGGCACATTATAAAAATATTTCTAGATGAAATAGTGTGTTTGGTAAAAATAACAATAACTACGTACTCACTATAATTCCACGAATCGGTTTACAGTGTTTTTGGTCTGAAAATATTTTTGAAAGTGAAATATTTCCGTCAAATTCCAAAAAACTTATTTACTTTTTATTGTTGGAAGCCATTTTCCGTTATTTT
Organism: Petunia x hybrida; assembly: GCA_037355625.1. Taxonomy (NCBI): domain Eukaryota; kingdom Viridiplantae; phylum Streptophyta; class Magnoliopsida; order Solanales; family Solanaceae; genus Petunia; species Petunia x hybrida. The sequence goes on along the minus strand of JBBBVM010001054.1, from coordinate 822,664 downwards.
AACATTTAGCTTCATATTATTTATTCCAACTAATAATTAGATATTTCAGGATAAAAGTATCAATTTTTGGTAATCAAATATTACATGTACTCTTCAATTTGGTAATATCATAATTAATTTTTAATGTGTATGTTTATTTTAACATACTTTTCTATCACTAATCAAACACCCAAAAATATTTTTCACTCACTAATCAAACGCTGAAAAATATCTTCGCAAAAGATAACTTCCTCCCAAAAACTCAAATACAAGAGAGAACTTTCACGGCTAGATGCTCATTTAAAGAGAAAGGTAGAGAGGTATAGTCAAGTAAAGCAACACTAGACCAGTAAATTAACAGTGTATTGGATGAGAAAGGCAGAGAGGTATAGTCAAGTAAAGCAACACTAGACCAGTAAATTAACAGTGTATTGGATGAAAAGACACCGAGGTTTCGAGCGAGGCCTCGAAGTCTAACACGAAGTCCACTCCATGAGGCAAACTTACAAGGAGAGGTTGCATGACTTTTTGCCCCGGAAAATCGCCTCAGAAAACGAGGAGGAGTGAACTCAAAGCATTAAGCTCGGAGCAAACGCCGTAACAACGTAACCCCGAGCAGATGCAGCGCCTCAAAAAATGAGGTCCAGCCTTTGTAACTTTCGACCGTTGCTCTAGCATTTAAGAGAAAGATCATGAGGCAACCAAGATTAAACACGGAGTAGCTATAAAGGCACAATTATGATAGTCACAATATCATTTTTTCCCCAGCTATAAATATAATTCTTCTGTAAACAAACAGGAGGGAATGAATACAATATTCAACTTTACTTTTACTTGTTGTCTCGTTTGTCATTTAATTTATTTCTTGCCTCGGTTGTCATTTAATTTATTTCCTGCCTCGATTACTTTTTCAAGCCTTTCATCCAGTTCGAATTAACCTTAGCTCGAACATCACTTTGATACAGGCAAATTACCAATTAAACTCAATACAAATTCGATTTGTTGTCCTATCATACTGGGAAATGTTAAGAGTGACAGTTATGAAAGAAAGATAGACCAAAGGATTATAATAAAATTAATTCGCGTTCAATGATTATATTTAATCTTAACAGATACTCCCTCCGTCTCAAATTATTTGTCCTCTTCACTTTTACACGCCCCTTAAGAAATTATTAATGAGGTAAGATTATTGACTATTTTAACTTTATTTAATCTTCATTGGTATTTGAACAATTATAATACTAACCAATAAGTGAGATCTTTGTGGTCTTCAAGACATTTACTACTATGGGTAAAATGGGAAAAAAATAACAAATTTTACATTGAAATTCTAACTGGACAAATATTTTGAGACGGCTATTTTTAAAAATAAGGACAAATAATTTGAGACGGAGGGAGTACATTCTTTAATTTTTATTAAACACTTGTAATATACTCTATATCTTAAACTTATTAGTTTGATATAAATGTCAGAGTGCAATTATATATAAGTATTTACGTTGCTTGCATTTGGAGCATCAAGAAAGGGGTGAGAATTGATCATTTCACAAGGGGCTTTGGGTTTGGGGTGGAGTATTAAATTTCCTTGTGTAAATGACACCATTGATGTCACCGATCACCGACATCAGCTTTAATTTAAATGTTAGAAGTGCTAAAATTGGTAGTACTATCTCCTATTTAAGTGTTTATTTTATTCTCTATGGTAGGTGCTGCTTATAGACATTGCCAAGGGGCTTTAATTGTCAAAAGTATCTCACAAATAACCTGCCACACAACCCTCTAAACTAAAGATAAGCGAAAACTACATACTACTATGAAACAAAGAAATCGGATGAAAATAGAAATAGAAAAGACGAAGCATGCCCACAAAAGATAGCTAAAAGGATCTTGCTCTCAATTTGCCCCACCACTTGAACCAATACATTCTTAGAGGATGACGAAAATTATGAAAATGACTTGTTAACTTCATGTGCATGCACTCTACACTGGAAAAAATATAGATATTTTATTTTCTTAATGTTACACTACCCGTCCGTCAAAAAAACCTTGTTAAGAATAGGTAGGAATTTAACCAATTGTTTTTCTGTATTAAGATCATCCATATCGAAATTCATAATTCTCCTCTTAAACAAGCGGTGTAGCATTTACTTGCAGCACTACGATAGGGGTGAGATCTTCTCACATGAATTGCTACTTCCCTTTTTTTTTTGTTGCTTTACTAGCTAATTAGTATAGTAAATGATGAAATTTTCAAGCACTTGGCATTTCTTAAAAAAATTTCGAGCATGTTTGCAGCGTATAGTAAATACTTTTATGGATATGATCTATAAATAATGTTCTTTAGAGTGAGACCTTGTTCCTCACTTACTCTCATTTTAAAGCAATCAATCACTTTCCCTCTTCAAGAAAACATAACCCCATATTTCATTATCATATTTATCCCGTCTTTCTTTACTATATTTAGGAGTACTAAGTCCTAAGTACTAGTACTATTTTCCTAACTGATCTGCATAAAATTTCTTTATTGGATAACTAGATCTCTTTCTATCAAGATCTTTTAATTATTTTTGAAATACTTAATTAAGAATAGTTAGGTAGCTGCAAGTTCATTATTGCTTAATTTATTGCAACTTTCCGTTTTACTTGCTTTGGAAAAGAATGTAAAGCTATATTAAACTAAATAGGTACACAGCATTATTATTGATTGGATAAGATTGAATGGCCTAGACTAATTTTGGTTCATACTAGGGGAGAAAACAAGGACTGATACATCAATAGTATTCACAAAAAAGAACAAAAAGAAAGAACATTAAAAGGGAAGCAAGAAAAATACAAAAGGAGGCAAAACAGGTATGCACTGGCATCTATTAGAAATTTTGTAATTGGAAATCACATGAATATGGAGCCATCATGGGATTGTCCATACTCATAAGTCATAAAACACAGTTATTTTGTTTTGGTCCAACTTCCAAAGCATTATTGAACATTCCAACATCTCCTTAAGTAAAAATTCTTGAGATCTTTTGGTATCTCAACAAGTGGTGCCAGTGACGGAACCAAAATTTCAAAGTCATGGGTGCTCGTCGAAAAGAGTTTTATAAAAAAGGCAAAAGAAATTGAACTGTGGGTGTTCACTCAATGCTTATCTATTTTTTTGCCAAATATATACCTATATAAATATACTAAATCTAGCTAAAAAGAATGGGTGCTTGAGCACCACAATACTCTAGGTAGGTTCGCCATTGACGGATGGGTCCTAATAATTTTCCATAAATAGATATGTTATAGACTCGTATATTTATGCAGAAGTGTAATGTAAAGATTGTTTATGCTAGATACAGGGGCGGACATATGTTGTAGGGTGAGATACTACTACACTCGGTAACTTCGACAAAAATTTCATATTTACGTGTGAAAATTGTTAAGGATTAGCTAACAAATATCAGTGGCACCCAGTAGATAAAACTTGCGAATTTGCCAATGGTTGAAGGTGGACCCCGAAAGTGCTTTTGAGAATGAGGGTCCTGCGTTCGAATCCCTCTGGAACGACAATTTTGCTTTCAATTCTCTTTCGCCAGCTTCCTTTTCCTTCGGCCTTTTGGTATTGGCTTTCATTTTTCCTGGCTTCTTTTTTCCTCTTTCATGCTTTTCTTTTCTCTTTTCAAAGGCACTTATCCTTTTATTCTTAGAATTTTTACAGTAAGGTACATTTTTTAGAAGTTATTTATAAAACATAGCAATATTTTAGCAAAATTACTCAATATAGAGGAAATAAAAAAAAATGTAGCATAACATAGCAACCACCTGATATCTCGTTGTATCTCGTTATATCTTGTTGTATCTCAACTAGCAGCTACTTCATATCTCGTTGTTGTATCTAAGCTTACACCCACCTCGTATCTCGCTATATCTCAGCTTAGACTAAAAACCACTACCTCGTATCTCGTTGTATCTGCACTGTTGTTGCTCCGTATCTAACTGTACCTCGCTGAAATTGCGTTGTTTCAAATTGTTGCGGTGCTGTTTCAGACTGTTTCAGCGCCATTTCAGACTATTTTAGCTAGATAACAATCTCATAGTTAGACCAATTTTCACTAGACAGAACTAACACGATTTCACAGGCGCTCAAGCTAAACTATATAACATAACCAATGATGGAACCTTTACATTCGAGCTGAACCAAATGACAACCTTGAACTAGAATTCACTTGAACTAAACAAAACAGATTGATGCTTGAAGAACTTATAGAACATTACATGGTTATTCACAACCTAGAGCTATGTCACCATCACACATAAAACCCACGCTGCAGCAAAACACCCCACCACTACACTTTCTCAATCGACGCCCAATCCCCCCATATAATCGTCATCACAGCTCTTCCGAACCCCAAAGCGACCGTCTTTACCACTCTTCTAACTAAAACGACCAAATCTAGGATTGTTTCAGCTAAAGACGACAAAGAAGGTGTCATGGAGCCTGAATATCGACACAAGAACTTAAACCGACTCAATGTTAGTCGGCTTGAAATGGAGGGAGTTGATTTTGCCTAATGCAGTCCATGTGGTGAAAGAGGAGAGTGAGGAACCTGGACATTTAAAATTTCACTGAAGAAGACAAAGGGGTCGCCGAAAAAGCTTTTAACCGAACCTTTGGCCTCCGATCTACATGAAATGGTTGAGAATTTGGGGAATCCGAGGGTGGATCGAAGTAGAGGGGCTTGAGACGCGCCGAGAGGTGTATTTAATTGCCGGAATTGGTGGTCGGAGCTCGGCGCCGCCGCCGGTAGTGGAGGTTTCCCGTGCGGAGTATAAAATTTGACGTAGTTCCTTTAGTCTGTGGACTCAAATGGTATAAATGAGAAAAAATGGAAGAGAAAAGGGGTGCTAGAAAAAATTATTGCTATATGTTATAATTTGTATAATATTGCTATTTTTTGTAATATAGGGGTGTAGGTGTGTATATTTGTATAAAATTCCTTTATTCTTTTACTCTAGAAATTACAATACTAGTCTTTTTATTCCTTTTACGTTTTTGTTTTTGTTTTTCATTCATTTACATTTATTTCTATTCTTTTATAATTTACATTACCAAATGTTTTCCAGACTTCGTTAAGAATTTGAGTCGACAAATTAAGTTAGAATTTTTCATAGATCTCAGTGGTTTGGTAAATAAGTAGTATAGATTTATTTACTTCTAGGTTGATATAACACTAAACTTTTTGTACCTTGGTAATTTCTTTTGGGTATACATAAATTTTATTTCATATTTATGTAAAACATACTTACACAGAGAGGAAATGAACTATCAGTATATAATCCAATCGGACAAAATATATTCTAAAAGCACGGTATTCTTTTAACTAACCTATTTGATTGATAAGCGAACTTCTCCAATTTTTTTGGACATTTTTTAATTTCATGCAATTTACCTGAACTAATATAATGTTTGTTTGCTGATTAGTTTTGGTATTAATTAATAATTAAAAATTTAATATAATGAGCCAGCTTAACTCAAAACTGGACGAACCAATAATAGACCTACATATTCGATTTTAAGAGCTGCGATAACTTTATATTGGTACCTGCTAACCCCAAATTCTGAATCCGCCTCTGACTAGATAGTGCAAATAAGAGAGTCAATTGTGTTGATCACAAATGGTTGAACACACCTTGAATTTTATTATTGCAAACTAGGAAGCAACTTTGATCTTACAAATATTTTCACTCACACTCTAGCACCTCTCTTTATTTTCTCTCTTTAACTCTCACTTTTGCTCTCACTCTTTCCCTCTTGATTTGCTTTGCTTTCTTTTCTTACTTGCTTAGTTGCTTGGTTACAACTCAAGTGAACCACCTCTATTTATAGGTGGTGATGGAAGGATCTAGTTAAGGGCTTTTCACCCTTCTCTAGAATTTTCCCTTACTACATAATTCTATACCTACACATTCTAGAACTATTCTAGAATTCTCATTCTAGAGTTGTTCCTTGACTTCTCTAGAATTGTTCTAGATTTATTCCTATACTACATTATCTTGGCTACTCTAGAATCTTCCACATTATGTTGACTACTCTAAAATCTTGGCTACTCTACAATCTTCTAGAAAAGATTCACAAATAAAGTTGGTGATGAATTACTATATTTTAACACTCCCCCTCAGCACCAACTTTATTTGGTCTTGCAATCTTTCCAAGTGCTCTGCAAAATCTTATGAACCTTATGTCATCCAGATTCTTTGAAATTCTCTTCTTTTGTTGACTTTCTCGACTCACTCTTCTTTGGAGCTTCTTCAAAGATATTAGGCTCCTTGATCTTGTCTACCTCGACTTCTGCTGCGTTTGCATACTTTGGATTTGGAAACTTTGTTCGGGTAGACTTTCTTAGTTGAGGTTGTTGTGCTTCATGGCCTTCTTCTTGAAACACCTCGGGGGTTTCATACACTCCAGTTTGCCATGAAATCCTGTTCTCCTCTTGCGAAGATACCTGTGATGTTGGCAATTCAGGATCTCCTCTTGCCTCTTTGTTAATTTCTATCTTGTTTCCTTCTTCATCTTCTTTAAGCTTATCTTTCACCTTTTGCTCTAGTGCTATTGAGTCTGGAAGAGTGACTTCTTGTTACCACCATGATGATGCCTCATCAAATACCACGTTTCTTGAAACGTATATTCGATTAGTGGTTGGATCACAACATCTCCATCCTTTTCTTTGTTCGTCGTATCCGACAAAGATACATCGAACTGCTTTCTTATCAAACTTGCTGCGGAGATGATCTGGCACAAACACATAGCACACACATCCGAATACTTGAAAGTGACTTACAGTGGGTATCATCTTCCGAAGCTTCTCGAACGGCGAGGTAAATCCAAGTCGCGCCTGTGATAGCCTATTAGTGATGTGAGGAACAGTCTTCATACATTCCGCCCAGAACCTTGCTGGTACATTCATGCTGTGCAGCATACTCCTACATATCTCTGCGAGATGTCTGTTTTTCCTCTCTGCTACTCCATTTTGTTGTGGGGGTGTTTGGACATGTCAACTGTCGCCTTATCATTTGCTCTCTGAGGTAGCCATTAAACTCTCGTGATGTGTATTCTCCCCCATTATCGGTGCGGAGACACTTGATTTTTCTTCCCATATCATTCTCCACCATGTGTTGGAACTCTTTAAACTTCTCAAATACTTCAGACCTCTCCTTTAAGAAGTAAATCCACACATACCTTGAGAAGTCGTCGATGAATGTCACCATGTATCGGTAACCACTGATGGAAGGTTGTTTGATTGGTCCAAACACGTCTGAGTGCACCAGCTCCAGTGGCTCTTTAGCTTGATACTTCGATTCTTGATAGGGAAGTTGATGTGCTTTCCCATACTGACATCCGGCACAAATAGTGTCTCCCCTAATCTCAAGTTGGGGAAGCCCTTTCAACTTTGACTGTTGCATCATAACTTTTAACTTGCTATAACTCACGTGCCCAAGGCGTGCATGCCATAGGTCAGCTGTCTCATTACTCCGAGTCTTCTCCACATAAGCTGTCTCTGCTGACATGACATAGATTGATTCTAATCTTCTTCCCTCCATGATTGGCGAGCTTGTAACTTTCAAGTGTCGATACACTTTTACGTCATTCGGTCCAAACACGACATAGTTGCCTGAAGCTATTAGTTGCGATACAGACAACAAGTTCTTCTTCATACCTGGCACGTGGTAGACATTCTGAAGCTGCACTTGTCTCGAGCTGTGACGAGGCACGAACACTGTCTTGCCAATGTGAGATATTGGCATTCTTGAGTTATTTGCAGTCACCACTACTCGACCACCCTTGTATTCACTCATGTTGATCAGCTTCTTTTCATCACCAGTCATATGATTGGAGCATCCCGAATCAATAATCCAATCATGGTCATAATCTACTAATTTTTCACTTACAGTTGCAAGCGCGAGTTCTTGTTCCAACTCAGCACGGTGCGAGGTGATGGGCTTTTCCTTATTGTTACTTTCATCAACTGCATAGGAAGTTTCAAAATCCCAATCTTCTTCCTCGTCTTTCTTATTTTGAGTAGAAGTGGCTATGTTACCTTCAGCTTTCTTGTACCAGCAGTCTCTGGCATAGTGTCCCTTCTTCCCGCAATTGTAGCACTTGTCTCGTTGCCGATTGTTGGCTCCTTGGTCCGCCTTCTTGTTGGGTCGATGACTTCCTTGACGCCGATCATGTTGATCTCCCCCTGGTTGCGAGCTTCTCGCTTCACCTCTTCTCGGGTAGCCTTGATTTTTGCTTGATCCATCGTTTCTTCTTCCTTGAGCATTGTAGCTTTGCCCTTTATTAAAGAGCGCATTTTCTTCATCTTTTGTAGAAAGGCCTGAAAGTTGTTTCTCCAAGTCTTCTTCATTTGCCAACAGATTTTCCAACTCTGATAAAGTTGGTTCAGCGGCCCACCCGCGTGTCGCAGTAACTATGCCTTTATACTCTGGCCTCAAACCATGAATGATAATTCTCTTCATCCTTGTCTCTGTGATAGCATTCTCTGGATCCAATTTTGATATTTCATCACACAGAGACTTAACCTTTGAGAAATACTGACTGATTGTCATATTCCGTTGCGAGATTGACAAAAGCTCATTTTCTAGCCTTTGTAATCTCGCATCATTTTTCTTGGTAAAGATTGTTGCCAACGTGTCCCAAGCTTCTTTGGGCGTCTTGGCATTCTTGATCCTCTGCAAGAACTCGTCCTCAACTGTTACTGTGAGAGCATACATGGCCTTTCCTGCTTTGACCTTCCACTTTTTTGCTTCTTCAGCATTTGTTGGTGATGTTGTTTCAGAGCCACCAATAATGTCCCATAGATCTTGGCCGAGAAAATAGTATTGCATCCTTGTGCTCCACGATCCATAATTGCTTGCGTTGAGCTTCTCAACGCTACTGAGGGTGCTTGCAAAATCCGCCATGGATTGGTGCCTCTTGACTTGTAGCCTCGAGTAGTAGCTTGTTGAACCTCTGTTGGATGGCTACCGCTCTTGATCCACCAGGCTCTGATACCACTTGTTGATCACAAATGGTTGAACACACCTTGAATTTTATTATTGCAAACTAGGAAGCAACTTTGATCTTACAAATATTTTCACTCACACTCTAGCACCTCTCTTTATTTTCTCTCTTTAACTCTCACTTTTGCTCTCACTCTTTCCCTCTTGATTTGCTTTGCTTTCTTTTCTTACTTGCTTAGTTGCTTGGTTACAACTCAAGTGAACCACCTCTATTTATAGGTGGTGATGGAAGGATCTAGTTAATGGCTTTTCACCCTTCTCTAGAATTTTCCCTTACTACATAATTCTAGAACTACACATTCTAGAACTATTCTAGAATTCTCATTCTAGAGTTGTTCCTTGACTTCTCTAGAATTGTTCTAGATTTATTCCTATACTACATTATCTTGGCTACTCTAGAATCTTCCACATTATGTTGACTACTCTAAAATCTTGGCTACTCTACAATCTTCTAGAAAAGATTCACAAATAAAGTTGGTGATGAATTACTATATTTTAACAAATTGAACTATTTTCATTGTTTCATGACATAATGCCTTGTTCTGTTGATTTAATTTATATTGGTCGAATTAAATACCTTCATCCAGATAAATATACGTTTACATTTGATTGATTATACTTCAGAACTAATTTTAATTGGAGTTTAGTTTAACTTCAAGAATGAATGAGCTTGAATTATAAGGAGTTGCTCCACTTTAACAGTTTATTGGTTTGTATACCCAACTCCCGAGTTCCCGAAAGTTTCACAATATGTCTCTTTTTTAAGCCAGTTATTACATTTTGTCCCTATTTTAAAAACTCGCAAATATGACCTCCCGCTTCCTCCTCCTTCCTGCATCTTATTGTTCTTCATCGGATTCTGATCTCTTCACCTCTTATTCCAGGTCATTTCCTTCTAATTGGTCAACGTCGTCTGCAAAAACATATTGCGACAAATGATATATGAGTTTTAACCATCTTATATTCGAAACTTACTGATTCGATTAATTCAAATTCACATAATATGGCTTATTAAAGAGGGAACCGCTCCCTATTAAGAATTTCTCCCTTCCAAAACTCAAGCCAAGAACTCTTGTTAAGTGTTTGAGAGATCCATCAATCCCTTCATACGCATCTCTTATTGGTATTTCAAACACTCTTAGCATTGTTAAATTATCCAACTAAAGATCAATACAGTAGTCATCAATATATTTCACTACTAGCTTGGATTGTGAAGAATTTTTTTAGAGGGCAGAACTATAAACTACATAATATGAAGAAAAAGAGTGATAAAATCAGAATGTTTTTGCAAATTGATTAACATAGTTTGTGTACAGATAATGAAGTAGCTTCAACAATGGAAGCTTATATACATAACACCTGCTTCTCTAATAGTAGTATCATTTACATCATCAAGAGAAACATAACACACAACAGAATCATAAACACATGACTTGGCTTACATAATGTACTTAAGCAGTTGGATAAGAAGCATCCATGGCTATACCACAAAGTCCTTGTTTAGCATCAATGCCCCTTTCCATCATAATATATCCATTTTCACCCCAACTGGTACCCCAAGAATTCTTTATCAACCAATACTTAGTACCATCTTCAGCTTTCCCATATCCAACTGCAGTGACACCATGATCTAACTCAGTTCCACAGTCGCCAGTAAAAACTCCACTAGTATAGAATTGAAAAGCAAAGCCACTAGCATCAATTGAGACTGAAATTGGCTGATTTGCAACTGCTTTTAGAAGTGCTTTCTCATTATTTTTTGGTACTTTCTCAAAGCCCTTAATATCAGCTGCATGGGAGGCTTCTTCTTTAGCGTTACATGTTCCATCAGCAGCTTGGTAAGGATAAGTTGTTTCAGTTGCTACCCCTTTGTTTTTCATAATGAATTCAAAGGCATCTTCCATATAACCACCTTCACATCCTTGATCTTCACTCGTTTTGTCACAGTCCACTATTTCTTGTTCTGATAGAGAAATCAATTTTCCAGTGGAGAGTTTAGTTATTCCTTCTGTTGCAGCTATAGCAGAAAATGCCCAACAACTTCCTGTGATTGGGAAAAACAATGTTAGAGGATCGGACACAAAAAATAATTCTAAAATAAGATTACAACAACCAAAAATTCCTGAATTAGATATTTTCTAGACAACCGGAGAACGTTAGGATGGATTTAGATTGGAATGAGACAGCCAGTTAAAATTCATGGCAGGCCGACATTAACAATTGCTCACAACAAAAACCTATTACATCAAAAAACAGAGAAAAAGGGATAAATGGACATCATCTTGTGATCTTTTATAAAAGAAATGGTATACACGTAATGTCAAGAACTTATAAGAAATGGCATACACGTAAGGCACTGATGGATGGTATATACTGACAGTAGTGTATGTTAAAGCATTTTCACCTTATTAGATAACTTACAAGATAATTACACCTAACTATTCATACAAATAGAAGTAGTCACCTGAAAAAATAAGGCAGATTTATGTGTTACAAAAGGCTATAGTACGATTGAAACAACTATCAATGTAAAAAAGTTAAATCATTGAGTAGAATATATTGTGCTAGAGCACATACCACATTGGCCTTGATCTTTAATAGGTGTCACTGCACCTTTGGTTCTCCAATCCATGCTTGCTGGAACAGTCACATTTTCATATTTGAATGAGGTAATTTTTGGTTCACAAAATGGAATCTTCAAACCATTTCGAGCAACTTTAAATTCCTCATTAGTTAAATCTGCAAATGCATTGACACCCAATTTGTAAGGCCTATTAGCTGCGTTATTGAAAGCTTCAATACGCTCTACATTCTCTTTGAATATCTTGAAACGACTCTCCTTCTCAACATTGTTTTGGTATACACGTCTATATTGAACTATCCATTCTTCATATTTTTGCATCATGGATTCATTTGGAAGAGTACGTGATGTGGTTTGAGAAATCCACATCCCAAAAGTTGCTACAATAAGAATTACTAACTTCATTCCAAGTGATAAAGCCATAAATAATTATATACCAAAGATTAATTTCTAAGAAAGAATGCAAGGAAAAGTAGGTAATGATTCTTTCCTTAAGGGACGATGGTTTATATAGGTTCTTGAAGATGCATTCGCTCCATTAACTAATTCCAATTTGATTGATTACCAATAAGTAACTTTCTCAATTTGCCGTGCAAAATATGATGATTCGAACTAGCTAGTTCTTTGCCGTGGATGCTGGCTTGTTGAGCAATCATATTAAACGTAGTCCTTGTAAGAATGTATAATTGAATAGTAAAATGTAGTAGTTATTATCCAATAGTCAATTATAACAAAGAAGCAAGCAAGCAAGCTCATTCTTGTTCTTTTTATTTTCTCATTCACTGTACGGTATTTATTTTAAAGCCCGACTAATTTGAATTTGCGCCAGTAAATCTCATTATGGGGTAAAGTATTCTCACTAAAAAAACTACTTTCTTTTAGAGCTCAAATTCAAAACTTTTGATTGAGTATGGAATACTTACGACTCCACATCCTTTGGTGGTCAAGCTCATTCTTGATATACATTTGTATCTCATTATTTTAGGAAGACTATAACTTTGCAGTTTGTTTTTAAGCCACGAAGATAAAGACCTGGTTTGTAATTTATCAAAGTTTTGAAACTAAAAAAAGCAAATTTCTTTGATTTTATCCATAGTCCTACTTAAAAGGCAAAAAAAGAGCTGGAAAAATTTAAACGTAAACTTGCCCCACACTCCAAAGGCGTTTAGTTTGACAACTAAAATGTACTTTTAAGTCGTCATTAGATATCAAATCAAACAAATTATAAGGGAAACAATATAATCATTTTCATTTTCTTTTCAACTCCATCCTTAATCACCTTTAAAATCTTCACCTTCTCTTCACCTTTCAATTTCTCCAATTCTTCAATTAAGGTATTATTTCATTCATATATTCATGATTAATGATTCCTGTTTTTTTTTTTTTAAAAAAAAAAAAATTGATTCAACCCTTGAAAGGTTGTGTCTTTTATTATTAATTAATATGTTTCAAAGATAGGTTCTTTCTTGGTAATTATTCAAGATTTTGCATAATTTCTCATATTTTGGACTATTATGTTATTGGGTTTGCATGTTATGGTGTGTGGTTAGTATTGTTGTAAGGATAATGATTTAAAGGTTTGATTTTTAGGACAACCCAATTACTTGTATGCTGTGATATTGTTGAGTTCTGCATTTATGTGCTCAGTTTTGATTTTATAACTTTGTTATTCCTGTTTTGCTTTCTCCTCAGCATTCAATTACTCCCTCCATTTCAATTATGTGAAGTTGTGAACCTATTTGACTCGACATGGAGTTTAATAAAGAAATGAAAGATTTTTGAAACTTGTAGTCTAAAATAAGTCTTTGATATTTGTGTGTCTGTAAATCATCTTATAAACGGTAAGATGAAAGTTTGGAGTTAATTGTTTTCAAATTTTGAAAGGGGTCATTCTCTTTGGAACGGATTAAAAAGTAAACAGGTTCACATAAACTGGAATGGTGGGAGTAATATAGGGAGATGAACTTTAAGACTTCAATTGTGCATTTTAATCAGAAGTCATTGTGTGCTTTTTTTGTGAGAACCAGTTTAGGATATTGCTTGTGATGTGATGTAGTCCGAAATACATCCTGTTAACTCTGTGTTATGCAAGCTTGGTTATAACTTTCTCTCTATTTCGGCATCGTTCTGTTGAATTATGGTCAGCTAAGTTTTAGGTCTCTCAATAAGTAGTTAATGTTACATGAATCGAGTTTCTGGGCTATTTGAATGTGTAACAGATGGCGAGCTTACAGGCAACCCCGTATTCTGAGTTTTTTTTTTTTTTTAATCAAATCACTAGACCAAGTAAGGTGTGCTTTTCAGGTCACACTTACCAGTTCCAGTGTGGGGTTAGGCATAGACCCAACCTGTATCCCCGTATTCTGAGTTGGGACGTTAATTAGTTCACCAGGCTGAGAAGTAGTAAGCAGTTTAACAACATAGAGCAGCATCATAGTCTTAGATGATCATTCAAAGTGAGCTACAGTTACCTAGGGATAGTTGAGACAGTGTCTCGTACAAGGAAACCTATTTTGAAATGCATGCCAAAACAGTATACAACAGCAGCTACAAAGTGGTCAGATAGCTCATATCTTAATGAAGAGCTAATTTAGTTCTGGTGGTAATTCGTCAATCTTTTACTCGTCATGGTTCTTTCATGGCAATTTTTCTACCCGGTGTTGAGTGGTCTTGACCTTCGGAATGGCTCAATCATTCAGCATTGTGAAAGTAATAATACAAAGATCTGTATTACAAGCATGGCTCACCACAATGTCCACATTTCATCTCTTCTCGGGGATCTTTAAAGCCTGCTTTTGTTTTGGTGACAATGCCTGATAATTCAACTGGTATTATAAAAAAATATCAGATTAAGTTTCTCCCAAGCTGGAGTGATAAACCTGAGAATCAAGGTTCGTAATCGCAACCGATACGACACTAGTTGAATCATTCCCAGCTGCTTAAGCGGGTAATGAGCTGAGCTAGATGGATATGAGCCAAGAGAGTCTCATTTTATTGTATAGCTAGCGTATGAATTTTTGTAGTACCTTCTTTGAACTTAGCTTGTTGAATCTCTTACAACTCAAGTTTAGGATCTACTTGGCTTTTATCTGGTTTCATAATTCTCTGTTGTGGGGTACGCAGATTTCAGTATTTACTAAAATAACTCCAAGTATATTTTGGTTAAAGGCCACATGATGTTTCCCAACATGTTTTGAGTTAAATGTGGAAGTGATGTCTGCTAGTTGTTTCTGTTTCTCCACTAGTTTAGTTACATCTCTATTTTTTTTTTGAAGAAGGTAACAGTATATTCATCAGCATTAAGGGAATGCTGGAAACCATATTTACAAAAGCTGAGCAAAAAAACTTGCGCTTCTTACAGTGATTCTAAAAGATCTAACACATCTTCAGCTTCTTCCGCAAAACACTCTTTACACCAAAAATATAAAGACAATATACAATTCATCTTGATTTTCTGTATAGTGCTACTCTTGTCTTCGAAACATCTGCTATTCCGCTCCCTCCATATAGTCCACCAAATGCACCCGGGGATAGCTTTCCACCACTTCTTTTGTATTTTGCTGCCTCCTGGTCTGTACCAACATCTAAGTAACTCACATGTGGTCATTGGCATAGTCCATCTCAGACCAATTAAATTTAGATACAATTGCCACAGTTGCAAAGTTACTTTACAGTGAACGAATAAATGCTGATTGTCCTCTGCATTCTCCTGACACAAAAAACATCTAGAGCTTATCTGAATTCCCCTTTTTTGGATATTCTCTTGAGTAAGACAAGCTTTTTTGGCTACCAACCAGCTGAAGCATCTGACTTTAAAAGGAGCTTTTGTTTTCCATATGTTCTTCCATGGCCAGCAGACTTGTTCTTGACCTAAACCTAATAGTAGATGATAAGCAGAAGAAACTGAGAACTTCCCACTGCTAACACTCTTCCATTTTAAGGAATCTGCTTCACTTGTTGTTTCCTGAAATAGCTCTAGCTCCCTGAGAAGTTCAGCAACTCTCTCCACCTCCCAATCATTCAAAAGTCTTCTAAAGCATAGATCCCATCCCTGCGGTGTCCAAATTTGATCAATAGTACTATCTGGTGATATAGTTAGAAGGAAAAGATCGGGAAATTTGTCTTTTAAAGGGTGATGACCAATCCAAATATCACTCCAGAATGATGTTTTCGTCCCATTACCCACTTGGATTCTCACATTGTTGATAAAATCTGCCCAGTGAGATCTAATTGACTTCCAGACACTTACTCCATAACTAGAAGAAACTGGTTTTGTGCACCAATGTCCCTGGTTTTGTGCACCAAGTTACATCTCTATTGTCTCCACTGAATCTGTAAAGAAGCTGCTTTTTCACTAGTCGCCTCCTTGTCATATCATCATTTGAATTACTGTATTAAGTCCTTAGAATTAACAGCTTGCCACCCGAAGGGCACTCCTTTTGGCAACTTCATTCCACTTATGTTTGATTATTTATGCAAATCAAATGGTGATAGTCGTCACCCTCTAAGTTGTGCGGACTCTTCTCTTTTGATGCCGCAGCCGTGTTGACACGACATGGGTGTGGGTGTGGGATCCGTACCGGATTTGGTCAAACCAAATTGGATACTTTGACCACAATATAGGAGAAATTTGAGACAAAATATGGCCATAAGTCTACTATAATTTTGTGTATGAAGTCTAAGATCATGCCATCTTGTTGAGTGTCTAGATGTCCACCTACAAACTTGTGAATAAAAGAGAAACTTTCTACACTCTAACAAAACACATGTAATTTTTCCACTTAATCATAATTTAGGCATACTCTTATAGCTCTATTTTTAGATATTTGATATATTTTTAGTCGAATCGCCGCACCCGCATCCTTACATGGATCTATACTCCCAAATCTTAAAATTAGATCATGAAGGATCTGACCTCTGGGTCCGTACCCGTGTCGGATACCCGCACCGGAGTCCGAGCAACTTAGGTCACCATAATATGGCAAGTAAGAAAGTTGTATGTATTATTCTGGATTGGCTATTTGATAACTGCAGACTTCCTGAGTTGAAGAGTTGAAGAGTTTGTTTTGTCCCTTTATGGTTTCGTGATGGAACAATGTACATAATGAACTTATGTGAAATTGACTAGTTAACTGCAGAAATGGAGTCTTCAAAAGAGACAGGTTGCCGAGCTCCAGAAGGCCCCGTCCTTTGCATCAACAACTGTGGTTTCTTCGGTAGTGCAGCCACCATGAATATGTGTTCCAAGTGTCACAAGGACATGATACTGAAGCAGGATCAGGCAAAATTTGCAGCTACATCCATCGAAAACATTGTAAATGGAAGCTCAAGCAGTGATGATAAAGAACCTGTCCTTGCAGGTGCCACGAACGTGCAAGCCATATCTGCAGAATTGAAGGTTGTGTCTACAGAAGCATCTTCAGATTTAACCTCTCAGAGTTCAGAAGAGAAACCACAAGTGGGCCCAAATAAGTGCACAGCTTGCCGTAAGCGTGTGGGTTTAACAGGGTTCAATTGCAAATGTGGAAATCTTTTCTGTGCTGTTCATCGTTATTCAGATAAACATGACTGCCCATTTGATTATAGGAATGCTGGTCGAGATGCAATAGCTAAAGCAAATCCTGTTGTCTTAGCAGAAAAGCTTAATAAGATCTAGAAGTGTCTATTGAAGGTTATATGAACCAATGCCTGATGCATTTGCTTTAAATATGTCCATCTTCCGATAAGTTGGTCACTTGTCTTACAGGGTCTCCTTCAGGAAATGGTCGTACAAGGCAATGACAATGGGGTGTAGTTCTTTTCAAGTGCTAGAGCCTAGTTAATTTCTAGTGTTTAACTTGTTAATATGCTGGCTTGGTGGACATGTTCATTGAATTTGTAATATGTCTTGTGTTCTTTCCCATTTCTCTGCTCCATGTATAATAATATGTGCATAATATCTATCCATTGAAAAGAAAATAAAAATGGAATGCAACATACTTCAGTGCTTTCGTGGTAAGTCGTTAGTGTTTGGGCAGCCTTCATATGTTTGCCTATATGCTATCTGGAATTCGATACTGTAAATTCTGTTATACTCAAAATAACTCGTCTTTTAAAGGTAAGGCAAGTCATCTTTATTCATACAAAGTATCCAGCAGATGAACATAATCACAGCAAAAGTACAGTATTGCCGTTAGCCTATTATTATGATCAAACCCGCCCCTTTATTAAAATACTTTTACCAACTTCAAAATGTCAATTTGCTTGTGAAAAACTATTCAAATAGCCATAGCATGATTACAAATTCTGCTTAGTAAGGGGCTGATAGAATTTAAACATTTAGCTTTCAAAATTATGTTGTTGAGGTGCCTTTTCTTTCAAAGCATCTCCGATACCTCTCCATAGTGTTGCTCATCAAAAGATAAGGCAAGATCAATATGGTTAGGATTAAAAATTTATTTATGATGTAGCAGTTCTTTCTTCAAGGCCAAAATTCCGCGAAGAGACTAAATTTTATTGTCAATCGAAGAAAAATGCAATTCCCTGAGTCGCCCCTCCCGGCGTTGAAAAGTTATTTTAGCGCAGATGAATAACGGTGTAAAATTCCGACAGTATACAAAAGCAATAAGTGCTCAAATCCAGTTACCTGCCCTTGTAGAGTTTGCCTAAGAAGATAAGTTGTGGGAGTTATCTGCCGGCGGGGTACCCTACATTGGCGCCAGCCTCAACTTACTCAAGATTTTGAATAGGCATCTTTGACTCGTTAGGAACCGTAAAGATCAGTAAAAAGTTTAAGAATATGGTAATAAACCAAAATAAGGTTGTTCTACGGTGGCTTTGCTCCTCTATCTTTACTCTAGACACAATAAAATGACATCACAATGTTGCAATAACCTGATCCACAACTAGTAAAAGAAACTCTACTTGTCTAGATTTCCCCTTGCATCAAATCATATGCACAGTATATGAATGTCTTAATTCCTCAGATCGTTGATGTCCTCACTCTCTCATCCAACAACTTCAACTATCTTAAGATTGGTAAAAGAGTTTCCCTACACAAAACAGTTCACCCTACAAATGTTTTTCTCATCTCGATCAATGCTCATGAATTCTCACATTGGGAGTTCTAGCCAAACAAGATTGAAAATAAATGCTCTGTCTGAAAGTGTTAAAGCAAAGCTCCAAACATCTTGCGAAATTACTTTGGTGAACAGAACGTTTGATCATGGGTAGAAAAATCTTTAGTTCACAAAAAGAACCTTTTTCGGTAATCAACATGCAGGCTTCACTAAGGTGAGATGCTTATTAAACAAATCTTCGTTTAGCTACTTTGAGCGCTTCAATTCCTTTAAAACATGAATTCCCTGCCTTGTTGTGACAGATGAATGTCACACTAATGAGAACATGTGTGGGCAGATTACTATCCATTGAATAGCCCTTTCATCCAACATTTTTTCCATGGGAAGTTGTAGGTATTATTGCAGGTCAATTGATAGGAGAACCAAGCACTTAATTAACATTAAGAACTTCTCATAACAGAGGAGTATTCGAGAGGGAAGGGGGGGGGGGGGGGTGTACCGCAGAACATGTACGAGCCCCATCAAATGGAAAATCAAATTCAATGCTTAGCAAGTATTTCCTAGCCAGCATTCTTATACTCAAACCTAGTGAAACCCATAAGTAATTGAGATCTCTTTCGCTCTTCTTTGGCTCACAGAATTTACCAACTTTACCAAGTATACAAAAACAAATGGAATCTAACCAACTATATGTGCACATTGTCCAACTCCTTGAAGCATCATTATTTAATGTCAAGACATTGTCCCACATTAATCTTATGGATGGGCAGGTGGAACCACATATTAGTGGTAATACTTAAACGAGTCCCACCACTTGCACGCACCTTAACTCGTCCATCCATCAGACCAAGAAACGTTTGCTCATACAAACATCTTAGCTTAGGACACAGGTACTCAATCAAGCATGCTAACCTGAAACCTGGAAAAGGAAGACTGCTTCTTAGTACAGTCGGACCTCCACTAATGCCCAACTGAACATGCTAACTAAACCTCGTAAGGTAAGATTAAAGTACAGTCGGACCTCCACAAGTACTCAAATAAGCATGCTAACCTGAAAATTAGAAAGGCAAGATTGCTTCCTAGTAGCAAGATATCCCAAGCAGCATATAGCTAGACCATGTGATTAGAACACTTAAGAATAAGGAAGTTATTGCAAAAGGGGAGATTAATTAAACTATAAAGGCAAAATAGCTGCTTCTAAGGAGCATCTTACCACAAGTAGCTCAACATGTAATTAGAGCACTTGATAAATTACTCCAACAAGAAAGATAACTTCTTAGGTGCTTTGCCCCTGTCCACTCTATCTCTAAAGAATCAACCTTAGACGAGCACAATTATTTTTAAACAAGTAATTCATCCCTTTAAACATAGTATAGCCTGCCTGACGTAGTCTTTGGACCACAACCAATACATGAACAAGTAGCAAGCAAACGCAGACTAACATTAGGCCACAATTGATATTTTTGCTCTAAACCAACACATACATTTACAACTGACAGCCAACTAGTATGGGATTGAGGATAGTTGATTGACTGAACCCAACCACCTTATAATAACAGAAAAATTTTCGACGGGCAGCGGCACATGGTTTGAAACTCAGTGGATAGTAGACAACCCATCTACCCTTCTCCACTTCAAATTATAGGCTTTTGTCTGTGACCTTTCGAAACCTGTGACCTAAAACAAACATCACAAGTTGAGCTCTTATCACTAGGCCAAAATCCTAGAGCTGAGGCATAGTTGTTGTTTGCACCCTGTCACCTCTATATTTCAAAGTTGAAAAATCCCCTGGGCACGGCACGGTTCGAAACTCACCCTCTACACGTCTCCACTTAAATACTAGGCTTTAACCTGCAAGGTTCAAACCTGTGACATGCATCTACTCCACACAGTCACCTATATTTAAATTATAGTCCGAACACAACCATCATACTTGAATCTTATCAAATCACAAAACAAATAAGCAATTAACCACTTAACCAAACCAATTATAACATACACTTGAATTACAACAAAGAACACACAAAAATAACACATCCACAGCTGAAAACAAAAAACAATACCACATTTGCACTTTAAACATTCAAGAATTGCATTAAAACTGAATAAAACAGTAAAGCTCAAATTTCAAGTCAACGTTAAATAGAAGTCAACACATTTATTTTTCCCAACTTACTTATCAACAAGGAAAATTAATCCCCTCATTTATCCAAAACCCTAATTTGACAAAATCCAAATCAAGGCTCAAAATTACAAAAAAGAAAAAAACAAATCCAAACAAATCACTCACTCAGCATCAATGGATTCAAGTTCAAGTCTTTTAAGGGCTTGTTGATGGGCCCAAGTTTCAAGAGTAAGATCGGGCTTAGCATTAAGCCCAACACCAAGTATAACTATTGTGAAAAAGCTTGTGATGTAACATGGCAGTTCCCAGTCTTCCCATTTCCGCGATTGTCCTGGTGGTGGTGGGACCCGATTGAATAAGTATCCGTTGGGACGATCTTGGTGGCCCGGTAGGGTAAATGGGTTCGGGCCGTGTCCTCCTCTTGTTTTAAGGCCGAAGTGAGACGGGCTTTTAGTGTGCCGGCGGCTGTCGCGAAGGGTTTCGCGGACGGCATTTTGTTTGGCCAGTTGTTTGGAAGTGTATAGAGAAAGAATAGTGTATTTGTGTGAATTGGATCTTAACGAGTGGAGGATCAAAACGTTGTCGTTTTGTGCCGATTGGTATTTTTGGAGTCCTAATTTTATCATAAAATACCTAACATGATACTCCATCTTTCAATTTAAGTGGTATATCTGAGCACGAAGTTTAAGAAGTATATGAAGACTCTTTAATCTTGTTAAGTGGTGTTTGAAGAGTTAATTTATCGGTATTCACTCAACTATTGCTTAATTACCACAGAATTACTTTTGTTTTTTTGCTACCCAAAAGTCACTCAACTTTCCTCCGGTATACACCATAGTCACTTTGGCCGATTTTTACTTAAAACTTGCCTGAAAAATGACGTGGCATCTTTAATTAAAAATAATCTTCTTAATTATAGGTTATAAGAGTAGGTTGGATGATGTGGAGGCTCGCTTCCGGTGTACTATGTGATAAGAGGGTGCCACCTAGGCTCAAAGTCAAATTCTATAGAGTGGTCGTTAGACCAGCTATGTTGTATGGAGCAGAGTGTTGGCCAATTAAGAACTCGCACATCTAGTAGGTGAGCGTGGCAGAGATGAGAATGTTTAGATGGATATGCGAGCATACTAGGATGGATAAGATTAGGAATGAAGTCATCTGTGACAAGGTGGGAGTGGCTCCAGAGGCTGAGAAGATGCGAGAAGCGAGGTTGCGATGGTTCGGACACGTGAAAAGGAGGAGTGCTGATGCTCTGGTGAGGAGATGTGAGAGGTTGGCAGTGCTGGGTCTAAGGAGAGATAGGGGTAGACCAAGAAGAACTGAGCCGAGGTGATTAGACAGCACATGACCCAGATCCAGATCACCGAGGACATGACCATAGATATGAAAGCATGGAGGCCGAGGACTAGGGTAGAAGGTTAGGTAGTAGTCGAGTGTTTTTCTCTTATTAGATGTAGTATTTTATCGTTATAGAATATTCTTATTATAGTCCTTGCCTTTATATTTAGTTGGATATTTCTGTCTTGATTTTAAAAATTATTTTCCACATATTTTTTCTTATCGAGGGTCTACCAGAAACAACCTCTCCACCTTGGTGGGGGTAAGGTCTGCGTACATTTCACCCTCTCCAGATCCCACTAATGGGATAGACTGAGTATGTTGTTGTTGTTGTATATTAAATATATTAATTCAATTCCTTATCCCATTACACTAAGTCACTTTAATGGAATTTTTGTCGTAGAATAGTTTATTCGTATGATGCAGATTTTATTTGCTATCATAAAAAATGCTGAATTGGTTATACTTAGATTGATTTTTCGTTATGCAACCAATCAGACAGTTAGTTAGTTATATATTTGATATTTTATACAATAAATCAAATGAGAACTCTTGTATTGGTGGAATAATTATTACATGGGTTGTGGGAGCACTTGGTGTGATTGATAGTCTACTAAATCTTCTCTTAAAAAACAGTAACAAATCGACCACGCAGCATTAAAAAAAAATTATAGAAACCGCTCATCCTTGTCTTTTTCTCTTATTATTTTTTGGTGAGTCCATTTGACATTGCATTAGCAACAAGATCATAGTAATACTAATAATTTAAGTACTTGAAATTTATAGAAGGTGATAACTGCAACTTAAAAATTAAAATCAACCATCGAGATCGAGTGTCAGCTCTCTGTCATGACAAGATCAAAGGATTGATAGATCGCTATCTGCTTAGTTCCTATTTAAAGAGCACACATTTGTGTTCTCCTATTTAAAGAGCACTCATTTGGGTAGAATTAGTGTAATGGGTTAAGGAATTGAGTTAATATATTAAACTATAATTAAGAAGATTATTTTTAATATAATATACCATGTAATTTTTCCTGCAAGTTTTAAGTAAAAACCGGTCAAGTGACTTTTGTGTATATCCGAGGAAAGGTGAGTGACTTTTGGGTAACTACTAAAGAAACAAAGTGACTTTATGGTAATAAAGCAACAATTGAGTGACCACCGATAATATTAACTCAATATTTGAATTGTCAATTTACTAAATATAGAAAAACACATTCTTTTTGGGACAAACAAAGAATGAAACTAGTAGACGAGGGAGTATTTTTCCATTTCTAGTACTACCTCTGTTCCAATTTATGTGGTAATTTTTTAAATTTTGATGGTCAAATTTCTTAATTTTGACGGTTGATTTGGAGGTAGAATCTTTAAATTTTTTGAAATAAAATTTACACTATATAAAAGAATATTATAAATCATAATAATTAACAATTCAAACGTATATGAACAAATTTCAATTAAAAAAATTAACTTGACTTTCAAAATTCAAAAATTGCCACTTAAATTGGGACAGAAGGAGTACTATTGTAGAGGTAAAACCTTAAGTGGTCGTTTGGTTGGTGGGATTATGGATTATAATCCCGGGATAAAAAATGGGACTAGATTTATCTCATGTTTGGTTATTGAAATTTGAAATAAGATAAATTGGGATAAATTTACTCTACATTTATGGGATTATCTTATCCCATATGAAGGGTGAGATAAGTTTTATCCCTACTTTTATCCCACTTTTAATCCTAAGCCAATACTTATCCCTAAATCATGGGATATCCCATTTTTGCTAAACCCTCAAACCAAACAATCCATAAGGGTCGTTTGGTATATGGTATAAGATTAATTAATCCTGATATAAAGAGCTGAATGGTTTTATCATGTGTTTGATTTGCAACTTCAAATCAGTATTATCTAATCCCAGTATAAACTTATGCACAATTTGATGGATAAATCAATACCAAGGACTCCATGATATTAACTTATCCCGGTATTAACTTATCTTTGTATAACTAATCCCGGTATAACTTATCCTTGTACCAAACGACCCCTAAAAGCTGGTGTAAAAGATCCAATTCTGGATGGATAGTGGTTTATTTCGAAAGATATTTTAATAAAATATTTGACTAATAAGGAAAGTATGACAAACAAAGTGGGACAGATGGAGTATATTCTAAAATTTGAAGCATTCAATTCAAACTTCTGATTACTCGGCTAATAAGTGGCTTAATTATATATGTTTAATAGTACCTTAGTATTTTCTGTCATGTTTTTCATTCTTGTCTTCTCTGTTTGCCTATTTCTGATCAGTTATATACCCAAATAGATGCAACTTTGTGTTCAAGCGTTTCTTTTGTTTGACTACTTCCAAAGCTTACTACTTACTCCAATAGTGAAGGTTTCAAAAGCTGACATTTTCAACGTTCGATAATATAGTAAAGTATTTTTTTCTCATCCTACCTGTTATAGATTTCGATCAACAAATTTAGGTTTGCCCTAATTGTCTCGCTTTGGGGTAAAGCTTTTCCTATTAAAAGTGACTTTATTTAAAGCAACAACCCAACATCTCTAATTGAGGATGTAGACGTGCATTTATCACTCGCTCTTAATAGTTTTCATGAACTATAATCAACAACAATTGAAGAACAAAAAATGACATTTCAAACTATACAATATAATATGCTGTAGTTAAATCAGGCCGGCTTAGCCTATAGCTACACTAATAAACTGATTACACGCAAACAACTTAATTACTATATATATACTAGAGAATAAGCATAGATTATGCAAAGAAGAAGAGGAAGGAAGAGATAGAAAAAAGGTATTAAAAAAACTATGGCCAAGAACTTGCCTATCATAGACATGCAAGATGGTTCAAGAGGAATAGCAGAGGAAATAGTAACATCACTTGAACGCTGGGGTTGTTTCAGGCTTATTAATCATGGAGTTTCAACGGAACTCTTGTCGGAAATAACAGCGGTCGCCCGGTCATTGCTGGAACTTCCAGTGGAGACTAAGGGGCTAAATGTTTATGAGGACAGAAGCTTTGGTTACATTCCTATTAATGTTACTAGTTCCATGTTTGAGGCTTTAGGAGTTTATGATGCAACTTTATCGGCAGATATTGATCACTTCAGTGATCAGTTGAATCTATCTCCTCATCAAAGGTACTCCTATATTTATTTAGTAATTTTGTTTGGAATTATTAGTCACATTTGAGTTTTGTTGCAGGGAGGTGATGATGAAGTATTCTGAAGCAGTTTATAATTTAGCAAAGGGACTTGGGACTAAGCTTCTGGAAGGTTTGGGGCTAGAAAGTGGAGATTTATTCGAGGATTGGTCTTGCCTAATGAAGTTCAACAAATACCACAATAGCCCTGAAAAAGTTGGACTAACAGGAGCTAAACTACATTCTGATAAAGGCTTTTTCACTATTTTATTAGATGATGAATTGGTTAATGGTCTTGAAATGCTTGATGACCAAACTGGGGAATTTATTCCTGCCAATCCAATCCCAAGTTCCTTTCTTGTTAATGCTGGTGACATTGCTAAGGTCAGTTCAAATAATTAAAGTTATTTTTACTTGCTATTTATTTAATTTTTTTTATTAATATTATAAATGTTTAGATAAGATTGTTCACACAATTGAATAGTATATTATAAGAGTAAATAGGGTTCTAGGTTCGAGTATAATTATCAGTACCTAACAAACAAGATGACGAATAAATACTCCACATGTGTTTGGCTTAAAAGTCAAGCTTACACATGAAAGAACGTGTTAAGATCTATGTTAACACTTTAAAGTGTCACAACTCAGACAATTTAATCTATGGATGTGTCAGGTTTACAAAGTTCACTTAAATAATTACTTACTACTTATGTTCTGCTCCATTTAAAAAATAACAACGTTCCAATTAGCTTCCTTTCTTTTTTGTCTTGACAGTTTTATCACTAGCAGCAATTCATTATCCAAGTACTAAATTTAGATATAATGTGCTAGGCATGGAGCAACGGAAGAATTTGCAATGTGAGGCATAGAGTACAATGCAATGAACCAACAGAACGATTCTCCATTACATTCTTTGTGTTAGGACCAAGAAATGCAAAAGTGGAGACACCTTCTAAACTAGTGGATTCTCAGCATCCTCGTCTCTATGTTCCTTTTAATTTTGAAGAATATTGTGGCCTTCGATCTTCTACCAAATCCATAGAGGGTGGAGTTCTTGACTTGTTTCGTAAAAAAGATGACTTGATTATTGGTTGAATTATATGGCAGAGGTGGATCCACAATCCGAACTTTATTATCGGCGTGACATTGAACGGATTGATCATTTGAATCACTGTATTTGAAATTTAATAATTACACTATTTTGTAGATTTCTTAAATATACATACGTAATTTGAACCAAAACTATTGGGTTCTACCGAATCCTGAGCCAAAACTATTGGGTTCTACCTAATCCATAGCTAATACTATGTAATCCGTCCCATGAATTGTTACACATCAATTATTATTTGCTTGCTCTCCTATCACGACGTATGTATAGGAGAAAAATCTCTGTGCTATCAGCTATGTAATGGTCAAATTTCCTTTTTTTTGTGTTTTTTTTGTTTATAGTACGAGTGCGTTCTTATAAAACCCAGCAATGTTTTCTTTTCTGGACAAAGAATCAAAATTGTCACTGGATTATTGAAAAAGGTCCAATATACCAAGCGTTAAAATATAGTGCTATTTAGAAGTGTTCATGGGTCGGTTGGAGTCGATTTTCCTCTAAAAGAAAACCAAACTAATTAATTCATTTTTCAAATATTAAAATTACAACCACACCAATTAAGTCAATTTTTCACTTATTTGATTTTGTCGGTTAATCGATTTTTTGTCCTTTTTTCCTTTAAATATGCGACATATACTTCCAAGGATCAAACACATATTCGAGCGATGATATTCCACCATGAAACACTCAGGCCAAGTATTCTCTAGAAAAGAATAAACTATATATGTAATCAAACATATGTAGCTTCATCCAAAAATCATATGACTGTATAAGCATTTAACCATTTCAAATTAACTTAATCAAACTTCTTACAAAGATTTTTCCGTGTTTGAAAATTGAAGAGAAATTATTTGCCAAGGTATCTTGAAGATATTTAATTAACCAACAATAAAAAACTACAAGACAAGTTATTTTTAACATGTAATAGATTGTTTGACTTATCAAAATAAAGACTAGTAAGCAAACTAAAATTCAGAGGAAAAAACTATAAAGATGAGGAACTATACTATTCAAGAGTGAAAAAAATTAACATATAGTGTAAATTCATAAAAGTGTACACAAAAATACAGAAATTATATATGTCATTATAATTTTTAAGAAGTATTTATCAAATCGGTTTGAAACTAAAATCAAACCAAATTTTGTCGGGTTTTGAAATTAAAAACCAAAACCAAACCAAACCTAAAAATTGCCGATTTTTTCTTTCGATTTGAGTCGGTTTTCGGTTTGATTCGGTTTTTCGATTTTCGATGAACACTACTAGTGCTAATATGCCACTGCTGCTACACTTTTGGCTCGAAAATACCATTATGTATAACTTTCGGCTGAAAATATCATTATTTCTTACATAAACTATTTATTCTTGTCTTTTAATTTTTGAAAAAAAACACTACAAAATTTTAAAAAGTGCCTAATGGGCGTTAAATCCTCATACCCCAGCTTAATTTCCAACCTCCCCATCCCCCCCCCCCACCCCATATTGTATTTGTTAATATATTTTTCTATTTATCTTCCATCAACATAATTATGTAATGAATTTTGTTTTTTTTTTAAAAAAAAAAGACCAAAAACCAAAGACCATTTTTTTATATTCCTCTTAAATTCACACGGATCACACTCATATTGTTCACTTTGCCTTCTTTTTCTTTAATTTTAAATATTTTTTTATACAGACTACTTCGTAATTGTCAAAAAGATCAGACGAGAAAAACTTAGCTCGACCTCGAATAAGAAAATATCCAGAACTTATTTATCCTCTCTTTTTTTTTTTGGGTAATTAGAGAAAATTTTATTAACTACCAAAGTGCTCATTACAAAACCATAGTTTGGCTACTCTCAGCTCAAGCTATCCTATCTACTAGCTATTACATGAGAAAAAAAAAACATAGATTAAAACTACAGCTAGCACAAGCAAAACTAAACACAGAATACTCTACTACACATTTGTCACCTATTTATCTTAGCTATTTTAAAACCTAAAATGTTGCATCTTCTCTTGAATTTTAGGCTGGACTCTAACACTGCATATAATGGCAATTTCTTTTGCAATGTTGTTGTGGTCTTTGATAGCTGCTTCAAAGTTGCGCTTGTTTCTTTCCCACCATATAGCTCCTATAAATTCTACATACAACATCTTCAGAATTCCTGCTCGAACTGTTTTCCCTTTTGTGTTGCTGATGATCCAATATATTCTCTTTTTCTAATATTGCATTTCTAAACTTTTACAAATTATTCAAGAAATTTATTTCAAAAGAATTTCAGAATAAACCTAAATTTTCTCATATGAGAATGAGCTGATTTCCAGAGTATATTTGTCTATTTGGAGATGAAAATAGTACTTGTGTAAAAGTAAAAGCCAAAAATAGGATAGGGTGGGTGGGTTCAAAAATTAGGTTGGGGTTGGGGGTTCTAATGTCCAGCTGGCATTTTTAGAGATTTGCAGTATTTTTCAAAAATTAAAATTAGAATAAATGGGTTTCGTTAGAAATAATGGCAATTTAAAGCTGAAAAGTTATATATAATGGCATTTTTTAGCCGAATGTAATGGCAGTGGCATATTAGCACTATATATTTTTAATGAGTGGCAATTTTAGCCCTTCGCCCTTCTTTTTTTAATTCTTAAAAAACCTAGTTGTGTTGTTCCTTCAGTACTGTTGTATGAAGTTATAACTAGATATATGAATGTGCTAATTATAATAGGGTGAATTAATTGCATGTTGCATCGCTTTCTGATCAAAGATATATGTATATATATTAGAGACAACCATGACTTATGTTAAAGTAGATGTTTCAATAATTTTGGAACAATCCATTTGATAAGTTAAAACAGTAAATTTTGAAAGTAACTCCTACTTTTCAGAAAGAATGAATGAACCTGATAGGTTTAGATTTTCTAAACACAATTTCATTATAAAAATATCCCATCTCTTTAAAATTAATGAAGTCATTTAATAAACTTTATTTAAAGAAAGTAATTGGTTATCAATAACTGTTAGATGTCTGCACTTTCGATAATGACCAGAAACAGAAATAGATGAAGTAGAAAAATTCCAAGCCAACAGTATACACTGCCTGTCCTTAAGAAATCTAATCCCCTCACAGTTACCCAAGGTTTGTGGATTAATTTCTCCCAGGATAGAATGGAATTATCCTCACTGTGATAGTGGTAATTCAAATCACAGTGAACAGCGAACTCAAATAATGGTAGCAAATCACACTGACTCAGAACTTACTTTTGTTTTGAAAACAAATGCAAAAGGTAATGAGAGAGAGAGAGAGAGTATGAAATTTTTGGATGAACAAAATGAGGCAAAATGCCTCTCTATTTATACCCACAAGATTTGGAATGAAAAGGCATGAAGGTGTCTTTTCATTTTGCTGAAGTGGCTGTTCATGAAAGGCAGCCTTCAAGGTGGCTGTTCAATGAAAAGGTGTCTTTTCATTTTGATGAAATGGCTGTTCATGAAAGGCAGCGTTCAAGGTGGCTGTTCAATGAAAAAGTACCCTTTCATTAACGTTACAGCTTTTGGGAACTTTGGAATATTTGCATAAGTATTCCACTCTTTAATTCCGTTACGAAAACGGCCCCAAATCAAATATTAATATTTAATAAATAAATATTAATATAGATATTAATCTTTAATAAATATTCCCTTCATTTCCCATTCACACCACTTTACCTTCTTTCCAAACCCAACAATCCCCCACATGAATGGGGAATGGCTATATGAAGAAAACATGCAGAAAACTGTGTGATTTTCAAGTAAGAATTAATTGCATCTGGATAAGTGGGTTTCCCTTTGAACTTTCCGTAGTGAACATATATCGGATATACTCGGTCAATCGGTAGATTTGATATCTTTGAACCGTCGAACTTTGGTGTATACCTAGACAACATATGTCACACAATTAATCCTTGACCATTTTTGGTTCTCATTGTTGTGTTCGTTTCAGCCATGAACATCGCCTGGTTCATGAGTGCGTAGAGAATTGGCCTTACAGAATTCTCCTTGAAGCGGCTTCCACTTCACACTCACATAGGTGATTTCTAAACGTGTAATCCCGTAGATCTACACTGTTTGACAAACCCCGTATCAAACTTAGATAATCATTAAAAAACGTCTTTAATGTTTTATCCTTGGTACTAAACATTGTCTTATTAAAAGAATGGGTTGAGTTGTTTGACAATGTTGGAGCGGTCGTACACAACTTAGTTTGAGCTCCTTGAACCTAGATCTTGGGATCTCCAGTCTTCTAGGTAGAGTTACCGCCATGACGACTTGTCCTCGGCCATAGTCCCATTCCTCTTGATGATCTCTCAACATCATCTCTAGTTAAACCTTTAGTAAGTGGATCCGATACATTATCCTTTGACTTAACACAGTCAATTGTGATAATTCCTCTAGAGATAAGCTGTCTAATGGTTTTATGTCTTCGTCGTATATGACGATTTTTACCATTATACATAAGGCTCCCAGCCCTCGATATTGCCGATTTACTCATTATTGCTTGAAAAAAGGAATGTCTTCCAAGAAGTTTCGGAGCCATTCAGCTTCTTCACCGGCTTTGTCCAAAGCTATGAACTCAGCCTCCATTGTAGAGCGAGCAAGCAAGGTTTGTTTGGATGATTTCCAAGTTACCGCTCCTCCACCTATTGTGAAAATATATCCACTTGTGGATTTTGATTCTTTTGAGCCGGTGATCCAATTTGCATCACGATATCCTTCTATAACAGCGGGATATTTGTCATAGTGCAAAGCATAGTCTTGGGTATACTCCAAATAATCCAAAACTCGTTTCATAGCCATCCAGTGTTTGTCCTGGATTACTTGTGTATCGACTCAGTTTATTTATAGCACAAGCTATATCTGGTCGTGTACAATTCATGATGTACATTAGATTTTCCAACACTCTAGCGTAGTCTCGTTGAGACGTGCTTTGTCCTTTACTCTTTGTAAAGGCAAGATTAACATCAAGTGGAGTCTTTGAAGTTTTGAAGTCTAAATACTTGAATTTTTTCAGGACATTTATGATGTAATGAGTTTGAAATAATGCCAAACCTTGAGGAGTTTTGTGAATTTTAATACCCAAGATTAAATCCGCAACTCCCAAGTCTTTCATATCAAACTTGCTAGTTAGCATACGCTTAGTAGCATTGATATCAGCAATATCTTTACTCATTATTAACATGTCATCCACATATAGACAAACAATGACTATATGATTTGGAGTGTTCTTAATGTAAACACATTTATCACACATTAATTTGGAAGCTATACTCCAAATAACCCAAAACTCGTTTCATAGCCATCCAGTGATTTTGTCCAGGATTACTTGTGTATCGACTCAGTTTACTTATAGCACAAGCTATATCTGGTCGTGTACAATTCATGATGTACATTAGATTTCCCAACACTCTAGCGTAGTCTCGTTGAGACGTGCTTTGCTCTTTACTCTTTGTAAAGGCAAGATTAACATCAATTGGAGTCTTTGAAGTTTTGAAGTCTAAATACTTAAATTTTTCCAGGACATTTCTGATGTAATGAGTTTGAGATAATGCCAAACCTTGAGGAGTTTAGTGAATTTTAATACCCAAGATTAAATCCGCAACTCCCAAGTCTTTCATATCAAACTTGCTAGTTAGCATACGCTTAGTAGCATTGATGTCAGCAATATCTTTACTCATTATTAACATGTCATCCACATATAGACAAACAATGACTATATGATTTGGAGTGTTCTTAATATAAACACATTTATCACACTCATTAATTTGGAAGCCATTTGACAACATTGTACTGTCAAATTTCGCATGCCATTGTTTAGGTGCTTGTTTTAGTCCATAAAGAGACTTAACAAGTCGACATACCTTCTTTTCTTTCCCAGGAACCACGAACCCTTCAGGTTGTTCCATGTAGATTTTTTCCTCCAAATCTCCATTTAAGAAGGCTGTCTTTACATCCATTTGATGGATTTGAAGATCATACACGGCGCCCAAAGCTATTAGCATCCGTATGGATGTAATTCTGCTTACCGGAGAGTATGTATCAAAATAATCAAGGCCCTCTTTTTGTCTATAACCTTTAACGACCAGTCTAGCCTTGTATTTGTCAATAGTACCATCAGCTTTCATTTTCCTTTTGAAAATCCATTTGTAACCTAATGGTTTGTTCCCATGAAGAAGATCAACCAACTCCCATGTATGGTTGCTTAAAATGGATTCAATCTCACTATTGACTGCCTCTTTCCAATATGGAGACTCTGAAGAAGCCATTGCTTATTTATAAGTTTGAGGCTCATTTTCCAATAGGAAAGTCATAAAATCTGGTCCAAAAGAAGTAGACGTCCTTTGACGTTTACTACGTCTTGGATTATCATTATTTGGCATACTTCCTTTTGTACCTTCTCTTGGTCGTTTCGTGCTAACACTTGACGATTCACATTCACTTTTATACGGATATATATTTTCAAAGAATTCAGCATTATCTGATTCCATAACCGTATTAACATGAATGTCAGGATTTTCTAATTTATAAACGAGAAAACGATATGCCTTACTATTCTTGGCATATCCTATGAAAACACAATCAACAGTTTTTGGTCCTATCTTTTCCCTTTTAGGTTTAGGAACTTGTACCTTTGCCAAACACCCCCACACTTTGGGGTAATTCAAGCTTGGCTTTCTTCCCTTCCACTTTTCATATGGAATGGATTGTGTTTTGCTGTGGGGTACACGATTAAGTTTTCGACTAGCTGTAAGAATAACTTCCCCCCACAAGTTCTGGGGTAAACCCGAACTTACTAACAAGGCCTTCATCATCTCCTTTAAAGTTCTATTTTTCCTTTTCGCAATCCCATTAGATTGTGGCGTGTAAGGGGCAGTGGTTTGGTGAATAATGCCATATTCTAAATATATTTGCTCAAAAGGAGATTCGTATTCACCACCCCTATCACTTCTTATCATTTTTATTCTTTTATTAAGTTGTGTTTCAACTTCACTTTTGTATTGCTTGAATACATCTATAGCCTCGTCTTTACTACTAAGTTAATAAACGTAACAGTAACGAGTGCTATCGTCAATAAAAGTTATGAAATACGTTTTTCCACTATGAGATAATATTGACTTCATATCACAAATATCTGTATGAATTAAGTCTAAAGGTTCGGAATTCCTTTCAAGTGATTTGTAAGGATGTTTCGCAAATTTAGACTCAACACATATTTGACATTTTGATTTATCACATTCAAATTTAGGAAATACTTCCATATTTATCATTTTCCGCAAGGTTTTATAGTTAACATGTCCCAAACGTGCATGCCACAATTCATTTGACTCAAGTAAGTAAGAAGATGCTTGAACTTTATTATTGATAGAAACTGTCATTACATTCAGCTTGAAAAGGCCCTCACTTAGGTAACCTTTTCCTACAAAACTATCATTCTTACTTAATACAACCTTATCAGAAACAAATACGCACTTAAACCCGTTCTTGACGAGAAGTGATGCTGGTACCAAGTTCTTACGTATTTTTGGAACGTGAAGAACATTGTTGAGAGTCACAACCTTGCCCGAGGTCATCTTTAGGCCTATCTTGCCATAACCTTCAATCTTTGTTGTTGCAGAATTTTCCATAAAGAGTGTCTCATTAGGTCCAGCGGGAGCATAGCCAGTAAATGCATCTTTATTTGCACAAACATGGCGGGTGGCTCCAGAATCAATCTACCATTCTTTCGGATTTCCTACCAAGTTACACTCAGAAATCATTGCACAAAGATCTATCTCTTGCACTCCTTGGGAAATAGTATCTTCTACCATGTTTGCTTGACCTTTATTATTTTTGGCATTCTTTGGGCCACGACAGTCTACATCCTTGTGTCCATATTTGCCACAGTTGCGGCAATTGCCCTTGAATTTCTTCTTTTTCGGCTGATTGTTTGGTCCAGAAGGTTTCTTCCTTTTGTTGTTTTTTGGTGCATCATTTGTCTCAACGATATTTGCTCCCATTACTGTTGAAATTCCACGAGCAACCTTCTTCTCCGCAATCTTGTTGTCTTCCTCGATCCTCAAACGAACAATTAGATCTTCGAGTGACATCTCCTTGCGCTTGTGTTTCAAGTAATTCTTAAAGTCTTTCCACCAAGGTGGTAACTTTTCAATTACCGCAGCCACTTGAAACGCCTCATTGATGACCAAACCTTCAATGAGAAATTTATTATTAATAGGATAATTAATACTTCTAATATAAGCATTAATTTGGATCATACCTTCAGCAATGAGATCATGAATGATCACTTGCAACTCTTGGACTTGACTTATGACAGTTTTACTGTCCACCATCTTAAAGTCCAGAAATTTGGCGGCTACAAATTTCTTCATCCCAGCATCTTCAGTTTTGTACTTCTTTTCAAGAGCAAGCCAAAGCTCCTTCGAAGTTGCAGCAGTACTGTAGACATTGTATAAGTCGTCCTCCAGTCCATTCAGAATGTAGTTTTTACATAGAAAATCAGAATGCTTCCATGCCTCAGTAACAACGAAACGTTCATTTTCAGGAGTGTCGTCTGCCGGGACAGGAACATCCTCCTTAATGAATCGTTGCAAACTCAGCGTGGTCAGATAAAAGAACATCTTTTGCTGCCACCTTTTGAAGTCAATCCCGCCAAACTTTCCCGACTTTTCAGCCGGTGCTGGAGCAGGGGTCGGTGCAGATGCAGGGCGGCTGGAGCTTGCACCAATAGAAGCATTTGGTGTACCAGAAACATCGTTGTTATTTTCTGTGTTCGTCAACAATATAAATATTTTAATAATCCGAAAGTTTTTAATCTTCTGAACAGATTAAACACACAATAATTTTAATAATCCGTTGAAGTATTTAAATCTTCAAAAATGGAATATTAAATTTGGAGTAGAAAATCTTTTCAGATTTTAGTCTCCACAACAGTTTGGAGTAGAAAATCTTTTCAGATTTTAGTCTCCACAAACAGTCTATTATCGATTAGCAGACCAAAATACAAATTAGATTTCTTAAGATTGTTATATGTCTGCACTTTCGATAATGACCAGAAACAGAAATAGATGAAGTAGAAAAATTCCAAGCTAACAGTATACACTGCCTTTCCTTAAGAAATCTAATCCCCTCACAGTTACCCAAGGTTTGTGGATTAGTTTCTCCCAGGATAGAATGGAATTATCCTCATTGTGATAGCGGTAATTCAAATCACAGTGAACAGCGAACTCAAATAATGGTAGCAAATCACACTGACTCAAAACTTACTTTTCTTTTGAAAACAAATGCAAAAGGTAATGAGAGAGAGAGAGAGAGAGAGTATGAAATTTTTGGATGAACAAAATGGGGCAAAATGCCTCTCTATTTATAGCCACAAGATTTGGAGTGAAAAGGCATGAAGGTGTTTTTTCATTTTGCTGAAGTGGCTGTTCATGAAAGGCAGCCTTCAAGGTGACTGTTCAATGAAAAGGTGTCTTTTCATTTTGGTGAAATGGCTGTTCATGAAAGGTAGCCTTCAAGGTGGTTGTTCAATAAAAAAGTACCCTTTCATTAACGTTACAGCTTTTGGGAACTTTGGAATATTTGCATAAGTATTCCACTCTTTAATTCCGTTACGAAACGGCCCCAAATCAAATATTAATATAAATATATTAATAAATAAATATTAATATAAATATTAATCTTTAATAAATATTTCCTTCATTTTCCATTCACACCACTTTATCTTCTTTCCAAACCCAACAATAACTACTAGTTTACTTAGATATACGCAACTGATTTTGTTTGAAGAATCCAAGCAATTTAGTAAACAACTTTTCTTTGAAAACTAAAAGAGAAACATAGATCAAAAGCTGAAATTACAGATTCAAGAATAGATGAGCAACGTTCTTGAATGCTACTTGTTTTATGGCTTAGTTGAATCTCAAGAATAGTGATGTTATTATTCTTCCGTTTGCTTGTAGGAGAGACTTCAGCTATCTTCAAGAAATGTCTTGATGTGCCTATAAGCCAAACAAGTTACATTTCATATTTGTAATATTTTTATTATCCTTGTTCTGAAAATTTGAAGATAGTAGTCTTTATGGCTTCCACAATAAATACCCATGGAGTTCCAAATTTGCCTAATCCTAACTTTGAAGTTTTTGATGGCGAAGACTTTCCTAGATGGCGTCGAAGGATGGAATTCTTTCTGCGACGTTTGAAGTTGACTTATGTTCTTGAGCTATTTTGTCCTAAAGCTCTTGGTGCTGGGGTTGAAACTAATGCAACTACTTTGGTCAATGAAACAATTGCAAAGTGGCAAGATGATGATTATTTATGCAAGAACTATATTCTTGGAGGAATGGCCAATAAATTTTATGATCAATATACTGCCAAGTGCAAAACTGCCAAAGAGCTTTGAGATACTCTTCAAGCCATTTATTTGGCAGAATAAGCGAGCTCAAAGAAGTTTCTTGTTTCCATTTATATAAAATTTAAAATAGTTGATAATAAATCAACCACTGTACAAGTGCAAGATTTCCAACTAATAGTAAACAAAATATCTATTACTGAAATTACTCTTGATGAAAACTTTCATGTTGGTGCTATTGTTTCAAAACTTCCTCCACCTTGTAAAGAGTATTGTAGAAAACTCTAAAACAACAAGGAAGATTTGACTCTTGAATAATTATTGCAACATTTGCAAATTGAATAAGAAACTCAAAATTGTGATAATAATATTTTGAAGGAACCCGTCATGAAAGCTCATGTGATTGAAGAGAAACCAGCCAAAAGGGCACCAGAAAATAAGAAATTAACAAAGGCAAAGGGGAGCAGTAATTTCAAAAGTACTAGTGCTAAAACTAAGGCAAATGAATTTTATCACTAGGGGTGCGCGTATTCGGTTTTTCGGTTCGAATTTCAACTATTCGGTTTCAATTTTTCGAATTGATTTTGAAAAATTGCAATCCATTCTGAACCAAAATTAGTTTCGTTTGGTTCGATTTTTCCTTTTTTCGATTCGGTTTTTTTCAGTTTGGTTATTCGATTTTTTCGGTTATGTCAAATAAGATAAAACTTTAAAACAAAATACTTGAAAGCATATATCAGTACATGTTCAAACATAAAAATTTAAAATTTAAAGTCTAAATCATAATCCTAGTTAAAAAGAAAACTTACAATTCAAGAAATTGAAGTTGATAAAGGTATTATACATTGAAATTTTTGATAAGAGATTCGCAAGTATTAGACTATAATACATAGACGTGTCATCATGAGGAAAGTACTAACGGTAAAAAGTACTAAAATATTAAAACTCTAATAGTACCCTTAAACAAGCATATGCTAGAAAATAAGAATAAAAGTATGTATGTATGTATGTGTGTGTATGTATGTATGTATGCATGTGTGTGTGTATGTGTATATATACACATATGAAATAATTCGGTTTATTCGATTTTTCGGTTTCTATTTTCTGAAATTCGAAATCAAACCAAAAAATCAAAATTTTCAAATTTTCAATCCAAACCAAACCAATTAATGAAAAACCAATAATAATTTGGTTCGGTTTGGTTTTTCGGTTCAATTCGAATAATGCACACCCCTATTTATCACTACCACAAAGTTGGTAACTATGCCTATGATTATAAAAATTTT
Organism: Petunia x hybrida; assembly: GCA_037355625.1. NCBI lineage: Eukaryota > Viridiplantae > Streptophyta > Magnoliopsida > Solanales > Solanaceae > Petunia > Petunia x hybrida. Next base: position 784,628 of record JBBBVM010001054.1, on the reverse strand, counting down.
AAATCAGAAAAGATGAACCAAAGGACCAATAGCAACAGTAAAGATGATCTTGTGACAATGATTGCAGAAGCATTTGAAGCAGAAAATCAAGTGGAATGGTTGATGGACACTGGTGTAACTTGTCCTATTGGGTGATCATAATGCTTTCAAAACCTATGAAATAGTGGGGGATGATAAAGTCATGTACATGGGAAAATCATCCTATGCTAAGGTTGTGGGTAAAGGCACTGTTGAGTTGAACTTTATCTCTGGAAAGACGGTTACTCTGAAGGATGTGTTGCATGTTTCTGATATTCGAAAGAATCTAGTGTCAGGTATGCTTCTTTTGAAGCATGATTTTAAAATGATTTGTGAATCAGATAAATTTATTTTGTCTAAAAATGGCATGTTGGTGGGAGCTATGCTACAAATGAGATGTTTAAACTAAATACTGATAATGAAAATATTTATGTTTATATTGTTGAGTCTTTTGATTTATGGCATGAACGTCTTTGTCACATGAATTATAGATCCATTCGACTTATGGTAAATTACAGGTTAATAAAAAATTGTGGAAAAAATTATGTGTTTAAGTGTCTTACTTGTAGTAAGTGCACAATAGCAAATAAATCTTTTAAAACAGTTGAAAGGAAATCAACACTTTTGGGTTTAATTCATACTGATATATGTAAGATGGATTATTTATCACATAATGGAAAGAGATATTTTATCATGTTCATGGATGACTATTCAAGATATTCTTATGCATTTCCAATAAGAACAAAAGATAAGGCTTTTGAGAGTTTCAAAACATATAAAGCAGAAGTTAGGAGAATAAGTTGAATCTAAAGATAAAAACAATTAGATATGATAGAGGTGGAGAGTATTTAAGTTTAGGTTTTATTGAATTTTGTGAAATGAAGGTATTGAAAAATAACTGAGTGCTTGTTATACACCATAACAGAATAGTGTGGCAGAAAGGAAAAACAGGACTCTCATAGAAATGGTTAATTCTATGTCATTGTTCTGGTTTGCCTAGAAATTTATGGACATAAGCATTGTTTTCAGCTTGCAATATTTTGAATCGAATCGTTTCTAAGGAAAGATGAGTGGTTTTTAAATACTTTGGTGTGTGTTAGGTCCATCCAATAATTTAAATCAACGAGGGAGACCCGTCCCAATCACTCTCTTTCTATGTATGTGCATCAAGTTTTAATCTTTTTTGGTGTTTATATATACATGTTTAGAATCCATCTTGTAGTATAGTTGTATTTCCTGAAATATAATTTTAGATTTTACAATTAAATTTATATTTAATTCAGCCACAGGCTACCTTATCTTATCAAGATTCTTAGGTTAATCGTTAAGCTTACATCTACGAATGGATTAACTGATTAATCAACCATGATAATGTTAAGAATATAGAAATCATAAATTAATAATTAAACTAGAACTGATCGACTAAAACAGTGGAAATCATCAGTGAAGTAAAGAAAATGACGATAGCAATAAAGGAAAGAAAATAAATAAAGTAGATAAGATTATTGATATAATTGGGCGCTCGTGCTCCGATGAGGAAGATGGACTTCGTTTCCTCCAAAGAAAAGCAATATAACAGTACAAAGGATGCAAGAACACAATGATAATGGCATAGGGAAATAATTGAGTAAAAGCTTTGACAATAGGTTGGGAATCTGATAGAGTCTAACGTTTACAATGAAGAGAAAATGTTATTTATAACCAAAGAATCCTAACCCTAGCAAGAGTCCACTTTACCCACGTTTCTCCACGAACTTATAAGGCTGTTCTCCATCTCCAACGTTTCCACGAAATAAGCAGAATCAGTTGGAAGTAAAACTTATCTTTTCGCTTGCGACCGATATTCGTGTCTCCAGAATAATTGTGTCCAGATCTTGAACTGATCGACCCTTCAACCCTCTAGTGTTGTCCAGCTCTTAACGACGTAATTTTTATTAACCTATCTCCATTGTCCACACCATGCTTGCCATGTCACCGAATACGTGTTGTTGAGTGTCCAGCCGAATTTTGACCAATACAGATAGTGCCCCCCACTCGCCGAGTGAGCGTCCGTGTGAGCTTGGAAAGTGGTCTAAAATTTTTGGCGGAAAAACACGTGGTGTTCCTGGTTAAGTATTTCAAAGTGTCGATTGTCACTTCAACTTCCCACCAAGGCAAAGTGCAGTAGATTATGGGGCAGTTAGTTTTTGCCGGTTACTGAGGTAATGATTACCTCCTCCTTATATAAAGCTCTCTTCCCCTCTTCTTACTTTACTTTCACTTCAAAACCCTTTGTCTTCTTTGCTGAATTGACAATCTATCTCTGTCTTTGTCCCACATGAAATCTACCATTTTTTTTTACAAAATATTAGAAAAACACTACTTTTATTAGATGGAATCTCAAGAAATAGTTCAACACATCATTCTGATGTCGGGGACGTTGGTCCCAATGCGGTAAGAGATGACGCCACCAGTGCGCCGTTGCACCGTGCTGCCGCAGTGGAATAGATATCACAGGCTGGCAATAAGAGGAGGGAAATTAAAATAAAAAGGCCTCTTCCGCCGGAGGCAAAACCTCTTGATAATATCCCAAAAGAGTTAAATATGGACAATGATTACAGCGTCCAAGTTCGGACGACGAATCAAATTTCTATTAAATTCAATGTTCCGGTCACCGAGGGTACTTGCGCTGTTATGAAACTTATGAACAAAATTCGGGAAGACGGTGGCTGGAAGGACATTGAAGTTGTTTGTCCGGACTCCAGAGCCAAGCTTCCTGATTACTTATCCATGCTCAATCCTACACCATTAATGGTGAGGGCAGGTCGTCAAAGATATATACCCGATATGAGTTGGGGTCGATTTCCCAAGGAAACTAGTCGTTCAAGTGAGTGAGTTGTAAATAGACAATCAATTGATGCTAGTTGAGAGTCCTAGAAGGTAGGAGTGTTTGTTGTAAAGTTATTGTATGAGCCTAAATCAGTTTAGGACCACAAATCGAATTTGGGTAAGAACACAAGCACATCTTCGTATCAAAGTCAAGATAATGCTAAGAATAAGCGAGAATGCGAGAAAATAACGTGTTCCAATATATAATTACGAGTACAAATTTTGCCAGAGTTTCTGTAAGTATTTCTGAATGAGTACAATGTAAAATAAAGTGCTATTTATAGGCTCAAAGGGCCTTGCCCACGTTCTCCATGACTGATCATGCTCAAACCCACGTTCTGAACATTTATTGGGGGAGTTAGTAGGCTGAAGCAGTGGGCTACTAAGCCGCTTAGACCGAGGTGCTTCACCGAGGTTCAAGAGTATGACCTCGATGGTGGGACCTTGTTGTTCGGCCGAAGTGAATGTCACCGAAGCTCATCTTGCGGCTCGCCTTCGGTGGTGATATTGATGCTCGACTTTGGTAGTTTAATCGCTTGCTTCGATCTTTCTCCTTCGGAACATTAGCTCGATTGTCTTCGATTCATCATACCGAAGTGCTATCCGAGCACGTCAATTTTCACCCAATACAGATAGTCCCCCCACTCCTTGGTTGAGTGTCAGGGTCGCCGAGGAGTGGAATGAATTTAAGCGGGAAGCTGAAGTGGCTCATGCCTATCCAAGAGTTTCAAAAAGTTGCACGCCTTTTCGAATTACCGTTCCACATTACGTGGCGACCGTTCGTTGGCTACCGAACGGTCGCGCCGACTCTTTTGCTTTCTCCAATGTTACAATCATCATTGCCTTTGCCACTTGCACGTGTACATTCCTTATAAATACTTCACTTGGGGATCTTCTTCTCCACTTGACAAAACTTTGCAAATAGTAGAAGAAACAGAGAGAGCTTCCATTTTTCAAACAAATTTCTCGAGTTTAATCTTCTTTTGTGCGACAAAGATCTTCTTCCAAATCTCACACTATGTCAATTGCAATCTCTGGACAAGGGTCTAGTGATTCCGGCGAGAGAGCGGAGCGTTTTTCCACCGCGATAATGAGCAAAGATTTTATCCCCACCGTGCTACCGCTGCAAATGATTGAGGCAGAAGAGGGCAGTGAAGATGCCGAAGGGGGGTGAAAGCGCCGAAGAGGGCAGTGAAGATGCCGAAGGGGGAAACCCTTAGGACAAAATAGCTCATCTTATGTATTTTGTGTGTTTGGCTTAGGCCCTTGTGCCTTTTTTATGTATGCCTTCGGGCTTTTAATGTATATGCCTTTGACCTTCGGGTCTCTTCTGTTGTACATAACTCATAGCCTTCGGGCTTTTAAATGAAATGATTTCATGTTTTCTTTAAGTGTTAGCTTTTGTATTGTCTTTCTTGAGAAACTTTGAGCCTAACACGTAAAATAATTTTCTTGCAAGACTTAACCGAATAGAATCGATGCAAACTTAGAACGACATCTCGCTCTCGAGTTGATGCACTTGGGATATATCTTCGGTAAGTAAGGTCATAAAAACAAAGAGATGTTGAATCGAGTTTATTTCATTGATGATAAAAACGAGCCAAAATCGGCTTTTTACATAGATTCCGGCCGAAGTTAAGCTTAGCCGTAGAAAAGAAATTGACAACATGCAACTATCGAGCGTAATTACATTGTACTAATCTATTCTTTGGGTGTCAGTCCCTGGTTGTCGAATAGATAAACTTCGGTTGAGAGGCTCAGTATCGACCTCGATTGCAACCCGCCTCTTACTCTCTCCCCCCTCCCATGTTCGGGTGTGAATCTTGATGAAGATCTGAGCACTGGAAATTATTTTATCCGCTTCCTTGATTTCAGAAGTAGTACCGCTTCAGATTGGAGATGTTCCAATTCAAAGGTTTGGGTATGCCTTGCAGATCTTCAATTTGATAAGACCCTTTCCCAATAATTGCTTTAACTCGGTCCTTCCAAGTTTGCAACAAGCTTTCCCCTATTCTTTTCTTTTGTGGACTGATTCGAAGCGTTCATCACATAATCGCCAACTTTAAAATCTCTAAGTTTGGCCTTCCTGTTGAGGTATGCCTCGATTTGCCTTTTCTGTGCTGCTAACCGAACTAGAGCCAACTCTCTTTTCTCCTCGAGCAAGTCTAACTCTATGCGCATGGCTTGCTGATTTGCATCCTCGGTGGTGTGAGCATACCGAAGACTTGGTTCGCCCACTTCCATGGGGATAAGTGAATCCATGCCATATGCAAGAGAAAATGGTGTCTCACCGGTGCTGTTCCTCTCTGTTGCTCGCATAGCCCACAACACACCTGGAAACTCTTCGGGCCAAGGGCTTTTTTTGTCATCAAGCCTCTTCTTAAGGTTTTCAATTATCACTCTATTCGAAGACTCGGTTTGGCCATTGGCATTTGGATGATAGGGGGTCGAGTCAATTCTTTTGATTCCCCATTGCTTGAAGAAATCAGTGATGGCTGCTCCCATGAATTGCTTACCATTGTCGCAAGCGATGTTCTTCCTAATAAAATCGATTACCTCCTTTTGTCTAACCTCAGTGAGAACTCAAGCTTCCACCCATTTTCTAAAGTAATCGGTTAAAACTAGAATGAACCGAACACCACCTTTCCCCTTCGGTAAAGGACCAACAATATCCATTCCCCACTTCATAAAAGGGCACGGTGATATGACCGAATGCAAGGGTTCTGCTTGCTGATGAATCATTCGGGCGTGGCGTTGACACTTATCACATTTTTGCACGAAGGCCTTTGCATCTGCGCTGATGGTGGGCCAATAGTACCCAGCTCTAAGTAATTTGCGCACCAAGGACTTTCCTCCCAAGTGATTGCCACACTCGCCTTCGTGTATTTCAGCCATCACATATCTAGCTTCGTCTGGACCCAAACACTTGGCCATCGGGCCGTAATATTGTTGACACCCAATTTTGTCCCGAATTTTAATTAAAAGTATAATAATTTTAAAATTAAGTTCAATTTTGAAAATTGCAACTAAATAGCTACTTTTAAAGGGAAATGACCAAAACTGCAAGTCATCCTTTCATTTGCAGTGTACTATATAATTATTTGTTTAATTTAATTAAAAGGCTAAATCTGTTTTAAATTTTAATTTAGGATCATTTCTAAAAAAAAGCCCATTATTCACCATCTCCCCTTATCAAAAACCCTAGCCTCCTAACCATTATTCACGATCTTCCCCATTTTTACAAAAACCCTTGCACCAAAAATGAGATATACACCATCTCCTCTCATCTACCCTCTCACTATCTCTCCTCTCAACACCTTACAAACACACCCAAAGAGCAGATCCATATACACACACCACCGAACACATATACACCTACACTTTCATTTTTCCATCGACACCCACATCGAAAACATACATTCACAGATCAGAAACAGAGGGCACACCCACACGAAAGTAGAATCGAAACAAAGCAAAAAAAAAATCTGAAACGGAAACCATCACCACTATAGGCGACTCGTAACATTTCATCGCCGGAAAGTTTTATCGCCGGCGACGCCGGCCTCTTCGTTTCCATTCTTGTAGGCTATTGTCGAAACTAAAATGGTAAAAGGAACGTCGTATAGAGAGTAGCAGCGATGCCGCAAGGCTCGCCGGAAAACCTTGCCGGCGGTCGCTCCTCTCTCCTGTTTAATCGCGGCTCCGTCTGTTTATTCTCGCCGGAGTAGCTGGCTATTGGTCCCTGTGCTTTCGTTATCCTTTGATTCATTGATTTGGTGGTGTCCGTTGTGGCGCCGATCTCCGTTTTGGCTCGTTCTCCGGCGATGGTCTGCACTGCTTCGTTTTTTGTGGTCAATTGCAGAAGGATGATGGTTGTAGAGTTGCCCTTTTCCGTTTGGGGGCCTCGATCTGTTTGAACTTACCCACTGTGTGATTGTTATCAATATTGTTTGGCCATTGATTCCTTCTGTTCATGACTCTGGTTATTGTTGCTCATGGCTATGTTTATTGTTGTTCTGACTATTACTAATCGTGTTTGTTAAAAAGGTTTTGCAGATCCTTGGCACTGGGTACCTAATCTGGACAGTCGTTGTGATAAAATAGCCTATGAAAATAATTTAATTTGAGGCGTATGGACTGATTTGAACTCGATACTGCACCCTTGGCCGATGAAAATACACATGCACGTATTGAGGCCGACACAAGGAATTGACGGATAATGAATTGACGGATTTTGAACATGATACTACGCTTGAACCGTCCCGTTCTCGTGTCCCTAAAGCAAAAGGCGATGATGAGTGCATTTTAATGCTAAGCAAGTTGAATAGAGTAGTGGGTTTTGGTGCTTTGGCATGGCAACACGGCCCGGGCTCCGTGTTTGCAACCGTACCAAATCCCGAGCCTCTATTCGACGCGCCATACAAACCTGAGCCTAAATTTTGCAAAACAACCCCCGTTACTATTATTATTATTATTATTAATATTTTTATATATTCTATTATTATTATTATTATTATTATAATATTCTATTATTATTATATTTATTATTATTATTATTACTACTTTATTACTTTATATTTGTTATTTTATTTTTTATTACACTTTGACTATCGTACTAATCCAATTTTACTTGTTTGTTTTGCGAGGTACATTTTGGCACGAATAATTCATGAACGCTTTGGCTTAACTTACAAATGGGAATAATCCATTGCATTGAAGGCATTTGGGGATTGAATTCGGACCCGAGCATTCAGAAATAAGGCTTAGGAATTTTAGAAAAATCAAGACTCCCGCGAGTTGATCAATTTCCCGGTTCTATCTTTAACTTTGCATTACTTTCCTTGAATATTTATGCAAATAAATGTGTAAAATATTTTATTTATCAATAATATGTAATTGTTTGTTGATTGCTTTACTTTATGTTCATTGCCTTTTATCTTAAAGTCGTTATATAATTTATTGCAAACCGGGGCCATTTAGCAAAATGCGTGCAAATTAAATATTTTATAAACAAGTTTTATTTCAATTAATTATTTTAGATAAATTTTCTAGAAAAGCATATTTTGCAAATGATTTGGAAACCTGTCGGATTAACCGTTTTAACGGAATTTCGGAAGTGCCTTAAAAACCTTCTTCCGAAATTAATAAAACCTCTTACCTTTAGAATCTCTGAAAGAAAGACCGTCTTTTTATAAAAACGGAGTTTTTGCACGCATTTGTTAATCTGGTTCCCTGTTTTCTTTAAATTCGGTGGCGACTCCAAAAACACCAAAAGAGTTAGTCCATCCTGTCGATATTCCGGAATTTATCCTTCTCAGGGGTAATTTTTGGGGTTCAACAGCATGGCGAATCCGCTGGGGAGCAATAAAGGTTTTGACCATAAAGGTTTCCAATTATTTGCAACTAGCATGCTTAATTTATTTTGCTTTATTATATCTGTTTGTTTTTGTGTGCCACGAAAAGCATGTCACTACACCCTTATTTGCGCATATATAAATTGGCATTCCGTTCATATTTCCCCCACTCCTGGGAACCTCTTGCATTCTCACTCAAATATCCGCGAGGTGCGCCCATGCGCACCCGCACTTTCTTCCACTAAAGAACCTTGTGACGAGTTGGTACACCGGCGGCCATCGTAGGAGTAATTCGACTGCGAGACCGCTTGCCACTCACCTGTTAGCCTCAACCGTTAACCCACTCTTAAAAGGAGATTAGGTCATGCATGCATATGCACCTTAGTTTGGGGGAAGGTTCGGCAGATTTGGTTGGTTTGTATTTTGGAGATGGCTTGGGTGTAGTGAGATCTAAGAGGCGAAGCCCCTGGTGTCTTTAAAAGGATCAGTGGGGTCCCTCTCGTGAATGGCTTTGCGTGTGTGCAGGTCTATGTTGATTATCCAGCTGCAACTTTGTAAAAATTGAAGTATGCTTGTCGCATACTAGGAGAGCGAAGCCCCTGTGTCTTTGAATGACCAGTGGGGTCCCTCCTTGAAGACCAGTGCGGTCTTGGCTGCCTAGGAAACTGAGAGGCTTGATTAAAGCCAAGGACCAGTGAGGAGCCCTATGAACAAGGTCGGTGAGCCTTGCAAAACCTAGGAAGCTGAGAGACTTGTCCAAAGCCGAGGACCAGTGAGGTTTTATTTTTTAAAGGCCAATTGGCGCCTTTCATGATTTGCAGTCTGGTATTGGATGTTGTGAAATAATTGGGAGTTGTGCTTGGAGGAGCGTGGATGTTTGCAAAAGCTATGGAGGATTGTTTCGGGTTTTAGGCATTTAGGCTTAGAATTTTGTGCAGATGCTGTGGAGAGCATGAGCTGTGTTAAAATGTTAATTGTTTGCCTTGCTTTATTTGCTCAAAATGCGTTAAATACTAGGTGTTGCTTGCTTGTATGCAATCCTATGAATGACATGCAAACTATCTTAGTTACCCTTTGAGAGGTTTCTTTTGGTTTTGTTTATTTCTCTAGCAAATGTTGGATCTGTGAAGTGGCTGACCATTCACCATGTAAAGGTTTCGAGATCTGATTGATGGTAGATGCTCTAGCTCGTGAATGATGCAGCACCAGAAGCTAACGGCATTGTTTGAAAGAACTTGGCAATTGAACTTGGCAGCATTATTTTCAATTTTAATTCAGATTGAGGCCCTGAATTGCATTGTACCTTAAAGCTTATGTTAATCTGAATCAATTCGTTTTGAATTTATGAAAGTTGAAATAAAATGCATCTCATTCTCATTATATTATTTACTCTTGCATTTGTTTCTGTTTCAAAACAAAATTGATAAGCCTGCTAAAGCTTTACTTGTAACGTATGGCAAAACAACTGAACAATTTAAAGTGATGCAGTGAAAGTTATTGTATGCGCTCTTTGGATATCGCACTATCTGTTAGAACTTCAACTGGGGCAGCCTTTATTTGTTGGTATATGGCGTTGAAGCAGTGATGCAGAACTACGCACGGTCTGATTCCCAAGGAGGGATACGTAGGCTCCCACATCGGGCTCGACCCTTTAGTATCTAAATTATTATTTTCCCCCAAGAAGGATAACTGGGGCAATTTTTGCAAAACAAGTTGGAGATGCGAAAGATAACAACTGGGGCAATTTTTGCAAAGCGAGTTAGGGATGCGAAAGATAATAACTGGGGCAGAATTTTGCAAGAAGCGGCGTTGGTTATTAAAGATGAGTTGGCAAGAGCTCTATAATTGGCTAAGCAAACAGTGCAAAGTTCAAGACAAAGGACGTTCAGTTTGTTTTAAAATATATTACAAGTTTAAGTCAAGGCAAAATTTTCAAAATGCATCTTTGACTTCATTTGCATCCGCATTAAAATATTTTATCTTGCCTCTATTTTTCAAAGTCTATGCTATTTGAGTTCATGAGCCAAGTTTCTGAAAGCAATTTGCAAATCCAGGTCCAATGAAGATGAGGAAGCAGCAAGATCAGGATGAAGTCTGCACAAATCAAACGCTTCCCCTTTCCTCCCCAAAGCTAACAATTTTTCTTTGAGAGCAGGAACATGAAAGCTTGCAATGAAAGGATCATTCGCATTATGGATGAACATGTTGATTGAACGCGCATCCAAGTTGCCTTGCAAATTGCGTCGCATTGCCCTTTTCATGACTTAAAGCATTATGCTTTGTCATGAGTTATTGCCGAACAGGCGGCATTTCTACCTCTATGACTTTCATTCCTAATAGGCGACAAAGCCGAGGCTTGTTTTGTGTTTTCAAAACTAAGCCAAATAGGGCATCGCTTTGTTTCAGGCTATAATTCGCACAAGGCCATCCTTGCCGGATTGTCTCGCCAATTGATTTATCAATGGCTATCGCACTGACTACATTTCCGCACTACTTTGCCTTGCACTTATTTTGAATTATGTCTTCGCACTTGCTTTAAAATTAACGTCTTGCTTTACTCTTCCAGGTTGACCGTCAGCTACGAGGATCCCCTTTGTTGGACTATCTCGCCTATTGATTAGCCAAATGGCTCTTGAATTGCTCTACATTCCCGCATTGCTTTTCTTTGCACTTGCTTTAAATTACGTCGTCGCACTTGCTTTACATTTTTCAGGTTGACCATCAGGCGGGTCTTATCTCTTGTTGGACTTTCGCGCCTGTTGATTCGCTAAATCGCTTTAGCGTTGCTTTACATTTCACGCTAAATTGCCTTGCACTTGCTTTCAATTATGCCTTTGGACTTGCTTTATATTATGACTTGCTTTACTTTTAGTTTAACAGGTCAGCCCTGAGACCCTCCTTGTTTTGTGCCTGACCGGATCACCAGCTGATTTGTAGACAATCAATTCCAAGACCCTCCTTGCTGCGTGCCCGACCGGCTTGCCAGTTGATTTGTCAAGATGTTCAAATTGCCTTGCACTTGCTTTCAATTATGCCTTTGTACTTGCTTTCAATTATGCCTTGCACTTGCTTTCAATTATGCCTTTGCATTTGCTTTATATTATGACTTGCTTTACTTTTAGTATAACAGGTCAGCCCTGAGACCCTCCTTGCTTTGTGCCGGACCGGATCACCAGCTGATTTGTAGACAATCAATTCCAAGACCCTCCTTGCTGCGTGCCCGACCGGCTTGCCAGTTGATTTGTCAAGATGTTCAAATTGCCTTGCACTTGCTTTCAATTATGCCTTTGCACTTGCTTTCAATTATGCCTTGCACTTGCTTTATATTATGACTTGCTTTACTTTTAGTATAACAGGTCAGCCCTGAGACCCTCCTTGCTTTGTGCCGGACCGGATCACCAGCTGATTTGTAGAAAATCAATTCCAAGACCCTCCTTGCTGCGTGCCCGACCGGCTTGCCAGTTGATTTGTCAAGATGTTCAAATTGCCTTGCACTTGCTTTCAATTATGTCTTTGCACTTGCTTTCAATTATGCCTTTGCACTTGCTTTATATTATGACTTGCTTTACTTTTAGTATAACAGGTCAGCCCTGAGACCCTCTTTGCTTTGTGTCGGACCGGATCACCAGCTGATTTGTAGACAATCAATTCCAAGACCCTCCTTGCTGCGTGCCCGACCGGCTTGCCAGTTGATTTGTCAAGATGTTCAAATTGCCTTGCACTTGCTTTCAATTATGCCTTTGCACTTGCTTTATATTATGACTTGCTTTACTTTTAGTATAACAGGTCAGCCCTGAGACCCTCCTTGCTTTGTGCCGGACCGGATCACCAGCTGATTTGTAGACAATCAATTCCAAGACCCTCCTTGCTGCGTGCCCGACCGGCTTGCCAGTTGATTTGTCAAGATTGTTCAAATTGCTTTGCACTTGCTTTAAATTATACCTTCGCATTTTCTTTGTATTACGTCTTTTTTTACTTTTCAGGTTAACAGATCAGCTTAGAGGTTCTCCGGGCGGAGTACTTTGTCAGTTGATCGAAGGAAGAACTTTTGATGATATCACCACCGGCATTTACTATTTTTGTTATCACTTTATTTATTTCTTATTCCAATTATTACAGTTTATTAGCAGTTGCACGCTTACCGTTTGTTGAGATTATTGCAGGATTTTTAGCAGCACCGCAGCAGCGTTTGGAGAATAAAATGGAGCTTTGCTTAGCAATGAACCGGGGCAATCGTTGATATGAGCTGGACTCGTCAACGAAAACCTGAAGAATTGCACCCGTATAAGTCATCCACCCTAGAGGTAAGTCTCTTGTTAACCCTGAGTCTGAGGTTTGAGATTGAAGACAAGATGGTTCGGTTATCGAGGTGCAGTGGAAGCTATGTCCGTGTAATCCCCTCTTTATGGGTGTGTCGTCGACCACATTTTCATAACTTGGGTGGTTACAAGCCTCTTTTCCCGCGCTCGAGTAGTCGTTACTATCTCGTCTTTGATTTTCAAATCGCGTCGAACTACATATGGCCTGATTCTCTTTCAGCCCGAGATATGTAGGCAACTTGGAAACCGAAGTTCGGCCACGCCCATAAGCCTCGCATTTTGATCCCAGGAATCGAAGTCTTGGCTTTACCGTGACAAAATTGGGTTTCACGTCAACTTCTTTACCCTGGAAACTCTTTCATCCTTTCCGGATAAAGAGGGGCAGCTGTTGACACCCAATTTTGTCCCGAATTTTAATTAAAAGTATAATAATTTTAAAATTAAGTTCAATTTTGAAAATTGCAACTAAATAGCTACTTTTAAAGGGAAATGACCAAAACTGCAAGTCATCCTTTCATTTCCTGTGTACTATATAATTATTTGTTTAATTTAATTAAAAGGCTAAATCTGTTTTAAATTTTAATTTAGGATCATTTCTAAAAAAAAGCCCATTATTCACCATCTCCCCTTATCAAAAACCCTAGCCTCCTAACCATTATTCACGATCTTCCCCATTTTTACAAAAACCCTTGCACCAAAAATGAGATATACACCATCTCCTCTCATCTACCCTCTCACTATCTCTCCTCTCAACACCTTACAAACACACCCAAAGAGCGGATCCATATACACACACCACCGAACACATATACACCTACACTTTCATTTTTCCATCGACACCCACATCGAAAACATACATTCACAGATCAGAAAAAGAGGGCACACCCACACGAAAGTAGAATCGAAACAAAGCAAAAAAAAAAATCTGAAACGGAAACCATCACCACTATAGGCGACTCGTAACATTTCATCGCCGGAAAGTTTTATCGCCGGCGACGCCGGCCTCTTCGTTTCCATTCTTGTAGGCTATTGTCGAAACTAAAATGGTAAAAGGAACGTCGTATAGAGAGTAGCAGCGATGCCGCAAGGCTCGCCGGAAAACCTTGCCGGCGGTCGCTCCTCTCTCCTGTTTAATCGCGGCTCCATCTGTTTATTCTCGCCGGAGTAGCTGGCTATTGGTCCCTGTGCTTTCGTTATCCTTTGATTCATTGATTTGGTGGTGTCCGTTGTGGCGCCGATCTCCGTTTTGGCTCGTTCTCCGGCGATGGTCTGCACTGCTTCGTTTTTTGTGGTCAATTGCAGAAGGATGATGGTTGTAGAGTTGCCCTTTTCCGTTTGGGGGCCTCGATCTGTTTGAACTTACCCACTGTGTGATTGTTATCAATATTGTTTGGCCATTGATTCCTTCTGTTCATGACTCTGGTTATTGTTGCTCATGGCTATGTTTATTGTTGTTCTGACTATTACTAATCGTGTTTGTTAAAAAGGTTTTGCAGATCCTTGGCACTGGGTACCTAATCTGGACAGTCGTTGTGATAAAATAGCCTATGAAAATAATTTAATTTGAGCCGTATGGACTGATTTGAACTCGATACTGCACCCTTGGCCGATGAAAATACACATGCACGTATTGAGGCCGACACAAGGAATTGACGGATATTGAATTGACGGATTTTGAACATGATACTACGCTTGAACCGTCCCGTTCTCGTGTCCCTAAAGCAAAAGGCGATGATGAGTGCATTTTAATGCTAAGCAAGTTGAATAGAGTAGTGGGTTTTGGTGCTTTGGCATGGCAACACGGCCCGGGCTCCGTGTTTGCAACCGTACCAAATCCCGAGCCTCTATTCGACGCGCCATACAAACCTGAGCCTAAATTTTGCAAAACAACCCCCGTTACTATTATTATTATTATTATTAATATTTTTATATATTCTATTATTATTATTATTATTATTATATTCTATTATTATTATATTTATTATTATTATTATTACTACTTTATTACTTTATATTTGTTATTTTATTTTTTTATTACACTTTGACTATCGTACTAATCCAATTTTACTTGTTTGTTTTGCGAGGTACATTTTGGCACGAATAATTCATGAACGCTTTGGCTTAACTTACAAATGGGAATAATCCATTGCATTGAAGGCATTTGGGGATTGAATTCGGACCCGAGCATTCAGAAATAAGGCTTAGGAATTTTAGAAAAATCAAGACTCCCGCGAGTTGATCAATTTCACGGTTCTATCTTTAACTTTGCATTACTTTCCTTGAATATTTATACAAATAAATGTGTAAAATATTTTATTTATCAATAATATGTAATTGTTTGTTGATTGCTTTACTTTATGTTCATTGCCTTTTATCTTAAAGTCGTTATATAATTTATTGCAAACCGGGGCCATTTAGCAAAATGCGTGCAAATTAAATATTTTATAAACAAGTTTTATTTCAATTAATTATTTTAGATAAATTTTCTAGAAAAGCATATTTTGCAAATGATTTGGAAACCTGTCGGATTAACCATTTTTAACGGAATTTCGGAAGTGCCTTAAAAACCTTCTTCCGAAATTAATAAAACCTCTTACCTTTAGAATCTCTGAAAGAAAGACCGTCTTTTTATAAAAACGGAGTTTTTGCACGCATTTGTTAATTTGGTTCCCTGTTTTCTTTAAATTCGGTGGCGACTCCAAAAACACCAAAAGAGTTAGTCCATCCTGTCGATATTCCGGAATTTATCCTTCTCGGGGGTAATTTTGGGGTTCAACAGCATGGCGAATCCGCTGGGGAGCAATAAAGGTTTTGACCATAAAGGTTTCCAATTATTTGCAACTAGCATGCTTAATTTATTTTGCTTTATTATATCTGTTTGTTTTTGTGTGCCACGAAAAGCATGTCACTACACCCTTATTTGCGCATATATAAATTGGCATTCCGTTCATATTTCCCCCACTCCTGGGAACCTCTTGCATTCTCACTCAAATATCCGCGAGGTGCGCCCATGCGCACCCGCACTTTCTTCCACTAAAGAACCTTGTGACGAGTTGGTACACCGGCGGCCATCGTAGGAGTAATTCGACTGCGAGACCGCTTGCCACTCACCTGTTAGCCTCAACCGTTAACCCACTCTTAAAAGGAGATTAGGTCATGCATGCATATGCACCTTAGTTTGGGGGAAGGTTCGGCAGATTTGGTTGGTTTGTATTTTGGAGATGGCTTGGGTGTAGTGAGATCTAAGAGGCGAAGCCCCTGGTGTCTTTAAAAGGATCAGTGGGGTCCCTCTCGTGAATGGCTTTGCGTGTGTGCAGGCCTATGTTGATTATCCAGCTGCAACTTTGTAAAAATTGAAGTATGCTTGTCGCATACTAGGAGAGCGAAGCCCCTGTGTCTTTGAATGACCAGTGGGGTCCCTCCTTGAAGACCAGTGCGGTCTTGGCTGCCTAGGAAACTGAGAGGCTTGATTAAAGCCAAGGACCAGTGAGGAGCCCTATGAACAAGGTCGGTGAGCCTTGCAAAACCTAGGAAGCTGAGAGGCTTGTCCAAAGCCGAGGACCAGTGAGGTTTTATTTTTTAAAGGCCAATTGGCGCCTTTCATGATTTGCAGTCTGGTATTGGATGTTGTGAAATAATTGGGAGTTGTGCTTGGAGGAGCGTGGATGTTTGCAAAAGCTATGGAGGATTGTTTCGGGTTTTAGGCATTTAGGCTTAGAATTTTGTGCAGATGCTGTGGAGAGCATGAGCTGTGTTAAAATGTTAATTGTTTGCCTTGCTTTATTTGCTCAAAATGCGTTAAATACTAGGTGTTGCTTGCTTGTATGCAATCCTATGAATGACATGCAAACTATCTTAGTTACCCTTTGAGAGGTTTCTTTTGGTTTTGTTTATTTCTCTAGCAAATGTTGGATCTGTGAAGTGGCTGACCATTCACCATGTAAAGGTTTCGAGATCTGATTGATAGTAGATGCTCTAGCTCGTGAATGATGCAGCACCAGAAGCTAACGGCATTGTTTGAAAGAACTTGGCAATTGAACTTGGCAGCATTATTTTCAATTTTAATTCAGATTGAGGCCCTGAATTGCATTGTACCTTAAAGCTTATGTTAATCTGAATCAATTCGTTTGAATTTATGAAAGTTGAAATAAAATGCATCTCATTCTCATTATATTATTTACTCTTGCATTTGTTTCTGTTTCAAAACAAAATTGATAAGCCTGCTAAAGCTTTACTTGTAACGTATGGCAAAACAACTGAACAATTTAAAGTGATGCACTGAAAGTTATTGTATGCGCTCTTTGGATATCGCACTATCTGTTAGAACTTCAACTGGGGCAGCCTTTATTTGTTGGTATATGGCGTTGAAGCAGTGATGCAGAACTACGCACGGTCTGATTCCCAAGGAGGGATACGTAGGCTCCCACATCGGGCTCGACCCTTTAGCATCTAAATTATTATTTTCCCCCAAGAAGGATAACTGGGGCAATTTTTGCAAAACAAGTTGGAGATGCGAAAGATAACAACTGGGGCAATTTTTGCAAAGCGAGTTAGGGATGCGAAAGATAATAACTGGGGCAGAATTTTGCAAGAAGCGGCGTTGGTTATTAAAGATGAGTTGGCAAGAGCTCTATAATTGGCTAAGCAAACAGTGCAAAGTTCAAGACAAAGGACGTTCAGTTTGTTTTAAAATATATTACAAGTTTAAGTCAAGGCAAAATTTTCAAAATGCATCTTTGACTTCATTTGCATCCGCATTAAAATATTTTATCTTGCCTCTATTTTTCAAAGTCTATGCTATTTGAGTTCATGAGCCAAGTTTCTGAAAGCAATTTGCAAATCCAGGTCCAATGAAGATGAGGAAGCAGCAAGATCAGGATGAAGTCTGCACAAATCAAACGCTTCCCCTTTCCTCCCCAAAGCTAACAATTTTTCTTTGAGAGCAGGAACATGAAAGCTTGCAATGAAAGGATCATTCGCATTATGGATGAACATGTTGATTGAACGCGCATCCAAGTTGCCTTGCAAATTGCGTCGCATTGCCCTTTTCATGACTTAAAGCATTATGCTTTGTCATGAGTTATTGCCGAACAGGCGGCATTTCTACCTCTATGACTTTCATTCCTAATAGGCGACAAAGCCGAGGCTTGTTTTGTGTTTTCAAAACTAAGCCAAATAGGGCATCGCTTTGTTTCAGGCTATAATTCGCACAAGGCCATCCTTGCCGGATTGTCTCGCCAATTGATTTATCAATGGCTATCGCACTGACTACATTTCCGCACTACTTTGCCTTGCACTTATTTTGAATTATGTCTTCGCACTTGCTTTAAAATTAACGTCTTGCTTTACTCTTCCAGGTTGACCGTCAGCTACGAGGATCCCCTTTGTTGGACTATCTCGCCTATTGATTAGCCAAATGGCTCTTGAATTGCTCTACATTCCCGCATTGCTTTTCTTTGCACTTGCTTTAAATTACGTCGTCGCACTTGCTTTACATTTTTCAGGTTGACCATCAGGCGGGTCTTATCTCTTGTTGGACTTTCGCGCCTGTTGATTCGCTAAATCGCTTTAGCGTTGCTTTACATTTCACGCTAAATTGCCTTGCACTTGCTTTCAATTATGCCTTTGGACTTGCTTTATATTATGACTTGCTTTACTTTTAGTTTAACAGGTCAGCCCTGAGACCCTCCTTGTTTTGTGCCTGACCGGATCACCAGCTGATTTGTAGACAATCAATTCCAAGACCCTCCTTGCTGCGTGCCCGACCGGCTTGCCAGTTGATTTGTCAAGATGTTCAAATTGCCTTGCACTTGCTTTCAATTATGCCTTTGTACTTGCTTTCAATTATGCCTTGCACTTGCTTTCAATTATGCCTTTGCATTTGCTTTATATTATGACTTGCTTTACTTTTAGTATAACAGGTCAGCCCTGAGACCCTCCTTGCTTTGTGCCGGACCGGATCACCAGCTGATTTGTAGACAATCAATTCCAAGACCCTCCTTGCTGCGTGCCCGACCGGCTTGCCAGTTGATTTGTCAAGATGTTCAAATTGCCTTGCACTTGCTTTCAATTATGCCTTTGCACTTGCTTTCAATTATGCCTTGCACTTGCTTTATATTATGACTTGCTTTACTTTTAGTATAACAGGTCAGCCCTGAGACCCTCCTTGCTTTGTGCCGGACCGGATCACCAGCTGATTTGTAGAAAATCAATTCCAAGACCCTCCTTGCTGCGTGCCCGACCGGCTTGCCAGTGGATTTGTCAAGATGTTCAAATTGCCTTGCACTTGCTTTCAATTATGTCTTTGCACTTGCTTTCAATTATGCCTTTGCACTTGCTTTATATTATGACTTGCTTTACTTTTAGTATAACAGGTCAGCCCTGAGACCCTCTTTGCTTTGTGTCGGACCGGATCACCAGCTGATTTGTAGACAATCAATTCCAAGACCCTCCTTGCTGCGTGCCCGACCGGCTTGCCAGTTGATTTGTCAAGATGTTCAAATTGCCTTGCACTTGCTTTCAATTATGCCTTTGCACTTGCTTTATATTATGACTTGCTTTACTTTTAGTATAACAGGTCAGCCCTGAGACCCTCCTTGCTTTGTGCCGGACCGGATCACCAGCTGATTTGTAGACAATCAATTCCAAGACCCTCCTTGCTGCGTGCCCGACCGGCTTGCCAGTTGATTTGTCAAGATTGTTCAAATTGCTTTGCACTTGCTTTAAATTATACCTTCGCATTTTCTTTGTATTACGTCTTTTTTTACTTTTCAGGTTAACAGATCAGCTTAGAGGTTCTCCGGGCGGAGTACTTTGTCAGTTGATCGAAGGAAGAACTTTTGATGATATCACCACCGGCATTTACTATTTTTGTTATCACTTTATTTATTTCTTATTCCAATTATTACAGTTTATTAGCAGTTGCACGCTTACCGTTTGTTGAGATTATTGCAGGATTTTTAGCAGCACCGCAGCAGCGTTTGGAGAATAAAATGGAGCTTTGCTTAGCAATGAACCGGGGCAATCGTTGATATGAGCTGGACTCGTCAACGAAAACCTGAAGAATTGCACCCGTATAAGTCATCCACCCTAGAGGTAAGTCTCTTGTTAACCCTGAGTCTGAGGTTTGAGATTGAAGACAAGATGGTTCGGTTATCGAGGTGCAGTGGAAGCTATGTCCGTGTAATCCCCTCTTTATGGGTGTGTCGTCGACCACATTTTCATAACTTGGGTGGTTACAAGCCTCTTTTCCCGCGCTCGAGTAGTCGTTACTATCTCGTCTTTGATTTTCAAATCGCGTCGAACTACATATGGCCTGATTCTCTTTCAGCCCGAGATATGTAGGCAACTTGGAAACCGAAGTTCGGCCACGCCCATAAGCCTCGCATTTTGATCCCAGGAATCGAAGTCTTGGCTTTACCGTGACAAAATTGGGTTTCACGTCAACTTCTTTACCCTGGAAACTCTTTCATCCTTTCCGGGTAAAGAGGGGCAGCTGTTGACACCCAATTTTGTCCCGAATTTTAATTAAAAGTATAATAATTTTAAAATTAAGTTCAATTTTGAAAATTGCAACTAAATAGCTACTTTTAAAGGGAAATGACCAAAACTGCAAGTCATCCTTTCATTTGCAGTGTACTATATAATTATTTGTTTAATTTAATTAAAAGGCTAAATCTGTTTTAAATTTTAATTTAGGATCATTTCTAAAAAAAAGCCCATTATTCACCATCTCCCCTTATCAAAAACCCTAGCCTCCTAACCATTATTCACGATCTTCCCCATTTTTACAAAAACCCTTGCACCAAAAATGAGATATACACCATCTCCTCTCATCTACCCTCTCACTATCTCTCCTCTCAACACCTTACAAACACACCCAAAGAGCGGATCCATATACACACACCACCGAACACATATACACCTACACTTTCATTTTTCCATCGACACCCACATCGAAAACATACATTCACAGATCAGAAAAAGAGGGCACACCCACACGAAAGTAGAATCGAAACAAAGCAAAAAAAAAAATCTGAAACGGAAACCATCACCACCATAGGCGACTCGTAACATTTCATCGCCGGAAAGTTTTATCGCCGGCGACGCCGGCCTCTTCGTTTCCATTCTAGTAGGCTATTGTCGAAACTAAAATGGTAAAAGGAACGTCGCATAGAGAGTAGCAGTGATGCCGCAAGGCTCGCCGGAAAACCTTGCCGGCGGTCGCTCCTCTCTCCTGTTTAATCGCGGCTCCGTCTGTTTATTCTCGTCGGAGTAGCTGGCTATTGGTCCCTGTGCTTTCGTTATCCTTTGATTCATTGATTTGGTGGTGTCCGTTGTGGCGCCGATCTCCGTTTTGGCTCGTTCTCCGGCGATGGTCTGCACTGCTTCGTTTTTTGTGGTCAATTGCAGAAGGATGATGGTTGTAGAGTTGCCCTTTTCCGTTTGGGGGCCTCGATCTGTTTGAACTTACCCACTGTGTGATTGTTATCAATATTGTTTGGCCATTGATTCCTTCTGTTCATGACTCTGGTTATTGTTGCTCATGGCTATGTTTATTGTTGTTCTGACTATTACTAATCGTGTTTGTTAAAAAGGTTTTGCAGATCCTTGGCACTGGGTACCTAATCTGGACAGTCGTTGTGATAAAATAGCCTATGAAAATAATTTAATTTGAGGCGTATGGACTGATTTGAACTCGATACTGCACCCTTGGCCGATGAAAATACACATGCACGTATTGAGGCCGACACAAGGAATTGACGGATAATGAATTGACGGATTTTGAACATGATACTACGCTTGAACCGTCCCGTTCTCGTGTCCCTAAAGCAAAAGGCGATGATGAGTGCATTTTAATGCTAAGCAAGTTGAATAGAGTAGTGGGTTTTGGTGCTTTGGCATGGCAACACGGCCCGGGCTCCGTGTTTGCAACCGTACCAAATCCCGAGCCTCTATTCGACGCGCCATACAAACCTGAGCCTAAATTTTGCAAAACAACCCCCGTTACTATTATTATTATTATTATTAATATTTTTATATATTCTATTATTATTATTATTATTATTATTATAATATTCTATTATTATTATATTTATTATTATTATTATTACTACTTTATTACTTTATATTTGTTATTTTATTTTTTATTACACTTTGACTATCGTACTAATCCAATTTTACTTGTTTGTTTTGCGAGGTACATTTTGGCACGAATAATTCATGAACGCTTTGGCTTAACTTACAAATGGGAATAATCCATTGCATTGAAGGCATTTGGGGATTGAATTCGGACCCGAGCATTCAGAAATAAGGCTTAGGAATTTTAGAAAAATCAAGACTCCCGCGAGTTGATCAATTTCCCGGTTCTATCTTTAACTTTGCATTACTTTCCTTGGATATTTATGCAAATAAATGTGTAAAATATTTTATTTATCAATAATATGTAATTGTTTGTTGATTGCTTTACTTTATGTTCATTGCCTTTTATCTTAAAGTCGTTATTTAATTTATTGCACACCGGGGCCATTTAGCAAAATGCGTGCAAATTAAATATTTTATAAACAAGTTTTATTTCAATTAATTATTTTAGATAAATTTTCTAGAAAAGCATATTTTGCAAATGATTTGGAAACCTGTCGGATTAACCGTTTTTAACGGAATTTCGGAAGTGCCTTAAAAACCTTCTTCCGAAATTAATAAAACCTCTTACCTTTAGAATCTCTGAAAGAAAGACCGTCTTTTTATAAAAACGGAGTTTTTGCACGCATTTGTTAATTTGGTTCCCTGTTTTCCTTAAATTGGGTGGCGACTCCAAAAACTCCAAAAGAGTTAGTCCATCCTATCGATATTCCGGAATTTATCCTTCTCGGGGGTAATTTTTGGGGTTCAACAAATATAACCTTCTATATAAATTTCCCTCGATCATAGAGTATGAGGCCTCTTGGGTCCTTAACTTTTTGGCCTCTTTTTTATCTTGGGGCAGAGTCCCCGAGTCGAAGTAAGAGATAAACTTACTCCGCCAATCCCATTTGTGGTCCACCGAGTTGACTTGCAATTTCATCTCTCTCATTTGCGCAGAAAAGCAACCGAACCACTGAATCAGTCCCCGAGTGAACTTCGTCGACTGCCGAACCCAAGTTTGCCAAGGCATTGACTTCGGTATTTTCCTCTCGAGGCACCTGTTTAATTTTCCATCCTTGGAATTGGGCCAAAATCCTCTGTGCTCAGTCTAAAAACAGCTATATTCTGGGCTCCCGGGCCGTGTATTCACCGAGCACTTGGTTTACCACCAGTTGTGAGTCGTATCTCAACTCAACTCTTTCCACCCCCATTTATTTAGCTAATTCCAAGCCTGCTAAGGCTGCTTCGTATTCGGCTTCGTTGTTAGTCGCCTTTTTAAACCGAACTGAGTGCCTGATTTTCTCCCCGGTGGGCGCTTTCAACACTATGCCTAATCCCGAACCCTTGGAATTAGTTGCCCCATCGGTGTAAAGTATCCATAGTCCCGAATCTGTCCCTTTCGACATTGAGTTCTCCTTTTCAGCTTCAGGTAGGATCCCAACACTAAGATCAGCTACGAAGTAAGCCAAGACTTGGGATTTAATGGTTGTTCGGGGTTGATAAGTGATGTCATACTCGCTTAATTCTACTTTCCATTTTGATAACCTCCCCGATAACTCAGGTTTATGCAATATACTTCTCAAGGGGAAGGCAGAAACTACTGCTATCGGATGACATTAGAAATAAGGTCGTAGTTTCCGAGCAGTAACAATTAAAGCAAGTGCTAGTTTTTCCAAATGAGGATACCTGGTCTCAGCATCGAGGAGTGTCTTGCTCACATAGTAGATGGGCTGTTGCTTGCCATCTTCTTCTCGAACCAATACAACACTTACTGACACCTCAGATACGACTAAGTAAACTAGCAAAGTTTCACCATCTTTTGGCTTGGCGAGCAACGGCGCGTTAGCCAGATAGCGTTTCAACTCCCTTAGCGCTTTTTTACACTCCGGTGTCCACTCGTAGTTATTATTCTTCCTCAAGACAGAGAAGAATTTGTTGCATCGCTCCGAGGACCTTGAGATGAATCGACTCAAGGCAGCGATTCGGCCAGTTAAGCGCTGAAATTCTTTCACCCGGTCAACTCTTTGGGGATCTCTTCGATGGCGTTGATCTTATCTGGGTTGGCTTCGATCCCTCGTTCAGAGACAATGAATCCCAAGAATTTGCCCGACCCTACGCCGAAGGAGCACTTTTCAGGATTCAATTTCATACCATATTGCCTCAGAACAATGAAAGCTTTCCTCAAATGATTCAGATGATCCTCCATTCGAATAGACTTGATTAGCATATCATCTATGTAGACTTCCATAGATTTTTCAATGTACTCCTTGAACATGCGACACACTAGTCTCTGGTATGTCGCCCCAACATTTTTCAAACCGAAGGGCATCACTTTGTAGCAAAAAGTACCTCGGTCAGTGATGAACGAGGTTTTCTCTTCGTCCTTCGGATCCATGAGGATTTTGTTGTACCCCGAATAAGCATCCAAGAAGGTTAATAGTTTGTGTCCAGCCGTGGAGTCTATTAACCTGTCTATTTGTGGCATTGGGTAGGAGTCTTTGGGGCAAGCCTTGTTTAGATCAGTGTAATCTACGCACATCCTCCACTTGTCGTTTTTCTTGGTCACAAAGACTACATTAGCCAGCCACTCGGGGCATTTCACCTCTCTCATGAAGCCATTCTCTTGTAGCTTCATAGTTTCGTCTTCGATTGCTTTCTTTTTGACCCCGGCGTGAAGTCTTTTCTTTTGCTTCACCGGGGTGAATTTGGGGTCTACATTCAGCTTGTGGGTCATGATCTCCGGACCGATACCAACCATGTCCGAATGGGACCAAGCAAAGCAATCGTTGTTGGACTTTAAGACTTCGATGATAGCTTTCTTCGACTCTGGGTCCAACTCCGAGCCGACAAATACTTTTCTTTTGGGAAAATCTTTCAATAAGATGAAAGATTCCAACTCTTCGATAGTTGAGTCCTCGGCCTTTTGTTTCCGAGGCTCTTGAATGCACACCGAGATCTTTTTTGTTTCTCCTCGGGGGTTCTCCTCGTTTGACCCCGGTTGCATTGATTGTTATTGTTTTGGCCCAATCGGGGCGACTCCACTTTTCAATGCAACCAAATAGCATTCTCTTGCCACTCGTTGCTCTCCCTTTATTGACCGAACTGCCCACGGGGTAGGGAACTTGATCACTTGATGAAGAGTGGATGGGAAAGCCTCCATAGAGTGGATCCATGGTCTACCGAGGATTATATTGTATGCTATGTCCTCGGGCAACACTTGAAATAGTGTTTCCTTGCTAACTCCTTCAGCAAATGTCTTGAGTGTGATTTCACCCAATGTTTTCTCCGTGGAGTTGTTGAAGCCAGTCAGCACTGTTGCCTTGGGGATGACTTCTCCTTTAAGCCACATCTTTTTAATGGCCCCGTAGCTGATTATATTTACCGAGCTACCGGGGTCAATCAGGACTCGTTTGATATCCGAGTCATTTATTCTCAACATGATGACCAAGGTGTCGTGATGAGGAAACATCATCCCATCACAATCGTCATCATCAAACAAAATTTCTTTACCCGAGCCTCCCACTCGAGTTCTCTTCTCCATGGTGATCAACAGCTTGGCGAACATCTTTGCAGCTGCAAAGTTCACCCTGTTCACCTTTGATCCTCCGGTGATAACATTTACAACTCTCTCAGGGGGTGGAGCCCGAGGTGGTTGTCCATCACCTCGGTTCTTGGTGTAGTTGTCTTTTCCCTTGTCGGTGAGGAATTTGCAAACACACCCTTCTTCAACAAATGTGCCACCTCGAGGCGCAATGCTTTGCAGTCCTCGGTGCGATGGCCATAATCTGCATGGAACTCGCATTGCAGATTTTGATCCCTTTTGTCTGCTGGAATTCTCATGTCTTTTGGTATTCTTACCCCAGCGGTTCCCTTTACTACGCTGACCAGCTCCGAGGTCGATATATTGAAGTTGTAGTCAGGGATCCGAGGTAATTCTTTATTTTTTGAGACCAAAGCTAGGCCTGAGGAATTTCTTTGGTTCGAGTTAGGAAGAACCTTTCCTCCGAGCCGTTGGCTTACATGTGGGCTCACAAACGAGTTTCCAAAGGAATTTCCCAGTCTTTGGCTGACAGGCTGCCTTGGTGAGGTGTATGGTTCATACCTCCCCTTCGAGCTTCCTCGTGATGCCTCGGCGCGATATGAGGATTCGCCTCGGTTCTTATAGTTGTGGCCTCGGCCATTATTTTTAAATTCGGCTTCCTCCAGCCTTATCTTGGTGTAGGCTCATTTGTGTAGATCGTCCCACTTCAGGGTTTGATACTGCTGGAGCTCTTTTCGTAACTCAGCAGCGGGCTGGGAGTTGCAAACATTGATACCCTTTTCAAATGCCATGATGGCTAGAGTATCATCCATTGGAGGTAGCTCCATGCGCTCAGCGTGAAAGCGCTCGAGGAAGTCCTTGATTAGCTCACCGGGCCGTTGCTTGACCTCGCATATATCCTCCTTCCTTTGGAGAATTTTCTGTGCTCCGGTGTGAGCCTTAACGAAGGCGCTAACCATTTCTTTGAAGGTGGAAATTGACCCGCTAGTAAGCGCAGGTTCCAATGTAGCGCTCCTTTCTCCAAGGATTCGCCGAATTTTTCAAGAATCGATGTTAAGTCATTGCTCTTTGCCATCGCCATGAACTCAGTCATATGTTCTTTGGGGTTGGTGGTCCCATCATACTTTTTCAGGAAGAGGAGCTTGAAATTTTTGGGAGTTGGAGCTGGTGCGGCTTCGGGCTTGAATGACAACTCCCTATATTGGTCGATGTCAAGATCGTCTTCAGCCTTAGCCACCCCGGGGACGCTCTCGAGGCGCTTTTCCATGCGGGCTTCGACACGAGCCTCAACTCGGGCTTCGATTTCACGACTTAACTTTTCAACGTCAACCGAAGATGTAGTTTCTGCCACGGTGGGAAGCGTCCCGAAGTGTGGCGTTGAGCTCGGTATGGTTCCCGAACCCCCAGATGTGGCCCCATTTTGAGGTCCCCCTGTTATCTCGCCAGTAGGAATGAAGAGCGGGATGCCTCCATTTGGAGCCACAGGCTGAGCGCCATTCGGGGTCGAGCTGTTCCTCGCTTCTAGCAAGGCGCAAAATTCGGCGTTGATGGTAGCTTGTTCGGCCTGCTGCTCTTGAAGAGCTCTGAGTGAGGCAACAACATAAGCTTGAAACGCTTCGGTTGTCATCGGAGATGAAGAAGTAGGATCTGACTGAACGCCAGTCTGTCCATCGGGAGGTTAACTGTTGTTCAATAGGATTTCTGCTATTATCAGCCATATCGTCGAGTGTGTCGAGTAAAACACGTGAATTCGAATAAAGAAGACGTTCAACTTTGGAACAAAGCGTTTATGCCTGTATCCCCACAGACGGCGCCAATTTGTATGGGCCTAAATTAGTTTAGGATCACTAATCGAATTTGGGCAAGAACACAAGCAAATCTTTGTATCAAAGTCAAGATAATGCTAAGAATAAGCGGGAATGCGAGAAAATAACGTGTTTCAATATATAATTACGAGTACAAATTTTTCCAGAGTTTCTGTAAGTATTTCTGAATGAGTACAATGTAAAATGAAGTGCTATTTATAGGCTCAAGGGCCTTGCCCACGTTCTCCATGACTGATCATGCTCAAACCCACGTTCTGGACATTTATTGAGGGAGTTAGTGGGCTGAAGTAGTAGGCTGCTAAGCCGCTTGGATGGAGGTGCTTCACCGAGGTTCAAGTGTATGACCTCAGTGGTGGGACCTTGCTGTTCGGCCGAAGTGAATGTCACCGAAGCTCAGCTTGCGGCTCGCCTTCGGTAGTGACATTGATGCTCGACTTCGGTAGTTTAATCGCTTGCTTCGATCTTTCTCCTTTGGAACATCAGCTCGATTGTCTTCGGTTCATCATACCGAAGTGCTTTCCGAGCACGTCGATTTTCACCCAATATAGTTATCATAAACTACAAAGTGATTAATTAAAAGCAAGTAATTGATTCTATAAATGGAAGCTAAGGGCATAAACGTCTAATAGTGGTGTCCAATCAATGGGTAGAGTATTTTCACCTACCTAACATGAGTATGAATATGGTTGAGTCATTCTATGGTAACCCCTAGAATCCGCCAGGCCTAAGAGGGATCTACCTCACTACGCTCGCCAAAGCTATAGGCATAAAGATCTAACTCATAGATCTAAGGAAAGAGGACCTCTTCCGAGTGTAGCCTCCTTTAGATGGGTTAGGCTAAGTTTTAGCCAACAAAACTCAAATCCTTGCTAACTCCGCTAATCTATACTAGCTAATCTCTCCCGAGCTTTTAGCTAGCAAGGTAGAAATGAAATCCTAATATCATGGATACGAAGATTTTGATGTTAATGTAATTGGAGTTACATAATCATTACTCATGTTATGTTTGGTGAATCTAAGCAAAAACCATCGATTTTCTACCACTTATAGCATGTTTTCACCCCTGTTATGAGTTTAGCTTCTCATAGTAGGACTTTGGATCAAACACAAGATCATATAATGAAAAGATGGAATTGATTCAAACATGAAATTTTAAATATATAAGCCATTATGGGCTGACGAACACAGCTTAAGCAGATTGTACTAAACGCTATCGCCATAGTACCTTCAATAAATGAGATCTTTACTATGACAAGTGTATATTTTTTTAGATTGACACGTGTTGATGCCTTTTATTTGTGTGGGACAACTGGTTTCCACTTCCTTTTTCACTTCCGCTTTACACCTTTTCATTTTTCCTTTCTTCATTTATGAAAGTTACACTCCCATTCTTCCTTCTACTCCTCCTCTCGCTTTCGATCAGTTACTATAACTTCTGTGCAAAATTGTTGCATTCTCTTTGTTCTAGATTGGTAAGTGTAGTCATCTATTTGATTTTTGTATGCTTCTGTCTTTCCTAAAATATTCTATATCTTAATTTGTATGGCTTAGTTAATAATATTATTATTGGTTTATAATTGTGTGTCGAAAACCATTAGGATTTCATCTCTTAGACATTATTTGTCAGTAAGTATTAGAATCTGCATAATGTTTCCTTAAATACTGTTTTTATCTTTGCGTTATTTTATTCTTTTAGGCAAAATAGGACTGAGTTTGAAAACAATAGTTTCAGAGATGAAATTTTCTGCTTAATCCACATATGAGGAACCAATCTGAAAAACTCCCAAGATTAATTACTAAGCATACAAGAGCTACAATTAAAAATAGATAGTTCATCATGCTATTTGAATTTAAATTCGAAGAAATAATACTGCTTCTAACAAAAAGGGAAGAACTTTATTGTAGCCAACATGTTCGACGAAATGTCAGAAACAACTGTGATATAGAATCTTTTAAGAATTTCTCAAGATTGTTACTTTTTTATTTTCTTAATGGATTTTGTGCTTATTTGTTCAAATGCCTCTAAAAAAATTATTTTTCTTAGGTGCATAAATTGCTACATATTTTATTGAATTTATTAACTTTTGGGCAATCAGACTGTAAGAAGTTGCAACAATGGCGGCGATAGAGAAGACAGTTAAACAAAATCGGATACACTAAAGGTGTGATTATTTCATATATTGTGACAAAAAATACACAGTATTTGAGGTAGACTACGCAGATGATATGCTTGATTCATCTTATTTCATGCTAATTCACGGTGCTATCTACTGGTCTTGAAAAGGTAAAAGCTTTGGACAATAATTTGTTAATGCTTCCATGTGCTTACAGGTTTCTTAAATTTCATATTCCAAATGCAGTACTTTATGTTGCAAGTATTTTATCATCTACTTTAGTGTTGCACTACCTTAGTCGATATTCATCGACTATAATTTATAAAAAAGACATGCCAATGAGTATTTTGTGATCGGTATTCTATTTTTTATGATGAAGTTCTTTAGTTACCTCTTTTTTTTTTTTTCTTTCCTACACACGTCACGTTATATGAGACTAATGTAGACGATGCACCTTTTTATTTCAAGAATTAGTAAATTTATCTTTTATCTACTTTGGTGTATTTGAGAGTTGAGACAATTTGTTTTCAAGTTAGCAGTGGTGCAAAATTTCTTTGGTCTCTTGGGTAAGTGTACATGGAAGGTGATGCCTCCACTACTTGCTGCTTCTTTGTTGGTGTTTGGGAGGGCGAAAGGAGAATCCGACCACCATAGGAGAAATAAAAAACTGAATATACCAAAAGGTTGTTGTAGAATACAAGAAGAGAGAGTTTCTATGAAAAAGTTCTAAAGATTAGTATTGCGCTTGTATTCAATCAATTATTTTATTCACCTTTGTGCTTACTTTTTAGAGTTACTTTAGCTATTTCTTCAAAACAAGCAGTAAAGAAACTTGTTCTACTTTGATAAATTCCTGGAAGTCTATGTTTTCTGGGCGAGAGAATATGTAATTTTAAGCTTTTTTAAGGCATATTATCTATGTACATGTATGAAGAAATTCAGTTTAATGATTTATAATAGACAACACATAAACTCTATGGTACAGTTCCCAACATTCACTAAATGAATATCAAGGAATTTGGTCGCTAACTAAAAAGCAGTATATTATCTAGAGGATGAATTTGTGAGAACTAGCAAAATGATGGGATATGAACTATGTATGTTGAGGTAATATTCTGAAAATATTGGGGAAATTAATCATAAATGATATATATGGTATTTTGTTCTAGATGTATTCTTACTCAGTTTGAAGTTTATGTAGTAATTTTTCTTCTTGAGTTGCTTGCCTACCTGAAGTTGTTGGTATTCTGGATATATAATGTCGTTCTGAGAATCTTGTGGTCTTATTAAGTATGGTTTTCATTTCTAAGAATGAGTTATCCATTTTATTGCTTTTCTGTATCGGAAAATGGTTGCCGGAGCCCCAATTCAAAAGTGTCTATCCTCAATACTTAAGGTATCTACTTTTTTTCTTTACATGGTTGCAGTAACAAAAGTAGTTGAAAGCAAAATCGACAAAGCCACATCCTGAAGAAGTTTAAGTTTCTCACTACTTATTACAAGTCAAAGTTAATAGATGAGAAATTTTGGCTGCAACATTTCAATTACTCCAACAATCACCTCTTCGACATTAGCTATCACAAACTTGTTATTGAAAAGAACCAAGGTCAGCTCAAAAAAGATCATGTGAATTTACCCCCCTTCAAATGCATACACTCCATCAACAATGATTTCTCAAAAAGCAGGGTAGGGTCCCTTTGCTTAAGTTGATTTAGTTTGTATTAACTAAGCTCTCTCATTCCCAAAACTGAATGCATTAGTCCTTTTAGTTTTTCAGTGCTGAGCTTGACAAATTGTTTACCTTCATAAAGTTTATGTAGAACTTCATTTTTAGAACAATTATATTGCACATGTTATTATCAAAAACTGAAATTTATAATGTTGGGCCCGTTCATTGCACGGGCATACCCATTCTAGTATGTATTGATATATGATTAAGGATCCAAAAGTACAAGATATGAAGCTTACAAATCAATGGAAACCTTCAATCTTGTCTGTACAATTACGAAGTTGGTTATTCAGTTGTGCTAACTTATCCGTTCACGGTAGGATTTCTCTCCCAACTAATCCGATCATAGAAGCTATGTGCCAGATGTATAACATCTGTTTAGGGCAGATTGCACCATCCGTTTGGAGGGCGGTGTCCATAGTGGATTATTTTTGCATGAAAACCAATCAAAGCTTCAATGTTGACCACGTCCTCAATCTGTACATCCCTAAAATATACAAAGGTGGGATATTATATTTTGATAAAAGGGGTGCTCGAGGGCTAATTTCCAAGAACGATTGCAACATTCGTCACCGGGACCGCTGCTTCATTTATAACCCAACGCGTTTTTTGGTTGCTGCTAGAAGTCCACTGCTACTAGAGCGATGGAATCCTACCCGCAAGTCTGAGTCCGTTTTCACCTTACATATTATTTTTCATACTTTCTAAGCTTCCGATATTTTGATTGATTAGCTAACAAGGTCAACATTAAACCAGTCACTGACCTTTTGGCATGGGTAACAAGAATTGTGCAAAAGTTTAGCGACGACGAGAGATCGTGGAAGTATGTTTCTTCCAAGAAGAAATATGTTGCGTCTAACCACTATGAGTGTCCAAACTGCTCCGTAAAATATTTTTCCTATTTTTACTTTTGAGATTTTTACCTTGGAATCAATCACCTTTTGTAGTTATTAAAGCAGATGATAATGAACCTGCAGCCGCAAGAGAAGCAGGCAGCCCCGCGACCGCTGCAATAGAGGGGGTAAATAATTGAGCAAGCTAGTTGCTTGCCTCTCGAAGAAGAGAAATCCAGCCGATACTTTCAAGGCTGCTAGGGAGAATACCCAAGTTTTAAAGGCTCGCAAGGAGGAGGAGAAACGAGCTTTGGAGACCAAAGCCAATGAAAGCGTGGCGGTCAAAACTGTTGTAGCTATTGACGCTGCAGAAGAATCCTGAGGGGAAGGTATTTAAGTTGATTACCATGCCTCTGAAAAAGACACCACTGAAGAGTTAGCTTCTGACCAACCGTTGAAGCGTGTCAAATTAACTGAGAAAGGAGATAATTTTGTAAGAAGCGGAGCAGCTAAAGTTTACCGATGGGAACCAATCTGCACTGGTCATGGAATTTATCTCGGAAGCGCTCCCTCAAGCCCGACTACCTCCAGTTATAGAGGTACCGTCAATCACTGAGAGGGACTCTAAAAGGGCAGCGCCCAAATCCTCAATGCTTTACGCGTGTGGGGAATAGAAAAAAGCTCCCTTTGTATCGGGAGATTGAGCCGGCTTAAAGCTCTCTTTGGATCGAGAGATTGAGCCGGCCACATTTAAGCACACCGAGAGTTCGGGCTCTTTGTTTTTTGCTTTGGATCATGATGAGCCCATTGCCCCATTGCCCAAAGGGGAGGATGCGGCTGCTTATGCTACCCAAAAGAGAGCCACCGATGCGGGTGAAGTAGGCAAGCGGTCGATCACTATA
Organism: Petunia x hybrida; assembly: GCA_037355625.1. Classification (NCBI taxonomy): domain Eukaryota; kingdom Viridiplantae; phylum Streptophyta; class Magnoliopsida; order Solanales; family Solanaceae; genus Petunia; species Petunia x hybrida. The sequence goes on along the minus strand of JBBBVM010001054.1, from coordinate 752,001 downwards.
ACTGTCCCCGACAACAGTGACCTACTTAGAGCTCCAAGGCATCTTGTTGAGTACCTCTATGATTTGAGTGGGCCCATGGAACGAGCTCGGATCTGGTGCTTGCTTCCCATGTTGCTTATGATGCTCTCGAGGTAATTTCCCTTTGCTCAAACAAGCATCCTTCCTTTGAATTTATCTTCTTTTCTTTAACTATTTCTCTTCTGTTTTAGACAACTATTTTGGCGATCGAGTCAGTCGATCAGATTCGGAAAATCAACGCTGCTATCCAGATGTGGAGAGAACCGTTCGACATGGCGGGTGACAGCTGGAAGCGTCCTTCACTCCAATCTCAAAAAACTTCAGATCAAGGAGACTCTGCTGGTGGATCAATTTGATAAACTTAGTGTGGCTACTGAATCAAGGTTCTTGAGCGAGTCAGAATTGGAGGCCTAGATCGAAGCCTTGATGCATCAGGTTAAGGTCTTGGAGCAGATTTAAGCCAATGATAAAAAGCAGCTTACTGAAGCCGAGGCGGCAATGGATGTTAAAGAGGCTATATTCGGTCTCTAGAGAAGGACCTCGAGATTGCGATAAAGGAAAGGGATGATGTTGTAGCAAACGCCAACGAGCAACTAACAAAAAAATCGGACCCTTGCTCTTGAGGTCTATGACCAAGATAAAAAGTTAACTGATCAAAAGATCGAGCTTGATGGGCGACAGAATTTGATGATAGCAGAGGCAAGGAGGAATGCCCTTAGATGTCAGAGATGACATTTGATTTGGAAGCAGAACTGTTGGAAGCCGAGGACAGGGTGAAGACCTACTGCGAAGACCTTGGTCTTTTCCCTAAGCGGGTGGAATATGAAACCGAGGAAGATGCTGAAGAAGCCGGAGGGGAGAAAAAAAGAGATAAATAGGTCTTGCTCTTCGGTTGCTTTCACCATTGTTGTCAATAGTTGTTACCTTTTTCCTTCCATTTTTGTTTTATGAACTTTTGTTTTTGTGAATTTTTGTGGCTAAGTTCTTTAGCCGGTTTGTAAATATTTTAGGCCATCGACCGTTTTAATGAACTTCTTTCCGTTTGATATTTCAAGTGTTGGTTTTCAAAGATCAGTTTTATGCTTTATCATTTGAAGTTCAATGACTTCGTCGTTCTCCGAAAAAGGAATGACTTAATTGGGCCCAATTTAAGTGCGTAATGAAGAACGAAGTCTTGTTTTCATGTTATTGCATTGATTCTTCGAGCATTCAGCTCGGGATAGAAATAGAATAAAGTATTCAAGACTTAGCCATTTGACTAGCATAATGAAGGATGCCGAGCGCTATAGGCATGAAGTATAATTTTATTGATGACTGAATCGGCCACTATCGGGCGCTTAGTACATGATGTTTTTGACCACCGATTGTGGTCGAATTTTACACTTAGCCATTTTAAGGCACTTTTACTAATATAATTTGGTCACTACCGTATTGATCGTACAATTATTATTTAAGCACGAACAGTCCATCATATGAGTGTGTCCGTTTTAGACGACCAGTCCCCAGTGTTTGACTTCAACACAAGCTTAAAAAATCTACTTGGTTACGAGCTCAGGGCAATCCCATTCTTCGAGCGATCAATTAAAATCACGACGCGCTATCTCCGGTACCTGGGCAGTCCCTAGTCATCAAGCAATCAATCAATCTTTATTTCTTTCATCCCTAGTGTTTGTGTGAGAAGTATGAGGAGCCGGACACTGGAAAAGAGATTCCGTTGCGTGCCTCCCTGAGTCGCTTTCCTGAAACGAGGAAGCAAAGAAGATGAACAGGATTGACATAAAGATGAAGACCACGTTAGAGTGTTCGTCAGACTATTCGACCCAGAGTTTGGAGCGTCTAAGGCTCATAATTCCGTGGGTGATGTATGTCATCATTCGGTTCCAACTATGCCTATCATCTAAAAGTGTTAGTACACAAATAATAATAAACTTGCCCAAATTCAGAGTAAAAATAACATAAAGTGAAAAGGAGTTATACGGTACCGAGAATTTAGAATTAATACTTCTTCAACTATGTGATATTCCAATTGAATGGAACTGGTTTTGAATCCAATACCTCCAATCGATAGGTGCCTTTATCGATCACTTGAGCAATTTCGTAGGGTCCCTCCCAATTGGCTCCCAGCTTGCCTTCGTTTGGTTCCCTCGATTTAGGTACCTTCTTTTCCAACACACAATCACCTGCACTGAAATTTCGATACCTGACTTTTTTGTTGAGATAGGTTTCTATTCTTTACTTTTGCACTGCTATCCAAATCAAGGCCATTTCTCTTTTGCCTACAAGCAAATCCAAATTTACTAGCATCACTCCCTTCTTTGATTTGTCGGTGGAATGAGCGAAACGAAGGCTTGGTTCTCCAACTTCTGCTGGAATTAGATATTCGGACCCGTAGATAAGTGAAAATGTAGTCTCCCTAATACACCGTAGTTCGGTGAGCCCATAGTGCGACCGGGTCTTCATCCGACCAGTTGCCCTTCGCTTTGTCCATCTTTTTCTTTAAGTACTCAATTATCGTTTTGTTGGAAGATTCTGCTTCACCATTTTCACTTGGGTGATAAGGGGTCGATGCTATCCTCTTGATCCCCCACTTTGCAAAGAAAGATGTTATTTGCCTCCCAACGAACTGCTTCCCGTTGTCACAAGTGATCTCCTTCGGAATTCCGAAGCAACAAATGATATTTTTCCATATGAAATTAATGATCTCCTTTTCCCTTATTTTTGATAGAGCCACTGCTCAACCCACTTAGAAAAATAGTCAGTTAAAATCAAAATAAAATTAACATTACCGGGCGCAGTTGGAAGCGGCTCGACCAGATCTATCCCCCACTTCATAAATGGCCAAGGTGATATGACTGAATGAAGGTGCTCTACTTGTTGATGGAGAAGGTTCCCATGACGCTGGTGTCGACACCCTTTTTTCCCAGAATCGGTTAGAGTTCGAAATAGGATTCTTCTTATTGGTACTCACAGGTAAAGACTTGGAGTCGCCATCTAACATATTTTTTTAACTAGGCGTATTAGGTTACCTACTTTGTTTCTAGCCAATTTTCACTGTTAACTCCAAAATATGGTCTTGTGGACTAAAAATTTTAGGTAAGAGTTCAAGTTAACCCAAAAGGAAGGTTTTAGGCACCTCTCGGGTTCCACCAAATATGATTACCGGCCGGACTAAATAATTGGGATTCAATAATAAATTAAAAGAAAATAAAATGATTTCTACTATATTATACAGTTTAAGTACAAATAATTGCATAAGTAGTAAATAAATATCCAATGGACTTCATTCTTTAAACAAACTCCGTCCGAATATACCTCGTAAGTAAAACAAATTAGTTAGTGTGCCAAAAACAAGTTAAAATGATAAGATTAAAATAACACAATAGTAAATTGAATTTTAAACATTTCAGGAGCGTCACCTTTTACAATTTCCATCCAAATTTACCTCGCAAAACAATAAAAAAAGGATTTAGTATAAAATGAAGGTAAATGAAGGTGGTGGTAGTGGTAGTAGTAGTGGTGGTGGTGGTGGTGGTGGTGGTGGTCGTAGTGGTGGTAGTCGTAGTGGTAGTAGTCGTAGTCGTAGTGGTAGTGGTAGTAGTCGTAGTGGTAGTGGTAGTAGTAGTAGTCGTAGTGGTAGTGGTAGTAGTGGTAGTAGTAGTGGTAGTGGTAGTAGTGGTAGTGGTAGTAGTGGTAGTGGTAGTAGTGGTAGTGGTAGTAGTGGTAGTGGTCGTAGTAGTAGTCGTGGTAGTAGTGGTGGTCGTAGTAGTGGTGGTAGTGGTGGTAGTGGTGGTCGTAGTGGTAGTGGTGGTAGTCGTAGTCGTAGTAGTGGTAGTAGTAGTAGTGGTAGTAGTAGTAGTCGTAGTGGTAGTGGTGGTAGTCGTCGTAGTGGTAGTAGTAGTCGTAGTGGTAGTGGTGGTAGTCGTCGTAGTGGTAGTAGTAGTAGCAGCAGCAGCAGCAGCAGCAGCAGCATTAGTAGTAGTAGGACAAGACGTCCGGGCGCTTTTACTCAGCTTCCGGAACTCAGGCTCTTCTGAAAGAGAAAGATGAGGGAAACTGCTTGTCAGACAACGAGGTAGTGAGGCTTTTACTCAGCTTCCGGAACTCAGGCTCTTCTGAAAGAGAAAGATGAGGGAAACTGCTTGTCAGACAACGAGGTAGTGAGCATAGATAGGACAAGACGAGCTTACAAGAGTAAGAAAGTTCGGACAGAAAGCTCTAACGACGGAGAAATCTTCTTGTATGTCGATTTAGCAAACCAATGCCTTAAGCCACTCAGCCATACCTCCAAGTTCTTGATCGGAATGGAATTGGATGTGCCGGGTTTGGTTGCTTGCCCGAAGGTGGTGGTGGTGGTGGTGGTGGTGGTGGCGGTGGTAGTAGTAGTAGTAGTAGTAGTAGTAGTAGTAGTAGTAGTGTATAACGGGATGGGACATTGTGTATAACAGGATGGGAACTTCTATTGGCCTCCAGATTGTCATTGGCCTTACTGTATAGTATCCGTTCAAGTCAGTAGAAAAGCCTCAAAACAAATATTTTTCACAGGCTTGCCATAGTAATATGTTATGCTATTCAGGTCCAGAACATATAAAGGTCAACATTGGAGTTGCATAGTTGTAGTAAAAGAAACGACGAGGCCAAATTATAAAGCCAAATAAAGAAATACTAATCGATGCCCAGAACAGAGCCCAATAACAGCAGTAACAATGAATAATCCCCAAGCCAAAAGAATAGTTTGTAATATCTCCAAGCTAAATCAAGTTTGAAGGAGATAATGAATTTCAATGGGTCTGTCACCAGAAGAACAGATTGACACCACCGCCAAGTTGAAGGCGAAGTGGAACAACGGCCAAACGAAAGGATGAGGAGGAGGAACGACCACCAATCTGCCTTAGCAGCGTTTCTACGACTCCACCTACCCCTTTCAATTTCGATCACAAATCAACCAGAAACATAGAAGAATCCATAAGCAAAATAAGTTAATATAGCGGTCCCGAAATTCCGGTGGAATGCTAGTGATAGCAGCAGAGAGGTGGAGGAGGAGCAACAGCCAAGCGGCGTCGCTACGACTCACTCTTCTTCTTTATATTTCCGATTCAAAAACAAGCACACAGATCCAAGAACCAAATGACATAGAAACCATCAATAGTGAAGCTTTTTCGGTCAAGATCCAGCCAGTGACCACCGTTACCAGTGTTATTGCTACACTGCCATGTGTCAAATTCCACTGGTGGTGGTGTTTTCACTCTACTAATTTTGATCTGTACTACCCCTCCCCCCATTTCTACTGTGTCTCCACCACTGTTAGTGATGGTGTTGGTGTCTGTGTCACTCCCCCATTTTTGATCTCTCCCGTGTTTTAATTTTCTGGTGTTTGTGTGTGTATTTTTAAGAGGATTTTGGGGAGATCTGAACGTTTAGGGGTGTGTGTTAGTTAAGAATTATTTTTGGGGTGCCTTATTCAATAAAAAGGAATAATGGAAAAATGTGTGGCAAAAAATATAAGAGATGTATTTGGTTATGAAGTTTGTCTAGGTTCAAAGTAAAGCTAATTTAATGAAAAGAGGGTAAATAAATGAATAAATGATATAGCAAATTTTGGTAGAGATTGAAAAGTCAATTCATTTAAAGTGAATAAGGACTGGGTGAATAAGGGATGGCCCAGTAAAAAAGGAGAAAATTATGGAAAATAGCCTGCTAAGCCTCAGCCTCAGCAACAGAAGAAGGGTGAAACGGTTAGTGAAACAGCTCCACATGGAGCTCTTGTTACTGATGCAACGCCTATTTCTGCTATCCCTGTGCCTATGAATACTTCCCAACAGGAGTTTTCCTCTAATTCTTTGGTGTCCAAGGTCACTATAGAGGATGATGTGAAGGACGACCAGCTGGAGGTAGTAGATTCGGAGGGAGGACGAAGAATTGGTGATGCTGATCCACAAAATTATGAAGATGATCATTCTTATGGATACAAAGGGTTCGAGGGTGATGTTTCAAGAGCTAATAGTGACAAGGATGGTAAGGATGACAAAGATCAAGGTGGTTCAAGTCTGAAAAATGCTAGTGCTGAAAAGTCACAGGGTAGTGCTGAAATATCGCAGGGGGTGCTGATAAGCAGCTTGATGTGGTTAGCGCTAGCCAGGGTCTATCAAGAAGTAGGCCAGCCACTGACAAGGATCTGGAGGAGTTGAAAGCAATTTATGATAGTGCAAAAAAGAAGAATACACAACTGGTTGCAAAGAATTTTGAGCCTACACTAGTTTTAGCAAATGTTTTTGACAAACCGGTTGAAAAGCAGGTGGAAATTGGTGATGATGAAGAGCTTGATACTGAGTCCACGGCTCAGAATTATGTTAATGCAGGTGAAAAAGGTGATATATCACCTAAACATGTGGCGGCACCGAAGAAGAAGGCCAAGCAGGTTCGGGCAAAAAGAGATAAAAGCGCTCCTCCGCCAGCCGGAGGGGTGTCAACAAGGAGGACGGTTTCCAAAACCTCTGATTTCCAATGAATAGCTCACTCATATGGAATATAAGGTCTGTCAACACACAGCAGGCCTTTGATAGAGTGGTAACAATGCATAAGCATAAGCACTTTTCATTTATTGCACTAATGGAGCCATTTCAGCACTACAGACATATTGACTAGTATCGTTTGTAGTTAGGTATGGGTTCTTCTTGGCATAATTTTAATGGTAAAATTCGGATGTTTGTAGAGGATGATTATCAGGTGGAAGTGGTGCATGATACATCACAGATGCCGTCTCTGAAGCTGACACATTTGGATAGTTTGTTTGAATTTGTTGTGTCGTTGGTGTATGCTAGTACGGATCATACCACTCGGGTGGAAATGTGGAATTTATTGTATGCTCAGGCTAGTGACATGACATCCCTGTGGTTAGTGGGGGGTTATTTTAATGTCATTGCTGATGAGCTTGAGAAGTTTGGGGGCTTACCAGTTTACTATCGAAAGGTAGAAGATTTTGTGCACTACATCAACACTTGTCAACAGATTGACATGGGTTTCAAGGGCAGCATGTACACTTGGTGGAATGGTAGATCGGATGATCAATGCATATTCGAAAGGCTTGATAGGTGTCTTGTGAATCAGGCATTTCAACAACTATTTCCTCAGTTTGAAGTGGAGCATTTGATTAGGCAGGGATCAGACCATGCACCATTGCTGATTACTACTAACATGGATAGCCCTATGGTAAAGAAGTCGTTTAAATTTTTGAACTTTTGGGTGCAACATAAGTCTTTCCAGGCCATTGTTAGAGAGAACTGGGCTGAAAACTTTAGCGCGGATCCTTTTTATAACTTTCACTGCAAGCTGAAAAAATTGAGAAAGGCACTGTCTGTCTGGAGCAAGAAGACGTATGGTGACATTTTTAGGCAGATTGCTACGCTAGAGGAGGTGGTCCGTGTATATGAACAGGAGTTTGAGGAGCATCCTACAGGGTACAACAGAGAGAGACTACAGAGAGTAAATGCAGAGTTGATTCGATTTTATGCTCTGGAGGAACAGTTTTGGAAGCAGAAAGCTGGTAGCCTGGTATGCAGTAGTTCAAAGATGGGGATAGAAACACCAAATTTTTTTATGCTCATGTAAACGGAAAAAGGAAGGTGTTGCAGGTTAGGAGAATTCAGGATGCTACTGGTTCTTGGCTTGAGAACGACTCAAACATAGCCCAGGAGGCGATTAGATTTTTTCAGGCTTAGTTTTCTAATGATCCGGTGTCAGATAATTTTTCTATACTTGATCACCTTCCTAGTCTTGTTACACAGGACTAGAATGATGTTATTGTTGCTGAGCCAGATGAACAAGAGGTGTAGAAGGCGATTTTTGGTCTGAATGCTGACTCTGCAGGGGGCCCTGATGGTTATACGGGTTCCTTTTATCATTCTTGCTGGGATATTATTGGTGCGGATGCGGTTAAAATGGTACATGCATTCTTTCGGGTCACTTTCTGCCTCGTTACATCACTGCTACTAACTTGGTGCTCTTGCCTAAAAGGAAAGATTTTGCTACCTTTTCAGACATGAGGCCAATTAGTCTGAGCAACTTCAGCAATAAGGTATTTTCCAGGGTAATTCATGACAGGCTTTCTATTTTATTGTCTGGGATAATTTCACCGCAGCATTCTGGTTTTATGAAGGGGAGGAGCATTTTTGAGAATATTTTGCTGGTGCAAGAAATTGTGCACGATATTGCTGATAGGGGGAAGCCAGCTAATGTGGTAATCAAGCTAGACATGGATAAGGCGTATGATAGAGTGTCATGGCTGTTTCTGACAAAGGCTCTAAGGAGGATGGGTTTTGATGAGGTGCTTATTGACATGGTCTAAAGGACCTTGTGTAATAACTGGTACTCTGTGCTAGTAAATGGCCAGCCCTATGGGTTTTTTCAGTCTTCCAGAGGGGTGAAACAATGTGATTCTCTGTCGCCTACCTTGTTATTGCTTGCTGCTGAGTGCCTTTCCAGAGCTCTGAATGCTCTGCATAGAGATGCTAATTTTGTGTCGTATGGGATGCCAAAGTGGAGTCCTTATCTTAATCACCTTGCGTATGTCTACCCGATTTTAGACTCAACTCGAGGCGAGTCGGGTTTCGTATTTGACTGGGTAAACTCGTTTGAGTTTAAGTGTTGGAGTCGCCGCCTAATAAATTTCCTAGGCGTATTAGGTCACCTATTAATTTCTAATTCCATTTAAAGAATTAACTCCGGGTTGGTCTACTAATCAGAGATTCGGGTAAGTGTTCGAAATAACCTAGAAGGAAGGGGTTAGGCACCTCCTAAGTTCCACTAAACGTGGTTCCCGGCCGATTTCTATATTGGGTTTAACATATTGCTTATAAAAGGATAAAATCCAAATAAAATAAACAAAAGAGATATGAGATGCAAAGTAAAGAAATAGACAGTTTAAAGTATTTGTATAAACCATTTGAAATAATAATCATGCTGCACAAATAGCCACAAAATAATAAATAACCAATTAATCACTTGAATAAATAACCCTAAGTTTTATTATCCTATTCGGATCAGAACCTGGCTTTTGTAAGGGACGATAGTTTCAGAATACACTATCGAATATTGCTCGGGTAATTTCCATCATTTCCGAGGGGCTTAATTCCCTTTAACCCCCATACCCTCTTTAAGTATTTAACTAGATCGCATGCTAATATTTTAAAACGTCCTAAAAGTTTACTAGCATCCCACTTAATGTCTCGAAGGCCATTGAGACTACTAATTTAAATATCTAGAATCCTAAGTTTATTGTGTGCCCCAAATCTAGACATCTAGGCGCCAAATAATGAACAGTCATATTAACACATAAACAAATAATATCATGTAAGTGAAATAATTTCACTAATTAAAATTTAGAAAAGCAGAATAGGCCTCCAAGTTAATAAAACAAGTTAAATGCAATAAGGATTAACAAGTTTAGACATTTAGTACTAACTCGCTGTTACGTTAAGTTTCAGAATATAAGGTTTGCAGATATAGTCCAGTTATAAAACAGTCTTGCACGTTTAGCCTGTTGCAAAAAAATAGCTTAGTTTCAAAGTTTCACAAAGGATTGCACAAATAGTCTACTGAGCAGCATTAATTTCCAGTTTTGACCACTACCGACAAATAAACGTAACACATAATGTGTAATTGCAGAAACTGCCCAATTTTCAAACTGTCTTGCATTTTTGACCTGTTTTCTGATACAGTTTATTTCCAGCGTATTAAGATTGCACAAATAATCTAGATTGAAATTAAACTTTCAGTTTTGAACACAATAGATACTGCTATAACTTCCCAGTTTTAACATTTTACATAAATAAGCTAATTTTCAGCCTGTACTGCGATTTTAGCCCTTTTCTAATGTTGGCATAAAACAGCCCTTAATGCATTTGATATTAAGCCTGCCTTATCAACTTAGCGTCCAGGTTCTAGCATTGCTAGCATCAATAATATAAACATTCTTAGACCAACTAATAACTAAAGAGAAAAGGATGAGAAGAAGGCCCCTGTGTAGCTCGACTTTGCAGCACTTATACCGCTGATTTCGTACCCTGTTTAATAAGACTTTGCATCTTACGATGCATTTAATATACAGGTAGGGAGCCCCTAAATAAATACATGATTACAAAGGTCTAAAGGAAAGAGAAAAGGGAAGGAAAATGTGTCCTGAATGCACTGATTAATGAACTATCATGTTCTCCTTGCCTTTTACAGCTTGAGAAGGCCTATTAAGACCTGAAATACAACCTGCATATATGTGAATAATGGTATGGCCTTCAAGAGACCATCCAGAAACTGCAAAAGAGGGTTAGCTAGTAGCCATAAGAGGCTCAGGTAAGCAAACACATACATATGCATAGGATCATAAAATGTTATCCATGGTGTAGTAGGTTAATGTCATATGTAGGGTGTTTAGACACTATACCTCAGGGAAATAGCAAACTACAGCAGAATAAAAATCAAAGAGAGTTGCCTTTAGCTTCAAAGACCAAGAGGCAGTAGCAATCCAGGCACAAGAAGCATATTGAAATCAACTTTCAAGAAAGAAGAAGGGGATTTCTAACAGTGAGCAAGAGTGGAAAATGAGAGTCAAGAGAGGTGCTAAAAGATGCCTTCCAATGTGTGAATTCCCTGTTGTAAAAAATATATTCAGATGTGTGAAGGTCTATGAGGGGAGGGGCTGTGTGTGTCCAGTGTGTAAAGGGTGTCTTCAAAGGTGTATTTTCAGTGCTGTCAGCTTGGGAAATAAAGGGGAGGAGGGACTGGTTTATATAGTTGAAGTGTAGGGTATTTTAGTTTTCAAATCATTGCTAAGAAAGGAATAACAATCAGTCAGACTACCGTTAATGCAAGCAAGGAATCAGGCTATTAATTACAGCATACGTGGCTTCCAAAAATAGTCTAGTCGTTTGAAATTAGAAGTCAGGGAATGATATTTTCCTTTGTCTATTAATCTAAATATCAGCTTTTGTGATTCTATTCATGAAGTAAGACAGACAAATTCACAAAGCAGGGTAGATACGTTCACAGAGCAAGGAAAGTTTGGATCTGTCCTATTTTAGGAAGCGATTGAAAATTTGTTCAAGTTCTCATTGAAACTTCAGTCAATTTCCTATAATTTCGAAATTCAAATCCTGATAATACTTTCCTTTTCTTTCAATATATTTTCCAGAAAATATGGCAAGTAAACAGTCACACATATATATGCATAAATCAGCTCTTTCAATTGTATAATACAGTGCGCACAATACTTGTGCCAAGATGAATCAGCAGCCTCTTAACGACAAATTTTCCAAACAACCAGACGCTTTGATTTCACAAAATAACAACAGGACATAATAGTGGTGCACAATTTCAATAAAACATTATCAGATTCCAAATGGTCATGCTATGACTCAGATTCATATTCGTTAAAGCAACTAGTTAAATATGATTAACACTATTTCCATGAATTAATTTTAAAGCTGAGCAAACCAACATATAATCATGTATTAACATTGACAAGCATATCATTTCATGAATTTAACAAATAATAACAGTAAAAGAGAAGAAGAGAAAAGAAAGAAAATAAAATAAAAGGAAAGGCATTACCCGATTATGGAGACGGGTCGAATCAGGAACAATTTGAACTGGGTCGAGCAGTAGCGAATCGGGTCTGTCCCCTTTTGCTAGATTTGTAAAGATTTGTTTAAATCTTTCCTTTTCTTGCTTTGTATACTTCGAATTTGACCATATTTGTGCCTGATTTCCTTGTTCCTATTTCGGATTCATGAGCAAAGGAGAGAGAGATTTGTCCCGTATAATCGGAGATAGGAAGGAGGAGAGGGTCACGACGTTGATGGCGGAACTTTGGAGTTTCGGCGGATTTGACGTGGTGTGTGGGGACTGAAATGGAGGGTAGGGGGTGAGAGGAGAGAAGGGATCGGCGGCTGTTGAGTTTAGGAAGAGAGTGAGTTATGATTTAGGGTTTTAGGGTGTGGGTGAAGTGTAGTATTAAAAGGGATTAAATAATGTGAGCCGTTGGATGAGTGGAATGGAGGGCTGCGATTATGCCACGTAGGCGCGTGTGGGTGAGTGTATAAGTGATATATGTGAGTATATAACTATGTATTGCTGAGGTGTAGGACAATGTGCTTTGGGGGGGTTGTACCAGGTGCCGAAATGAGTTGTACACATGCCTAATGTGTGTGTACTTTGTGCTATTAGTATATTTAGCAAGGTGTAGGCTTATGTGGAGCTTAGGTGGCGTACACGTGGATAAAATGTGATGACGGGGACTTGGTGTAATGGGAATGAGTTGTAAATTGATTATTTGGCTAGTATTTAATTAAAATGTTCATAAATATAAATAATTAGTGTAAAAGTAGGAAATTTTGTAAGTAATTGTAAATAAATGTATTTAATTATAAATAAACATAGATGACCACAAATAATACTAATTAGATATAAATAGCCACAGATAATTATTAAAATGATGTCGTAATGCACTAAATTGCACAAATAGCATACGTATTTTAGAAAATAGCCTAAATAAATGTAATTACGTAATATAGTCATAATTAAATAAATATTATATAAATAGGAGACTAATAATAGTATTACACACGTAAAATGCATGCTATCTAATGCAATTTTATTTGAAAAATCACTACTATCAATTTTAATTGAATATAGCCAAATTGCAAAAACGGAGGGACAAAATTGGGTGTCAACAGCGTACGCGGATGATATGATTATATTTTCATCTGCTGAGGAGGGATCATTAAAATTGGTGATGGAGACTCTTACTAGTTATGAGATGTCCAGCGGTCAAAAAGCCAATAAGGAGAAGAGTAATGTGTATATGCATAGTCAGGTTCCATAGTTGATAGTTGACAGGGTGCTTGATGTTACTGAGATACTGAGGGGGAAATTTCCTTTCAACTATATTGGCGTGCCTATCCATTATGGTAGGAGGAAGAACTATCACTACAATGAATTGGTGGAGAAGGTGCAGAAAAAGCTTGACTCCTGGACTGGTAAATTGCTTTCCATAGGTGGACGGGCGACTCTAATTTCCTCAGTGCTTCAGAGTATGCCTATTCACTTGTTATCTGCCAGTGACCTCCCTGTTGGGGTGGTAGCTCAGCTTCACAGGATGTTTGTCAAGTTTTTCTGGAGTAATAATGTGGGTCAGGATAGCAGGCACTGGGCTTCTTGGAAGACTTGTGCCATCCTCTGAATGAAGGTGGAGTTGGATTTATGAGCTTGTATGATATCTCCAAGGCATTATTTGCAATACCGTGATGGAATTTTCGTACCAAGCAGTCTTTATGGAGGGATTATATGAGCAACAAATACTTGAAAAAATATCATTCTGTTGTGGTGCCATGGAACAAGGGGACTTATGTATGGAAAAAAATGTTGCAGAGCAGGCCTGAGATGGATCATGAGATAGTTTGGCAACTGAAAAAGAGCAATTCTTACTTCTGGCTTGATAATTGAACTGGACTTGGTCCGTTGTATCATGTAGTTCCTCGTGAGTGTGCATGTGATGAGACTGTAGTATGTGTCTATGCAGTTGCTGAGGGTGGAGTATGGCTGGAGTAGTGCCTCAGGGAGCTACTGCCTGAAGACATTGCTAAGCACGTGATTTAGAATGTCAAGCCTCCTATTGTCCTGAGCAGAGGGACATGCCTTTTTGGATGCTCGAGTCTCGGGGCACATTTTTAGTCCGGTCAGCGTATCATTTGGTGAGACAAAGGAAGAAGCCAAGCGATCTTTACAAGCACATCTGGATTAAAGGTATTCCTTTTAAGATGTCATTTTTCTTATGGAGGTTGTGGAAATTTAAGTTGCCCTTAGATGATATGTTGAAGAGGTGGGGTATTCAATTCCCCTCTAGGTGTCATTGTTGTGTGAACCCTGATGTGGAGACTGTCACACATATGTTTCTGATTGCACCTGTAGCACGGTACGTCTGAAAATATTTTGCAGGTCCTGCAGGTCTTAATTTTTATGGGTTGCACTTGACACAAGTGACAAATTTATGGTGGGGTGCTCCTGGTAGCCTGGTCCTGAAGGTTGATTTATCATGCTATTCCCATTTTTATTTTGTGGGAGTTGTGGAAACGGAGGAATAATTTGAGGCATGGTGGCTCGACCTCAGTTCATAGGTTGGTGTATCTTGTCACTCAGCATATTATCATGCTGCTGAGAGTTCGCAGGAGGAACTTTCAGTATGCCCCCGGTAGGTGGGAGGACTTATTACCGGTGTTAAGGGATCATACGCATAAGCTTGCGATGACAAAGGTTGTTTGGAGTCCGCCTCAGGTGGGGTGAATCAAATGTAATATAGATGGTGCTTCTAGAGGTAATCCAGGGGTTAGTTCTTGAATATTTTGTGTTCGGGATGACAGGAGTGATATTGTGCATGCTTGTGCTAAGGAGATAGATGATTGCATGACCAAGAATACTCAAGCGGAAGCAATGTCAATTCTTATGGCTTTGAGGTATGTGGTTTCTACTTCTTATGCACAAGTTATTGTTGAAACAGACTCAATGTTGCTCAAGAATGTAGTGACAAAGATTTGGGAGGTGCCTTGGCAAATTGTGCAAATAATGGAGGAGATTTGGAGTTTGATGGAGGGTATTGAGGTGGTGGTGATGCATGTCATTAGAGGAGGGAATAAATTGGCGGATTATTTGGCAAACTTGGCTATTGATCAAGAGGACGGCTTGGTGAATTCGTTTCATGAATTGGATAGCATGGGAAGGAGGTTGGTGAATAGGGATAAGTGTAATGAGCCTTACATTCGCACTAGCCCGAGGAGGAATGTATAGAAACAAGGGAGGTGGAACTTTCTTTCATGCTCAAATCTATGTAGAGGAGAGCATGGAGACTTTTACTACTAACTTTTTTTTTCTTTTTGTAGGTACTTTCAAGATAATAATTGATGGAGTAGATTTTATTCTTTCACATGACGATTTACATAAAATTTGTCGTCAAATTGTTGGATGGTTGTTGCGTTTGTACCACTTTCATTGCATTATTTGGTCTTCAATTGCTTTATTTTGAGAGCTTCATCTTGGATATTTCTCAACAAGGTCAAGACTACTTTAGTAGATCATTTTTGAAGAGATCATTAGCGTTATACTTAGTTATATCTTTATTAAGTTTACACTTAGTTTAGCTCTAGGTAGTAGGGTGGTCCTTGTAAAGCGCATAATTCAAGTGTTAGCTTTTGTTCAATTGGTGGTATTAGCATTGTATAATACTCAATCCAATGAGGGACACGCAATGCTTGGATATGTTGCTACTTTACCACTACCAAGTCATTATCTAGTTTTAGCAATTTCATATTTAATTCAAAGAGGTAAAGACAATATTTATGAATTTTTCTTGTTTATTATTATTAATAAAATTAGCCACTAAGCTATAAGCTTAGTGGTATTTGCTTAAAAAAATCATTTAAAGTGTATGGGAAGAAAGACAAAGTTATGGTACAAAATGAATGTATTTGGTTGAACTTTTGTCTAGGTGCAAAGAAAATTTGAAATTTTGAATTCAAATTAATATGTTAATATTATGAAATGAAAATGGGCGGTAAGAAATTTGACCGAACATTTTAATTAGACTGATATTTAATTTAAAGGTACATGATAAAAATTAAAAATAAGATATACATAAATTATATACAGAAGAAGAGAAAAATGCACACATCAAACAATTGAGGTCAACTTAAATTAAATACGTATAAATAGTCACAAATAATTATAAAACTTTATTTATCCCGTAAATTACACAAATAGCCACAGTTTCACAAATAGCCTAAATGATGCAAATTACATAATATAATCACAATTAAAAATATATAATGTATAAATAGGAGATAACACACGTAAATGCATGCTTTCTAATGCATATTTTGTTCAAACAGTTAAATTGCACCCTTAAGTTAAATTTAGCCAATTATAGGAAAATGAGGGACAACATTGGCTGTCAACAGCTGCCACTTATCGCATTTCTGGATAAAAGTTTTGGCGTCCTCCCCCATAGTCGACCAATAGTAGCCGGCTCTGATAAACCTCCGTACAAATGACTTGCTCCCCGAATGGTTGTGACACTCGCCTTCGTGGACTTCCCTCATCGCGTAATCAGTCTGTCACGGTCCCACGCACTTTGTTAAAGGGCCACTATACATTCGCCTATAGAGCTCGCTGTCCATGAGGTAGTAATGGGCTGCTTTAGCCTTGAGTGCTCGGGCAGCTTCTTGTCCTCGGGGATTGTACCTGCCTGCAAGTAAGAAAGAAATTTGCTTCTCCAATCCTAATTTCTATTGACAGTGTTAACCTCATCTCGAGTTCGGCTAGGCCGAATCGAACAAGGGTATAATTGATCCGTTGAGGCTGTTTTCAGTTTCAGCCGCCGATCCAAGATTGGCCAGGGCGTTAGCCTCAACGTTTTCTTCTCTTGAGATCTGCATTATCTTCCATTTCTAAAAAGAAGTTAGAAGATTTTTTACCTTTGCCAAGAATTGCTGCATTCTTCTGTCTCGGGCGGTGAAATCTTCTTGGACTTGGTTCACAACCAATTAAGAGTCGCTTTTGATTTCATGTCACTCGATTTTTAACTCCTTGGCTAATTCGAGGCCTGCAACTAGGGCCTTATATTTGGCCTCATTGTTAGTGGAAACATGCAATTTGATCGAATACCTTAATTTCTCACCTGTTGGTACCACGAGCAGGACACCTAGCTTGGCCCCCTTCACGCTAGAGCACCCTCCGTGTAGAGGGTCCAAACTCCGGGTCCGAGCTTTTCATCATCATTTCTTCCTTCTTTTCCTCCGAAAGGATGTTTGCACTAAAATCTGCTACAAAATCAGCCAACACTTGTGATTTGATAATGGTGCGAGGCTGATAAGTGATGTCATATTCGCTCAGCTCGACCACCTATTTCATTAGTCTTCCGGACAAATCCGATCTGTGAATAATACTTCGTAGAGGGAAAGTAGTAATGACAGAAATAACTTGACATTTATGTGGGAAAAATTACGCCCTATTATTACGGGGATACAAGTCCAGCTGGCGAGACTAGACTCAGCTTACAAGTCACCGGGTGCGGAGGATATATGCCTGCTCCTCAAGTCACGGCCGCTCAGCCGGCACGAGCGTAGGATGCAAGGTATATATCCCGTTGTCTTATGGGTTTTAACAGTCTCCTAGTTAGGGTTTCGTATGTACCACTACCTTGAGTTCACAGGGCCACAAGCCTTATTAGTCTTTGTATTTTACCATAATTAGGACTGGGTAAATCTCAACTATAAATACCCCTCCTTACATTGTATTGTACATCAAGCGATTCACACAGAATCCAGCTATTCTCAAGGAATAAAACTCTTTACTTTCTTGTCTATTACTTTTCTCTCGATTTTATTTACTTTTGTTGCGTATTTACTGTATTGTTTGTAACCCTCTAACAAATTAATTATTTTACCTAAACGACCAAATTTCGGCCTAAACAGTTTGACGCCCACCGTAGGGCCCAAGCAGTTGTAGGTTTCTACAAAGAAAAAGGCCAGTCATGTCAGAAAACAACGACAACAATCCAAAGAACACTACTAACACAGTAGACGATTCCACACGGGATCTCAGCGTTCCTAACAGACAATCGAAGGATCCTGCCAAAGAACCAGTCCATGTAGCAAGTGACAGAGAAGATGAACAACCACGCAGAGGTAATTCTGAGTTCAAAGATTTTCTTTTTGATCTCCTCAAGGCCCTGTCAGAACGCGTAGAGAAAAACTCGGCCAACATGATCGAAGGCATGACCTAAAAATTAAGAGCAACGTCTCAGAGGCCAGCATCCCCGCAAGGACCAGCACCTGTAAAAGAATCACCAGCATCCGTTCCTAACCACAGGCTCAACATGGATGTCGCCTCTGGAGGCTCCACAATTGTTAATAATCAAGATCTTAAAGGAACACCTGTCATTCATGACATCCTGAAGGAGATAAAGGCCATACACGATCGGATCTGTAACGTACCGGGTGCTCCACCCCAGGTTACCACCGTAGATGAGCAGAAGTTATATAAGCATGAATATAAAGCAAGTGTTGCACCAGTCCGCGTACCAAAGTACTTCCACCTGTCGGATAACCTTAAGTACGACGGAACCACTGATCCAGACGAGCACATTGCATCTTATTATACAGCCGTCAAAAGCAACGAGATTAGTGAAGAAGAAACTCAATCCGCTCTGGTGAAGTGATTCAGCTCGACCTAAACCAAGGGTGCCCTCACCTGGTACACTCAGCTACCAATGGGATCAATCGAGTCATTCACCCAGAAGCGAAATTTGTTCTAGAAGGTGTATTCCGGAGCCTTTAAGCGGGAGAAATGCATGGAAGACATCTTTGAGATCCTGCAGCTTGACGACGAGCTATTAAAGGATTACCTAGAGCGATTACAGAGGGAACGCATAGAGCTCCCTCAAGTTCTCGACAATATCGATGTGGTAGCCTTTGCCAAAAGTTTGAACTCTAGGAGCTCATTGGCCTTGCGACAGTGGAATCTTACTCTACACCCGATGTCCACATGGAATGCTTTACACCGGAGGTACACTGAGAAGCTCCGTTTGGAGCCTAAACAATCCTCGACTGACAACGGTGGTATTCGCCCGGTCACCGAAGACGTTAATCATCAAATTCAAAAGCGTGTATACACCGAAGAACACAGAGGCAGGGATAGAGGAAAGAAGAGCATGAGAGATTAAAAGCGCGGCGGCTTCCCAAAACCGGTGGAGAAATGGGAGGACGACAGCAAAGCAACAACGATTCCTTAAAAGGGAGTGCTCAGCATCGACAGGATACCCGACAGGTTTGAGGAGCTAGGATTGTGCGTCAAACTATGGAATTTGTAAAAGATCATCTGAAGAGCGCCCAAATACGCTGACCCAAAAATATGAGGGGAGAGCCCGGCAAAAGAGACGTAAACCTTTACTGTAATTGACACAGAGATCATGGGCACGAGACTGCCAGCTGTAGGGCTCTAATTCTAGAAGTAATGGCTCTACTCGAAAAATGGTACTTGAAGGATCTGCTGACAGATAGGGGAAAGCAAACGTTCGCTAAAAACATGGACTCAGAGGGTCCTCCAGATCTGCCGGAACCTAAAAGGTCCATCAACGTGATAGTCGGCAGCCCAACTTTGTTTAGTAATCAAGGCAAGGTAGCACCCAAAAGAGGCCACACCCGAGAATAAATGATCTTACTCAGTGACGAGGATAGCATTAGCTGCAATACTCCTCACCACGACGCCTTGATCATAACACTCAGAATAGGGGATACAGATGTCAAACATGTCATAGTCGACGCTGGCAATGCTGTAAACCTTATCAAGTGGGATACCCTACAGGCAATGGGAATCGATGACAAAATGACTCAGAGTGTTTACACAATGGCTGGCTTCAACAATTCTTGCGACAAAACTGTTGGAGAAATAAATCTTGCAACACGCTTACTAGGAGCGGACCACGTAGCATCCTTCCAGGTAATCAAAGAAGGTGTCCCTTATAATGCTATCGTGGGATGACCGTGGATCCACCAGGTCAAAGCAGTACCTTTCACCCTACATCAAAAGCTCAAATACCCTACTGAATGGAGGATAAAGAAGAGTAACGGAGATCAAGAAGTGGCAAGGAAATATTATATGGCAGCGGTCCTAGGAGCGTCCGTCCCCGACACAACAGCATAGGTAAACACCCTTGATACTGGCAAAGACCTTGAAACTCCAATCAACCAAGACGACATCTCTGACTATTTGGTTGATTAAAAATTTTGGGAGGGGGGGGGGGGGGCGGGAGAAGAAGTAGGGTACTCGAAAGTACAATTTCTTTTTAGTATTTATTTTAAGTCTCCAGTCTTATTAAAATTTTAATTATATCATTTTCATGCTTATCAACTATGTTACGGGTTTTCACCCACAACAGTTCGGGCCTAGTGCCACCTTTATCTATAGAACTACTATTCTATTTAGTTAGTTTTTACAATCAGATCCATCTACGATCCAAACATTCATAGGCCCGACACAACTTAAGTTGGAGTAATACACTCATTTTTTGTGACAAAAGTAGGATAAACTACTCGCTTAAAGCTAGATCACTTCTAGTTCAGCCAGCGGACATTATTCGTAAGTTGAAATCGTTAATTCAAAAAATTGTACCGATATATCGGTGGGGACGCCCACCCGAGTAGTGCCAGAAAGTCTTAAAGAACTCGAGTGAATAAGCACAGATGTTCTAGTTTGAATGCAAAAGTGCCCCGTTAAATACAACGGGCTAAAGACGTCCCCTTGTGGGCGCAAAAAGCCGTCTATCGCAGGCGCAACTTAAGCCGTCAGCCATTGGCACACACACAATGGACGTTCTTGCCCAAGCATGCTCTTGATAAACATTCTAGACATTAGAATAAAGAGGGCGTCCGTACTCAATCAAAAGCCACTTAAACCTTTTTGGCGGACACGCCTACGCAGGCATGACTTTACAAAACCATCATCTTAAAAACTGTTTATGGCAGAAACTAAAATTCGCCACAAACAAAATAATGGATAATTCAAGTCAAAAAGCCTCAACACGGGCCATAATATAGCAATTACGCCCAAAACACGAGCAAGTGTTCAAAACATAATCACAAAAATTGCATTTGGAGGGGGTTCTAGTTCTCTCTCGGGGACTTCCTTCAGCGAAAACACTCCACAAAGGCCCTGCTTTACCAACTGCAGTTTCCCCAATAGACATATTGTCATATCCTTCACCACTAGCTTCTTCAGAACATTCTTCAAGGTCGGAGCCTAGCTGAGCATCTCCGTGGGCCACAAGCTCGGTCAACGAAACAGTCTCAGAAGCTAGGTCCAAGCTAGGGTTGTCACGAACCTGGTATAGGTAGCAAGAGCAGCTGTGAAGTTTACATGATCTACCTCAGCCACATCTCGAGTGTTCAGAGCATTCCTTCTTTCCACTGCGATGGGCCTCGTTACAAAGTTTATCGTGATACTTCTCCAAGGACGCCACTTTGCTTTTCAACTTGTCATTCTCATCCTGGAGGAAGGAAGAAAGGCCCTTTGATGCAGCCCAAAATGGCCTAAACGACAACCATCAAAAGCCAAGCTCGAGAGCACAACGGATACGAGTCAAGGCCTCCGGAAACAACTTGAAGATCACGCATTGGAGCGCCAACGGATGGGGAAAACAGGGCAGGAAAGCAGGTAGCCCAAAACAGGGCAAAACAGGGGAGCTCACTGCCTGACGAAGGACAAGTGTTCTTCGCGATCGCGACCATCACTGCGCGATCGCGAAGGGTATTTCATTGCCCTGCGCGACAGCGTGCTAGCTCGCGCGATCGCGAGAAGTTGAAGCCCAGCCATCGATCCCTGCGCGACAGCGTCCCTCTAAGCGCGATCGCGATGCCTGAAGAAATGTTCTGCGCGATCGCGAGCCTCCTGGCGCGATCGCGATGAGGAAGAGTTGATCAGCGAACCAGAAACAGCTGCAGGGTCATTTTTGTCCAAAACTCAATGTAAATGTATATATAGCATATTAGCTCTTCATTTTCATTAGTTAGCCAACATTGAAGAGAGAATCTTGAGAGAGAACATTGAAGAGGCCGAGCCCTTCTTGTTTGAGCCCGAGGCTCGTGTATGTCTCGACTTGGAACCTATGGAGATCGACACCTAGTTAGATTCCATTGTAAGGTTCGAGTTTCACTTTCCCCCTTTTGGATTATTAATTCATGTCTTGAATTCATTAATCCGTTCTTTCTTCTCGTTTCTTGACTCCCCAATCCTTGTTTCCCGATATCATTGATATCATTTATCTCGTTGTTTTATCGCTTCCGCCTTGTTTGTGTCGTGTTTAGCTTCCGCGTACTTTTGGGTTGCATCAGTTGGTATCAGAGCAAGGCTCGGGTTATGTTCTTACAAACCCCCGTTCCTTGTTCCATATGTTAGTATCGTTATTGTGTTGTTGTTTGTTCTTGAAAATTGAAGAAAAACAAAAAAATTGAAAAACTAGAAAACTTGAACAAAATTTGGTCGAGCGGGTTGGATACAAGTCCCCGAGTGTTAAAA
This sequence comes from Petunia x hybrida, assembly GCA_037355625.1. Lineage (NCBI taxonomy): Eukaryota > Viridiplantae > Streptophyta > Magnoliopsida > Solanales > Solanaceae > Petunia > Petunia x hybrida. The sequence continues at coordinate 729,873 of JBBBVM010001054.1, read as the reverse complement.
AGTAGTGGGGATTGTTCCTTGTTGTATTCCCGTCGTTCTGATACCTATATCCCGTGTTTTGGTGTTGCGATTCAAAAACTCGGAAATCAAATCCAAAAGTTGAAAATTTCTTGAAAACGCTTCAAACTTGAATCGAAGCTTTGTTAGAGGTTTAAACCTATTGGGGATTGGTTGTTATAGTTGAAAACACCATTGGGTATCGTTGGAACTGAGTAAAAGTCGAGTCGGGGTTGTTTTGGGTGCCAAAAACTGAAGTTGCAGTCGGGGTTCTGGTTCTGCACTGCAGACCTGCGCGATCGCGCATCAGCTCACGCAATCGCGCTGAGTAAAAAATTTTGCCTTCGCGATCGCGACTCCTTGCACGCGATAGCGAAGAACAGTTTTCCCAGAAAATTCCAGTTTTGGACAGAATGTTCGCAACGACTTCTAAACAGTTTCCAAACATCTAAACTCCAATTGGACCATTAAATATGATGATTTTGTAGATCACAAACAAAATTTCATCCGATTCCAAATCCGTTTGGTCCCAATTCGAGTCGAATCTTTTGTGTCCCGTTTTCTACCATACCTCTTGGTTAGTGTTTTGAAGGTAATTGGCCTACTTGAAAGACACTAATCCTTTAGCGTATAGGGTATTCGTGCGTAGAGGAGATTAGAATTCAAAGAAGAGTCGTAGAACACCTTTTGGCCTCGAGTGCGCACCTTAAATAGCCGTCCGTACATCGAGTCTCATTAATTCCACTCCGAACTTTAACTTGGACATGCTAGTTATGATTACCTTGGTTCCCAAGTTGATAAGGCCTCGCTCTTGAGTGTACAAATATTGAGTGATACACGTGAGGGAGTGACTTTTGGGAGGTTTTGTTCTTTGGTGATTGCAACAATGTCGGATATTGATGATGGAGTAGATTATGGCTCATATGGCGATGATGCGAGTTGCTATGACTCGTATGGTGATGATGGAGACTATGGTTCCTACGAGGATGATGATGGCCATTACTATGATGATGGAAACCATGGCTCCTATGTTGATGAAGCGGTTCACTATGATGATCGTGAGGTGGAAGAAGACTATGAAGCTTGTGATGATGAATTTGATGAATCTAATGCTTCAAGTCAAGAATACGAAGATGGTGACGCTTCAAGGTACATTGATCCTACTTACTCTTCTTGTGACGATTATGAAAATGTTGGTAGTGACATAGATAGAGTTGATGATGATGTTGATTATAGAAATTGTTCATATGCATCTTCTCTTGGTGTTGCTTGTGGAGTACAAGGGAGTAGTAGAAGTCCTTCCATTAGTATGGGAGGAGGTGGTGGTTGTTCCATGGGAAATGGGAGATTTGCATCTTCTAGTTCCCATGTGAAGGGTGGAATGAGAAATGATATTGCTCTTACCGTTACGGGGGTACATTGCTCTAGTAGTGGTGGTAGGAGTGGTGCTATGGGCTATGGAACCAAGGCGAGAGGCAATTATGGGTTCCGTAGTGGTGGTCCTTCCTCGACTTCCAACAACACTTCTAGTGTTGGGAGAGTGACGGGAAGTGGAGTTTATTCTAGTGATGTTGCCACTAGTGGAGGGATAAGGAGAACCCAACTTGGGGGTGATGGGTTTCTTGGGGATGATCCTATACGAGACATGTGTGAGTGTAGGTTCATTTTTGAGGTGAATGGTAGTGGAGGATGCTTGCTCAAGGTTAGTGAAGCCTATGCTAATTTTGTTAATGTCTCTTGGGTTAATAGGCTAAAGATACCATGCTACAAATTGAAATATCCTTATGAGTATCAAGGTGTTTGGATTACTAGTGAAGCTCGGGTACTCATATCTCAAGGGAGTTACAAGGAATATATTTGGTGTGATGTGTGTCCCATGGAGCATTATGGTGTTTGGCTAGGACAACCGTGGTTGCAAGGTAAGAGGGTGCGGTACGATATCGTGAAGGATGTGTACCAAGTGAGCACGAGGCAAAGCACTTATGACCTTGAACCTTGCCGGGCAAAGTTTAAGTTCTATCCTAGCAAATCCTCTCGGCCTATGGAAAGGGGAAAGGAGCAAGTGTCTCAAAAATTAAAGATGCAAGAAGGCATACAAGAAGTCCTACAATCACAAACAACGGTGGGACTAGTGCTACAAAAGAGTTGGCAAATGTCAACAAGGTGAGCCCGAAGCCACTTCCAAAGCCGAGTGGTTCACCAACAAAGAAAAATGAGGCTTCAAGCGATGAGTCTCCAAGTCCTAGATTCCGGGTTGATGTAAAGAGTCCACCTACTCCGGCTATGGGCATTCTCGGGCCTCGTCCCAATTCGCCCGAATTTGAGAGACAAAAGATAGAGAGGAGTAAGGGAGCGACCGGTGACAGAGTGGAAAAAGGAGAGGATGTGTTGAGTGATGTGAGTGGGATGTCACCACCCGAATCTACACCCGACCTTGAAAAGAAAATGAGGGAAAAGAAAGAGGGAAAAAGAAAGATTGAGAGTGAGGACACCCCTTATTCTAACCTTAACCCTTTTGCTTTTTCTTCTACTTGTTTGAGTACTTGTGTAGGTATTCTTGGAGGCAAACCGATGGAGCCTCAATCATGTCCCGAGATGGAAAGACAAGGTGAAGGCGATGCCAGATGTGAGCTACGAGGTGAAGGAACTACCCATGGCGCTTCATGTACATTGAGTGAGCCCGGATGCGACTCAAGTGTAAGTGTTAGTTCTTCAATCCTTAAGCATGATACTTCCTTGTCTTGTGATGTTGTTAGTGAGAACTCTAGGCTAGTTGATGATTTGCATGACTATAATGTGTTTGCAACTAGTGTAGAGCCTTTGGGTCAACTTGTGTGTGCAAATGAACCACTAGTTGAGAGGGTTGAAAAGCCACATCATGATGTGAGCTCGATTTTCATTGAACCTCTCTTTAGTGAAAATGTTGAAGTTGATCTTGTGTGTGAACCTTGTTATGACACCCCGCCTATATTTGATAAAGGAGAAGATGAAATGCATGATAATCTTATTCTTCCCTTTGATTGCTTAATTGATTATGGTGGTCTCTTGTGTCGTAGTGAGGGTGGAATTGACCTTGAGGAGTCTCTTGAGTGTGAGATGGATCGATTTATTTTCGATGACTCCTTGAGTGACAGTGAAGGACCTAGTCTTGATTCTATGCGTCTATGTAACCATGAATTTGAGGTGCATGCCTTTACATTTCTATTGTTTGAAGGCAATCTCATTTGTGGTGGTGAATTGTATCGGACTAGGGTCGGTAGTAGAGTCGAACCTCCATGGTTTGTCAAGTTAGGCTCTATGGATGATCCAACGTTTGGAACTCCAAGTGAGGAGAGCGGTCTTGGTATTGGTCGTGATGACCTACCTTCTAGTAGTCCTAGCCTTCATTGTGTGGACTATAATGATGAAGGGCCTATTTTGGAGACCTTCCTTTGGAATTTGTCCAATAAGGAGGATTGTCTTGGGGTTGATTTGGGAGGTGAGGAGGTACCTCTTGGTGTGTATATGGATGCTCTTAAGAAGGGGAGTGGAGTAGTCGATGTTAGTTGTGAATTGAACTACTTTACTTACTCCATCCCATATGTTGAGCACACCTTGAGTGTTGGACATGCCAAAGCCAATGTGACACATTGTGATAAAATTGATTTGAAGGCTTGGTGTGTTGGTCATAAGCTTAGGGGTTATAGGGAATTGAATTGCGACATATTGCATGACCTTAATCTCTTTGCTTGTTACGATTTTGAGTGCTTGTTCTTGTTGAGCCGAGAACTTATTGTGTCCTTTGGGGACATACGCCTTTTAATTGGTACTGATGCTTGGCTCTATCACAAGAGTGTGTTTTCCACACCACTTGCACTTATTCTTGCTAAGCTAACCTACTTGCGAAGTAGGAAATTTTGGTTGTGCTTTGTTTTGATTGTAGGTTTTGATGGTTCGATTTCGAGGACGAAATCCTTTCAAGAAGGGGAGGATGATGCAGCCCAAAATGGCCTAAACGACAACCATCAAAAGCCAAGCTCGAGAGCACAACGGATACGAGTCAAGGCCTCCGGAAACAACTTGAAGATCACGCATTGGAGCGCCAACGGATGGGGAAAACAGGGCAGGAAAGCAGGCAGCCCAAAACAGGGCAAAACAGGGGAGCACACTGGGAGCTCACTGCCTGACGAAGGACAAGTGTTCTTCGCGATCGCGACCATCACTGCGCGATCGCGAAGGGTATTTCATTGCCCTGCGCGACAGCGTGCTAGCTCGCGTGATCGCGAGAAGTTGAAGCCCAGCCATCGATCCCTGCGCGACAGCGTCCCTCTAAGCGCGATCGCGATGCCTGAAGAAATGTTCTGCGCGATCGCGAGCCTCCTGGCGCGATCGCGATGAGGAAGAGTTGATCAGCGAACCAGAAACAGCTGCAGGGTCATTTTTGTCCAAAACTCAATGTAAATGTATATATAGCATATTAGCTCTTCATTTTCATTAGTTAGCCAACATTGAAGAGAGAATCTTGAGAGAGAACATTGAAGAGGCCGAGCCCTTCTTGTTTGAGTCCGAGGCTCGTGTATGTCTCGACTTGGAACCTATGGAGATCGACACCTAGTTAGATTCCATTGTAAGGTTCGAGTTTCACTTTCCCCCTTTTGGATTATTAATTCATGTCTTGAATTCATTAATCCGTTCTTTCTTCTCGTTTCTTGACTCCCCAATCCTTGTTTCCCCGATATCATTGATATCATTTATCTCGTTGTTTTATCGCTTCCGCCTTGTTTGTGTCGTGTTTAGCTTCCGCGTACTTTTGGGTTGCATCACCCTTGGTATTGGAAGCCTCTTTCTCAGCAGCTTTAACCTTCCCTTCCATTGAAGATAAACTTATCTGATGTAATCCGGATTGGTATCCAAAGCCGTGGGGAGTTTACGCTCAACATACGGGACTTAGAACGCTTCAAAGAGAGCTTGAAAACCAAGATTCAAGTCAAAGAAGGCCAAAAGACCAAAATGCAAGCTTGCTGGAATGCTGGGAAAACTATACCCTGCGCGATCGCGAGAGTATGGACGCGATCGCGATGAAGGGAAAAATTGCTCTTCGCGATTGCGTGAAGAGCTGTGCGATCACGATGAAGAAACAGTCAGGCAGAGTTCCAGAATTAGCTGAAGGGGCATTATAGACCATTTATCATTGTAAATACATAGCTACTATAATTAGTCTAATCCTAAGCTTAGTCTTAAGTTAGTTGATATTTATTTGAGAATAGAAGAACTTAGAAGAGGCGGAGCCCTTCTCGTTGAAGCCTGAGGCTTCATGTATCCCTTTTAGCGTGGAACCGAGTAGATGTCATCCTAGTATGGATCCTCGATAGGTTCAAGTTTCTTTCTCTCTCTCGGATATTAAATCGTGTTTGAATCGAATATCCTTTCTTTCTTCTATTTCTGTCCTTCCCCGTCCCTATTTCTCATCGTTGTGTTTACTTTATTGCTTTCGTTTCTTTATCTTGCTTTCGCGTGGTTTGGTTCATATTATTTGGTATCAGAGCAAGGCTCGGGTTTCATTCTTACGAATCCACGTTCCTTGTTCATCGTATCTTTAGATTTGTGTTCTTATTGTTATTGTTCTTGCGAAAAAAAGAAAAGAAGAAAAGATGAAAAATTGAAATTCGTGTAGTGAAACGAATTCCCCAACCATTGAAAAGTATTGGGGATTGATCTATATTATTTTCCCATTGATTTGGTACCCTCGTATCACGTTTGGTGATACGAATTGAAAATTTGAAAATCAAAGTTCCCATTTTTGAAACCCTTGTTCTTGAGCTTGAAGACATTGATTCTTGAGTTTGATTGTTTGTTTGGACGTGAAATTCATCGAGGTTTGTTGGGAAACACATTATACAACTTTGGGTACCTTGGAAATTGATAAACGGGCTGAATCGAGGTGATTCGATTGAAAAATTGAAGCTGAAAATCGGATTCTGCATCAGCTACAGCAGACCTCTGTGCTATCGTGCCCATTTCTACGAGACCGCGCCCTGTCAGCAACAATTCTTCTGCGCAAACGCGCACATACTCACGCGATAGCGAAGTGAAAAGTTAAATTTTTGAATTCTTGTGCTGCGCGATCGTGCGCCTCGTGAGGCGACAACGAAGAGTAACATTTTTCCAGAATTCCAGTTTTGAGACAGAATGTTCGCAACAGCTTCCGGTCAGTTTCCAATCACTAAAACTCCAATTCTTTCATCAAATATGGTGTTTTTCTAGATCATAAACAAAATTTCATCCAAATCCGAATCCGTTTCCTGCCAATTTGATTCGAGTCTTTCTTACGTCGCTTTCTTACTAGTTTCATAACTTTTCTCTTTTAGTTTCATTGCTTGTTTTCTTTGTTCCTAGTCCGTTTGTGAGTCCTTATTAATTTCTTTGTGTCTTATAAACTCCATTCCGAACCTATACTTGGACGTGCTAGTTGTTGATCTTATGGCTTTGGTTCCTATAAAGGGGATAAGGCCATCTTTGAGAGGAAAAAGGCTAAGAGTGGTGAGAACATTAAAGTGTGGTCACAAAAGCCATTGACCTTGAGTGTATACACGAGTGGAAACAAAATTGAGTGATCATATATCGAGTGATACAAATGAGGGAGTGAATTTGTGAGGTCCTTTTGTTATTATTGTTGCAAATATGTCCTCGGATGATGATTGTGGTGGTTATGACTCCTATGGAGATGATGGGGATTACTACGATGATTGTGGGGACTATGGTTCCTATGATGATGATGGGAGTTACTATGATGATTCGGGGAACTATGGCTCTTATGAAGATGAAACGAGTCACTATGGTGATCATGAAGCTCGTGGAGGCTATGAGGGTTAAGAGGGTGAACGTGACCATGAAAACTCTCATACTTCTAGTCTTGGAGATGATGATAGTGACGCTTCAAGGTATAATGTTCCTACTTCTAGTCTTGGAGATGATGATAGTGACGCTTCAAGGTATAACATTCCTACTTACTCTTCTTGTGATGAACATGAAAATGTAGATAGTTACATAGAGAGAATTGATGATGAAGCTTATTATAGAGATTGTTCATTTGCATCGCCTCTTTGTGTTCCTAAAAATAAACAAGAGAGCAGTAGTGGTCTTTCTATCGGTTTGAGGAGAAGTGGTAATTACTCCATGAGAAAAAGAGAGTCTACATATTCTAATTGTACTAAAAGGTTTGATGACTCTAATTCTTATGCGAAAGGCAACTTAAGGCCTTGAGTGAGAAAAGGTGCTATATGTACTACAAGTGATTTGTCTTGGACTAACAATGCTTTGAGAACTATGTTTAGACGGAATCATTTTGTAGACAACCATGAGTGTGATGAAGTTTGTGTGGAGCAATTTTTGGAAGAAAGAAAGAACTTCTTCCACGCAATTTGTAAGGTTGGAGGGCTTACTTGTGCTATGATCATTGATTATGAGAGTCATACTAATGTTGCAAGTGTTTCTTTGGTTGAGCAATTAAAGTTGGAAACTTATAGTCACCCCTTCCCCTATAGGTGGCCTTGGTTGAATGGAGATGGGTTTGTGGTCATTACACAACAAGTGTGGGTAAAGTTCAAAATTGGAGATTATCATGATGAAGTACTATGTGATGTGATACCCATAAAAGGTTGTCACTTGTTGTTGGGAAAACCATGGAAGCTTGCTAGAAATGCCAAGTATAGTGAGAAGCTTGGAAAGCATGCTCTCAGTTTACGGGACCAAAAGTTTACTCTTGGCGCCACCCCTCCAATGAAAGTCAAAGAATTTTATTTTGGAATGCTAGAAAAAAGAAGAAAGATAAGTGCTATAAAGGAGTTGACAAGTGTCAACAATGTGAACCCGAAACAATAAGCTTCAAAGTCAAGTGGTTCACCAACAAAGAAAAAGGAGACTTCAAGTGATGAGTCTCTAAGTCCTAGATTTCGGGTTGATGTTAAAAGTCCACCTACTCCGGATATGGGTATTCTTGGGCCTCGTCCCAATTCACCCGAATTTGAGAGACAAAAGATTGAGAGGAGTAAGGGAGTGACCGGTGACAACTCTCGAGGGGAAAAAGGAGAGGATGTGTTGAGTGATGTGAGTGAGTTGTCACCACCCGAATCTACACCCGACCTTGAAAAGAAAATGAGGGAAAAGAAAGAGGGAAAAAGAATCATTGAGAGTGACGACACCCCTTATTCTAACCTTAACCCTTTATCTTTTTCTTCTACTTGTGTGAGTTCTTGTGTAGGTACTCTTGGAGGCAAACCAATGGAGCCTCAATCATGTTCCAATATGGAAAGGCACGGTGAAGAAGATCTAGAATGTGAGCTTCAAGTTGGAGGAACTACCCATGACACTTCAAGTGCATTGAGTGAGCAAGATGGCCACTCAAAGGTATGTGTTAGTCCTTCTTCCCATGAGCGTGATACTTCCTTGTCTTGTGATATTGCTTGTGAAAACTCTATGCTAGTTGGTGATTTGTATGATTACAATGTGTTTGCAACTAGTGTAGAGTCGAATGGTCAACTTGTGTGTGAATGTGAACCACTAGTTGAGAGGGTTGAAAAGCCACATCATGATGTGGGCTCGATTTTAATTGAACCTTTCTTTAGTGAAGATGTTGTAGTTGAACTTGCTTGTGACCCTTGTTATGACACACCACCAATCTTTGATAAAGGGGTAGATGAGTTGTATGATTATACCTTATGGATGTTATTGCCTATGGTGGATCTATGTGTTGTAGTAAGGATGTTGGTGACCTTGAGGAGACCCTAGTGGATGAGATGGATCGAATTGTATTCGATGACTCCTCAAGTGTGGATGATGATTCTAGTTTGGATGCCTCACCTTTGATGGGTGGTGAACTTGTCTTCACTAACCCCATGTTTGAAGGGGATTTTGAAAGAGGTGGTGATGTGCATTCAACTAGAGGAGAGTGTGAGCTTGAACCTCCATGGTTTGGGAAGCTTAACTCTATAGATAATCCCTTGTTTGAGACCTCCCTTGGGAGCTTGTCTAGTGAGGAGGATTGTCTTGGAGGTGATTTTGGAGGTGAGAAGTTATCTCTTGGTGTGTATAAGAGTGCTCTTAAGAAGGGGAGTAGAGTCTTTGATGCTAGTTGTTGCTTGAACTATTTTGAGTATTCCATTCCCTATGTTGATCACACCTTGAGTGTTAAGCATGCCAAAGCCATGATGTCACCTTGTGATAAAAATGCAATGAAGGCTTGGTATTTTGGTCATGAGCCTAGGGACCGTAAGGAATTTGATTGCTACATCTTACATGTTTTATACCCTTTTGATCTCTTTGCTTATTCTAGTGTTGGATGCACTTCCTTGTTGAGCCAAGAAGTTATTGTTTCCTTTGGGGACATAAGCTTTTTAATTGATATTGATGCTTGGCTCTACTATAAGAGTGTGTTTTCCACACTTTTGGACACTAACCTACTCTTGGGGTAGGAAGTTCATTTGTCTTTGCCTTGGTTGTAGGTCTTGTTGGCTTGATTTCGAGGACGAAATCCTTTTAAGAATGGGAGAATGATGCAATCCGGATTGGTATCCAAAGTCGTGGGGAGTTTACGTTCAACATGCGGGACTTAGAACGCTTCAAAGAGAGCTTGAAAACCAAGATTCAAGTCAAAGAAGGCCAAAAGACCAAAATGCAAGCTTGCTGGAATGCTGGGTAAACAATACCCTGCGCGATCGCGGGAGTATGGACGCGATCGCGATGAAGGGAGAAATTGCTCTTCGCGATCGCGTGAAGAGCTGCACGATCGCGATGAAGAAACAGTCAGGCAGCATTCCAGAATTAGCTGAAGGGGCATTATAGACCATTTATCATTGTAAATACATAGCTACTATAAATAGTCTAATCCTAAGCTTAGTCTTAAGTTAGTTGATATTTATTTGAGAATAGAAGAACTTAGAAGAGGCGAAGCCCTTCTCGTTGAAGCCCGAGGCTTCATGTATCCCTTTTAGCTTGGAACCGAGTGGATTTCATCCTAGTATGGATCCTCGATAGGTTCAAGTTTTTTTCTCTCTCTCGGATATTCAATCGTGTTTGAATCGAATATCCTTTCTTTCTTCTATTTCTGTCCTTCCTCGTCCCTATTTTCTCATCGTTGTGTTTACTTTATCGCTTCTGTTTCTTTAGCATGCTTCCGCGTGGTTTGGTTCGTATCATTAGCCGTAGGCTTTCCTCGATCGCCTCCAAGAGGGTCACATTGGCATAATAAGCCTGCCTGACAAGTTTGGCCTCCTACAGGGACGACTGAAGAGTCTCTACAACCTACTTGCGCTTGCGAATCTCATTTCTCACTACAGCATTAAGGATACTATTCTTCAGTTCCTCCATGTGATAGGCTTTGCGCGTGGTTAGGAGTTCTTATTTCAGTTGTTCCACCTTTTCTACAAAGGGCTGTAAACCGGCGATATGTCCCCGTCAAGCATAATTTTCCTCCTTTACAGTTTCATCCGAACTCCCTTAATGAAGGATCTCGTGATAAACCATCAACCCCTGGATTGACGTCAAAAGTGTTGATCAAGAGGGGGAAGGCAAAAATTCTATTCACAATATTACACATGAATGAGGGAAGCTTACCCGGAGAGAGCATCCTGTGGAAACCTCAAGCAGCTTCTGGTGACTATAGTCGGTAATGTGTCTCTGCTTGCAGGGGCCAATCAACTCAGCAGTATGATCAGTCAGAATGCCGGGGCTCTCAAACAGGTTCACTCCCACAGCAATAGGGATAATAACCTCACGAGGCTCGCTCAAAGGCTCGATGACGGGAGAAGTATCTATAGCCGCTTCTTTGCCATGGAGGGTGCTGACGAGAATTAGGTGGCTCGGGAACAGAAGGTAATGTAGCAGGTCCTGCAAGTGCGTAAGGGAAAATCATTCATGTGACACACGAAGGAATAACAACAGCAAAAGGCATGAAAAGAGGAACCAACCTAATGGCTGAGGCTCGAGGGGAACAGATGGCAGCACGACTTCATCTCCCTCGCTAGCCTCTTCTTCGGCATCAGGAGTTTCATCGATCAGGTGTCTACGCTTTCGCGTAGATGGACCAAACTCATAACTGGCAGCAACAGAAGAAGGAGTTGCAATAGTTTCAAGTTCAGGCTCTCGGGGGACTTATCCCTTACCATCAGAGAACACCCACAGGGTTTCATCAACGACCACCACATTTTCGAACCTGGTAAGCCTCTTTCTCTTTGAAGAACGGGAGTCACTGGCCCTCTCAATGACTCTACCACCGGATGTCTGTACATCGAGTAGGGGAGCGATATACGGGGCATCAATTCAGATTTCTTTTAGAGGAGGAATTTCACGGCGAGAGAGTCCTGAGACGAAGTAAAAATGGTGACAAAAATGGAAACATGGAATCAGAGAAAAGATTCAGTGGAAATGGCTTATCATGGTCTTTCGCCCGCCAGCGAAGAATGGGAAATCAGTTCAAGGAAAATAATGGGTGAAAATATATAAGGATGGGAATGTAACCACTTACGAGTCCTGTTGAATATCTCTGGAAAGGGATAGGATGACACTATGGATGGGGTGCGTACCACCACATAGCAATGGACCCAGCCGGTCTCTGAATTCCTTGCTATTGGAGATTATACTTTTCCTTCTTTGCTTGATGAGGATCAGCATGCCCGCTTTCTGAAGACGGGGAGAGTAGAAAGCAAGAAGATGCCAAAAGAAAAATTTCACCTTGGCGTGGTTGGCCAGATGATATAATATGGCCACCAAGTGCCAGACGGAGGGTCTGACTTAGACTAAGCAGATGTTATACTGGTGACATATTTCTTCAATGATTGCACGGACATGTTCGTTAAGATGCAGAGTAAAAGGGTATATATGGACCATCGAGTATCCAACGCGATGGGAGGAAATCCTTTCTTCAGCAGTATGGATGATGATATCTACTAACTCAGGCCATTTGCAATCAAGCCTGATACAAGTTATATCATCCTCCACAATAATAGATGGGTAGAATTCAATATAAAGGTTACTATTTTCACCTTCATGTTTGACTGTCTAGCCTTGCATTCAGCCATCGCCATCAAAATTCAAGGTTGAAGGCTGATAATCTAGAGCTCTGAAGTTTCCAGTGAGGAAGTTTTTTCCTTGGGCCATATCAAAGAAGGAACACTTTGAAAAGATTAAAGAAATCTTCTTTTTGGAGAAAGTTTTTGAAAAAACGGTTTGAAGATGAATAAAAGGCTCTATAATTACGTGTACTTATACACGCCAAAAAGGAGTCTTAGAAGGGAAGCTAATTGTTCTGAAGACGTAAGATCATGATCATTACTGCTTACGTGATATATCCCAATAATTACAGGATATGACAGAGCGGTTGCAGCATTGGAAAAACGTAGATAAAAACCCTTGCAATCACATAGTTACACGTCATCGTACTTGAGTACTTACATTAAATGCAACACATGCAAAGAGATATGGGATGAGTATCGGATGCAGGCATACCTCTACGTCTTCTATCACGCCTCTTACACTTCCTTGGTGCTTACGACAACACTCAGCAAGTGGGGGAACTGACTGTGTAGGCAAAAATATGCCACCTATTATTACGGGGATACAAGTCCAGCTGGCGAGACTAGACTTAGCTTACAAGTGACCGGAAGAAGAGGATACATGCCTGGTTTTCAAGTCACAACCGCTCAGTCGGCACAGGCGTAGAATGCAAGATATACATCTCGCCGCCTTAGGGTTTTTTACAGTCTCCTAGTTAGGGTTTTGTATATACCACTGCCTTGAGTTCACAGGCCCACGAGCCTTATTAGTCTTTGTATTTTACCATAATTAGGACTGATAAATATCTACTATAAATACCCCTCCTTACGTTGTATTGTACATCAAGCAATTCACACAGAGTCCGGCTATTCTCAAAGAATAAAACTCTTTACTTTCTTATCTATTACTTTTCTCTCGATTTTATCTAGTTTTCCTGCGTAACTACTATATTGCTTGTGACCCTTTAACAAATTAAACTGTTTTACCTAAACAACCAAATTTAGGCCTAAACAACATTGAAAATACGGTCTTAGTTTTCGTGTAGCTACGACTAGTGCTAATGCTAATTTCTCTAAGTGTGGATATCTAGTTTCCGCATCAAGTAAAATTTTACTAACATAATAGATAGGAAATTGTTTACCTCTGTCCTTTCAGATGAGGACTACACTTATGGCCACTTCTGAAACAACGAGGTCGATAAGCAACACCTCCTCATCCCTGGTTTTGAAAGCAGCGAAGAGTTTGAAAGGTATTGTTTCAAGTCCCTCAGGGCTTGCTTGCTCTTCGGCGTCCAATCAAAGCCAGTATTTTTATTCAAAATGGAGAAAAATTTGTGGCGCCGTTAGGATGACCTCGAGAAGAACCTGCTGAGATATGCTACCTGATCGGTCAACTGCTGGACTTTTTTCACCGTCGTCATCACATCGGGGATGTCATCAATAGCTTTGATCTTGTCCGGATTTGCCTCAATTTCTCTTTGCAACGCGAAGAAACACAAGAACTTGCCGGTTCCGACTCCGAACGCACATTTCTTCTGGTTCAGCCTCATGTTGAATTGCCGAAGGACTCCAAACGTTTCCTTTAAGTGACTCAAATGATATCTTGCTTTTAACGACTTTACCAACATATCATCAATATAAACCTCCATCATTTTTCTGATCCAGTCCTTGAACATACTTGTGACCAACCGTTGATAGGTAGCCCCGATATTCTTGAGACCGAAGGGCAGGACCGTATAACAATAAGTCCCCTTGTCCGTAATAAATACGTCATTTCTTGGTCCTTCGGATCCATTAGTATCTGATTATACCCCAAATACGCATTTAAAAAACTCAACATTTCGTGCCTCACTGTTGAATCGATCAACCGATCGATGTTAGGAAGCGAGAACGAATCTTTTGGGCAAGCTTTCTTTAGGTCACTATAGTCTATACATACCCTCCATTTTCTGTTCTTCTTTGGGAATACGACCATATTAGCCATACAATCCGGATACTTCACCTCTCTAATGAACCCATTTTTCAATAACCTATTGATTTCATCATCGATAACTTTTCTCCTAAATCCCCGGTTTGGTCGTTTCTTTTGCTTCACCGCTCGATGTGATTATCGACATTTTAACTAATGAGTAGTAACTTTTGGATCTATTCCCACAATGTCCGAAGGGACCAAGAAAACCAATCCGAATTATCTTTAAGGAAAGAGATTATCTTCGATTTCAATTCGGGATCTAACTCTGCCCCGGCATACACTTTACGATCTAGCTGGTCCTCAAACATAACTACTTCATCCAAATCCTCTATAGTTGAGTCCTTTGGCCTTTTGCTTGTTCGGTTCATTAATGCAAGCCAGAATCTTGGCAAAATCTTTGTCTATAAGACTCGGCTCGTTCTCACTTCGGTCAGCCAAGTATTCCGATTGCTGTAATTCCTATTGCTGGGCATCTGAACTGACTGCTTTTCACTATAATAGAATAACACTTGCGAGCAGTCTGATGTTTACCTCTAACTTCACGTACTCCCCACGGAGTTGGAAAATTAAAAACTTGATGCAAAGTGGATGTACTGCCCCCATCGCGTGGATTCATGGCCGATCCAAGATGACGTTGTATGCCATTTCTCCACCTATCACCTAAAAAACAGCCTCATTCTCAACACCCTATGCGTACTTTTTATCATAATTTCTCCCAAGGTTGTTTCACTTGAATTATTAAATCCCAAAGGCACAATAGACTTTGGTATAATTTTATTGGTAAATTGCAACTACTCTACTACCATAGACTTAATAATATTATACGAACTACCGGCATCTATCAAAACTCTCTTCACGTCTACATCATCAACTCTCATTGTTCCTTGGAGCAGGGGGCTTTAGAGGTTGGGTTCAACCTCTGTTCTTAGCAAAATTCTCCTTACTTCTTTCTGTCAAGTACTTCGTTAACTACCCTTCTCAAGCAAATGCTCTATCTCATAATGCAATGCTTTGCAGTACTCGATCCCGTAACCGTGAACGCTATGAAACATACACCACAAACTTGTGTCTCTGTTAGCCAGATTTGTTTTCATCTCCTTGGGAAATTTTACCACCTTTTCGGCTATTTCCCTCAATGCATTCACCAAACCAATTGTCGAAGTGCAAAATTTGTACGCCGAAATCTTAGGAGGCAGCGGGTCCATTGAAACCAAACATGGACCCGACGGCTCCTTTTTTGGCTGACTCCTCGAACTACCAGCCTTATATCCATTCTCATTTTGATGAGGGAGATTGTAAGGCTCGAATCGGACCCTAGATTTTTGCCTGTCATTTTCCAGCCTTCAAGTACACACCGGGTGGTCATAGCGTCTGTTATAGAAGGATAATTTCAATTCTTCTTCCTTCACTCTGATTTTGGATCACACTCACGATGGATATCATCCCACGTGGTTGGAGTGCATTCTCTCAACTTTTTTCAATTCTCCGATGCCTTGATGTTCAAATTATTTATGAAGGCTAAACATGCCCATCTCTCCTCAACTTGAGGGATGGTCATCTTTTCTTTGTTGAAACGCTCCATAAACTCCTTAATAGCTTCATTCGATTGCTGCTTGATATTTAGTATATCATCTACTCTTCTTTCCACTTTCTTAGCTCCCATGTGTGCTCTGATGAATTTCGCCGCCATCTCATCAAAGCTTGTGATCTCATTTTCAGGCAACTGTGTATACCAATTTAGAGCTCCTCCCCTAAGTATTTCACATAACTTTTCATCTGTTAGATCGTTAACCTGCACTGTTATTGCAAAAAAGTCCATGTGATCCCTCGGATCAGAGGTTCCATCATACCGCAGGTTATCGGACAACTTGATTTTTTTAGGGATCAATAGTGGAGCAACACTTGCTTTGAAAGGTCGCTTCGAAAACGATTTCATAGTCACATCCTCTGTTAACTTTGGAACACCCAGTATTTTTCTATAAATGATTTGATCTCCCTGAATCTCTTGTCTACTAAATCGTTTAACATTGTCTGCAACGTAGGCATCATCCTTGCTTCTATCATGACAACGGCTGGAGCTCACTGAATCATTCAACATTGTATGCAACGTAGCCATCATCATTGCTTCTGTCATGGCAGTGGCCGGAGCTCCTGCAGCCACGACGACCGTACTAGACCCTCCAGATCCGACTCCTGCTTTAGGTCCCCCTATTACTGCGCCCTGAGGAACAGAGGCCGGAGTGTCTTCGAGGAGTGTCTCCAAGAAGGCAGACACTTTTTGACTTGTAGAGCCAGATAGAACTGCTAACTGCTCACTTGTCTTCTCAAAATGCCTATCATATTTCTTAAGATATTCTCTCAAGAGCATATTTACATTGGTTAAGGATGTTTCCGCTGCGACTTCCTTACCGGGCCTCTGACCATAAGGCGAGTTCAATTGTGAATCGGATGGAGCGTGATCTGAAGACTTCTGCCGCTCCTGGTGAGATGATTCACTGATCGCTTCTTCGCCTGTTGAAAGATTGACCCCATCAGTAGGGTTGATTGGAAATGCACCATCGGACAATAAGCTAACTGGCTGAGAAGTATTTTGTAAGATATTCCTCTATGGAATAAGCCAGTGCCACCTTTGACTATATATTGTGATAATAAAGTTCCTATATTTGGGCTTCAAGTGATTGCTACAATGGCAAATCGAGACAAGTTTTTCTCAAGCACTACCGTGTGAGAAAATTACTGGAAGATGGAGCGATTACCATTCAATATGTGAATTCAAGGTTTAATTTAGCAGATCTTTTGTCTAAAGGTATAGGCAAAAAATTATTGGTGGCAACTTGTAAAAAGGTGGGACTAAAGCTTGTTGTACATGAATTGTACTTTATGAAAATCCTACATAATGATATAATCTTAGGTTCAAAGGGAAAAACAAGTAAAGTTATAATTTTGGCGTACATTAATAAAAATTTATATTTCCTAAAGTAGTGAGTAGATGTGTATAGGTTGAGATCCTAGTCTCTTAATAAATCTATAAGACTGATTTCGGTTGGAGTGAGTAAGAAATTTTTTGATAGATTTACCGATATATATTCCTACTAAAGAACGGATGAGATTATATTCTCTTAATAAGCCTATAAATCGTTTTTGGTTGGAGTGTGCTTGTAAACTTTTGATAGATTTACCGATACGTTGTTGTGAAGAAGGTTCAGATTAAATTCTCTTAATGAATTCATAGGCTAAATGGTCGGAGTATGTGATGCGATCCAAATTGGTACCCGCAGTCATGGAGGGTTCACGCTTAACATTCGGGGCTTGGAATGCTTCAAAAAGGCTTGGAAGCCAAGAATCTAGCCAAGGGACAGGCCAAACAAGCAAATGAGAGCTCACTGGAATCTGTGTCCATGCGATCGCGAGGCAACAGGTGCGACCGCGCAGAAGAAATCCACTCCAGTGTGTGATCGCGAGACACTCCACGCGATCGCGAAGAAGCTTCAGCTCACAAGGCGCGATCGCGATGAAGGACGTCTGGGCAGCTTGGCAGAATCAGCAATTAGGGGGTTTTAGTCCATTCCTTCATCATATTTAGTAATTACTATAAATAGGCTAATTGAGGGGTTTATTCAGGAGTTAGAATTTGATGAATATGATTGTGAGTAAACATTGGCTAAGCATGTTGCTTGAGCACTCTCTTTCCTTGGTTTGCAATTGAATAATAATTCAATTGAGGACTAATTAGTATAGATTCTTTTTGGTTGTTGTTTTAAGGGGGTGATTAGGCCACTTTTCCCTAATCCACTTCCTTAATTCCAAATCAATTCAAATTGGGTCTTGCTTTTATCATTTTATTTCCTTGTTATTTTCTTAATCCTAGTTAGGATCATATCATTTGGTATCAGAGCTCGGATTAGTGTTTGTAACTAGGTTTTTGTTTTTCAAATCCGAAAAATCACAAAAAAATCAAAAATTCAAAAATCCAAAAATTGAATCATAGGTTTAGGTTTCCTTTGGATGAAAACTTTGTTACTAATTGTTGCTTGGTGATTCTAGAAGCTGATTCTCGAAGGAATTGAACAACAAACAACATTTGGGGTGTTAATTTGAATAATCAAAATCTAGGATTCTTCAACAAAGATTTGGGGCTTTTGCATTTTGGGTGTTGTTCTTGAAGAATTGATCATTGGGGTTTGCTCACGGACATATAAGGAGCTTATATCTCAAATTTGGAGCAAAAACAAGTTGATTTGTGAAGATTTAGGTGAAGAAAATTTTCAAAAATTCGGGCTTCAAGTTCTGCATCAGACCCATAATTTTCTCTTCGCGATCGCGCGAGAAGTGTCGCGATCTCCTAGGTTTATTGCACTTCGCAATCGCGAAGCGACATCGCAGAGTTATTGATTCCTCTTCGCGATCGCGCGCCTTACTGTCGCGACAACACTGAACAAAAATTATTCCTCTTCGCGATAGCGCCCGTTCTCATGCGATAGCGCTGAACAAAGACTAAGTCACTTCACAGATTTCTCGGAACAACCCCTCAACCATTTCAGATCACCCAAACTCCTATCATATCATCAAATACAGTGAGTTTCTAGATCATTAACAAATTTCATCCAAATCCAAAATCGTTTCGTACCAATTCGATTCGAGCCTTTCTTTCTTCATTTCCTTGACTTTTTCTAATTCCGTCCGATTAGCTTTCATTGTCAGTTCTTTGCCACATCAACTCTATTCCATCCCGAGTTGGATTGAGTTCGATTGTCAAATCGGAATTGAGTGCGAAAAGCAACTTGACTTTGCCAACGAGAGATAGAAGGCTTGAGTGGTGAGAACATTAGAGTATGGTCACAAAACCCATTGACCTTGAGTGTATACACGAGTGAAAAAAAATTGAGTGATCATATACCGAGTGATACATGTGAGGGAGTGAATTTGTGAGGTCTTTTTCTTTTCATTGTTGCAAATATGTCCTCGGATAATGATTGTGGAGGTTATGACTCCTATGGAGAAGATGGGGATTGTTACGATAATTGTGGAGACTATGGTTCCTATGATGATGATGGGAGTTAGTATGATGATTCGGGGAACTATGGCTCTTGTGTTGATGAAGCGAGTTACTATGATGATCATGAAGCTTATGGAGATGAATGTGAAGATTCTTATGCTTCTAGTCATGAAGTTGATGATAGTGACGCTTTAAGGTACGATGTTCCTACTTACTCTTTTTATGATGAACTTGAAAATGTAGATAGTGACATAGAGAGAATTGATGATGATGATGTTAATTATAGAGATTGTTCATTTGCATCCTCTCTTTGTGCTCCTAAAATTAAACAAGAGAGTAGTAGTGGTCTTTCTATTGGTTTGAGAAGAAGTGGTAATTATACCATGAGAAAAAAGGAGCTTACATCTTCTACTTGTGCTAAAACGTTCAATGCTTCCAATTCTATGTGAAAGGCCATGTGAGGCCTAAAGTGAGAAAAGTGCTACTTTTGCTACAAATGGTTGGCCATGTTGTAACAATGCTTTGAGAGATTTAGAGGGTTATGGAGGTAATTCAAGTGGGATGAATGCTTCTTGTGGTACGACTACTAGTGAGGATCCATTCGGCTATTACTATAAAGATGGACACAAGAAGAAGCTAAGTAGATTTATTATTAGTATTGAAGGACATGGAGGCTATATTCTATAAGTTGATGACATTGATTCAAATTACATTATCCCTACTTTAGTTAAGGAGTTGAAGCTACCTTGTTATAAATTGGCAACTCCTTATGAGTATAATGGAGTATGGATTGATAGAGTAGCAAAGATTTGCATTTTTAAAGGGAGATATAAGGAATATGTGTTTTGTCAAGTGTACCCTTTGTACACTTGTCATGTTTGGTTGGGGATACCTTGGATGCAAAACAAAGAGTTTCAATACAATGCACCAAGGGACATGTACTATGTGGGAATGAATAGGAGGTGCTATGACTTTGCTCCTTGGAGACAAGTCAAGAAATGTGACTTAGAGGGTGGTAGGAAAATTGGCACTTCAAGTGGTGTCAAGTTGAAAGTTGAGGTGAAGAGTACTCCTATCCCTTCCAAAGGGATTCTTGTCATATGTCCTAATCCGAATGAGCTTGAGAGAGAAAAGATTGAGAGGAGTAAGGGAGTGGCAAGTGACAACTCAAGAGAGGAAAAATGAGAGCTTGAAGTGAGTGAGTTGTCACAAGAAAAGAGAGAAGAGCTTGAAAATGAAATGAGAGAAAAGAAAGAGGGAAAACAAAAGAGTGGGGGTGGGGATTTTCCTTATTCTAACAATTCTAACTTTTCTTTTTTCTCTAGTTATTTCTTGTCTTTTGAAGGTATGCTTGGAGGAGCTAAATTGGGAAATTCTTCTTTAGAAGTGGTTCCATGCCTTGAAGAAAAAGAGGAGATCAAAGTAAAGCCTCCAAATGAACAAGTGAGCTTAAATTTGAAAAGTCAAGGTAAAGAAGAATCTTTAGGTATGCTACAAGGTAACAAAGCTAATCCTAACTCTTGTATTCCTTTGGGTGAGTTTGATAGAGACTTGAGTATGGTTGATAGCTTTACTTTTTGTGAAATTAATGATTCTTTATCTTGCATTGATGATAGTAGTTGTGAGCATGCACTAGTTGGGCACATTTGTGAAAAGAAAATTGATGGGTTTTGTGTGCGTGAATTGTCCCACACTAGTGATGTGCAAATGGATGAGCTTGAACATAATGAATTGAGTTATGGCACTCCACCTTGGTTTGAAAAATGTGCCAATGATTTGCTTGATCTTGATGTGATAGCATTTGATAGCACTCTTGATTGTGGTGGTGGTTTGTGTCAAGGTTTTTAAACTATTTGAAAATCCATTGTTTGTTGAAAATGAGCAAGATGAAGTGTTGGAAGGTGATTTTAGTATTAACAATCCATTATTTGCTCAAAATTATTCTTGTGACTTGCTTGAGAGTGATAATTATGTGGATGTTAGCAAGCTAACTCCCAAAATATTTGTTGAAAGCTTGTCTAATGTTTGGAAGTCCTCCAAAGGTAAAGATTGCTCCTTAAAGAAGGAGGGAGACACTAGTGATAGTGGTGGTAAATTGATAGATGCTAGCCTTAGTGTCAATTTCTTTACTTACTCTATTCATAGTTTTGAGCATACATTTAAAGTGGATTTTTCTAGAGCCTCCATTGCTAAGAGTGATAAATTGTCAATGGAGGCTTGGCATGAGTTGAATGAGCCTAAAAATTAAGATTGTTTAGTAAATGAGCTTGTTTATTGTTGCTTTTATAGCCAAGTTTTTGATATTGGAGTTGGAAAAATGTTCTTTATGAATGATTTTGATGCTTGGCTATATCATAAGAGTGTGCACTTTGAGCATGAGTATGTGAGCCTTGTTCCATTCTCTTTATTGTGCAGTGCTTGGAAAGTTATTGAGTTGGTACTTATTCGCATCATGGTTTTGCAAGGTACAAATTCGAGGATGAATTCCTTTAAAGAATGATGGAATGATGCGATCCGGATTGGTACTCGAAGCCACGGAGGGTTCATGCTCAATATCCGGGGCTTGGAATGCTTCAAAAGGGCTTGGAAGCCAAGAATCAAGCCAAGGGACTGGCCAAACAATCAAATGAGAGCTCACTGGAATCTATGTCCATGCGATCGCGAGGCAACAGGCGCGACCGCGCAGAAGAAATCCACTCCAGTGCGCGATCGCGAGACACTCCACGCGATCGCGAAGAAGCTTCAGCTCACAAGGCGCGATCGCGATGAAGGACGTCTGGGCAGCTTGGCAGAATCAGCAATTAGGGGCTTTTTAGTCCATTCCTTCATCGTATTTAGTAATTACTATAAATAGGCTAATTGAGGGGTTTATTCAGGAGTTAGAATTTGATGAATATGATTGTGAGTAAACATTGGCTAAGCATGTTGCTTGAGCACTCTCTTTCATTGGTTTGCAATTGAATGATAATTCAATTGAGGACTAATTAGTATAGGCTCTTTTTGGTTGTTGTTTTAGGGGAGGAGGGGGGTGATTAGGCCACTTTTCCCTAATCCACTTCCTTAATTCCAAATCAATTCAAATTGGGTCTTGCTTTTATCATTTTATTTCCTTATTATTTTCCTAATCTTAGTTAGGATCATATCAGTATGGAAAGTTACTCCTGATGCATTCACCGCACTTGTGCAAAGTGGGGGAGAGGGGGGGGGGGGGCGCTTCAGTAATGTTGCTAGATTAATGTCTCAAGATTTTTAAAGAAACAAGCGGGAGAATGTTAAAGTAAATGTTTCAATAATTTTGAAATAATGTCTTTGATAAGTTAAAACAATGAATTTTCAAAATAACTCATGCTTTTTCGGAAATGAATGAATGAACATAATAGATTTAGATTTTCTAAAAACAATTTCATTGCAAATATATCTCATTTTTTACAATTAATGAAGTCATTTACTCCCTCCGTCCCAAATTAGTTGTCACTTTAGGAGAATTGGTTTGTCCCAAATTAGTTGTCTCTTTAGGATTTCAAGACTAAATTTACTAGTTCTTTCCAACTATACCCTTAATAATTAAAATAATTTCTCCAAAAAAGTTAATAATCAAACATTAAATAAGGATAACATAGTAAAATACACACCCTATTTAATGGTTTTCTTAATAGGCGTGAAAAACCTGAAGGCGACAACTAAAATGGGACGAAGGGAGTAATAAACTTTATTTAATGAAAGTAGTTGATTTTCAAGAACTACTTTAATTATTTATATATACACGACTGATTTGTTTGAAAAATACAAGCAAAGTAAACAACTTTTCTTTGAAAATTAAAAGAGAGACATTGATCATAAAGTGAAATCACAAATTCAAGAATAGAATAGCAATGTTCTTGAATGCTACTTGTTTAGTAGCTTCGTAGAATTCTGGAGATAGTGTTGTTATTATTCTTCTGTATGCTCGTAGGAAAGACTTCATATATCTTCAAAAAACGTCTTGACGTACCTCTAAGCCAACCAAGTTTTATTTTATATTTTTAATATTTTTACTATCCTTGTTCTAACAACTTATCCTGAATTTCTAACAACACTCCTAAATTTTTCCTAACACCTTAACAACTTGTTCACTTGGTACTCATTTGCACCCGTTAATAACTTGAAATTTATTGGCAAAATGAAGAAAATAATTTGATGAACTTACTAGACTTACGAAAGTTCAGCAAGTCTAGTAAGTTCAGCAAATGGACCGAGTAAGCTGAGAGGCACAAGTTAAAGCTCATTTGACAACTAAAACTAGGTATGTGCATCCAGTGATCTTGATGAGGCGCCAAATTGATTTTATGGGCGGAGATTTTGAATTGTTGAAGTTTTAGCTCTATCGCCATAATATGGAGAAATTCCTGGCGGCCCATTAGTTTTTTTTTTTTGTGACAATATTCCTGGAGAAGTTTTGGCGACCCATCAAAACTTATTCTTTATTTTGGCGATAGAGGCTAAAACTTAGGATCCATTTGATCATAAAACTTGAGACCAAAATTTGGGATAATATTTCAAATAATTGTTTGTTTATACAATTTGTCCAAAATTTAAAAACATAATCTTCAAATTCTCAACGAGTATTTGGGACTTGGGAGTTTTTGGGGATTTTTTTTTCACTCGCAAAATATCAACTTTTCTTCATCTGAAATGTATGTTCATAACACAACTTCAAGTTTCAAAAACTATTTTTCAAAAACTCAAAATTTTCAAGTTTCAACCAAATCATGTCCAAACGGTAGCTTAAAGTCGGATAACTCACGTGCTAACCACAATTAAACTCACGTGCTCACCACCATTTAACTTACACGTGCTCACCACCATTTGACTCACACGTGCTCACCAAATTTAGCAGTTACAGTATATGAAAAATTTCAAAATAGTAGAAAGAAGCGCCCAAATTCCATTTTAAAAAATTTGGCTAATCTCTAAGGTTGCTCTCTTTCTTCTCATTTCCCCGGCCCTATATAAACCAAATCTACTTAACCCCAAACTCCAAACCCCGAATAAATAAAATTCCTTGTGAGAATGCCAGAAGCAAGAGACAGATTAACTAGGAATGAAGATCTTATAGATATTTACGCTCGTAGACGGAGGTCAATTATTGGGAGAGGTGGTGTTATTTTTGAGGATGAATTAGAACCCACCATTTCCACAACTCCGGGGCCAGCGAGAGCTGTTGGTGGTAGTGGAAGTGGAAGTGGAAGAGTTAGTTATAGAACTCCGGCTAGAGTGATTGGTCGGGAGAATGTTTCACCAATAGGTCGAGGACGAGGAAGAGGAAGAGGACGTGGACGTGGACGAGGTGGCCGAACTGTGCTTCCTTCTTGGTATCCGAGAACCCCTCTTCGTGATATCACTTCTATTGTACGGGTAATAGTCTACTTTTGTTTACTATCTAAATGCTTTTTGAGTGTTAGAGATTTTTATACTGTTTCAACCATGGCTAGACGACTTTGTTTTGTATGTTTCATGTATATGTGTATAATATGTATCCTGAATAGGACGGCTAAATTATTGTGCTTAATTTTGAGTAGCAAGTCATGCTTAATTACTCATGTTTTTAGTCCAACATGTATATGAGATACGGTTTTATTATCAAAGACAGATTCAGGATTTAAAAATTATTGTGTATTAATGTGTGTGTGCACACACACATAGTGTTTAATCTAACACATACACACAGTTGATTTATTTTCTATATTTTCTCTTTACATGTATTGATATGGGAGTTCTAAATAGTAGGTGTAGGTGCACTCACTACTTATATGTTGGATATGGCTAATGAAATGTGCAAAAATTACTTCAGCCTGGCTTGTTCTTAGGTTGTTTATGTTACATTTGTGTTTTCTAAGTCAACATTTTACTGCTTAACAGAGTTAGGTTTAGTCTAGCATAAAAGGTTATTGGAAGAGTAATTTTTGGACATTTTGGATAAGAACACAAGTTTGATTTGGTCATTTATCAGTCTGTTTTTTGTTTGTTTGTTTGGTGGGATATAACCATAGTTGGGGAAAGTCTGCATCCAGTTTTAAGCATTGTCAACTTGTTTGCAATAGCCTGTGTGCATTAAGATGTCTATGCTTCATTGAAGAAGTTTTACTTATGTGAATTGTATTGTATCATTGTTCAGATATGTCTGATGAAAGCTATCACAATATTATGTTTGTGATTTGTGGATGGAAGTTATGCTTCTGTATATCTATTTATAACTGTCATGGATAGTGTTCTCTGCCCAACTGAATTTACTGTCCAGACATTCCTATAAGAAATTGTATTACACTGTATCATCATAAACATGTACTCCCATGCGTTAACAACAAAGTGCATTGAGTTGCATAGATTAAATTACCCTTTTTTTCTACCTATATAACATTTATCAGAGGTAAGAGTATGATTGGGTTTTGATAATGGCTAAGAGATCTGTCGATATATCACTTTCAACATGTTAAGTAGAAAACCATCAAGGGTGGATTAGGAACATAGGACAAATGGGAAATAATCATTGAGAGTGGTGGGTGCAAACGTAGCTTCCATCCATAAAACTATGAAACCTATGACCTTTGAACACAGGCAAATTTGAGTTTACTCCATAGCATATAGTTCACTTAATCAACGAACAATAGAAGCAAGATTTTATGTTATAGAGATGTTGTGGAGTGAGAGGTGTGAGGAAGAGAAAGAAGAAAACAGTTGGTTAGACCGCAGGGAGATGATGGAAAGAGATAGGATAGCGAAAGAAGGAAGAAAAGGATCAAGGCTTGCATGATGCCATGAAATAATCTGTCTTTCACCATATCATTGTGAACAGGCAAATGGAGTGTACCATTGTGTATAAGGATTAAGCCGCGCTGCATTACATATAGCAACTTATACAATACTTATCAATCCCGTCCTCGAAGGTCTCATGTTTCTTTTTCTTTCTTTTTTTCCTTTTGCAGTTATCAATGAATTATACTGGCCAGCCAAGTCTTTAATTAGCTCAACTGGTTGGATACCCAACTTAAATGTACAATAAGACTAACCAATGTTGGTAGATGCCTTGCTTTCAATTAGAATTTCTTATGTACTACACAGTACATTTAGAAAGTAGAAAGAGAAGGGAAATTCTTTGTCTCTCTTTAGAATGCTTTGACATACTACTGGAGTTATATTGCACCAGTACTATTAGCTCAACTCGAGCTATGCACTATAAACTAGATATATGATTGGATTTGATGTTCTGTTACATCTTGCTAAATGTCCAGAAATTCTGCTTTGTTAATATAGTTTTAAGGGAAGAAATCTTGGTATCATATAAACTGGATGACACTGATTGTTAATTGGATCCCCTCCATAGGCTATTGAAAGAACAAGAGCTCGCTTGAGAGAAAGAGAAGGTGAACACCTTGAGAGTGTTGTGCCCCAGGACCCTGTTGTCGTTGATCCTTCTGAATCTACATCGGGTGCTCAACTTGAGCACAATGATTCTATAACTACTCCACGTCCAACAATCAGAAGAAGTAAATATTATCCCAAATCTGTTGGTAAAGTGCCCAAGATATTGCGTGATATCACCAATCAAACCAGTACTGGAGACTCTGACAGCCTTACACCACAACGAAAACTGCTGAACTCAATTGACACTGTTGAGAAAGCTGTAAAAGAAGAACTGAACAAATTGAAGAGGACCCCTGGTGCTAGGAAAGAAGAGAGAGACAAAAAGGTTCGAAATTTAATGTCCATGCGCTGATTTTCCATATGAAATCCAACTCAATCAAGGTTGAGCCACTCAGTTTGTAATCTTGGATAAGCAGAAAGTGCAGCTGATAGTTGAGGTAAACTTGATCATCTTCTGATGATCAAACTCTTACTTGTAGTATGATATTGTAGTATGATATATTTGGATATCTTTCTGATCCTTATTAGTAACTGGAGTAAGCATGTACATTGTAGAATTGATTTTCACGTCACATATAGTGGCTGACACCGGTTTCATACTTGAGTGTTGTTTAGTATTGTAAATAAGTAGATGTTTTCTAAGTATTTTCTAAGCAATTCCTTTTATTCCCACAAATAGGAATTACCACTAGAAAGATTCTAGTAGAATCTGCTAGAAATAAGAACACAAACTGGTATCATAATTAAGGACAAGACCAACATCTTAATGTGACTTGAATTTGGTATATGTGAATCTTGAGGTGCTGCAAATTTGAAGCTTCATTGATCACTTATCTTGCCATTAAAACTAGTTGATCCTTTAACAACTTTTTGTCAGGTGATGCTTCTGTTTGAATACCTTCTCTTCCTGTCCATTTTCTTTTACCTCATGAAAGAAGTTGTCATCTAGAATTTCTTAAAACTAAATATAAAAGGTTAGGATTAAGGTGTGTGAGAAGTAAAAGCACCTTTGAATTTCTATACAACTAGAGAAAAGTAAGATTTATTATCTATTAATTGCTGAACCAATAAATCAGAGTCAACTCTAGCACGAAGGAAACGAAAGAAAATCAGTAAATTAAAAGGACAGTTACTAAATTGAAACTGTCAATTCCATTTATCCCTTAACAGCTACATATATTTCTCCTCTTTCACGCGGTTCATGAAAACACTTGTTAGAATAGTTTTCGACGCGAAAGATGCCTTCGACAAATTGAGTGAATAAAATAAGTAAAGAAATTTACCCAAGCAGTAAAGAAAAAAGAAACAAAAGTAAAGCAAAATTAATTAACCTAATTGTATGGGCCTAAACTGATTTAGGATCATAAATTGAATTTGGGTTGCGGACACAAGCAAATTTTAGTATCAAAGTCGAGATTTGAACAACAATAGACAATAATATCAGTGCAAAACGCAAGATTTTAATGTATGTAAGTGAGTACAAATTTTGCCAGAGTTTCTGTAAGTATTTCTGAATGATTACATTGTAAAATGAGAAACTATTTATAGATACAAGGGGCCTTGCCTACGTTCCCATGATTGGTCGTGCCTACTTCCACGTTCAGCATATCCATTAGTGGAGTTAGTGGGCCGAAACAAGAGGAAACAGTTGACTGTAGACGACCTCGCTTGCCGAGGCGTAGGCCGTTAGCTTCGGTTATGTGATATTGTCATCGACCGAGGTGACGTTTTACCGGGGCAAGAGTCTTGATTTCTTCCTTCGGTCATTGGCTTCGGTCTCTGACTTCGGCTACTTATGACTCGCCTCGGCACGAAGCTTGCCAACACCTGTTCGGTCACCATCAGATCATGCTACCGAGGTGCCACATAGGCTAGCCGATTTTTACCTAATATAGATAGTCCCCCCACTCCTCGGTCAATTATAAGGGTGTCTATTAGCCCGGCCCGGCCCGGTGCCGGTCCACCTGTGCCGGTCCGGTCCGGTCCGGTGCTAACAATAATAAAAAAATTTCCAGTCGGTCCGGTCCCGGTCCGATCGGCCGGTGCAGTTGCACCAATGCCGGATCGGAACCGAAACCGGCAGACGCAGTCGAGCCGGTCCCGGTCCGGTCCGGACCGGTCCGGTTCGGTTCCGTTTAAATTTTTTTTTTTTTCACATTATATTATTTATTGTTTAAAAAAATATTGGTAGACTAAAATCTAAATAAACAACACAAAACACACATATTATTCAACAATACACACATAGTACATTAAGTTGGAAAAAGAAAATGCATAAATAGAAAATAAAAACATAAAAATAGACTAGAAATTAGAAAAATACATAAATTTTAAACTTCTGCGACTCAATTTTCACGTGGTTGCAGATATTTGCCACCATCACGAGCTGCCCATTCAGAGGCATGATGGTATTCCAAGTGTTTCTTAAACTTCATTGTCCCTCCATTAGTATTTGATCCATCTTCCCAATTCCAAAATCTCTTACAAAGAGTACATTGTGCTTTTCCGGTATCATTATTTTTTGTGATAAATTCCCAAACTTCGGATCGTTTAGTTCTTGTTGGACCACCAGACGGACCTGCTACATTAGCACCCTCAACTTGATTAGCATTATTTGCATTTGCAGCCATGTTGATAGAAAATTTAATAAAATAGCCTTTTAGTAGAAATTTTTGAAGAGAAATGAATAGAAAATATTGAATTGTGATTAATTTGATGAAATATGGGAGTATTTATAGGAAAAATAGGTAAGGGAGGGGTGTAGGGGTGTTTATGGGTGTGTGGGTGGGAAAAATAGCCGTTTATGGCCGTTGGTAGCATAATGTAAGTAAATTATTATTTTTTCAATTTTAATACTAAGTTAGTAGTATTTACTATTTAGTATTTAGTAATGTACTAATGTAGTATTTTAATATTTAGTATTTAGTTTTTATTATTTTAGTAGTTAGTAATGTAGTATTTTAGTATTTAGTTTTTAGTATTTTAGTAGTTTAGTATTTAGTATTTTAGTATTTAGTTTTTACTATTTAGTATTGAATTGCAAAGAGCCAAAGACTAAAGGATAATTAAGAATATAACAAAGGATTTACTTAATAGCAAGGCGTAACGCATTTTATTAAATAATGATTGATTTTTTTTTTTTTGCAAAGTACATAGATATTAAATTGCAAAAACTACATATTAATAAAAAAGCTTCTCATTTTCTGAATAATTTCGTCTGGCACCTCTGGAGGAACCGGTGGCAAAGAGTCATCTTCTTCATACTCAGTTTCATTGTCCAAACTTCCATCACCTGATAAAATTTCGGATGCTGCTTCTACATCGGCTAGTTCATCGTCCGCAAAGCCAAAATTTCTTCTCTCCGATCTAATCCAATCTCTGAATAATACGGCCGTCTCCATTGCTTCTTCCTTCAATGAATATCTATGATCTCCAATTTGCAATCTTCCTTGGCTAAACGCGCTTTCTGAAGCAACTGATGATGCTTGAATTGTTAGAATATCCCGCGCCATTTTTGCTAAAACTGGAAACTGTGCTTGTTGATCCTTCCAAAATGGCAGTAGTTGCTCGCTTCCAAAATAATCAACATCCTTGCAAGCATGAAGTAGATAAACATCAAGCTCGTTGAACCCTCCGCTACTACTCGAATGCCTGCTAGAAAGCCTTTGATTAAGGCTGGAAAAACTTCCCAATCCGGTTGCAGCTCTTTTGGGAGCCTGCGTTGAACTTGATCCAGCTCCACTTGGAACACTTGGAACAACATTATCAGCTGCACTCCTATACCTTTCATAAATCCGTTGGCAATCTGCAATTACCTGCGCACAGACTGTTTCTACACTTGGTGTTTCTTCGTCAGTAATTCTCAAAGTCCGATAAATTTCTCTAATTAGCATTTCCGTATTAAAACGTTTAAAACATGGATGTAATACAGATGCAATGTAATAAAGTGGTGGAATCGGGAAAAAATATTTTTTAAATTTTTCAATCATTGCTTCTACCGCAACTTCATAACCAGTCACTACTCTATAATCATTAAGTAATTCTGATATTCCAGCTATAAAATACAACATGGTAGTGATTGTAGGATAATATTGACCCGAAAATTCTTTAGTAGCATAAAAAAACTTTGCTAAAAAAAGGAGAAGACGCTCAACATTTTGCCAATCAGATTCTTCTAGGTGATATTCTACAGCCACTTTGCGATTAAAATAATTAGTAATAGGCACTCGTAAAGTGTAAGCAACATTCAAAGAGTCATATACAGTGTTCCACCTAGTTGCAACTTCCTTGGGAACCTTTCTAGGACCTATACCTTCTTTCACACACTCTACTTGAAAGTCCCTCCATCTATCCGGTTTTTTAGATTTAAAAATATAACTAATTGCGAGTCTAACCTTCATAATAGTAGGATCAAATAACTTAAGGCCATCTTTTACAACTAAATTATATATATGACATGCACATCTAACATGAAACAATTCTTCAAAAGGGGGATGCAATGCGGGTCTTAACTTACCAATAGCATAATCATTGTTTGCAGCATTATCAAGAGTTATACTTAAAATTTTATCACTAAGATAATACGCCTTACAAATATCCGAAACTTCTCTCTTAATAAATGATCCCGTGTGTGGTTCATCGACAGCGGAATATGCTAAAATTCTTTTTTGCATTACCCAGTTAATATCTATCCAATGACAAGTAACTGTTAAATACTCATACCCATTAACACCACGACCCAAATCAGTAGTAAGACAAACTCTACAGTCAAAGTGATAAAATATATATCGTAAATATTGTCTATATTCATTTTTAAATTTTATAATATCACTTCGAACCGTAGTTTTTGGAAAACCTTGAAAAGATGGATTATATACGCTTTGAATATAACGAATAAAACCTTGACAAGAAGCAAATGTAAAAGGTAAGCACTCTACCGCAATCATTTTTGCCATTTGTTCCCTATCTTTCTTTTTATCATAATGCATAAGCCCCCCCGTCACTGGGTTAATTTCCTGTTGGACTCCACTACCTTGCGATGGAGCCATTCTGTTCCCTGACCGAGGGCCACCCGGCCTCCTATCCCATTCATCCTTATGATGGTTTTCTAAGTGTGTTCTCAACTTTCCCGTCCCACTATTATGGCTGCCGGTTTTAAATGACCAAACTTTTTTACAAAGCTTACATTTAGCGGTCTGCTCCGGAGCATTTTTAGTTATAAATTTCCACACATCCGATCTTTCGACTCGTCCCGCTAGTTCTCTACTAGGAGGCATAGGTGGTAATTCAGTTTCTTCAGGTTCACCTTGAAATTGACTAGTGGGTATTTTATCATCTAAATTAGCCCCTTCGGTATTTTCTTGATATTGGGCCTCTAACAAATCATTATCTAGTGGTTGATCATAATTTATATCATGAAAAAATTGCGAGTCATCTTCCTGAGTAAAATCATCTAGAAGAGAAGGGGCGCTAGAAGTACCAACTGGTCTTTTACCTAAAGCACGAGCCATTCTATCATCCCCCCCTCGGTTAGAAGCACGTGATCTACGACCACTACCCGTAATTGATCTCCAAATTCTAGACATTTTTATAATTACTAAAATATGCTTCGAACAAATTACTAAAATATGCTACAAACAATAATAGTGCACAAAAATAAAATAGATAATAAAAAGTAAGAATGAGTTTACTTGATATCGTGAATTTAGAATGTAGAACTTAGAAGTGAAAGTTGAAACTTGATCGGAACCGCACCGAACAATATTTCCACTTTACTCCAAATAGTTTTTTGTAATGCAATTTAGCAAATAGCCTTTGTAGAAATAAGAGAGATTGATAGAGATTTAGAGAGAATATTTGAGAAATTGTGAATAAATTGGTGAAATATGATGGTATTTATAGAAAAAAATAGGTTGGGGGGGTATGGGGGCGCCTAGGGGGGTGGGGGGGGGGGGGGCTAAAATAGCCGTTTTTGGCCGTTGGGCCAACGGCTAAGCTTGAAATAGCCGTTGCCCAACGGCTATTTTTCGCTAAGCCCATCAGCCTTGTCCGGTCCGGTCCGGTCCGGTTCCGGTCCGGACCGGTCCGGTTCCGGTCCATTTTGGTCCGGTTCGTCCGGTCCAAAATGGTTCTGGCGAGACGGAAACGCACCGAATTTTTTTTTTAAATTTTGGCCCGATTTGAGCGGGTTCCGATCCGGTCCGGACCGGTTTTCGGTCCGGTCCGGCCCGTCCCGGCCCAAACCGGGTCAATAGACACCCTTAGTTAATTACCAATGTTACCGAGGATGGAATGAAATTTCGCGGGAAAGTGATGTGGCTCAATCTTATCCAAGCGTTTCAAATTTTTATCAACGGTCTGCGTCCTTTTAGGTCACTATTCATTAACACGTGGCGACCGCTCATTGGACACCGAACGGTCACGCCGTTTTTCTCGCATCTTCCAACGTTACAATGATGATCTTTCGCAACTTGTTTTCCCAATACTCTATAAATACTTCTCCTCTAAGTTTTTCTTGTCACTTTCACCATTTGCAAGCTACAGTACTGAGAAGAGAGAAAAAGCATTTGCGTTCATTTTGATCTGCTTCATATTTCCAAGAAATTTCACTCCCACAATTATCATCATGTCTGCAACGCATTCTACACAAGATTCAAGTGATTCAGGTGAGAGGGCGAGGGTTTCTCGCTTCGTCGCTGCAATAGCTAGTGGCGACGTCATCGCCACCATGCCGGCGCTGCAAGTTATCGAGGCGGAGGGCGGTGGAGAAGTGACATCAAACGCCAGTGGCTCTAGGCGGCGCAAGGCGAGAGCCGGGCGCGATAGAGCTGAAGTAAGTGAAGGCGTCAGCATAGAAGAAGAAGATGACATCATCGGTGGTGACGCCATGGTGGTAGTTGATGCTGACGCTGAAACGGTAATCAATAGGGATGACAATGGCGAGGGCGATGACGCCGAGGGCGAAGACGACGCCGAGCCCACTACAGAAACCGGGGGCGAGTTGCCCGCCACCGAGGGTGGACATGATGCTGAAGCTGGACCTTTGGATCCTAAAAAGAAACTTCCAAAGATTTCCCTCGAGCAGGAGCTCGAACCCCATCAGATCATTCCCTCACATTTCGATAATGGTAAGGATCTTAAGCTACAAAAGCAATCTGCCGATCAGGAGGAGTTGAACAGAAATGTACCAGTGAACACAACGCCGACTCGAATTACTCAAGCTCACATAGAACGAGTCCGAAAGGATTGTAAATTTGAGCCCGAGGTGAAGATAGTTATCCCCGATCCGGCTAGCAGGGTTTGTAATCATGTGGAGGGGTTGTCCTTCGCGTACACTTATCCATTCACCATTGGGTTCACTCTCCCCGTTCATAGGGTGATTGATGATTTCTGCCGAGCATACAACTTATGCTTGGCTTAATTGGACCCCGGTGTTTAGAGGGTCGTGCAGTGCTTGGCTTGGCTGAGTAAGGAGGCCGGGATGGACTTTACCTTGCAACATCTTATTTCTCTCTGCTACCCATACTTTCATAAGGCTGGGGTTGTTGCCTTGAACAACCGCGGTAAGTACGCGCTTCTCCACAAGAGCGAGGATCATGGAGACCGAGGATGGTATGATCGCTACATTCTCTTGGAGACTAGCGTCTTATCTACCGAGCCTGATTTCCCAGAAAAGTGGAATAGAACACGTAAGTGCTCCTTCGTTCATTGATTCTTTTCTGGCAAACACTCTTATTCTCTAACCTTAACCCATTTTTTGTTCCTTAGCCAATAAAGTTGCGGTGGTCCCTCCCGAGGGTTTGACCGAATGGGTCAAAGCTGTGATCGAGGCCCGTAAACGTCCCATTCGGTCATGGATGGAAATGGCTGCTGAATTCGGTTGGTAATGTAAAAGGCATGGTAAGCTTTTTATGGTTTCTTACTGGGTATGTTATTTGAAGTCTTTGATTTTGTCCTCAATTCTCTTTTCTCGGTATCAGGTTTTCTAAATCGAGCCATCAACACAAAGAAAAATAAGAAGAAGAAAGAAAAGGGAAAGAAGAAGGATGAGGAAGATACCGAGTCTGATGATGATCTGGCTTCGGTAGCAGGTCTTGCTGGTGACCTGAAAGAACTCAAGGCTTCTAAGCCTTCAAAGTCCTCGAAGGGGTCCTCTGGCCAAGGATCCTCAAAAGGTAACATTATCTTCGGTTGATGTACTTGCATTTACTTTTCTTCGTGCTTATGCTTATGACCACCTCCCTACATTGCTCTTTGACAGCGTGAAAAGAAAGAGGGCAGTTCCCAAGAAACCATCTCGTTCGGTGAATCCTCGCACCGAGTTGGCGACTTCTCCTCGGCCCGAGGCGGGTAGCGGAAACACGCCGAAGGCTGATTGATGAGCCCAGCGATGAGACTGCCGAGGGCTTGGAGACTCGAAGAGAAATTGAAGTTGTGGATCTCGAAGACCAAGTGCATGACTCCGAAGCGGCAGTTGCTAAGGCCAAAGGCAAGGCCAAAGTTGGGGAAGCCGGGGCTGCTGCCATTGAGAAGGAGGCAGATGTCGGCGCAGTCAGAGCGCAATCTGAACCTGCGAGGCTTTCGTCCTCGATGGGATCTTTATGAAAGCTCGAAGTGCCGACCTCTTCGAACCTCTTGGCGAGCACCTGAAGTGATATTATGAGACTCAAGCCCTTGCTCGGTCCGACGGAGGACGCAGTCGTGCGGCAATTTCCTCCACCTCAGCTAGCCAGCACCCTTGCTGCCAATGCACTCAGGGTAAGCCTTGTCATCTTTGATTTTACCTCTGTCCTCGTTTGTCTGCCTATACTGATTCTCTGATGATTTCCATCTAGGGCTTCGTTCTATCACTGAGAGCCATCGAACTTGAAGCCTCGAGGAATGAAGAGGTTCAACGCGTTGCTCGTGCTTGGGACAAGCAAAGGGACAGCTTCAATGAGCAAATAGCTGAATTGAAGGCTAAGTTGTCCAAGTCCTGCTCCGACTTGCATGAGGCCAAGGCTGCTTCCGAAGCGAAGATTCAGGCCCTCGGTGATGGTTTCCAAGCTGAGCGCGCTAGGCTAGAAGCCGAGGTCGCAAGGCTTAATGCAGAGCTTGCCCAAGCTAGGGGTAAATTTGAAGACATGGCCAACAAGCATCATGAGAAGCTAAGAAGCCATGTGCTTCGCATTCAGAGGCTGGAAGCTGAAAGCTCCAGGATTCCAACTCTTGAGGCCGAGGTTAAATCGCTTCGGAATGAAGTTGCTAATCGCAAAAATAGGGCCAAGATAAGGGCCAAGTGGGCGGAGTTGGATAAACACTGGTCAGTTATCAAATCTCGGCTAAGGCTGCTCAAGCAATGTCGCGCCGACGAGCTCAACTTGGAGGAAGAAATTGCCAAGGTTGAAGACAAGGCAGCCAAAGCTCAAGCCATTATTGATGATCTTCCTTCAAGTGAAGGTTCGGGCGAGGAGGATGCCGAAGATGATGAAGAAGGAGATGAAGACGACGGTGATGAGGATACCGAGGAGGGGGTCTCCGAGGAGGGAGTTGATGGGCCCGAGGCCTAGATTTCCTGCTTTCACTTTTTGTTTAGTTTTTGATGTAAGACTTCGGGCTTTTTAATGTATATGACTTGGGCCTTCGGGTCTTTTGCTTTGATGTAAACAATTTCATAGCCCTCGGGCTTTTCTATGGAATGATTTCGTATCTTTTGTCTTAAGTGTCAACTTTTGCATTGCCTCCTGAGAGACTTTGAGCCGAACACTTAAATAATTTGCTTGCAAGACTTAATCAAATAAAATCGATGCAAACTTAGAACGACGTCTCGCTCTCGAGTCGATGCATTTAAAGTGCAGCTTCGGCGTGTAAGATCATAGAAACAAAGAGATATTGAATCAAGTTTATTTCATTGATGATATCAACCATCCACAATCGGCTTTTTACATAGGGCCTATTCGAAGTAAAACTTAGGCGCGAAAAACAACATGCCGCTATCGGGCGTATTTACAAAGTACTAATCTATTTCTTGGGTGTCAGTCCCCGGTTGCTGAATAGATTGACTTCGGTTGGGAGGCTCGATGTCGACCTCGGTTGCAACCCGCCTCTTACTCCCCACAGTATTCGGGTTTGAATCTTGATGAAGATCCGAGCACTGGAGTTCGTTTTATCCGCTTCCTGAAAAGGTCAAGGAAAATGAAACGAGGAGCAAGTTAGTACATTTCGACCGAAGCCCTAGGAGCGTTTTTCGGCTCGAGGCTATGGGTAAATTTTAAATGATCAAGGAATGTTTACCTCGATTAAAAGTAGTACCGCTTCAAATTGGAAATGTTCCAATTCAAGGGTTTGGGCTTGCCTTGTAGGTCTTCGATTTGATAAGATCCCTTTCCAACGATCGCCTTAACTCTGTAAGGTCCTTTCCAGTTTGCAATGAGTTTTCCCCCATTCTTCTCCTTTGTTGATTGGTTCGTAGGCTTCAGCACATAATCACCAACTTTAAAATCTCTAAGTTTGGCCTTCCTGTTGAGATATGCCTCGATCTGTCTTTTATGTGCTGCTAACCGAACCAAACCCAACTCTCTTTTCTCCTCGAGCAAGTCTAACTCTATGCGCATGGCTTGCTGATTAGAATCCTCGGTTGTGTGAGCGTACCGAAGGCTTGGTTCGCCAACTTCCACAGGGATAAGTGAATCCATGCCATAGGCAAGGGAAAATGGGGTTTCACCGGTGCTGTTCTTCTCTGTTGTTCGCATAGCCCACAGCACACCTGGGAACTCTTTGGGCCAAAGACTTTTTTTCTCATCGAACCTCTTCTTGAGATTTTCAATTATTACTCTGTTTGAAGATTCGGCTTGCCCATTGGTAGGGGGTCGACGCTATTCTTTTTATTCCCCATTGTTTGAAGAAATCAGTGATGACTGCTCCCATGAACTGTTTACCATTGTCACAAGTGATTTCCCTTGGGATGCCGAACCTGTAGATGATGTTTTTCTTGATATAATCGATCACTTCCTTCTGTTTAACCTCGGTGAGAGCTCATGCTTCCACCCATTTTGTGAAGTAATCGATTAAAACAAGGATAAACCGAACACCACCTTTTCCCTTCGGTAAGGGGCCAACAATATCCATCCCCCACTTTATGAAGGGCCATGGTGACACGACCGAGTGCAGGGGTTCGGATTGCTAATGAATCATTCTGGCGTGGCGTTGACACTTATCATATTTCTTCACGAAGGCCTTTGCATCTGTGCTGATAGTGGGCTAGTAGTACCCAGATCGAAGTAATTTGCGCACCAAGGACTTTCCCCCCGAGTGGTTCCCGCACTCGCCTTCGTGTATTTCAGCCATCACATATCTAGCTTCGCCTGGACCCTAGAATTTGGCCATTGGGCCGCTGTACAACCTTCTAAATAAGTTCCCTTCGATCATTGAGTACGAAGCCGCTTGAGTCCTCAACTTTTTTGCCTCTTTTTTATCCTGGGGAAGAGTCCCCGAGTCGAAGTAAGAGATAAACTTACTCCGCCAATCCCATTTGTAGTCCACCAAGTTGACTTTCAATTTCATCTCTCTCATTTGCGTAGAAAGCAACCGATCCACTTAATCATTCCCCGAGTGTACCTCGTCAACTGCCGAACCCAAATTTGCCAATGCATCGGCCTCAGTATTCTCCTTCCGAGGTACCTATTTGATTTGCCATTCTTGGAATTGAGCTAAGATTCTTTATGCTCGGGTGAAGAATTGTTGCATTCTGTGCTCACGAGCCGTATATTTACCGAGCACTTGGTTTACCACCAGTTGTGAATCACATCTTAACTCAATTCTTTCTACCCCCATTTTTTTGGCTAACTCCAAACCTGCTAAGGCCGCTTCGTATTCGGCCTCGTTGTTGGTCACCTTTATAAACCGAACCGAGTGCCTGATTTTCTCCCCGGTTGGTGCTTTCAACACTATGCCTAACCCCGAATCCTTGGAATTAGTCGCCCCATCGGTGTAAAGTACCCATAGTCCCGAGGCTGACCCCTTCGACATTGAATTCTCCTTTTCAGCTTCCGGTAGGATCCCAACACTAAAATCAGCTACGAAGTCAGCCAAGACTTGGGATTTTATGGCCGTTCGGGGTTGATAGGTGATGTCATACTCACTTAATTCTACTGCCTATTTAGATAACCTCTCCTATAACTCAGGTTTATGCAATATGCTTCTCAAGGGGAAGGTGGTAACTACCGCTATTGGATGACATTGAAAATAGGGCCGTAGTTTCCGAGCAGTAACAATTAAAGCAAGTGCTAGTTTCTCCAAATGAGGATACATGGTTTCAGCATCGAGGAGTATCTTGCTCACATAGTAGATAGGCTGTTGCTTGCCATCTTTTTCTCGAACCAGCACAACACTAACTGACACCTCGGATACAACCAAGTAAACTAGCAAAGTTTCACCATCTTTTGGCTTGGCGAGCAACAACGCGTTAACCAGATAACGTTTCAACTCTCTTAGCACTTCTTTACACTCCGGTGTCCACTAGAAGTGATTATTCTTCCTTAAGACCGAGAAGAATTTGTGGCATCACTCCGAAGACCTTGAGATAAATCGACTCAAGGCAGCGACTCGGCCAATTAAACATTGAACTTCTTTTACCCCGGTTAGCTCCTCGGGGATTTCTTCGATGGCTTTGATCTTATCTGGATTGGCTTTGATTCCCCGTTCGGAGACTATGACACACTTCTCAGGATTCAATTTCATGCCATATTGCCTTAGAACAGCGAAAGCTTCTCTCAAATGGTTCAGATAATCTTCCATTCGAATAGACTTGATTAGCATATCATCTATGTAGACTTCCATAGATTTTCCAATGTATTTTTTGAACATGCGACACACTAGTCTTTGGTATGTCGCCCCAATATTCTTCAAACCAAAGGGCATCACCTTGTAGCAGAAGGTGCCTCGGTCGGTGATGAACGAGGTCTTTTCTTCGTCCTTCAGATCCATGAGGATTTGGTTGTACCCCGAAAAAATATCTAAGAAGGTTAATAGTTTATGTCCAGCAGTGGAGTCTATTAACCTGTCTATTTGTGACAATGGATAGGAATCTTTGGGGCAAGCCTTGTTCAGATCATTGTAATCTACACACATCCTTCACTTGCCGTTCTTTTTAGGCACGACGACGACATTAGCCAACCATTCGGGATATTTCTCCTCTCTTATGAAGCCATTCTCTTGCAGCTTCATAGTTTCATCTTCGATTGCTTTCTTTTTGACCCCGGCATGTGGCCTCTTCTTTTGTTTCACCGGGGTGAATTGGGGATCCACATTCAATTTATGGGTCATGATCTCTGGATCGATACTGACCATATCTGAATGTGACCAAGCAAAGCAATCGTTGTTGGAATTCAGAACTTCGATGATAGCTTTCTTCGACTCTGGGTCCAACTCCGAGCCGACAAACACTTTCCTCTCTGGAAATTTTTTCGATAACATGAAAGATTCCAGCTCTTGTAGTTGTGGCTTCGACCATTATTTTTCCATTCGGCTTCCTCCAGCCTTATCTTAGTGTAAGCTCTATTGTGCAAATCATCCCATTTCAGGGTTTGATATTGCTGAAGCTCCTTTCGCAACTCAGCAGCGGCCTCGAAGTTGCGAACATTGATGCATTTCTCAAATGCTATGATGGCTAGAGTATCATTCATAGGAGGTAGTTCCATGCGCTCAGCATGAAAGCGCTCGAGGAAGTCCTTTAGTGGCTCACCGGGCCGTTGTTTGACTTCAAATATATCCTCCTTCCTCTAGAGGATTTTCTGCGCCCCGGTGTGCGCTTTAACGGATGCGCTAACCAGCTCTTTAAATGTGGAAATCGACCCCGATGGTAGGCGCATGTACCAACGAAGTGCTCCCTTCTCAAGAAATTCGCCGAATTTTTTCAGAAATATTGATTCCTTCTCTATCTCCGTTAAGTCATTGCTCTTGACCATTGACATGTATTCGGTCACATGTTCTTTGGGGTCAGTGGTCCCATCATATTTTTTCAGGAAGAAGAGCTTGAAATTTTTGGGAGTTGGGGCTGGAGCAGCTTCGGGCTTGAATGGAAACGGCCTATATTGGTCGATATCAAGATCGTCTTGAACCTTAGTCACCCCGAGAACCCTCTCGAGGCACCTTTCCACAAGCGCCTCGACGCGAGCCTCAATTCGAGCTTCGATCTTTTTGGTTGACTTTTCAACATCAACCAAAGAGGTAGTTTCTGCTACTGTGGGGATCGTCCCGAAGTGTGGCGTTGTGCTCGGTAATATACCCGAACCTCTAGATGTGGTCGCATTTTGAGGTCCCCCTATTATCACGCCCGTAGGAATGAAGAGCGGGATGCCTCCACTTGGGTCCACAGGCTGGGCTCCATTCGGGGTTGAGCTATTCCTCGCTTCAAGCGAGGCACGAAATTCAGTGTTGATGTTAGCTTGTTCGGCCTGCTGCTCTTGAAGAGCTCTTAGTGAGGCAACAACGTAAGCCTGAAAGGCTTCGGTTGTCATCGGAGACGAAGAATTTGGATTCGACTGAACGCTAGTCTGTCCATCGGGAGTTAACTGCGGTTCAGTAGGATTTCTGCTATTGTCAGCTATATCGTCGAGTAAAAAACGTGAATTCAAATGAAGAAGACGTTCAACTTTGGAACAAAGCGTTTATGCCTGTATCCCCACAGACGGCGCCAATTTGTATGGGTCTAAACTGATTTAGGATCACAAATCGAATTTGGGTTGCGGACACAAGCAAATCTTAGTACCAAAGTCGAGATTTGAACAACAGTAGACAATAATATCAATGCAAAAGGCAAGATTTCAATATACGTAAGTGAGTACAAATTTTGCCAGAGTTTCTGTAAGTATTTCTGAATGATTATATTGTAAAATGAGAAACTATTTATAGATACAAGGGGCCTTGCCCACGTTCCCATGATTGGCCGTGCCTACTTCCATGTTCAGCATATCCATTAGTAGAGTTAGTGGGCCGAAACAAGAGGAAACAGTTGACTGCAGACGACCTCGCTTGCCGAAGCGTAGACCGTTAGCTTCGGCTATGTGATATTGTCATCGACCGAGGTGACGTTTTACCGGGGCAAGAGTCTTGCTTTCTTCCTTCGGTCACTGGCTTCGGTCTCTGACTTCTGCTACTTATGACTCGCCTCGGCACGAAGCTTGCCAACACCTGTTCGGTCACCATCAAATCATGCTACCGAGGTGCCACGTAGGCTAGCCGATTTTTACCCAATACACTAACCTTGACTGTTATAGTGTGCAAAAATTATTTCCAAGAATATGTCAAAGCGCCAGATGTTTGACCGTGAAAAAGGCCAGAATCTTCTTCCTTTGTAAGATTTCACGAGCTGCTGATATCGACTCGTTTTTTATGGAGTTGAAATGCAGGGGTAATCCAGCTTCCGCAACTGCATTGAATACCCGACCAATTAAAGTAACCCAAGCGAGTTTCACAATGTGCACATAAAAGCTTGCCCTCCGAAGCACCTTCTTCAACTGTCCTCATCCATCTTAAAGGCTCAACAAAGACAGGTGAACATTCATCATCAGGTTTGTTGAAAGAATTGCCTCTTTTCTTTTTATGGCACTTAAATGACGTCTCTCCTGGAGCATGATCCACCACATTCCCCTGCAATGCCACAAGTCTCCGGCATTTCTTGCAGCAGTAAGCTCGAGAAAGAGACTTTTCCTTAACCAAGGATGCGGCATCCACATCCGAGGAAATGTTTTCTATTTCCAAGCCTGGATCAGCTCCAAATTTAGAGATGTCTACTTTTTCTCCATGATTATAACAATCACCTAGAACTTTTAGGTGGAAGCGTTTGTAAATGGGGCTAGCATGATCAACTTTGAAACCCATCTCTTCAAACATTTTCAACTGATCTCGGAAACCATCATTTGGGCAGACAAATTCACAGGCCTTTGACG
Source organism: Petunia x hybrida (assembly GCA_037355625.1). Classification (NCBI taxonomy): domain Eukaryota; kingdom Viridiplantae; phylum Streptophyta; class Magnoliopsida; order Solanales; family Solanaceae; genus Petunia; species Petunia x hybrida. The sequence continues at coordinate 687,555 of JBBBVM010001054.1, read as the reverse complement.
TAAAGATTCAATTGCATCTTCTGGAGATAGTTTTTCAGTTTTCATCAAGTAAGCTGTAACGATGGATGCACTTCTTAATACACCAGCAAACCAATACAGACCCCACTTTTCTACTTTCTTCGATAAAATCCAAACAAACATCCAAAGAATCCAGCAAATTCTCAAGGGCTCTTTCCCTGCATACTCTAGCAAATACATGAGTTTCCCAGCATATTCCTGCCGAATCTCTTTAGCTGGTATTGAAAGTTCAGAACGCCATTCTGAGAAAGAGGAGATTGAAGTAGAGCTAAGGCCGGACAAGATATGTGTAACGGCATCACTGCCATGCTGAAGGACCTCTGCTGCATCTTCTATGTCACCAAGGAATAGATTCTCAAGAACAAGAAACGGCATATTATCCCACGACTAGATTCCTTAAAAGCTAGTTTCAAGTTTATGGCTGCTGTTCTTGCCTCTTGCGCCTTTTGTTGGGATAACTACTTCTTAGAATCCTAATTTAACTCGGAATTTATGTGTAATGGTTCCTTTTTTGGTAAGGATTGTCTAAAAACTGGAACTACTATTAATAATATAATATAATATAATAATAATAATGAAATACTGCACTATATTAGTAACTAGAGTATTTGCCTAAACAATTAATTAGAATAAGTTGATTATTAATGTCATAGTTTGTAAAAAAAATTATCTTTAATAATCCAGCATCCTTTCACGATTCTATTGTCTTTTCTGAATTCTTTTAACATCTTATATGAAATATTTCATGTTAAATGTGAAATAATCTATTTAATAAAATGTGAACTTGAATAAATAGTAATTAAAATTAATGAAAAAGAAAATAATGACAATGTAAACCTGTTATGATCACCGGCTATTCTCTTCTTCTCTTAGTTAAGACATTTGTTAGTATTTTATTTCTTAGTATGAAATCTAACACACTTATAATTCATATATACGATTTTGGCATTTTTGTTGTTTTTATTTTGGCTAACAGAATTTGATCTTAAATAATCAAACATCATATATCACGATTCTATACCATATTTTCAGTATTCTTTTAACACGTTACACATTTCATGCTAAATAAAATGTATCCCATTTACCAAATTGTGAGCTAAAAAAAATAAAATATTGCATGTAAACCTGAGTGATCACCCGTTTCTTCTTCTGAGGCCTTTCTGGTATTTTATTTCTTATAGTATTAGTATGAATTCTTAACACTTATCATATCATATGATAAATATTTTCATTCTCTCAAATAAAAAGTACTAAAAAGAATGTAAGTAATTGAAGGAAACGGAAAAAGAAAAGAAATAGAAAAAGTCAATTCAATGCATATTGTCATTTGATGGGGGATCAAACCCTTGTTTCTAATACTTCCCGTTTATCTCTCCTTTTTTGCCCTTTATTTATTTTCATTTCCTTTTTGTAATACATCTCTTTCAGATACTAAACTATGATTTATCTATGAGATCGTAATCGAACTGACTCATCATCCATGAAATTTAACTAAAAATTGATGTTCTTTTATAAATTTACTTAAGATACACATCAATTCAACTCCTTAAAAATATATGGCTATATGACTCATGTTAAGAATGGAACAAAATACAGAATATAGATGTTGCACGAAGAATATTGTTGTGCAAAGGAAAGCATTAGACTTAAACAGAAGTAGCATAAATAAATTTTAAAGATATGGGTGAACTTTAAGCAAGTAAAAATGATCCACAAGCCTAAAGGATCCTTAATCGAAGACGAAGAAATGTTCCTTTACATTGGTGGCATGTTCAACAGAAAAGAGTCCATAGAGCTCGTTTTAGCTGACCACTCATTGCATCCAATTATTGTAGATCCATTTTCTTAAACATGAGCACCTGCTTAAAAGATTAAATAAGATCAACAGTTTCAAGAATGGAAGAAAGGACATGATAACCATATTGATGTAATTAGGATTAAAATGAAAAAAATTTAAAGACCTTTGCCATTACATGTGTATAGACTATAGAGTATAGCAACCTCTGACAGTTAAAATCAACAGTATATATATATATATAACCAAAAGTTATATATAAATAAGGACAATATGTGTCAATTTCAGTATTTTTATTCGCATGCAACAATATTTGGATTAAAAAAACCATTAAACTTAGAAATTAAAAATATGAAAATAACCACTAAGAAAACAAAAACAACAACATATGAAGAAATATTACCTTAATTTAAGCATTATAGGATGTGCATTGAAATCAGGCATAAATCCACTCATTATAGACGTGTCAGAGCTTCTCTTGGTTGTTTTGAACTGCATTGTATATGCTATTTACTCTTCAGAATACCCTCAGCTGAAATCTCTGCATAAGCAAATCAAAATTTATAACCACTGACCAATGTTACCAATTTTACTTAATTTCTCTCTTCATATTCCATAATTGTAATGCATAATAGCCATAACTGAAATGTGGTCATATAATTGAGTAATAATTAGTAATTATACGTGTCTCTAAACCTCATCTCACTTCCGTTAGTCCATTTCCCAGGATATATAAATGAGTTTTGCATTATGTGAGATAAAATCAAAAGAATGAGAGCAAAAAAATCAAAAAAATTAGAAAAAAGATAAATATAAGTCTTGGCCAGAGAGAGGTACCACATCACTTCTCTTGAACCTAGCATTATAATATGGCCAAAGAAAGGTGCCACATCAATTCTCTTGAGCCTAGCATCCTAATATCTTTTTGGGCAACTACATAGATAAGCCCTTAAACTTGACACAAAATTTTATGGGAGATTTACACAAATATACAACACAAACACCATATTTATAAAAAATAACAATATTTTATCACTTTACAAAATATACAATAGCTTTTTTACCTTTCATATATAAGTTTCAACAAATACCTACAATTTAGGGTTTCATCTCCTTCTTCATTACCTTCTCTCACTCATCACTGCCTGGGGGCTGCTGCCACCACTCACCGGCGCCAGCCGCCACTGCACCACCGCCAGCCGCCACTGCACCACCCGAATATATTTTTTTTTTGATCTACAAGATGTAACATACAACAATACAAATATATACATTGCAAAATTTTAAGAATTTAATGTCTTGAAACTATACATAACCAAATATACACAAACATACAAAAGATATACACAATACATAAAAAAATACAAAAAATACAAATACAAATAACTATCTATTCTACACAAGCATATACACAAGCATACAATAACATACACATATATACAAACACATACAAAAAAGGGTGGATATAGATATTTATATACAAAATATACAAAGATATACATATTTCTATATACAAAATACAAAAATATACTAATACATACACATTTATACACATACAAAAAGAGAAAAAAGAAGCAGATCAGAGATGAACATACGTGTTTTATAAAAAAAAATACAAAAAAAATACAAGTATATACATGCTATTCACATACAAAACGAAAAAAAAGAAGGAACCAAATCGAAAAAAATCACCGGAAACACAGAGATCGTAGCAGCGTGCCACTGCAGTGCAGCAGCGCCGCCGTGAGGAGCAGTGCCACTGCATTGCGGTGGCAGCAGCAACGGGACAGCAGGGAGAAGGAGGGGTGACAACATTGTGGTTTGGTCGCCGGTGAAGGAGGGGTGACGACGGCGGGTGGGGTGGGGGAGGAGAGGAGAGAAGGAGAGAGGAAGAAATTAGGGTTTACGTTTGGGGAGAAATGGGCGCCAACTTCATCCATCAGAAGGACGCCTATATTGCTATGAGTGTGGTAAAGGAAATGCGTGGCAGCAGCAACGGGACAGCAGGGAGAAGGAGGGGTGACAACATTGTGGTTTGGTCGCCGGTGAAGGAGGGGTGACGACGGCGGGTGGGGTGGGGGAGGAGAGGAGAGAAGGAGAGAGGAAGAAATTAGGGTTTACGTTTGGGGAGAAATGGGAAAGTATTGTTATGTTATTGTTATGTAGTATAAATATTTAAAAGTATCGGCATTTTTTGTAATTTAGCTATTAGGGTAATAACTTTGTGTAAATTTTTCAAATTTTATTTTGGTACCTCATCTCAACCATGTTCCATTTGAGCACCTCATCTGAGTTTATATTGTGTCATTTAAACACTAATATAACAACTCCAAACCATTTTTTGTGCATGAATCTCACTTTTTTCTTAAAGTAGAATTTTAACCAATAAAAAGGTTATATGTCAGCATTAAAAAAAGACACATCAAATATAATGGAAAAGAAAAGTCTAAGTATATGACATTAAGAAAGAGGAAAAGGATTGTTGGCAGAGACTATGGTGATTGAGGCTCAATCCCATGGAACTCATCTTTGAAAATTTGAGAAAATAGTATATACTAATCAAAATAATACTTAATACTCCATGCGGTCCATTTTAGCGGTAAGAGTTGACTTTGCACGCACCTTAAGAAATCATAAATAAGCATAGTATTGTTACTAATTTAACCTTTTATATTTTGGTATTTTCAAGAAAGAGCTACTAATATTGAGGTGTTTGTATTTTTCAATAACATTTAATATTAGGGGTATTATGGAGAAGAAATGGTAAATTTTATCTTGATATTCTAAATTGACAAATATTTTGGACCTTCTATAAATAGAATACCTTACGACTAAAATGGACTAGAGGGAGTAGAACTTTTCATTGAAGATGAAAAGTTTTGATCTTTATGATAAATTGGGTATCCCGAAAATGTGGGAGTTTTCCTTTTGGAATCCCAAATTTCCCAACCAAAATGCAGTTATGTTTTTATGTTCTTCACATCAATGAGAAATGCAGTGTTAGTTATTTTTGCATACTCTATGTTAGGAAGAATCAAATCAATCGCGATTGTAGATCAACAACATGCAATAAACATAAAGTAGTAAAATAAAACGGAAGCAAAAGAATTACATTTGTTGTGATAAAACTGGAGAAACTGTGAACCGAATAATCATTCTTTGAAAGCTTTGTGGTGGTTTATCGGCGTCAATGAAATTATTCTGGCAAAAAGGCAAAGCAAAAACAAAAGAAGTACTAGCTTTCCAAGATAGAGAGGAGTGGGTCCCTTTTTGGACTTTTCAAATCCCTCTCACGCGCGCTAGAAACGTGAAATACAATTTTTCCTCCACATCAGCAAAATGTGGTTAAACAATACAGTTTGAATATAGTTGGAGGTGCTCAAATGGAATATGGATGAGATGGGATGCCAAATAAAATTTTGTGCCAAGTTTAGGGGCTTATCTATGTATTTGACCTATCTTTTTCGTATTCACATTTTTCCTTTCCCGATGTATACCTGTATGTATATATACTATTCTTGTCATTTGGAATAGGGAGGTTTACGAAAATATCTATCAAAATCAAAATATTTATACGTTCTTACCCATAAGTTTCATATTTATCAGTCCTACCCATAAACTATTTACCTACCCTACCCATCCAGACTTGTATACCATAATTTATGCAGTATACCATAAAAGACATAAACTCATAAGGTATAACAAAAGTATACAATAATAAATGGGTAGGTCGTGTAAATACTTTTAATTTCATGAATAGTGTAATTTTTAATGGGTTGGGTAGATAAATACTATGAATTTCAAGGGTACATAGTGTTAAAAAAATCCTTTGGTAGAATATAAGTTTATTGTTTGACTTTGTGATAGGATGTCATCCATTTAGAAATTTAGATCACCTAATCTCTTCTAGATGGAATCAATAGTCTTCACCATGAGTCCATGACTACTGTGAAAAAGAGACGTGTGATCTCGAGAAGGACATCACATACATTTTTCAGTCCAACGGAAATAGGCAAAACTAATTTGGAAAGCTATGAAAATTGCTCTTGCTCAATTATATGAAATGCCATCTACAGCACAAGAAAGTTCAACTCTCCCCAAATGTTTCTATTCTGGATATGTCTTCGATTTGGTGACGCAATTTCCATCCCTTTTCATTTCCATTCCTATCCAAATTTTGACATGGATTAACCAGATTAAAAGTAATGAAGAAAACAAAAGCAAAATAAGAAGGAATTAACTTCTACTATCTTTTTCTTATCATTTTACATTAACTATTTTCATCTACCTGCACAACATTACACTATCAAAAGTAGATCAAACTAATTTATATGTTTATTTTATTCATGTCGAGGGCGCGCTAGCCACAGAGAGCTGAGGGCTCGAAGCCGATGAAAATACTCGCCGATTGCCAAAAAGCACCTCGCAGCTTGACGAGTAGTCAAGATTTGATGCAGTCGATGAATCGTCTGGTGCCTCAAATTATCGGCCTGTAAGAGAAAACAAGCTTATAATGAACCATTTCCTCATGTAGATATTATTTATTTTTCATTTGAACAACTACTAATACATATTTTATTAAGAGACATAACAAATACTTAAATAACATGTTTGACTTTGAAAGGGTTGTTTATTTGATTATTGAAATGAATGTATAGAAATAAAAAGTCATCCCTATAATACGTCTGACTTTGGAACTAAAGATTTGATTCTTCAGTTGACCTAAGGGCTAAGACATGCTTTTAAGATTTAAAATAACTTGAATTATTTTTTTTTCCCTTTTTCTTATTCCTTACCACTATATATTAAGTTGGATATGTTATTCACATGTATGCATAAGGCATTTAGGCTTATAGATAAGTCATTAATTATGAAAATATTTTAACACCTAATATGTATGATAGTATAAGTTAATTTCTGAATTGTTCTCATAACAAGTATGGTTATGATCTTAAGTAAACAAGGATTGATAAGCAAGAGTAATCAGTACTCCATGATTTTTAGTAGCAAAGCCCAAAGGTTACTATACTGAGTAAGTTAATGGCTTTCAAGTTCCATTTCCTTGATTTAAATGTGAAGATATAACGTAAAACAATTCAGAAAAGATAAAAAGGAAAAAGTAAACATCAAGTGATCTTTGACTGTTATGATAGTGCAATTTGATTTGGTTGCAAGTTCCAAAGTTTCCATTTTGAGGTAAGAAAGTTACTTCACCAGAGTCCAAGGTCCATGATCGTGATATAAAGATATGAGCGAAGTTCGTGAATTTCTTCTCTCTATTCTCTCATAGAAACTTATCATGAGTTATGGTGGATGCATGGTCTGAATTGTCAAGAGGTTTATGACTTATGACGTCATACAAATATGGGCCTAAATTATTAATGACAGGGATATTCTTGAGTTCCCCACATTTGGTACTGTCATTTCTACATGTTTGTAGTGTTATGTTTCTTTCGTGAAGAGCTGGAGACACTGGGGTTTAACTTCTACAAAATGTCATAATGAAAGAGTTTTATACTATTATTAGTATACTTAATGAAAGATAATTACTAGTATAAGTCACCAGTGGATCGGAGTAGGTTTCCCATCCTAAATAGGAGCAGATTATTCTTCTTTTGGCCCTACCAATCTCATTTTGCATATTAAAGATTCATTTGATTTAGATATTTTCAAAGTACAATTGGATTTCAATCAAAGTCAATTTAGCTTTAATTTTCTTATTTATAAAAGTAAAACAATCTAGTACTGTAATACATACCTGTCTAACAAAGCCTTCAACAGTGGAGAGTTTGTTCATGGCAAGAGCCATTTGGCCCATGTAATTGGCCATGTTCTGTGGGCAAGCCAATGCATCAGAGGCAACTGTGTCTGAGAGAGACTGATTCAGTGATTCCAACCCTTGTGAGAGAGCATCCTCAGCTTCTTGTGTTGATTGTTGTAATCCACATATCCCCAACACTTGGTTTTCTGTCAATGGCTCTATCTGACTCACGATAATCTACTCAAAACATTTTACATAAAAACACCAAAAAGAACATTATCTTACTAATCCAAATGGTGTATATACTGACTGTAACAAATATTTTACACTATCAAGTCACGTAAAAGATAATTACATGTAATTGTGCCAAAAGATTTAAAGTCGTCCCCAAAAATAAAGTATGCAACCTAGTGCTTATAACACGGACAAAATTCGTCATACTACTATTTGTAGTTAACTAATCCTTTAAAATACCAAAACATTATTAGCTAATCCAAACATAAACTTCCATAACATATCAAAATAGCCTTCATTAAAAACAAAGTGAGGTGGTTGAGATAAAAACTTCTACTTAATAGGAGTACCAACTAAAGTTAATAGATCTAGAAGATAGCATGACTGGTTGTTTGCGTCAATGAAAGAGAGACAAAGGACAGAATACGTCATTGGAAGTGCAAAGAACATCTTCTCCCCGTACCCCCACAACCCCGGCCACCCATCCACCCCCGGCGACAAAAGAACAAACAACTACCCTCTTCCCATGGATAGTATTTATTTGTAGCAAGGAAATGAATACTTATGTATATTCTTGAAATACTCATATCTTAATAGGAACAAACAGGAAAGGAAGAAACCAGAAAAAGGTAGTAACTGACATGGCTTTATGGTTGAGTAGGGAATAATACCTAACAGGACTCTACAAGGGAAAATTGTACAGAAAACCATGAGATCTTGGTATTTCTCGTAAGTTATATCTCATGATGTGTCTCCACGTACGTTTGGTTTTCTTCTAATAGTAGTTCGTGCTCATGATCATTAATCTTTTTTATCAAACCATGTTGGTTATAGTATATAATGGCATGTTCACTAACTCTAAATAGCAATTGAAAGGAAAAACGACGTTGTAATTTCTTTCTCGATACCTATAATAATGCAAGGAACATATAAATTTACACTTATAAAATAATCAAAGTGTGTACAAGCCAAGAAGAACAAAAGGAACAAACACATACTAGTATATCTCATGCAAACATGGGTCATGATTCTTTAATACTCCGTATTTTGATAGTGACGTTCTGATTTAAATCTATAGTTTGCATTGAACAAGAGGGTAAATATATTTAATTTGTTGGGAATACATACTTTGAGAAGCTCGGATGGCCGGAAATCTCCCAACCACAAGAAGCAACGCTCAGCTGGAGTCTTCCACAAACCAGAAACAAGATGGAAGACATCAGATTTTGAAAGTAAACTCTTGAGGGTCATCAACTCATCATAGTGTGTTACACAATTTTCGACGTAAATTCGAAGTTCGTTCTCCTGCAAATGTTCTTGTACTGCATTCCTTAGCTCGCACATTAGACGATGGTCTTCCTCTAGCCATCTTCCATACTCCATGTCGAAAACTGCAGCATCTGAATACATACAAATTGACTTCAGCCACGAACAAACAAACAATAAAAGAGCTGTTGAGAAAACGTATTTAACTTTTGGATTTCAGATATTATATAATATATACACGAAAAAGTAATTGATTTTTTTTCATTATTACTGAATTAACATGTGATAGTAGATGCGTGATCATCTTTAGGAGATTACTAGTTAATGTCCATCAAGAAATTTACCAGTAATTACTAGCTACTCCTATACAATATAAGTGATATTGTGTGAAAAAAAAAAATTACAGCATAAGTGCATAAAACTTTTAACTATTCTTAATTTTAATGTGCGTATATATACTTCCACGATATACAATTCTTTACACTACTCGGTCATAATAACTAGCAATTGGATATGACAAGTGTGCATTAATTAGCTAAAAAATGTAAATGACATGCGACAGCAGGCTAACGTGTAATGATAATAGTGTGAAACGAATTTACACGTCGATTTTTGTATAAAAGATAAACTCTAAATACATTAAGAAAAAATAAGAGAAAAGTGTAGTTTAATGTTGAATTGAAAAGGTACCTGAGCTAATATTGGCCATATTAACTGGAAGACCTTGGTCTCCTCCAAGAAGAGCATTTCCCCCAACATAAAATCCCTTAACAAATGCAAGAATATTTTCTCTTCAGATATAATAGAATATTGAAGAATACTACACAAATATCTTGTGGATAAAATTTTTAAAATTAGCTAGGGAAGAGAAATGTTACTTGAGATCTGGCCCTTTGTATTTCTTGCTCTAATTGCGAGAGCCTTATTCTACTTGACTCGAGCTGTTGAACATAAGCCTGTAATGGAACAGGTATAGGTGAAAACAAAGTTTCCATAAAATAATTCTCAAGCATGGTGCCATTGTTTCAACAGTAACACTAAAAATTAAAGAATGATATAAACCTTTTTCCTAAGTCTGCTTTTCCTAGCTGCCTCTCTATTCTGAGCAAGTCTTCTTAATGTCTGCAACAAAATAATCAAATTAATATTCTGAAAATGAAAGGGCATAAACATTGCAAATATTCTCTAATGTCTTAAGCTTTGATATGAGATAGTTCGCGCGATTTAACATGTAACATAGTAGGAGGAAGTTCTAGTTCAAATCTTACCATCATAATTAAAAAAAAAAGTATTTTCCACGTGTTGACACATGTTCAAAGTGGTCAACATATATTTCCTCAAAAAGAGAAGCAATAATCTACCTTGGGATCTGGTGTTTTGGGTGCATCTTGCTCTGAACTTGAAGTTGTAGCCTTACGATTTCCCTCTCGCTGTGACCACATTTGTGAAAAGGTAAAAACAAAAAAGGAAAAGACATGTATTATTGACAAGGTGAAAGTGATATAAAACCTTACTCATAGAAGTAGGTTTGAAAATGTGAGAAATATTGATGATATATACCTTAGCAGCTTTGGGTGGTTCAGGTCCAGAATCAGAATTAGGAACATTAGTTTTGGGGTTAGACAACTCCATGGACGGCTGAGATGATTTCTTGGATCCACTTGTAGCTTGAGAAACTAATCCATTATTGTTTGCCTACCAAAAACAAGGAGATGACAACCCCATTTTTAGTTAACAGCAAGAAGTTGAAACATTATTAACGGTCTTCCTACACATATATACATAAGTTAATCATATTAATAAGCCTTAATTGTAACATTGCAACATTGACATATAGGGCTAACTACTCCTGCTAAATGACTCTACTCCTGCTAAATGACTTGTTATGACATGTTAACTATGTGGAATGTAAAAAATTCTTTAATTTGTTATATTAGCGTATACAACTTAAATCCTATTTTACTTTCTTATACCTTTGTTGTGGTTGGCTCGATATGCATTGGCTGTGATGGAAAAATGTTCAGAGTTGGTGGCCTCATCCCTGAGTTCTCTGCAATAATTTCACAGAAAAAGAAACAAACTCCCTTGAGTATGTCTAAAAAGACACTAAGAAATCCTTCCTTCTCAAGAAAGAGATTTTGTCTTTCTGACAAGTCATGCACTTCAGCTCTTTGTAAACTTACATATTTACAGAAAAAGTGACAAATGGAACAGTAAAAACTTGCGAAAAAGAGTTGAAACAGCAAATCTTTTATTTGTATGGTAGTTAATAGTACAAGCAATTTGTTGAAACAGAAAAAAGAAATCTTTTGGTTGTAGAGGATCTGGTCAAAGGAAGTACTATCAGAGGTTTAATGCTTTTCTCATGACCAAAACAACTATTCCCCAGAGAGAATCTCAACAGAACTAACTTAAAATTAAATAGAAACAAAAGCTAAGTCTAGTAAGCTTACGTCTTTGGTCTTGGATTGAAGAAGGCTCTTGTCCATCAAGATAAAGAAAAAGTGCTTGATCTAATTCACCCAAATCATAAGCTCCATTATTGTCTTTGTTTCTGTTCATACAACACGAAAAACAAATATTTCAAGTTACTTAAAAGAAAATAGAGATTCAATGATCAAGATTCAATGATCAAGGGTACGGTTGACATCCCTCGACCTTAATTAGAAGTCTCGGTCTAACTATGTTAATAGATAACTTCTTGGTAGGAAACGTTTTTGTCCCTTAGAGGCAAGAATCCAAGTTAGTCGGAACTATAGTGAGCTTCGCAAGATAAATACTAGTAATACTCTAGAAAAAATGATCTAGAAAAGAATGAAGAAAAGTAGATCATTACATGAAGTTTCCAGGATTTGTAGATGATGAAGAAGTTGACTGCTGTAACAGTCCAAAAGAAATCTGATTATTTTCCACCTGCTGCTCATGTTGCTGCTGAGGACTATGAAAAAACTGTTGGTGGTGGTTGACAAAAGAAATTTGACTATTATTGTGTAAAGGGACATTGTTTTTGTTAGAGGAAGCCATAAAAATCTTATGTTCTTGCTCCGGAAAAGATCCTTCAAAGCCCATTTATACCATCAATAATAAAGGTTATTACTATTATTTTCTTGCTCTTCCATAGCACCATAATAGATGCATATATAAGAAGAAGAACTAAAGAGTGATATCTAGCTAGCTCCAGTCGGTGGTAGTATGGTAACGTTTGAGGTTTTTATGTTAGAGAGGATAAGAAAATTATGAGGAAGTGAATGTTAAAGAAAACAAAAGACAAAAGGTACTTTAAGCACTGGAGAAGAAGAAGACAGACGAGTTTCAACACTTGTTTTAATGGTAGAAACTTGCAAGCTTAGGGTACTATACAAACCGCTTTTGAGCTTCCTTGTCCTAACATCTCAGTCTTGGTTTGTGAAGTGACTCTAATGCCCTTTCTTCTTCATCATTGCCATTGACATGTTCCATGGTGGCTAAAAATATCCCCTTCCTCCCATTTTAATTGTCCATTTAGCTTAAAAGATTTGTCTTAAAATAATTTTTCTTTTAAAAATTTAAAATTAAACTTTATTAGTTGTTTCCAATTATAACATTGATCATTATAGAAGTACAAATTCTTTTTAGTATTGCTCTATTTTCACAAAACTTTTAATAAGGATAATTTTATAAAATATATATTATATTAATTGATTTTCTTAATTAATGGTCGTGAAAAAATTAAAAAGGACAACTAATGATACAGGGAGAGTAATATATTGATAATGTTAAGATATTTTGACATTTCTAGTACCACTTAATCTATTGTAGTAAATTATTTCGAGCAATAGTTTTTTCTAGTGATCGGAAAATCACTAAGAGACAATGTCTCATTGTTCGAAACTCAATAGATATTAGGTCTTCTTTATGTTACTTCACTTAAATAACAAAGTTTTGATTGCAATAAAATTCCAATCTTAACGTGCACCTAAATCGCACATCATATAATGTGATATTTTACTGATGGACCAAAAGCAGTTGGTGGTTAATTTACTTTACTATTTTATAGTAGTAGTTACCAAGTAATGCGTATTAGAAATTCACCTACAATTAACTTAAAGTTGTTGAGAAAGTAATTAATTAATAAAGTGTACCACATCTAACAGTTTAAGCTTTTACATGAGATGGTCACACAATTTTAATATGGTATCGAGAGCCTAAATAAAACTCTAACGAGTAAGATCCTTATTTTCTTTTTCTCTCCCACCCTCCACAAATGGCCAGCACAACTAGAGTAGTCAATGCTGATAATAACACCGGCACGACTTGTTCAGTTTAATCTTGCGTCGCAACTTCCGATTAAACTAACTAGAAGTCATAATTTTGCAACATGGAAGGCATAATTTTCCATGCTCATGCACGACCACGATCTTTTTGGTCATGTAGATGAGTCTACTTCTGCTCCATCTAGCACCATCACAACAGGCACAGTCACTAGTGTCAATCCACCATATGCTCTTTGATTCTGCCAAGATCAACTGATTCAAAATGTACTCATGGAATCTGTTGATCCAACAATTGCCACTACTGTTGCAGCTGCAGACACAGCGAAAAAAGCATGGGATGTATTGGACATTGCCTATGCAAACAAGTCAAAAACTAGAATCTTTAGTCTCTGCGATCGTCTTGCGAGACTCACTAAAGATTCCCAACCAGTCACCAAATATTTACAAAATATTCGCTCTCTTTATAACGAACTCTTTACTGCTGGTGCCCCGGTCACGAACTCTGGACTCATTGTTAATGTTCTTAGAGGTTTGGGTCTAGAGTTTCGTGAAATTTCAACAGCTATTTGGGCTCGGGAGTCTTCAATTTTCTTTGAAGAACTCTATGAAAAGCTTCTTGACTATGAACTTTTCTTGAGGCATGAAGAATTCAAGAAATCTTCTAGCTCAATCACAGCAGCTTATGCTTCACAAAATAAGCCTACTGCTCCCACCAACCGCAACAATCGACACACCCCTAACAACAACAACAGCAACAACCAGTAGTGGCGATCCAACAATCAATTTGCGCCTACCAACTAGCAGTCGCGCTCTTCAAATACCAACAACTCTCCAGGACGTGTTAGATGCCAATTATGCAACAAAGTAGGGCACGTTGCAAGTGTGTATAGATCTGAATCTCATAATCATTATGAGGCCAAGGCCAACTACATTCAGGCATGCAAACAGCACCAAATCCTTGGATTCTCGATTCCGATGCATCTCATCACATCACTGCTGAACCTCACAACTTACAAGAATACAATGGTATGCAGCAAGTTTTTATGGGTGATGGTAAAAAAATACCCATAACTCACACTGGTTTAACTCAAATACATGCATCAAATAATGGTTTCAAACTCTCTAATACTCTTTGTGCTCCTAGCATTAAACAAAACTTGGTTTCAATTTTTAAATTTTGTCAAGATAATCTAACTTATGTTGAATTTTTCTTTTTCATTTTTGTGTGAAGGACCTGAAAACACAGACTCCGTCGGTACATGGTCGGAGTAGAGACGGTCTGTATGGGTGGCCAAATTCACCTTCACCAACAACACATGTGGCCTCCACCAACTCCTCTATTATTACTTAGAATCGCCAATTGGGTCATCCGCACGCAAAAGTTTTAAATTTTATTTTAAATAAATTCTTGCTACCCTGCTTGCGAGAAAAATTTTCAGTTTGTAATTCTGATTCATCAAATAAAGCTCATCAGACATCCTTTTTAGCAACTTATGCTATCAAGCCCAAAATCGTTTCAAACAATATTTAGTGATTTATGGGGTCCGTCACCAGTTTTATCAATTGATAAAAAATTATATTACTACATTGTTGAACAATATACAAAATACACTTGACTTTATCCATTGAAAAATAAAAGTGAGGTTAAAGAACTTTTCAAAAAATTTCAAGCAATAATGGAACGTCATTTTAATACAAAAGTTCTAACTATCTATCTATCTATCTATCTATCTATCTATCTATCTATCTATCTATACAGATGGTGGTGGAGAATATAAAAGTCTTGATCCATACCTAAGCTCTCAAGGTATTGAACATCTTTTAGCTCCTCCATATACACCTTAAAGAGTTGCTCTTGCAGAACGACGTCGTAGACATATTATTGAAACTGCAAGAACATTACTTCATGAAGCTTCGCTTCCGACATCTCTTTGCTTGTTTGCTTGTCAACATGCAGTTTATCTCATAAATCACTTATCCACCTCACTAATAAAAAATCAATCACCCTTTCAAATGTTATTTGGAAAAATACCTGATTATCACTCTTTGAAAAATTTTGGGTGTTTATGTTATTCGTGGTTAAAACCATACACAAAAAATAAATTAGAGCCGAGGTCGACCCCGTGTGTTTATTTGGATTTTTGCATCAAATTATCATTGTCATCAATGTTTTGATCCGAAAGGCTAAAAAATATACATGTCTCTCGATGAAATTTTTTTTGAAGATATTTTTCCTTTCCAGAATATATTTTCAAAATATTTCTCAAATTTTAAAACACTTGCGTGGGAAAAACAAATTGAAACAAACTCAACTACATCTCCTATTTTTTCTCCTTCAGTTAACACAGATTTACCCTCCCCAGTTATTTTACCCAATGCAGAGTCCATCATACGCACAACTGAGACCGTCTCCTCTAGCTGCGCTCCAACAGAATATGTAACTCCAGGTATCTCTCTTCCTCCAATCTTGCCTACCCTTCCTCCTCTTCATGATATCTAATTTTATCATTCTCTACCAACCCAACAGTTATCCCCAGGAATTCAAATGACTCATATCCTACAGAGTCTCCTCCCACCTTATCAACATTGCCCTCTTCATCAATCATCACCAATACATACCCAACAACCATCAAGAAAAACTTCACAACATTCTTCTTTTCCAATAGTTTACAGTAGCAAAACCAGTGCAATGTCATCACACAACCAAAATGTCCCTAACACATCTTTCACACTTCCAACAATCCCACAACCTGCTCCCTCACACACTCCAGCCATGCCAACCAACATACCCGCTGCCCAACCTCAAACTTGTGTAGTCACTCGTTCATAAAACAACATTCACAAAACAAAAAAGATTTTGACTGCATGGCTTAATTGTCACCCACAATCACCCCATCCACTTTCCATCAAGCTAATAAATCTCCCAAGTGGCAGAGAGCGATGGAAATTGAATTTGATGCATTGATGAAAAACCAAACTTGGGATTTGGTACCAAATGACCCAGTAAAAATATTGTGTCTTGCAAGTGGTTATACAGGATAAAGAGAAAAGCTAATGGAACAATTGATCACTACAAGGCGCGGTTCGATAGAATTGGCCGCTTAGGTAGCTTGATATCAATAATGCGTTCCTACAAGGACATCTACAGGAAGAGGTATATATGGTGCAACCTCCAGGCTTTGAATACGAGCAATTTCCCTTTCATATTTTCCGTCTAAAAAAAAGCAATCTATGGACTCAAGCAAGCGCCTCGCGCTTGGTACAACAAACTCAAGGCTCATCTTCTTTACCTGGGATTTGTAAAGCCTGAGTCGGATGCCTCCCTTTTCATTTGCCAACATTTTTACCGTGTGGTGTATTTATTCGTGTATGTGGATGATATTATCATCACAGGGAGTCACAAGCAGATTGTTAATCAGGTTATTTACTCACTTGCTGAATGTTTTTCAATTAAAGATATTGGAAATCTTCAATAATTTCTTGGCATCGAGGTGCTCTGTGGTGATGATAGAATCATTCTGTCACAATCTAACTATATCAGTGATATTTTGTCGGAGGAAAAAATGAGTGACTGTAAACTTGCAAAAACTCCAATGAGTTCAACAGAAATACTTAAGTTTAATGATGGTACGGAACCAACTGCTGCTACTCGATACAGAAAAGTTATGGGTAAGCTACAGTACTTGTCGTTCACCCAACCAGACATAAGTTTTTCTGTTAATAAACTGTCCCAATTCATACATTGTCCATCTGAAACACATTGGAAAGCACTCAAACGCGTGTTTAGGTATCTTCAAGGAACAATCCAATTTGGTCCCGCATACTCAAAGCCAATGATTTCAAGCTGCACATGTATACTGATGCAGATTGGGTTGGAAATGTGAATGATCGAGCCCCCACTACAGGTTACGTACTGTTTTTTGGACCAAATCCTGTGTGTTGGTCATCCAAGAAACAAAACACTATTGCTCGCTCATTAACTGAGGCTGAATATCGTGCAGTTGCCGGTGCACTTGCTGAAATTAATTGGATAACGAACCTGTTGAAAAAACTGTACATTCCTCTTCTACACGCACCAACCATTTGCTGTGACAATGTTGGTGCAACACATTTGTGTGAAAATCCTGTGTTCCACAGCCGCATGAAACACATTGTTGTGGACTTACACCCCCCAAACTTACTTGACGAGGAATCCTTTCTCGCGAACAAACACAACCCTTACACACACCTAGGAGCACCCCTTCCTGCATATCCATACAAGACACGAGTAGGCGGGTCGAGGTCCTACGAGGTACCCACTACTCGGAGTACCCTCCAAAAAGGAAAAAGATGTGTCTGTCAGGTTCGGTTCTTCTTAGTTGGGTTGGGCGGGTAATTCCCCATTCATCCGAAATAGTATTTTAGTAAAGAAGAGAGGCATTCTGGGCCGACTACTATGACTATCACTTTGTTCGCAAGCAAGTACAACAAAGACAAGTTCAGATTGTCCATATTCATTCAGCAGATCAACTCACAAATACTCTCACTAAAGCACTGCCCATGGCATCCTTTGACAGTAACTTAATTCAAGCTAGTGGTCATTACAAACTGCCTATCTTGAGGGGGCCGTATTAGCACACCTGCAGCAGTAACAGTTACTCTTTCCCTCTTATTTAGTGGAGTTGTTAGGGTTTAGTTCCTTTTTAGTTGCTAGTTTTGAATTACAATAAATCTCCTATTTAGAGGAGTTAGATTAGCTCAAGTTGTTATGTTCTCTTCCATAAGAGGAGTTAGCTTAGGGAGTTAGTTATTTACTTCTTGTATTTAAAGGTCATTGAAGACTCAATAAAGATCATCAAGTTTCAAGCCTTTAATTCTAAGTCTTTATATGATATCAAAGCAGACGGAGTTCCTGGGATCAAATCTCGGCGCCACCCTATATTAAAAATAAATTCACGTGCTTGGCTCATAAAAAAGAATCAAGCCCACACGTGAGGGGACGCGTTGAGATAGTAATTGAATTAATAAAGTGTACTACATCTAACAATTTAAGTTTTTAGATGAGATGGTCACTCAACTTTAACAAAAATGACATGATTGTATAAAATATACCGTCAACCAATTAATTTAGCTCGATCAATTTAGCTAATTGGATTTACACCAGCAAATAGAACAGATTCTTGCTAAGGGTGCAGGAACATCTCGTCAATAATCGAAATATAATTATATTATGAAATTTTTGAAGCTATGCTATTATTGAGAATACCAAAAGTTATACTCCCTCCGATCCATATTATTTGATGTTTTGGGTGTTTTCACGGGTATTAAGAAAATCACCTTTTTAGCATTAATTAGCAATGTAATTGACTATATTAGCCCTTATTTAAGCTATTATTACTTATCATTTTGTTTAAAGTCATTTATTAACAAGGGGTGACATTATAAAATTCCATCTTAATTTTTGAAAAGATCAAATATTATGGACAAAAAAAATTAAGCTAAAACATCAAATAAAGTGGACGGAGGGAGTAACATTCACCTTGAGTACGTAGTATCTGACGGTCATATCATTAAGCAAAAAGGTTGTGCAACTTTATAATTAATCAAAGGAGCAAAAGCAAACATGACAACTAATTGAAGGTTGAATGTGTATTTATTAACTGTTTTAAGGATCACAATAAGAATTACCAATGACTTAAGGAGAGAGAGCAGAACTGCATATGAATTAAGGAGTTTATAGGTACGTAGGCAGGAGATAACCTTCACAATGCTTTTATGTTAAATTGACTTTTTCGATATTAAAAAAACCCTTGTTATATTTTAGACCACTTCAACTAATACAAGTACTATAATATATACGTACTTCAAATACACAAGAAACAATTATTTCCTCCGAATAAACAAGAGTTGGCAAAGGAATGAGAACATCATTCAATTTTAAAAGGTATCATACATTTTATCAGAAAAAATATTGACTAAACAAGAATGTATTTATTGATATAAATTTTCCCAAAGTTTGATTCGCGAAGAAGAAACACCCCAAAAAAAAAAAAAATAAATAAAAAAAATCTACACCCGTCAGTACACTAAAAAGTTTTTGTTTAACTAATAAAGATTGTATTACACTTTAGAAGCATATACAAATAGCATTATTAGTTTCTCTTTTACATACCAGGAGTTTAAAAACATGTTTGACTTTACGATCGAAGCATGCATTGCGGACGCACGGAACAACGGAGTTAGCTTTATCCAACATATAATTATTTATATCATTCCTTTTTTGTTCAATTTGTTAGGTAAAATTTTTGTTGTCCATTCTAAAAAGTTTGACATTTTTTTACATTAGAAATTAGAGGATTGTTACGTTCTGAATTGGACATTGACACGACTTCTTGTGGGCTATACGCAATACATAGTAAATAGTTTATTCCAAACATAATTTCAGTTTCACTCATATCTAACTTATGTATTAAAAATTATTTCTTATCTAAAACTCTATGATCGACCAAACTATGCAAAACAAATTGGCACAAGTGAAAGTTTGCCCCAGCCCGAGATAAAGTCAAAAGGCTGAAACATGCACCAAGCACCATGAGTAGAAAAAGAAAATTACATTTCGCAGATTAAATTACAAGAAAAAGAAAACTTTTTCACATTGGTTACATACGGATTGTCCGTTAAATACTATTAGTCCACCTAATATTTTATTCGAACGGTCATTATCAAGACATATTAGCTTTTAAATTAATGATATAGATTGGGGAGGTGGAGAAGAAAAGAATTTCATCTTTCTTTGTTAAAAAATAGTATCTAAGTTTTCAATTAATTTATATGTTTAAATTGCTTTCCTTGGCCCACTTCACAACCTCCCTCCTTACCAAGAGGCCCCATTTAAGAAACAAGTGATTGGGATTTGGTATATGATCAACGAAATCCCTCTATTGATTTATACTCCATCCGTTCCAAAATAGTGGTCATAGTTTGATTTGGAGCGGAGTATAAGAAATGTGGTAAAACTTTTGAAACTTGTGGTCCAAAATAAGCCATAAATAAATATGTGGCTATAAAACATTTCATTAAGGGTAAAGTAGTAGTTTCAACTTAAAATATTTCCAAATTTAGAATTGTGTCATTCTTTTTGGAACGGACTAATAAGGAAACTATGACAACCATTTTGGAACGGAGGTAGTATTAAATTATTGTACTTTTAGGTCGTTTCTAAGGCAAATAAATCAAATAGGTTATATGTCAACCAACCTTCCCATAGGCCGAGTCTAACGCTTCCAAGCAGAAGATTGTCACCTGAAAGAATGAAGAAAGAAAAAGGAAAACTAGGACATTGAAACTCCAACAATTTTTTTATTTATGATTTTCGATGTAAAAAATAGTTAGGGGATAGTTGTGGCGGAATAATTGACAAGACCCCTCCATTCTGACAAAAAGTTTCAGGTTCTTTATTGGAGGGAATGCTTTAGAAAAAATGGGCATTATCCATGTGAATTCGAATTAATCGAGACTGTAATACGAGTATTGAAATCGGGTGAAAACATTAAACAAAGAAAACTGATATGTTAAAGCATGGTATTTTCGTGAACTCCAATTGAAGTTTCTCTTCATATTGATAATGTTATTCTCTTTAATTAATTATTTCATTTAATCTGCTCATTGAAATTTAGGTCACCTACCTTGTCAATTCATCTAAAGATAGCGAATATAGTATCAAAGGATGCGTACAAATGGGACTAGAAAACTTGAAATATTCACTTATAGGAATTCAAAAGGAACATTAATATTAATTAATCTCCAAAGTTTGGTAGCCTTTCTTGATTTAATATTAATATTTATATTTATATTTATCATAGTTTATTCATCCTAGTCCAAAAGACATCTACTGCACAGGATTTTAAAGGAAACAAGAACTGAATATTAAGAAGAAGAAAAAAAGGTGAAAAAACTCAACCAGATGGCTGCTACACTTGAAAGATAAGTTTAGCGTAATTAAGCATGAGGACTTAAATAACTTTACTGTTGTTATACAGAAAATGACAGCCGTAGAAAATGAGGACTTAATTATCTTCTAGAATATTTCTTTTCTTTTTTATATTTTCAAGATAACTATTGTTGTGAGAATAATAGACAGAATTACGAAATTTATAGTTTGGATTCATTATTCTCTTCTTCATTATTAGGTGAGAATAGCACACAGTTATATATTGTAAGAAGCTAAGAACAAAATCAGATTCAATGTACAATTAATCATGAATTACCATATGATTCAACATGTTGTCTTCTCATGCGTTGACAATCCATCTTTGAGCCATTAGTCAGCTTTAAGTAAAAACTTAAATACACATTTCCATAGCCGTTTTTCTATCTATATAATAGTTCGGATTTCTTTTCAGCTCAGTCATTGAGTTACTCTAGAACTTCTCTCTTCCAGAATGCACTAGCCGCTTCTATCAATTCTAAGAGACAGTCCTTTAGTCTGTCGAGTCTATTCTCTCTACTCATAAGTTTAAGTCATTGTTTTAACATGTCGACTCATTTTTACTTCCTTAAAAGATACAGTAATAAATTGAAATTCACGTGTAAACTCTGATTAGATTACACGCGGGCGAGTGAATTATGGGATTTTACACGTCCTCCATCACTGTTGTAAGGATTATTATAAGGAGTTTACTATGGTCCTGAGCGTTACACCACTCATTGTCTAGAGGTTTAGAATCATATATCAGATTATTTCACATTAGTGCAGGACTTGAGAAAATTATAACATGTGTGAATTTATATTCTTTAAATTAGCTGACTACAACTTCAAAATGTTACATTCCTGGAATGTGCCATTTTCAGTTTTACAAATGTTCCTTTATGATTCTCATAAAGATCTTAGAAGTTGATGGAGAAGAAAAGAATTGAACATGGAGAGAGGAACGGGAAATTCCTTTAATAGTAGTTTTCCAAGTTCCCATGTGAGGCCTGTCCATTTTTCCATAAAACAGCAAATTTAGTTATGCTAAACGACTTGAGACTTTAAGGAAGGATAAAGGGGGTTGGGAGGTGCAAGAATTAGCTTATTTGAGGACATGCGGAGCCATTATTTGAAACCTTCATAAACAAACAAATTTAAAGAAAACTAAATATTTTAAAATAAGATATCCATGTTTGAATTGAATGAAATAGGTGCAAAATGTAAAAGAATATTTATTGCTCTTTTGCTGTTTAAGGTTGAATGGTGGGAGGAGATAAGCTTTAAGGCTAAATATAGCAAAAACTCCCTAACTTTGTTTTTTTATGGGATATGGGGTTCTTAATTTTGGGGATTGACCAACATGGGCATTGGGCTTAAAAGAAAAACTTAAACACGTGAGTCTACCATGGTTAATTAACACATTAGGTAAGAAATATATATTAATTAGCTATAATTAAGTGATAAAAAATACAATATATAGAAGACATGTTTCATATATTTATTAGTTTGATACAAATATTGAGAGAAGCTTTTTCTCTGGAAGTTTTTACGCTAATTGACGCACTAATTAAGCATCAAAATTGTTTAACCGTATTTTCGTTTATTAGGCTAATTCACAATTAAATTTGTAAAGCGGAGTCACGATCAATAGTCAAGATTAAATGCTTAATATGAACAGGTATAAATATGTGTTCAGGGCGTAAAGGAAGCAAATGCTCAAAATAAATGATTGCAATAAAGGCAAGGAAATAAAGAAACAATAAATGCGACGTAATAAATGAAAATTGAGTAGAAGGAACCGTGTTCAGGTCGCATAGACTTGATTAAAATCCTTCCTCGTACTCTTTATGATACTTGAATAGCAAAATAATAAATGTAATCACTTGGTTGCGAATAAAAGTAATAAGTGTAGGCAGAAGATAGAGAGTTGTGTATTGATAATTGGAATACAGATGTGTGTTTAGAGAGAGAAAAAATTAGATCCAATGCTTGTAATTTGAATTACAATATATAGATGACTAAATGTCTGTTCGCGAACAGTTGTAACTCCTTGATGGAGCGGTTACGTTGCTTTATGGATAAGACCTTTATTTTGAATCGGCTTGATGATGAGTTGCGACTGTCCTGGCCGCGGTAACTGTTCATCTTCCCGTTGCAACTGCTCACCTTCAATCATATCCGTTATCTTCATGCCAACTCGTATCCACGTGTCGTCCATACGTCATACTACGTGGATGCCTAGTCACCAACCTTGGTGACGACGGATTTAGCCCAATACAGATAGTCCCCGCACTTCTCGAGCAGAGAATCTGGTCGAGGAGTGGAAAACGAATTTTGAGCGGGAAACAACTCTTCTGAATTTCTCCTTGGATGATATACTTGAATCTTTACTGGATACTGCCCGTTGAGTTGATCGTCATCCCGTCAGTGTACAAGCATTAAATGCTTTCTTGAGAGCTCTTGATTTAACCGGCATCTCATTAGTGCAGGCATTAAATGCCCCGCTAAAGACAAATCGTGCAAGCTGTCAATTCCGCTCCGCTTTTTACTGAAAAGTGACTGTTGCGTGTTCCGAGACTGCAGGAATGATGATTGTACTGCGCTTACTCACGTCTCGCACGTCCCAAGATGAAAAACCGTCCTTTTTATCATTTCATATTCTAGTGGCTGAGTTTACTTCTTGCACGAACGCTTGACACGTGTGTGTGCGGGTCGGGTTTTGTAAACCCTATAAATATGACTTCCGCCCATTCTGAGAATTTTTTACTTCATTCCAAATCTCATTCATAACTTCAAAGCTTCAAAACACCTTTCCAAAACTTTCTGAGACGCAAAAACTTTTCCAGACTTCTAGTTCAAATGTCTCCCAAAGCTAAGAAAAGTTTGAATATGGACGCCGCGGCTAGTACTTCTTCAGCGGCAGGTGGTCAACCCACGAATTCTCCCACTTCTGTTGCTGACGTGATCCCAAAACTTTGGGGGAGCCTCGAAAACGATTGTTCAGTTAGCTCTTTCAGTCATTACGGCAACGTAAGGGCGTGGCCCTCGAGCCGGTTTAAAAGTTCCATCACCCCTGACCTCTTGCCTAGGGTTAAGGAGGATTGTGGTTGGGATGAAGATGTTGTAGTTTCTTGCCCTTCCCCAACGGAAAATATCACGTCCGTGAGGCCCGGATGGACAGCCATGTCTACATATCCATTCACCATAGGCTATACGCTCCAGTTGCACCCCGTTATAAAGGATATTTGTAAATACTACCTCATCTCCCCGGGGCAGTTGTGCCCAAGTATTTATAGAATTGTTTCCCTGCTGCAATGGTTTGCTGATGAAACCGAGCAGGATTTTGAATTTAAGCATTTTATCTCTTTGTACAGCCTTCAGGTTGCAAGGGATGGGTATATTAATGCCCGTATGAGAGGAAGGAAAGCCTTAGTGCACAATTCTGGGGATACAGGGGATAGGGGTTGGATGCACAGGTATGTTTACGTGCAGTCCAGACTCCTTGCACGTGGCAGCAAAACTAATCTCCGCGAAGTGTGGAACAAGACTCGTAAGTCCCCGAGTTTTTGTGTTAAATACCTTTCAAGTTACGTATTTGTATCTTCTGACCTTTTACTCCTTGTTGATTAGCTGACAAGATTCCTTACGACGGTCTGATTTCCGAGAGGGAATTATCTGCCTGGGTTGAGCCCATTTTGGCGACCTTTACCCACGAGCTGAGGCAGTGGTCTTATTATGCTGCTGACAAGAAGTTATCGAACCCTAGCACCCATGGTAAGCCGACTACTCAACTCCCTGCTAACTTATGCTGAACTCGTCATGGTATTAACATGGTTTTATCCCCAGGTTTAGGTACTAGTGGTAATTACTTTCCTGCTCCTCCTCCTGTGGTGGAGAACGCTGACCCCGTGGCCGAGATCAACGAGGAGGCGGCTGCCATTCTCCAGACTGTTGCGGCTGTTAAAGCCAGGGAAGGTGGCGGGGAGGTCTTTGCGAGCTTAAAAAGGAAAAAAACTGACTCTGAGAAGAGTAAACCTAAAAAGAAGAAAAGGACAGCTCGCAAGACCCCTCAGTCTTCTGAGAAAACAATTGAAGCCACCGTCGCTGCTGCTGAGACGCCCAAAACTGGGCATGAGAGTGTTAAAAGCTCGGCGGCCGCCCCTGAATCTGCTGAGCCCATAATATATGATATATCAGATTCAGAGGTTCCCGACGTGAGCCTGACTCGAAGGAGGAGGGCGCCTCCCCGGGGTGACAAAGGAAGGAGGTAGAGACCTCTTCTTATGCCTTTGAGGAAAGTCCCCGAGTTGGCGAGGAGGAGGGAGATAAGACTGGGGAGATAGGGGAGGAAAGAGCGCCTGGGAGTTTTGCATTCTTTCCTGAGGACCCAAGGCCGGACGAGCTTGGGCGGGCTGGTAGTCAACAAGGTGAGCCTGAGCAAGCCAGCAGCAGACGCCCAGGCAAAGAGCCGATGAGGGAGGAAGGTGAGGAGAGGGATGAGGAGAAAGGCGAGGGGGTTGGCGATTGGAGAAAGGCTGGGGAGGAAGCTGAACCCCAGGTCTTTTATTACAAAGATATGATGAATTTGGCGGCTGATGGGGCAGCGCCAGTTTACTTGCAAGAGTGCGATACTTTGGGCCTCGACGAGTCAGGGGACGTCGAGGTTTCTCGCACTAAGCTGACCAGGAGAGTATCTTTGGGAGGATCGGTTGGGGCGTACTCTGTTAAAGGTATTCGCCACAAATTTGGCCCCAACTATCCTTCTGAACAGGCGAGGGAGCCTAGGCCGTGCGAGAGGGAGTATGACTTTATCATTCCTCCAGGCACAGATTTTCTGTCGAAACCTGGCCATTTGGTCAAGGTGACGTCCAACCTGATTGGCCCTCGCGAGGAGTGGAACATGCGCAGCATGAACGACGAGCAGTTGGCCTATGCAATTGCTGAAGACACTGCTCGGGTAATGTCTCCTTCTTTATTCCCTTCACCTTTTACCAACAACCTTAATTCTAACTACTTGCGTATTTTCACTTGTTGCCAGGCGGGTATGATGGCTGCCGAGCTCATGCTCCGCTCCAGATTGAACAATCATGATCAAGTTCTTGGCCTGAAGAAAGACCTACAGGAGGTTCTTCGGGCCAATAAGACCTTGGAGGCGGAGAAGCAAGCCCTGATCGGGGAGAAGCGGGTCTTGGAGGGGAGGCGTGGCTTCTTCGAGGATAAGATAGACAGGTTGGAGAAATCCAACGCTGAAGCCAACGATAAGATACATGCTCTCCTCGAGGAGAAGGACCGTCTTCTGGATGAGAAGGAAAGGTTTACACTGTCTTTTGAAGAGCTGAGAACCAGGATGGATGAGCAGGGTCGCCAAATTTCTCACCTCGCCCATGAGCTTAACCTGAAAGAAGTCACCTTGGAAAGCATCCGTGACGCTTCTGATCTGATGTTGAGGGAATTGCATAAAGCTGAAGCTGAGTCTCGGGCTGCTCGAGGGGAACTTCAAGAGGCCAAGAATCGGGCTGAGGAATCTGCGAGGACCCAAGCACAACTGACGAGGGATTTGGCGAATTTGAGGGATCGTTATTTGATTGATTCCAAACTGGAATCTCTCGAAGCCAAGAAGAAGCTGCTCATTCAATTGCAACGTGACCAAGTCAGCGTCGACTCAGTCCTTGACCAGACCATAGCGGCCATCATCGACGTCAAGCGAGCCCTGGGCATGGATGTGGGAGCTGATGACGACGATGATGAAGAGGATGATGAAGGCAGTGATGGCAATGCAGATGGAGACTTGGGTGGGGATCCGACTGATGAAGTTAGTGCATCAGGTCGAGACCCAGACCCAAACGATGATTAAAGCCTTATCTGGTCCTTCTTGTAAATTTTTATCCACTGTTGTTAACTTTTGAACAATTATGAATGAATGCATACTTTGACTGTTTCTTTGTTTGATTTAGCAAAGCTTGATGATCATTTTTGACCTTAAGTCTTGCTTACATGAATGATGTCGATGTTTGCTGTCTGATAAGGTTTTCAGAAGTCAGAATTGTATTTCAAATCCTAGTGTCTGAGTTCCCTCTTTGGTGTTAATCTGCGCAGATGTACGAAACCAAATCCGACCATAACTAGGCTAAGTTGTCCTTAGTTAAGGTAAATGAAGTCAGGCTTCTTTGGCTTAGACGAAACTAGGCCGCTGAGGTTGACTGAAGCTTGGCCGTATGAGATGGCCTTGCGATAAACTTTGCTTATCATATTTGACAGTTGAAAGTTTTTCGCAGAAAATTTTTTGTTAATTGAGTCAATTCTACCCTGTTATTTCTATTGAAAAGGATAAGTAACCCAATAACCAAGACATGCGATTGTTTGGTCGCAACGTTATAGAATTTGGGCGAATACTTGGCCGCAAGATATAAAAATAACATAGCACAAGTAAAACAGTTCTATTGAACTTACTTGACTCTGCTCAGTTGCGGATTTGGAAAATGATCATGACCTTGCCCTGCTCGAAGATCACTTATGTTAGCCAAGACTTTGGCCTACTGGGGCCCTCACCGCCCCCCTGTTTTTATGTTGAAACTCCGTGATTTCAGACATAAAAAGACAATGGGTGAGACGCTGGATCAAGGAACACATATAACCATAAGAGGAGTGTGTCCGTTGTGGGACTTGAACCCACAGCTGCGAAGCACGAGGGCTTCGAGCTCTACCAGTTGAGCTAAACGGATCTGGTCTTTTTAAGACCGTTAGTACCATTTAGACAAAAATAAGAAAATAGCTTAAAAGGGAATAATAACAAGTAAACAACAAAGAATGGATAGAAAAACTAACCTACGTACTACTTAGAAGTAGTACCTCTTTAAGTGAGTCACGTTCCAACTGCTGGGTAAAAGCGATCCATCTGGTCGTGCCAAACGATATGAGCCCTTACCAACGGATGCGACCACCTTGTAGGGACCTTCCCAGTTTGGGCCAAGTTTGCCGACGTTTGCTTCTTGCGTATTCTGGGAAACTCTACGCAATACAAAGTCCCCGACTTCAAAGTTACGCAGCCTAAGTCCCCGGTTATAATATTGTTCTATCCTTTCCTTCTGGGCTACCACTCGTATAAGGGCTAATTCTCTTCGTTCCTCTAGAAAATCCAATTCTTCGGAGAGATTGACTGAATTAGATTCCTCAGTTGCATGAGCATATCGCAGGCTTGGCTCGCCGATTTCAACTGGAATCAATGCGTCAGAACCATACACTAAGGAATAAGGCGTCTCCCCGGTGCTCATTTTCGTGGTTGTTCTATATGCCCAAAGAACCCCGGGGAGCTCTTCTACCCAACATCCTTTGGCCTGCTCGAGACGTTTTTTGAGAGAATCCACTATTATTTTGTTGGTCGATTCAGCCTGCCCGTTTGCCACTGGGTGGTATGGGGATGAAGTGATCCTTTTAATATGTAGATCCTCAAGGAACCTTGTGACTTTCTGACCAATGAATTGAGGACCATTATCCATTACAATCTCTTTGGGTGCGCCAAAGCGACAAATAACATAACGCCAAAGGAAATCAATTACTTCCGTTTGACGTATCTTCGAGTATGCTGCAGCCTCGACCCACTTTGTGAAATAATCAGTAATAATTAATAAAAAACGTACCCCTCTAGGTGCAGTGGGTAGTGGCCCAACGATATCCATACCCAACTTCATAAACGGCCACGGGGAGATAATTGAATGCAAAGGTTCTGCTGGTTGATGGAGGAGATGTGCGAACCTTTGGCATTTGTCACATTTCTTGACAAATTCATTGGTATCTTTTTCCATTCTGTCCCAATAATAGCCTGCCCGTATAAGCTTTCGCGCAAGCGCCTTACCTCCCAAGTGGTTTCCACAACAACCCTCGTGAACTTCTCTCATCACATATTCGGTCTGGCTGGGGCCTAAACACTTGGCGAGTGGGCCTGCAAAAGTCTTACGATAAAGGATATCATCCAAAATTGTATACCTGGCAGCTTTTATTTTCAGTTTTCGAGCAGCTTTAGCGTCTGATGGCAGGGTCCCATGCAATATGTAATTGGTTATCTCATTCCTCCAATCCCAAGTCAGACTGGTTGTGTTAACCTCCATTGCGTCTTTATCTATTGTTGTGCACAGGAGATGAGCCACGGCCACTGAACCTGCTGCTCCAATCTCTGCCACCGAACCCAAATTTGCTAGGGCATCAGCCTCGTGATTCTCTTCTCGTAGGATCTGTGTGGCTTCCCAATTGTCGAATTGTGCTAGCAAACCTGTGACTCGGGCAAGATACCTCTGCATACGAGATTCCCTCGCTACGAAGCCACCATTTATTTGATTGACAACCAAGGCAGAATCACTCTTAAGGTGGATTTTGTCTGCTCCATATTCTCGAGCCAGTTTTAAACCTGCAATTACGGCCTCATACTCGGCCTCATTATTGGTAATAAAGGGACATTTTATGGCCTGTCTGATAGTCTCCCCTGAGGGGGCGGTAAGAACTAAACCCAAACCCGATCCTTTTACACTTGAGGACCTGTCAGTGTACAAGGTCCATGTTCCTGAATCTGTCCCGGCGAAGAGGATCGCCTCACGTTGAGCATCAGGGTACATAGTGGCACTAATATCCGCAATAAAATCTGCTAAGGCCTGAGATTTTATGGCTACCCGGGGTTGATAAGATATATCAAATTCACTTAACTCTACAGCCCATTTTACTAACCTGCCTGAGAATTCAGGTTTATGCAAGATATTCCGTAAAGGGAAGGTAGTAACTACGGCTATTGAATGACTTTGAAAATAAGGTCTTAGTTTACGGGCAGCTATTACCAAGGCCAGTGCTAATTTTTCCAAAGGTTGATAGCGAGTTTCAGCATCTAATAAGGATTTGCTAATGTAATAAATTGGAAGTTGTTTACCTTTGTCTTCTCGAACCAGCACTGCACTTACCGCAGATTCGGACACGGCCAGGTAGAGTAGTAGTTGTTCACCTGGTTGGGGCGTTGAAAGCAAAGGAGGGTTTGACAGGTATCGCTTCAAATCCTTAAGTGCTTGCTGACATTCAGGGGTCCAGTCGAACTCCTTGTTCTGTTTTAGCACGTCGAAGAAGCTTTTGCACCGATCAGACGATCGAGAAATGAATCTCCTCAGTGCTGCTACTCTCCCAGTTAGCCGCATTACGTCTTTTCTGTTATGAAGTACGTCGGGGATGGCTTCTATAGCTTTTATCTGGGCGGGGTTTACCTCGATCCCTCGCTGGGAGACGATAAAACCGAGGAATTTCCCTGAGCCCACTCCAAATGCGCATTTCTCCGGGTTGAGTTTCATGTTGTACTGATCAAGGATTCGAAATGCCTCCTTCAAATGTGTTAAATGATCCTCTGCCCGTTTAGACTTGATCAGCATGTCGTCGATGTAGACCTCCATGGTCTTGCCAATGTGATCGTGAAACATCCGATTGACTAGTCGTTGGTAAGTCGCACCTGCATTTTTAAGTCCAAAAGGCATTACTTTATAACAATACGTACCTCGGCAAGTAATGAAGGAAGTTTTCTCCTGGTCGTTGGGATCCATTAAGATCTGGTTATAGCCTGAATATGCGTCAAGGAATGTAAGCACTTCGTGCCCAGCCGTCGCATCGATCAACTGGTCAATCTGGGGTAGTGGGTAAGAGTCTTTAGGGCAGGCTTTGTTCAGATCGGTGAAGTCGATGCAGACCCTCCACTTGCCGTTTTTCTTTGCCACTACGACCACATTGGCCAGCCAATCTGGATACTTGACTTCTCGGACGGAGCCAATCTTGAGCAGGCGGTCAACTTCGTCATTTATGATCTGATTCCTGAATGCCCCTTGTTGACGCTTCTTTTGCTTTACAGGTCGATGGTACGGATCCACGTTCAACTTATGACAAATGATCTCCGGGGAGATTCCTGTCATATCTGCATGTGACCATGCAAAAGTGGTGTGCTGCTCTTTGAGGAAGTGCAAGATATCTTTGCGTAAGTCTTTGTTTATCTCTGCTCCCAAATATACTTTTCTCTCAGGCATGTTGTCGAAAAGTTCTTCTGGTTCCAAGGCTTCGATAGTTGGCGCGTACTCTCCTCGTGCGTCCAACTTCGATATGAACTCCGGGACCTGGTAGTCTGATGCTTCATTGTCCGGCTCTGATCCCGGGTTCTTTGATTGCTACTTTGCCTCCTCGGGGAGTCTGATTGCAACCGAGTAGCAATCTCTAGCGCAACGCTGCTCTCCCCGAACTTCCCGTATCCCCCACTCTGAAGGGAATTTCATTATTTGATGGTACGTTGATGGGACTGCTTGCATATCATGTATCCATGGTCTCCCAAGGATTATGTTGCAAGCCATGTCGCCATCAACGACATGAAACGTTGTTCGTCTCGTAACGCCTTCGACTAGGGTTGTCAAAGTGATTTCTCCCAACGTCTTCTCGCTGGAATTATTAAATCCTGAGAGGACGCGAGAAATTGGTATGATCTTGTCGTATAGTTTCAACTCCTGCACGACCCGAGATAATATGATGTTTGCTGAACTGCCTGGATCAACCAGTACTCTCTTGACATCAAACTCTTCTACTCGCAGTGTTATTACTAGAGCGTCCATATGAGGGAATTACAAGCCATCCGCATCCGCTTCTTCAAAAGTTATTGTATCCTCGAGTCGCGGCCGTTTGGTCTTGGTAATAGATACTTTGGCGTACTTCTTTGTTGTGTATGTGACGGCGTCGACCTCAATACCACCAGAGATGACGTTTACTGTCATTTTTGGTGATGATGCTCGGGGAGGCTCTGACTTATTTTGCTGGGCCTTTGCATGTGTCTGTTTCCCTTTCTCTGTTAGGTACTCCTTGAGGTAGCCCTGTTTTAATAAGTTAGCGACCTCGTACCTTAGAGCCTTGCAGTCATCCGTTGTGTGGCCGTGATCACGATGAAATTCGCACCACAGGTCTTTGCTGCGCTTGCTGGGGTCACCCTTCATATCCTTAGGCCATTTGAATTTCTCGCTCATCCTTTCAAGCACTGCTACAAGCTCCACTGCTCCAATGTTAAAAACGGGCAGGGTTGGAAGCCCATTAGAAGTTGAAGCAGAATCATTGCCCCTTGCGAGGCCTTTGTTGTTGCGACCGCGTCCATTCGAGTTGTTGCGCGACCGATTGGGGTATGGCTCGTGCCGTACATCTGGTTTATCTGTCTCGATCTTTCCTCCAGCGCCGCTGGTGCGAGCCTGGCTCCGTCCCCGGGCACCTGTGCCAATCAATTTATCTTCGTCTATGCGTACCTTTGAGTTATAACGATTGTAGACATCCGACCAGTTTGCCGCAGGATATTCTCGCAGGGACTCATACAATCGCCTGGTCGCTTCAGAACTCTTGACATCCAAGCTATTAGTGAATGCAATAGCCGCCCATCGATCTGGAACTTTGGGTAGCAACATGCGTTCACGCTGAAAGCGGTCCACATATTTCCGGAGAGACTCCCCGGGCAGTTGCTTGATTTCAAAGATGTCTTC
Source organism: Petunia x hybrida (assembly GCA_037355625.1). NCBI lineage: Eukaryota > Viridiplantae > Streptophyta > Magnoliopsida > Solanales > Solanaceae > Petunia > Petunia x hybrida. Next base: position 654,761 of record JBBBVM010001054.1, on the reverse strand, counting down.
AACTCTTGTTTCTGTCTTCTGAGCGCCTGTGTGTGCTTTGACAAATAACTCTGCCATTTCAGCAAAGGACCCTATTGAATTTGGTGGCAGCATTGAGTACCATCACAGAGCGCCATCTGCCAAAGTTTCCACGAATTTCTTCAGCTGGACTGATTCGATCTCCTCATCGGTGAGATCGCTTGCCTTTATAAAATTGCTAAACATCATCAAGTGGTCGTTGGGGTCAGTTGTTCCCCGGTATCTTGGTATGTTTGGCATTTTGAACGTTTTGGGTATTGCCTTGGGTGCTGCTTCTTTTTTCCAAGGCCTTTGAGTATACCGTTGAACGTCCACTTTCTTCAAAGTAGGTGGTGCGCTAGGGATCTGATCGATCCTTTCATGAAGGGAGCGCTGCAGGGCCTCTTGGTTCTCTTTGAACTGCCGGGTGAGGGCTTCCATTACTTCGCTCATTTCTGTTGGCACCGCCGACCCTGCATTTTGATTTTCAGCGTTTTTAGCGCGTCTCGAGGCATGAGACGGTGAGGCGTTCCCTGGACGTCCAATGGGTGGATCATTTGGCAAGTTTTGTCTTCGTAGGCTGTCGATAGCCTCCCGTATTTGCCTGTTGATTTCAGCCTGTTGCCGTATGAATTCGAGGACAGCGTCCCGAGAATTCCTCGAATTTCCAGGACTATTGGGTCCTCTAGGTCCCCTAGGCCCTTGACCAGAGTTTCCTCGGCCAGGTGGGCGGCTGTTTCTGCTACCTTGCTGGCTGTGCTCGTTTTCCTGTTCGCCTGGGAGCACGTTCTCGTCTTCTGCAATGGGGATTACGTCATCATCCGCAGGAATGTTGTCTTGCTGCTCGTTCTCGGCCAGATTCAAGTCCACTTGCTCCGCAGCGTTAAGGTCTTGTTGTCCGTCGACGAGGGCGTTATTGTGCGAGTTGTTATCTGCCATTTCAAAAAGAAAACGAGGAGAGCCAACGAGCAAGAAGAAAAGAAAATGAATAAAGAAATAAAATACGTCAAGCAATTAACCTACGGAAATTATTGACCGGCTCCCACTGTGGTCGCCAAATTGTTTAACCGTATTTTCGTTTATTAGGCTACTTCACAATTAAATTTGTAAAGCGGAGTCACGATCAATAGTCAAGATTAAATGCTTAATATGAACAGGTATAAATATGTGTTCAGGGCGTAAAGGAAGCAAATGCTCAAAATAAATGATTGCAATAAAGGCAAGGAAATAAAGAAACAATAAATGCGACGTAATAAATGAAAATTGAGTAGAAGGAACCGTGTTCAGGTCGCATAGACTTGATTAAAATCCTTCCTCGTACTCTTTATGATACTTGAATAGCAAAATAATAAATGTAATCACTTGGTTGCGAATAAAAGTAATAAGTGTAGGCAGAAGATAGAGAGTTGTGTATTGATAATTGGAATACAGATGTGTGTTTAGAGAGAGAAAAAATTAGATCCAATGCTTGTGACATGAATTACAATATATAGATGACTAAATGTCTATTCGCGAACAGTTGTAACTCCTTGATGGAGCGGTTACGTTGCTTTATGGATAAGACCTTTATTTTGAATCGGCTTGATGATGAGTTGCGACTGTCCTGGCCGCGGTAACTGTTCATCTTCCCGTTGCAACTGCTCACCTTCAATCATATCCGTTATCTTCATGCCAACTCGTATCCACGTGTCGTCCATACGTCATACTACGTGGATGCCTAGTCACCAACCTTGGTGACGACGGATTTAGCCCAATACAAAAATTACAAAATATAACGATATTATTGAAAAATTAAAAAATATAATGACATTTGTATTTTTATTACAAAACATACAATTTTCAAATTTTTCCCTCTCTCTAACACTTAACCCTAACTTTTTTTCTCTCTTTCTCTCCCCTTCCTCCATCCACTCGCCGGCGCCGGAACACCACCCTCCCGCCGCCGATCAGCTGTGCTCCGCCTCCATTTTTGCTCCCTTGCTTCGCTACTGGTGCTACTTTTCGGAACTGCTGCAGCAGTTGCTCCGATCTGCTGCAGCTACTCTGATCTGCTCTGGCTATTGTTCCGCTTTTGTGTGCTGATACATGGATGCTCCTGTGGCGGCTACCGGAGCTCCGATCTGCTTCTTCTTTTTTTTTTTTTAATTTTTTTTTGTTTAGATTCGTGTATACTTTTGTATGCTCGTGTATGTGTATATCTGGGGTGGTTGTTGGTGATTGTTGGTGGTTGTTTGAAGGTGGAAGCAAGTGTATGTTTGGTTTTGTGCAGGTGTATGTATCTGTATGTACATGAATATCTTTTACAAGTGCAGAGTGTATGTATGTGTATATCATTGTATGAATGTGTATTTCTGAGTATATATTGTATATTTTTGTATGTTTTATGTGTGTGTATGTAAGTCCAAACTTGGCACACATACATTTGTATGTATAATTCATAGATCTGTAGATCCGTGTATGTATGTGAGTGTTTAGTGTATGTATAACATATTTTTTGTGTGTCTGTGTACGTATTTTTTGTTTAAATGTATTTTGCAACTGTAATTTTTTTTATTTTAAAAATAATGTAATATATTTGAATTTTGGTGTTTTCCATTTTTTAGATCCACAAAAAAAAAATTCCGGCGGGTGGCAGGCGGCGGCGGACGGCGGTGATTAGGTGGAGGCGCCGACTGGGGTGGTAGCAGTGGGAGGGGGCAGTAGGAAGAAGGAGGAACAAACTCTAATTTGTTTGTTTTATATATAATGTGTAAAAAAATATTTGTATTTTTTGTAAAGTGAAATAATACTATTATTTTTTATAATTTTAGTGTTAGAGTTGTATATATTTGTAATTAGCTCTTTTGAAACAAAAACCCCAACCTTGGGCCAAAGCCACATGTAGGGTCAAAGAGCAAAGGGCCCTCTTTTTTACATTCCAAAAATAGAAACTCTTGATCATGTTGGAAGGAACGTTTTCTTGTTCTTTTTCAGCTGCATTCAATGAGAAATTATTTCTGTTTATCTCGAGTCTTTGACTAGTATTTTCATTTCCTACCCTTCCTGTTTACATTCAACTTAGCTTTACCAAGTTTTTGTTTTAGGCTATGTTAATATAATACTACCGAGAGGATGTGATTCCAACCGTAGACTCTTGGTCTAGGACTCTTGTCTCCTCTTGACTTAGTAAAACATGCCAAAAAAAAACAGACTAAATTATTCTTTGCATTAATTGGAACTAGCAGTCTTTAAAAGAATTTGAATGTGCCTAATGTTTGAGGTCAATTTGCAGATTCAGTCTGGAATATAGTTCAAATTAAACCCCCCAGATTGTCTAAAGTTGGCTTCAGGACAATTTACTTGGTTTGGAATTTTACTATTTAGTCTATGTTCCACATTGGACTTTTATACATAGCACAATTTTCAAACATATATGTAGCTCGATCCGAAGGTATATGAGTGCACCTGCAGGTAGCTGCTAGCTGTAAGCTACATTAATCCTTCGGGCTTCGGTTTTTTGCCTATATATTTGTCAATCTAAATCTGTATAATGCAAGTGAGCAAGCCATGGACCTGCAAAAATAGAAGTCTGTACTTCTAACAATTAAATCTCTTGACAAAGAAGAAAAAAGTTTGAAGATAACGAATGTAACACATCTTTTACTTCCCTTTTGTGAACTTCTTTTCCTTTTATCCTCTAACAAAATGTTAATGTGACTTCGAACCACTTCTCGGTGTACTACAGTTGATATTGTTGGGAAATAATAGTATATCCCACGAATATTTCCCACAATAATCCATAAGAATTAAAGAGACAACGACACCAAATTTCTTAACGTGGAAAAACCTTTTGACAAAAAAAGTAAAATAGCCACGTATTGAGAGGAGCAAAATAACTTCACTATAGTGAGAAATATTACACACTGTAGTCGTAGACTACTACACACTCAAAAGAAATAACTTTCTTTATTTTAAAGACACCTCACTATGATATTGCTCACACTCTCTATTTTCCTACACCGACTATTTTCTTTCAGAATGTGGAATTAAGCAACTACTGTATTGCTTTTGATTTTGGTGTACTAAAACTGAACAACCAACGACCCTTTATATAGGAAAGAGTAACCTCCCTATGGATCAATCAGAATTCAGTTGGCAAAACTGTTTTGCCAAAACTGTTTTTATTTCTCATAACATATTGCTTGTTATGGTTTTCTCATAACAGTTACCAACTATAATATTTATTTATGGAGTAGGTCCCACAAATCTCTCCCTTAATTTTGATTTTTCTTCTTCATTCCAAGCATTGCTCTCATTCTCTGAAAGTCTTCAAATTTGAGTGGTTTTGTAAAGATATCTGCAACTTGATCGTGGGACTTCACATAGTTGAGCTCTACCTCCTTCTTGACAATGTATTCTCTGATGAAGTGATACCTTGTGTCTATGTGCTTGCTCCGATCATGATACACTGGATTCTTTGCAAGTGCTTGTGCGGACTTGTTATCAATGCAAATTGTCGTGGCTTCAAATTGAGGCAAATTAAGCTCATTCAATAATCTTCTCAGCCAAATAGCATGACACGTACATGACGTTGCTGCTACATATACGGATTCAGAGAGTAACAATGCATTGTTTCTTTGAGCTCCAGGTAATAACACAATTACCCAAGAAAAAGACAAAGCCAGTTGTGCTTTTTCTATCATCGATATCTCCCGCAAAAAAATCACTATCACAAAATTCTACAAGATTGAAATCATTAGTAGGAGAATAAAATAGGCCATAGTCAATTGTACCTTTGAGGTAACGGAGAATTCTTCTAGCAACTTTCAGATGAGTTGAGGTAGGAGCTTCCATGAAGCGACTCACTACGACAACCGCAAAGAGTATATCCGGCCTCGTACAAGTCAGGTATCTTAAGCTTCCCACAAGACTTTTGAAAAAGGTAGGATTCACCTTTTCTCCATCATCAAACCTTGACAGCTTTGTCCCACTCTCCATTGATGTGTTTACAGGGTTGCAATCAAATATCTTGAACTTCTTCAGTATCTATTTTGTATAGCTTTCTTGAGATATGAAAATGTCTTCCTCCATCTGCTTCACTTCCAAACCCAGGTAATATGACATGAGCCCTATGTCCGTCATATCAAACTCGCAGGACATAGCTTTCTTGGAATCTTTAAACAAATTGGGATTATTACCCATAAAGATAAGATCATCAACATAAAGACAGACAAGTAAAATATCTCCATTAGTATGAACTTTAATATAAAGAGCATATTCATGGAGACAACGAGTATACCCATTGTCTTGAAAATACTTGTCGATGCGACTATTCCACGCCCTTGGAGCTTGCTTCAATCCATATAAGGCTTTGTTCAATATAAGCACTTTATCTTCATGATTTTTGACCTCAAAGCCCAATGGTTGCTCAACATAGATTTCTTCTTCAAGATAGCCATTCAAGAAGGCTGACTTGACATCTAGTTGATGGATTTTCCACTTCATTTGTGCTGCCAAAGAGATAAGCAATCGGATCATCTCCATGCGGGCAACAGATGCATAGACTTCATCATAGTCAATGTCATGCCTTTGTTTGTAGCGTTTAGCCACAAGTTTTGCCTTGTATCTCTCAATATCTCCATCAACATTCTTCTTTGCCTGTAATGGCCCGCCCAGTCATTTTGGTAAATCGAATCTCCGATATGCATGTCGATATATTTTTTTAGTTCCAATAAGTTTGTATGGTGATTTTGGTCATGTCCACAAAGTTTGGTTAAGTTTCGATGAGTTTTGGATAAGTTTGGTTCGGTTTCGGTTTCGACGTAATTTGAGCATAAAAGTTACCATATTGAGAAAACGGTCTTTGATTCGTATTTCGACTAAACCATTACATCCGTATCGTAATTTGGAAACCATAGAAACTGAAATCATCAAGTTTCGACATCATATGAGGGATTTATGATAATTTTACTAAGAATTGGGTTGCCAGAATTTTCAGATTATTTACGAAATTGCCACTCACTGCGTAGTTAAAAATCTGCACTATTCCAAATATTGAAACCAACATATCTCCTTCATTATAAGGTCAAATGGAGTGATTCAAAAGCCTAACTTGACTAGATTTTCACAAGGAATCTATTGGAGGCATCAAAAGTGAGTTTTGGGATCGTTTGGTATAAGAAACGAGGCAGAACAGTAGGCATTTTTGGCTATTAATGTTTATGGAGTTTTTCTCATCTTGAAAGTTTGGAATTGGGAGAATTCAAGGATGTTCTTCTATGGGGTAAGGTCTAAACCATAACCTAAGTATTTTTCTTTGATTCATTCCTTTGGTTTAAGCTTTAATCCATGATTTCTAAAGTATGAAATTGGGGTTTTCTTGTGAAGAATGTTTAATGGGTCTTTCTTGAGAAGTTCATAAAATTGATTAGATTTCATAAGTTGCTTTAAATAATGAAGTTGATTGAGTTTATGCTAGATTATGATATATCTAAGGTTGAATTTGATAACCCTATTTTGGTCATAAATGGTGGTTGTGAGAAATTGGGGAAGTTGAGTAAGTTCTTAAATTTTAACTCAAAAGTGGAATAATATGGGGATTTGAGGATGTTAACGATATCGGATTGACTTGATTTTTATATGTATAAACTCGTTTTCGAATGGGTAACATGATTGTAGAATTGGATTCGAGATTTGAGGTGTTTATAAATAATTGACTTTCAACATAAACCCGAAAATTGATAAATTGGCTATTTGATGATGTAGATGGACTTTAATTGAGAAAGTAACCACACTTTTGGACTCGTGGGTGAATGAGTAATCTAAAAATGTATTTTGTTCCGGTAATCGGATATGTGGGTCCATGGTTGTCTTTTGGGTTGACTTTTTGACTCGTTTGTCATCCAGTCATGAAAATTAGTATGATAGCTTATATTGATTGTATTATTTATTATTTTGCATAAAGTGGACTTATTTGGAAGGATTTGGGCGTGAAAGGACGATCGTGGGCTAGTTAGCAATCGCCGGCTTGAGGTAAGTGGTTTACATCCCTTCTTTGGTGGACTTTCTCCACATTGGATGTCTATGTATGTGTTCCTTACATGCATGGCTGCTGAAATGGGCATACTTATTATGCCAAGACTATTTTGAAAAGTATAATTACAGCTCATCATCATTTCTTGATTTATTATCGTAGCACGATGTAGTTCCGTGCATATTATTATGGTACGATGTAGTTCCGTACATATTATCATAGCACGATGTAGTTCCGTGCATATTATTACGGTACGATGTAGTTCCGTACATATTATCATAGCACGATGTAGTTCCGTGCATATTATTGTGGTACGATGTTTCGTACATATTATCATAGCACGATGTATTCCCGTGCATATTATTTTGGTACGATGCAATTCCGTACATATTATCATAGCACGATGTAGTTCCGTGCATATTATTATGGTACGATGTAGTTCCGTACATATTATGGTAGCACGATGTAGTTCCGTGCATATTATTGTGGTATGATGTTTCGTACATATTATCATCGCACGATGTAGTTCCGTGCATATTATTATGGTACGATGTGGTTCCGTACATATTATCGTAACACGAGGTAGTTCCGTGCATATTGTCGTAGTATGGCGTAGTCCCATACATATCATTAAGTCACAATGGGAGTGTCTTGGTACTTTGATGACTGGGTATGAATATTACTTGTTTGCTAATTAAATGATTTTGGCTTTACTTTTTGTTACCTTGGAGTTGTTTGAGTTTTCATATATTTGCAACTTTTATTCTACTTGGAGCCCTGTCCCCACTTACTGAGTCCTTTTGACTCACCCACTTTCTTTGTTTTTTCGTATTATTTTATATTCGGCAGATTCGATATCGAGTTCTACCAGGCATTGTGGTAAACGGAGTTGCTCGTCCTTTAATCTAGCGGTGAACCACTTTTGTCCTGTGGTGACATCTTTCCTTATTATTTTTATGTTAATATTAATGATTATATTTCTTTATATTCGGAGATGTATAACCTTATTGACTCCTTAGATGTTCATGATTCATGGGAGGACTTAGAACATGGTTGCAAAGATCCTAGTTGTGTATTTGGGTTATATATCATACTCCGCCATTCTTTTCATAATTTCTTTTATTTGGTTATTTCATATGCAAGTCAAGTGTTGCTCAAGAGGGGTTCGCCCAAAGAGTTGGGTTTGGGTGCCCGCACGACCTATAGGATTTTGGGTCGTGACAATTGGTATCAGAGCCTAGGTTCTAGGGTCCTTGTGAATCATGAACAGTGTCAATTAGAGTCTTGTTGATGGGTACGATGACGTCCGTACTTATCTACGAGAAGCTATGGTGACATTTAGGAAACTTCACTTCTTTCATTCCTTAATCGTGCGTTGATACTTGAAAGTGAATGATTTGAATTCCTTGGAACTATAATGCGTCAACGATGAAGATGTTATAAAGATATGGAAGACTTCACAGTATGTGTTAGACACTTGGTTTGGAGGCAAAAGCTCGGAAAAATGGTGAAAATGTTTGGCTTTAGCCTATCTTATGGATAAGTTGGTATAAATATGAAAGGTAATTGGTTTAGTAATATGAAATCTAGAAGAATAGTTGAACTATTGAAGTATCCTTTAATAGAGCAAAGGGATTTTCATAATCTTTGGAATCGTGAAAGAATTCGGTTAGTGGTGCGACGCTCAGGCAATGGTGGTTTGCAATACACTCGTTAGTGGAAACTAGGCAAGATAGATAGTTATATTTATGCATACTAAGGTATGGCACAAGTTCTAATGCTAGTTTCAACACTTGAGTGCATGATGAGAAGGTCGTTCAACATAATATCTAATTCTTGTGCGAACCTTAATATGGGTTGTAATCAGTATAATAAGAAATTCATGAGATTTTTGTATGTTATTGATAAAGGTAGTTGTAAAATTCGTCAAGCTATCTTTGGGTGTATCACAAGTGGAGGAGCCTTTGGAGGCTGACCTAGATTTTTCTGCATCTTAGTGGTCTTTGTATATTTGATGATTGAGGATTTTATTTCAGATAAGCCGTCTGAGTGTTTGCTCGTGGCTCAAGGCTGAAGTAACCATGATGAACCTTGGATTTGTAAACTGAAAGTGGCAAGATCTTTCTTTTGGTAATTCATGTCGGTTATGAACCCTGGAATTCCTTTAATGACTTATTCTTAGGCGAAGCCTAAGTGTGGGAGTCGGTGGTGGATTGTGAGACCTTTGTGGTTGTCGGAACCGTCTTACGAAGACTTCTTATCAGTAAAGATTCGATCCTTTTCCTTTTCACCGTTGTGGTGTGCTCTAGCGGGGCTAGGAGCTGGAAGTCTGTGGGTTATGGATTTCTTGTTGTGGATTTTATGAGTCTCGGTGCCTTGTCTTCATGAAGTGTCAGACTTTGGAAGTTAGACCAGTGTTCGTAGTTTTGACTTGGACGAATGTGTTGTAAAATTCCTTGTAGGTACTTTTGCGTGATTCATCATGACCATAATGGTTGATTTTATAAGTTGTCGGGAAGCAGTCCCGAGTGTGTTATTATGTGAAGTCGAGGAGTTGTGTGTGTCCTTGGGGCCAAATCGTACATGTGCGGTTGGATTTTTTTTATATGGTACAGACTTTGACTTGTGTTGTTACGAGAGAGTTATCGCGATCGCATCGCTTTGTATGACTAAGAGTGCGGTTGCGGGACTCCTCATGTGGTTATATTGGTTGGTCCGTAATGCTTGTGCGATTGCGATCTTGTGATCAGGTTTCGAGGAAGCGAAGTCTGTGCGAGGATGTTTATGGTAAGTCGTTGATCTATTGGCTGCTTGTTTGGAATGAGTTGCGGATTTCTTCTAGTAGGTTTTACTTGGTGAGGCAGTGTCTTTAGTTTGTTGCTTCTTGATGGTATGTGTATCTTTTGCTTTGCACCAGGTTAGCACTTGGGTGCATGAGTTTTGTCGTGGTATTTTTGAGGCCATGTAGTGCCGAACATGTTGGATCTGTGACTTCGTGTGTAGGACCATGTGTGAGTTAGGGTGCGATTTGTAGTCGTTGGACTAGATTGAGCTGGTTGTGGCTATAGCTAGTATGTTGACTTTTCTTGGGAGCTATGATTGCTGGAACTCTTAATGCACTGTTTAGTTGTCGGTGGGTTGTTATTTGTATTTGAGATTATGTTATGCAACATGTTTGTGTCTCGGACTGTATCTTGAGTTGGTGTGATGATGTTGATATATGTCGGTTGTAGGCTGAAATTGATTTCGGCTTTCTCGGGGTGTGTGTTGGTTTGTTAGGATCGATGTGTTTGCGAGTAGTGATTTTTATTTTAAAATTAAGGTCGTACCTCGTTTTGGGTTGGTGTATCATGTTCAGTATTTTGAGGTGTTATCAGCTAAGATTGGTTCATCTTATCAGCTGATAAATGTTCGGAGATGATTTTGATAGCTGCGGTTAGAAAGTGTATTAGGCTTTATAATGTTGGTTTCGGTGGGTTACAATTATGTTCTTCTTGTTATGGTGAGTATAATTTTGATGATAGTATTTGATCTTGCGATGGCATGGAGTCGTACCGTTGTTGACCCGTTTGGATATGTTCGATTGAGTTTGATCGCGAGATTTGATGTTTCGATTGGTTGTACTCAGGTTGTTTCTGTTGGATTCTGGAGAGTGTTATACCCTATGGCTTAGAAGGTTAAAGACTTGTGTAAGTGAAACCCGAGTGGCTTAGCGTCAGTTATGTGAATTTTGTTAATCAGCGATTCTTGTTGTGCTTTGACCGTTGATTTGAGGTTTTTGTCTGCAGTTAGTGATAAGTCGGCTTATTGCTTCTAGACTTGGTGCACTCAGTTAGTACCGTTCGTTCAGTCGAGGTTGTATCGAAATGTGGGTTCAAATTGGTTATTATTCCTCCTTGTAATGATTGGTTTTGTGCCATTTGGGTTGGTGTTGAGTCATGTGAGGTTCAAATTTCTCTATGTGAGAACGCTCGCCAATGTGATTTCTTAGATGGTTAGGCTTGAATGTGAGGACGGGATATCCTAGTGTTCGTGGTTTGCTCTTTCCTTGCTATTCTTGTTGCTTATATATTATTCTGATTTTGGTTGTGACCGTGTGGGGTCCCATGGTATTGATTTGATTCTAGATATTTATATGATGTCGCTGGTTTACTTTAAGCTGGATTGTATTGCCTTTGGATTTTTTGTAGCTGTTGATAGTCCAATGGTTGCTTAGTTATAGGGGTAGTGCCGTCGAATTTTTTTGTAAAATTTGAGCCTTAGCGAGATTACGGCATTGCGGTGATATTGGAAGGTTGGTGTTGTCGTTGATATTTATGGTTTGCTCTCGTTCCTTCTTATCTTGGAATCTCTATGTTCGACCTTTGGGTGTTGTTGCAGTGTGGGGCATTCGCTTTGTTATTGAGTTATTCTCGGAATAACGGTTGTATCACATGGTTGTTGTGGTTGTAGTGGTTGATTGGTATTTCCAGGGATCCTTATGTTGTTAGGGGAGATGCTGCTGAAATTTTTAAGGATTTATAGACTTAAAAAAAATTTGAGTTCGATTTAGGGCCTTCGGATGGAGGTTGTGTCATTGGTTTTGTGCTTGGTTCGTTCGTGGACGAACGAGTCTAAGTAAGGGAGATTGTAATGGCCCGCCCAGTCATTTTGGTAAATTGAATCTCCGATATGCATGTCGATATATTTTTTTAGTTCCAATAAGTTTGTATGGTGATTTTGGTCATGTCCACAAAGTTGGTTAAGTTTCGATGAGTTTTGGATAAGTTTGGTTCGGTTTCGGTTTCGACGTAATTTGAGCATAAAAGTTACCATATTGAGAAAACGGTCTTTGATTCGTATTTCGACTAAACCATTACATCCGTATCGTAATTTGGAAACCATAGAAACTGAAATCATCAAGTTTCGACATCATATGAGGGATTTATGATAATTTTACTAAGAATTGGGTTGCCAGAATTTTCAGATTATTTACGAAATTGCCACTCACTGCGTAGTTAAAAATCTGCACTATTCCAAATATTGAAACCAACATATCTCCTTCATTATAAGGTCAAATGGAGTGATTCAAAAGCCTAACTTGACTAGATTTTCACAAGGAATCTATTGGAGGCATCAAAAGTGAGTTTTGGGATCGTTTGGTATAAGAAACGAGGCAGAACAGTAGGCATTTTTGGCTATTAATGTTTATGGAGTTTTTCTCATCTTGAAAGTTTGGAATTGGGAGAATTCAAGGATGTTCTTCTATGGGGTAAGGTCTAAACCATAACCTAAGTATTTTTCTTTGATTCATTCCTTTGGTTTAAGCTTTAATCCATGATTTCTAAAGTATGAAATTGGGGTTTTCTTGTGAAGAATGTTTAATGGGTCTTTCTTGAGAAGTTCATAAAATTGATTAGATTTCATAAGTTGCTTTAAATAATGAAGTTGATTGAGTTTATGCTAGATTATGATATATCTAAGGTTGAATTTGATAACCCTATTTTGGTCATAAATGGTGGTTGTGAGAAATTGGGGAAGTTGAGTAAGTTCTTAAATTTTAACTCAAAAGTGGAATAATATGGGGATTTGAGGATGTTAACGATATCGGATTGACTTGATTTTCGTATGTATAAACTCGTTTTCGAATGGGTAACATGATTGTAGAATTGGATTCGAGATTTGAGGTGTTTATAAATAATTGACTTTCAACATAAACCCGAAAATTGATAAATTGGCTATTTGATGATGTAGATGGACTTTAATTGAGAAAGTAACCACACTTTTGGACTCGTGGGTGAATGAGTAATCTAAAAATGTATTTTGTTCCGGTAATCGGATATGTGGGTCCATGGTTGACTTTTGGGTTGACTTTTTGACTCGTTTGTCATCCAGTCATGAAAATTAGTATGATAGCTTATATTGATTGTATTATTTATTATTTTGCATAAAGTGGACTTATTTGGAAGGATTTGGGCGTGAAAGGACGATCGTGGGCTAGTTAGCAATCGCCGGCTTGAGGTAAGTGGTTTACATCCCTTCTTTGGTGGACTTTCTCCACATTGGATGTCTATGTATGTGTTCCTTACATGCATGGCTGCTGAAATGGGCATACTTATTATGCCAAGACTATTTTGAAAAGTATAATTACAGCTCATCATCATTTCTTGATTTATTATCGTAGCACGATGTAGTTCCGTGCATATTATTATGGTACGATGTAGTTCCGTACATATTATCATAGCACGATGTAGTTCCGTGCATATTATTATGGTACGATGTAGTTCCGTACATATTATCATAGCACGATGTAGTTCCGTGCATATTATTGTGGTACGATGTTTCGTACATATTATCATAGCACGATGTAGTCCCGTGCATATTATTTTGGTACGATGCAATTCCGTACATATTATCATAGCACGATGTAGTTCCGTGCATATTATTATGGTACGATGTAGTTCCGTACATATTATGGTAGCACGATGTAGTTCCGTGCATATTATTGTGGTATGATGTTTCGTACATATTATCATCGCACGATGTAGTTCCGTGCATATTATTATGGTACGATGTGGTTCCGTACATATTATCGTAACACGAGGTAGTTCCGTGCATATTGTCGTAGTATGGCGTAGTCCCATACATATCATTAAGTCACAATGGGAGTGTCTTGGTACTTTGATGACTGGGTATGAATATTACTTGTTTGCTAATTAAATGATTTTGGCTTTACTTTTTGTTACCTTGGAGTTGTTTGAGTTTTCATATATTTGCAACTTTTATTCTACTTGGAGCCCTGTCCCCACTTACTGAGTCCTTTTGACTCACCCACTTTCTTTGTTTTTTCGTATTATTTTATATTCGGCAGATTCGATATCGAGTTCTACCAGGCATTGTGGTAAACGGAGTTGCTCGTCCTTTAATCTAGCGGTGAACCACTTTTGTCCTGTGGTGACATCTTTCCTTATTATTTTTATGTTAATACTAATGATTATATTTCTTTATATTCGGAGATGTATAACCTTATTGACTCCTTAGATGTTCATGATTCATGGGAGGACTTAGAACATGGTTGCAAAGATCCTAGTTGTGTATTTGGGTTATATATCATACTCCGCCATTCTTTTCATAATTTCTTTTATTTGGTTATTTCATATGCAAGTCAAGTGTTGCTCAAGAGGGGTTCGCCCAAAGAGTTGGGTTTGGGTGCCCGCACGGCCTATAGGATTTTGGGTCGTGACAATTGGTACCAGAGCCTAGGTTCTAGGGTCCTTGTGAATAATGAACAGTGTCAATTAGAGTATTGTTGATGGGTACGATGACGTCCGTACTTATCTACGAGAAGCTATGGTGACATTTAGGAAACTTCACTTCTTTCATTCCTTAATCGTGCGTTGATACTTGAAAGTGAATGATTTGAATTCCTTGGAACTATAATGTGTCAACGATGAAGATGTTATAAAGATATGGAAGACTTCACAGTATGTGTTAGACACTTGGTTTGGAGGTAAAAGCTCGGAAAAATGGTGAAAATGTTTGGCTTTAGCCTATCTTATGGATAAGTTGGTATAAATATGGAAGGTAATTGGTTTAGTAATATGAAATCTAGAAGAATAGTTGAACTATTGAAGTATCCTTTAATAGAGCAAAGGGATTTTCATAATCTTTGGAATCGTGAAAGAATTCGGTTAGTGGTGCGACGCTCAGGCAATGGTGGTTCGCAATACACTCGTTAGTGGAAACTAGGCAAGATAGATAGTTATATTTATGCATACTAAGGTATGGCACAAGTTCTAATGCTAGTTTCAACACTTGAGTGCATGATGAGAAGGTCGTTCAACATAATATCTAATTCTTGTGCGAACCTTAATATGGGTTGTAATCAGTATAATAAGAAATTCATGAGATTTTTGTATGTTATTGATAAAGGTAGTTGTAAAATTCGTCAAGCTATCTTTGGGTGTATCACAAGTGGAGGAGCCTTTGGAGGCTGACCTAGATTTTTCTGCATCTTAGTGGTCTTTGTATATTTGATGATTGAGGATTTTATTTCAGATAAGCCGTCTGAGTGTTTGCTCGTGGCTCAAGGCTGAAGTAACCATGATGAACCTTGGATTTGTAAACTGAAAGTGGCAAGATCTTTCTTTTGGTAATTCATGTCGGTTATGAACCCTGGAATTCCTTTAATGACTTATTCTTAGGCGAAGCCTAAGTGTGGGAGTCGGTGGTGGATTGTGAGACCTTTGTGGTTGTCGGAACCGTCTTACGAAGACTTTTTATCAGTAAAGATTCGATCCTTTTCCTTTTCACCGTTGTGGTGTGCTCTAGCGGGGCTAGGAGCTGGAAGTCTGTGGGTTATGGATTTCTTGTTGTGGATTTTATGAGTCTCGGTTCCTTGTCTTCATGAAGTGTCAGACTTTGGAAGTTAGACCAGTGTTCGTAGTTTTGACTTGGACGAATGTGTTGTAAAATTCCTTGTAGGTACTTTTGCGTGATTCATCATGACCATAATGGTTGATTTTATAAGTTGTCGGGAAGCAGTCCCGAGTGTGTTATTATGTGAAGTCGAGGAGTTGTGTGTGCCTCTTGCGGCCAAATCGTACATGTGCGGTTGGATTTTTTTTTATATGGTACAGACTTTGACTTGTGTTGTTACGAGAGAGTTATCGCGATCGCATCGCTTTGTATGACTAAGAGTGCGGTTGCGGGACTCCTCATGTGGTTATATTGGTTGGTCCGTAATGCTTGTGCGATTGCGATCTTGTGATCAGGTTTCGAGGAAGCGAAGTCTGTGCGAGGATGTTTATGGTAAGTCGTTGATCTATTGGCTGCTTGTTTGGAATGAGTTGCGGATTTCTTCTAGTAGGTTTTACTTGGTGAGGCAGTGTCTTTAGTTTGTTGCTTCTTGATGGTATGTGTATCTTTTGCTTTGCACCAGGTTAGCACTTGGGTGCATGAGTTTTGTCGTGGTATTTTTGAGGCCATGTAGTGCCGAACATGTTGGATCTGTGACTTCGTGTGTAGGACCATGTGTGAGTTAGGGTGCGATTTGTAGTCGTTGGACTAGATTGAGCTGGTTGTGGCTATAGCTAGTATGTTGACTTTTCTTGGGAGCTATGATTGCTGGAACTCTTAATGCACTGTTTAGTTGTCGGTGGGTTGTTATTTGTATTTGAGATTATGTTATGCAACATGTTTGTGTCTCGGACTGTATCTTGAGTTGGTGTGATGATGTTGATATATGTCGGTTGTAGGCTGAAATTGATTTCGGCTTTCTCGGGGTGTGTGTTGGTTTGTTAGGATCGATGTGTTTGCGAGTAGTGATTTTTATTTTAAAATTAAGGTCGTACCTCGTTTTGGGTTGGTGTATCATGTTCAGTATTTTGAGGTGTTATCAGCTAAGATTGGTTCATCTTATCAGCTGATAAATGTTCGGAGATGATTTTGATAGCTGCGGTTAGAAAGTGTATTAGGCTTTATAATGTTGGTTTCGGTGGGTTACAATTATGTTCTTCTTGTTATGGTGAGTATAATTTTGATGATAGTATTTGATCTTGCGATGGCATGGAGTCGTACCGTTGTTGACCCGTTTGGATATGTTCGATTGAGTTTGATCGCGAGATTTGATGTTTCGATTGGTTGTACTCAGGTTGTTTCTGTTGGATTCTGGAGAGTGTTATACCCTATGGCTTAGAAGGTTAAAGACTTGTGTAAGTGAAACCCGAGTGGCTTAGCGTCAGTTATGTGAATTTTGTTAATCAGCGATTCTTGTTGTGCTTTGACCGTTGATTTGAGGTTTTTGTCTGCAGTTAGTGATAAGTCGGCTTATTGCTTCTAGACTTGGTGCACTCAGTTAGTACCGTTCGTTCAGTCGAGGTTGTATCGAAATGTGGGTTCAAATTGGTTATTATTCCTCCTTGTAATGATTGGTTTTGTGCCATTTGGGTTGGTGTTGAGTCATGTGAGGTTCAAATTTCTCTATGTGAGAACGCTCGCCAATGTGATTTCTTAGATGGTTAGGCTTGAATGTGAGGACGGGATATCCTAGTGTTCGTGGTTTGCTCTTTCCTTGCTATTCTTGTTGCTTATATATTATTCTGATTTTGGTTGTGACCGTGTGGGGTCCCATGGTATTGATTTGATTCTAGATATTTATATGATGTCGCTGGTTTACTTTAAGCTGGATTGTATTGCCTTTTGGATTTTTTGTAGCTGTTGATAGTCCAATGGTTGCTTAGTTATAGGGGTAGTGCCGTCGAATTTTTTTGTAAAATTTGAGCCTTAGCGAGATTACGGCATTGCGGTGATATTGGAAGGTTGGTGTTGTCGTTGATATTTATGGTTTGCTCTCGTTCCTTCTTATCTTGGAATCTCTATGTTCGACCTTTGGGTGTTGTTGCAGTGTGGGGCATTCGCTTTGTTATTGAGTTATTCTCGGAATAACGGTTGTATCACATGGTTGTTGTGGTTGTAGTGGTTGATTGGTATTTCCAGGGATCCTTATGTTGTTAGGGGAGATGCTGCTGAAATTTTTAAGGATTTATAGACTTAAAAAAATTTGAGTTCGATTTAGGGTCTTCGGATGGAGGTTGTGTCACTGGTTTTGTGCTTGGTTCGTTCGTGGACGAACGAGTCTAAGTAGGGGAGATTGTAATGGCCCGCCCAGTCATTTTGGTAAATCGAATCTCCGATATGCATGTCGATATATTTTTTTAGTTCCAATAAGTTTGTATGGTGATTTTGGTCATGTCCACAAAGTTTGGTTAAGTTTCGATGAGTTTTGGATAAGTTTGGTTCGGTTTCGGTTTCGACGTAATTTGAGCATAAAAGTTACCATATTGAGAAAACGGTCTTTGATTCGTATTTCGACTAAACCATTACATCCGTATCGTAATTTGGAAACCATAGAAACTGAAATCATCAAGTTTCGACATCATATGAGGGATTTATGATAATTTTACTAAGAATTGGGTTGCCAGAATTTTCAGATTATTTACGAAATTGCCACTCACTGCGTAGTTAAAAATCTGCACTATTCCAAATATTGAAACCAACATATCTCCTTCATTATAAGGTCAAATGGAGTGATTCAAAAGCCTAACTTGACTAGATTTTCACAAGGAATCTATTGGAGGCATCAAAAGTGAGTTTTGGGATCGTTTGGTATAAGAAACGAGGCAGAACAGTAGGCATTTTTGGCTATTAATGTTTATGGAGTTTTTCTCATCTTGAAAGTTTGGAATTGGGAGAATTCAAGGATGTTCTTCTATGGGGTAAGGTCTAAACCATAACCTAAGTATTTTTCTTTGATTCATTCCTTTGGTTTAAGCTTTAATCCATGATTTCTAAAGTATGAAATTGGGGTTTTCTTGTGAAGAATGTTTAATGGGTCTTTCTTGAGAAGTTCATAAAATTGATTAGATTTCATAAGTTGCTTTAAATAATGAAGTTGATTGAGTTTATGCTAGATTATGATATATCTAAGGTTGAATTTGATAACCCTATTTTGGTCATAAATGGTGGTTGTGAGAAATTGGGGAAGTTGAGTAAGTTCTTAAATTTTAACTCAAAAGTGGAATAATATGGGGATTTGAGGATGTTAACGATATCGGATTGACTTGATTTTCGTATGTATAAACTCGTTTTCGAATGGGTAACATGATTGTAGAATTGGATTCGAGATTTGAGGTGTTTATAAATAATTGACTTTCAACATAAACCCGAAAATTGATAAATTGGCTATTTGATGATGTAGATGGACTTTAATTGAGAAAGTAACCACACTTTTGGACTCGTGGGTGAATGAGTAATCTAAAAATGTATTTTGTTCCGGTAATCGGATATGTGGGTCCATGGTTGACTTTTGGGTTGACTTTTTGACTCGTTTGTCATCCAGTCATGAAAATTAGTATGATAGCTTATATTGATTGTATTATTTATTATTTTGCATAAAGTGGACTTATTTGGAAGGATTTGGGCGTGAAAGGACGATCGTGGGCTAGTTAGCAATCGCCGGCTTGAGGTAAGTGGTTTACATCCCTTCTTTGGTGGACTTTCTCCACATTGGATGTCTATGTATGTGTTCCTTACATGCATGGCTGCTGAAATGGGCATACTTATTATGCCAAGACTATTTTGAAAAGTATAATTACAGCTCATCATCATTTCTTGATTTATTATCGTAGCACGATGTAGTTCCGTGCATATTATTATGGTACGATGTAGTTCCGTACATATTATCATAGCACGATGTAGTTCCGTGCATATTATTACGGTACGATGTAGTTCCGTACATATTATCATAGCACGATGTAGTTCCGTGCATATTATTGTGGTACGATGTTTCGTACATATTATCATAGCACGATGTAGTCCCGTGCATATTATTTGGTACGATGCAATTCTGTACATATTATCATAGCACGATGTAGTTCCGTGCATATTATTATGGTACGATGTAGTTCCGTACATATTATGGTAGCACGATGTAGTTCCGTGCATATTATTGTGGTATGATGTTTCGTACATATTATCATCGCACGATGTAGTTCCGTGCATATTATTATGGTACGATGTGGTTCCGTACATATTATCGTAACACGAGGTAGTTCCGTGCATATTGTCGTAGTATGGCGTAGTCCCATACATATCATTAAGTCACAATGGGAGTGTCTTGGTACTTTGATGACTGGGTATGAATATTACTTGTTTGCTAATTAAATGATTTTGGCTTTACTTTTTGTTACCTTGGAGTTGTTTGAGTTTTCATATATTTGCAACTTTTATTCTACTTGGAGCCCTGTCCCCACTTACTGAGTCCTTTTGACTCACCCACTTTCTTTGTTTTTTCGTATTATTTTATATTCGGCAGATTCGATATCGAGTTCTACCAGGCATTGTGGTAAACGGAGTTGCTCGTCCTTTAATCTAGCGGTGAACCACTTTTGTCCTGTGGTGACATCTTTCCTTATTATTTTTATGTTAATATTAATGATTATATTTCTTTATATTCGGAGATGTATAACCTTATTGACTCATTAGATGTTCATGATTCATGGGAGGACTTAGAACATGGTTGCAAAGATCCTAGTTGTGTATTTGGGTTATATATATCATACTCCGCCATTCTTTTCATAATTTCTTTTATTTGGTTATTTCATATGCAAGTCAAGTGTTGCTCAAGAGGGGTTCGCCCAAAGAGTTGGGTTTGGGTGCCCGCACGGCCTATAGGATTTTGGGTCGTGACATTGCCTTATATACCCATTTCATTCCAATTGCTCGATGTCCCTTGGGAAGAGTTGTTAACTCCCAAGTGTCGTTCTTCTCTATTGACTTAATCTCCTCCTCCATGGTTTTTCTCCACCTTTTGTCTGTAACAACTTCATTAAAGTTCATTGGTTCACCATCAGCAAAGAGACAATACAAAAAATCAAAATTAGTAATTTGATCTGTATTGTCATAGAGTTCTGCAATTGTCCTCATTCTTTCTGGTGCTTCATTTGAACTTCCTGGAAAGGAAGGAGATGCAACATTGGTTGGGGATGGAGGTGGAGTTGTGTGTTGTAAGGGTTCCTCGGCTTCTTGTGCTTCTTCTTCATCATCTTCAAAGTACGGAAGAAAATCATATGTATTTTCTTCCTGAGATTCCCAATTCCATGTCGCTTCTTCATCAAATTCAACATCACGACTCACCACTACTTTGCCCTTACCAGGGTTGTATAACTTGTAGCCTTTTGAACTCGTGTCGTATCCAACAAACACATGCTTGACACTTTGATCAACAAGCTTAGCTCTTCCTTGATATGGCACATGAGCATAGGCTATGCTCCCAAAGATTCTCAAGTGTTTAACACTTGGCTTCCTTCCGCTCTATGCTTCTTGAGGAGTTTGATCTCTAACATTTCTTGTTGGAGATCTGTTACTCAAATAAACTGCACAGGAAATAGCTTCGGCCCAAAATTCCTTGGGCATGCTTTTAGCTTTCAACATACATCTAAGCCATATTAAGAATTGTTCTATTCTTTCTTTCAGCAACTCTATTTTGTTGTGGTGAGTAAGGTACCATTAGAGGGCGACGGATTCCATGAGATTGACAAAAGTCATTAAATTCTTTTAAAGTGAATTCGCCTCCTCTATTGGACCTTAAAGCTTTTATTTCATGGCCACTTTCCTTTTTCACAAGTGCTTTAAAATTCTTAAAAGCAACAAATGTTTAAGATTTTTGCTTCAAGAATCAAACCCAGGTCTTTCTACTAAAATCATCAATGAATAGTAGAAAGTATTTACTTTTACCGAAAGAAGGTGGATTGATTGGTCCACACACATCGGTATGAAGAAGCTGGAATGACTTGGTTGCTCTTGACATGGCCTCCTTCGGGAAACTCTTCCTTGTATGTTTGCCAAGAAGACAAGCGTCACACAATTGATTGGGATGGTTGATTAAAGGCATTCCATTCACCATCATTTTTTCTCCCATTGATTTGAGCGCTTGAAAATTCAAATGCCCAAATCGCATGTGCCAACACCATGACTCATCTCGCACATTAGCCTTTAAATACTTTGCATCAATTGTCTTAAGATTCAAAGTAAACAATCTGTTCTTTGCCATTTCAACTTTAGCAATTAATTTTCCATTTGAATCTCTAAGCCAAAGATGCATATCTTTCATATGAATATCATATCCTCTTTCAAGAAGTTGGCCCAAACTCAAATATTACTTTTTAGTTTTGGCACATAATAAACATCTTTAATCATTTTATGGCCACCATCTTTAAAGAATATTAGAATCGTACATATCCCTTCAATTTGGATCTTTGAGAAATCTCCAAAGGACACATTGATTTTCACCCTTTTAATGAGTTCCACAAACTTGTCTTTGCATCCACACATATGGTTTCTTGCTCTATTGTCCAAGTACCACGAGCTGCAATCATCCTTGTCACCTTCTTTGAGTGCTAGCAACAATATTGACTCATCTTGTTCTTTGTCGTAAACAAGGTTAGCTTTCTCTTCAACATTACTATGACATTCCCAAGAGAAATGGCCAAATTTATGACAATTGTAACACTCAATTTAAGTTTTGTCATACCTTTTACTATTTGCCTCTTGATAGTAACCATGTCCTCTTCCTCCTCTTTGTCCACGACCACGACCTCTGAATGCTTGAAATCTTTTTTCTTCATTGTTGAATTTATTACCGCTACTTCTTCTTCCTCTTCCTCGGCCACCACGACCTCTTCCTCATCCATTTCCTCTATAGCTCTTTTCACCTCCATCTTTGAAGGATGCATTGGTTTTAAGAAGTTGCTCCAATGGCTCTTCTTGTCTCCTCCTGATCTTTTCTTCGTGGGCTTATAAAGAACTTTCCAATTGCTCCGTCAACATAAAGTATAAATCTTTAGACTCCTCAATAGTACACACCACATAATCAAATTTAGGTGTTAAAGAATGAAGGATCTTTTCTACTACAACGAATTTCTTCCCCATACCTTTTTAATTGATTCACAACAGCTTTCACTCTTGAACAATAATCTGAAATGGATTCGGATTCCTTCATTTTAAAACTTCAAAATCAGCCCTTAGAGTTTGAAGTTTTATCTTCCTCACTTTATCAACTCCTTGGAGAGAATATTGTAAAATCTCTCATGCTTCTTTTGAGGTGGTAGCATCGGCTACCTTCTCAAACATAGCATCATCCAGACATTGGTGGATGAGAGTGAGAGCTTGTTGATCCTTCTTCCTTATTTTTACGAAGACATCTTTTTTATTTTTAGGCAGAGCTTCCTCATTATCTGGTATTGTATACCCACTACGTACAACCTCCCACACGTCTTGAGAGCCAAGAATGGCTTTCAATCGTAGGCACCAGTTTTCACAATTTTCTTTTGTGAGACGAGGGTATTGAAAACTGAGTGTACTATTATTTGCCATGGCTCTGATACCACGATGTTGGGAAATAAAAATATTTCCCACAATAATCCACAAGAATTGAAGAGACAATGACACCAGTTTCTTAACGTGAAAAAACCTTTTGATAAAAAATGTAAAATAGCCACGTATTGAGAGGAGCAAAATAACTTCACTATTGTGAGAAATATTACACAGTTGTCGTAGACTACTACACACTCAAAAGAAATAACTCTCTTTATTTTAAAGACACCTCACTATGATATTGCTCACACTCTCTATTTTCCTACACATGCTATTTTCTTTCAGATTGTGGAATTAAGCAACTACTGTGTTGCTTTTGATTTTGGTGTACTAAAACTGAAGAACCAACGACCCTTTATATAGGAAAGAGTAACCTCCCTATGGACCAATCAGAATTCAGTTGGCAAAACTGTTTTGCCAAAACCGTTTTCATTTCTCATAACATGCTTGTTATGGTTTTCTCATAACAGTTACCAACTAATATTTATTTATAGAGTAGGCCCCACAGATATGATAATATGAATTGCTAAAGTCAAACTGAATGATAATCATTTAGAGCTCGTTTGGGTAAGCTTAGTTTAAGCAGCTTATAAACCATAAGTGGCTTATAAGTCACTTTTTGAGAAGTTAGGATTTCCTAACTTCTTATTTTTGGCTTTTTTTAAGCACATAAAAGCTTAAACTATAATTTTTAAGTTCCCAAAAATTTACTAATAGTCTTATAAGCTACTTTTAAGCTCACCCAAACAAGCTATTAGTCCATTCCGAGCCCAACTAAAGCAAGCAAATCAAACATTAATTTTATTTTGTGTTAATTGAGATATTTTCTTCCAGTAGTAAAATTATGAGCGCCTTTTTTATGGTATTAAAATTTGAATACATTTCCACAATAACCTGGTAGTTCTTATTCCACCCATTAGCAAAAATGGCACTTCTCTAATCATCTTTGTTGCCACTTCTTTAAACTCACTTAATAAATCAAACTTATTTATTCGTCGCTGCCACCATATCACAGTCTTTTGGCGGAGATCTGATGGGTTGCACAGTGTCGAAGCTAGATAACAAGGACACAGTCACGCGGTGCAAAGAACATCGGCGATTAATGATAGAAGTAGTTTATTCTGCTCTTCTTCTTTCGCTGCCAGTGAACATCTTTCTGCTTTCGATCATAACCCCACCATACTCCTGATGTTATGTTGTGGATGTACAAAGTGATGATTTGACCTCAGTTATTTATAGAATGTATAGTGTATTTGGCTTACTATATCAATAAGTGCGGTTGGATTGTCGTGATATTATGTTTTTCTGTGAATTTTTGTGGATGAGCAAAGTGCACACGATTGGACCTCAGTTTTTGCAAAATGTAAGGAGTATTTTTGTCTCATATATGAATAAGTATTGCCTGATTGTAGGGTACCCATACTATGGTAAATACCAAATTACCATATCGAACAAATTTTTATTTATTTTGGTATCGATATTTTCGTATTTGGTACGGTATGTAGTATATGGAATGTGTGTGTGTGTGGGTGTCTATATATATATATATATATATATATATATATATATATATATATAGATATATATAGAGAGAGAGAGAGAGAGAGAGAAGAGAGAGAGAAGAGAGAGAGCGAGAGAGAGAGATAGAGAGAGAGAGAGAGAGAGAGAGAGAGAGAGAGAGAGAGAGAGAGAGAGAGTCTAATTAATCCAAATAAAAAATTATAAAATCCTAAATTTATTTATTTAGAGAATTTTGAAACAGACGCTATAATCCTAAATTTTGTGTAAGCTTGTATACTATGATTGTATTTAATTTTGAGTTTTGGCTAGTGTTGTTTGTACTTTGGAATTTTCGTCACACCATTTGTGGTCTTTTTATATTTGGCGTCAATGCATGCAAAAGTTCAATTGTTAATTGTCAAATAAAATTTCTAGTATTCTAATATTTAGCTCTTTCCTATATCATTTCTTTGAAACATATATATCTACTATATGTAAGGTGAAGTCAAAGAAGCTACAGTTACCGACTTGCTGAACCGATATTATCGAAACCGAACATAAAATACCGAACAATACCGAATTAGTTTGGTATGGTAATGGTCTGGCATTTTTTAAAAATCGAAATTACTGAACCGAAGTGTTCAAAACCATACTAACTATTAGCACATGAATAAGTGTTGCCATATTGTCGTGATTATTAACTATTAGCACCTGAAGTTATATTTGCCATGTATTTTTGTGAATGTACGAAGTGAGGACTATCTAACCTTATTTATTTGCAAAATGGACATAAATTTTTTGCTCAGTATATGAATAAGTACGGTCAGATTGTCTTGATTTCTTCTTTGTATGTAGGGAACGAGGTATTTTAAAAAATACAGCTTCATTAAATGTAAAAGTGCTTATTTTAAAGTTCGTCTTTAATGTTCTCAATCTTTCAAAATCAAATACAAAATATGGTTATTTGTTTAAATCTAACAAATCAAAATGATAAGGGAAAATTACCCTATAAGTACATGAGTAGTACTTATTTACTTTTTCTAGCCCCACTTTTTACTCTCTTTTTTTCTCTAGCCATTAGGTAGTTTATAAATTAATTCACTCATTTTATAAATTAATAAATATTATATTTTTATTCCTTAATTTAAGGGATTAGTTAATGATGATCCCATATTTGTTAACTTATTTTAGGGATTAAAGACATGAATTATTATAGGAATCTATTATTATTTTTTAAGAAAAGGTCTTTACTGTTCTTTCCTACTGCTAGTGAATAAGAATTTTTTTTTTTTTTTTTTTTTTTTTTTTTTTTTTTTTTTTTTTTTGCAGTAGATAGTATACGTAAGAATATATAATGTTTCTATAACTATCAAATTCAACTTTTTTACATATATTTTCCCATTACATATTTATTTAAGTTTATATTTTAAATGTACATAATGAATATTTCAATATTTTATTTTTAATAGTTACAATGTAATAATATATTCAATATACATTTTAAATATATGCATATACGATATATTTTAGTCATTATATATAGCATATTTCACTTATTTTTCTAATATATAATGTGTGTGTGTGTGTGTGTGTGTGTGTGTGTGTATATATATATATATATATATATAATATTGTGTTACTATATTTGAAAATAATTGTGTATATATGTGGAGATCATAATGTATTTGTTAATTGTGTTTTGACGCCTTAAATCGTGTATATACCATATTTCGTGCAAAATTATTTTTTTAAGGATTTAAACACCCCCCCCCCCCCATGTGTGTGTATATATACCAAACAGATATTAATATATAAACAGTACCTACACAATATTTTAAAATATTAAGTAAATATTTATTAAATACACTATATGTATGATTTTACATATTGTATATTTAATAAGTAAATGTTAAATACAAGATGTTGTGTTGCACAACAAATAGTACATACACAATAATATGTTAAAATATTAAGTGAGTATATTAATATTTTAACATACTATGTATTTAATACTTATTCACTGTTTTAATATAATATATCACTCCTTGTATGTACTGTGTATTCAATATTTAGTTATTTTGATGTTTTTTATTTATATTTTTTAGTTGATATATATTTCATTTGTGCAAATTCTCATATGGCAGCTAAAAGTGAAAAAAAAAATTAGATGTGTAAGAGATACACTGATTCTTTCTCTCTCTTATTCAATTTATTATCTATAATAATACCTATATCTTTTAAGAATGATTAATGTCTATCTAGAGGATTGATAGATATCTTCTTTTATTTAAGGATATTAATAGTATCAGTTTCTCCCCTTTTTTACTCTAATGCTGTGGCTACAAAAAATAAGAGCTACATTAAAGTAAATATATCCATATGGACTGCCATTTATGTAATCAACCCAAATGATAATTTGGCAGTCTTACACCCTGTCTAGAGGGCTGAGAGGTCCAAATCATAGATTCATAGTGGTCTTTTAGAGAAATAAGATGATATATACGTTACTTGTTTTCTACAATAACACTAGCATATTACTTCTTGCTTCTGCCTTCACTAATGATTACAAATGCATCCATGCGTTTATGTGGTCGTAAATTCAAAAAATTTCACCTGGTGTCTCCAAAATTGACTGGTTTTGAGTCTTTGTCCCCTAGTGTAAGATGATTTTAGAAAAATAGCATCCGCTTCGTTTTGTAGATAACACTTCAAGTTAGTTTGAAGAATGTAGAATAGGTCAAGGACAACTGTTGCCTAGTGATGCAATCTAAATTGGGATTATGACCCAACCATCAAGAACCAAGCAAGAAGGGTGCAAGGACGCAAGGGCAAGAGCTTCAGCACAAGGAAGAGCACCCCAAGTCCCAGGAGGAGCGCCCAGCCATAGCCCAGGGCCAGGCGGAGCGCCCCATCAGTGAGGCGGACCGCGCAGACATAACTTGGTCCAGGCGGAGCGCCTACCTACCCAGGCGGAGCGCCTAGCTTTTGCAACTTCTTGATCAGTAGGCAATTTGGGCGGAGCGCCCATCACTTAGGCAGAGCGCCCGACGCTGAAGAGAAACCAACTTTTGTGTGAAGTTCCTATTTTATCCCTAAGTGTTCTCTTATGTTTTAACTCACTTTGGGGGCATTTTAGATATTTCACATTGTCTTAGGAAAAACTATAAATAGGAACCTTAGCCATTTCATTTCATTAACTTAGTTTTGGTATAAACATTGAAGAGAGAACGTAGAGAGGCCGAGCCTTCTAGTTCGAAGCGGATCGCTTCGTGAATCTTGTATAAGTTGGAACCTATGGAGATTCAACGCCTAGTATGAATTCCTTGTAAGGTTCGAGTTTTATTTCTCCCTTTTGGATAATTAATTCATGTCTTGAGTCGATTATCCGTTCTTTCTTCTCGTTTCTTGCCTCCCCAATCCTTGTTTCCCGATATCTCTTTTGATATCACGTATCTTGTTTTATCGCTTCCGCATTTTCGTATCGTTATGTGCTTCCAAAATTTTACATTGC
Source organism: Petunia x hybrida (assembly GCA_037355625.1). Lineage (NCBI taxonomy): Eukaryota > Viridiplantae > Streptophyta > Magnoliopsida > Solanales > Solanaceae > Petunia > Petunia x hybrida. The sequence continues at coordinate 626,829 of JBBBVM010001054.1, read as the reverse complement.
ATTAGTTTGGTGAGCAAGGCTCGGGTTATGTTCTTACAAACCCCCATTCCTTGTTCATCGTGTTAGTATCGTGTTGTTATTGTTCTTGTTGTTCTTGAAAAGAAGAAAAAACAAAAAAAGTTGAGAACTAGAAAAAAATTTGGTAGATCGGGTTGGAATTTGAATCCCCAAGTGTTAAAAAGTGTCGGGGATTGTTCCATTATGTATTTCCGTTGATTTGATACCCTCATAATGTGTTTTGGTGTTACGAATCTAAAATTTCAAAAATCAAATCCCAAAGTTGAAAAATTTCTTGAAAACGCTTCAAACTTGAATAGAAGCTTGTTGTTGTTTGTTGGAGGTTGAAAACCATTGGGGATTGGTTAGAATAGTTGAATACACTGTTGGGTATCATTGGATTTGAGTATCGGGTTGAAATCGATCGAAAAATTTGGCCAAATCACCAATAACCCGTTCTTGGAAGCTACTGAAACGCACTCCAGGCGGAGCGCCTAAACCCAGGCGGACCGCCCAACTTCTTGACCAGTAGCCAAGCTAGGAGGAGTGCCTCCTTGTACTGGGTGGAGCGCCTCCCCCACTGGGCGGAGTGCCTAGCCCTGAAACGGGTCGTGGAGTTTTCGTTTCGTCATTTTTTCTGTTTCCTTTGCTTCCTAACTTCTTCGTTAGTGTTTCTAGGGTAATTGGCCTACTCAAAATATACTAACTCTTGAGCGTATTAGGACACTCGTGCGTAGAGAAGATTAGAATTCAAAGAAGAGTCATAGAACTTTCTTTGGCCTCAAGTGCGCAGTCAAATAGCCGTCTGTCCATAGAGTCCCATTAACTCCATTCCGAACTAATACTTGGACATACTAGTTGTGATCACCATGGTTTCTAAGTTATTAAGGCCTCGCCCTTGAGTGTTCATATATTGAATGATACACGTGAGGAAGTAATTTTTGTGAGGTTCTTTCTTTTATTAGTACAACTATGTCGGATGATGATTGTGGAGGTTATGTCTCATGTGGAGACGAGGGAGACTATGGTTCCTACGAGGGTGATGATGGATATTTCTATGATGAATCGGGGAACTATGGCTTGTATGAAGATGAAGCGGTTCACTATGATGATCGTGAGGTTGATGAATATGATGATGAATGTGTTGATCCTTATGCTTCTAGTCAAGAATACGAAGATGGTGACGCTTCAAGGTACAATGTTCCTACTTACTCTTCTTGTGATGAATTTGAACATGTTGATAGTGACATAGAGAGAATTGATGATGAGGTTGATTATAGAAATGTTTCATTTGCATCTTCTCTTGATGTTTTTACAAATGTATAAGGGAGTAGTAGAGGTCCTTCCATTAGTGTGGGAGGAGATGGTGGTTGTTCCATGAGAAAGAAGAAGCTTGCATCTTCTAGGTATACTAAGCTACCTAATGCTTCTAATTCTCATGAGGTGGGTGGTTTGAGAGATGGTGTTGCTCTTGATACAAAGGGCTTGTATTGTTCTATCAATGCCTTGAAGGTTAGTAGTAGTAGGAGTAGTACTATTGGCTATGGAACCAAGGCGAGAGGCACTTATGGGTTCCATGGCAAGGTTCCTTCCTCGACTTCCAACAAAACTTCTAATGTTGGAAGAGTGACGGGAAGTGGATGTTACCCTAGCAATGTTTCTAGGAGAGGGGAGATAAGGGAGACCCAAGTTGTTTGTGTTGATGCTTGTGGGCATTCAAGTTCTCACTTGGATGCATTTCTACGAAACTTGGGTAGAAGTAGGTACGTTGTTGAGGTGAATGGTTATAGAGGGAACTTGCTCAAAATCGAAGAGACCGATGCCAATTGTATTAGCACCTCTTTGGTTGATAGGCTAAGGATACCATGCCGTAAGCTAGAGAGTCCTTATGAGTATAATGGAGTGTGGGTTTCCAAGGAAGCTCGAGTACTTAAAACTCATAGGAATTGCAAATGCTATGTATGGTGTGATGTGTATCCCATGCAACATATTGATGTGTGGCTAGGTGAGCCATGGATGGAAGACAAGAGGTTGCAATATAGTACTATGAAGGATGCATATCTTGTGGGCATAGGGCAAAGAGTTTATGACTTTGTACCTTATCGGGCAAGAGGCCAATTTCCTACTAGTGCACCTTCTTTGGCTATGCAAAGGAGCAAGGAGCGAGAACTTCATTCCAAGGTTGAAATTGTGCAATCAAAGAGTCCTACAATTACAAGAAATGGTGGGACTAGTGCAAGTGAGGGTTGACAATTGTCAACAAGGTGAACCCGAAACCACAAGTTTCAAAACCAAGTGGTTCACCAACAAAGAAGAAGGAGACATAAAGTGATGAGTCTCCAAGTCCTAGATTCCGGGTTGATGTAAAGAGTCCACCTACTCCGGCTATGGGCATTCTCGGGCCTCGTCTCAATTCGCCCGAATATGAGAGACAAAAGATTGAGAGGAGTAAGAGAGTGACCGGTGACATTCCTTGAGTGGAAAAAGGAGAAGATGTGATGAGTGATGTGAGTGGGATGTCACCACCCGAATCTACACCCGATCTTGAAAAGAAAATGAGGGAAAAGAGAGAGGGAAAAAGAATCATTGAGAGTGAGGGCACCCCTTATTCTAACCTTAATCCTTTATCTTTTTCTTCTACTTGTGTGAGTTCTTGTGTAGGAATTCTTGGAGGCAAATCGATAGAGCCTCAACCATGTTCCATGATGGAATGACAAGACGAAAAAGATTCCAAATGTGAGCTACAAGGTGGAGAGACTATTCATGACACTTCAAGTGCATTGAGTGAGCAAGATGACCACTCAAAGGTATGTGTTAGTTCTTCTTCCCTTGAGCATGTTACTTATGCTAGTTGATGATTTGTATGATTACAATTTATTTGCAACTAGTGTAGAGTTGATTGGTCAACTTGTGAGTGAATGTGAACCACTAGTTGAGAGGGTTGAAAAGCCACATCATGATGTGAGCTCGGTTTTCATTGAACCTCTATTTAGTGAGGATATTGTGGTTGACCTTGCTAGTGAGCCTTGTTATGACACCCTACCCATATTTGATAAAGGAGAAGATGAATTGCATGAATATCCCATTCTTCCCTTTGATTTCTTACTTGAAAGTGGTGGTCGCTCGTGTCGTAGTGAGGATTGTTGTGACCTTGAGGAGTCTCTAGTGTATGAGATGGATCGAATTGTTTTCGATGACTCCTCAAGTGTAGATGTTGTCTCTAGTTTGAGTAATTCACCTTTGCTTGCTAATGAGCTTGAAAAGTATGCCTATAATAATCCTTGAGGGCAACTTCAATGGAAATGGTGATTTCTATCAAACTAGAGTAGAGTGTGAGTTTGAACCTCCATGGATTAGAATGCTTAACTCTATATATAATCTATTGTTTGAGACCTCCCTTGGGAGTTTGTCTAGCGAGGAGGGTTGTCTTGGAGGTAAATTTGGAGGTGAGGAGGTACCTCTCAGTGTGTGTAAGAGTGCTTCTAAGAAGGGGAGTGGAGTATTTGATGTTAGTTGTAAATTGAACTATTTTGCTTACTCCGTCCTATATGTTGATCACACCTTGAGTGTTGGGCATGCCAAAGCCATTGTGTCACATTGTGATAAAAATGCATTGAAGGCTTGGTATGTTGGTCATAAGCCTAGGGATCATAGGGGAATTGATTGCTACATCTTGCATGTTCCATGTCCTATTGATTTCTTTGCTTGTTCTTGTGTTGAATGTACTTTCTTGTGGAGTCAAGTACTTGTTGTTTCCTTGGGAGACATAAGCTTTTTACTTGTTATTGATGCTTGGCTCTATCATAAGAGTGTGTTTTCCACACTTTTGGCACTAACCTACTCTTGTAGTAGGAAATTTTTGTTTGTGTTTTTCTTTGGACGTAGGCTTTGATGGTTTGATTTCGAGGACGAAATCCTTTCAAGAAGGGGAGGATGATACAATCTAAATTGGGATTATGACCCAACCATCAAGAGCCAAGAAAGAAGGGTGCGAGGACGCAAGGGCAAGAGCTTCAGCACAAGGAAGAGCGCCCCAAGTCCCAGGAGAAGCGCCCAGCCATAGCCCAGGCCCAGGCAGAGCGCCCCATCAGTGAGGCGGACCGCCCAGACATAACTTGGTACAAGCGGAGCACCTGTCTACCTAGGCGGAGCGCCTAGCTTTTGCAACTTCTTGATCAGTAGGCAATTTGGGCGGAGCTCCCATCACTTAGGCGGAGCGCCCGACGCTGAAGAAAAGCCAACTTTTTATGTGAAGTTCCTATTTTACCCTTAAGTGTTCTCTCATATTTTAACTCACTTTGGGGATATTTTAGACATTTTACATTGTCTTAGGAAAAACTATAAATAGGAACCTTAGCCATTTCATTTCATTAACTTAGTTTTGGTATAAACATTGAAGAGAGAACGTAGAGAGGCCGAGCCTTCTAGTTCGAAGTGGATCGCTTCGTGAATCTTGTATAACTTGGAACCTATGGAGATTCAACGCCTAGTATGAATTCCTTGTAAAGTTCGAGTTTCATTTCTCCCTTTTGGATAATTAATTCATGTCTTGAGTCGATTATCTGTTCTTTCTTCGTTTCTTGCCTCCCCAATCCTTGTTTCCCGATATCTCTTTTGATACCACGTATCTTGTTTTATCGCTTCCGTATTTTTGTATCGTTATTTGCTTCCGCTATTTTGCATTGCATCACCTAGGCAAGAGTGCCAAAGGCAGGTACTGTCTAGGCTATAATGGGCAAGTGATGCCTTAGGATACTTCAAGGCTAGAAGAATGTGGGACGGATTAGGGCAAGTGGTGACTTAGGCAGTACTTATGGAGAAAGGGAAGGCGAGATACAGTACGTCATTTATAATATTTATAAGAGTATTTCTGTTAAAAAAATTATTTATTAAATCAAACGAATGTCATTTTTGTTAAACCACCATTGTAGAGGTAAAAAAGGCAAACCAATTGTCCGGCATCATAGCTTTGTAAATATCTATCTCTTTAGGTTATTTCAGAAATAGCAGTTCAAACAAGAAAATTACAAATAAACGACAATACTTGTTTTTACTAGTATTAGTATGTGGGTGTTGCACGTGTCACCTTACTTAAATAATTAAGAAAAAATATGTCAAGACACTGAATATTAATATTAACATTAACATAGTTACATAGGATATTAAATAGGCGTTAAAAAATTATCAAAAAATCAATTTTTGTAACAAACTAAAGAGATTTTTGAACAGTTAATGATTTTTTATGTAACAGAATAGCAAATTTGCAAGGCATCTTAATTTCTTTTAGCACGTGTATAAAGTCAGGCTTACCAATTCATACCGTATATCTTTTAGTGATGCTTGCATATTTTCGTATATCTATAGTAAATCTATTGCCATCTAATTTAGTATGGAACTATTTAAACTAATTCTAACAAAAAAAGAAATGGGCTAAGGTTTGAAATTACAGAAGTTGAGTAAACCTTAATAAGCATTTATACTTTATTTTGTTGTATATATTGTTTGTAACCCATTTTTCTATGTTTCAAATAGTGTAGGGCATTTTTTTAATAAATCACTGTAAACATGGCTCATAGAGTTGTGTAATACTACACTAACACATATCATGTGGTTTCCAGGCTTTTCCTTCACAAAAATATTATATTGAAATTCCTTCTAGCCTTTAAAACATTGTCGAAATACTTTGTGTTCTTGTCACCCCGATCATTGAGTCTTACTCTTTTGTCTCAGAAACATTTCTTTTGGCTTTTGCCCCTTATTTGTTCAAGGAAAACTTCACTTAGTTTTCCTTTAGCTTAGCTTATAAGTTTATATTCAAAACTCATTTATGCTTTCTCATGAACGTTGATAGATAAGTAAATATTGTTTACTTATTTAATGCATTTTGATTTATTTTTCTATTATTCATGTGGATCTTGATATGTTAGTAGTTTTTACGTGATATTTTATTATTTGGGAACAATTTTGCTTTAATAAAACAATCACGAGAATTGTCAAATAAAAAAACAACTAAAAATAGTCCAACTATAGTATAAAATAATATAAATACAACAACGTTGACAGAAGAATGATACACAAAAATATGTGGGAGTTCTTCAATCATAAAAAATTAAAAATAAGCAGGAAATCATTACTATCAACAAAAGAAGCTTAATAAAAACAAAGAGATCAATAAAAGTAAAAAGCTCAAGAAAATAACTAACAACTGATATTGAATAATAGAGAACTAATAATACCTTTGGTAAAATTGTCTTGTCACCTCTTTTTTTTTTGGGTCCACTTTAAAACTAACATACCTATAAAGCTTATCATGAAGTATGTGGAATAGTGGTTTCTTTTGTAGGAGATTTTGACTCCAAAAAAAAAAACAAACATAGAAGAAATATTAGTATAAAAAAATATAAACAAAACCAAAACTTAAACTAAACCAAAACCAAAACCATTTTGTAAGCATATAGTGATTTCTTGAATTCACAATACAACTACTACACATATTTAATTGGATAAACTTTGCAAAAACGAGATACAAACCTAAACAAACGATACATGACATAAAGAAAACTTAAAGAAAAATAAATAAATAAAGCTCGTGGATGGATAAACTATCAAAGAACAAAAAGACCTCAAACCTAAACACAGTACAAGATAAAATTGAAAACCTAAAGCAAACCAAAAGGAATACTAATGCCAAGGAACCTTGGCTCTTTAATTTATATATTTTTGGAAGAAAAAATAAAAAGAAAAAGTAGAAGAAAAGCAACACGGTGGCGGTGGAGCAGATGCAACCGCGGTGAAGCAGTTGCGGTGGGTCGAGTGGAGGAGGAGAAGTTATTTCATATTTAGGCTGCTAAGGTTTCTCTATAGAGGAGAAAGAGAATGGGGGCTGCTAGTGTTTTTTTGTTTTTAAGGGTGGTGTAATATATAATTTTTTTTATCCCACCCCTTCCCCTCTGTAGGAGCAAATAGTGGCCCTCTCATTTTTGCTCATTCGGTGACTCGAATCCACATCCTAGGATGGTGTAATATGGACTGCTATCTATGTAATTTTTGTTTCAAAATATGGCCGAAATGACCTTACTCTAGTAAGATCTCTAATTAGTGGCCCATTTTTGTTATTTTAGTGGGTTGATTGCCTCTTAGTGTAAAAATTTCTTTAAATGAAAATTTCACTTTACGAAAATGTCAACATTACACTATTTTCAAAACATAACAATATTCTTTTTAAAAATATCACAGATACATATAAAAAGATGGGAGAAACCCTAGAACTCTCACCTACCACCCCCTGCTAACTCCCAGCTGCCCACCTAACTTCCCTTCCGGTACCGCCGACCGCTAGTGGTCACCGGACAACTTATTATTATTATTTTTTTTGTATATTCTTGTATGTTACTTATATATACTTTGTATGTCTGATGTATCTCCATTGTATTGATGTTCAATATATCAGACATACATTGTATATACAATGAGAATAAAAATGTGTGGGGTTTATACATTTCGTGTATATACTTTGTATGTCCATCATATATACAGGACATACACTAGACATACAAAGGGTAACACCTGTCATATATTCTTGCTACATTCAACCACCAAGAATACACCATACCCACCGTAGATTCGCCGAATTCACCAGAGAAGCTCAAAAAATAAAAAAGGGTGTACCTGTTCCAGAAAAGAGCATCACCAGCATGTAAACCATCGGTGATCTGCTTTACTCCGGTAAGTAGCGACAGCGCTGGTTTGCAGACACAATAGCAGAAGGAGCAAGCACAACGTAGCCGCGGGAGGATCGGAGGCAGCATCGATAGAGTGTGAAAGGAGTCCCGAAAATGACCGGGAAGGCGGTGGAGGAAGGATGGCAACGACAAGGAAGCAACGTCCGACGCCCGGTAATGAAGAATGAGGAGGTGAGAGAGAAAAGAGAGAGGATAGAGAAGAGATGGAAGGAGAATTAGAGTTTTGCTATGTTTGGTAGCATAGTTGTGAAGTGTTCCTATATTTGGTAAAAAGGGAAAAAAATCTCTATATTTATAAAAGGCTTAGTACATATATCGTACTTGTCCCAGAATCCTGGTGACACACCTCTACTACACGAGTGTTCTTTTACACATAAATATTTTACAAAGTGTAACTTTTACATACTTCTTTTGCTGAGACTTCATTAAATAATATAATGTGCCAACACGCGCTTGCCACATGGAAAACAACTCAGCAACAACTCAGCATTTACTAAAAAAAGTGGACACATTTTATATTTCACCCAACCTATTTTATTTTAACCCTACCGACATTTAAACCCGACCCTGATACCATCCTATACAATATATTTACCCTAAATCGGTCCCCTCGTATTTCTAAAATTACTGCGGCGTTGAAGGAAGAACCTGTGGTTGGGATTAATGAAGACGAAGGAATCTGCTTTTAAACTTGGAATGTTACATCAAGTTTAGGTAAGTTTTTCTTTATTCTTTTATGATTTTATTTGTATTATGATTTGGTGGTCTAGTTAGTGTAATTTTTTTAAGGTTTTCATCTTTATGTATAATACACACATTTATCTATGGAATCTTATGTCTTTGTCGTGTTTAGTGTAAACAATTGACATTTTTAGCATCTTTCTAGGGTTTTGTCATCTTTTATCTTAAAGGGGTTAAATTTAGGTTTTTATTGTCGGATTTGCATATGTGTGTGTGTATTTACCCTATATTTTAATCCAAGCCGCATGAATCTGAATAATTTTTATTTTTTTCAGTGTGAAAATATCGTTTAAAATTATTTCTTTGAGGTTTCATCACGGGGGTGAGTTAATACATATTCAATTTCCTACTAATGTTGGGGGTGGTGAATCTTTAATCCTTGACATGGATAGAGACATGCTCTTCTTTTTTGAACTTATGGAATACACAAAGGAGTTAGGGCTCATTAATGTTAATGAGTTGTACATATGTCCACAAGATAGGACTGATTTATTGGTAAATATTGTAATTGATAGGGATATTTTAAACATTTCTAATTCATTAGAAAATAGTGATACCCTAGAAATCTATGTCACATATGATGTCCCTTTAACAGTTATTGATGACACTCTTATAGTTGGTCGTTTAAATAGGACTGGTGGCACTCCTCTAGTCCCTGTAGGAGAGGTAGCAGTTGATGACTTAGATTGTGATGGGGTTGAGGGAGTAAATGGGGAACCTGAAACAAGTAAGGATGAGCATGCAAATGAAATTGATACTAGTTCTAGTTCTGAGAGTGATGTGGTTGATGTATATGTACCTGATGATGAATATTATGGGTCAGATGTACATCCTGAGTTTAATGAGGTTAGAGAAGAATTGAGAAAGTATAAGAGGAGAAAGTGGAGTGAGAGGCCTAAAGATATAGGTGATATAAACTTGGGAGAAGCTGGTGTTGATATTGGATTTGATGAGTTGCCTACAAGAAGCAAGATAAATAGGTTTGAGGGCTTGGAAGTGATAATCTATATTATGATTCTTCTAATACTGATAGTTTTGATTCAGATGATGAAAATGAGAATAGGGAAGAACTTAAGAGGAAAATGGCTGACAAGATGAAGAAGAAAAACAGGCTGAAATTTGATACAACTTGTGAGAAAATTGCCTGGGAGTTGGGTTTGATAAGTGGATTAATTAACCAAAGAGCGTGAGTGCAAGGTGTAAAGAAGGGTGTCCATGGTAGTTATGTGCTAGTGTTGATGGAAAAGTAACAACTTTGTGGTGAAGACTTATGTCCATTTTCATAAGTGCTACAAGGCCAATAAAAACAAATTGTGCAATTGCAGATTCCTCACAAAATTTCTTAGGAGCAAAATTGTTTTACAACCAGGTATTAGAGTTTTGGTGTTGAGGAATCATATTAAGGAAGATGTATGTGGGAAGATCCATTGTCCATAGAGCTGGGGCAAAAGTTTTGAAAGAGATCGTGGGAGATGTAAAGGAGGAGTTTAGAAGACAGCTTGACTATAGGGACACTATTCTGGAGTATAACCCTGGCAGTACTTGTATTATCAAATCAGTGGATCATGGTGATGGAAAGCATGTCTTCAGAGTTTTTATGCATGTTCCCATGCTATGATAAATAGTAGATGGAAGCTTGTAGAAGGGTCATTGGGGTGGATGGGTATTTTCTTAAGGGGTTGACAAAAGGGCAGCTTCTAGCAGCAGCTTCTAAGGATGGGAACAACCAGATTCCCAATTGCATGGGCCATAGTTGAAGTTCAAAACACTACTACTTGGAGCTGGTTTCTAAAAGTGTTAATAGAAGATCCAAATTTTGGAATATGACAGAGACTTGGTTGTATAATTTTTAATTTACTTAAACTAAAACAAACAACTTTCGGAAGATTTCTAATTTAAAAAGAGTTGGGTACCATTGAATTCACTTGGTAATACTTATAATAAATATCTCAATTTTGACATGTATTTCTTTTTAAGAATAATTGCTTATTGCTAATTCGATTATATTTTGATCACTAAGAAATAATCAATTAATAACGCTCTGTGAGGTTATGCATATTAATTGAATTATAACTAGTGATGATTAAATCAAAATATTTTTCTTTCCTGAATTGTGCTACAAGTAGTAAAAACTTCATGAGAATATTTTTACTGAATTAAAACTTACGCAAGCAAGATTACTACGACAATTCCTCTGTGAGAATTAAAACTGACACAAGCAAGTTTACTAACATGGAATAATAGTTTTATCTCTACTATTTTATTCCTCAGACCCCACTTGTGGGAATACACTGGGTATGTTGTTGAACTCTACTATTTTATTCACCAGTTATCATATATTAATTTTGCTCCATGAGAATTATAAAATTAATATAACAATACCTTAAAGATAAATAGAGGGATATAAAAATAATGATTTAGTAAAAATTATCACTCCAGCACAATATTAAAATGTGATTAAAAAGTTTCAAGCGAAGCATGTATTAAATCCGAGATACGTAATATAAATATTATCAAGTTTCATCAACTATCCCAACAAAAGAAATTATTCCATTATGAAGTAAGAAAAACTTTAAAAGTATAAAAACTATGAAGAAGTATTTCTTCTATAGAAGAAGACTACAAAAGCTTAAAATTATAAAACACAAAGAAAGAAAGAAAGAAAGAAAGAAAGAAAGAAAGAAAGACTACTTCTTGTCTCGACAAGTGAATGGTTAGAAAAGAAAAATGGATGATTTACTTTATGGCACATGTGACTATTTTAAAAAAAAATTCTCCCGAATGTATTTCCAGAGGAGCCTAGATGTAGCTGAGAGTTGATCTAAGATTATTCAAGTAATTGAGCCTAGGTGAGTCTTGTTTTTGCTCTTTCGTGTTATTTTTCTTCAACTAAATATTCTTTCTCTTATGAAAACTTCCCCGAATGTCTTTGATGAAAGTTAGGTGAAGTCTTGACATTTTTCATGAAAGCCTTTGGTAAAAGTTCGGCAAAGTATTTCCCCGTAGAAGCAAATGTGTCTTGAGTTGATGACTTTTTTCTTTCATTTGCTCTTTATTCTTCACTGTAGAAAAATTATGGACGTAAATCATCGGTGCTATGATTGCACTATGAACAGTGTAGTCATTGATGGTCATTCCATTATTTTTCTTCACTTTTAATATCTTCTTCTTCCTGTAAAATATGTTAGATAATATGCGAGAGATGGATATATTTATTCACGTTTTATTTAAAATATTTAATATTTAACTACGAAATTATATGAATAAATTATATCCATCAAATTCTCCATACTTGAATCTTTGCTCGTCCTCGAGGAAAAAGAATTTTTTTTATATCTTTTTTGTAATTCATAATCTTTGTAGGGTAGAAAATTTATTCAAGATAAACTTCTTGCATCATGCTCAATGCAACTATTCTTTTTACTTCACTAAATTCTTTATTGTATTTTTCTAATTTTCATCATGATCAACAAGAACTTGTAGTCTTCTCCTCTTGAATAATTCAGAATTGATAGATTTATGATTATGTATTCTGTAAGTATCTAGTCTTGTCCATTGGCTTGCTCGTCATGTTTATCTCGACTAATATAGATTCAATAATGATTTTCAAATTTTTTTTAGGACTTTTCATTGCTCGTAATTTTAAGCTTCAGGCTAGTAGGATAAGGATATTTGATAGTGATATTCTTCTTCCAGCTTTGAGCAAATATTTCTCAAAATTTTTTCCATTCGGTATTTTTTTTTTACAATCTCATACATTTTCATATATTCACACCAATGCACATTTTTGCAATACGTCTTCCTTTTGGTGATATTGTAAAGCTGGAAGAAATAACAGCTCTTTTTTATATACGCACTCAACTGTATACATATATCATGTTTAGTTTTTTTTTGGGGGGGGGGGGGGGGGCTAATAAATCATGGTGTAGAAAAAAAAAAAGAATTAAGGCTCAAAAAAATGGTTCTAAAATGTAAAATATGTATATTTGGATAGAAAATTGAGAGGCTTGAATTGTGTATCAAAGAAGGCCTAATTGTATTTTCAAAATCAATATCATCAATTATTTCGCCTCGAAAAATATTCAGAGTAAGTTCTAGCTAAGTTTATCGATTCTACCTGCTTTGTGATCATAATTTTTCTCAATTCCAAAAATTCGCTGAGTTGAAGATGTTTGCTCTTGCTTTCACAAAGTCAAAATCATAGACATGAAAAATCATATAGTGAATATAAAAAGAATTAATATTGAACAGAGTGAAAAAAATTATATTGTTAATTAAAGACCTGTAATATATGACCATAAATAAGAAGAAATTAGTATATAATATATTATAAGAAATAAAACATATATAAAAAGAAATATTTAAAAATAAAATCATATTTATCTCAAAATAACCTCCCCCACACTTGAACATTTCATTCTCCTGGATGAAAATGCTCTTTAGACAAGTGAAAGAAATGAGAGTTATAAAAATATATCTAGTGGTTGGATTATGTATATAACTAATATATTAATATAATATAAATATATTATTTTATTAGTAAATAGAAATCTTTTTTATTTTCAAATATACAATCACAGAAGAAAGCTTGAAAGAAAGCGTGACCACACATATTCTATGAGTAATAGACTGAATTAATGTTAGACCTTATCAGCCATGGGATCCAAATTTGAATACAAACCAGAAAATTAACTGTGCCAACATTAGACTTGCACAATGAATGGTTTACCAACTAGTAACTTAGGCATACTGATCACCATGGAGTTACTCCTGTGTAGGTGACATTGTTTTTGTAGAGGCCTTCATGAGATGTTCCTGCTGCACAATAATTTGGATATTAACCAGATCAATTGGTTAAGTATTTAATTACCCAAATCTATGTCGGACTTATGAGACTTATTGCTTCTCCCTCAATGGCTACGGGGTAAAGAACCATAGTTCTGAGTTTAACGTCGACAGCTCGACGTAGTAGGTGTGGCATTAGTCAAACTATCATGGTTACCAAATGGTGTTTTTCAAAATATCCTCAATATATAATTTTAACCTGTGACCATTGACCTTAAACTTCTCTCCTCCATTGATCTGTTGAATTTCAATTGCTCTGTATGAAGCAACATCCGTAACACTGTAAGGACATGTCCACCTGAATTTCAATTTTCCTTGAAATAGCCTGAGACGACTATTGTAAAGAAGTACGTGATCTCCAATTTTGAAATTTTTTGGTCGGATCAAATTGTCATGCTATTTCTTTATTGTTTCCTAGTAAATCTTAGCATTTTCATAGGCTTCCATCCTTAGTTCTTCCAACTCATTAACCTGCAAAAATTTATTTTTACCGCAGAGTTAACTTAAAAATTTAGTACTTTTAATGCCCAATAAACCTTGTATTCTAGTTCAACTAGCAAATGACAAGATTTTCTAAAGACTAATCTGTATGGGGATGTTCCAATTGGCGGTTTGAATGTCGTTCAGTATGCCCATAATTCATCTTCTAATTTTAAGGCACATTCTTTTCTTGAGATTCCAATTTTCAAGTATTATTTTTAATTCGCGGTTTGAAACCTCAATTTGCCCTTGAGTTTGAGCATCGAAGGTGTTCCTGTTTTGTGAGTCACACCATATTTTTTCAGTAAAGTAGAGAATTTTGTCTATTCAAGAAATGAGTCCCTTAGTCACTACTGATGACTCGAGGTGTGCCAAATCTGGTAGAAATATTTTTTTCTGAGAAAACTGCACGCGGTTCTGTAATCACCTAATTTTTGCACAAAAATTCAAAAAAACGTTAAAAAATATCATGTTAATTTTCCTATGATCTTTGCATATTTTCCCTAGGATTTGTGTTTCATGTTAGCTATTTTTAGTAATTAATTTTTTTAAAAAAACTATATGAAAATATCAAAAATACTTGTTATGTGTTTAACTGTGACTTCACATTTTGATTGTGATAATTTGTGTAATTTTAATCCTTGAGAATTATGTATGTTTTAAATAGTTTGGTCTTTTAATGGCTAGTTATAAATTCAATCTAGCCCAATCCGAATCAAATTACAAAAATAAAAAGAGAAGAAAACCATGTGTTAGCTCGTAAGCAGAAATAGCTCAAGGTGTTTGTTGTTTTAAGTATGCAATCTATCTATTTTTAGTATAGGACTTCATGTTCGTTTGTTCTTAAGTTGCTTATGTTTAGTTGTTAGTTTATAGTTTCGGGCTAAGATTGGGATATAGTCAGAAGATATGGTGTGATCCATTTAGTTAGTTTGTGATTTTGAGTGTAATTGTTGTTGGTTTGTTTAGTTGTGGGTTAAGTTTTACCTTTAATTTAGTGTTCATAAAAATCTGAAAATTTGAAAGAAAGAAATCCAAGGAGTCAAACAATAGGACAAAGAAGGGGATCCCAAAATTAGAATGTTGAGCCTTTGCTTTGTGGGTTGGGGAGAGTTTAGCATAAATGGGATAATTTTTTGTCTTCACAATTTTCCCCCTCTTTACATCACTTTCACCCCAATTTCCCCCTTTTTTTTCACCCCTTCTTTCCACCTATATAAGCTGGCTCTTTCCCCTCCTCATAAAAAACCACCAACTTCTCTCCAAAAAATACAAACAACTCTTAAATTTTTTTTTTAAAAAAAAAAAAGAAAAAGAGAAATGAGATCTGGATAATAGTGAAGAAAAAAAAAGTAGGAGTAAAAAAAAATAGAGTGAGAAGAGGGTTTAAGAACCAAAAGCCTTGAACATCAAAAAATTTTCTTTGGGTTTAAATCTTTAAGGTTTAAGGTCAAACTTGGAGTTTAAGTGGCTGTTTCGTTAGCTGTTGTTATTGTTTGGTTTAGTTGCTTGCTTTTGAGGAGTGTTGCTGGCTATAGCTTTTTTTTTTTTTTTTTTTTTTTTTTTTTTTTTTTGATTTTGGACTTAGCACTTGAGGCCTTTCTTTGCTTATACTTTGCAAATCAGCTTACTAGGTAATCCTCAGATCTTTTACTTGTTGTATTATAGGAATATTAGCTTTCAAAGGCCCAATCATGTATGAAAAGGTTTTGTTCTGACCTTCAAATTTTAAAACCATGGCCCATCAGTTCTTCTTTAGCTTTTCGTGACCATGTAGCTTACTATAAAATTATTTGTTGCCTGGTAAAATAAAAATTTTAAGTTTCAGCATGTTAAGGTGATAAGAAAGCTTTCAACTGTTAATTTTGGCTACAAACGGAATTGCTTGTTGAAATAAGGTCCATTGAAGAAGTATTTGACGCCAAAGAACTTGCGTAACTTGTAAAGTTCTTTCAAAAAGAACTTGTTAGTTTTGACAACTTTAAATGGTTAGTCAAAGTATATCTTGAATGTCAACAAAATGAGGCCAAATTTTGAGCAATTAGGTAAAATAGGTCACAAGTACAAATTTCATTTGAAAGGAAACGGCAGACAAGAAAGGCTGAATTGCAAAAATATGACATGGGAAGCAATAGTTTGCCAAAATGCCCTCAATAACAGTAGTTTAGCAAAACTGCACTCCATTAGTTTAATGAAACTTATTTCGGACGAAAATACTCCTCACAACTAATAAAAAGACCCACACTATCCTCCCCTTCCTTTTCTCCATTCAAACAATCTCTAAATCCTAAAAACCTACAACCTTTACAGATTCCTCTATTGAAATGAAGATTCAAGGTTAGATTCCTTCAAATTCCTACTCTCTTACATTCATTTGGATATCCTTGTAGCAAATCAATGAAAATAGGTATCTTACACAAACGTCTTGGCAATGGCCACCTTGCACAGACTTCTTGGTAATTGCGAAAACTTTAAGCCCTGTTGCAATGGGCAACTTGTCTCTGCAAGTCTTAGCTGTGTAAAGAGTTTAAGCTCTGGTGCAATGGCACCTTATACAGACTTCCCTGGCAATTCCCAAGACTTCAAGCTTTATTGTAGTGGCCAACTTGCAAAAAAAGTCTCTGCAAATCTTGGCTATTGCCAAGAGTTTAAGCTCTAGTATAATGGGCACATTACAAAGACTTCTTGGCAATTGCCAAGACTTCAAGCCCTGTTGTAGTGGCCAATTTGCAGAGAAAGTCTCTGCAAGTCTTGGCTATTGCCAAAAGTTCAAGCTCTGGTGCAATGGGCACCTTGCACAGACTTCTTGGCAATTGCCAAGACTTCAAGCCCTATTGCAGTGGGTAATTTGCAGAGAAAGTCTCTTCAAGTCTTGGCTATTGCCAGGAGTTCAAGCTCTGGTACAATGGGTACCTTGCACAGACTTCTTGGCAATTGTCAAGACTTCAAGCCTTGTTGCATTGGGTAATTTGCGAGAAAGTCACCGCAAGTCTTGGTTATTGCCATGAGTTCAAGCTCTGGTGCAATGGGCGCCTTAACTAGGAAATCAAAGTGGAATCCAACACAAGAAAAATAAAAATAAAATTGAATGAAAGTTACGAACATCGTCATTAAGGGTCAACTTATCACTGAAAAAATCAAGAAACCAACTTCTTTTATCAATGGTAACACCACCCAAGTGATGTTACCAAATTCTCTGCAACTTTTGGCAATAGTCAATACTTTAAGGTCGGGTGGAAGGAGGCAACTTGTAGGGGAAGTCTCTTAAAGTATTCACAGTTGCCAATAGTTTACGATCTGGTGCAATAGGCAACCTGCATACAAAGTCTCTGCAAGTTTTTTGCAATAGCCAAGACTTTAAGCTCTATGCAATAGGCAACTTGCAGAGAAAGTCTCTTCAAGTCTTGGTAATAGCCAAGACTTTAATCTTTGTGCAATTGAGGCTACTTGCAGAGAAAGTCTCTGCATTAATGGCAATAGCCAAGACTTTAAGCTGTATGCAATGAGCAACAACAATATCTAATTGCTATTGCCAATAAGAACCTTAAAATCATCTTAATCAAGCATAAGAAGTAAAAAAAATTCACAGGAACGTCAAATTTAATTCAGCGATCATCAATCAAAATGGAAAAAACTTACATATAAGTGTATAGATAATAATTACCAAAAATAAATACAGAAAAAAATAAATACAAATAAAGAATTAGGAAAAATAAAATATTACATTATAACACAAATTAAAGAAAAATAATAAAATAAATAAAACTTTTTTACAGATTTCCTAAATCTCTCTAGGACACAAAGAAGAAAGAAGGAAAGGAAGGAGAAAGAAGAGAAGGAAATGAAGGAGGAAAGAGAGAATGCGACTGTTCCATGTGAATTGGATTTAGACAGGGGCAAAATAGTCCTTTTGCATAGTGATGGATGATGTGGAGGGCATTTACTTAAAACATTTGAAAGTGGGGGAAAATTGGTAAGACCAGTGCTTATGGAGGGCACTGCGTGAAATTTTTTGGACAAGAAAAATCAACAAGTTTGGGCCGTAGTAAATATAACTTCCAAGCATGATAAAATTCTAGCTAGCTTTTAAATTTTGGCTCATTAAAATCACGCAATTTTTGTAAAGGTTTCAAAGAATGTTAGGTTTTATTTTCATGTCGCAGTTGCCTTTTTAGCGTGACCGTATGTTAACCTAATTTAAAAAATGATTAATGTTGTATATATTACATTGTATTAAATGTCAAGCGTAACAAATAGAGGCAATTAACAACAAACAATTTTCTAAAAGCCAGAAAGCGATAAATAAAAGCAGCTGTGCTTAGCACAGGATTTGAGGGTGCCTAATACCTTCCCGCGAGTCAAATCGAAATCCTTAGTTGGACTCTCTGACGCAGACCATTGATGAGTGAAAAGGTGTTCCGAGGTACCTTTTTGGTGACTTGGCACACCTTTGAACTTGTCAAGTGGCGACTCCGAATCTCAATAATTTTGTACCTTTAAAACACCAGTCACAAAGCCTTTAAATTAAAACTCGTAAATTTTAGGGCGTGACAGGTTCGATCATCATTCTTCCTTGTAGGAATGACTTCAACCCATTTTGAAATATAATCCACAGCCACAAGGATATATTCAAAAGAATGAGATGAAGGAAAAGGTCCCATAAAACTATTCCCCAGACATCAGAAACCTCACATACCCGAATTGATTGCAATGGTATTTCATCTCTCTTTATAATGTTACCTTTTCTCTAACATTTATCACAATGTGCAATATATACACGAGCATCCTTAAAAAGTTTTGGCCAAAAGAATCTAGCCTCCAAGACCTTGAAAACAATCCGGTTTGCAGCATAATGTCCTCCAATTGCTCCATCATGACAATGACACAAAATCGTTGGCATTTCATCTTCAGGTACACATCTTCTGATGATATTATCTGTAAAAATTTTAAATCAGTAAGGGTTATCCTACATATAATATTTAGCATCAAATATAAGCTTTTTTCTATGTTGGTAAGAGAGATCTCGGGGTGTCCATTTTCCAACCAAGTAAATTTTCAATATCTGCATGCTAGGGTGGTTGAGTCAGTACCGAGCTCATAGAAAAGATATGTTCATCGAGGAACATTTCCTCTATATCACGAGATTCAAGAGGTGGATTCTCTGATCTAGACAAATGGTCAGCTACCTGATTCTCCGTCCCATTTTTGTCTTTTATCTCAAGGTCAAATTCTTGGAGAAGTAAAATCTTTCTTAACAATCTAGGTCGTGCATCTTTGTTTGCTAAAAAGTATTTTAAGGCTGCATGATCAGTAAAAACAATAACCTTGGTTCCTATCAAATAGGAACAAAACTTATCAAAAGCAAACACTGCATTCCAGTATTTCTTTTTCTGTTGTGGCATAATTGAGTTAAGCCTCATTGAGTGTTCTACTGGCATAGTAAATGGGACAGAAAATTTTATTTTTACTCTTGCCTAAAACAGCTCCAACTGCTGTATCACTAGCATCACACATAACCTCAAAAGGTTGGTTCCAATCAAGGGACACAACTACATGAGCAGTTGATAACTTTTCCTTAAGGGTGTCAAAAACTTTCATACAATCACCTGAAAAATCAAACTTAACATCTTTCATCAAAAGATTAGTCAATGGATTTGAAATCTTTGAAAATAATTTTATGAACCGTCTGTAAAAACCTGGATGACCAAGAAAAATTTAATTCCTTTAACAGTTGTGGGGGGAGGGGATAATCCTGCTATAAGATCAATTTTAGCCTTATCAACTTCTATCCCTTTAGTAGTGATTTTATGTCCTAAAATAATTCCATCAGTAACCATAAAATGACATTTCTTCCAATTAAGAATAAGGTTTGTTTCTTCACGTCTTTTAAGAACTAAACTCAAGTGGTAAAGACAATCCTTAAGTATTTTTCCAAAAAAGTGTGAAATCATCCATAAAATCTCTAGAAACTTTTCAGTCGTGTCTGAGAAAATTGCGGACATGCAACGCTGAAATTTTGCAGGTGCATTACACAAATCAAATGGCATTCTCCTATAAGCATAGGTTCCATGAGGACATGTAAAAGTTGTCTTATCCTGATCTTCTGGTGCAATTGGTATCTAATTTTAACCTGAACAACCATCTTCCAACATTTGATCAATAAATGATAAAGAAAAATGATCTTTTGTTGTTGCATAATTGAGATGCCTGTAATCAATACAGACACTATATCATGTTACTGTTCTAGCAGGTATGAGTTCACTGTTTTCATTTTTGACAACTGTCATACCTCATTTCTTTGGTACCACCTAAATAGGACTCTCTAAAGTAGGGCAAATGATACCTGCAGCCAAAAGTTTAATTATTTTATTTTTTACAACTTCCTACATTGCTAAATTCATCTCCGTTGGTGTTGGACAATTGGTTTGTAGCTATCCTCCATAAGGATTCTGCAAGTAAAATAAGCTAGATTAATGCTTTTGATGTCTGCTACAGTCCACCTTAATGCTCCTTTATGTGCTCTCGTTACTTCAACCAATTTATGTTCCTGTTCTGCAGTTAGGGGAAGATGAAATTGTTACTGGCAATAATTCAGGTTCAAGATAAACATATTTTAAATGAGATGGGAGAGTTTTGAGTTCAGTTTTTGTTTGAACTTCTTCTGATTCAATCTCCTCCTATTCCTCAGAATCATTTTCTAATATTTCAGCTTCACTTCTGATTGTGAGGTCATCATCCTGTATGGTGCCAAACTTTGCCAAACATCTTTCCATCAAGTCTAAAATCAATTGGTCATTTTTGATTCATCTACAAGATCACTAATCATGTCAATTGAAAAGCAAGAAGATGATGTCTCATCTCCTGAAAATTTTAGAATCTTTTGCATATAAATAATTACTTTTTTTTCATCAACTCTCAAAATTAGTTTTCCTTGATGGACATCTATAATTGCTGTACCTGTAGCAAGAAAAGGTCTTCCCAAAATTATTGGTTCTTCTGGACATTCTTCCATTTCAAGTACTAAGAAATGTACAGGGAAAATAAACTTATTTACACACACGAGAACATTTTCAATGACTTTCTTAGGTTTTGTAGTACTTTGGTCTGCAAACTGAAGAGAAACAACAGTGTTTTTCCATATCACCAAGATCCAATTTTCTAAAAGTAGAAAATGGCATCAGATTTATTGAAGCTCTAGAATCACAAAGTACTTTTTCAAAATATATTCCTCCCAAAGTGCATGGAATCGTAAAACCACATGGGTGACCAAGTTTTTGTGGTAGCTTATTTTGAAGTATAACACTGCATTTTTCAGTTAGCATTACCACATAAATTTGTTCTAATTTTTTTTTCTTGACAAAGATTTATTTTAGAAATTTGGCATATGAAGGCATTTGTAATAAAGCATCAGTGAAAGGAATATTTATGTGGATCTGTTTTAAGATTTCCAAAAACTTTGCAAATTGATTGTCAAGGTTTTCTCTTCTTATTTTTGTGAAAAAGGAATTGTAACAGGGAAATGAGTCATTTTTCAATATTCTTTTCTTCATTTTTCTTGACTTCTTTCTTTTTTGATGGTTCAAAAAGTATATCAACATTCTTATCCTTGTCTTTCTGTTGTCCTAACAAACTCTTGTCAGGTCTGTCTGCATAAGGTTTATCAAGATTCTTACCTGACCGTAAGGCAATGGCCTTAAGGTGTTCCTTTGGATTTTCTCTGTATTGCTTGGTAAGGGTCCTTGAATCTTTTCTTGATACAAGAGTTGCCAATTGGCTTACCTGAATTTCCAAATTCTTATGGGCAGAATTTTGGCTTTCCATTTTTTTGTCAGTGGCCTTAACGTACTTGTACAAAAGGTCATCAGGACTTGGAGGGCTTGTTGAGGGCTTTGCTGATATGGAACTTCTTGCGGATATGGCCTGTTAGCTGGTTGCCCATGATTTTGATTTTGGTAGCCTATTGGACCTTGTACCTATTATTTTTGGAAGCTTTTAGAGTTTTCGGCACCATTTGAATTGATCCATTGAAATCATGGATGTTTTTTGTGCCATTGGACTACCAAAAGGGTATGGCTTATACCCGATGACATTGACCTGTTCATCATTCTGATTGATTGCTTGACATTCGTGATTCAGATGGTTTCTTCCACACATATCACAGGCTTCAGACTGGCTTGGTTGTTGTGTATTCATCTGAAAAGTTTCAAACTTTTGTGCCAAATAAACAATCTGTTGCGTTAGTGTATTTAAAGCAACTGCCTGATTTACCGTTGCGGTTCTCTTTATTATTACACGATTAGATGGCCATTGAATAGCATTTTTAAAATTTTCATTCAACAATTGCAATGCTTCAACTGTGATTTTGTGCATTATAGAACCTCCTGCTGTTGCATCTATTACATTTCTGGAAGATGGTTTTAGACCATGATAAAAAAATGTACAACTGCATGTTAAGAAATGTCATGTTGTGGTCATTTTCTTAAAAATCATTTTTAATCTTTTTCATGCTTGATAAACTGACTCAGTGTCAATCTGCAAGAAATTAGAAATATACTGTCTTAATTTTGTTGTTTTAGCAGGGAAAAATATTTATTTAGAAATTTCTGGGTCATTTGGTCCCATGTAATTACAGAACCTTGAGGCAAACTTCACAACCAAGTCTTGGCATCTCCTTTTAAAGAAAAGGGAAATAACCTTAACTTGATTACTCTATCAGGTACTTCATTAAATATAGCAGTTTCAACTAGTTCCAAAAAATTAATTAAATGGTTGTGCGGATCATCACTTGGATCACTAGTGAAAATACAAGATTATTGAATTGTTTGAATCAAACCAGTCTTGATTTCAAAGTTGTTGGCTACAATTGGGGATTTCCTTACACTAGATTCACAGTTGAACCTTTCTTATGTAGCATAATCCTTAGGATTCTATTTGTTGGTCTTGGCGTCACTTCGTGAAACTGATCTTCTACATAGATTGGAAGATCGACTCTAAATAGGTTGTTGTCATCTCCTAGTTGGTGATCCATTTTTTCACAAGTTGTGCTTTGAGAAGATGATGATTGTCTTTTCCTGCGCAATCACAATGATCTTTCAATTTCAGGATCGTAAGTAACCAACTCTTTATTAGAGGAGCAGGTCATAAACTACTTGACTTTTTTAAGTCAAGAAAATTAAAATTAGTTCATGTCATACCTTATTTTTACCGAACCGGTTAAAGTTCGAAATAGGCTCGACTTATTGGGTAACTCACGGGTAAAGAGTTGGAGTCGCCACCTAACATATTTTTTAACTAGGCGTATTAAGGCACCTATTTTGTTTCTAGCTAATTTTAAAATTACTCCGAAACTTAGTCTACGAACCAGATTTTCTAGATAAGGGTTCAAGTAAACCCGAGAGAAAGAGGTTAGGCACCTCTCAGGCTCCACCACATGTGGTTACCGGCCGGACTTTATTATTGGGATTCAAAATAAGCAGCTAAGCAAATAAACTAAGTAACTAAGAATGGGCAAATAATTTGAATGACAACATGCATATGGTATTAGGTAAAAATGTTTGATTTGCTAATGGCTTCCTCCTTGAAGAATTACACCTCGCAAAAAAGATGAAAAGGAATTAGTAAAATACTAATAAATAATAAAAATAATAGTAATAAATAATAATAACAATAATAATAAGAATACTAATAATAATAGTAAAAGGGTTTTTCTTTGAATTGTATTCTTTCAAAATAGACTGTAGTCTCTTATCCAATTTTACCTCGCAAGATATAAAGAAAATGAGTTAGTAAAAATAATAATAATAATAATAATAATAATAATAATAATAATAATAATAATAATAATAATAATTTAAAATAAAGGGAAAATGGATTTTTTTATAAAAGTGTAGGCTCAGAATGGTGTATTGCATCAAGCAGAGGTTAAGGATGTCGGTACGGCTGCTAATACAGAGCCCGGACCGATTTGCCATGCCAGGTACCTTCAATCACAACACTCCACTATCGCTTACTTTGCAAAGTGATATGCATCGTCATCGCCTATTTGTTTTTAGAAACGCAGGGTGTATAACGAGACTGATTTTAGACCTGCAAATGTCATTGGCCTAAGTGTAGCATCGTGTTCAAATCAGTCCTAGGCCTCAAATTAATTAATTAATTAATTAATTATTTTCCTTGGCCTAATTTTAAATGTTAAGTGTCAAATCAGTATCACTTGGTATTCTCGTAGGAGCTGCAAAAAATCTCAAGAAAATTCAGTCAGTAGTAACTTCATTATCAACATTAGTAAAAGAACAAATTATAATAATAATTGAGGTTCACAAGAAGCTCTGGGACCCAGAATGATAATTCCACAGTCAAACTTCATCCAGTAAAGAGAAATCCCCAAAGCCATCAACTGCAGATAAAACAAAACACGACCAAAGGTCTATGGCAGCAGCAAATTGAATCTGCAAACAAAAATACACAGCAGTAGCGAATTGAATTTGCGAATAAACAAGAAAAAAAAGATACGAATTTACCGATTCAAGACATTAGCGAACAAAGCAACGCCATCAACGCAGGAGGAAGAGAGGAGCGACACTAGCCGTCGTCGATGAGCAGGAAGCGGTGTCGCTACGACTCTGCTTCCACCACCTCCATTCAATTCCTTCAAAATCAGTAACAAAGGACAACAATCCCCGATCTGTAAGTGAAACGTCAAGGGAATCAACGACATCGTCGACAAACAAGTTGACGCCGGCGACTTCGATAACCGTTTGAAGGAGGAGCGATCGCCGGCTTCTTTTCCGGCGAGGATCGCAGCGGCGCCGCTGCAACTCTACTCCCAATTTGATTCTGTTTTCTACGGTGGGTTCCCCCGTCCCCGATCTCTTCTTGGTTTGGATTTTGTATGTTGACTCCCCTGTTCCCGATCTGTTTTTTTGTTTGTGTATCGGTGTGCGTATGTAATGGTGGGTGTGTGTGTATTAGTATATATATGGGTTTGTTTTTACCTTTGTATTGTAAAGGTGGTGTTGATCTGTTTCTATGTGAGTTGTGGTATGTGTGGAGTATTGGAAAAGAAGATGAAGGGCGGTGGTGATATATATGTCTGGGTATTATCTTTGATGGAGTAAATGAATGAGGGTAAGACGAGAGAGTTGATTCCCGATTTTCTGTGTGTATATTGATGGTTTTTGAGAAGGAGAGCAGTGTGGTCCGCGTAGGTGTGGAAGTTTTTGTATTGTAATGTATCTGCGTGAAGGAGGAGATGATAAGAGTGTATGGGGTCGTTCGGTACGTGGGATTGGATTACTTATTCCGGGATTAAATTTGGGATTATATTTATCCCATGTTTGGTATTAGGTATTAGCTAATACTAGGACACATTTTATGCCTAAATTATAGCATTATTAATCCCACATAGAAGGTATAATCTCGGGATTGTTAATCCCGGGATTGAACCGAACGACCCCTATGTGTACTGTGTTAGTGTCCAGTGTGTGTGCGTTGGGTATTGTGTATGTATACCAATTTTGGGAGAAAAAGAGTTGTTGGGAGATTGGAATAAATGGGGAATAATTTTAGGGATAGGAAATCAATTTGAGAAGTGAGGAAGGATTTTGATTGGGGGAGATTTAGGAGAGTGATTTGGGGGATTTTACCAAAAAGAATATTCACTTTCAAAATTTAAAATGAGGAAATATATTTGGCTAGATTCTACGTCTAGGTTCAAAGAGAAGATATAATTTAATAAAAGAAATAGTAAATGAAAGTAAATACAAATAAATAAATAAATTTGGTGGAAATTGGAAGAAAGAAAAATTGAATAGTTTTGAATTTTATTCAAAATGATTGGAAGAAAATAGCAATTAATCTTAACAGAATGGGCGTACCTAGACGGACTCTCGTCTAGATTCGTAGGAATTAATAGAAAAATTGACATTTTCTTTTTACCTGGCCAATATTCAACTTAAAAGTACAAAAACAAAATATAGATATACATATGTATAAAATGCACAAATAATCATTAAATAAACTCAAATAAAATTATTTAAATATGAATTTTTTACACAAAAGTACAAGTTTTAGAACTTAATTACCAAACATAGCAACATTTTAGCAAAATAACCCTATATAGAGGAAAACACAAGTTAATTACAAACATAGCAAAAACATAGCAATATTTTCTCATAATATACCAAACCCTTACATTCTTCCTCCTATTTCCCCCACTATCACTTTTGCTCCTCCTATTTCCCCCTATTTCACTTTTCCTCCTATTTACATTCTTCTAAATTTGTGCGTAGTTTCTCATTGTTTCTAAACTATTTTCACCTTTTTTCCATTGTTTCACATTATATTTTACATTTTATTTCGGACTTTGCCCTAGCTATTTTAGATTGTTTCATCGCTATATTTGTACTATTTTTGCTCCGTATCTAACTGTTTCTGCACCGTTTCAACTGTTTCTGCAACATTTCGGTTGATTTCAGCACTGTATCTAATTGTTTCTGCACCGTATCAACTATTTCTGCACCGTTTCGGTTCATTTCAGCACTGTATCTAACTGTTTCTGCACCGTATCAAACTGTTTCTGCAGCACTGTATCTAACTGTTTCTTCACCGTTTCGGTTCATTTCAGCACTGTATCTAACCGTTTCTACACTGTTTCAGGTTGTGTTCAACACTGCATCTCGGTGTATCTGCGTCGTTTCAGGCTGTTTCAACACCGTTTCAGACTGTTTCAGCGTTATTTCATACTGTTTCAACGCCGTTTCAAACCGCTTTTCACCGTATCTAACTATTTCTAGATTGTATCATACTGTTTCAACGCCGTTTTCAGACTGTATCAGGCTGTTTCAACGCCATTTTTCAGACTGTATAAGGCTGCTTCAACAACTGTGTCAGAGTGTTTCACGCTATTTCAGACTGTACAAATTTAAAGTAGTAAATATATAAAACTCAAAAAATGAAAAGTCACATGTGTAATACAAATAGGCAGTGAACTTCATTTCCAAAGAATGAAACTTCTTCTGGACACAACACATTGTTTCACTAAGTCTTGGTGTTGACTAATCACCGATGGTGAGAAATGTCAATCGCAAATCAAAAGAATTGAATTGAAAATGTATCAGTCTATCAGATATAGTAACACCAAAGCTGTTACTTCGAACGAACTCGTCGAGATTTGATACTAACACCGCTGATGACGTTGACTCGTCGAGATCTGACGTGGATGATTTTACAAGTATCGTCTGTTGTAACGGTTTCTTTACGGTAATCGGAAACTGCTACTACTACCGGTGGATACGAAAACAAATCGGTGATTGGGGTGCAATACAGAACCGGTGGTGGTAGGGAGACCCACCACCGCCGGAAAATCAGTGATGAAAGGGGATTGAGAAAGACGAAGGCAACAGAGAGAAACAGATCAAGGCAGCGACACCAGGGAGTTGAAACAGCGACGATCGAGGACGGAGCAGAAGTAGCGGAGATCGAGGACGGAACAGACAGGTCGGGTGCAGCGGCGATCGAGGAATGAGCAGATTGGGGTCGAGTCGAGTATGGGAGTTTAGGCATTGAGGGGAAATGAAATAAAATGTTTGTTGAACAAAGGCAATGAAAAATGAAATGTGATAGGAAAAATATTGCTATGTAGTGTAATTTGAAAAATGTTGCCATTTTTTTGTAATTTGGGGTGCAAATTTATATATTTGTGTAAAAAAACCCTATAAATATAGATAATCACATATAACTACTAATTTGCACAAATAATCATAAATCGATACAAATTTTACATGTAGCCTAAATGAGGCAATTATATGATATAGCCACGAATATTATAAATATACTAAATTGCACAAATAATCACAGTTTTGATAAATAACCTAAATGATGTAAAATTATATAATATAGCCACATTTAGGTATGTAATATATAAATAGAGGATAACACACATAAATGCATGATTTCTAATCTACATTTTGCACAAATAGTCAAATTGCACCCTTAAGTTGAATTATAGCCAATTTTAGAAAAAAGAGGGACAAAATTGGGTGTCAACAGCTGCCCCTCTTTGCCCGGGGATGATGAAAGAGTCTTCGGGCAAAGATAGTTGACTTAGTAGCCAATTTTGTCACGACTGGTAGGCAAAATGATTGGAAAAGGGGAAAATGGGAGTTGGGGTGTTTTTGGCCGAACCCCGGTCTCTGAGTTGCCTACATATCTCGGGTTTCACGAGAATCAGACCGTGTGTAGTTCTAGAATGGCATGTTGCCTGTGTGAGATGTTTATGACGCACGATTTTGGATGTAAAGACTAAACTTATCCAAGTATGTAAAGTTTAGATTCGTGTATGCTTTGCCTTTAGGCGGGATAAACGAAGAATAAAGTAAAGGTACTATCGAAGATGAGATAACATCAGTAGATCGAGCGTGGGAAAAGAGGCTTGCAATCATCCTAGTTATGAAGATGTGGTGCGCTATACACCCATAAAAAGGAGTTTATATGTACATAATTTCCACTTCGTCTCGATAAATGAGTAAACTCGCCTCCAATATTGCCTTGATTGAACTGGGAAAAATTAGGGGAGCGAATTTTATAAATGCGCATGACTCAAATAGATGGGCACGATTAAGCACGAAAACACGCACGATTGACACAGATAGGCTTGAATAGGCAAAGTGGGCATTAGTTGGAAGGAAATTCAAAATGACATCCTAATTCGTAATGAAGGATTAGGTAGATTACTTGAGAGGGCTTGAAATGATCGGCTTTTGGGCGTGTCAGAATTCGACAGAATAGGTATTTTGCAGGTATGACAAAGGCGTTGTCGAAGTTGAGATAACATCGGTAGGTCGAGTGTGGTGAAGTAGGCTTGTAAACGTCCTAGTTATGAAGATGTGGTGCATGATAAACCCATAAAGAGGGGTTTACATAGACGCATTTTCCACTATAACTCGATAGATGAGTCATCTTGGCCTCAACATTGTCTTGGGGAATATTGAGGAGTAAAGCACGATAAATAT
Organism: Petunia x hybrida; assembly: GCA_037355625.1. NCBI lineage: Eukaryota > Viridiplantae > Streptophyta > Magnoliopsida > Solanales > Solanaceae > Petunia > Petunia x hybrida. The sequence goes on along the minus strand of JBBBVM010001054.1, from coordinate 598,013 downwards.
GCATGATTCAAACAGGTAGGCACGAATAGGAAGGAACATGAAGTTGGTACCCAACTGGCAAGGAAAGATTAGGTAGAGCACTAGTGCGAGTATAGGATTGTGGCTTTGAGCGCTTTGGAAGTTGGAGAAATAGGTAGTTTGTGAGTGTAGTATAGCCATTGTCTGTAGGATTAGGCTTCTCGAATTTGGTCTGTTGGGATGATGTTTTGAGGTATATTTGAGGCTTTGCGGTTGCATAATTGGTAGTGATTTTGGGAGCAAGTGTGAGAGTAGGGCGCATGGGTTTGTCGAGAGATCGGAGAGTCCCTATAACAAAATCAAGACAAATGCAAATTGAGATAAAAATAAAGATAAAGTAAACTTCCCTGTTGAGTTGATCTCTCCTTGTCTGGTCCGCTTTCAGGTGCTCAGTGCTAGGGAATGTGTGCCTCTCCTCTGGGGGATATCCATTTGCTAAGTGCTTCTCGTCAGGAGGTAATTGCTTTGTCGTGCCGGGCTGTTGTTGGATCATCTTGCCAGTGCAACGCCGGATTGTATGTCCATTGCTTTTTGTCATTTAAATATGTGCTTGTCATGTCGGGCTGTATACCTCTTTTTGCATTGAGCTGTGTATCTTTCCATGCGGGGTTGCCTATCATTCGTTCATTTTGGTTGCACACCCTTTATCATGCTCTCTTTCCATCGAGCCGTCTACCTGTTACAATGTCAAACTTTGCATCGGGTTGTATACCCTCCGCCGTGTTAAGTGCTAAATTCGACATTGGGCTGTGTACCCTCCGCAAAACGTAAAATACCAGAATCAACATCGGGCTGTGTACCCTCTACTAATGTAAATTCCAGAATCTATATCGGGATGTGTACCCTCAGTTGACGCTTTGGGCTGTGTACCCTCAGCTTTAAATGACAAATCGACATCGGGCTATGTACCCTCAGTCGACGCTTCGGGTTGTGTACCCTCAGCTTAATTTAAATGACAAATCGACATCGGGCTGTGTACCCTCAGTCGACGCTTCGGTCTGTGTACCCTCAGCTAATTTAAATGACAAATCGACATTGGGCTGTGTACCCTCAGTCGACGTTTCGGCCTGTGTACCCTCAGTTAATTTAAATGACAAATCGACATCTGGTTGTGTACCCTCAGTCGACACTTCAAGTTGTGTACCCTCAGTTAATTTAAATGACAAATCGACATCGGACTGTGTACTCTCAGTCAACGCTTCGGACTGTATACCCTTAGCTAATTTAAATGACAAATCGACATCGGGCTTTGTACCCTTAGTCGACGCTTCGGGTTGTGTACCCTCGGCTAATTTAAATGACAAATCGACATCGGGCTGTGTACCCTCAGTCGACGCTTCGGGTTGTGTACCCTCAGCTAATTGAAAATACAAATCGACATCGGGCTGTGTACCCTCAGTCGACGCCTCGGGCTGTGTACCCACAGCTAATTTAAAATGACAAGATCGACATCGGGTTGTATACCCTCCGTCGATACATCGAAAGTAAAGGGTAACAAGTAGAATGCTATTGTTATGTCATGCGATGTGCTAAGGAGACTATCATGTTGCTCTTGTAAGGAATTTTCTTGAAATTTTTGAGAGGATCTCAAAAATTTCTGCCCCTGTGTCAAGTTTGCGTCTTTTGGAATTTTTTAGGGGATCCTCAAAAATTTTGCCCCAGTTTATTGTTTATGACAGATCACCGAGAGAGGTGGTTGGATTGCACTGAACACCAATGTATTGGCTAGAGTCTGCATTCGTCTTTTAGTGTGGCGATTGGATGTATTGATAACTATGAGTATGTGGATATTTTGCATACTCAGACTGGAGTTTGATATTTTGCTTTTGCCGGATTTGGAGATTGTCCAAAATTGTATTTGTCTTGGGTTGTGATGGGGTGCCTTCATGTTTCATGTTTTTCTTTTGACAGTTATGGAGCTAACTTTGATGGATCGGCCTTAGTGGAAAGTGTGTCTGTGGTTTGGGTTAGAGTTTCCCTTTGTTGGTTTTTGTTGTACCGTTGTCTTTGCTTTTGTCAATCGGACTCTGAACTTTGTGTTTCAGTATTGGATGTCTTGCGGTGTCATGGTATGGAATTTTTGAGCGACGAGTGTAGATCTTATTGGATCGAATTTAGGAATGGGTCTCTTAGGGAGAGTTTGTCTGCTGGTTGCAATGTCCTTTGATCGGGCTTAAGGAGCAAAGGCATGAGGTTTTGTCTTTTTGTATGTCCTTGATTGTGTTGAGCCAGGTAGGGTTGTAGTTGGAAGTCTTGACAGAGGGGAGGTTGTAAGTTGGGGTGTAGTGTGAGTTTTTTGAGCTCGGTCATATAGTGATCGGATTTTTTTGTTGTGACTCTCGTGTGAGTATAATGCAGATTGCACGACATTGGGATGGTTCAAAGAACTTTAAGGTAAGAGAAAGTGTTTTCGGCTTGACTTGCCGTTTCGGCTTTTCTAAATACAGATTCTTGACCAATTTCGGTATCCAAACGCGAAGGAACCGTAGCAAAGTGGTGAAATGCACAAAATAGTGTGGGCATATGAGCAAAGGTTAGACGCAAAAATGACACATAAGCATAAGAGGATGCCTAGACAACAGATGGTGGATTAGCGCTTGAATTTGGAGGTTGTGATAGAACACCTAAATATCACAAGAGATTGCCAAAGTGCTTTATGTAGCAGTCAAGGTAAGGATTTTGGTCAAACGATCGACGCTTGTTTAAGAGGGAGGTGAGGAGTTGAATGTCAATGAAAGGTGGTAAAGATGTTGTGTAAGGAATAGATTGTGTTGTGTAACAGAAAAGGATGTTGGCTTTTGTCGAATACCAGGACCTTGAGTGCATTTGTCATCCTTCTTTGCAAATTTGTCTGTCTTTCATACTTGTCAACCAATTGCTGCAACATAGTCCTTGCACCAACTTCCATGTTGGGTAATATCTTATTGATGAGCAGTTGAATTCAATGTAGGTTGGCTGTCATGTGTACTCTTATATTGCTGCATCCTATTGTAGTTGTTGTCATGAGAATTCAAATCATCCCAATAAAGACTTCGACCAAAATTGCTCCAAAAAGTCTATTCGCCTTTGCCTTTATATCAACCCAACCCTTGCTATAGTAAGTGTCTCGAATAACCTCATCGCCTTGTTTTATCTTTGCTAGTGGATAAAGATATGCTTCCAGATGCTCCAGGGGTCTCTAGGTTTGTCATATGATGATGGCTTTGTCGTTGTCTTTGCCTCCCATTTCAAGTCGAATTGGCTTGCCTGTTTTCGGTTGTTGTGCACAAGTATTTTCTACACCTCTGTCTTCCCAATATTACCTTTCACTAGCCCTTTGACTATTATTTTGATCATGAAAGAAATAAGTTGGAAAGTGCTTTAGGTCACAGTCATGTATTGCAAGTGGTATGACTATGCAAACTAGACTAACAAAGATGATCCTTGGATATTGGTGTCAAATGGTCTTAAGGCGAGCTATGTGTGCCTTCGAATTTGGACCAACATTTCTCTTGCTTTGTCAATTTTCCTTTCCATGTGCATAGTGCTTGCCGGAACAATTGAGGTACTGGGACAATAAACCCTTCCAATCTCTCGAGCAATTTGAGTATGAGATTCAGCTAGTGGAGTGTAGTTTCTTTTTGGTCTTTGGTTTGCATTAGGGCGAGGCCTAGGAGGGCATGGTGGTGTATTTTGGTAGTTGGCTTGAGTGTTTTGCTGGTATGGTGGACGATTTGGTGCTGGGATGTGAAATATAGGTCGAGTGGGCTGAGTGTTGTAATTGGATATTCAGGTGGTATTTGAGGATAGGGATAAAATGGTAACTGTTTGATAATAGTGGTTGAAAGTAGGGTCTTGAATGGTGGCATCAAAAGAGACTTCATCTTTTTTCTTTTAAAAAGGCTCACATTTCCATACTAGATAGCTTTATTAGTAGCTTGTAGTGCAGTGGAGAGAGGAGAGAGCTGTTGGGAATTGCTGTGGAAACTCCTTTATTTCAGAAAATCCCTGACAAGTGCACTTGCTTAACCATATCTTTTGCCTTAGTATTCAACTCGAGCCAACCTTTTGGGTAATAGACTTTTGAATGAATTAGAGTTTGGACATGCGAAAGATTTTAGATACCAGGATTTGGGCATAAAGTGGGGAGAGGAGGTACCTCGGTAGGAGATTTAAATTTGGAGGAAAGATTCCTTAGGTAGAAAGAGACTCGGAACAACAGACGAACTCATGCAATGCACACATATCAAATAAGAAATGCATCCTATAATATGAAGGACCGTTTTACGCACGATGATTTTGAAAAGCGCTTTATGCCACATGCATCATTTCATTTGCTAACAAATTGTGGAGCCTAAAAGATAATATTGTATTTATTGAACTTTTGCTACATTAGCTGATATTGAAATGGTGCAAAAGGTGGAAAACATTGCTAGAGGGTTAGATCATGGCCAGGTGAACATCTTTTATGCTGATCTTTCCCCAGAAGATTCTTCTTCTTCTTTCTCGGACGAGTCTTCCTCGGACAAGCTTTCCTCTGATGAGTATCCTTGGAAGATGATATTGTTTGCATCAGTTAAGAGTTGGGATATGTCAAATGTGAAGTTCTTCAATATTTTCCAAGCCTTTCTTCCTTTCTCTTCTATTCCTTTGTTTGCCACATAGTTCATTCCCTCGCTAGCCCATACGCCGATAGACTCTATGCGCTTTGTCAGGAGTTCTGCCTTACTGTGCCATTTGCCTTTTCTTCGTTCTTTGCTTCGACCAAACTTTGCTTCTTTGCTATTTTTCCTTGTGCCCTTGCCAGTTGTTTGCGTAACCTTTTGTACTCAGATTCTAACTCATCAGCATTTCTTTTCCTTTTTGTTATTGCACTTGGTTGAATTGCCCTTGCTATGTCTTTCCTAAGCCAGTCTGGATAGTCTTCGTCATAGCCAGCATCAAACCTGTCTCGTCCAATAGTCTCGATTCCCATTCGTTGCCTTTCTTTCCAAAGCTCTATTATCTTGTCTTTAAACGGGATTACTCCTCCGAGAATATTTGCTTTGAAACTTCTGATGTCTGTAATTTGGGGTACAGTCTGTTTTCTCCCTGCTTGTCTAAGTGCCCTTAAAGGAGTGTATGGGTAAACTCCTCTAAAGCCTACTAAGATGAGAAATGAGTCTTTTTTGGATCGTGTGATTACTGTTGTGCTGAGAAAGTAATCAAACATCCATTGTACGCTTTCAGGTGTCAGTTGACAGAACATGTGGTGCCAACCATTGGCAGTTGTTGGTTGGCCCCATTTCCCGAGAACATTGTGCATGCGAGTGGTATGAGTCAAGATGTAGTTTTCTCTTGGTATGGAATAGAAATCTTGCTATGTGCTATCCATCTTTTGCAAATACTCCATTATCCATATTTGTAGAAGTAAGTTGCAACCTTCGAAAAAGCTAGCACCCTTCTTGCATCTTTCTAAAGCTCGGTACATTTCTACAACAATCATTGGTACCAAAGTGTATTTCTTATTAATGTCTTTGAGTAAGGCATCAGTAATTGAAACCATGCAAACATCAATTCGTCCTTTGTGTTGTGGAAACATGACAGTCCCTAAAAAGCTGGAGACAAAAGCAAGTACCCTTCGCTCTTGCCAATCTGCCTGGTTAATGTTGAAATAGTCTTCGGATTCTTGAAATGATTCTCCATACCCAAATTTGATGTAGAGGGAAGTCAGAGAAATTCACGACTGCCTTATACTGTATGTGCATAATTCAGGTTTAAACCCTACCATTTCGAAGAACTCCTCAGGTGCAATGTTCTAGACTTCTTCACTTTCGAATGGTAATTGAGTTAACCCGCCTATTTTCTCCAGTAATGGTGTCAATTCTACACTCCCAAAGAGAAAGGCTGCTCGGTCTGCATCCCAATAATGTACTACTGCTTCTATCATCCCTTCCACTTTAGCGTGCTCCATTAGTGAAATCAGGTTCCCCAACACCACTTTAACTCGGTCTTGTTGATCTATGCATAGGTTTTTCCACCAATCTTTGAGTAACTGAGGGATTTCAGTAACCATGTCAAATGTTGTAGTGGCCATGATCTTTTGAAAAAGGTGAAGGGTGATAGGAAAAGGGATAAGACAATTGCCTAAGATTCACTTTATTGTGAGAAAAATGATCAACGTGTGGCACAAGCTTTCGAAAATAATGCAACAAAGGACACGGAGAGATGTGTCGTTGTGGTTTGAGAACCCTTTGGAACTTTAGACGGAAGTTGCTAATGGACCTCTGACATGCCAAGGATGTCAAGTCTTTATATAGTGCTTAAGGGATAAACGTTCGTTATGTGTCATCCCATCTATCGAGCGGTCATTTCTGCTTCGAAATGTGCTTTTAATGCCTCTTCAATTACCATTTAAGCCTTTGAATAGCATTGAATACAGAATGATTCCAATCCTTTAGGACTAAACAGTCGTTTCTGATTCAATTTGGACTTTTAATGCCTCTTAGGTTACCTTCGTGCCTTTGAATGACATTGAATACAGAATAATTTCGACTGTCTATGAACAAACAATCAATTCTGATTCAATTTGGGCTTTTGACGCCTCTTAGGTTACCTTCGTGCCTTTGAATGGCATAGAATACAGAATAATTTCGACTGTCTATGAACAAACAATCATTTCTGATTCAATTTGGGCTTTTGACGCCTCTTAGGTTACCTTTATGCCTTTGAATGGCATTGAAATACAGAATAATTTCGACTGTTTATGGATAAACAATCATTTCTGATTCAATTTGGGCTTTTGACGCCTCTTGGGTAACCTTTGTGAGTATAAATGACATTGAATACAGAATAGTGCCAAATGTTTATAGATAAACAATCATATCTAATTCAATTTGGGCTTTTGACGCCCATTGGGTTACCATCATGCCTTTAAATGGCACTGAAATGCAGAACAATGCCAATGAATGGTCCACATTTGCATGTTTGATCTTTTAAACAAATGCAAATAAATCATGTTCAATGCTCTTTGGGGTCAAAAACCCGTTCGGATTGTTTGAACAAGTTGGCCTATTGGACTTGAGAACAAGTCGACTAATGATATGTCATGATGTATCATTCCTAACGCCGCTACTAAGGGATGGAGTTAGCTAGACTGGGTTTTATTATCCTCCCAAGCGGACGGCTCAGGAGCGGGAACGTCTCGGATCATATAGATTCCAAGTCGTTCCCTCTAAAGGAATTTTTATGTGAGGGAGGAGGTGGTTGTAACCACTGTGTTTTCAACGCACGATTTAAAAAATTGCCAGGAGTGGCGGAAGGTATGCATGCACAAGTTAAAAAATGTACGAGTTTTGAAAAAAATGCACAGGTCAACCTCGGGAGTGGGAGTAAAACTAACACATGAAACAACAAGTCAGGGTTGAGATAATAATTTTCATATGCAAAGCATATCATGTTTTATAATGCAAGGAACCTCTTTTGTGCGGAGGTAGACCTAACAAGATCAATACACATAATATGCATGATAGGCGTCATACGATGACGCTTTTGGACGAGGTCAGCTAATGGACCTTAACATGCCAAGGATGTTAAGCCTTCCTAATTTTGATTATGGTATTTAAAATTGAACGAGTATTTTGCGTCATCCCATTTCTATAACCCAAAAAAAATGAATGAAAAATAATTTTATTAAATAAATGTAGAAATACCGTATTTTCTATTTTTAGGTAAATAGGAATAAGTAAGTGGTCTTGTTACATCAAAAGTAAAAGAAATTAATTTAAAGTCTATTATTTTGTTTACATAGAAGTAGAAAAAATTAACTTCGTTCATGACCCAAAAATAATTTTATAATTGGTTTTGTTGTATAAATATAGAAATAACAATTTTAGGTAAATAAATAATTGATTTTGTTATAATAGCCCACTTTTATGTGAACAAATGGTCTACATTAGACACGTTCAACTTTAAATAAATGCACACATAACATATTTAAACGTCCCTTAGGGTTGAAAACCCGTTGGTTTATTCAAATACGGTGAACAAGTAGACTTAGACACGAGCCGAAGTCGAAATTTTTCTAAATATGACATGATGCATGCTTTCTAAATAGAGTGCAACTAAGAGTTGGGTAATCTAGACAAGGACATGGTTCCCCCAGACGGATAACCAAGGGGTGGGAACATTTGGAATTGTTGGTTGTACCACGGACCAACTATACCCCCAAACCATTCCCTCTAAAGGGTTTTTTGAGAGTGAAACGGCCGTGAGATCCAGGTAACTGTTTATGGTGTGTGCAAGTATAAAGCTTTCCAGGAGTGGAGGAAGTGACATGAAAAAAAAATAACAAAGAAAATATAACCAAGCAATTAAATAAAAGGGCACCAAAATTCAAAAATTCAAAATAAACCTTAGTCCTGCAAAAAAGGAAAGGAAGCAAAGTCAATATCGAAATACATTGAAAGAAAATAAAGCAAATAAAGAATCCTAATTTAAAGTCCGTTATGGTTTGAACCTTGATATCCCCAGCGGAGTCGTCATTCTGTCATACCCTATTTTTACCGAACCGGTTAAAGTTCGAAATAGGCTCGACTTATTGGGTAACTCACGGGTAAAGAGTTGGATTTGCCACCTAATATATTTTTTAACTAGGCGTATTAGGGCACCTATTTTGTTTCTAGCTAATTTTACAATTAACTCCAAAATTTAGTCTACGAACCAAAAATTCTAGGTAAGGGTTCAAGTAAACCCGAGAGGAAGGGGTTAGGCACCTCTCAGGCTCCAGCACATGTGGTTACCGGTCGGACTTTATTATTGAGATTCAAATAAGCAGCTAAGCAAATAAACTAAGTAATTAAGAATGGAGAAATAATTTGAATGACAACATGCATATAGCATTAAGTAAAAAGGTGTAATTTGCTAATGGCTTCCTCCTTGGAGAATTACACCTGCAAAAAAGATGAAAAAAATTTAGTAAAATAATAATAATAATAAATAATAAATAATAAAAATAATAGTAATAAATAATAAGAATAAGAATAAGAATAATAATAATAGTAAAAGGGTTTTTCTTTGAATTGTTCTCTTTCAAATAGACTGTAGTTTCTTATCCAATTTTACCTCGCAAAATATAAAGAAAATGAGTTAGTAAAAATAATAATAATAATAATAATAATAATAATAATAATAATAATAATAATAATAATAATAATTTAAAATAAAGGGGAAAGGGATTTTTTTAATAAAAGTGTAGGCTCAGAATGGTGTATTGCATCAAGCAGAGGTTAGGGATGTCTGTACGGCTGCAAACACGGAGCCCGAGCCGGTTTGCCATGCCAGGTACCTTCAATCCCACCACTCCACTATCGTTTACTTTGCAAAGTGATATGTATCGTCATCGCCTATTTGTTTTTAGGGACGCGGGGTGTATAACGGGACTGATTTTAGGCCTCCAAACGTGGCCTAAATGTAGCATCATGTTCAAATCAGTCCTAGGCCTCAAATTAATTAATTAATTATTTTCCTTGGCCTAATTTTAACTGTTATGTGTCAAATCAGTATCATTTGGTATCCTCGTGCGAGCTGCAAAAAATCTCAAGTAAATTCAGTCAGTAGTAACTTCATTATCAGCATTAGTAAAAGAACAAATTGTAATAATAATTGAGGTTCACAAGAAGCTGTAGGACCCAGAATGATAATTCCACGGTTAAACTTCATCCGGTAAAAAGAAATCCCGAACGCCATCAACTGCAGATAAAACAAAACACGACCAAAGGTCTATGGCAGCAGCAAATTGAATCTGCAAACTAAAATACCCAGCAGTAGCGAATTGAATTTGCGAATAAACAAGAAAATAGAGATACGACTTTCCCGATTCACGACATTAGCGAACAAAGCAACGCCATCAATGCAGGAGGAAGAGAGGAGCGACACCAGCCGTCGTCGACGAGCGGGAAGCAGCGTCGCTACGACTCTGCTTCCACCACCTCCATTCAATTCCTTCAAAATCAGTAACAAAGGACAACAATCCCCGATTTGTAAGTGAAACATCGAGGGATTCAACGGCATCGCCGACAGACAAGTTCATGCCGGCGACTTCGATAACCGTTTGAAGGAGGAGCGATCGCTGGCTACTTTTCCGTCGAGGATCGCAGCGGCGCCGCTGCAACTCTACTCCCAATTTGATTCTGTTTTCCACTGTGGGTTCCCCCGTCCCCGATCTCCTCTTGGTTTCGATTTTGTATGTTTACTCCCATGTTCTCGATCTGTTTTTTTGTTTGTGTATCGGTGTGCGTATGTAATGGTGGGTGTGTGTGTATTTGTATATATATGGGTTTGTCTTTGCCTTTTGTATTGTAAAGGTGGTGTTAGTCTGTTTCTCTGTGAGTTGTGATGGTGTGGAGTATTGGAAAAGAAGATGAAGGGCGGTAGTGATATGTATGTCTGGGTATTATCTTTGATGGAGTAAATGATTGAGGGTAAGACGAGGGAGTTGATTCCCGATTTTCTGTGTGTATACTGATGGTTTTTGAGAAGGAGAGCAGTGTGGTCCGCGTAGGTGTGGAAGTTTTTGTATTGTAATGTATCTGCGTGAAGGAGGAGATGATAGGAGTGTATGTGTACTGTGTTAGTGTCCAGTGTGTGTGCGTTGGGTGTTGTGTATGTATACCAATTTTGGGAGAAAAAGAGTTGTTGGGAGATTGGAATAATTGGGGAATAATTTTAGGGATAGGAAATCAATTTGAGAAGTGAGGAAGGATTTTGATTGAGGGAGAAATAGGAGACTGATTTGGGAGATTTTACCTAAATGAATATTCACTTTCACAATTTAAAACGAGGAAATGTATTTGGCTAGATTCTACGTCTAGGTTCAAAGAGAAGATATAATTTAATAAAAGAAATAGTAAATAAAAGTAAATACAAATAAATAAAGAATTTTGGTGGAAATTGGAAGAAAGAAAAATTGAATAGTTTTGAATTTTATTCAAAATGATTGGAAGAAAATAGCAATTAATCCTAACATAATGGGCATACCTAGACGGACTCTCGTCTAGATTCGTACGAATTAATAGAAAAATTGACATTTTCTTTTTAATTGGCCAATATTCAACTTAAAGGTACAAAAAAAAATATAGATATACATATGTATAAAATGCACAAATAATCATTAAATAAACTCAAATAAAATTATTTAAATATAGATAATCACATATAATTACTAATTTGCACAAATGATTACAAATCGATACAAATTTGACATGTAGCCTAAATGAGGCAATTATATGATATAGCCACGAATATTATAAATGTACTAAATTTCACAAATAGTCACAGTTTTGACAAATAACCTAAATGACGCAAAATTATGTAATATAGCCTCATTTAGGTATGTAATATATAAATAGAGCATAACACACGTAAATGCATGATTTCTAATGCACATTTTGCACAAATAGTGAAATTGCACTCTTAAATTGAATTATAGCCAATTTTAGAAAAAGGAGGGACAAAATTGGGTGTCAACAGTTCATAGAATAGTGGTAAAAGTAACAGTGCCAAAAGAAAATAATAAAAAGAGTATAAATATAGTAGTAATATTTAATTGTAGTCCTTAATCACAATAGATTAAAAAGATTATGAAAAAGAAATAGTAGATAATAATACAATAAATAAAAGAAGAAAGATAAAAAAAAGACTACAATATTATTATTACATATATAGAAATAAATAAGAACGGTGGTGACTGTAATACGATAATATTAAGAAACAAAGCAAAAAATATTACTAAAAAAAATGGTGATTACAAAAAGTAGCGCGAAAATTGTATAATTTATAAGTAAGAATTCTAGTATTAGTACTTGTAATAATAATATAGAGATAGTGCAAAGCTCGGTAATGACGAGAACATCTAGTATTGGTACTAACAATCAAGAGTAGTAGTAAAATAATATTATTATATGTAGATAAATCTAGTAGTATAGTAAGAAAAAAAAGAAATATATACTAATGATAGGAATAATTGGTGACAAAAACAATAGTTAGGCACAATAGGAAGGAGTACAGTAGTGTTACAATAATAAATATACTAGAAAAAACGATAGAGAAAGAAGTAGGTAGAAGTCTTGTCAATGAAAGAGAACTAGTAGACTTAAAGAGAAGAAATGTTACTACTTTGTAAAAAAAAATGGTGATACTTATAGTATATTAACTAAAATAAACATAAAAATAGTATAACACTAAGTAATAATGAATTCTCAAATTAGTAATAAAATATTTACTCTGAAGTAGATGTACGCCAATTTTCGGCAACTGCGCCAAAAATTTGACGAGGCCAAAGTGTATAGGATTTTCCTATTCGTTCTTATCAAATTCTAGTATAGTTTATAATATCGTCCCATAGAGATTGGGTATTCTATTATACAAAATTGTAATATTTTTATTACTATTTGAGAGAATCAAATTGATGAAAGATGAGTTTTTTTAATTTTTAATTTACTTAAACTAAAACAAACAACTTTCAGAAGATTCCTAATTTAAAAAGAGTTGGGAATCATTGAAATCACTTGGTAATGCTTATAATAAATATCTCAATATTGACATGTATTTTTCTTAATAATAATTGCTTATTGCTAATTCAATTATATTTTGCTCACTAAGAAATAATCAATTAATAACACTTTGTGAGGTTATGCATAGTAATTGAATTATAACTAGCGATGATTAAATCGAAAAACTTTTCTTGCCTGAATTGTGCTAAAAGTAGTAAAAACTTCGTGAGAATATTTTTTAGTGAAATCTAATAATCTTACCTGCGACAATTCCTCAGTGAGAATTAAAATTGCCGCAAGCAAGATTACCAACTTGGAACAATAGTTTTCACTTTACTATTTTATTCGCAAGTTATCATGTATTAATTTTGCTCTGTGAGAATTACAAAATTAATATAACAATAAATTAGAGATAAAATAGACGGATGTGAAAATAATGACTTAGTAAAAACTATCACTCCAGCATAGTGTTAAAATGTTATTAAAAAGTTTCAAGTCAAACATGTATTAAAAACAAGATATGTAATATAAATATTACTAAGTTTCATCAAGTATCCCAACAAAAGAAATTACTCCATTATGGAATAAGAAAAACTTTAAAAATATAAAAACTATGAAGAAGTGGTATTTCTTCTAAAGAAGAAAACTACAAAAGCTTAAAATTATAAAAGACAAAGAAAGAAAGAAAGAAAAAAAAGAAAGAAAGAAAGAGCAAGACTACTTGTTGTCTCGGCAAGTGAATTAGTTAGAAAAAAAATCGATGACTTGTCTTATGACGCATGTGACTATCTATAAAAAAAAATTATTCCGAATCTATTTCCAAAGGAGCCTAGATGCATCTGAGAGTTGATCTTAGATTCTTCTAGTAATTGAACTTAGATGCATCTTGCTTTGTCTCTTCCGTGTTGTTTTTCTTCAAACTATTATTCTTTCTCCTACAAAATTTTTCCAAATGTCTTTGATGAAAGTTAGGTAAAGTCTTGATATTTTCCCATGAAAGCTTTTGGTAAAAGTTTGGCAAGGTCTTGGTATTTTCCTGTAGAAGCAAAGGTGTCTTGTGTTGATGATTTTCTTCTTTCATTTGCACTTTATTCTTCACCGTAGAAAAATTATGGACGTGAATCATCGGTGCTATAATTGCACTATGAATTGTGTAGTCATTGATGGCCGTCCCATTCTTTTTCTTCACTTTTAGTATCTTCTTCCTGCAAAATATGTTAGAATATGCGAGAGATGGATATATTTATTAATATTTAACTATAAAAATATATGAATAAATTATATCCATCACAACTACAACCAATCCTCATATTGAACCACCACTATTTAGAAAGATGTCTAGTGTGCCAAAAAAGAGTAGAAAGAACGAGGATACATAGGCTTCCAAGTTAGGGAAGTTGTCACGGAAGGGTTTGGATATGAAGTGTTCTAACCGTGGTGGGTATTGACACAAAAAGACTGGTTGTCCAAAGACACTAAGAGAGGCTGGTCCATCTGCTTTTGTAAGCATTCCAGTTATCCTTCGTCAGTTAGCTTTATACTTGCAGACTTATACTAAATCATGTTTTCCATTTTGCAGATGTTTGGTACACCTGCTTCAGCTAGGGGAAGAGGTTCTAACACATTTGGTTCAGTTAGGGGAAGAGGAACGACAGCTGGTAGAGAAAATAGCAATCTGGGGCAGAGGAAGACCTAATTTGGGTAGAGATGGCACGTCTGCACCACCTAGTAGAGGCAGAGGAACTGGCACATCTGTACCGACTTATATAGGCAAAGGAACAGGCACATCAGCACCACCTAATATGGGTAGAGGAAATAGTAATGTGGGCAGAGGAGAACAACCTGGTAGAGGTAGCACAAGAGGATATGGTCTTTTTCATGCAATTAATGGATTCACTTCTTTTTCAGTATGAACTCATTGATGGTTTATCAGTTTTTCAATAGGAATTCACTTTCACTTATGAACAATTAAACTAACTCATTTTTTCTGTTATGCAGATGGGTGGTGGCGATCCAAGAGTTGATAATACTGGGGCTACAAAATCATCTGTTGACATCCTATAGTGTGCATTCAAGCCAAGGCAGGGACTAAGGTGGAATAGGAGAAGAGATGTAAGTCAGCAAGAGCTCCAGAGACAAAGGAACATAGGTTCTACTTGCTACAACTCTAAGCCAAGCAAGTTCAACATCTCAGACAAACAAGGTAATAGGTTGATATATAGATCATTTTTAGGACTTCTTTTGGGTGTTATCTTTAAAATAATTGATGTATTAAGTCTATGAATTTTTGGCTATGTTTGCTACAATTTGACTGTTTTAAGTATAGTTATTTCTATGTTTTTGTGATGTTTAATCTCTTGAACAGTTATGCTATAGATTAGTAGTTGTAAATGTAAGGATTTGCCTTCCCTTTTGAGAGACTTTAATGAAATATCTGAAGGCGTCTTTTGTATAATTTCGGTTAACTGTTCAATATTTTTGTCACTTAATGTCTGTGTCTTCATTTTGGTGTCGTTTGTGTTTGATATGCAAATGTGTCTGCTTGAACATTTGATATTACACTTCAAATTATAAGGACATTGCAATTAAGTGAAATCTTAACAGTCAACTTGTAACCACTTCAAACATAAACTAAGAACATTGCACTTAATCACAAACATAGGATCAGATCAGTTTAACAAGGAACATTGCACTTAACCATCACAACCTTTCCTTTACATTGCCAACAAAAAGCCTTTCACCTATTACACTAACCAACACAAATTTACGTTTTTCATGCCAATAATTGCACATTTTACACTAACCAACACAGTCATACGTTCACACCAACCATTATAACCCTTCAAACACTACCCCCATATCTATAAATACCACTTGAAAACATTCCCACAACAACACAAAAATCTATGATACAACAACAACAAAAAATGGCCCGCAGACCAGTTTACAAGCTCCACCATGTGAAGGATGACACCAAAGATTTGAGAAATCATTTCCGTGAAGCCCGCAGGCGCCAACTAATGAACATTAGAAGGATAGAAAGAGTCCTTCATGTTTTCTTAGAAATGCATGCTAAGAACTTGGATGACAATTTTTCACCTATGAATTCTCCACACCTCTACCTCCACATACAGAGTTTAGAAGTTAATAGTCATTATGACCGAAAGAAAGAATTTTATGAAGTTTATTTATGAATTTAGAAGTTTATGAAGTTAACGAATATCTATGTAATGGTGGTACTTCATTATGAATGAATGAAAGTCTAGTTTGTTATATTGAATTCTTACCTCCGCTTTCGCTCTCTTAGAACTGTTATCTTACATAATGTAGCACTCTTTAGAACTGCTAAACACAAAAATCCTAAGGAACACTAAAATCAACCGAATAACACATAGTTTCCTCCAATTTCTTTGCTTCTGTTTTCTTGTACATAAGCATCAAATTCCTTCTCCCTTCTAAGCAATCCCAAGATAATAATTTTGGTCGGTTCAGACATTGGAGGATCAAACCACACAAACAATCTGCAGCTTGAATTTCTAGAGTTCTATAAAACAAAGAAAATTTAGTAACAAATGAAATCAAAAAAAAATTATCAAATTAAATGACCATGACGAAGCTTATCCCATAGTTACTACATCCATAGAATCGACGTCCAGGATTAGTGTTAGTCCAGGAAGTGCTCAAGACACATTCTTCCCCACAGTCACATAAAAAGGGTAAATAAGCCATGTAAAAACAAACCCTAATAAACGAAATTGAATTGGAGGATGAAGTTTCTAAAGTTGTTTAGGTCAGAAAGGGTGAAAGGAAGAGAAAATTAGAGGAAAATCTTAAAGTTTCACAAAGGGCTTCAGCAATGGCGTCAAATTTTGGTGGAGAAGAAAGAGGAAAAGGGAGACCCGTTTTTGAATGGAGCCCAATTTGGACTATTAAATTGATCTGGACCATTTATCTTGGAACGCCTTTGTTAAACGAACCTTCTCTCGCGCAAGTTTTCTATGCAAACACGTGATTTCCAACTCAGCAGTTGAGGTGTATAAAAGTTATACTTTGTAAAACGATTATGTGTAATAGAACGCCTGTGTAGTAGAGGTGTGTCACAAGAATTTCGGGACAAGTACGATGGGTAAAATATGTGTTTAGCCTTTTTAGAATAAGTTTGCTACACACCTAGTGTAATTAATCCAATACTATACTACGTAGAAAAGTCACCATCTATTGAAATTTGAAACTACCGTGTTTAAAAACAATGCGAAGTTTGTTATATGTATTAAACATAGACATTGATGTAGTCTCTCTCAAAAGTGTCATATTTGAGTTTCTTATTTCATTTTATGTGATACTCTTTTCTATTTCGTTTACCTTAAAAAAAATATTTTAGTATTTTTAAAATAATTTGATTGAAGCATCTCCATGACATAAATATACATATTACGAAATGAGAGCATATTCCTTTTTTTATATTGATCAATTCGTTATACAAAAATCTGGTTGTATTGGTCTACATTATAATTCCTCTATTAGTGAAATATAGGTTATAGTAGTAATTATATTGTAATTTAGTATCATTCTAGTTCGAGAATTTTCTTAAAAAAGTGTTTAAATGAATGCCAAGGAATGTATAATTTTTTTGGCAAGTTCACCACTAGTAAGAGTAGCTCATATAATGTTTCAATTAGTTTTAGTTTTTTTCTTTAAAAAAAAGCTAAAGTCTCCCTTGAACTATGTTTATTTTCTTAAAATGATACTTAAACTTTGCGAGGGTCCTAGAACACCCTTGAACAACTTTGGACCAGTGTTATTATCCCGTTTCTCAGTCAGTCCCAATTTTAAGAATAGATGTGGTTTTCTCACACCAATCCTTGTGCGAACATGTCAATAGAATTTTTTTTAAAGGAAAAACGTTACTACTTTTATTCCCAAAAGAAAAAAATATTCACCCCCTTCTCCCAACTCCCTTTACCAAATCAGACCAAAAGTCGCCGTGAGCATAAGGCTCATTCAAGCAATTTGTATTGGGTAAAAACCCCATCGCCTCGGTGTAAAGGCTCAAACCACGAGACAATCAAGTTTTACCGAGGACAGCTTCTTGAGGGGATAGTTTTCACCTCCACCTCGGGTAAGATCGAGCCAAGTACAAGATCAGAACTCAGAAAGATCGAAGAATGATCAATACAGCGACCCCTCGAGGGATTATATTACCTCGGTAAACGACCACGTCTAATTATAACCGTCGACCATTGTATGAACGTTGCCCAGGCATTTAAGAAGAAGATCATGAGCTGAACACAATCAAATGCACAGTAATGGCCATAAAAGCATAGTTATTACTATTGTAACGTCACTCTTCTTGTCAACTATAAATAGGAACTCTTTGTAATCATGAAGATTCATCCAGAAATACAACACTAGACTTATATTCTTTTTCTTAAGCTTTGTCTCCTTTTATACACTTTATTGCTCGTTTATTGTCGGCCTCATTTATTTCATTCTATTAAGCATTTGCCTCGTTTTAATTCAATCTCAGTTCGACCATAACTTTGATACAAGCAAGTTATCAATCAAACCCAAAACAAATTCAATTTGTTGTCCTGTCTCGATTTAGGCCAGCACAAATTGGCGCCGTATGTGAGGATTTTGATAATAATGCTTGTTCCAAAGTTGAATCTTGTCCGGATCTTAGCAAGATGTCAACCCTCTCAATGTCACGAAAATATGTGAACATCATAACCGGGGATATGGAGGTAAACGATGTAAACCTCTCCTCGGTAAGAAAATTTGCAAAGCTCCCAGCCGCTACAAAAGAAAAGACCCCACGCTGGAGTAAAGAAAAAGCCGATCCAAGACGAGACCAAGAGATTGCTCGACAATGGATTCATAAGAGAAGTCAATTATCTAGATTGGCTTGCTAATGTGGTTGTGGTACCCAAGAAAAATGGCAAGTGGAGAATGTGTGTCGACTACACCGACCTGAATAAAGCTTGCCCCAAAGACTCCTACCCTTTGCTCCAAATAGATAGGTTAATAGACTCCACGACTGGACACAAAATCTTAACCTTTTTTGATGCATACTCGGGGTACAATCAGATCTTGATGGACCCAGTGATGAGGAAAAAACTTCCTTTATCACGGATGAAGGAACCTATTGTTACAAGGTGATGTCCTTTGGTCTCAAAAATGCCGGGGCAACTTACCAAAGACTAGTATGCCAAATGTTTAAGGATTACATCGAAAAAATAATGGAAGTATATATTGATGATATGTTGGTGAAATCTGTCCGATTGGAAGATCATTTGAAACAACTAAAAGAGACCTTTGCGATTTTGAGATAGTATTGCATGAAGCTTAACCCCAAAAAGTGTGCTTTTGGGGTCAGCTCGGGAAAATTCTTAGGATTCATCATCTCGGAGAGAAGTATCGAGGTAAATCCTGACAAGATAAAAAATATACAAGAAATCTCCGAGGAATTGTCAAGCCCAAAGGAAGTCCAACGCTTAACTGGCCGATTAGCCGCCCTGAGTCGATTTATTTCAAGATCATCCGAGCGGTGCCACAGGTTCTTTTCCATCTTGAAAAAGAACACTTCCTTTGAATAGACTCCCGAGTGCAGGGAGGCTCTGAGAGAGTTGAAACATTATTTGACCCACGCTCCATTGTTGGCCAAACCAAAAGATGGCGAGACATTATTGGTATACTTGGCCGTCTCCAAGGTGTCGGTCAGTGCAGTTCTGGTTCGAGAGGAAGAAGGAAAGCAACAACCAATATACTATGTTAGCAAATCTCTCCTCGATGCTGAAACAAGGTGCCCCTATTTAGAAAAATTAGCGCTTGCATTAGTGATTGATGCTCGAAAACTACGCCCTTATTTCTAATGCCATCAAATAGTCGTTGTAACAACCTTCATCTTGAGAATTATTACATAAGCCAGAATTTTCAAGGAGGTTATCTAGGTGGGCGGTCGAGCTAAGTGAGTATGACATTATATACCAACCCCGCACAGCCAAGAAATCCCAAGTGTTAGCTGATTTTGTAGCTGATTTTAGTGCTAAACTACTTCCCGAGGTGGGAAAAGAGAATCTAGTCTCAAAAGGTCCTGTCGATGGGGTATGGAAGCTTTATACAGATGGGGCAGCTAATTCCAACGGCTCGGGACTAGGAATAGTGCTCGTTGCTCCCACTGGGGAAAAGCTAAGGCACTCGATGAAATTCGAGAAGCTAACCAACAACGAAGCTGAGTACGAAGCCGCCATAGTGGGATTAAAGCTGGCCAAAGAAATGGGAGTTGAGAATGTAGAGCTAAGGTGTGACTCACAATTAGTGGTAAATCAAGTCCTCGGCTGATATTTGGCTCGGGAGCCCAGAATGAAATAGTTCATGGTAAGAATGCAACAAGCGCTCGGCGCCTTTCAAGAATGGAAGGTCATACAAATACCACGAGAGGAAAACGTCGAGGGCCGATGCCCTGGCGAATTTAGCCTCGGCAGTTGAAATAGATGACTTGGGGTATGACGCCACCGTTAGAATTTTCACATCGGTAATGGGAAAGATGAAGCTGGAAGTAAATGCGGTGAATCAACATTAGGATTGGCGAACGAAGTTCATCTCTTATATGGAGCTGGGGATTCTACTACCAGAAAAAAAAAAAAAAAGCAGAAAAATTCAGGAAGCAAGTAGTCCCATACACGATGATATATGGACAATTGTACAAGAAGCTTTATTGCGGCCCGATGGCCAAATGCCTGGCCCAGGAGAATATGAATACTTGATGAAGGAAGTGCATGAAAGAACGTGTGGTAATCATTCTGGAGCTAAAGCCCTCGTGTGAAAGCTCCTCCGAGCTGGCTATTATTGGCTCGAAATGAGTAAGCATGCTAGAGTATTTGTCAGGAATTGCGACAAGTGTCAAAGGCATGCCTCCATGATTCATCAGCAGGCCGAGCCCTTGCACTCAGTGGTCTCACCGTGGCCCTTCATAAACTGGGGAATGGATATCGTGGGACCATTCCCCAAAGCGAAGGGCAGTGTTAAATACATCCTCGTGCTCACTGATTATTTTTCCTAATGGATCGAAGCAGGACTTTTTCTAAAGTTAGGCAAGAGGAAGTCATCGACTTTATATGGAAAAATATCATATGCTGATTTGGAGTTCCAAGGGAGATCACTTGTGATAACGGTACACAATTCGTTGGCTCGGAAGTCACAGCTTTCTTTGCAAAATGGGGGATCGAAAGGGTGACTTCAACACCCTACCACCTCAGTGCCAATGGACAAGCTGAGTCCTCAAATAGAATAATCATCGATAATCTTAAAAAGAGAATGAACAAAGAAAAAGGCTCATGGCCCGATGAGTTACCAGAAGTATTATGGCCAATGAGGACAACAGAGAAGAATAGCACTGGCGAAACTCCATTTTTTCTTATTTACGGGGTAGATTCGCTAATTCCTGTCGAGGTTGTTGAACCAAGTCTTCGCTATGCTCACTCAACCGAGGAGTCAAATCAAGAAGCTATGTGAGTAGAATTGAATCTGCTCGAAGGACGACAAGAGATGGCCTTGGTGTGATTGACAGCTCAAAAACGGCAAATCGAGGCCTACTTGAACAAAAAGGCCAAGTTGAGAGAATTCAAGGTTGGCGATTATGTCTTGAGAGCCTCAAATCAAACGACCAAAGAGAAAAACACAGGGAAATAGGCCGCCAATTGGGAAGGCCCCTTCCGAGTGAAAGAAATCACAAGAAAAGTGTCTTATCAACTAGAAAACCTCGAAGGGAAGAAAGAGCCGTTAAATTGGAACATATCCAATTTAAAGAAATATTACTTCTAGCATCAACGAGATATCGCTCTGAAGTCGACAGTGCTCGAGTCCTCATCCTTCACACTCAACCACTGGGGGGTGCAAGGGGATGAGGTCAGTCTGCAATTGACTCATAGACTCGCAGATCCAGTTCTTCGAAAAATAACTCGGACTCGGGGACTTAGCTCGAGGACTTCAAAATATGGAGATCGCCTGAGGCCTAGCTAAACCGGGGACTGACCCATAGTAACACACTTGATTACTCGTATTCTTTGCCTCAAATGGATTTTGTAAATTAAATTTGCCTAAGTACAACTAGGCTCTATGTAAACCGGCTCGATTTTCATCAATGGAATAAAAATCGACTCATCATCTTTTTATCCATTAAGCCTTGTTCAAGCCTCGACTCGAGGACGAGACATCGTCCTAAGCTAGCTTCATAATATACTTAAAGTCTTGCACGCAAATAAAAATTCGAAAAGATATTGAAACAGCTAACATTCAATATTTATATATTCATAAGGCTCGAAGGCCAGAATAATTACAAAGAAAATGGCCCGAAGGCCCAAAACGAAACAAACAAGCTGTTACCCACTAACCTCGCTATCTCTACCTGAAGTTTCTCCTTCAAACGAGCTCTCACTACTCGAAGGAAGTTGATCCAAAATTTTTCGAGCCGTAGCGACATCTATCTTAGCCTTGGCAATCTCGTTATCCAAACTAACCCCCTCTTTACATTGTTCGAGGGTCTTCAGCTTGGTCAGAATAATTACCCAATTTATGTCAACTTTGGCTCGGGTAGCTCTCGAGTTTAGCTTGGCCTTGAACTTGGACTTTAGCTCAGAAGAGGAGATTGGCTTTTTGCCTTGAAGGGTCTTCATTTCAGCTTCAAGAACCTCGTTCTTGGCTTCAATCTCTTTCATCTTCGAGGCAAGCAGCAAAGATCTCTCTTCGAATTGCTCGGTTAGCCCTTTGAGCACCGCATCTGCTGCATCAGCCTGCTTCTGAACCTTGGCTCGATGGTTCTCCTCTTGAGACCTTTTCTCAGCCCTACGATTAGCAATTTCTCAACGAGCCTGAGAGAGTTTAGCGCTCAATTGCTCAGCCTCTTTCCGAGCTCGACCCAATTTGGCTTCTGAGTCAATAAGTTCTTTTCAAGCTCAGAAACACGAGTTTCGAGCCCAATCCTTCTTCGATCCCACTCGTCCCCAACCTACTTAAGGTACACTGCTCGTTTGGCCTCAATATCAGCCGCTTTCATATCGTAGACGTAGCCCTACAACCAGAAAAGAGGAAATCAGAAGTGGGGAAAAGCAGTTAAAATCAAAAAAGCAGTGAAGCAAAACAAAATTTTTTACATGAATCGCATTTTGAGCTGAGTAAGCCATCAAATCATCCGAGGGAACATTCTTAAGCCGCTCAATTTCCAAAGGCCCAAGCAGCCCCTTGCAGCTAATGGCAACCCCTATGCTGTCATCCAGCATACAAACATTAATCGGAATTGGGATTCTCCTAATTCCTTGAGGAAGGGCTGTCTCAGCTCGAGTTGAATCGGTGCTCGAACCCTTTGCAGACGGAATCCCTTCGGCAGGCTTAGCCCCGATCTCCTCACGAACCTTATCGACAACTTGGCTCGGTTCCTTAATGCCCACAACCTCGACCGCGTCTCGAACACAAACATCATCTGGCTCGTCAATTAATCTTCATCTATGGGCTTCAGCCAACTCAACCCGGGTAACTTTAGCCTTGGGTGGCTTTTTGGGTGTATCCCTTTTCCTTTTCGGACCTGAAAAGAGAAAACGTGTCATTCAAAGGAAAAGAAAACGAGAAGAAATACAAAGGATAAACAAAGATATCTCTCGGGCCTGAGTGAGAGTCTGAACAGACTCCTCCAAAGACTGCAAACTGGCCTCGACATCAAGGACCTCGACGACATCCTCTCATCGTCCTTGCTTCTCCTTCTTCTTCTTCTTTGTTTTCTTCTTCTCTTTTTTATCTTCCTCCTTCTCCGCCTTAGCAGGCCGCTCGTTAAAATCTGAAGAACAAAGGAGTAAGCCCAAAAAAGGATGCGCTAAGAAAGGGAAATATCGAACTTGGAAGCACACTAACTAAGACATTTGCCCGACCTGTTGTTCTCCTCATGAGCAGCCAAGACCATCCAATCCCTCTCCAGCCTCCCCTCAGCATTAATCATAGCTTGCGCCCAAGCCGCTAAGTCCTTGCGAGGATTGATTGGAAACTTTCTAGCTAAAAGTAAAAATTAGTCTTCTCGCACTTATGGAAGTCAAGTAAAAAAATAAGACCAGAAGAAAACTTACGTGTTCTATTCCACACCTCGGAAAACCCAGGCTTGGCAGAGAGAGAAGAAATAAGAAGGAGAAAAAAACCAATTACACCAGCTACGATCCTCGGTGTCGTCGCTCTTGGTAATGATGGAGACTAGCCCTGCTTGTTTAACTGCACAATGCCATCTTTGTGCAGAGAGGGAGAAAACAACGATTTCAAGTGGTCGTACCCAAATATGACCCCAGCTTTACGATTGAGGTAGTCGAGGCACTGAATAACCCTCTAGAAGCCGGGGCCTAGCTGAGCCAAACAAACATTGTGTGACCTGCAGAAAGTATCCACTATGTGGTGAAGGGGAAGAGTGGCAGGAATCGAAATTGGAACCTCAGGGCCCTAATTACACTCCTCTCGGATCAAGGCTATGTGTTCTTTCGAGGCAAGACTCGGAGAAAGTTGAACGGGGAGGTTCCTTTTTGTCCTAATATCTGAGGCTGTTTGCCCCCTCATCCTGAAATCTTTGCTGGAATCGAAAATCCTTGGAATAACCCATTGAGGTTTGAGTTCCCCAAGATAAACTTTTTTCTTTTTTTTTTCCTTCTTTGGATGCGAGGTCTCGACCACTTCTTTGTCATCATCGTCATCGACAGTTTCTTCAGTCGCTGCCTCGTCATCACCAATGGAAGGTTCGTGAATGGCGATGGTTGCCTTTTCGAATCTCCTAGCAGATAACGCGCCACGTTATTTTCCCGCTTAATTCAATTCTACCCCCTTGAAGAATTCTGATAATTGCCCAAAAGGTGGAGGGACTATCTGTATTGGGTAAAAACCCTATCGCCTCGGTGTATAGGCTCAAACCATGAGACAATCAAGTTTCACCGAAGACAGCTTCTCGATGGGATGATTTCATCTCCACCTCGGGTAAGATCGAGCCAAGTACAAGATCAGAACTCGGAAAGATTGAAGAATGATCAATACGGCGATCCCTCGAGGGATTATGTTACCTCGACAAACGACCACATCTAATTATAACCGCCGATCATTGTATGACCGTTGCCCAAGCATTTAAGAAGAAGATCATGAGCTGACCACAATCAAATACAGAGTAATGGCCATAAAAGCATAGTTATTACGATTATAACGTCACTCGTCTTATCAACTATAAATAGGAACCCTTTGTAATCATGAAGATTCATCCTGAAATACAACACTAGACTTATATTCTTTTTCTAAAGCTTTGTCTCCTTTTATACACTTTACTGCTCGTTTATTGCCTGCCTCGTATATTTCATTCCATTAAGCATTTGCTTCGTTTTAATTCAATCTCAGTTCGATCATAACTTTGATACAAGCAAATTATCAATCAAACCCAAAACAAATTCGATTTGTTGTCCTGTCTCGATTTAGGCCAACACACAGTTCAAATGATCCATAAGCAATTGACACGAACCTTAAACCATAAATCTACCACATACAAGAAATCATAAACTTCATAAAGACAATAGTACCCCCAAACCTTCCTCCAACATCAACTATATGCCACAATTTCCGACCATCACTACTCCCCCATCTCTTCAACTATACAACCCTCGAATTGAAAGAACGAACTCGCCGGAAAGCACCAATAGAAACCACCATCCAATATTTGCAGGGAAATGCCAATTCAATGCGAATAAAAGACGACTGGAGCCGACCATATCTCTCCCTACTATTTATCCCACCATTATCGAGTTAATAAAGTAACACGACCCAGAATCCGGTTAGGCCGTGCGGGCACCCGACATCCTCCCCTGGACCCGTCGGACGAACCCTTACCAATTAAATTAGGAAAATAAATATAACAATTCATAAATAAAGACAGGACTAAAAAAAACATACAGACATATTGACACCTCTAAGCTGTACGAAAGAAAATTTCAGCTGACTACCCAACATACTAGGTTTAGGGCTATCTAGACTAGACATCTAAGAGTACAAAAGAAGAATGATACCTCCTGAATGGAGCAGAATGCAACTGAAATAATAACCTATAAACTGGTGGCCATCCGGAATAAAAGCTGGCTCACCCTGACAGCTGAAGTCGTCTTCGCTCCTTCACAACGTGGCGAACTCAATCCTGGAGCGAACCTGCCGAAATGAAATGGATAGACAAGAAACAAACAACAAACAAGGGTGAGTCAAAAGGACTCAATAAGTGGGGCAGACTAGCCACCTCAAATAATAGGATAGCTAGCAAGGGAGGAGAAACAGATAAACAAAATTCCTCTTATTTAAATTATAAAAAGGCAGAGCCAGAAAATAACTAGAAACACGTATGGAATGACAAACTCATCAACAACCAGGAACGTAAGATAACTAAAACATATAGGTATCCCGAACACATGAACAATCAGAAATACATCCTGTTGCGGCGTGCAAGCCGATCCATATATTCATCCTGTTGCGGCGTGCAACCCGATCCATATATTTATACCGTTGCGGCGTGCAACCCGATCCCCGCAACCCAAAATACGAGCTAGAAATATATAGGCAAATAAGCAATGCACGCAGAAGCAGAACAGTAGTTATGTACCACAAGTCTGCACAATGGTATGAAATGAAATAAAATGAGATGAAATGAAATACAATGAAATATGATGCAAAGAGTCACATGTGCCAAATGAATGGAGCGGAATCCTCCTGCTCCGAGGGCGGAATCCTCCTACACTCAATATGATGCAATGGAGCGGAATCCTCCTGCTTCGAGGGCGGAATCCTCCTACCCTCAATATGATGCAATGGAGCGGAATCCTCCTGCTCCAAGGGCGGAATCCTCCTACCCTCAATATGATGCAATGGAGCGGAATCCTCCTGCTCCGTGGGCGGAATCCTCCTACCCTCAATATGATGCAATGGAGCGGAATCCTCCTGCTCCGAGGGCGGAATCCTCCTACCCTCAATATGATGCAATGATAACCCTTCACCGGCTGCCGAAAAGTATATGTCAACTCACAGCTAGAGTACAATGCTCAGATCCTCCATGCAATACCAACAACAAAATATAACATTTAATATACAATGTAAATCCAAAGCTAAGGCGTAATAAGTACGTCTATCGGCAGCTAAACACGTAAGGAACACGTGGTAGAAAATCCATGAGGCCAGGTGCCTCCAAAGAAATGGATATAAACACTTACCTTGTTACAAAGTTAGTACATCCATTCAATAACTGCTTGTCCTTTGGTTTCATTGCCAAACGATCCCACTCTATTCAATAAGCAGATAAATATATCAAATAAGGCTAAAGGCTTCATTCCTCACATTTTAGGGCAATCCGGTTAGGATCCTGATACCCTATTCGCATACGCAATACGCAGGCCAGGCCAGGCCTATGTACAGGGTTTAAGGTCACATAACCAAACCCAAAATAATTTACATTTATATGTTGCCCATAACTCACTGAGTACGAATCTACAATCAATTTCCTTATCGGGGTCCATTTGACCCTTTAAACTATTAATTGAACTTATTAAAATGATGTATAATATTCCAAGTTTTACCGTCAAAATATATACAAACACACGTAATACACACAAATAATATATTAGGATCATTACCTGAATGTTTCAGGGTGAAAATTCTACTTTTTTCCGGCCCCTTTTCTCATTTTCTGGCATTTTTTTCCATTTCTGCGCCATTTTATTTTTCTCTGCTTCTGAATCGTTTCTGTTACTGCTTCTGCTAAGAAATTAGCATAAGTTCATATATGCTAAGTGAATATATGCCCACCGCCTAACTTTTTATGTTTTTGTCTTTTTCTCTTTTTTTTCTTTTTCTTTTAAAATTCGTTGTTACGGTAAAAATTAAAACGGTACCCTACCATATTCGAAATAATTCCAACTTTTGCATACAAGTTATACAAAATTTATGTAACATACTCGCAAAGGCGGATCTCAAATCGGACTCCCAAAACTCAATATGCCAAATAAATGAAAAAAGGTCAAATTATATAACTTTCGCATTTTAGCGGAAACTAACCAAACAACATCGAAATTCACTTTCGAAAGTTCACGAAAGTCACAAATAATCATACGAACCCAACGGCGCTTTCGGATTTTGAATTGGAGCTCGTTCGCCAAAATCGAGCTCGAAAATCTCTTTTTAATATTTATCGACAATAAAATTTGAAACCTTCTTCCAATGCCTACCAAACGAGGTCTGATTTAGCTCAAATTTTACAGATAAGTCCCAATGGATATCACGAACATTTTATAATTATCAGCATACCAATCGGAGTCCTAACTTCTGAAACGACTAACCGAGGTCGTTTCATTCTCCTCCACTTAAACTCTCGTTCGTCCTCGAACGAGCCTAAGTCTAAAGCAAGATTCACGCAGATAACAAAAGAACTTACACGACCTTCATAAGCTACTCCACGGGCATTATCTCCTGATTACATGATCAGAATTATAACACGAACACCAAACTCTTGGAATAAAACATATCTGGATAATATGATGACACCATTGCCCAGCTTATTCTGACTAAGCTGATCCTTCCTCGATCACGAGAAAAGAGCTCTACATTTTCGAAACAAAGATACACAGAACTCTGGATGGATTAACATGATTCTGTCGGTTAATCACCTCGTCGATATACTTTTCGATATTGAACAAGTCGATGGAACTAAGAATTAGCTCACACTCGATGCAATAGGGGAAGCTTTTCAAGTACATTGTCACTACATACTATAGAAGATTTGATGCAGGCTATATTATTTTTACAAACACACTATGCAACATCTCAGTTGATGTTAATGTTGTTCTGCAAGCTCCTTGTGGGAATGTAGTTACTCATATCCTAATGTACGTCAAAGGTTCATCTGAACAGGGTCTATCATATAAGGATAAGGATCATGCAAATACCACTGGATAGTATGATGCAGAGCAGGAAGGATCTCCAGATTGAACATCTACTTCAGGGTATTGTCTTTAGATTGGAAATATTATGACTTGAGAAAGTGAAAATAAAAGAGGCATGTAGTTGGATCATGAGTTGAGGCAGAATACCAGCAACAAAGTTGATTGCATGTGCACTTATAACGCTAAAGTAACTTCTCAAAGAGTTGAGGTGCAAAGGAGATATGCCAATGATGGATGGATGATAAGCTGAACTAGACCTTTAACTCTAAATTTCCATGAAGTTAAACAGCGTCAGTATGAGGATCCAGATCTAGTTGAATACAGACAGATATCCAGAAGAAAACTGAAGTCACCA
This sequence comes from Petunia x hybrida, assembly GCA_037355625.1. Lineage (NCBI taxonomy): Eukaryota > Viridiplantae > Streptophyta > Magnoliopsida > Solanales > Solanaceae > Petunia > Petunia x hybrida. The sequence continues at coordinate 569,154 of JBBBVM010001054.1, read as the reverse complement.
TATAGGGTTATTACTGACAATGTTCTCATGTATAAAGATAGACTTGGTATTCCTGATGTTGCATATTTCCGTGGACAGATTATAATAGAGGCACATTATTCCAAATACACTGTTCACCCAGGTTCGACTAGGATGTACCATGATCTTAAGCAGATTTATTGGTGGGACGGAATGAAGTGTGACATAGCAGAATTTATGGCTTAGTGTTCTAATTGCCAGCAAGTTAAAGTCGTGTCATCTTTCCAGACTTTATACTTTCAGCAGATAGGTACGCATATATGATTAGGTTGCCAGCTTATCTCTAGCATTAATAGATTATAAGTGGGTTTAGCAATGATCGACACTCAGTGTAGGTTTCTGTCGTGGCCTTAGGTTGGGTTGTGACAAAAGTGGTATCAACGCCTTAGAGATTTAGTATTACCATTCAGTATTTGAAAAAAGACTCCTTCACTTAAAGCACAAACTCATGCAGCTATTTGAATAGAAATAACCATCCCCGCACAGTCTGCTGGAATAAAGAAGATTTAGCTAAAAGTTGAACGTAGGCAGACCTAAGCTACCAACTACCCTTTCGAGTTGCCAAACAGCTGCAACTCTCGAGTTCACAACTCCATACGTTTGCAGTAAACACCACCGCCTGATGGATGGTACTTCTATTACCCTTAGATCCTTGAAAAACAATAATATGTTTACCCGGCTACAATAACACGTACTCTGGCTCAACAGAGGGAACATCACGAGTGGCTACTAACCGCCCAAGCTCACTAGTGTCGGATAAAGAAGAGATGACAGCGGACTGAGTATAGAAATAATTAGAGCTTCAGGAAGCTCACCTTCTTATTTGCTTAGCTACCAGAGCTAGACTACTTTTGAGTCATACTAGCCAAAGAATCGCAATTGAAGAAATGGACATTAAATAAGCTCTATGGAACAACATCCATGCCAATTTGACCTCCCAATAAAAAGGAAACTCTGACAATTTACCAGAAACCCTTTTATAACCCAGACAAGCTCATAGGATAACATGACTTTACTAGAATTTTGAACCAAGAGGAGATACGTAGATCGAATATTACATACTAATCACTTTGCGCCGGAAGAAACGATAATACTTTCTGATGGTGACGAATTAGGATCCCATTACCCTACCAACATTGAATTCCAAAGAGAGGTCGATTGACTTGACATTATAACAGAATATGGCACAACAAGATGTCAAGCAAATAATACCGATACTTACTCACAAATCTCTCACATTTAATCAAGATAAACTAGTAGGGTCATCATAAATGCCAGGAATAAATCATATCAGAAGCTCACCACTCTACCGCAGCCGATTCTTAATAGAAACGACATCTAAGAAAACCATGGAAACATGATAAGACAACCATTTCCAAATCGATCGGAAGAATCAAAGCTTACACACATATAAGTGAGGAAGAAATACTTGGGTCTACTATATCGGATACCTTAGCATCCTGCCAGACAAGCAGTTCATAGAATTGCCTCTGCAGCTGAGTTGAGCCACTACTTTGACAATCACTTTCTGAAGAACCACTGCCACCACACTCTCAACCTTTACTCGATTGTGGCATTTCTTTTGCTGATTGAGATCTATATGAAATCCCCTGCGACTGCGCAGATGCCTGATGACGAGAGAAAAGACGACTGCCTACCTATCGGAGTAAGGGAAAACTCCTCAAAGGATAGCCAGACTCACGACAATGATAACACCTTTTTGCTGAAAAATGAAAGCTGGAAAGATTGTTGATAACTGTAAAGAGAAGACTGAATCTGATCTTGACGAACTACTGGCGCACTCTAAGAATCACGTGACACAAGCTGAGATAACCTGGAAGGTGACCTTCCGAAATAATCAGAACTTTTACCTCCAAATGAGGTACCATGGTTGCCCACTAGGGTCACGGGATCTCTTGCTCTCCCGCTCTAACTTATGGTATGCATAATACCTCTGAGCAATATCAACAACGACATCAACTGAATTGTCATCCTCAATTTCTCGAGCCATCTGGGACCTCAAGGAAGAAGAAAGGTTATCAATAAATCTTTGAATCTCTCGAAAGGCTCATGAACTAGTTCTAATACATATCCAGCCATTCTATAGAATTCAATCTCATATTCTGAAACCAACAGGCTAACCGACAGGCTACCCTATCTAATCCACTCAAACTGGAAATACTTTTCATCTCGCTCGCTACTCGAAAGGAACTTTTCCACGAATATAGAAGAAAAATCGAACCAAGTTAGCTAATAAGAGAGCGGCCCACCAATTCAAGGCTGGACCCTGAAACTGGAAAGCAGAATAATCAACACCATACTGCTCGATATAATCAAGAGCCTGAAGGATACGCTGACATCATTGTATTTTAAAAATTTACGCAGGGATTATCTGATGCATGGCTTAAGAATATTGAAGGGTTCAACCGCGTAAAATAATGCAACCTCTTTGGGCACTCGGACCGAACTGTTACATCGGCTGGCTAACCAGCCAGAATAACAAGAGGAACAACACATGCTGCCTCCGGAACATAGTTTACTGCGGCAATATTAAGAACTGGAATAGAAGCTCCCTGAGACTGAACATCTGCATCTGCGGCAACCTGATAAGTTGCCTAGCGAATAATAGGCGCTTGCGGTATCTGCGTCGCCAAGATTCTCGTAAAAGCATCGTAGAGAGCCACGGGAACCACAAGGCCCTGCTCCCTTGCCCATCGCGAGCTCGTACAATTGGGACCTCCGTAACTAGATCGTCAGCACGATCAAAACTCTCGGGACATCGTCAGTGCTAGCCCTTGCCTAGACTGCTTCGTCTTGAACTCATACTGTTTGTTGATTTATCGCACGAGGGTTCACAATTACCACGAAGGAATTAACGAAAATACTTTTGCATCCTAGGCCGACGCACGATCAGAAAAAAATGGAAGTGAAACTTCCTAAATGCCATCATAGCCTCTCGTAGATAAGTACGGACGTCTACGTACCCATCAGCGAGACTCTACTAGACACTGTCTTAGTCTGGATAGACTCTAAACTGGGCTCTGATACCAACTAACACGACCCAGAATCCGGTTAGGCCGTGCGGGCACCCGACATCCTCCCCTGGACCCGTCGGGCGAACCCTTACCAATTAAATTAGGAAAATAAATATAACAATTCATAAATAAAAAACAGGACTAAAAAAAACATACAGACATATTGACACCTCTAAGCTGTACGAAAGAAAATTTCAGCTGACTACCCAACATACTAGGTTTAGGGCTATCCAGACTAGACATCTAAGAGTACAAAAGAAGACAGATACCTCCTGAAGGGAGCAGAATGCAACTGAAATAATAACCAATAAACTGGTGGCCATCCGGAATAAAAGCTGGCTCACCCTGACAGCTGAAGTCGTCTTCGCTCCTTCACAACATGGCGAACTCAATCCTGGAGCGAACCTGCCGAAACGAAATGGATAGACAAGAAACAAACAACAAACAAGGGTGAGTCAAAAGGACTCAATAAGTGGGGCAGACTAGCCACCTCAAATAATAGGATAGCTAGCCAGGGAGGAGAAACAGATAAATAAAATTTCTCTTATGTAAATTATAAAAAGGCAGAGCCAGATAATAACTAGAAACACGTATGGAATGAGAAACTCATCAACAACAACGTAACATAACCAAAACATATAGGTATCCCAAACACATGAACAATCAGTTGCGGCGTGCAACCCGATCCATATATTTATACCGCTGCAGCGTGCAACCCGATCCCCACAACCCAGAATACGAGCCAGAAATGTATAGGCAAATAAGCAATGCACGTAGAAGCAGAACAGTAGTTATGTACCAAAAGTCTACACAATGGTATGAAATGAAATAAAATGAGATGAAATGAAATGCAATGAAATATGATGCAAAGGGTCACATGTGCCAAATGAATGGAGCGGAATCCTCCTGCTCCGAGGGCGGAATCCTCCTGCTCCGAGGGCTGAATCCTCCTACCCTCAATATGATGCAATGATAACCCTTCACCGGTGGGGGATTCTCATCGACTGCCGGGAAGTATATGTCAACTCACAGCCAGAGTACAATGCTCAGATCCTCCATGCAATACCAACAACAGAACATAACATTTAATATATAATGTAAATCCAAAGCTAAGGCGTAATGAGTACGCCTATCGGCAGCTAAACACGTAAGGAACACGTGGTAGAAAATTCACGAGCCAGGTGCCTCCAAAGAAATGGATATAAACACTTACCTTGTTACAAAGTTAGTACATCCATTCAATAACCGCTTGTCCTTTGGTTTCATTGTCAAACGATCCCACTCTATTCAATAAGTAGAAAAATATATCAAATTAGGCTAAAGGCTTCATTCCTCATATTTTAGGGCAATCCGGTTAGGATCCTGATACCCTATTCGCATACGCAATACGCAGGCCAGACCTATGTATAGGGTTTAAGGTCACATAACCAAACCCCAAATAATTTATATTTATATATTGCCCATAACTCACTGAGTACGAATATATAATCAATTTCCTTATCGGGGTCCATTTGACCCTTTAAACTATTAATTGAACTTATTAAAATGATGTATAATATTCCAAGTTTTACCATCAAAATATATTCAAACACACGTAATAAACTCAAATAATATATTAGGATCATTACCTGAATGTTTCAGGGTGAAAATTCTACTTTTTTCCGGCCCCTTTTCTCATTTTCTGGCATTTTTTTTCATTTCTGCGCCATTTTATTTTTCTCTGCTTCTGAATCGTTTCTGTTACTGCTTCTGCTAAGAACTTAGCATAAGTTCATATATGCTAAGTGCATATATGCCCACCGCCTAACTTTTTAAGTTTTTGTCTTTTTCTCGTTTTTTTTTCTTTTTCTTTTAAAATTCGTTGTTACTGTAAAAATTAAAACGGTACCCTACGATATTTGAAATAATTCCAACTTATGCATACAAGTTATACAAAATATATGTAACATACTCGCTAAGGCGGATCTCAAATCGGACTCCCAAAATTCAATATGCCAATTAAATGAAAAAAGGTCAAATTATATAACTTTCGCATTTTAGAGAAAACTAGCCGAACAACATCGAAATTCACTTTCGAAAGTTCACGAAAGTCACAAATAATCATACGAACCCAACGACGCTTTTGGATTTTGAATCGGAGCTCGTTCGCCAAAATCGAGCTCGAAAATCTCTTTTTAATATTTATCGACAATAAAAACTGAAACCTTCTTCCAATGCCTACCGAACGAGGTCTGATTTAGCTCAAATTTTACAGATAAGTCCCAATTGATATTACGAATATTTTAAAATTATCGGCACACCAATCGGAGTTCTAACTTCCGAAACGACTAACCGAGGTCGTTTCATAAAGGGAAAGGAAGTAGAGAAGATGGAAAAGAAAAAAAAAAGAATAAGGGAAAAAAGTAATACAAAAAGGAAAAAAAAGTGGAAAAAATACATTTAACAAAATTAACTTGCCAAAAATAAATGTTAATCATGTTTTTCTTGGCCCAACTCTCTTTTAAGAGAGTGATTTGCACTCTCTGTGCCACATGAGCTTGGAAGGTTGTAACAACACCAGTTCGGATATGTTCAGGGGGGTACGAAGTTCCCCGCAGAGTTAAAGTGTCAAGTTGGAAAAAAAGCTATAGTTCAGGGGGACTTTAGCCATTTTACTTTAAAAAAGGCAAAATGCATAAAATGCCCCCCAAAGTAGTCTCGAAACGTCCCTTACGACCTTTAACTTTGCGGGAGACCTATTACCCCCTGAGCTTGTTCGAAACGCTTCATTGACCCCCTTATGGCCCCACGTACCAGAGAAAGTGTATTACACTCTCTTATGGAGAGTGAGATGAAAAAGAAATGATTTTTTAAATATTATTTCATTTAAAAAAAATTCTATCACATATTTTTAGTTCTTTTCTTTTTCTTTTTCTTTTTCTATTTCTTTCTCTTCCTTGTCTTCTTCACCGCCATTTCAAGCCGACCACCATTAAATTGTCCAGCCATCGGAAAGTTCACCTCCATAGAAAGTTCACATTTTTCTAAGTGTCCTTCCCAATTTGTTTGTCTTCTTGCTCTGAAGATCTTGCTGCATCAGTTACAACAGATTCATTTTCCTTGTCATCAATGAAATCGGAAGTCATTGAGTACGATATTCCGGAGTGTTCCATTGCCGATCCCAAATCTTTACTATCACTTGCAAATGGAATTCTATACCTCCTTCATTGGTTCTGATTATCCTCCATACGTGCAGCTCCAATTTCGTGGTTGTTGTTTCTTGAAATGTCATCGAAAAATACCATAGCAAGCTGGAGACAAACACCAGTACTTGCAATGTTTTTTTTTTTAAAAAAAAATTGTACCTGTTAGCTTTAGATCTAGTATCTTTAGACAAAATTTATTTGCTATTGAAAACGTTCCAATATGGTTGAGTTGGATAGGAGAAGAAACATGGAGTTGGAGATTGGAGAGAAAGGGGAGAAATGATGAAGAAGAAAGAGGAAAAAAAGGATAAAAAAATAAAAGGCATAGCTAGAATTAAAAAAATAAACTAGTTTAAATAAATCTGACACGTGTCAAAGAATTATTGGTGCGTGTTTTGCACTTTCTTTCTTGTAACTGAGGTTATCCGTAAAAGGGGATACTTATACCCCTTCTAATGTGTTCAGGGGGGTGATAGGTCCCCCGCATAATTTTAGGTCGTATGGGGTGTTTCGGGACTACTTTAGGGGTATTTTATGCATTTTATACACGATGTATGCTTGAAATCCAAAGTATTTACGCACTTTATCCATTAAAATTATGCTACCCATTAAATTCAAAGTATTCACCCGCCCTACCTATTTTTCAGTATATCTTATGGTATACAAAAATTCCCCCATATGCTTTGGAGGATATGACATAAATTATGGTATACCAGAAAAATGAATAGGGCGTATAAATAATTTATGGGTATGGCGTGTTATAAGTTGTCTTCCTCCTTATGCAACAAGGGAATAAATAACAACAACAACAACAACAACAACAACATATCCAATAGTATCCCACCTAGGTAGGGTCTGGGGAGGGTGAGATGTACACAAACCTTACCCCCACTAAGGTGGAGAGGCTGTTTCTAATAGACCCTCGGCTAAATAAAGGATTCGGAAATATACATGAACAAAACAAGATGACAAAAAATAAAATATGAATATAAAAACACAAGCATAACCAAGTCAAATAAGGAACACCAACAATAAATAAAAAAATAATGAATAAGCTGGAAATAGAATATATAGAAATAATACACAGTTAATACGGATAAAAGTAACTTGTTTACTATCTAGCCTTCAACCCTAATCCTCGACCTCCATGCTTTCCTATCTAGGGTCATGTCCTCGGTAATCTGGAGATGGATCATGTCTTGTCCAATCACCTCGCCCCAATTCTTCTTTGGTCTACCTCTAGCTCTCCGAAGACTCATCACCGCCAACCCCTCGCATCTCCTTACCGGCGCATATGTGCTCCTCCTCTTCACATGTCCAAACCACCTCAGTCTCGCTTCTCGCAGCTTGTCCGCCACAACAGCCACTCTCACCTTATAGTGAATGACCTCGTTTCTGATCTTATCCATCCTAGTAAGCTCACACATCCATCTAAGCATTCTCATCTCTGCTACGCTTGAGTGGCCTTAACTGGCCAACATTCCGTCTCATACAACAAAGCTGGTCTAACAACTACTTTGTAGAACTTACCTTTAAGCCTAGGCGACACTTTCTTATCGCATAAGACACTAGAGGTGAGCCTCCACTTCATCCAACCAGCCCCTACTCGATGAGTGACATCCTCGTCAATTTCTCCATTACCTTGGAAAATCGATCCATGATACTTGAAGCTACCTTTCTTGGGGATGACTTGTGTATTAAGCGTCACTTCCATATCTGACTCCTGAGCTGCATCACTAAACTTGCACTCCATGTACTACATTTTTGTTCTGCTCAGCTTGAAACCTTTAGACTCGAGAGTCTGCCTCTACACCTCCAACTTATCATTAACTACACCGCGAGTCTCATCAACCAAAACTATGTCATATGCGAATAACATACACCATGATACCTCTCCTTGAAGTGCACCTCGTTAATTCATCCATTACCAGAGCACCTAAAAACGTGCTAAGAGCGGACCCCTGATGCAACCCTATCTCAACGGGGAAGTGTTCTGAGTCGTCTCCTACTGTTCGTACTCGTATCTTCGCTCTGTCATACATGTCCTTAATCGCTCTGATGTATGCCGTAGGTACACCTTTAGTTTTCAGACAACTCTACAGCACCTTCCTAGGGACTTTGTCATATGCCTTCTCTAAGTCAATGAACACTATATGTAAGTTCTTTTTTTGTCTCTATACTGCTCCACCAACCTCCTTAGAAGATGTATGGCTTCCGTAATCTATCGCCCAGACATAAATCCAAATTGATTTTCGGAAAATAGTCACCTCTATCCTCATTGTTTTCTCTACCACCCTTTCCCACACTTTCATAGTATTAAAAAGGGAATAAATAAATTAATTAAATTTTGGGATCTCAATAAAATTATGATTGGTTTGAAGAACGTTTCGATAAATACCAAACATATGAGCAAGAACGGATAAATATTTCGAATTTAATAAGTATTTTCGTAAACCTCCCAAAAAAATTTCTAATTTTGTAGTAACTTCCAAGAATAACAAAATACGTAGTTCTTTTTTATTTCGTCATAGCAAGAAGAAAAATTAAAAAACAAAGAGCCGCACGGAAAAAGATACTAGCATTCGCTAGAAATCTACATCATCACCTGTGTGTTGGGTGCAATACTGTAATCCCACCAGATTCATCCCCCTACCCCACTTAACCCCCACTCCCTCAAGTGAAACATACTGTACAAGAAAACATAGTACTACCCACCCCCCTCTGCTCTGTCTTTTTCTATCTCCAACTTTACTCTTTCTTTCCTCTCTCTCTCTCTATCACTTTGATACTAAAACCCTTTCTCCTCAAAATTCTATTCTTAAGAGAACCTTATAACTAAAAATCCAATCTTTTTTTCCTGACCTTTCAAGAACCCTCTAAGGTATATTCATTCTCTTTCTATTTATTTGTTTTGATATAACAGTTACTGTATTTAATAAAAGTTGTGTTAAATGCTTACTTGGTGTTTCTTTCTTGCTAATTTTTTTTTAGCTTTGTGAGGTTATACTTTTTTCATTAAAAGTTGTACCTAATTTATTTTGACACAAAAATCAGCTGTTTTTAAATAAAAGTTGTGTTGAATGCTTAGTTGGTATGTCATTCTTGGTGATCTTTTTAGCTTAATGTGGTTACATTTTAGCACTAAAAGTTGTACCTAATTTATTTTGCTAAAAGTTGCTGGCTTTAATAAAAGTTGTGTTAAATGCTTGGTTGGTATTTCATTCTTGGTATTTTTTTTAGCTTAATGTGGTTATACGTTTTCTTTTAAAGTTGTGTACCTAATTTATTTTGATACGAAAATCAGTGTCTCTATAAGTTGTGTTAAATGCTACTCCCTCCGTCCCAATTTAGTTGTCACTCACGCTCATTAAGAAAATCAATAAATGGAGTATATATTTTACTATGTTACCCCTATTTAATATATGACTATTAAATTTTTTTTGAGAATACCTTTAATAATTAAGGGTATACTTGGAAATAATGAGCAAAAAATGTTTTGAAATCCTAAAGCGTCAACTAATTTGGGACAAACGAATCTTGCTAAAGCGTCAACTAATTTGGGACGGAGGGAGTATTTTTAAAGCTTAATGCGGTTATACTTTTGGCATTAAAAGTTGTACTTTATTTCTTTATAAGGGCAAGTGAAAAGGTTCTTTTTAATTGAGTTTGTTGAGCATTTCCTTATAAACTTTATTTGTTGCTCTTGTTATTTTTACTTTACTTTGCATGGTTTTTGAGCTTAGTTTTCTTGATTTTTTGATGTTATGCAGGGTTGAAACATTCAGAAGAATTTGATCTGAGGTTGTAAATGGTCTTAGCAGTTTTCAAGTTGTACTTCATGAGGTTATTTTTATCCTTTTTTAACCATTAGGTTCTTCGAAAGACAAAGATTTGGTGTTAAGCATACTTCCGACTGTGTATATTTAAAGTTTCTGGAGCATTAGTATAGTTTGAATTATTTCTGAAACGTTTTGAACCAGTGTTTTTGAGTGAGAACAAGTAGCATTGAAAATGCAGAGACCCCCACAAGAAGATTTTTCACTCAAGGAGACCAAGCCCCACCTTGGTGGAGGGAAGGTCACGGGTGATAAGCTTACTAGTACCTATGACTTGGTTGAGCAAATGCAGTATCTTTATGTCCGGGTGGTGAAAGCAAAGGATTTACCTGGGAAGGATCTCACGGGTAGTCTTGATCCTTATGTTGAGGTTAGGCTTGGAAACTACAGGGGTACGACTCGTCATTTTGAGAAGAAGTCGAATCCTGAATGGAATCAGGTGTTTGCTTTTTCGAAAGATCGGATTCAGGCTTCCATTCTTGAGGTGAACGTGAAAGATAAGGATCTTGTTAAGGATGATTATGTTGGTCGTGTTACGTTTGATTTGAATGAGATCCCCAAAAGGGTCCCACCAGATAGTCCTCTTGCTCCACAGTGGTATAGGTTAGAAGACAGAAATGGTAACAAAGTCAAAGGAGAGTTGATGTTGGCTGTTTGGATGGGTACTCAGGCTGATGAAGCCTTTACAGAAGCTTGGCATTCAGATGCTGCAACTGTTAATGGTGCTGATGCTCTTGCAAATATAAGGTCTAAGGTGTACCTCTCACCAAAGCTGTGGTACCTTAGAGTTAATGTGATTGAGGCTCAAGACTTGATTCCTGGTGACAGAAGTAGGTTTCCAGAAGTTTATGTGAAGGCAATCCTTGGAAATCAGGCATTGAGGACTAGAGTTTCCATGAGCAAGACTATTAATCCCATGTGGAATGAGGATCTAATGTTTGTAGCAGCAGAACCATTTGAGGAGCCATTGATTTTGAGTGTGGAAGATAGAGTTGCGCCAAATAAGGATGAAGTTCTTGGAAGGTGTGCTATTCCTTTGCAGTATGTGGACAGGAGGTTGGACCACAGGCCTATTAACAGTAAATGGTATAACCTTGAAAAGCATATCATTGTCGAGGGAGAAAAGAAGAAGGAAATCAAGTTTGCTAGCAAGATTCACATGAGGGTATGCTTGGAAGGAGGCTACCATGTTCTGGATGAGTCAACTCATTACAGTAGTGATCTTAGACCAACTGCAAAACAGTTGTGGAAGTCCAGCATTGGTGTCCTAGAATTGGGTGTTCTGAATGCTCAGGGTCTCTCTCCAATGAAAACAAAAGATGGGCGGGCAACGACAGATGCTTATTGTGTTGCCAAATATGGGCAAAAGTGGGTCAGAACAAGGACGATTATAGATAGTTTTGCTCCCAAGTGGAATGAGCAATACACTTGGGAGGTATTTGATCCGTGCACTGTCGTAACTATTGGTGTATTTGATAATTGTCATCTGCTTGGAGGAGATAAATCTGGAGGGGCTAGGGACTCTAGGATTGGGAAGGTCAGGATCCGTCTTTCAACTCTTGAAACAGATCGTGTCTACACGCATTCTTATCCACTACTAGTCTTACATCCTACTGGAGTGAAGAAGATGGGTGAAATTCACTTGGCTGTAAGATTTACTTGCTCATCATTAATGAATATGATGCATATGTACTCTCACCCACTGCTACCTAAAATGCACTACATTCATCCTTTAACTGTTACTCAGCTGGACAGCTTGAGGCATCAGGCCACTCAGATCGTCTCTATGAGGCTGAGTCGTGCTGAGCCACCTTTGAGGAAAGAGATAGTGGAGTATATGTTGGATGTTGGTTCCCACATGTGGAGTATGAGGAGAAGTAAGGCTAACTTTTTCCGGATTATGGGTGTTTTAGGTGGAATAATTGCTATCGGTAGATGGTTTGATCAGATATGCAATTGGAAAAACCCCATCACGACTGTTCTGATCCATATCTTGTTCTTGATACTTGTTCTATATCCAGAGCTTATTCTACCTACCATTTTCCTCTATCTTTTCTTAATTGGAGTCTGGTACTACAGGTGGAGGCCTAGAAATCCTCCCCACATGGATACTCGTCTTTCCTGTGCTGATACTGCTCATCCTGATGAATTGGACGAGGAATTTGATACTTTTCCTACTTCACGACCTCCTGATATTGTCCGGATGAGGTATGACCGTTTGAGAAGTATTGCAGGAAGGATTCAGACAGTGGTAGGTGACTTGGCTACTCAAGGGGAAAGACTGCAGTCTTTGCTGAGCTGGAGAGATCCCAGAGCAACCGCGCTGTTTGTTATTTTCTGCTTGATTGCTGCCATTGTGCTCTATGTCACGCCTTTCCAAGTTGTCGCACTCTTGACCGGATTTTATGTACTGAGACATCCAAGGTTCCGTCACAAGCTACCATCTGCACCACTTAATTTCTTCAGAAGGTTGCCCGCCCGAACAGACTGCATGCTATGAACTGTACCTTTTGCTTCTATTATCTTTATCATCCTATGTGTTTTTGCTCTTGTATCCGGAAACAAAATGATGTAAAAATTAGTCAGGCTTTTCTCCCCTTTACCTAATGCCTAATGGTGAATGTAGGTCCTTCTGTGTAAGATATAGTGGATTTGCTGTTTATTTATTCCAAAGTCTTGAAAGTTAGATGGTTGATGCAAAATCCATATTTTGTTGTCTTGTGGGTTCGTTCTTTTTTATTATGCTCCATGATTAATTCGAAAGTGTTATCTATTTTCAAGTTACAATTGTTTTTTCAATTGACATGATGTAGGAATTGGTACTAGTGTTCAGGGTCAGTTTGATTTCTTAGCATATTAGGCTTCCTCAAGGATGAAGCTTTTTTTTTTTTTTTTAGTTTATGCTATAGTTGTTGGAATGTTCTGACAAAGATGTCTTATACAAATGTGATAATTAATTCGACCTTTCTGTATACCATTTAATGTGACGAGGGAATAAATGTATTTAGCATTTTATAATGCAAGTTGACAATATTTTAGCTGGTCTTACTTGTCAGCTTATGAAGACAATAAAGTAGAGATTCGTGCAACCCTGTGTTACGCATGTTTTTGTACGAAGCTGCTGGATCTGCCAAATTAATACACCTAAGTTGGAAAAGGTCAAATAAGACTGGGACTATACTGCCTTTGAGGTTTACTTCGTCGAACAATGTATGCCTGTTAGTACTTATATACTAAGACGTTTGATGCCTGTGTACAATACAGGCCCAACATTTAGCTTACAAGGCCCAACATTTAGCTTACAAGTTAATCAAGAAAATAAAATGGATGACACAAAAAATGAATTTGCTTTTGTTGACTGATATTGGAACAACACTTAGATAAAGTATACATACATTTTGAAAAGTAATTAGAACAGTAAGTCTCATGTCATGATGAATTGCAACAAGGAAGAAACAAAGTACTAAAAATAAGAGTACTAAAAATATAACCACATCTGAAAAGAAAAACTCTTGAAACAATGAGTATGCTCACATATAGTTAATGATTTTAAGAAGAATGTCCGCACTAAATGGGTTATGTTATCATTTGAAGTAGCAAATAGCTTCATCACGAGCAGGAGGAAGGGCATCTGATGAGAAGGCTATCGATCGCCTCTAATCGAAATGAGAGAATTTTGAGACCGACCGGTTGACGCAAATAAGTTTTATTCCATGAGTAACCTTCGGTACAACTGATACATTTGTCGGCTTGTCGCTTCAAGTTGTACATTCTGAATAGAATGGTAAGATCTTCACACGTTCTAAACATTGGACGAATAATAAAGAAAACTATAAAAAGCACATATATACCCAACAAATAATTCTTCACAAAGAATAGTAGTACGAACACGTACACACAATAGGAAGAAATCAGTAATAAAAAGTTGTTCAGTCAACGAGTAATAAACTCCATTAACTAATTGAAAGATGATAATCAATGCCTTATATGGAAAAACTACAGTTCAAAATAATACGTAGTAATAAGGGAACTCAACCCCTTCAGATTTTTCATCATCTCTCTACTTAGGGTAACAAATTCTCCAAACAAAATGAACCATGTCCCATGTAGTCAAGCTGGTCAATATGAGTTTAATTGTGTAAAATGTCTGGATTTACCATTCCAAATTTATAAGAGGGGAAACTATCATGTTTTTTATTATTCGAGAGGAGAGAAATCATTATACCAGTATTCGTAATGCCATTTCACACAAAATTTAGGACAAATCTACACATAACATGGTTGTAAAGTAAGGGTCAGACTATCTATTTAAGAACTTAGCTCACTCGACAAAGGGGCCTTTATTTGTCTATTTTGATGTGACTTCTAGTAATGTCGTTGATATTGCAGCAGTAAGCAGCAACCACAGTCTGCTCAAGTTCATTCTTGAGCATTTCTACCTATTTTATCCCCACATGATGACTATTAGTAATCTTCTCTTACTTGGCACTCGGACAATATATGAATTTAATAGTGTAAAGCCATGACCATTGAAGTTCTATAAGAGGGACAACTTATGCTTATTTGAATTAATGATCACAAAACTAAGATAACACAGACAATGTTAACATTTAAGTTAACCAATAAAATCTAGGATTCTTGATAGCAAATCAAAGATAAAAAAGAAATAAGAAAGAAAACAAAGGCCTCTTTTTTTTTTCCCTTTTTGTTGCAAAAGTTGGAAATTCAAAGACCGGCTACACCAAAATCCTGTAGATTTATGTTAATTGCATTAACACAGGGAGCAGGACTTGCTTAATCATCTATATGGTGGGATGACGTCTCATTCTTTTACACAAGTAACTACATCAACAGAACCATAGTCGTAGACGCAGAAAAGGGCCAATCAATCATAACTGCGATCAAAGCATGACTTTGGGTGTATACAAACTACAAACATCAAAAATTGCATTCTTCCAACATCAGCTCCATTTACAAGGATGGGTTTTTAAGCAAGTGTTTTTGTTTCTCTCTGTATGCATTCCTAGCTGCAGGTACACCTAAACAACCTCACCCTTTTTACTTTCATCAATGCAATGTGACAATCCTCCAAATTCTTATTAAAAGGCCTGTCAATCCAAATTCAACTCCAAAACCAATCCAACCACAAAACAACCGAGAATACGAAAATAAAAACAAAAGACAGCTCTATGACAAAGTAATAAAGAAAAGAACAAAAAAGCTTTATTTACAAGTAAATATAGAATCATGTGGTGTTTAAATCAAAGCTCTTCATAATGTAAGACGTTAATTCCACAGTAACACTATCAACCTTTTCGGACATATTCAATTATGAATAAATACTGTGATTAATATTCTTTTCTGAAGTATTTAAAGTGGGCAAACTTACAGCTTTTTATACAAGCAAGCTATGCCGAAGATTCCTCAAAATTGGTCAGGCTTTAAAATCTCTCATAAGGTATCCTTCCATGTGAAAAACTGTCCAAGCGAAGGCTGGATTAGCAAGGTGCTTTACATTAAAAGTAAATGCGACAAGAGAGGAGAACAACAGAGAAGAAATAGAACCTATGTAATCATCATGATCAAATAGCCCATCTCGAGAAAACACTTCAAGGTTTAACATGTTGACAAAAGCTTAAACAAATCATGCTAACTAATTCACACAAAAGACAATCTTCCCTAAGACCAGCCATCGCAGTCCCATGCACATTTCTCGATCTCTACTCTGTCTATATTGAGCGTTTCAATCATATGTGAGCATTGATTTGGTTAATACTATATCCTAGATTCATCAAGCATAGTAAAATCTTTAGCTCCTAATCTTACCTTCTTTTTGTTGAGTTTGATTTTGCCCACTTCAGAGTATATGCTCAGGTTCTTATTGTGAAAGAGATGAACACACTGACCACTTCTCTCATCCAAAATGATAGTGATAATATCTATTACCTTAAGACCACAGAGAAACTTATATTAAGCCCAAAAAAGTGAGACACCATCAAATTTTTACACTGATATTAACAGTATTATGGAGGTAATTATAGTCTTAAAAGAGGCCACAAAAATATAACAATATCAAATACATACCAATGTATATATGCCAGCAGGGGACCGATTCTAGCTGAATTAAAAGCTATAGGAAATCGCATAGTAGATGATTGTTAGCCGATAACTCAAATATCTAGTTGACATAACTCTAGCAGCAGTAGTTTAATATGTTTTCTTGATTTTCCCCTTTACTTACTTTTTCTTTATCAATTAAGGCCATTGTTAATAAAGGTGCTATAGATTAGATTCTTCCTCAATTTCTCTCTATAAAACCATCAAAATACCAATTTTTATGTTAACACATTATCATTGAAGAATAAATATAAAGCCATTAAAAATGTAACATTGCCGAAGAAAGAATGAAGAAATACCATGGAAGGTAATCAGATTCATGACCTTTTTGCTCGAGTCATGGTTAGCGTAGCATGTAGACTCGTTCGACATCCATCTGCAAGAGTAGCAAAAATCTAATATGAACATAGGAATACCTTGAGCTCAAAGGAAAAAAGGCAAATTTTCATCCTGATATATTAGTCCGATTCCCACACCCTGTTTTTCAAGAGAATCCTTTACAATTCCTATCGTAAAATCTATAAACAATTATAAAGCTGGCTATTGAAAATAAGGTGATAAAGATAATTAGAACAGATTAAATAAATCATTGTGGAGAAGAAAATGAAGTTTGAGAAGACAAAATCGTATCTGACCCGGATAAAAAGTTGAAGAGAGAATGAGCTTCTAGAGTTTTGAGAATAGATGAAAGAAAATATGGTAACACATTATCATTGAAGAATAAATATAAAGCCATTAAAAAAAACCAAAATATCAAAGTTACTCAAATCAAACAGAGAATAATCAACAACAAATGGAAGAAGATGAGAAGATAGTACTTATTCAATGAAGAATTGAACAAAGAAATCTACAACAGGGGAGAAAGCCGAAGATAATTTTGGAAGATGAAGAGTGTATAGAATGCTATTCAATTGTTGCGACATAATTTTGGAAGATGAAGAAGTAAAAAATACCTATCACTAATTGCAACCAAATAGAGAAACCATGTTGAAACTTGAAACAAAGCAAGGAGAAGGAGAAAGAGACTGCTTCCAAAAGCTTAGAGTTAAAATGAACGATTTTTCTAGATTTGTGTTGCGAGTGTGGAAACAAAAGACACGTGGACTGAGACTCAGACATACAAAATTACTATACTAGTTCCGGAATGCCCGTGCCAGCACAGGTCCAATTGCACCTTAAGTAAATGTATTTTTTTTTTGAAATATTTACGTTGTCTGAATAACGTTTAGATCACTTAAACAAATAATAATTATTTTCTTATTATATTTTTCATGGGTATGTTGTTGTTGATTATCTAGTTTAGAAAAATTATTTTTTAATATTTATTCAGTTTTAATCCATTCGATGTTTTCTTGGTTTTTAGGTCAAGGTCAAGCAAAGAATATATATTTTTGTTGCAAAACAGCTACTACCACTACCGGCTACTTTTAAGAAGTATCTGCATTTTTAACGTGGGTATTATCAAATAAGTGGAAAATATAGGCTATTCGTTAATTAGAATATAAATAAGTGGCTAAGGATCAAACTTAAACGGGCTGTACGTTAATTAGACTCTAAAAGAATGGCTACAGATCAAATTTTGACTCCAAAAGAATGGCTACAAATCAAATTCTTAGTCGGATCCTGTAACCGGAGGCAGGCGGTAAGTGTCAAAAAAATTTTACCCAGTGCCCTCAATAAGACATGGTCTTACCTAATTGCTCTCACTTATAAATGTTTTAAGTAAATGCCCTCCACATCATACTCCCCCTATGAAAGGACTATTTTGCCCCCAACCTACTTAATTCACGCTGAACAGGTTTCCTTCTCTCTTTCCCCATTCCTGGCCTCCTTCTTTCTTCGTGCTGGAGATTGGGGATTTTTATTCTCTTTTTCGTATATTTGTTCTATTATTTTTTTCGTTATGTTGTAATTTTTATTTCGCGTAATCATTTATCTGCATTTATTTTTCTTGTTATTTTCTTATACTTATTGTTTATATATTTATCTGTTAGTTTTTTCTATTTCGATCTATGATTGTTGAATTAAGTTTGAGGTTCCTGCGGATTTTGTTTGCTTGATTCCGGTGATTTGAAGGTTTTTATTGCCTATGGCTATTAGATATTCATGTTTTGCATAGAGCTTAAAATCTTGACCATGACCAAGAGTTGCATAGACTTTCTCTGCAAGTTGCTTATTGCAGTAGAGTTTAAAGTCTTGGCTATTGCCAATACTTGTAGAGACGTTCCGTGTAAGTTGTCGCTTCCACCAGAACTTAGAGTCTTGGCTATTGCCAAGAATTGCAGAGACTTTGTCTCCAACTTGTTCACTGCAGTAGAGGTAGAAGTCTTGGCAATTGCCAATACTCTTAGAGATTTTTAGTGTAAGGTCCCCCTTGCAGCAGAACTTAAAGTCTTGGCAATTCTCAATACTTGCAGAGACTATTTGTACAAGTTGCCCCTTCCACTGGAGTTTAAAGTGTTGGCTATTAGCAATAGTTGTAGAGACTTTTTCTGTAGTTTACTCTTTTCATCAGTCATGTGTTCAGTAGTTGTCATTGTATGTTTGTATATGGTCTTTTCATTATTGTTTCATTGTTTTGTTATTATGTGTTGTCATTGTTGTTTTTTAAAATTTTACAGGTAATGGATATTGAATCTTCAATCTCATGATCCTGATAATGTACATTTTTGATGTGGTGGATGATTTTATAAGTCAGCCAAGATCTTCTGATAAATTCCAAGGCAAAAATGTGATGTGGGCGATGAATTTCTAAATTTTTGTTTGTTATCTCTGTCGCAAGATGATCCGTGTAGTAGTCCAAATGAGACTTTTAGTACTACAAAAGAGTTAGAGAAAGCCGTTGAGTAATTTTTAATTACATGTATATCGTATTTACCATGTTTTTTGTGTTTATGTAAACAAGTACAGTTGGATGTTTGATATTTTTGTTATTTTAAAGACTGAAGTTGCTTTGAATCGGATGAACTGGAAGTGTTAGCAATTGCAGGACTTCAAGGCATTTTAGTTGTTGTGGGGTGAACACATTTAGATGGAAAGTCTTGCCAATGGGCAAGACTTGAATTCTAGTTAATTAATTTCAACTCTAATATTATATAATTAATTTAAAATTGATAAATAATTCATGGAAGGTTGTGCTGGTAATGTTGTTGCAAAGATTTGATGTCAATTTATTTGTCAATATTATTGCCTATGGCAAGACATCAAGGCAATTTAACTATTTCTAATATTAAAGTCGATAAATAAGTTTTAGTAGGAAATATCTTACCCTTTGCCAAGATTATACGTCAAGTTAAATTAAATTGGTTATCTGTATGAGTGTAAAGTCTTGGCTATTGCCAATAGTTCAGTTTATTGATAATATTAACTTTCCAATCATGTTTGATTTTAAAAAATATTTATAATCAATAACTGCCCTTCCTTTTGATGCAACACCATGCTATGGTCAGCTTCATTCACAAAGAAGCGGGATTTTCTGACATGTCAGTCCTTTTAATGAAGCATGATTTTCTGAAATTCTCATCATTCTTCAGCAGATACATGCAAGTTATAAGTTTTTGATCATTTGTTACCATCATACCTCTGCACCTTTCTAGATTCGTGTCAAACCTTATCTTTGCTTCACTTTCATCAGTGTTGATGGTTAGAGCATTACAAATTTCTTTTTCAAATACGTGGTAGCTTATACCGTCTTTGACAAGTATCAACTTTATATCATGGTTGATGTATTTGCTGTTTGCATCCCATTTCTCATTATAAGCTATATAAATGTAGCAAGTTGCCATAGTGCTAATCCTGCACATAATCAAGACGAATCACATGCTTAAAATTTCGTACTCAGATCGCTTTGATAGAAGTAGGATCATGGGTAAAAGTGATGCCCTTTGTGGTCTTAAGGTCTGGTGCAAGCAAACCCGAGGGTTAAGCTCAACACGAAGAAATGCGGAAGAAAACAAGAACAGAAGATAGAAGGAAGACAAATCTTGCTTCGATTCAAAAGAGCAATGAGGAACTTGTCTCAAGCTCGATCGAACCGGAATTCAAGATGCACCTATGCTATGCAACAATCCTCAAGAAGAACAAGCTTCTTGCAAATTGAATGACCAAGAAGAAAATGTTCAAACGACTCACACCGATTGACACAAGTTCTTTAAAATCCCACGTCGGGGTTCGGCTCCATCGGAGACTCACAATAACACTTGCTATGTTTGATCATTCAACAACAACTAACTGGTCCTTACAAATGAACTGTAATGGAGTATTTATAGGCTAAGCTAAGGATAAAACAGTAAATGGTCACAGGTGACCAATAAAAACAAGCCACGCAGGGCTGAGCTATTGTGTGTGTTCGGCAGCCTTGACTTCGGTGCTTGGTTGCTTGCTCGAACACATTTGTCATCGGGCGCTCACTTGACTTCGAACACAATTTGTTGTGTTTGACTCTGTGCTGCTCGGCGCCAAGAGTTGGTGTTCGGTCACTTTGTCCTCGGGCTCAAATTTGAAGATATAGCCTTCGGTTCTTGAGCTCGGCCACTCAGCTTTGGAGTAGTTGCTTTCCTTCGACCAAGCCAAGTGAATGTGAACATCGTGCAACAGCTTGGCTTGGCTTCTTGTTATCGGCCTCGGTGGATCGAACAGTTGATCAGCACGTGTTCGGGCTGCATCATCTTTCCCTTCTTGAGAAGATTTCGTCCTCGAAATCGAGCCCTCTTCATCCTCCGAAGTTTGACCTACAACACAAGGAATTAAGTCAGCAACATTAAAGGTGTTGGACACGTTATACTCATCAGGGAGGTCGATCACATAAGCATTGTTGTTGATCTTGCTCAGAACTTGAAATGGACCATCCCCTCGAGGAGCCAACTTTCCTTTCCTTTGGTTTGGGAAGCGTTCCTTTCTGAAGTGAACCCAAACCCAATTTCCCTTCTTTAACTCCAACTTTTTACGCTCTTTGTTTTTCTTCGATGCAACCTTTGCATAAGCTTCCTCTAGGTTCTTCTTCACCTTTGCATGCAACTCGATCAAGGCAGTGGCTCGCCGAGTACCTTCAGAATCAATAACAGAATCTTGAGGCAATGGGGTTAAATCAAGCAGAATCAAAGGATTAAAACCATACACACATTCGAATGGGGTCATATTTATCATTCGATGCACCGTTCGATTGTATGCAAACTCCATTATGGGAAAACGATCAGCCCAGTTTCCGACCATGCCTTTGGTCATTGCTTGAAGCAAAGATCCCAAGGTTCGGTTAACTACCTCGGTCTGTTCATCAGTCTGAGCTTGGTGAGACGTCGAGAATAGTAGTTTGGTGCCGAGGGCACCCCACAAACATTTCCAAAAATGACTCAAGAACTTTGAGTCTCGATCACTCACAATAGTACGAGGCACACCATGCAATTTTAACACATTAGAAATAAACAAAGTAGCTACATGTTGTGCATCATCACATTTCTTGCAAGGAATAAAGTGAGCCATTTTGGAAAATAGATCCACGACAACGAAGATGCTATCATGTCCTCCCCCCGACCTTGGTAACCCCAACACAAAGTCCATGGATATATCAACCCAAGGTCGATCAGGCACAGGCAACGGGGTATACAAACCGTGAGGGTTGGACTTCGATTTAGCTTTCTTGCAAACGAGACAAGCGTTGCAAAGTTTCTCCACATCTCATCGTATTTTTGGCCAATGGAGCTGCTCGGTTAAGATACCAAGAGTTTTGTCGACACCGAAGTGTCCCATCAAGCCTCCGGAGTGAGCTTCTCGGACTAAGAGCTCTCTCCACGATGACACTGGCACACAAACCTTCCCATTCTTGAAGAGGTAGCCATCGTGCCATTGATATTTCTCAACCCTTCGGCCACTCAAGATTGCATCACGAACGCACTTCAGCTTGGGATCGTCTTCGTACATCGACTTGATGCTTTCGAATCCCATGAGCCTCGAGGCGAGAGTGGTCGCTAAGGCAAATTACCTTGATAGCGCATCGGCCACAACATTGTCTTTTCCCCTTTTTGTAATGAATTACATAGGGAAAACTTTCAATGAATTCAACCCATTTGGCATGCCTTCGATTCAATTTCTCCTGACCTCGGAGATGCTTCAAAGATTCATGATCACTTTTAATCACAAACTCTCGAGGCCACAAATAATGCTGCCAATAGGCGAGTGCTCGAACGAGGGCATACAACTCCTTGTCATACGTTGATTAATTCAAGGTTGCACCCTTAAGCTTCTTGCTAAAGTAAGCGATTGGCTTTGATTCTTGCATCAGCACTCCTCCAATCCCAACTCCGGATGCATCACAGTCGACTTCGAATGCTTTGCCAAAGTTAGGGAGTTGCAACAACGGGGCAGAGCAAAGCCTCCGTTTCAACTCTTGGAAAGCCCTCTCTTGGGGCTCTCCCCACTCAAATGGATGGTCTTTCTTAACCAGCTCGGTTAAAGGAGTTGCCACGGTGCTAAAGTCACGAACAAACCTTCGGTAAAAGCTAGCCAAGACATGGAAGCTACGAACTTGTGATACCAAGGTTGGAGTTAGCCAATCTTTGATGGCTTCGACTTTTGACTCGTCGACTTTAACACCATTAGCACTGGCAACGAATCCTAGAAAGACTACACGTTCGACACAAAAGACACATTTCTTGAAGTTAGCATATAACTTCTCCTCTCTAAGCTTATCAAGCACTAGCCTTAGGTGTTTGACATGTTCATCCACAGTCTTACTATAAACAAGTATGTCGTCGAAGTAAATGACAACAAACTTATTTATGAATGGTTTGAGCACATGGTTCATCAGTCGCATGAATGTTCTCGGTACATTGGATAAGCCAAAAGGCATTACCAACCATTCATAGAGACCGAACTTGGTCTTGAATGCGGTTTTCCACTCGTCTCCGATATTCATTCGGATGTGGTGGTAACTGGACCTGAGGTCTATCTTCGTAAAGCATGAAGAACCACTTAACTCATCTAGCATGTCATCTAATCGAGGGATATGATGACGATACTTTACCGTTATTTTGTTGACTGCTCGACAATCAACGCACATTCGCCATGTTCCATCTTTCTTTGGGACAAGGATAACAGGAACGACGCAAGGACTCAAGCTCTCTCGAACGAGGCCCTTGTTCAGCAACTCATCAACCTGCCTTTGGAGCTCTTTGGTGTCTTCGGGATTACACCGGTATGCAGGTTTGTCGGGGATTTGAGACCCCGGTACGAAGTCAATTTGGTGCTCGATTCCTCTCAACGGAGGTAATCCACCTGGGATTTCTTCGGGAAACATGTCTCCGAAGTCCTACAAAACACTTTGTATAGCACTAGGCAAAGGGTTATCGTTAGAAAAATCATCATTAGAGTTTAGAAAGATACCCTTGTGTATGAGGCAAATCATCATCTGATCGTGGTCGTTGCCTCGTAGATACTTACCCGGTTGCATGATTGCACAGATATTTCTTACTTCAGGCGGTGAGTTTGTGCCTTCGGCCATAATTTTTGTTCCCATCGGAAGCTTAGCTTTGGCTGCTTCTTTCAATTCTTTCATTCTTTTATAGTCCTCGCTGACTTGTTTGGGAGACAAGGGTTTGAGTATGAAACTCTTCCCTTTGAGCTTAGTAGTGTAAGTGTTGGATCTTCCATTGTGAACAACCGACCGATCATACTGCCATGGTCGACCCAATAGCATATGAAAAGCTTGCATCGGCACCACATCGAACATCATTTCATCTTGATATCCTCCAACTCTAAACTTGATCCACACTTGTTTGACAACCCTCAATTCTCCACACTCATTCAACCATTGTAATCTGTAAGGATGGGGATGTTTCAAAGTAGATAGTTCCATTTGTGAAACCAAGTTTTGGCTCACTACATTTGCACAACTACCTGAGTCAATGATCATCGAACACACTTAACCCCTTACTCGACATCGGGCATGGAAAAGGTTTTCTCTTTGGTTGTCCTCTTCTTCAAGAGTCATGCAGCTCAAATTCCTTCAAACTACAAGAAACATTTCCGGATGATCAGCTTCGGCAGCTTCACGACCATCATCATTTTCAGCTCGGTCAATCTCCTTGATATTTTCCTCCTCGGTGTCACTCGCTTGCTCACAAACATCGCCATTGTCGATCACAATCATAACCTTGCGAGTTGGACACTCTTTTGCCATGTGACCATAACCTTTGCATTTATGACACTGAATACTTGAAGCACTAGGAGAGTTAAGTTGAACTTTACCTCCCACTTCTCTTGGTTGGTTAACAGTCACACCCCTCTCGAAGGGTTTCTTCGAATCTCGAACAGTGTTAGCACTTGTTGGATTTAGAATCTTCCATTCTTTACCTCGGTTCAAAGGAGTAGAAGTAGTGACTCCTCGGTACCGGTTTGCCTTATCGTCCTTAACCCATTTCTCAGGTTCGGTGGCAGCTTCAAACATATCTTCCACTGTGTGATACACGTGTAGCCTCAATTGAGATGACACATCCCGAGCCAAGCCATTTTTGAACCAAATAGTGGCTTGCTCTTCATCTTCTTCCAGATCAAGATTCAATCGAATTCTCACGAACTCATCATGATACTCTTGAACTGACTTGGACCCTTGCTTTAACTCATAGAGCTTTTGAAATTGAGTTTGCCTATACTTGGCACTCAAATATTTAGCATCCATTGCTCTCTTCAAATGTGCCCAAGTAGTGACTTCGGGATAGACATTCCTTCGTCTCAACCTTTTGTCAGCCTCCCACCACGTCGATGCATACGCTTCGAACGAAACAATAGCATGTGCAGCTTTTCTTTCTTCGGTCATCTCATTGGTTTCGAAGATTCGTTCCATTTTAAGCTTCCATTCAAGATATTCATCCGGATCACTAGTTCCTCTGAAGGGTGGAATAGTGATCTTGACACTGTTCAAGTTTGAATCTCGAGCACCTCGAATCGGTTCGGGATACTCATCATAGTTAATCATCAACCTCACGCTCAATATGTCGTTCAACATTTACGCCTCGGCCTCGTCCTCGGAGATTTCCACGACCTTGTTGGGCTTGCCTTCGTTGAACGAACGGCTGCTCATATTCAGATTCGGCATCAGGAAATTCTCCCTCATCGACCCCTTCATCAACGACCTCAGCTTGTCTTCGGGCCATTGGAAATGATACTCTTTCACCTCGGGGAATGCCCAAGTGTTGATAATCAGCTTGGGGATTGCCCAAGTTTTGTTGTCGCGCTTGGGGATTGCCCAAGATTTCCTTTCGAATTGCCTCGCTTTTCAACTGATGTTGTCGAACAAGCTCAGCATACAACTCAGGTTTCATCGGAGTGGAGCTGCTAGTTCCAGCGCCGAACCTAGGTATGGCCACAGACATACTTCCTTGCTCGAGTTGAGCTACTCGAGCACTCACTCCTCTTACTTCGGCACTGATGCCTTGTATCGCAGCCATGAGATCGGCTAACGACACTTCGGGCTTCTCAATGCCTTTGCCTTCGCCTCCATTCCCAGCCATGGTACCTGCACGAATCAAAGACCAAATAAAATGTTAAAGGTTAGAAATCACCTCACACTCTCCCTCACCTTTTGATGGGTAGCGCTCGGGTCCACTCAATTTATGGGTTCAGTTTTGGTCACTCAAGAACTTGTAGCCAATGGCTTCCTCGGTTGATCAACTTCTCTCAGTTCCTTCGAATTTGACAAGTTACAATGTCTCCTTCGGGATGAGTGAATTGATATGACTCAATGGGACGGACGCTATTTACTCTTGCGCTTCGGAAGTCAAGAATTTTCTACGAAGTTGGACTTCAGTCACTCCACGCACGAGTTCCTATAAGCTCAAATGAGTTAGTACGACCTCGAGTAGGAAGAATTACTCAAGAGATCCACTAACTAGATTCATCGAATACAAGAAAAGTGAAAACCTAGGAGAATCTACCCTTCGATTCCTCTTCGGAATCCCTTTCGAACACACCAACTCTTGTCCGTACAAGAGTGGTCCCTCCTTGGTACGGATAGGGTTTTACCTTATCCAATTCCCTTTTCTAGCCGACAAAATTTTCACCTGGGGTTTTGATCTCCACACTTTACCCCCTTTCTTCTTCAATGAAACAGTGACGCTTTTGACTCTGGTGTACGGACAAGCTTACGACGTCCACTGACCAAGAAATTTAACATACTTTGGGTTGCTCTTTCAACTCCGGTAACAACAACAACGGAGGAAATCCCATTCACAGTTCTTTGAGCTAAGACTCAGCTCCTCGTGTTCGTACACTGTTACAAACGTAACAAATTTCCGGCGCACGGACGACGGTTTAAAACATAGAACTTCGAGATTTTAAGCACAAACAACCCAAAATACTCAAGAACCACAGTCTTCATCGGCATCAACCAAGACACGCTGGGGTTCGAGTCCAATCACCACTAAGCTCAAAACAGTCCAAAAATACGTCCAGAAACCCTAGTCACAAACGTTGTACGTCGGGCACTCAAATCACTCCATGGACAGTGGCTAACAGTTGTTTAATTCAAACAACCAACAAATCAACCAAAATTTTTGAATTTTTTCTTTTTTTTGTAAAAACACCACAGCAACAACAATCAATCAACAAGGAAGAAAGCTGAAACTGGAGACACAAAGCACGAATAAACGAACAGAATTTGAGGTTGTAAGAACAAACTCAAACCTTGCTCATATACTAAGATGGTGCAAGCAAACCCGAAGGTTAAGCTCAACACGAAGAAACGCGGAAGAAAATAAGAACAGAAGATAGAAGTAAGACAAATCTTGCTTCAATTCAAAAGAGCAATGAGGAACTTGTCTCAAGCTCGATCGAACCGGAATTCAAGATGCACCTATGCTATGCAACAATCCTCAAGAAGAACAAGCTTCTTGCAAATTGAATAACCAAGAAGAAAATGTTCAAACGACTCACACCGATTGACACAAGTTCTTTAAAATCCCACGTCGGGGTTCGGCTCCATCGGAGACTCACAATAGCACTTGCTATGTTTGATCATTCAACAACAACTAACTGGTCCTTACAAATGAACTGTAAAGGTGTATTTATAGGCTAAGCTAAGGATAAAACAGTAAATGGTCACAGGTGACCAATAAAAACAAGCCACGCGGGGCTGAGATATTGTGTGTGTTCGGCGGCCTTGACTTCGGTGCTTGGTTGCTTGCTCGAACACATTTATCATTGGACGCTCACTTGACTTCAAACACAATTTGTTGTGTTCGACTCTGTGCTGCTCGGCGCCAAGAGTTGGTGTTCGGTCACTTTGTCCTCGGGCTCAAATTTGAAGATGTAGCCTTCGGTTCTTGAGCTCGGCCACTCAGCTTCGGAGTAGTTGCTTTCCTTCGACCAAGCCAAGTGAATGTGAACATCGTGCAGCAGCTTGGCTTGGCTTCGTGTTATCGACCTCGATTGATCGAACACTTGATCAGCACGTGTTCGAGCTGCATCAAGGTCTTGCGAAGAAGTCTCTCCTAGGTGCCTATTGAACTAGAGCAGCAACACTTGGCAATAGCCAAGACTTGCAGAGACTTTGTTTGCAAGCTCCCATTGCAACAGGTCTTAAAGTCTTGACAATAGGCAAGAAGTCTTTCCTAGGTACTTATTGCACCAGAGCTACAAGTCTTGGCTATTGCCAAGACTTGCAGAGACTTTGTCTGCAAGGACCCCATTGCAACAGGGCTTTAAGTCTTGGCAATAGGGAAGAAGTGTCTATAAGGCCCATAGACTTTGCCTGCAAGCCCCCCATTGCAACAGGGCTTAAAGTCTTGGCCAAGACTTGCAGAGATTTTCTCCTGAAGTTGGCCAGTGCAAGAGGGCTTAAACTCTTGGTAATAGCAAAGAAGTCTCTCCCAGGTGCCCATTGCACCAGAGCTTAAACTCTTAGTTATAAGCCAAGGGTTGCAGAGACTTTCTCTGCAAG
Source organism: Petunia x hybrida (assembly GCA_037355625.1). Taxonomy (NCBI): domain Eukaryota; kingdom Viridiplantae; phylum Streptophyta; class Magnoliopsida; order Solanales; family Solanaceae; genus Petunia; species Petunia x hybrida. Next base: position 541,034 of record JBBBVM010001054.1, on the reverse strand, counting down.
TTGGAACTTGCAACATGCAATAGAGTCTTGGCAATAGGCAAGAAGTGTATGTAGGGTGCTGATTGCATCAGAGCTTAAACTCTTGGCAATAGTTGCAGAGAACTTTAGCCTTGCAACATGGCTTAAAGTCTTGGCAATAACCAACAGTCTGTGACATGTGCTAATTGCAGCAGAACAGGAATTCTTGGCAATGGCCAAGACTTTTAGAGACTTTCTCTGCAAGTCCGCAAGGCAAAGTCTTAGCAATAGGCAAGACTTTTCCAGAATTCATGGACTTTCTGTAATTAATGCAGATTAATTTTTTTTTTACAATTACTGTAATCAATCTAATATCATGTGTTTCTATACAATATATTTTTTTATTATTATGAATAAAAGTCATAGCTCGTTTGGTCTATATAGAATTTTAAGCAAAGTTAATCATAATACATATGAAATTATAAAGAAATTAGTTGAAGTTTTAGTAAAATTCAATAGCAATTTGAAGAAATCTTACATTGAATCTTCTCTTGAACAGAGCAATCTGTAAAAGGAATGGGGTTTTAGGGTTTTCTTGATCGCGTGAATAGAGAAAGGGAGGGGGAGGGACTGGGCAGGTATTTTTATTGGTTGTGAGGGGGTATTTTCGTCCGGAATAAGTTTCATTAAACTAATGGAGGACATTTTGCTAAACAACTGTTATTGAGGGCATTTTGGCAAACCATTACTTCCTATGTCATTATTGCAGTCCTGCCTCCGGTTACAGGATCCGACTAAGAATTTGATCCGTAGCCACTCTTTTGGAGTCTAATTAAAGTACAGCCCGTTTAAGTTTGACCCGTAGCCACTTATTTAGATTCTAATTAACGAATAGCCTATATTTTCCACATATTTGATAATACCCACGTTAAAAATACAGATACTTCTTAAAAGTAGCCAGTAGTGTTAGTAGCTGTTTTGCAACAAAAATATATATTCTTTGCTTGACCCTGAACTAAAACCAAGAAAACATCGAATGGACTAAAATTGGATAAATGTTAGAAAACAACATTTCTAAACTGGACAATTAACAACAACATACTCAGTGTTGCAGAGGGTGAGAGGTACGCAGACCTTACCCCACCAAGGTGGAGAGATATAAACTGGACAATCAAGTACATAAAAATGGTGAAGTTCTTAATCAACCACTCCTTTAGCATACGTATCTAGATTTCAACCAATGATTATTTATCCTAAAAAACTTAACTTTAGGATATAGTGTCCTGAAATTTTGAGCGGAACTAAATTTCATTATGCAACTAAAAATGTAAAACGAAGTCATTAAAGTGGCTAATTAGTATCATTTTGAGGAAAAGAAAATGAAACTTTACATGAAATAGCCGTCATAGTCAATATGTATAGAATATACACTTATAATAATTTACATAATATACATGAAATATGCACAACATACCTAGTATTGCAGAAGGTGAGAGGTATGCAGACCTTACCCCCACCAAGGTGGAGAGACATAAACTGAACAATCAAGTACATAAAAAACGATGAAGTTCTTGATCAGCCACTCCTTTAGTGTACGTATCTAGACTTCAACCACGATTATTTATTCTAAAAAACTTAATTTTAGGACATAGTGTCCTGAAATTTTGAGTGGAATTAAGTTTCATAATGCAACTAAAAATATAAAACGAAGTCATTAGAGCGGCTAATTAGTATCATTTTGAGGAAAAGAAAATGAAACTTTACATGAAATAACCGTCATCGTCAATATGTATAGAATATACACTTATAATAATTCACATAACATACATCGAATATGCATGAAAAATATAATAAAAAAATAATTATTATTTGTTTAAGTGGTCGAGAGGTTATTCAGACAGAGTAAATATTTAGAAAAAAATACATTTACTTAAGGTGCTATTGGCCCCGTGCTGGCACAGGCATACCGGAACTAGTTGTATATATACGTATTTACTTTTTGGTATTTATTTCCAGATGTATATAAGGAATTTTTTTTGTAAAAAAATAAAAGAAAAAGGAAAAAGAAGAAAACTATTATCTTTAGAAAGGAGAAGACAAATTAGTTTCGGAGAAGCCTAGAACCTCCCCCTTCTCTCTAACCCCTCCCCTTTTCTAAGCTCATTACTCATCTTCTTCTTTGATTCTAATGGACCTTGATGTCAATTAATCTCCTCTTGAGTCTCATTCAATTCCGCCGAAACCACCTGATATCCTCATTAACTATACTACTTCAATTCCACCTAACAAATCAACATACTCCAAAAAAATTTTATCCACGCCTACCATAGCCACTAATATAGCATCTACTATACTACACACTCCGTTAACCAATTCTACCATTCAAAATCACCCAATGGTTGAGGATTGCTTAGTTGACCACATATCTTTTTCACAGGATGAGAAACAAAGAATTTACTCCCCCTAGCTCAATTCAGTTATAATTAAACTCCTGGGTAAGCGACTTCACCATCAATATCTTTATGAGAAATTGCAACTTCTTTGGAAACTTACCGAAGGCTTTCCTTTTAATAGATCTAGGAAAGGATTTTTATGTTGCTAAATTTAATAAACACGAAAGTCTCCATAAGGTCCTAACTAAAGGGCCATAATTTGTAAATGGCTTCTTTCTCTCTATAAGATGTTGGGAGCCAAACTTTATAGCAACTGAAGTAAAGCTATTATCCACAGCTATATGGATCTGTTTACCAAACTTGCCTACTGAATTTTTTGATGAAGGTGTACTGAGAAAAATTGGCAGTTCCTTGGGAAAATTACTCAAAGTGGATTTTAAAACATCCACTGCAGTAAGAGCAAGATATGCTCGTATATATATTGAAGTGCATATTGACACCCCCGTCAAAAGTCATATTTATATTGAACATCACAAATAAAAAATCATCTATGAGGGAGAAAACATTATGTGTAAAGTTTGTGGTCGATTAATCCATCTTCAACACAATTGTCCCTTTGCCTCACAAATTACTAACAATTTCACCAGAACTGATAATCCTACTCCATCACTCCAACTAAAATTAAAAACTAAGGAGGGGAGGTAGAATGGCATACAGTTATCTTTCCAAAAAAGAAGAAAAGTGTGAGCCAAAAATCTGATCAAGCTTTTACTACAAATCAGGTAAAGAGGGGTATGCAATCATCCTCTTCAATGCAAACAAAGCCGGATTTTTTAGGTAAGTTCTCTAATCTCTATGTTTCGAATCCAAACATGAAGCAAAAAATTGGCAAATAAGTTAAATTACTCCATGAAAGAAAAAGGTAACAAATTTAGTCCTTTAATTTCCCCCTCCCAGGATTCGATAGACGATTTGCATTCAAAGGAGTCTTTGCAAGATTCTCTTGCACCTGCAATTTCCATGCAAAATGCGTTACAAACAATGTATGGTTAAAACATAGCCAAAAATAATAATTACCACATTGGAAAAAATTTGGACACGTCGATCCACCCCCCCTTTCCCTAAGTCACTACAAACAGATTTGGAAAAAAAATACATTTTCATTCACTCCCTTTCGTGACACATATTCCAACATGCATATCTCCTCTATTTCAGAGGATATTTTTACAAATAAACCGTCCACTCTAGCCAATGTTTCCTCACCATTTGATTCTCTTGACAGTGTACATATCCTCCCTCCTCTTTCCACAAAAAACTTTGGCCATTCAAACACGCAAACTCCAACGGATGAACATTATAACTAAGGCTGTCTATTAGCCCGATTTGCACCGGATCGGACCTGGTTCGGACCGGCAACCGGACCGAACCGGCACTGACCGGCGCAAGCCGGGCCAAATTAAAAAAAAATGGCCCGTTCCCCGACCCGGCACCCCCAAAATGCACCGACTGGACCGGACAAAAATGAACCGGAACCGGACTGGACCGGACTGGACCGGGAAATCTGATGGGCTTTAGCAAAAAATAGCCGTTGGGCAACGGCTATTTCACGCACAGCCGTTGGCCCAACGGCCAAAAACGGCTATTTTTGGCCCCCACCCCCCTAGGCGCCCCCATACCCCCCAACCTATTTTTTCTATAAATACCATCATTTTTCATCAATTTATTCACAATTTCTCTAATATTCTCTCTAAATCTCTATCAATCTCTCTTATTTCTACAAAGGCTATTTGCTAAATAATTCAAAGTTGCTCTTGCTAAGTGCTAAATTGCATAAAAAAAATATTTGGAGTGAAGTGGAATATTATTCGGTGCGGTTCCGGTCAAGTTTCAACTTTCACTTCCTAAGTTCTACATTCTAAGTTCACGACATCAAGTAAACTCGTTCTTACTTTTTATTATCTATTTTATTTTTGTGCAATATTATTGTTTGTAGCATATTTTAGTAATTTGTTTGTTTGATTTACTTATAAATTATAAAAATATCTGGACTGTGGAGATCAATTACTGGGCGTACGGGTAGCGGTCGTAGATCACGTGCTTCTAACCGAGGGGGGATGATAGACGTAGTCGTGCTTTAGGTAAAAGACCAGTTGGTACTTCAAGCGCTCCTTCTCTTCTAGATGATTTTACTCAGGAAGATGAACTCGCAATTTTTGCATGATATAAATTTTGATCAACCACTAGATAATGATTTGTTAGAGGCACAATATCAAGAAAATACCGACGGGGCTAATTTAGATGATGAAACACCCACTAGTCAATTTCATGGTGAACCTGAAGAAACTGAATTACCACCTATGCCTCCTAGTAGAGAACCAACGGTACGACCCGAAAGATCGGATGTGTGGAAATTTATGACTAAAAATGTTCCGGCTCAGACCGCTAAATGTGAGCTTTGTAAAAAAGTTTGGGATTTTAAAACCGGCAAGCATAATAATAGGACGGGGAAGTTGAGAACACACTTAGAAAACCATCATAAGGATGAATGGGAAAGGAGGCCGGGTGGCACTCGTTCAGAGAACAGGATGGCTCCATCGCAAGGTAGTGGAGTCCAACAGGAAATTAACCCAGTGACGGGGGGGCTTTTGCATTATGATAAGAAGAAAGATAGGGAAAAAATGGCAAAAATGATTGCGGTAGAGTGCTTACCTTTTACATTTGCTTCTTGTCAAGGTTTTATTCGTTATATTCAAACCGTATATAATCCATCTTTTCAAGGTTTTCCAAAAACTACGGTTAGAAGTGATATTATAAAATTTAAAAATGAATATAGACAATATTTACGATATATATTTTATCACTTTGATTGTAGAGTTTGTCTTACTACTGACTTGGGTCGTGGTGTTAATGGGTATGAGTATTTAACAGTTACTTGTCATTGGATAGATCTTAACTGGGTAATGCAAAAAAGAATTTTAGCATATTGCGCTGTCGATGAACCACACACGGGAGCATTTATTAAGAGAGAAGTTTCTGATATTTGTAAGGCGTATTTTCTTAGTGATATAATTTTAAGTATAACTCTTGATAATGCAGCAAACAATGATTTTGCTATTAGTAAGTTAAAACCCGCATTGCATCCCCCTTTTGAAGAATTGTTTCATGTTAGATGTGCATGTCATATATATAATTTAGTTGTAAAAGATGGCCTTCAGTTATTTGATCCTACTATTATGAAGGTTAGACTCGCAATTAGTTATATTTTTAAATCTAAAAAACCTTATAGATGGAGGGACTTTCAGGTAGAGTGTGTGAATGAAGGTTTGCGGCCTAGAAGAGTTCCTAAGGAAGTTTCAACTAGGTGGAACACTGTATATGACTCTTTGACTGTTGCTTACACTTTACGAGTGCCTATTACTAATTATTTTAATCGCAAAGTGGCCACTGTATATCACCTAGAAGAATCTGATTGGCTAAATGTTGAGCGTCTTCTTCTTTTTTTAGAAAAGTTTTTTTTATGCTACTAAAGAATTTTCCGGTCAATATTATCCTACAATCACTACTATGTTGTATTTTATAAATGGAATAGCAGAATTACTTAACGATTATAGAGTAGTGCCTGGTTATGAAGTTGCGGTAGAAGCAATGATTGAAAAATTTAAAAAATATTTTTTTCCTATTCCACCACTTTATTGCATTGCTTCTGTATTACATCCCTGTTTTAAACGGTTTAATACCGAAATGCTTATTAGAGAAATTTATCGGACTTTGAAAATTACTGATGACGAAACACCAAGTGTAGAAACAGCTTGTGCGCAGGTAATTGTAAATTGCCAACGGATTTATGAAAGATATAGGAGTGCAGCTGATAATGTTGTTCCAAGTGTTCCAAGTGGAGTTGGATCAAGTTCAATGCAGGCGAGTAAAAGAGCTGCATCCGGATTGGGAAGTTTTTCCAGCCTTAATCAAAGACTTTCTAGCAGGCATTCGAGTAGCAGCGGAGGGTTCAACGAGCTTGATGTTTATTTACTTCATGCTTGCAAGGAAATGGAGTATTTTGGAAGCGATCAACTACTGCCATTTTGGAAGGATCAACAAGCACAGTTTCCAGTTTTAGCAAAAATGGCGCGGGATATTCTAACAATTCAAGCATCATCAGTTGCTTCAGAAAGCGCGTTTAGCCAAGGAAGATTACAAATTGGAGGTCATAGACATTCATTGAAGGAAGAAGCAATGGAGACGGCCGTATTATTCAGAGATTGAATTAGATCGGAGCGAAGAAATTTTGGATTTGCAGAAGATGAACTAGCCGATGTAGAAGCATCAACAGAAATTTTATCAGGCGATGGAAGTTTGGACAATGAAAATGATTATGAAGAAGATGACTCTTTGCCACCGGTTCCTCCAGAGGTGCCAGAAGAAATTATTCAGAAAATGAGAAGTTTTTTTATTAATATGTAGTTTTTGTAATTTAATATCTATGTACTTTGAAAAAAAAACAAAAAATTCAACCATTATTCAATAAAATGCGTTACGCCTTGCTATTAAGTAAATTATAATCCTTTGTTATATTCTCAATTATCCTTTGCTATTAAGTTACCTCTTTGCAATTCAATACTAAATACTAAAGAGTAAATACTAAATACTAAATACTAAAATACTAAATACTAAATACTATTTACTAATTACTAAATACTATTATACTACTAACTTAGTATTAAGTTTGAAAAAATAACAAGTGTTATGTCGTGCTACTAAGTTATCAATCATTGTTTTATATATTCTCAATTATACTTTTACAATTTAATACTTAAATATTAAATACTAAAATACTACATTACTTAATAGTTAATACTTTAATACTAGATTACTAGTATTATATAAGTTATTACATAAAAAATAGATGTCCAGAAAACAAAAACTACAAATGGTATTAAAAACAAACAAATAACCAAAAAAAAAAAAAAAAAACAAAACGACAGAATCGGGCCGGACCGGACCGGACCGGACCGGCCCACTGCAACAATGTCCAAATCCGCTCCCTTTTGAAAAATAGCCGTTGGCAACGGCCATAAACGGCTATTTTTCCCACCCCACACCCATAAACGCCCCTACAGCCCTTCCCTACCTATTTTTCCTATAAATACTCCCATATTTCATCAAATTAAACACAATTCAATATTTTCTATTCATTTCTCTTAAAAAATTTCTAACAAAAGGCTATTTTATTAAATTTTCTATCAACATGGCTGCAAATGTAAATAATCCTAATCAAGTTCAAGGTGCTACTACAGCAGGTCCGTCTGGTGGTCCAAGAAGAACTATAAGATCCGAAGTTTGGGAATTTATCACAAAGAATAATGATACCGGCAAAGCTCAATGTACTCTTTGTCAGAAAGTTTTGAATTGGGATGATGAATCAAATACTGGAGGGACAGTGAGGTTTAAGACCCACTTGGAATACCATCATGCCTACGAATGGGCAACTCGTGGTGGTGGCAAATATCTGCAACCACGTGATAATTGAGTGTTGAGTCGCTGAAGTTGAAAATTTATGTATTTTTCTAATTTCTAGTCTATTTTCATGTTTTTATGTTCTAATTATGCATTTTCATTTTCCAACTTAATGTACTGTGTGTATTGTTGAATAACATGTGTGTTTTGTGTTGTTTATTTAGATTTTAGTCTACCAATATTTTTTTCCTTCTATTTTAAACAATAAAAAATATAATTTAAAAAATAAAAAAAAATTAACGAAACCGGACCGGACCGAACCGGGACCGGAACGGTTTCGTTTGCTGGTTCCGGTTCCGATCCGGCATTGGTGCAACTGCACCGTTTGACCGGACCGGGACCGGACCGGTGCCGACTTTTTTTTTAAAAAATAACACCGGGCCGGTGGACAGCCTTAATTATAACCCCATCTTCATCAATACTACACTACCTTCTTCAAACGTCTATGTAGCACCTAATACCACAAATGCTTCCTCCACTACCACTACAAAAGGAAAGACTAACAGTAAGAAATCTTCTGAAAATCCATCGCCAGACGAAGAACCAAACAATGAATCCAAACAACCAACATTTTCCACCTCCACCACCTCCCATGAACCAACCTCTCATTTTCACTCTCCCTCCGCCACAAAACCTAGTTCCATAATCTTGGTTAGAATCAACGTTGTGGGGACAATCACCAACTGTTCCGATAACAATTCTAGGACAACAAGCTTTTGTAGTCATTCAAGACCCATCTGATCTTGCACTAGTTGTGAGCGAAGGCATGCACTTGACCATACAAAACTATATGAACAACATGTGGCCTCATCTCATGTATGGCGTGAATCAAATGGAATTTCCATTGAACGACCTACCCTTCTTTCCTCCTCGAGAGTTACCACCCCAAATACCAATATTCACTCCGTGGGATCTACTCCAGAATCAACCAATGCAAGTCCAACAACTTTGAACAACATGCAAAACATAGCTTTTCCACCGAATCCAAACCCACTGAACATGGTACCACCACAAATCCCTCCCATGAAAATGGATATTCCTCCTCCACCAGCTCCCCCACCATCTCCGGAACACCCTCCCAATCAACCCGTACAAGAAGAAGGCAAGAGGGAGGATCTAGAACAAATTGCTTTAAGGGGGAGGGAGAGTCGCACAGAATTTCTAAACCTAAAAGAAATTGCAATCTTTCTCTTCAAAGAAAGACTGGACAAGAAAGTAATTTTCACGACTCACCACTTACTATACAAATGTTCCTTGGATGTGAGGGCTCCGGCCAACAAAGTGGTTGGAAAATGTGCAGTAGTGTTAAACCCAACAGTACGAGTTAATCCTGAGGAAGATGGTATGGCAGTAGATAACCCTAATCCAAATATGAATAGACAACTTAACTTAATTGTATGGAATGTGAGAGGTGCTAATAATCCTGAATTTAAGAGGCATTTTGATATTTTTTAGAAGTCTATAGGCCAGTTGTGGTTGCATTACTTGAAACAAAAATGGAAGATCATCATGATCTTAGGGTACGTTTTGACTTCACCGACTATGCTGAGGTTCCAAGTGTGGGTCGTTCTGGTGACATTGCTCTTCTTTGGAAGAATGATTTTGTTACAATTTCTGATGTGCACATTAATGGTAACGAGGTTCATGCAATGATCAAGATACATAATAATTCTTTCAATTTTCCATGGTTATTCTCTACTGTCTATGCAAGTACCTCTAGCTATAATCGTAATTTGCTTTGTAATGCATTAGCTACTATTTATGATAATTACAAGGAGCCATGGCTAGTTGGAGGGGCCTTTAACCAAGTGTTATGCCAATCTGACAAATCTGATGGTAGACCTATAAACAATAGAAATGCTAATACTTTTTGGAAATGTATTAGTTATTGTATCTCATAGATTTAGGCTTTAAGGGTCTAAAGTAAACTTGGTCGAACCATAGTAAAGTGAGATCGTCACTTATAATAGAAAGACTAGATAGGTGCTTGACCAACAATGATTGGATAACCCTTTTAAAGATGCATCTATAGTGCACCTACCTAAAACCTATTTGGATCACCATTCTATTTTGATTAGCCTTAATAGAAAAGCTCCTTCAAATAACTGTAGCCTTCTAGGATTGAGTCAATATGGATGTCCCATCCTGATTTTAAGAATATGATTCAATATGCTTGGAACGGTATAAATTTTCATGAGGCTTCAAAATTCTTTGAGGAGGAAATTTTAAATTAGAATAAAATAGTGTTTGGAAATATTTTTTTTTTTTAAAAAAGAAAATCCTTGCTAGACTTAATGGAATTCAATCTTCTTAAAATTATCCTACAAGCTACTTTTTACAAGACTTGGAAACCAAGTTAATCCATGATCTCAACGTTATCTTAAAAAATGAAGAGGAATTTTGGCGCCTAAAGTCAAGAGTAAACTGGCTAAATTTTGGAGATGTGAACACAAAATTTTTTCACATTACTACCCTAAATAGGAGAAGGAAAAATACCATTACTCATTTTCAAGATGATAATGGCAATTTAATTTTTAATCAAAATGCTGTCTTAAATCATGTTTTAAATTATTTTGATCTTTTATATACTACAAATCACGATAGTAGCACCTTTGCTCCTTTAAATCATAATACTAGTTGGTACTCTAAGACTGATCTCTCTAGCCTTGATAGATCTCTCATGGATATAGAGATTAAGCAAGCAGTTTTCTCTTTTAAACCCTATAAATCTCCAAGACCGGATGGCCTCCATCCTTTCTTTTTTCAAAAATATTGGAACATTTTAGGAAATTCAGTAAATTCTTTTTGCCATCAAGCTTTTTCTACTTGCATAGTCCCTGAGTTTGCTAATACCACCTATCTATGCCTAATTCCAAAGTTTAAAAATGCTGTTAATCTTAAGAACTTTCGTCCTATTGGCCTTTGTAACACTATTTACAAAATTATTACAAAGATTATAGCAAATCGTATCAAACCTTTCTTGGATAGTTTGATAAATCCTTGCCAAGCTAGTTTCCTTAAAAATAGAAGGACATCGGATAATGCTATTATAATCCAAGAAATTGTTAAAAAATTCTCTAAAATAAATGGCTCAAAGGGTGAAATGCTCATCAAAATTGACTTATTGAAAGCTTTCGACAGACTTGAGTGGTCCTTTATCCGTACAATGTTAGCCTTCTTCATGTTTCCCCCTAATATTTCTAAGCTTATCTTGCCTTGAATTACTTCTTCCTCCATGTCAGTCTTAGTTAATGGTGCTAAAAACCTCTTCGTTTATCCTTCTAGAGGTATTAGACAAGGTGGCCCTATGTCCCTTTATATTTTTATCCTTTGTTTAGAGCTCCTATCCATTTATATAAACCATAATGTGGACCTAAATCTTTGGAACCCTATTAAATTATCTACTAAAGGTCCTGAGATCTCTCATCTTCTTTTTGCGGATGATCTTACTTTCATGGCTAAAGCAAATGATAAGATAGTTCTAACTATTAAATCTACTCTTGATTTGTTTTGTCAACTGTCTGGTGGAAAGGTTAACAATACTAAATCCAAAATTCTTTTTTCTAATAATGTTAATCCTACTTTAGCAATCCACCTAGGTTCTATTCTTAATATTAATATAGGCCACTCCTTTGGGAAATACCTAGGCTTTCCAATCTTAAATCGTACTCCTAGACATACAGATTATCAATTCCTTCTAGATAATCTCCAAACAAAACTAGCCAGTTGGAAAATGAATTTTCTTAACTTAGCAGGGAGAACAACACTGGTAAGGTCAACGCTTAATACTATTCCAAATCATATCATGCAATACCATGTCCTACCCTCTGGGACCTTAAAAACCTTAGATAAGATTCAAAGGAATTTTGTTTGGGGCACCACTGTTGATAGGAAAAGATTACATCTCCTCTCATGGAATACTATCACTAAACCAAAGAATCTCGGTGGTCTTTCAATTGTCAAAGCTAAAACTAAAAATCTGACCATGATTACTTTCTTAACCTGGAGATTCCTGACTAATCATACATCTCTTTGGGTCAAAACTATTAGAGGTAGGTACATTGATAAGCCTCCCACTAAATCTAAATCTTTCATTTGGAGTAACGTTACAAAAGGCTTGCCATTTTGTAATGATAATACTCAATGGATAATTGGTAATGGCCTCTACACTTCCTTCTAGAATCAAAGCTGGCTTCCAAATAGAAAGACTCTTAGAAGTCTAATTAGTGGCCCTCTCACTTTATATGAGTCCAATTTCTCTTTTGCTGCATTCACAAAAGGCACCTCTTGGGATTTTTCTAAAATCTCTTTTAATATCCCAGATGACAATAGAAGTCAAATGCATCAGACTCTCTCTTCCATATCTCCTAATAATATGGATTATCCCATTTGGAAGGCCACTGGTAATGGTGTTTTAACTTAAATTCAACCTATGTTATAATAGAAAAACCTGCTTCTACTCAAAAGGATTTTAGTTGGATTTGGAAAATGAATACCTTAAAAAAAATAAAGTATTTCTTATGGCAATGTCAACATGATCGCTTACCTACTCGATATTACCTTAATAAAATTGGTATTAATATTGATCCTATTTGTCTAACTTGTAAAGGTAATTTAGAGTCTTTATATCATATCTTCATAGGATGTCCTATTGCTAGAACTTTTTGGAACACTACTCTTTTTGATATTAATGTCATTGATTCGGTCGATTGGCTAGATACTTTGAGAATCCTTACTATTAATACTACTATCAGCCACTACAATTGGATTGAATACTATTTTTTGCTTTGTGGAATCTTTGGCTAAATCGTAACTCTAATAATGTTAATAATATGGCCAATAACCTTGCTCACTATACCATCCGCTCTAGGCTAATGGATTTTAAGCTTCTAACAGCTAAAGAGCCTAGGTTAGAGCGTACTAGAACTATAAGGGTAGCTTGGAACCCTCCGAATAGCAATGTCATTAAACTCAACATTGATGGTGCTTTCAATCCACAAAACAATAAGGCTAGTATAGGAGGTGTGTTTCGCAATAGTCATGGAGATTGGGTACTAGGTTTTCACAAAAATATTTGTGCTCTAAACGCTACTCATGTTGAACTAATAGCACTTCACTATGGCCTCTCACTTGCTATAGATCAAAACTAAAAAGCTATAGAAGTGGAGACTGGCTCCACTGATATAATACTTCTTCTGCAAAAACCTAATCTCTCTTATTTCCCTATTATTCTAAAATGCAGGTCAATAATGCTCCAGCTGTAAATGCCAACAATGCATAGCTTTCGCAAGAAAAATAGGGTGGCTTACTTACTAGCTAAAGCAGCTCCTGATCAGTCCAAAGAATACACTACAATTCACTATGTCGTGCCCCCAATTTTTGTGCAACAAGCTTTATATGATGATCATGTGGGCACATCTTTTGTTGTCAATCTTTCGGATAGTAATCTTAATTATCTAGCTACATTAGGAAATTTAAACGGACTAAGCTCCGGTACTTTTCTACTACTACTACTTGTAATATTCGTCTAGCGAACCCTTTTAATAGCCACATAAACTCGTTATGTAATCCTACGTAATTCTATCAATGAAATGTCTTGTTTAACCCAAAAAAAGAAAAAAAAGAAAGAGGAGACAAGAAACCCAGGCAACATTTAAAGTTTCAAAGCTGATGAACTGCATTTTTTGTCCTCCCAAAGAGACCTCATGGATTCAATAATCCAGTTCTCTCATACACTATAATACAAAATAAAGTGCACTTTACTTTGGATACATAACCTTTCTTATTGATCTTAGACGGTTTGGTTATCTCTGACTCTATTCTAATTGATATGTATATAACAGCTCTAGTGATGAGTGACAGGCTATGTAGAATTTGTTGAAGACAAACTTTAGATTTCAGTGTAGTAAAGTACTACTTGGTATATAGTAAAATATTCAATATTGTGTTGTGTATCCAAATATGCAGTCTAGATGTCTAGTAGTTGATCAAAACTGAATGGAAACAATAACATGACAAGGTTCAAATCCTAGATTGGCCGGAAAATTTGAAGAGTTCATTGTATCTTAACTTAGTTTTACTGGATAGTCATTCGACACATGTATTGGTGCGAACATAGGCAGATCCAGAATTTTATAATGGGTTTTGGACTACAATTTGTGTTGCTTACTGGGTTCTTAGTCTAAATAGATTATTTATACATATTAAATAAACTTTTAAACACAAATACAAGATCAAGACCAAGGTTACTGTATTCTGCCGAACCCGTAGCTGGGCTAGTAGAACCGTCCCTGGGTGCGAACAAACAAGTACATGATAAAATAATCAAGATATGATGAGTTTGTCGTAACACCACCGTCTGTGAAGAATAAAACAAAAGAAATATAATGTGTTCTGTTCTTTTACGCAGAACTTCAGTTCTGTTATAAATGGAGCTAGAGAACCATTATGTTTTTTTTTCTATAATTGGTTCTTGAGGTCTTTAGAAGCTATAGAAATAGACTCATTCAACATTTAGGTGTTTTAACGGGGCATCTACCTTGTGTCGAACTCAAGCATCACGTAATAATCAAGAGGTTATGCACTAATTGCTATTGTTACGCGTAAAAAACTAATGAAAGTAGAACAAGTATTTAACATGCTGCAAAGCAGTTACGTCTAAATAAGAAAATCTCGACTCATTGCAATTGACACTTAATTTGTAGAAAATTCGCATCCAATTTTCATTACTCCTGGGTTTATAAGTACAACTATATGGTATTCACCCCCTAAGGCCATATATAGAGAACGATCTCTATTAAGAACTTTTATATTCCAAAAGCTCAAAGTTGAGACTTCTGATTAAGGATGGAGGGATCTCATTCATCCCACCATATCTAGGTAGTTCACTGGTGCTAGTTACTAATTCAACTAAGTGTAAAGTGAACAAAACTATCAATCAAGTTGCAAAGTCCTTTTCAATCTAGCAACCTTCCAGTATATTTGTCAGACGCTCAAACTAGTAAAGTTGATGTCCAAATTATGAAAAAGAACTAAAACCTATTCCTACCTAGCCTATCATTTCATAGCATTTCTTTTGACAATCATGTATATCCAAAAATTCGATTTCAGTTATTACAATTAAATTTATATTTTGTTGAGTCTTAGGCGACCGTTTTATATCGAAGTCTGATGCTTGATCGATAATTTTACGTTCACAAGACTGATCGTTTTAATGAATGCTTAAACGAGATCGAAATGTAAGTATACTCGAGCAGTGACAAATAAACGACGAGTAACTAGTATTAAAATCGATAAAAAATATGGCAAGAGAATAACGAGGAGACCAGCTAAATATTCTAACACAGCAAATGACCAAATTGACTTGTCGGTTTCAAGAGTTAAATCAGCCGATGATGAGCATACAAATTGTCAATGACACTTCGAATTTAACCAAAGTGAGTGAACGGGTGATTAATGACTTAAACAACTAAGCAAGTGATCAATCTACGAACTACCGATCCAACAAATATAATAAGAATTAATAATCAACCAAAGACTATACTTAGATGAGATGCCGATTGATATACGATTTACATATTAATGATGACAATAATAATGAATGATTGAGATAAACGAACGAACAGATAAATAATCAAACGAGCAATAACTAAATAGAAAATAAAAGATAAAGCTTATTGTATTCAGTGATCGAAGGCTTGTGCTCCATTGAAAAGGATGGATTCCTCCTCCACAGCAAAGCCTAGTTACAAAAGAACAACTACAGCGTAATGACAATATTGGTGGTAAAACGATCAATAACGGTGGCTAATTTTAAAGATGGCGGTGATAGTAATAACTTAAAGGGAGGTTATGTTCAGAAGAACGTAACCTTATAATTGGAAGGGGGAGCTGTATTTATAGCTAAGAGCCCAACCCTAGATGGACTCCACCACTCATACGTTTCTCCATGATCTGA
Organism: Petunia x hybrida; assembly: GCA_037355625.1. Taxonomy (NCBI): domain Eukaryota; kingdom Viridiplantae; phylum Streptophyta; class Magnoliopsida; order Solanales; family Solanaceae; genus Petunia; species Petunia x hybrida. The sequence continues at coordinate 525,212 of JBBBVM010001054.1, read as the reverse complement.
TAAGATAGTTATCCACGTCCAACGGCTCCCGAAAATGAAGAGATTTGGTTAACCACGTTTATCTGCTTCCCTCTATGTCTTCGGAGAAATCGACCCCGATTAAGGAAAAATGAACAGTCTTCCTCGATTGTCAATTCTCCTCAACGATGGCGGACTTGTCACCGATTTTGACGTTGAGCTTGCCACATCGACGAACACGTGTTGCCACGTGTTCAGACGATTTTCGACCAGTACATATAGTTCCCCTACTTGCCGAGTGAGTGGTCGTGTGATCTTGGCAAGTGGCATGAAATTTTTAGGCAGGAAAACACGTGGAGCTTTCTCAGCCTTGCAATTTGAAACGTCGAAACGTCAATTCGCCTTCTCATCAAGACACGTGCATGCCATTGTGCGGGTGGCAGTTCTCGCCGGTTACCAAGGTACTCATTACTCCAACTCCTATAAATACCATTTCAAAAATCCATTTCCAAACTTTTGCTCTTCTACTTTCTTCAAATTTTCAGAAAATTTCCTTGTGATTTCTCCATTTCTAGTTGTTAATCTTCTGTTTTGAAGCCCAAATTTCGTTTCAGATCTTGTTTCTACTCACGTTTTCACATAATGACAACTGAAAAAACTCCTACGCCTGTAATCACCACTGATATCGTTGTCTCCGCCACCCATGCTGTCGCGGCGCCGCCGCAGCCTGTCGTTGTAATTGAACAGGCAGACGTCGCTGGTCCCTCTGAAGCCAAAGCAAAGGGAAAGAAACGGAAACCCAAGGGCTTTGGTCAGGAGAAGCTTTATTCAGAAATTCTTCTGGAGAAGTTCACTTATGACGATGACTGCAAGGTTAGACATCAAAATGCTACCCAAGTGAGGAGGAAGAGGAACATCTATATTGATTCTGTGTATGCCGCCATTACTCCGGAAATGATCTCCATGGTTCGTGATAATTATGGATGGAATGAGGGAGTGATCGATGTCGTGTGTCCTCCGGAAAGGTCAACTTTGGCCACCATAATCGTTTTAACATACCCTTTCATGATAGGATTCACCCTTCTGATCGATCCCTTGATCAAATAATTCTGTCGAATGTATAATGTTTGTGTTGGGAAACTCTCACCGATGATATGGCGGTTGGTGGCAATGTATCGTTGGATTGCCAAGAAAGACAAAGTGGAGGTGACACTTCGACATATTCTCCATCTGTATTCCCCTCGAGTTTACAAGACCGGAATTATCACCGTGAAAAAGCGGGGACAACGGGCTCTGATTTCAAACAACGGCGATGATCTTTGGGGATGGGATCAACGTTTTGTTTTTATCCTAACACATCAGCTCACTGCTCCGGTGGCAGATTTGCTTCCCGACATATAGAACCGCACCCGTAAGTATTCAATTCTCGTTTCATGTCTATAGTTTTCCTCTGTATCCTTATGCCTTTTCATATTTCAGCCGAGAAAGTCTTATTCGACTTGGTTCCCGACATCGAGGGGTGGCTGATTAGAGTTTTGGACAAGACCACCAACGACGAGAGAGCTTTGAAACCGATAGCTGCTCTCCTCAAAGTAAAAGCCAAACATCATGGTGAGTTTTTTCTTATTCTTCCCCTAATTTACATAAAATCGACTTCCCTTGCTAATGGATGAAGATTCCTGCAGGCATTATTGGCATTGGTGGTGAGCCAAACGAGGACGATGTTGAAGAAGCTGAAGGGGAGAAGATTGATGAAGCTCCCTCGAAGAAGAAAAAGAAGATATCCTACCAAGACCTCAAGGCAAGATATCTTGCTAAATATTCCCCGCAAGATCAAGAGGTAGGCACATCGGCTGCCCTCAAACCAATCGAGGATGTTATAGAGGGTGCAGTTTTATCCGTTGACGCGGCGAAAGCTCCCGAGGGAGGTACGTATGTTTGTGTCGCTCCCGAAGATGAAGAGGCTGAGGATTCGGGCTCTGAGCAACCATTGAGCTGCCCGAAGAGGCCAAGGAAGAAAACGATGCTGGAGACAGCTGAACAGCTTAAGGCAGCCGAAGAATATGATGAGACTCCTTTGACCGACTTCAGGGTTGAAAGAAAACTTCCTCTATCACCCATAACAGAGGATTTAGTTGAGGTTACCTCGGGTTCTGGAGGTTTTCCCAGGAGGAATGAGGGTGTTATCGTTCCAATGGGGCCAATGCCCGAAGTGAGGGAGACAACCATTGTCTCCATAGATCAAGTGCCTGGGGAGAGAGGCTCGAAGAAACGGAAGTTGCCTCCTGATCGGCAAGTGGAGACAACGAAGTCCAAGCATGCGGAATGCTCAGGCTCATCACTTTTTTGTGTTGGATCATGAAAAGCCTGTGGTCCCACTCCCTAGGGCTGAAGAGGCTGCATCCTTCGCCGCTCTCAAGAGGGCTGATGCTGCTGAAGAAACAAGCGCTAGGTCGGTTACAATGATTGCTCCTTGTAATGTTGACCTGCTTAGATGTCCAAAGCATCTTGTCGACTACCTCTTCGAGGTGACAGGTTCGATGGAGAAAGCTCTGCTGAATTGCCATAGTGACTTGAGCTTGCCTTCCCAGATTACTTTCAGCGCCTCTCGGGTAATTTTAAGCCTTTCTTTCTTGATCGTGTGAACTCCTTTGTTTATTTCTTTCCTCCTAACTTTGTTTGTTTTACTTTAGAACACCATCATGGCTATTGAGACAGCCGACAGAATTCACCAGCTCCAAGCTGAAATAGTGCATCTGAACGAGCGAGCTGCTCACCTTGCTTCGGTTGACAGTGGATGGCATAATAACTTGAAGATTCTGAACGTGAAATATTCTGAACTTGAGGTAGCCAAGAAAAAAACTGCTCGTGCTCTTCGTGAATCGGAGTTGGAGTCCCAAATCCAGGCTCTGAATGATCAACTCGAGTTATTTGAAGCCAACATGGGCAGTAAATGCACTAAATTTGAGTCTGAGCTGAAGAACAAGGACTTGAAACTTGCTAGGCTGAACGAGGAGCTTCACACTCTTCGGGGCGACAGTGAAGACTTAGTTGCTCAAGTCAATGCCTTGACGGAGAGGAACCAAATCCTTCAGCAAGATTCAGCTGCTCAGAAGCGTGCAATAGAGGAAGAATTTGAAGAGATGAGGGAATTAATCCTTGCAGAATCTAGGCATGATGTGCTGCGGGAAATGTCCAAGTGCAGGGTCGACATCACCGTTGAACTAGAAGAGGCCGTTCAGGTTGTGAGGTTGGCTCGTGAAGACCTCGGGCTCCCACCAAGCTCCTCTGATGATGAAGGTGATGAATGAGATTCCAGAACTTTGGATTTTGTTTGTTTTATTCTAATTCTTTCGACTAGTTGCGATGGTCGTTTTTGTAGACAATGGGGCCGTTGGCCATTCTTATGTGAATATTTTTGTTAAGTTGAATTTCTTTTCCTTGCCTTTCTTCTCATTTTTGTTTTAAGTATTGATTTTCGAAGATGAAGCTTATGTTTTATCGTTTACCAAGACAAGTGGTGTTTTCATCGTTCGAAGTCTCAATGTTTTTGTTGTGGTTATCGGAAAGAGCAAATTAATTGGGCCCAATGTAGTTAGCGCATAATGAAGAATGACATCTCATTTTCATGCAAGTGCACTCTTCGAACATCAAGTTCGGGAAATCATTTTAGCACTTAAGTCATTTTGAATCAGCGAATAGCAACAGATGTTTGACAAGAAGTGTTGTATTGACTGAAATGTTCATTTTGATCGATCGATCATTGTGATCGGTTTCCAAATATGGCTGTTTTAAGGTGCTTATGAATATGAATTAAAACTTTGGCCGCTAATGGACAGTTTACATTTCATTCTAAACTAAAGTCACGATCAGTCCTCAGTGTGAGTGTCTGTTCGGTGACGATCTTGTAGTTAACCCATTTTTCACGATCTTGAGTAGTCCCCAGTCTTTTTTTGAACGCTTGCAAACTTGACCTCGGGGCAGTCCCCAGTGTTTGGGCAGTCCCCGGGTATCTTTTCGTACAGTCACCGACTTCGGACACAAGAAGTCCCCAGTCATCGAACAATCGATAGAAAATTGCGAAAAATCCTTTATCCTTCCTCCTTCTCCATCCCCCCGAGTGTTCGAGTGCGTAGTGTGAGGGGTCGAACACTGGTTCAATGCCTCCGTTATATAAACTTTGTATTTCCTGAAACAAAGGATGCAAAGAAGAAACGGAGTGGACTTAAAGATGAAGACCGCGTTACAGTGTTCGTCGGACTTATCGACCCCGACTAAGAGCATTTCAAGCTCTTTGCATTCATGGGTGATGTATGTCATCACTCGATTCCAACTATACCTATCATCTAAAAGTGTTAACACCAAAAACAATAATGAAGTATGTCTGAGTTTGAGTAAGTAAAACAGAATGTAAAGAGTAAGGGTATGCGATACCAAATGTTTTTAGAAGTGGTACTTCTTCAATTGGGTGATATTCCAATTGAATTCGACCGGCTTCAAGTCTAAGGTTTCCAGCTGGTAAGATCATCCTTCTTTGGTCGTCTGACCTTTAGTACATAATCATCTGCATTAAAAGTTCGATACCTGATCTTTTTGTTGAGGTAGTTTTCTGCCTTTTGTTTATGTGCTTGTATCCGGACCAACGCCATATCTCTTTTGGCCTCGATCAAGTCCAAATCTACTAACATGGCTTCTTTGTTTGATTCATCGGTGGAATGAGCGAACCAAAGGCTTGGTTCGCCGACTTTCACCGGGATCAATGCTTCTGCTCCATAGACAAGTGAGAACGGAGTCTCTCTAGTGTTGATTTTCACTGTTGTTCGGTGAGCCCACAACGTGCCTAGGAGTTCATCCGGCCAGTTGCCTTTTGATTCGTCCATCCTTTTTTACAAGTACTCGATTATTATCTTGTTGGAAGACTCAGCTTGTCCGTTTGCGCTGGGGTGATATGGAGTTGATGCGATTCACTTGATCCCCTACTTCTTGAAAAAAGCGGTGATTCGACTTCCAACGAACTGTTTTCCGCTGTCGCATGTGATCTCCTTCGAGATCCCAAAACGACATATGATATTCTGGTGGATGAATTTGATGACTTCCTGTTCTCGAATTTTAGCCAAGGCAATTGCTTTGCCCCACTTAGAGAAATAATCAGTTAAAATCAGTATGAATTTTACCCCACCGGGCGCTGTTGGAAGCGGCTCGACCAAATTCATCCCCCATTTCATGAACGGCCATGGTGACGTGACCGAATGAAGGGGCTCTACTTGTTGGTAAATAAAGTTTCCAGGCCGTTGACACTTGTTGCATTTTTGAACAAGGGATTTGGCATCTTCTCCCATCATTGGCCAATAGTAACCAGCTCTAATCAACTTTCGTACCAAAGACTTGCTTCCGGAGTGGTTTCCACACTCGCCTTCATAAATTTCCCTCATTACATAACTTGTTTCTCCTAGGCCCATGCATTTCACCAAAGGGCCGCTGTACATGCGCCTGTAGAGTTGGTTGTCCACAAGGCAGCTTTGAGTGATCGGGCAGCCTTCTTGTCTTTGGGAAGAATTCCTGCCTGCAAGTAAGACAAATATTTTCTTTTCCAATCCCAAGTATGATTGATATTGTTTACCTCTTTAAGAGTTTGATTTAGTGGAGACTCGAACAAGTGTACGATTGTTTCATCAGGTTCTCTTTCGATGACTGCCGCAGAGCCGATGCTGGCCAAAGCATCTATTTCGATATTTTTTCCCTTGGGATTTGTGCAATCTTCCACTCCTTAAAAGAACTTAAAAGGTTTTGTACCTTGTTGTGCAGTTGCTGCATTCTTGTATCTCGAACACTGAAGTCTCATTAGACTTGGTTTGCCACCAGCTGAGAATCGCTTTTAATGTCTAACCATTCAATCTTCAAGTCTTTGTCAATTTTGAGACCTGCAGCGAGGGCCTCATATTCAGCCTCATTATTAGTTTTGGCATGTAGTTTGATTGCATACCTTAGCTTTTCACCCGTTGGCGCTATTAAGAAGACTCCGAGGCTAGTTCCCTTTATGTTTGATGCTCCGTCCGTGTAAAGCATCCAGACTCTGGGTTCTGGGTCCCTAATCATAAGTTCTTCTTTTCTTGCCTCCGGAAGAATGTTAGCGCTAAAGTCTGCTAAAAAGTCAGCCAAAACTTATGATTTGATGGCGGTGCGAGGCTGGTAAGTGATATCGTACTCACTCAGCTCGACCGCCCATTTCATTAATCGGCTAGATAAATCCAGTCGATGTGAAATACTTCGTAAAGGAAATCTAGTTACAACAGATATAGCATGGCATTGAAAACATGGCCTTAGTTTTCGTGCGGCTATAACAAGTGCTAGTTTTTCTAAGTGTGGATACCTTCTTTCTACATCAAGTAAGGTTTTACTAACGTAATAGATAGAAAATTGCTTATCTTCGTCCTCACGAACGAGGACAACACTTATAGCAACTTCTGAAACGGCCAAGTAGAACAGCAACACTTCCCCCTCCACTATATTACTTCAACTCCTTAAGGGACTGTTTGCATTCCGGCGTCCAATCAAAGCTTATGTTTTTCTACAAGACTGAAAAGAACTTGTGACATCATTCGGATAACCTCGAGATGAACCTGCTGAGATAGGCTACCCGACTGGTCAAACGCTGAACGTCCTTCACTTTTGTAAGCTCATTTGGTATATCTTCAATTGCTTTGATTTTGTCCGGATTTGCTTCGATCCCTCTTTGAGATACGATGAATCTCAAGAACTTTCCAGATCCGACCCCGAACACGCATTTCTCTGGGTTCAGCCTCATGTCAAACTGTTTCAATATTGTGTATATCTCCTTCAAATGATCCAAGTGATTCTTCGCTTTCAACGACTTCACTAACATATCATCTATGTAAACCTACATAGTTTTTTCAATCAGACTTTTGAACATGGTCGTGACCAACCGTTGATAGGTAGCCCCGGCGTTTTTTGAGATCGAAGGGCATGACCGTATAACAGTAAGTCCCCATGTCCATTATGAATGACGTTTTCTCCTGATCCTCTGACTCCATTTATATCTGATTGTATCCCGAATACACATCCAAAAAACTTAGCATTTTGTGCCCTGCCGTTGAATCGATCGGCCGATCAATGTGAAGCATAGGGAATGAGTCTTTTGGGCATGCTTTATTTAAATTGGTGTAGTCAACACATACTCTCCACTTCCCATTCTTTTTGGGACTACGACCGTATTAGCTGTCGACACCCATTTTTTCTCGAATCCGGTTGGAGTCTGACACAAGGCTCGACTTATTGGAACTCACGGGTAAAGACTTGGAGTCGCCACCTATAAATTAGAAATTCTAGGTAAGGGTTCATGTTAACCCGAGAGAAAGGTGTTAGGCACCTCTCAGGCTCCACCAAATGTGGTTACCGGCCGGACACTATAATTGAAATTCTAAGTAATTAAAAGTAACTAAGCGAATAAACTAACTAACTAAAAATAGACAAATAACTAAATGACTACTATAATATGCATATAATAATAAAGATTAAATAAAAAAGGTTCAAGTTCACTAATTGGCGTCTTCCCTGGAGAATTCAACCAAACACACCTCGCAAAACAAAACAAAATAAATTAATTAGTATACATAATGATAAACTAAAAATTAAAAGAATACAATAGCAAGTTGAATTAGAGGCGTTTTGGAGCATAGTCTTGAAAATATCTATCCAGATGTACCTCGCAAAAAAAATTGAGGTTATATTATTATTAATGAAATGAAGCAAAAATAATAATAATAATAATAATAATAATAATAATAACAACAACAACAACAACAACAACAACAACAACAACAACAACAACAACAACAACAACAACAACAACAATAATAAAATAAGAAAAAAAAGAATTTTGTAAAAGTTTGGGCTCAGGTTTGTATGGTGTATCAGGTAGAGGTTAGGGATGTCGGTACGGCTGTAAACACGGTGGCCAGCCGGTTGTCGTGCCAAACACCGATCCCACTACGCCATTGCCGGCTTGTTTAATAAAGCTCATACATGTCATCATTGCCTATTTTGTTTTTGGAGTGGCACGTAAGGGACATTGTATGACAGGACGGGACTTGTATTGGCCTCCAAATGTCATTGGCCTAAACGGTGTAGTATCCATTCAAATCAGTGCATAACCTCAAATAAAATATTTTCATAGGCTTGTAAGCATGTGCAATATATCTTCGAATCAGTAAACATCCAGCAGATAACAATTATTCTAAGTATTGCAGATATGCTCAGATCCATATCAGTCAACGAAACAGAGGGCTCAGCCGCGTCAAGACAAGCCTGGAAAACTCAAGAATCATCCAGTAGAAATTTGGAAACAGGAAGAAGACAGGAGTCGTCAACCAAACAAATCGGGACCTGCAAAAAACAAACATAAAAAAACAGTAGCAACCAATACAACGATTTAACAGTGTAATCAAAAGATTCAATGGGACAAAAGGATTCCGAAATCGCCAAAGGATAGGAAAACCAAGAAAGGTCACGAAACATAGCACAATCAAAGCATCACAAAATAGCGGAGGATCGACCACCGGCGAACAGAAAGCGGCATCACTGCTACTCATGTGAACACAGCGTGAAACAGAGTAGCGACCAGATGGAAAAGGGAGCAACAACCAACTTCATCCCTCCGGCGAGAGCGACGCAGCGGCGTCGCCGCGACTTTGTCTTTCTCCTCTTTTCTTTTCGTTCTTTTTATTGCATTGTTCCGATGGTTCCCCTCCTGCTTCCCAATGCTTCCTCGATCTCCTCCCCTCTTTGGTTCAGATCTGTGTGTGCGTGTATGTGTGATCTATTGACGGTGGGAATTGTGTGTATGTGTTTGTGATGAGTGTAGATTGAAATTTTTATGTAGGGTGTAAGGGTGAATAAGATTAGTGAAGGTTGTGTGTGTGTGTGTGTTTTATCCGTTAGAGATGGTATGTGTGGACTGAAGGGGAAGATCAGAGAGGTCCACGGTGGTGGAAGTGGTGCTCGACCTCTCTGTGTGTGGAAGAAGGAATGGGTGTATGTATATGCACTCGTTTATTTTGTGTATATCCGTGATTGAGATTTGAGTGTCCCCCATTGAAGAAAAATGGTCCTCTTTTAAAGAAGACAAACTCAAAAAATAGCCGTTGGGGGAATTGGAGGTAATTTTGGGATTTGATTATAATTGAAAGATTGAGGGAGGGAATTAAGTAGTAATTAAGGGGGAGATTAGGAGGGGATGAACTTAGACTGATATTGTGTTCAAGTTCAAAAATAAAGAGACAAAAGGAAAGAACATATTTTAGGATGGTAGGGATTTTCAAATACAAGAAATGTATTTGGTTACATGTTTTGTCCGAGTTCGAGGTGAGGAGGATTTGGATTTTTCAAAAGAAGTGTGCGAAATTATGAATATATAAATGGACTGAAATTTAACTTAAAGGTGCTAAATAGATGTAAATATATTTATTGTATATACAAAAGAAAGAAATGCACACATACAAACAAATTGCTTCAAATAAATTTTATTACCTATAAATATCAAAAAAAAAATAATTATTAAAATATTGTAAATACAATTAAGTTGCACAAATAGCTATAATTGAGACGTATTTAACACATAGTCTAAAATGATGACTCAACCAAATTATGTATATAATGTATAATTAGGATATATCACACGTAAATACATGTTTTCTAATGCACATTTTGTCCAATAGTCATATTGCACCTTTAGGTTAAATATAACTATTTTATAGAAAAATGAGGGACAAAATTGGGTGTCAACAGCTGCCCCTCTTTGCCCGGGGATGATGAAAAGAATTCTCGGGCAAAGATAGTTGACGAAGTAGCCAATTTGGTCATGAAGGCAGGTAGAATGTTGGGAAGAAAAATGGGAGTTTTGGGGGTATTTTGGCCGAACCCCGATCTCTGAGTTGCCTACATATCTCGGGTTTTACGAGAATCAGACCGTGTGTAGTTCTAGACTGGCATATTGCATGTGTGAAATGTTTATGACGCACGATTTTGGATGTTAAGAGTAAACTTATCCAAGTATGTAAAGTTCAGATTTGTGTATGCTTTGCCTTTTGGCGAGATAAATGAATAATAAAGCAGAGGCACTATCGAAGATGAGATAACATATATAGTTTCCACTTCATCTCGATAAATGAGTAATCTTGCCTTCAATATTGCCTTGACTGAGCTGGGAAACACTTGAGGAGCGAGCTTTATAGATGCGCACGATTCAAACAGATGGGCGCAATTAAGCGCGAGAACACGCACGATTGACACAGACAAGCTTGAATAGGAAGAAACACAAACTGGCATCTAATCAGGAATGAAAGGCTAGGTAGATTACTGGTGCTAGTACGGGAATTCAGATTTGAGCGCTTTGGGACTCAGCAAAATAGACAGTTTGCGGGTGTAGCAAGGACATTGTTGAAAGTACCAAGCTTTCTAAATGGTGTTCCAGAAAGGTGCACAGTATATATATATGAGGTCATGTGGTTGCACAATTAGTGATTTTTGGGGAGCAAAGTGTAAGAGTATGGGAAATGATGTAGGGGTTTATCGAGAGACCGGGGAGTGTCCTGCAGTAAAATCAAGATAAGTGCAAATAGAGAAAAAGATAGAGATAAAGTAAACTTCCCTGTCGAGCTGAGTAGTTGTTTTGTCTGCTTTCGAGTGCATTCAGTGCTAGGGAATATGTGCCACTTCTCTGGGGATATTTATTTGCTCGTCCGGAGATGCTAAGTGCCTCTTGTCATGAGATAAATGCTTATTGTGCCGGGTTGTATACCCTGGAACACTGTCGCGTTATTTCCTGCAATAAGGGTGAGCTTGTTGCAAATAATATTTATAAATGTAAAGTAGACTTTCCTGTCGTTGGATCGTCTTGCCAGTGCCTCTCGTAAAGAGACCTATGTGCTCGTCAGCACTGCTACTGCCTCCTCGTAAAGAAAACCTACTGCTACTACCTTTCATCGTGAGATGTACTGCCTCCTCGTAATGAGAACCTATGTGCTCGTCAGCACTGCTACTGCCTCTCATCGTGAGATGTACTAACTCCTCGTAATTGAAACCTATTGCTACTGCCTCTCGTCGTGAGATGTTTGCATATCGTGTCGGGCTGTGTACCCTGCGAACAAAAGTAAAGTGAAGTGCTAAAAATATAGAATGATGTTACCGTGCGTATAGGATTGCCTGGGGCACTGTCACGCTGATTGTTATTTTATTTCATCTTTGGGCCTTTGGTGAATTTTGAGGTTCAAAATTCTACCCCAGTGTCGGCTTGCGTCTTTTGGAATTTTTGAGGGGGTCCTCAAAAATTCTGTCCCAGTTTATTGCCTTTGATAGATCATCATATTATGGTAGTGCCTGCAAAACAAACATAAAATATATGTGTATGTCCAACTCTAAGGCGGACAGGCCTATTGTAGTGCTGCGCAAAACAGAATATATGAGTTTGTCCTATTTTAAACCGGACAGGGCTGATCGTCATATTTTAAGCCTTACGTGGCTAATCATCATATTTTAAGCCTGACGAGGCTGGTCATCATATTCTAAGCCTGACGAGGCTAGTCGTCATATTGTAAGCCTGACGAGGCTGATCGTCATATTATAAGCCTGATGAGGCTGGTCGTCATATTTTAAGCCTGACGTGGCTAAAGTGCTATCATGTCCCTTGTGTTTGCCTGCAAGTCCTGTATTTGTGTTACACGATCTGCTCTCAAAGAAAGATTCTTTAGTCAAAGTAAAGTGGTTGCATTGCATTGAACACCGAAGTATTGACTTGAATCTGCATTTTTCCTTTTGGTGTGACAATTGAGTATCTCGATGACTCTGATTACGTAGGTACTTGCACACTTAGATTGAGGTTTGGTGTTTGGATTTTGCGGATTTGGAGGTTGGCCTAAATTGTATTTGTCTTGGGTTGTGCTGAGGTGTCTTCATGTTTCTTACTTTTCTAAGTCATGGAGCTAACTTTCATGGATTGGTATGTATAAAAAATGTATTTTTAGTTTAGGAGTTGTGGTGTCCATTTGTTGGTTCTTGTCGTACCATTGTCTTGCTTTGCTCAATCCAACTCTGAATTTTGTGTTTTAGTGCTAGATAGTATTAGATGTTTGGGTGATGAGTGTAGATCTTTGTTGGATTGAATTTCGGGATGGGTATCTAGGGAGTAGTTCGTTTGTTGGGTGCAATATCTTTTGATTAAGCTAAAGGAGTAAAGACGTGAGGTTTTGTCTTTTTATCTGTCTTTGATTGTGTTGAACCTGATAAGATTGTTGTTGAAAGTCTTGACAGAGAGGAGGTTGTTTATTGTGTAAGTTGGGTGCGGTGTGAGGTTGCGAGTTTTGCTAGTTTTGGCTGTATAGTGATTGGATTCCTTTCTTGTGACTTTTGTGTGGGTATAATGCCAGCTGATTTTGTTCGTCCATACTACCAGTTATACGGAAGTGGAATTAGGATTGTCTGGGTTCTCTCGGTGTCATATGCTAGTGGTTCAAAGGACTTTGTTCTAGGAGAGAATTTTTTCGGCTCGACTTGCTATTTCGGCTTTTCTGAATGTAGATTCTTGACCAATTTCCGTGTTCAAATGCAAGGCAACCGTAATAAAGTGACAACATGCACAAAACTGTGTGAGTACTTTAGCAAAGATTTGAAGCAAAAACAACACGTAAAGCCTAAGAGAATTCCTAGAGCACGGATGATAGATTAGCACTTGAATTTAGAGATTGTGACAAATTATATGGAGATTCCAAAAGATTGCTTGAGTGCTTTATGTAGCAGTCAAGACAAGGATTTTGGTCGAATGACTGATGCTTGTTTAAGCAGGAGATAAGGAGTTGAATGTCAATGAAAAGTGATAAAGATGTTGTGTACGGAATAGGTTGTGTTGTGTGATAGAAAGGGAGGTTGGCTTTTATCGAACACTACGACTTTGAGTGCATTTGTCGTCCTTTCTTGCAAATTTGTTTGTCATGATGCCTATGTGTCTTTCAAAGAGATACTCAACGTCTTTCATACTTATCGACCAGCTGCTGCAATTCAATCTTTATGTCAACTTTCCTTTGTTTGATAGGATTTTGTTGTAGGTTGCTTACTTATCGTGTATATTCTTGCTGCTTCAGTCAAGACCTTTTTAAAGGTTGGTAATATTGTATTTTCCTGTTCAATGTGGTTGTTGTCATGAGTATTCACTCCAGTAAAGCTTTCGACCAAAGTTGCTCCAAGAAAGCTATGTGCATGTGTCTTTGTATCAAATCAGTGCTTTGCCTTTTAAGTGTCTCAAATAACTTCGTCTTGAGTTCATTGTCTTGACTTAGTTTAGTCGGTCAAGATATACTTTTAAATACCAATGGGATTTTCATTTCCGCTATGTAATGGGAGCTTTTCTCACTGCATCTTTGAATTCTTTTCCAAGCTGAATCAGCCCACTAATTTCAGGTGTTGTGTATGAACCTTTGCAACATCAATCGGGTTCTCCTCATTTCTCACTTCCTTATTGCCTTCTGATACCCCCTTTGAACGCCTTTTTGACCATGAACAAGTGCGAGCTTGGGAAATGCTTTAGATCATAATCCTATATTACGGGCGGTGCAATAGCGCATATCGGTGCAACAAAGTGATTCTCGGACATTGATGTCAAAAGGCATTGTGGTAAGTCAGGTGTGCCTTTGGGTTTGACTAACATATCTCTCGCCTTGTCAGTTTTTCACTCCATGTGTATAGTGCTTGTTGTAAAATGCTTTTCTTGTTGACCAATCACTGACAAATGTACTTTGCTTAACCATATCTTCTGCCTTGGTATTCAACTTAATCCAAACTTTTGGATAATACGTTCTTGAGTTGGTAAAGGGTAACGAATTATCAAGATATGCGAAAGGTTCCTGATTTTGGGATTTGGGCTAGAGTAGAGAGGTAAGGTGCCTTGGTAGGGGATTGGATTTGTGAATAGGATACACTTAGGTAGAAAGAGACCTAGAGCAACAAATAAATTCATGCAATGCAAACATATCAAATAAGAAATGCATCCTATAATACGAAAGACCACTTTACGCACGAAGATTTGAAAAGCGCTTTGTGTCACCGGTATCATTTCGTCCGCTAACAAACTGCGGAGCCTAAGTGAAATATTGCATTTACTGAACATTGATCTTTATTACATTGCCTGATATTGAAGCAGTGTAAGAAAAGGAAAAGACTAAACGTTTGCAAGGAAATTAGATCATGGCCAAACGAACATCTTTCATGTTGATCAATCTTCAGAAGATTCTTTCTCTTCTTCGGACGAGCCTCCCTCAGACAAGCTTGCCTCTGATGAGTCTCCTTGGAAGATGATATTGTATGCATCAGTTAAGAGTCGAGATATGTCAAACATGAGGTTTTTCAACATTTCCCAAGTCTTCTTTCCTTTTTCCTTTATTCCTTTATTAGCTACAGCGTTCATTCCTTCGCTAGCCCATACACCTATATACTCTATGTGTTTTGTCAACAGCTCTGCCTTATCGCTTCATTTGTCCTTTTCTTTGTCCTCTGCTTCGACGAAACTTTACTTTTTTGTTATTTTCCCTCGAGTCCTTGCCAGTTGTTTGCGTAGCCTCTTGTACTTGGTTTCTAACTCATCAGCATTTCTTTTACTTTTTGTTGTTGCTCTTGGTTGAACTGCCCTTGCTGTGTCTTTCCTGAGCCAGTCCCTGTAATCTTGATCATAGCCTGCATCAAACTTGTCTCGTCCAATAGTCTCGAATTTTATTCGATGCCTTGCTCTCCAAGGTTCCAATATCTTGTCTTTTGAATGGTATCATTCCTCAGAGAATATCTGCTTTGAATCTTTTGATGTCTGCAATTTGGGGTACAATCTGCTTTCTCCCTGCTTGTCTAAGTGCCCTTAAAGGAGTGTATGAGTAAACTCCCCTAAACCCAACCAAGACAAGAAAAGAAGCTCCTTCGGATCTTATGATCACTGTTGTACTGGGAAAGTAATCAGACATCCATTGTATATTTTCATATGTCAGCTGAGAAAGCATGTGGTGCCAGCCCTTGGAAGTTGTTGGATGGTCCCATTTCTTGAGAGCGTTGTCCACGCGGGCGGTATGAGTCAAGATGTAGTTCTCACTTAGTATGGAGTGAAAGGCTTAGTATGTGTTGTTCATCTTTCGCAATTGTTCCATCAACCAAATTTGTAGAAGTAGATTGCAACCTACAAAAAAGCTAACCCTTCTTACATCTTTCTAAAGCTCGATACATTTCTGCAACAATCATCGATACCAAAGTGTATTTCTTGTCAAAGTCTTTGAGTAGGGCATCAGCAATTGATACCTTGCAAACGTCAATTCGTCTTTTGTGTTTTAGAAACACGACAGTCCCTAAAAAGCTGGTAACAAAAGCAAGTATCCTCCGCTCTTGCCAATCTATCTTATTAATGCTGAAATTATCTTCGAATTCTTGAAATGCTTTTCCGTACCCGAATTTGATGTAGAGGGAAGTCAAGGAAATTCCCGACTGCCTTACACTGTCTGTGCATAATTCGAGCTTAAACCCTACCATTTCGAAGAACTCCTCAGTTGTAATGTTCTCAGGCATCAAGATTTCCTCACTTTCAAATGGTAATTGAGTCAACCCTTCTATTTCTTCCAGTAACGGTGTCAACTCTACACTCCCAAAGTGAAAAACCGCTCGGTCTACATCCCAATAGTGTACCGCTGCTTCTACTATCCCTTTCACTGCAATGTGTTCCATTAGTAAAATCAGATTCCCCAACACTATTTTAACTCGGTCTTGTTGATTTATGCTTAGGTTTCCCCACAAATCTTTGAGTAACTGAGAGACTTTAGTAACCATGTCAAATGTTCTAGTGGCCATGATCTTTAGAAAAGATGAAGGAAGGAGAAAAAAGGGAAGGAATATGCCTAAATTCCTCTCGTAAGCAAACGATTAACGTGTGGTACGGGTATTTTTGAAAATAATGCAACAGAGGATATGAAGAGATGTGTCGTTGTGGGTTGAGAACCCTTTAGACACTTTAGACAAAAATTTCTAATAGACTTTTGACGTACCAAGGATGTCAAGTCTTTATATAATGCTTAGAGGATAAATGTGCGTTATGTGTCATTCAGTCTATCAAGAGGTCATTTTTGCTTCAAATTGGGCTTTTAATGCCTCTTCAGATACTATTTGTGCCTTTGAATAACACTGAATACAAAATGATCCCAATCGTTTAGGGATAAACAGTCGTTTCTGATTCAATTTGGGCTTTTGATGTCTCTTAGGTTATCTTTGTGCCTTTGAATGGCAATGAATACAGAATAATTCCGACTGTTTAGGAATAAACAATCATTTTTGATTCAATTTTGGACTTTTGATGCCTCTTCGGTTACTCTTTTGTGCCTTTGGATGGCATTGAATACAGAATAATTCTGACTGTTTGGAAATAAACGATCGTTTCTGCTTCAATTTGGGCTTTGATGCCCTTTTGGTTACCTTTGGTGCCTTTAAATGACATTGAATGCAGAATAAATCCACTAACGGTCTACATTTGCACATTCAATCCTTTACGCAAATGCAAATAAATCATGTTCAACACTCTTTGGGGGTCAAAAACCCGTTCGGATTGTTTGAACAAGTTGGCTTATCGGACTTGAGAACAAGTCGACTAATGATATGTCATGATACATGGTCCTAGAGTGACTACTAAGAGATGGGTTGACTTAGACTGAGTTTTATTATCCTCCCAAGCATATGACTCGGGAGCGGGAACGTCACGGACCAAATATATTCCAAGTCGTTTCCCCTAAAGGAATTTTTGTGAGGGAGAGGTGGTGGTAACCACCGTGTTTTTCAACGCACAATTTGAAACTGACAGGAGTGGCGGGAAGTATGAGCGATATGCACAAGTTTAAAAATGTACAATTTGTGAAAGAAAATGCACATGTTCTCTAAAAGTGCGTAGGTATTGTAAAAGGATGCACATGTTGAAGTATTTCACAAAATAACTTTTTTAAAAAGGAGGAATAAAAAGAAAAATACAAAAAACAAGTTAAAAATAGGATAATAGACACTAGAGAGTATTAAAAATGCAACAAGAATCATGAAGTGAAACCATTTCAAAGAAACAAAAGATTTAGCAAATTTGTGGAAGATTTGAAAACAGTTGAAGTGTGGGATGTGATGCCTTCCCTAATAGAAGCTTCTAAGAGTGGGTTTCTAGACAAGGTTATGGTTCCCCCAGGCGGACAGCCAAGGGGTGAAAACATTTAGAATTATTGGTTGTACCACAGACCAACTAGATTCCAACCGTTCCCTCTAAAGGGTGTTTTGAGAGTGGAACGACCGTGGGATCCACGTAATCGTTCATAGTGTGTTCATGTGTAAACTTTCCAGGAGTGGAGGAAGTGCAAAGAAAACCCAACAAAATTAAAATAATAAAAGAAGTGCCAAGGAAACTAAGTTTCATTCCTACAAAAGGAAAAGAAAAAAGTTAGTCTCAAAAATGTCAATAAAATAAATAATATAAAAAATCCCAATATAAAGTCTGTTATGGTTTGAATCTTGATATCCCAGCGGAGTCGCCAATCTTTATTTAAATCGGTGTAGTCAACACATGCTCTCCACTTCCCGTTCTTTTTTGGGACTACGACCGTATTAGCTGTCAACACCTATTTTTTTCGGAACCCGGTTAGAGTCCGTAACAAGGCTCGACTTATTGGAACTCACAAGTAAAGACTTGGCGAACATATTTTTTAATTAGGCATATTAGGGCACCTATTTTATTTCTAGCCAATTTTATAGTTAACTCCAAAACTTAGTCTACGAATTAGAAATTCTAGATAAGGGTTCAAGTTAACCCGTGAGGAAGGTGTTAGGCACCTCTCAGGCTCCACCAAATGTGGTTACCGGCCGGACACTATAATTGGGATTCTAAGCAATTAAAAGTAACTAGGCAAATAAACTAACTAACTAAAAATAGACAAATAACTAAATGACTACTATAATATGCATATAATAATAAAGATTAAATAAAAAAGGTTCAAGTTCACTAGTTGGCTTCTTTCTTGGAGAATTCAACCAAACACACATCGTTAGGGGTGGGCACAAACCGAACCAAACCGAAAAAACCGACCGAACCGAATTTTTTTTTTTAATTCGGTTTTCGATTTTTCGGTTTATGGTTTGGGTTTGGTTTTACATTTTAAAAATTTTGGTTTTACGGTTTGGTTTTGGTTTGGGGTGCGCACAAACCGAACCAAACCGAAAAACCGAAATATATATATATATATATATATATATATATATATATATATATATATATATATATATATAATTTCACAACTTTTTTTATATAACTAGTTAGTAGTCCAGGCTACCAGGCCTAATATAGGCCTTCTAACTTCGTCAACTAAAGTGTAAAATCCATAATAACATCTGCAGTCTACTTAGAAGTAAGCTTATCATGTACGTACCATACTTAATATCATGGATCTAAGTGTTTGATATTTTAGTTTGCACCAGTACGTACCAAGTTCGATTGTCATGTCATTAATCTGAACTACTACAAGATATGTTTAGCTAAATTGTTTTTATTTTCAACTGCTAACTTTGATTTACTGTTGTACTTATTCTTCTTCGCGCATACAATTGAAAAATAATGATTTTGCCATATTAGTTTATATGTGAAAACCGAACTACTAAACCGAACCGAATTCTTAAAAACAGAACCAAACCGAATTAATTTTGGTTTGGTTTTGGTTCCTAATATTACCAAACCGAAAAACCAAACCGAAATGTCCTAAACCGAACCGAACCGACCGAACGCCCACCCCTACACATCGTAAAACAAAACAAATTAATTAGTATATCAAAATAAATTAACAATGATAAACTGAAAATTAAAAGAATGCAATAGCAAGTTGAATTAGAGGCGTTTTGGAGCGTCGTCTTGAAAATATCTATCCAGACGTACCTCGCAAAAAAAAAATTGAAGTAGTATTATTATTAATGAAATGAAGCAATAATAATAATAATAATAATAATAATAATAATAATAATAATAATAATAATAATAATAATAATAATAATAATAATAATAATAATAAAATGAATTTTGTAAAAGTTTAGACTCAGGTTTGTATGGTGTATCGGGTAGATGATATGGATGTCGGTACAGCTGCAAATACAGTGGCCGGCCGGTTGCCATGACAAGCACTGATCCCACTACTCCATTGCCGGCTTGTTTTGAAATAAAGCTCATACATGTCATCATCGCCTATTTTGTTTTTGGAGAGGCACGTAAGAGACATTGTATGACGGGACGGAACTTGTATTGGCCTCCAAATATCATTGGCCTAAACGGTATAGTATCCGTTCAAATCAGTGCATAGCCTCAAATAAAATATTTTCATAGGCTTGTAAGCGTGTGCAATATCTGTTCGAATCAGTAAACATCCAGCATATAACAATTATTCTAAGTATAACAGATATGCTCACATCCATATCAGTCAACGAAACAGAGGGCTCAGTCATGTCAAGACAAGCCTGGAAAACTCAAGAATCATCTAGTGGAAATGTGGAAACAGGAAGAAGACGGGAGTCTTCAACCAAACAAATCAAGACCTGCAAAAAACAAACATAGAAAAATAGCAGCAACCAGTACGACAATATAACAGTGCAATCAAAAGATTCAATGGGACAAAAGGATTCCAAAATCGCCAAAGGATAGGAATACCAAGAAAGGTCAGGAAACATAGCACAATCAGAGTATCATAAAATAGCGAAGGAGTGACCACAGGCGAACAGAAAGCGGCATCACTGCTACTCCGGTGAACACGGTGTGAAACAGAGTAGCGACCAGATGTAAAAAGGAGTGACCACCAGCTTCTTCCCTCCGGCGAGAGAAATGCAGCAGCGTCGCCGCAACTTTGTCTTCCTCCTCTTTTCTTTTCTTTCTTTTTATTGCATTGTTCCGATGGTTCCCCTCCTGCTTCCCACTGCTTCCTCGATCTCCTCCCCTCTCTACTTCAGATATGTGTGTGCGTGTGTGTGTAATCTCTTGATGGTGGGAATTGTGTGTATGTGTTTGTGATGAGTGTATATTGAAATGTGTATGTAGGGGAGTGAAGGGGAAGATTAGAGAAGTCCCCGGTGGTAGAAGTGGTGCTCGGCCTCTCTGTGTGTGGAAGAAGGAATGGGTGTATGTATATGCACTCATTTATTTTGTGTATATCTGTGATTGTGATTGAGTGTCCTCCATTGAAGAAAAAATGGTCCTCTTTTAAAGAAGAGAAATTTGAAAAATAGTCGTTGGGGAATTGGAGGTAATTTTGGGATTGATTATAACTGAAAGATTGAGAGAGGGGATTAAGGAGTAATTAAGGAGGAAATTAGGAGGGGATGAACTTAGACTGATATTGTGTTCAAGTTAAAAAATAAAGAGACAAAAGAAAAGAACATATTTTAGGATAGTAGGGATTTTCAAATACAAGAAATGTATTTGGTTACACGTTTTGTCCGAGTTTGAGGTGAGGAGGATTTGGATTTTTCAAAAGAAGTGTCCAAAATAATAGATATATAAATGGACTGAAATTTAACTTAAGGTGCTAAATAGATGTAAATATGTATATTATATATACAAAAGAAAGAAATGCACACATACAAACAAATTTTTTTAAATTAAATTAATTACCTATAAATATCAAAAAATAATTATTTAAATATTGTAAATACAATTAAGTTGCACAAATAGCTATAATTTAGACGTATACAACACATAGCCTAAAATGATGACACGACCATAATTATGTATATAATGTATAATTAGGGTATATCATACGTAAATATATGTTTTCTAATGCACATTTTGTCCAATAGTCAATATTGTACCGTTAGGTTAAATATAGCCAATTTATAGAAAAATGAGGGACCAAATTGGGTGTCAACATTAGCTAGCCACTTTGGATATTTTACTTCTCTTATAAATCCATTCTTCAGCAACTTGTCCACTTCATCATTGATGACTTTCCTTCTAAATCCCCCGTTAGGTCGTTTCTTCTGTTTCATCGGTTGATTCTATGGATCGACATTTGAGTCTATTCATTTCATGTCCACGTGGGAAGCAAAACAATCAGCATTGTCTTCGAGAAATGTGATTATCTCTGTTTTCATATCGGGGTCCAATTCTGCCCCAACATACACTTTCCGTTATGGCTTATCTTCGAAAAGGACTACTTCTTCTAATTCTTCGATCGTCGAGTCACCAGCTTTCTGTTTGTTTGGCTCCCTAACACGCCGGAATTTTGGCGAAGTCCTTATCCGTTGGACTTGGTTCTGTTTCATCGTCTTCGGCCGAAGATTCTGGTGACTGTGATTGCTATTTCGAAGTATTCGAATTAGCGCCCTCCTTCATGGCTACGAAATAACATTCGCGTGCAGTCTGCAGTTCACCCCTAACTTCTGTTATTCCTCATGGGCTAGGGAACTTGATAACTTGATGTAAGGTCGATGGGACCGCTCCCATGGCGTGGATCCACGGTCGACCCAAAATCAGGTTGTAAGCCATATCTCCCCCCCCCCCATTACTTGGAACAAAGTTTCATTCTCAACTCCTTCGGCATAAGTCTTGATCATAATTTCACCTAGCGTCGTTTCACTTGAGTTATTAAATCCCGACAACACTATAGACCTGGGTATTATCTTGTCAGTCAATTGCAACTGCTCAACTACTCTTGACTGTATTATATTGACGGAACTGCCTGCATTGATCAAGACTCATTTTACATCGGCGTCATCTGCCCTCATTGTGACTACCAAAGAATGATGATGGGGATGTATCCTTTCATCGAAGTCGTAATGTTAGAAAAACACCAATCCCCTTCCTCCTCAAGGTCTACTTGCATCGTTCTTGACAAATTTTGGCCGATAAGTTGGAAGTTGCACCTTGTCCCAATTCAAAATCCTCCTCCCAGTCACACCCAAATCTGTAAAACTATGAAATTCTAGCTCATCCATTTCATAAGCCAAGTTAGCCAAATGATCTGCCAACCTATTGCCTTCACGCAAGACATGAACAAAGCTAAAGTTACCACGACTCCTCATAGCCTTAATCTCCTCAATTACTTCAGCAATACTCCAAACAACATCCCACACGCCTTCAATGATGTTTTTAAGAAGCAAAAAATCCGTCTCAATAATGATAGGAGAAGAAACTTGCGCAATACAATATTTCATTGCCTTACATATAGCCACTGCCTCAGCCCTCACGTTCGAACCTTCACCTATTAGTTTTCCTTTAGCATACACCAAGTTACCCTCATCATCTCGCAAGCAGAACCCATATGAACTCGCACCAAGATTACCTATACTCGCACCATCCGTGTTACACTTAATCGTATCCACATCTGGACACCTCCAACATACTTTAATATACTTAAAGCATGGCCTGTAATCTTCAAGAAACTTCACAAGCATTGGCCAATCCTGTGGAGCAGACTTCATACCTGGATAATGTACCACAAGAAACTTGTACAAGTTCCAATTCACTTCATGAACCACACGCTGGAATGACACACGAGCCCCATGAGCGACAGTGTTTCTTCTTTTCCACAATTCCCACACAACAAAGGCGGGTAAAGCTTGAAAAAGTAGCCTCAACCATGGTCTCTTCCTACACGTCCACCACTTTATAATCAATTGACGAAATCTCCAATCTTGAATCGTAAAGCCCACTGCATTAGCATATTGAACTTGTAACAAACAAATGTTCTCGTGATTCTTCCATAGGCTATGTGCAACACCAACAACGAGAAGGGATATTGGAACCTAACCTCTTCAATGCATCATCCAATGGCAGCTTAAACTTCCAAGCTCGCCAAAGAACAAAAGAAAACTTGAAGGGAATGCCCTTCAACCACATAAGCTTGTATGCATCCGTAACCTTACCCTTACCTCTAATGTAGTTGTAAGCACTACTAACTGTAAATTTGCCATTTGAAGTAAGTTCCCAAGAAGCTGTGTCCCTAGTTCGAGTAACATCCCCAGGCTGGATAGTGTCTACAACATGCTGCGCGTACTCACTTGGTAAAGCTTCAAATAGGAGCTGCTGATTCCAACCATTTGAGGTGAAAAAATCCTTCAACATTCAATTCCTCCCTAATATAGAACCTGTGTGGGACGACAAAATACAAGGCACCTACACGCGACCAATTGTCATACCAAAAGTGTGAAGACCCTTGCCTCACATGCCAAACAATCTCATGATCCACCATTTCTCTAACAATCAACATCTTATGCCAATTGGTGATCCAGCAGTGTAAGGCAGTATAGAGTAATGCATTTTTTTACAATACTTATTGGCCATGAAGGTACCCCATAGAGAAGTTTTTGTCCTAAAGTTCCACCATAATTTTGCAAATAGAGCATTTGCAACATCATACAAGGACTTAAAACCCACACCTCCCTCAGCTGGTGGCTTACACAAAGTATCCCAAGTGGCCCAATGCCTCCTTGAATG
Organism: Petunia x hybrida; assembly: GCA_037355625.1. Classification (NCBI taxonomy): domain Eukaryota; kingdom Viridiplantae; phylum Streptophyta; class Magnoliopsida; order Solanales; family Solanaceae; genus Petunia; species Petunia x hybrida. The sequence continues at coordinate 501,730 of JBBBVM010001054.1, read as the reverse complement.
CTCCTCAGAGTTGTTCAAAAAGAATTTAGCAAAGATCCCATGAAGTTGATTTATGACACTATCTGGAGGATTAACTGCAGACAAGAGATGTATGGGCATACTTTGGAGTACATGCATAATCAAAATAGCCCTACCTCCATAAGACAATATTTTTGCCTTCCAAGATTGCAACTTCTTCATAATCTTTGAAACAAGATCATCAAATTGAGCTTTATTTCTTCTTTTGTGTGTGACTGGACACCCTAAATATGTAAAAGGAAAAGTACCTCTTTGAATTTGAGAGATATGCTCCACCCTATCAACAATCTCCTGCTCCACAGTTTGATACAAATAAACAACACTTTTTTCTTTATTGATCTTCTGCCCACTAGCACCCTCATAGGCATCCAGCACCCCCATAATCAACCTAAAAGAAGTAGTATCTGCTGAAGAGAATAAGATAGTATCATCTGCATATGCTAAGTGATTAATAGGAGGACTCCACTTAGGCATAGCAGATCCTTTGAACATAGCATTCTCATGCAAAGCATTTAGGGCCCTGGACAACACCTCAGCTGAGAGTATGAACAAAGTAGGAGACAAAGGATCCCCTTGCTTCAAACCCCAGGAAGAATTAAAGAAATCATGTGGTTGTCCATTGAAGAGGACTGAGTACCAATTATTAGATAAGAGCCTCCAGACAATATCAATGCATCTCTCACTGAACCCCATCTTCCTTAGAACCTTGGACAAAAATAACCAAGACACATGATCATATGCTTTCATCATATCAAGTTTGATGACAACATTGGCATATTTAGCTCTTTTTCTAATAGCATGAATGGTCTCCTGAGCTAGCAGCACATTCTCAACAATACTTCTTCCCCTAACAAAACCAGCCTGTGTAGGAGATATCAAATCAGGTAATAAATCAACTAACGTGTCATGCAAGACCCTGGAAATCACTTTGTTTGAGAAGTTACTCAAACTAATAGGCTGAAGGTCTGAAAAAGTGGATACATTAGGCTTCTTAGGGAGGAGCACTAAATTTGTATGAGATACAAATCTAGGAATATCATGGCCAACAAAGAAAGCCTGCACCATACTAGTAAGATCAGCAGCAATGACATCCCAACACACTTGATAAAATTTCCCTGAAAAGCCATCAGGGCCTGAAGCACTATCACCGTTCAAGCCAAAAACTGCTTTCTTCACCTCTTCCATGGGAAGGAATTTCTTCAATTGCAAGTTCTGATCAAGACTCACCATTTCGGGCACATGAAATAATAAATCAAAATTCAATTCTTGGCCATCACTTGCAAATTGTTGCTGAAAAAACTCCAATGCCTCAGCAGCCATGTCTTCTTCATCACTTAGCCAGTTGCCAAGCCTATCCTGGATTCTATGAATCTTGAGTTTCTTCCTCCTGCCTTGTACCTGAGCATCAAAAAAATTTAGTATTGCGATCACCATCTTTAAACCACTGAAAGCCAGCCTTTTGCTTCCAAAATTCCTCCTCTAAATGTAGCACCCTTTTAAGTTCAGCTTCAGCTTTCTTCAATTGCTCCCTATGATATGCATCAGGTGATTCTTCAAGTTTAAGCTCATGAGCTTTAATAATGTCTTCCAGTGAGGCAATTTTCTGAAAAATATTGCCAAAAGTAGCTTTGCTCCACCTTGATAATGCCTCCTTAACTTTCTTCAATTTCCTATGAAAAATAATAAAAGGATCCCCTACACAATCACAAACCCAATTATCCTTCACAACTTGCAAGAAGGATTCATTATCAGTCTAGAAATTCAAAAATTTGAAGGATTTAATAATAGTAGAAGAGTCAGTCGAGCACTTTATCAACAAAGGAGAATGATCAGATCCAGTCCTAGCAAGGCGTTCAATGTCAATCTTAGGAAAGAAATCCATGAACTCCTGATTAGCAAAACATCTATCAATCCTCTTCAAAATAAACTGATTTTCAATCCTCTCATTCCACCAAGTGTAAATAGTATCTGTATACCCTAAGTCAGTAACTCCACAGGCAGCTATGGTAGCAGCAAAATCATCCACTTCTTGAGTCAATACTGGAAGGCCACCATACTTTTCTTCTTCAGAGAGAATAACATTGAAGTCCCCTCCAATGATCCACGGCTTAACCATAGTAGATGCTAAGAATTGTAAAGAATCCCACAGCTCCATTCTTTCAGTTCTATCACACTTAGCATAAACTAAAGTAAGAAAAAAATCATGAGCCTGTACAATATGATGCAGCTTCAAAGTAAGTTGTTGCTCCTGGTCATCCACCGCTGTCACATCATAATATTCCCCAATGAAAGCCCAAATCTTACCATTTACATTAGTGAAGGATCAATGCATACCCAATCTCATACCATAATATTGAACTCTACAGGGCTCCTGAAAAGGCTCAAGTAACCCTATAAAATCAAAATGATGATGTCTATGCAAAGTATTTAACCTTGTAAACGCCTCCTGCGTATTAACTGAACGTATATTCCAAATCAAAGCTTTATTCATCATTAAACTTTTGATTTAGAACTCCGGACTGGTTGTATTCTGGTATGTGCAGTGGAAATCTCCTCTTCATCTTCCTGATCGTCTTCAAGATTCTTATCTCTTTTGGCTTGCGATTGTATCAATGGACTGTGCTTATTTTGTCTAGAAAGAATTCCTTTATTGTCTTGTAATTGCATCCTATCAATCAGCTCTTGTTCCTCTTGTGTAAATTCCTCCTTTGAAGACCCTTGAGACATCCTTCGATCACCCATCATTAAGTCTGCCTGCGATGGAACAGTTTGAACAGGAGTGTTCAATGGCACCTTTAATCCAGAGTTTAAGCATTCAGCATTAACCTTAGCTGTCATGATTTTTAAAGTATCCAACGTAATTAAATTATCCCTTGTCAACGGAAGGAGCCTCCAGCTTTGTTCAAAAGAGCCTGCACATCAGCATTTATGACCTGAAACCCTTTAACGCCATTAGTTGATTTCCTACTAGAAATAGGATCAATAAACGATCCCCCAGCTTTAATTGCCTGATCATTAAACAACTTCGAGCCCTAAGCTTTATTTCCTGTAATTAATGCACTCCCAGGTATATTAGGAGTCAACATTAACTCCTTTCCCAGCATTAATTCAGTTTCCTGAGCTGGCACGCGTGGAGTATGCATACCCTTAGCTGAACCTTTTTGTCCCATTAACTTCAAACCCTCAGCTTTAATGCCCGTTGAAATACCTGAAGCATTCACCAACACAGCATCCTTAATTGCATCTGGAGCCATAACCACACCACGACTTCCAACAATATTTTTATCTAAAGCATCAAAACTCCCAACTTTAATGCCATCATCCATAATTTTCACTCCATTATTATCAACTTGTACGTGTGCCCTAGGGTTAGGGTTCTTAACAAAAATTCCTAACTCCTTGTTCTTCATAATTTCTGTTAAGTTGCCCACTGTTTCGACTCCCAAGTTTTCATCCACCTGTGCATCTCCATCTTCCTCTACTTGTAATGCTGCAAACGAATTAAAATTACTTTGTACCCCTTGAGCTTGTAAACCTGAAGTTTGTGCAACAACACCCTTTTTTTTGTTAACCACCTGCCATTGTCTATTCCCATTACCTTGATTACCATTACCTTGAATCTTCACACGTTTACCTTCAGTAACATCATTAACTTTGCTAGGACCAGCCTCACCAACGACTTTACCACTCTTTAACACCCTAGAGACTGGAGGTTCATTACCATTGTCATCTTGCGTACGCACTTGGTTATTCCTGTCCTCATACAAATTTGGATGCAAAACATAGCACACACTATCGTCATGTCCTTGCAAACAACATGATGAACAATATTTGGGCAAGTAATCATACATAATCTTAATGTACTTGGAATATTTTATACCCGAATCATCATCAACTTCTACGATATCAATCTCATGAGGTAAATCTCCAAGTAAATCTATTTCCACTTTAACTCGCGCACAATTTGGACGAGTATGATTAATTGTAGCTGCATCAAGGTGCGAAGGTTTGCCCACTGCCAAAGCCAAAGAGAATATGCATTCTTTAATAAAAAAAATTGGAGGAAGATTAGGGAAAAAGATCCATCCAACTGCGATTGATGTTTCTTTTCTAGCATCACACCAAGGATCCCACTTCAATGTCTTCATGAGAAAGGAATCTCATCTAACCTTAAGCCAGTGTCCCTTGGATAATAAATTAATGTAATATTCAAACAAAGAACATCTAATCAATATGCTTCTATAGTCCAACGATCCAATTACACAATGTCCTTTGACTTCGCATTGAGAAGGAATTAATTTGCGTAGCTAATTTAGGTCTAGAGCACCGTATGTGAACTTTCCTATAATTCCATAACTCAATTTTGTTGATGCTATGGACTGTTGAATTTCATTCTTATTCCAAAATATCGTAGGTCTACCATTAACACGTTGTGGGTGTCAAACAGGAAGAGGTGGAGCTTTAACAGTTTGGTTCTCGATATTTTGGAAAGGTGGGACTACCACAGCTGCATAGGAGGTTATAGGGGGTGGTGGGGTAGGCTGAGCAACCCTAGTAGGGGGCTGCCTAGTGGCCTGATTGGCCAAGGGAGACGTCTAGTCGCGACTGGTATGGAATCGCCAGTAAATCGCCAGAAAATCGCCACTTCTAGAGAGAATAGGAGTCTAGCTTACCTTATCTCTTCTTAAACCTTTCACTTGTGTGTGACTCTTCTTATCTGAAGTTAAATATTTTTTTTTATTTTCCGCAGTAAATGGTGAGAACGTGCGCGAATGTCCAGCGAGAGGCTGAGGAGCCAGCAGTCGCTCCTGTGCCTGCTGCTCCGCGGGTTGGCGGTGTTGGCCGTGGTAGAGGTCGTGGTCTAGGCAGAGGTAGAGCTGCTCGGGCCGTGAGGATGGTGGATCACGTTGATCCTGATGCTGAGGTTCCGGCAGTACCACCTCTTGCTGAGCAGGGGGAGCAGGGCTTATTCGTTCCCCCTGCACTTCATGATGCTTTTATGAGATTCTTAGCGACGCAGATGCCTCAGGGACCTCCTATTCCTCAGGCTGCCATAGATGCTCCTTTTCCTCAGGCTGTCGTAGATGCTCCTATTCCTCAGGCTGTCGTAGATGCTCCTATCCCTAAGGCAGCTCCTCAGGCAGCGGTAGATATTGGTTCTCAGGTTCAGCGAGCCCCCATTACAGCTCCACATGTAGCCCCATCAATTCATATTCCAGGTGGTCATGTTCGAGAGGTAGCAGGTGTTGTACCTCCGGTTGTTCAGGCTGGTCAGCCAGTCCAGGTAGCAGGTCAAGTTGATGATCTGGCAAGGCTACATTATTTTATCCGATTTAGTCCTCCGAAGTTCTCTGGTCAGAAATCAGATAAGCTTAAGTCTCGTGAGTTTCTTGATCAATGTCAGCGTATCTTAGAGGCCCTTGGATATCTTGAGCAATATAAAGTTGATTATACTGCCTTCCAGTTTGAGGGTCCGGCTTTAGCTTGTGGACCGCACTTCGATCAGCTAGGCGGGGCTTACCTAAGCTGACCTGGAGTGAGTTCTCTCATCAATTCATGGAGAAGTTTTTCCCTCGCAGTCAGCAAGATGAGCAGAGGAGACAGTTTGAGAGGATTGGACAGGGTAATCTGTCAGTCACGGAGTACGAGCTTTTGTTTTCAGAGATGTCTAGCTATGCTCCAGATCTCGTGCAGGAGCCCTCTGAGAGGGTCAGACGTTTTATTGATGGGGTTTTTCTTTATTTGTGGTCCCAGATGGCTCGTGAGATTGAGGTTGGTACTTTATTTGATGTCGCTGTTGACATTGCCAGCAGGTGTAAGTCCTATCATAGATTGGAGATGGAGGAGTTAGAGCGGGAGAGTAAGAGATCTCGTGGTCTAGGGAATTCTAGTACCTCGTATGCAGGTAGGAGTTATCAGCAGCAGAGTAGGCCTCCTGTCAGACCAGCTCAATTTCCAGCGCGTGGTTTTCAGAACTCACCTACTTCTTCTCAGGGTCAGTTTGGGTTTTGCCCGCGAGATCAGTCTCAGTTTGATCAGCATAGATTTGCTCCAGGGTGCTTTATCTGTCAGGATCCAGGGCATCATAAAAAGGATTGCCCTTATCTCCATCAGCAGGGTAGTAGCCGCCCTTTCCTTCGCCTTCCAGCGCCTATGCAGCAGCAGCCTCAGGGTGCTCCTCCAGGGTCTCAGCCAGTTAGAGGTGCACCACCACTTAGCAGAGGTCGTGGGCGTGGTCCTAGTGGTCCCTTTAGAGGTGGTCGTCAGGGTAGCGGCTCAGCTCAGCCACAGAGACGGCTATATGCACTGCCAGCCAGCCAGGATGCTGAGGCATCCCCAGCTGTTGTTACAGGTATTCTATCTGTTTGTGGTCGAGATGCATATTCTTTGGTGGATCCAGGATCTACATATTCATATGTATCTCCTTATTTTGCTTCGAGCTTTCATGTTGATTATATGCGTCTTTGTGATCCATTTTGTTTTTCTACTCCTATTGGAGATATTATTATTGTGGATCGAGTTTATCCAGCTTGTACCATATCCTTTGGGGGTCGTGAGACCCTGGTCGATCTTCTAATACTAGATATGGTTGATTTTGATGTTATTATTGGTATGAATTGGTTGGCGTCGTGTCATGCCACGTTAGATTGTCATGCCAAGTCTCTTCAGTTGTTTTTTCCTGGTTTAGCACCGGTGATGTGGCAGGGTTCTTATTTGCCACCCATTGGGTCATGTTATTTCATTCCTAAAGGCAAAGTGGATGATGGATAAAGGGTGTTCAGCGTATCTTGCCATGGTTCGAGATACCACTGTGGAGGTTCCATCTCTCGATTCTGTTCCTGTTGTTAGGGAGTTCCCTGATGTTTCCAGATGATTTGCCAGGACTTCCTCCTGATCAAGAGATCGAGTTTGGCATTGATATAGTGCCAGGGACTCAGCCTATTTCTATCCCTCCTTATCGCATGGCCCCATCAGAGTTGAAGGAGCAGTTACAAGATTTGCTTAATAAGGGGTTCATTAGGCCGAGTATTTCTCCGTGGGGTGCTCCTGTTCTATTCGTGAAAAAGAAAGATGGGACTATGCGGATGTGTATTGATTATCGTCAGCTAAATAAGGTCACCATCACGAACAAGTACCCTTTGCCTCGCATTAATGATTTGTTTGATCAGTTGCAGAGTGCCAAATTCTTTTCTAAGATCGATCTGCGATCTGGTTATCATCAGTTAAAGATTCGAGAGTCAGATATCTTGAAGACTGCTTTTAGGACTCGTTGCAGCTATTATGAGTTCCTAGTTATGTCTTTTGGACTGACTATTGCCCCTGCAGCCTTTATGGATCTCATGAACCGAGTGTTTAAGCCATTCCTTGATTCCTTTGTCATTATCTTTATTAATGATATTCTTATTTATTCTCGTAGCCGCGAGGAGCATGGTTATCCTTTGAGGGTGGTTCTTCAGACCCTCCGTGATCGTAAGTTGTATGCCAAGTTCTCGAAATGTGAGTTTTGGCTTGATTCTGTGGCATTTTTGGGTCACGTGGTATCTAGTGAGGGTATCAAGGTTGATCCGAAAAAGATTGAAGCAGTGCAGAAATGGCCTCGTCCTACCACTCTGATAGAGATTCGCAGCTTCCTTGGATTGGCAAGTTACTATCGGAGGTTTGTGGAGAAGTTCTCTACTATTGCAGCTTCCCTGACTCACCTGACGCAGAAGGCGGTTCAGTTTCGATGGTCCGATGAGTGTGAGGCAAGCTTCCAAAAGCTTAAGGCCTGATTGACGTCAGCTCCAGTGCTATCCCTTCCTTCGGGCACTGGTGGATTTGTAGTTTATTGTGATACATCTCGTGTGGGCCTTGGTTGTGTTCTTATGCAGCACGGGAAGGCAATTGCTTATGCTTTTAGACAGTTGAAGCCGAATGAGAAGAATTATCTGACTCACGATTTAGAATTGGCAGCTGTGGTCTTTGCTTTGAAGATATGGAGGTATTTTCTTTATGGCGAGCCTTATGAGGTGTATATGGATCATAATAGTCTGCAGTATCTTCTCTCTCAGAAGGATCTTAATGGCCGGCAGCGGAGGTGGCTTGAATTGATTAAAGATTATGATCTCACTGTCCGCTATCATTCTGGAAAGGCGAATGTGGTAACGGATGCTTTCAGCAGGAAGTCCATGGGTAGCATGGCTTTTCTTTATGCTGACATGAGACCTTTGGCCCGAGAGTTGCAGTCCCTCGGCGACTCCGGTGTGAGATTTCTTGTCCCAGACTCCAGCCGAGTCTTAGCATGTATTGCAGCACAATCTTCCTTAATCAGTCAGATTAAGGAAAGACAGTTTGAGGATCCTCATCTGCAGGAGTTGCATGGTCGTGTCCTAAGTGGAGGAGTTCCCTCCTTCGAGCTTGATTCAGATGGAATTCTTTGGTTTAGTGGTCGATTATTTGTTCCTGATATTGGGGATTTGAGGCAGACACTGCTCCGTGAGGCTCATAGCTCGCGTTATTCCATTCATCCTGGTAATAAAAAAAGTATCAGGAACTTCGAGAGCTATACTAGTGGAAGGGGATGAAGAGAGATGTATTTGATTATCTATCTAGTTGCTTGAACTGTCAGAAAGTTAAATTCGAGCACCGGAGACCAGCAGGATTAGCTCAGGCATTGCCCATTCCCGAGTGGAAGTAGGAGCACATCACGATGGATTTTATAGTTGGTCTGCCAAGGACCCTGCGGTGCCATGATTCAGTATGGGTCATTGTCGACAGACTGACTAAATCAGCGAATTTTATCCCTGTAAAGACTACTGATTCAGCTCAGAGACTAGCTCGGATTTTCATTGAGCAGGTGGTTAGATTGCATGGTACTCCTGTATCTATTATCTTAGATCGTGGTTCCCAGTTTACTTCTTAGTTCTGGCAGTCTTTTCAGAGAGAGTTGGGGGCCCAGGTGCAGCTTAGCACGGTATTTCATCCTCAGACTGATGGTCAGTCCTAGCGGGTTATTCATCTGGAGGACATGTTGAGAGCTTGTGCACTGGACTTTGGGACTTACTGGGATGATCATTTGGCATTAGCAGAGTTCTCTTATAATAATAGCTACCATTCTTCCATTCAGATGGCTCCATTTGAGGCCTTATATGGTCGTCAATGTCGTTCTCCTATTGGCTGGTCTGAGTCTCGAGATGTCAAGGTGATGAGTTCAGATATGGTTCATCAGACTCTTGATGTTGTTCGTGTTATTCAGGATCGTTTAAGGACCGCCCAGAGTAGGCAGATTTCATACTCGAACCGAAGGAGCCGATAGTTAGAGTTCGAGGTCGGGGATATGGTATTTCTGAAAGTGTCACCGATGCGAGGTGTAAAGAGATTTGGTAGGAAAGGAAAGCTTAGTCCCAAGTTCATTGGTCCTTTCCGTATCCAGAAACGTATTGGTAAGGTAGCTTATCGGCTCGACTTTCCAGCTTCTATGCCAGTTCACCTAGTTTTTCACGTATCAATGCTCCGGAAGTGTATCCCAGATCCTTCCGAAGTGACCGAATTAGATCCTGCTCATCTAGATGTGAATCTGGCTTACGAGGAGTTCCCAGTTGCTATAGTTGCGCGTGATGTCCGGAAGCTACGTTCGAAGCAGATTCCGATGGTTCGAGTGCGATGGAATAATCGACCTCGTGAGGAGGACACTTGGGAGCTTGAGTCCAGTAAACGTGAGAGGTATCCTTACCTCTTCGACGATTCAGGTTCGATCTTGGTCTTTAAAGCCTAAAAGTTCTTATCATTGTATATGATTTTAGTTTCGTAGTAAATTTCATTGAAAATTGGTGTAAGCATTCTCATTAGAGGTGTGAAATCTATTTTAGACTCTTGCTCGTTCGAGGACGAACGAGAGTCTAAGTGGAGGAGAATGAAACGACCTTAAGTAGTCGTTTCGGGAATTAGGACTCCGATTGACGTGCTGTCAATTTTAAAAGCTTCGTAAGGACCATCTCGACTTATCTGTAAAATTTGAGCTAAATTAGACCTCGTTTGGTAGGTATCGGAAGGTTTCAGTTTTCGTTAGCGATAAATCGTAAAAAATAGGTTTTCGAGCACAATTTTGGCGAATGAGCTCCGATTCGAAATCTGAAAGCGTCGCTAGGTTCGTATGGTCATTTATGACATATGTGAAATTTTGAAGTGAGTTTTGAGGTTGATCGGTTGATTTCGGCTAAGTTCCGAAAATTAATAATTTGATCTTTTTCCTTTTAATTTGTATCTTGAGTTTCAGGAGTCCGATTTGAGATTTGCCTTAGCGAGTGTGTTACATATATTTTGTATAACTTGTTCAAAAAATTTGGGATAATTTCGAGTTCTCTAGGGTTCCATTTTAATTTTAATCGTCGTAGCGAATTAAAAAAAATGAAATATGGTCGGCTAGCTAAGGGATAAGAACTCCCTTAGCTTCATTTCAACAGAAAGATATAGAACGAGAAACAGAGACCAACAAAAGAAAAATAACGCAAAGAAAAAAGGAAAAAGGGGAAAGAGAAGGAGAAAAAAATAGTGGAATTTTTATCCCGAAATTTTTAGAAAATGATGATAACTCATTATCTTAGCTTATTACGTGTGTTTGAATATATTTTAACGGTAAAAATTGAGATATTAGACATTGTTCTAATAAGTTAAATGGATAGTTTAAAAGGTAATTGGACCCTGTTACATGTATTGATTATATATTCGTACTCAGGAAGTTATGGGCAACCCATAAATGTAATTTATTTAGGGTTTGGTTATGTGACTTTGAACCCTATATATAGGCCTGGCCTACGCATCACGTATGCAAATAGGTATCAGGTTCCTAACTGGATTGTCCTAAGACATAAGGAATGAAGCCTTCAGCTTTATTTGATATAATTTTTCTGCTTATTGAATAGAGCGAGATCGTTTGGCAATTAATCCAAAGGAAAAAGCAGTTGTTGAGTAGCAGGGCTAGCTTTGGAATAAGGTAAGTGTTTGTATCCATTTCTTTGGAGGCACTTGGCCTTGTGGATATTCTACCACGTGTTCCTTACATGTGTAGCTGCCGATAGGCGTACTCATTACGCCTTAGCTTTGGATTTATATTGTATATTATGTGTAATCCCCGGTTGTTGGTATTGCATTGAGCATATGAGCATTGCATTCTGGCTATGGGCTGCTATGTCATCTACTGAGTGCAGGAGTATTCCGCCTCAGCTTTACATTCTATTGGGTGCAGGAGTATTCCGCCCCAGGAGAGTGCAGGAGTATTCCGCCTCTAGTTTATATTATATCGGGTGCAGGAGTATTCCGCCCCAGGAGCAGGAGTATTCCGCTCCAGTTGGTTATCAGATTGGATTCCCCTCGAATGTAGGAGTATTCCGCTTCGGGATGGGATGACGAGCACATGTGACCCTTTGCATCATATTTCATTTCATTTTATCTCATTTCATTTCACTTCATACCATTGTGTAAACTTGTTGTACATGACTACTGTTCTGCTTATGTGTTGGTTTTTGTCTGGTTTTGTTTCCCTTACTAGCGTATCTATTTTTTGAGGTTTCTAGTTTGTCCTCACTTATTGAGTCCTTATGACTCACCCCCTATTTGTTCTTGTGTTTTCTTTTCGTTCGGCAGATTCTGCTCCAGGACCCAGCCAGCCGCATCGTGATTGAGGAGTAGTACGTTTTCAGCTGTCTACGGTGAGCCATCTTGTTCATTGCGGCCACCAACTTTAGATATTACAGTTCTCCTTACTTTTGCTCCCTTCGGGAGGTGTATATATCGTTTGGCCTTCTTAGATGTCTGATCTGGAAACCTTTAAAATTGTGTATTCAGGGTAGTTAGTTGTATTATTCAAACAGCTTGTATGTTTGTCTATCCTTGAGAGTTATCTTGTGTGGTTAAAGTTTGGTTCATTTTCATTTCAAGGTAATTCTTCACAATTTATATCGATTCAGTCAATAGGGTTCGCCCAACAGGTTTAGGAGAGGTGGTCGGGTGCCCGCACGGCCTAGCCGAGAACTCGGGTCGTGTCAGTTGGCCACTGGTCAAGAACCAGGCGGACCGCCCACCCACCCAGGCGGACCGCCCAGTCCTAAGTTGGACTTGGTTTGTTTTGTTTCGTGTGTTTTTGTGCTCCGTTTGTTTCCGAACTTCTTGGTTAGTATTTCTAAGATATTTGTCCTACTTTATTGACACTAACTCCTGAGCTTTTAGGGTGTTTTGTGTCTTGAAGCTTTACTTAAAGTCGTAGAACTTTATTTCGCCTCAAGTGCACACTTTAAATAGCTTACGTACATAGAGTCACATAAACTCTATTCCAAACCATTACTTGGGTGTCTTAGTTGTTGATCTTGCCATTGTGGTTACTAAGAGAACAAGAAGGTCTTGAGTGGTGAGAACAATAGGGTGTGGTCACAAAAGCCAATGGCCTTGAGTGTATACACGAGTGGAAAGAAAATTGAGTGAATATATCTTGAGTGATACACGTGAGGGAGTCAATTTGTGAAGTCCTTTACTCTTTATTGTTACAACTATGGCTTCGGATGATGACTGTGGAGGGTACGACTCGTGTGGGTATGATGGAGACTATGGTTCCTACGTTGATGATGATGGGTATTGCTATGATGATTCGGGAAACCAAGGCTCGTATGATGATGAAGCGGGTTACTATAATGCTCGTGAGGTTTATGATGACTACGAGGCTTGTGGAGATGAATGTGAAGATTCTTATGCTTCTAGTCAAGAAGTCGAAGATAGTGACATTTCAAGGTATAATGTTCCTACTTACTCTTCTTGTGATGAATTTGAGAATGTTGATAGTGATATTGATGCAATCTAAATTATGAAAGCAAGAAAGAATGATAAAAGCAAGACACGGATTGAAATTCAACAAAGGATTTAGTAGGAACTAGTCTACTCACCCCTTTGCTAGGATTCAAACGGCACCTAGACTATACGAACTATCCTGTAGACGAACCTGTGACTTGATAACAATTCGATCAATGGTAGAAAATCGTTCAATTCTGATTTCACTCAAAAGAAACGGTTTTCCAAGTTTTTGTAGGAAAAGCTCAAAAGCTGCGTTTGTTTTGGATGTCTAGGAATTGATGAAATAAGACTAAGAGTTAGGCTTTTATAATGGAGCCTTACACGCCTAAAAAGTGAAGAAATAGCCACCAATAGGGCTAAATGTCAATAGCCACACAGGGCTAAATAAGTAGAATCAAAATAAATAAGTCTAGCTATGCAAAAGCATGAAAAAGTCATAAAAATTTCAGCGCATTAAAGCCAGTAAACGAGCCCACCACGCGGCTTAATTGTCTAGGAAACATAGTCCGTGTGCCACGCGAGTACCACGCGCCAAGCATTCTTCTAGAACGCCCCTTCTCCAATGCCCCTTCTCCAATGCTAGTCAATGAATCCCAAGGCTCTTCTAACATACGCGCCCCTTCCTCAATACTTGCACAATCATGGCTCTTCATCACCATCAAGTGAACATCATGAAGCTCCTTAGCTTGGCTCCTCATGAATGGTCTTGAAGGAACGAACAAAGCTTGATCAGGCTGGACTGCATCATTCTCCCCTTCTTGAGAAGATTTCGTCCTCGAAATCGCGCCATCATCATCTCTCAAAGCGGCATTACCTGCAACACAAGGAGTTAAGTCAGAAACATTGAAAGTTGTAGAGACATTATACTCACTAGGCAGATCTATAACATAGGTATTATTATTGATCTTTTGAAGCACTTGGAGTGGACCATCGCCTCTCGGGGCTAGCTTCCCTTTCCTTTGGCTCGGGAACCTCTTTTTTCAGAAGTGCACCCAAACCCAATCACCCTTCTTAAAGTCCAGCTTTTTTCGCCCCTTATTCTTCTTTGTCGCCACTTTCTCATAAGCTGCTTCCAAGTTCTTCCTTACCTTAGCATGCAACTCGAGCAACGCGGCTGCCCGGTTTTCACGATCAACATTAATAACTGCATCTCTAGGCAAAGGAGTAAGATCAAGTGGAATCAAGGGGTTAAAGCCATAAACACATTCAAATAGAGTTATACTAGTCATCCTATGCACAGTTCTATTATAAGCAAACTCCATAATAGGCAACCTATCAGCCCACAACCCCGCCTTACCTTTGGTTATAGCTCTAAGAAGAACTCCCAAGGTTCCGTTAACAACCTCAGTCTAACCATCAGTCTGTGGATGATGAGACGTAGAAAACAATAATTTGGTACCAAGAGCACCCCACAAACACTTCCAAAAGTGACTCAAAAATTTCGAATCCCTATTACTAACAATTGTACGAGGCACACCATGCAGCTTTAACACATTAGCAATAAACAAAGAGGCAACATGTTGTGCATCATCACATTTTTTACAAGGAATGAAATGAGCCATCTTAGAGAACCTATCAACAACCACATAGATACTATCATGACCACCCCTAGAACGAGGCAGCCCCATCACAATATCCATGGAGACGTCTACCCAAGGACTAGTAGGGACGGGTAGGGGAGTATACAAACCATGATTACTAGACCTAGACTTAGCCCGTTTGCAGTCAAAACAAGCATTACAAATACGCTCAACATCACGCCTCATCTTAAGCTAATGAAACTGCTTCCCAAGTATAGCCAAGGTCTTATCTACCCCAAAGTGACCCATCAAACCCCCACAATGTGCTTCACGCACCAACAACTCACGCCAAGAAGACTCGGGTATACAAACTCTCCCCTTCTTAAAAGGTACCCATCATGCCATTGATACTTCTCTATTCGCTGTCCACTAGCTATGGCATCACACACACTCTTAAGATTAGGGTCATACATGTCCTTGTCATACGTGGAGTAATTCAAGGCAGCCCCCTTCAACTTCTCACTAAAATAAGCTATAGGCTTTCCATCTTGCATTAGGACGCCACCTATCCCAACCCCCGAGGCATCACACTCAATCTCAAATGCCTTGCTAAAGTCAGGCAATTGCAATAATGGAGCAGAACTAAGCCTATGCTTCAACTCTTGGAAAGCCTTCTCTTGAGACTCCCCTCACACAAATGGTTGGTCTTTCTTTACTAACTCAGTGAGTGGTGCTGCTATGGTGCTAAAATCTCTCACAAAACGTTTATAGAAACTAGCTAAGCCATGGAAACTCCTAACATATGAAACAGTAGTAGGAGTAGGCCAATCTCTAATAGCCTCAACTTTAGACTCATCTACCTCAACACCATTAGCAATAACTACAAATCCCAAAAAAACAACCCTCTCCACACAAAAGGCACACTTCTTATAATTAGCATAGAGCTTTTCAGCCCTCAACACATTAAGTACTTGCCTTAAGTGATCAACATGGTCATCTACACTTTTGCTATAAATCAGAATATCATCAAAGTAAACGACCACAAACTTATTAATGAACGACTTAAGTACATAGTTCATTAGTCTCATAAACGTACTAGGTGCATTGGAGAGGCCAAAGGGCATCACCAACCATTCATATAGACCAAACTTGGTCTTGAAAGCTGTTTTCCACTCATCACCTGGTTTCATGCGGATTTGGTGGTAACCGGACCTAAGATCAATTTTAGAGAATACACTTGAACCACTTAACTCATCTAGCATGTCATCTAATCTAGAGATGGGATGACGATACTTTACCGTTATTTTGTTGACTGCCCGGCAATCAACGCACATCCTCCAAGTGTCGTCCTTCTTTGGAACAAGGATCATGGGCACAAGCACATGGGCTCAAACTCTCACGAACCAGCCCCTTAGTTAGCAGCTCATCTACTTGATGCTGCAGCTCCTTGGTATCTTCCGGGTTACTCCGGTAGGCTGGTTTGTTAGGAATTTGTGACCCTGGGATGAAGTCGATTTGGTATTATATCCCCCTTAATGGAAGCAGCCCACTCGACATCTCCTCGGGAAATATGTCCACATATTCCTGCAAGACCTCATCAATAACACTAGGCAAGGGGTGAATATTAGTAGAAACATCATCATTAGAACTCAAATAAACACCCTTATGTACAAGGCAAATTAATAATTTAGAACTATCATTACCTCGTAAATACTCACCTGGCTGCATCATAGCACAAACATTACCTGCTAGGGCTGGTGAATTAGCAGGGTTTACGGCCTCGGGCTTAGTTCCCATGGGTTGCTTTGCCTTAGCCGCTTCTTTGAGCTCCTTCATCCTCCTATAATCCTCACTAACCTGCTTGGGTGATAAAAGCTTGAGTGTAAAAGTCTTGCCCTCCAACTTAACCGTATAGGTATTGGCCTTGCCATCATGAATCACCCCGCGGTCATATTGCCAAGGCCTGCCCAACAACAAATGGCAAGCCTGCATAGGCACTACATCAAACATGAGCTCATCACTATAAGCGCCCACCTTAAATCTAATGAGTACTTACTTCACTACCTTCAACTCATTACGTAGTTCGGTACAATATTTTTTTTTATTTTTAACGTCCTAATTTTTGCCTAGGCCGCCTCTTTCGAGGTTTTCAACCTAGCGGATATTTTTTTTTTTGCGTCCTAATTTTTTGTTTAGGCTGCCTCTTTCGAGGTTTTCAACCTAACGGACATTTTTTTTTGCGTCCTAATTTTTGCCTAGGCTGCCTCTTTCGAGGTTTTCAACCTAGCGGACATTTTTTATTATTTATTTTTTTTATTTTTTTCCATCGTGCACAGTTTAAACTCATGTGTGCCAGGAGTAACATACAGTTTAAGCTCGTGTGTCAAGGAGCGCTTCTCTTCTCACGGGTAGAATCTTTTCAAGAATTTTCCATTGATGGGACCAATTTGTTTGCCATCCACATCAACGAGCTTGTAAGCACCGCTTGAGTAAGCTTCTTGCACAACATACGGTCCATCCCACTTTGAGGTGAACTTGCTCTTTTATTTATGAGAGATGATAATGGGTCTTCTAACAGCAAGAACTTGATCACCAACTTGGAAGGACCTAAGGCGAACTTTCTTATTGAAAGCGCGAGATAGCCGGGCCTGATAGCATTCAAGGCTCTGTTGAGCTTCCAATCTTTTCGCATCAAGGGACTCTAACTCTTTGAGGCGCAGTCTGGCATTCTCTTCATCAGTGAGCCCTTCTTGGATGGCGAGTCGCAACGATGGTATTTGACGCTCAAGTGGTAGAACTGCTTCGACTCCATAAACAAGCGAGTAAGGGGTCGCTCGTGTTGGTGTACGATGAGTTGTCCTATATGCCCATAGAGCTTCTTCCATGCGATGATGCCAATCTCGTCTTGATTTAGAGACAACCTTCTTCAATAAATTGCACAGAGTCTTGTTGAAAGCTTCGGCTAAACCATTGGCAACAACATAGTACATAGAAGAGTTGCGCTATTTGAAGCCGAAGAGGTCACAAATCTTAGTCATCAACTTGTTGTCAAATGGCTTACCATTGTCCGTTATTATGTAACGAGGAATACCAAAGCGGTAGATGATGTTCACTCGAATAAAGTCTGCAACATTCTCCTTTTTCACTTCCTTTAGGGCAACGACTTCCGCCCATTTGGAGAAATAATCAGTTGCAGCCAAGATGTACAACTGCCCGCTAGAAGATTTCGGTAATGGTCCAACAACATCCAGCCCCCAAGCGTCAAATAGCCAAGATGCAATAGTTGGGTGCAGCACTTCAGGCGGCTGGTGTATGATGTTAGCATGGAATTGACAAGCTTTGCACTTTCGAGCGTGGTCCAGGCAATCCTTAACCATTGTTGGCCAATAATACCCCATTCTTTTTATATGAAAGTGCAGTTTTGGCCCCGATTGATGAGATCCACAAACTCCAGAATGTGCTTCTTGCATAGCTTGAGTCGCTTCATCTCCTCCAAGGCATCGCAAGAGTACTCCCTCGAAGGATCTTCGATACAATGTATTTTTGTAATAAAGAAAGCGAGGCGCACGGCGACGAATTTCAGTCTTTCTTTTCGGATCTTCGGGCAAAATTCCATGACATAAGTAATCAATCATGGGTTGTCGCCAATCAACCCTCTCAGCTTCAGAAATAGCAACGAGTTGCTCCAGCTTGCTTTCCTCATCTTGATCTTCATCTTGTGGTGGTACTACCCATTTTTGACAGATAGTAATTCGCGTTTGATCAGGCAAAGTCAGTGTTGAAGCAAGAGCGGCCAGGGCATCAGCTTGTTTATTTTCATTTCTCGGCACATGTTGAATGGTTACATCACCGAGCCATCCCATCAATTTCTGCGCATAATCATGATAGGGACGCAATTCAGGCTTTTTGACCTCGTAGCTACCAAGGAGCTGATTGACCACCAACTGCGAGTCCCCAAAGACTTGTAATTGCAGCTGCTTCATTTCGACGGCCATTTCAAGCCCAAGGATGAGTGCTTGATATTCTGCGACATTATTGGAGCAACATTGCGTTAAAGCGCAGGAATATGGCAATACTTCTCCTTGTCTAGTAACAAATATCACACCAGCTCCAGCTCCCTCGCGATGTGCGGCGCTATCAAAATACATTTTCCAAGGCGGTTCAACCTCGATGACCATCGCATCTTCATCTGGTAGTTCATCAGTTAACTCCCAATCATCAGGTATCGGATGAGCCGCTAGGAAGTCCGCCAATATTTTCCCTTTCACAGCCTTTTGAGGAATGTATACAATCTCAAATTGTTGAAATTGGAGATACCACCGTGCAAGCCGGTCACTGAGGACGGGTTTTAACATCACGAACTTGATGGGATTTGCTTTAGAAATGAGACGAACAACATGAGCCTGAAAGTAGTGCTTCAATTTTTGAATCGAGAAGACAATTGCCAAACATAACTTTTCTATTGGCGAATACTTCAGTTCATTAGGCGTCATCATTCTACTTAGGTAGTAAAGGGAGTTTTCTTTCCCTTCACTATTCTCTTGAGCCAAGAGTGCTCCAACTGACCTTTCTTGCACTGCTATGTACAGTATCAACGGCTTTCCAGGCTTGGGAGCTGCTAAAACTGGAGGTTTCATCAAGTATGATTTAATGCTTTCGAAGGCAATCCTGGAAGCTTGGTCCCAGTGAAAAGGGACACCTTTCTTCATGAGATGACTAAACGGTTGGCACCTCCCTGCTAGATTTGAGATGAATCTCCTAAGATACGCCAATTAACCTTGGAGGCTCTTCAACTCATGGATATTCCTAGGCTCGGGCATTTTCAAAATCGCATCTACTTTGGCTTGATCAATTTCAATCCCCCGATGTCGGACAATGAAGCCAAGGAACTTTCCCGAAGTAACCCCAAATGCACATTTCAAAGGATTCATTCTGAGTTGGTACCTTCTTAGCAGATCAAAAACCATCCTCAGGTCTTACAAGTGGTCACTGCTCTTTCTTGATTTTACCACCAGGTCATCAACGTAACATTCGACATTTTTGTGAAGCAAGTTGTCGAAGATATTCTGCATGGCTCGTTGATATGTGGCGCCGGCATTTTTCAAGCCGAATAGCATCACCTTGTAGCAATAGATTCCCTTAGGAGTCCGAAATGCTGTAAGCTCTTCATCTTTTGGCGACATGCGAATCTGATTGTACCCAGATGAGCCATCCATAAAGGACATTATTTCATATCCAGTGGTAGCATCTATCATGAGTTGTGGAATCGGGAGCGGAAACTCATCCTTAGGGCATGCATTATTAAGGTCCCTAAAGTCGACACAAACCCGGATTTGGCCGTTCTTCTTCCTTACAGGGACTATACTTGTAATCTATGTAGGATACTTGACTTCGCGGATGAAACCGGCTTCAATGAGCTTGTTCACTTCCCCTTCGATCAAAGGAACCAATTCAGGCTTAAACTGACGTTGGGCTTGTTTGACAGGACGAGCACCCCCTTTGACCGCGAGATGATGAACTGCTACTTTAGGGTCAAGGCCGGGCATTTCTTTATAACTCCAAGCAAATACGTCCCTATATTCTTTAAGCAGCTCTATGTAAGCGCTTTCATCATCTCCTTCTAGCGAAGCATTTATATAAGTAGGCCTTGGGTCATCATCAGTGCCGAGGTTGATTTCTTTCAATGCGTCAACTGTCGCTTTACCTCCTTCTTCAAGTTCAGGCGGAGCATCCTTAGCGTCTTCATCTTCTTTTGGATCACCTTCACTGAAGGATATGTGGTGACAACAAAAGGTTTCCTCCAACTTCATGTTGATCTTTGCTAGACGTGGAGGAGCTTGCCCGCCTTGTGCCACAATGTGATATGAGGAAGCAATGCTTTCTTCATCCTCTTCGTGCTCCTTTGTATGGATTATGGTGCAAGTTTTTGCCTTCAACACTTCTTCACATGAAACTAGAAGTTGTGTTTCTCGCCTCATTCTAGAGGGGATCAGAATTTAGAAATCTTTCTTGGTGCACTTTCTGGTGGAGCGTGCTTTCAAACTTATATGCTTTCTTTGGCGCTTGTTTCCCTTCTTCAAGGGCCCTAGCCTATCAAAGACAGAAGTTCGAGTAGATGTTTCTCCAAGCCGATCGAAGACGGAAAGCCTTTTGGTGGAAACTATAGATTCGTCTTCGGCAGTGATGTAATTATTGCCCACCAGGTGCTTGTTGGCTCTTCTTATGGAAATACAAACTGGCGGAGGTCGTTTGTATCCTAGGCCTTCACGTGATTTCTTTGGCACATGCTCCTTATCTTCAATCATACTTCCACTCCCACCAGCTTCGGGCAGTAGCTTACCCAACTTAGATGGCTCGTTAGGATTGTATCCCGCCTTCGCAAGCAATTTGTAAGCATTTGGGTCAAATCCTTCCTTTGTTCGCTTCCCAGGGAGTGAAACATTTTGTGGCGGATTGCAAGCCACAAACTTTCCAAGTAACTTTGAAGTCAACTTTACTGCATCAATCCGCTTGATGGGAAGAGTTAATCCCTCTGGGGTATCTCTTTGGAGACTAGATGATGAACCCTCCTCTTTCTTCGTCTTTGGCACATATCGGAATCCAGGGGGTATTCCCCTTCCTACAGATAAATCATTCTCTTTGTGGATTTGTCTTTTCTTGGAGTGAACTTGACCTTTGTCGATTGTAACTTTGGCTTTCCCAGCTGGTACCTCAGCTCTTCTAGCAACAAGCTCAGTATCTTTCGCCACCACGATGTCATCGACTTTTGTTTCCTTCACAATGTAGTTTTTTAAGTAAAACTTTGCATCAGCGAAGTGTGCGTCGATTTCAGTGAATGGTTTATTATCAGCCACGATCTTCTTTTCTACTCCACCTTCGTGGTACTTTAAGCATTGGTGGTAAGTGGACGGAATTACCTTGTTTTCATGTATCCAGGGCCTACCAAGTAAGATATTATAAGAACTCTCAGCATCAATCACATGGAACCACACACTTGATTTCATTTCTTCAATGACTGTGTCCACATTGACGGCTCCTATGGCTCTTTGACCCGCCTGGTTGAATCCTTGAATCAATAGGCGACTCACAGAAAGATCTTCAGTAGAGAATTCAATCTTCTTCATTGTGCGAACAGGAAGGATGTTAACTCCAGATCCGCCATCAATCAGAATTCTGTTCACCCTTTGCTCACGCACGAATCCAACCATGAATAAAGGGCGATTGTGATATGTTTCACCAAGCAAGATATCATCATCAGTGAATGTGATTTTGGCCATGCAGGCTTCTGATGTTTCGTGAGAAGAGCTTGAAGGATCTTCTACTGTTGAACTTGAAGAAGTTGCATTTTCCACTCCTTTCTCATCAATATTACAACATGAAGCTTTGTTGTCCTTACAAGGAAAACCAGTGTGAAACCAGTTTGGCAAAAATTCCTCCAACGTTATTGGTCGACGCGGATTTTGGTAGTGATGTTCCTCGACTTTAGCTATTTCTCAGTGCTTGACTACCCTTTCCTTCTCAGGTTTCCTCACCATCTTTCCTCTAATTGGCTGTCTAGACAAGTCATTTGTTGATCCCGTTTTGAGGTGTTTACGTCGTGTCACGAGAATCCAGCCTCCATCATTGGGTTGATCAACTTTTGCTTTATCCTTCTTTAATAATCGATCTTCAGAGGTGGAATGACTCGGCATAGGACCAGACAATGGTTCATTTAGAGTACTGCATATCACGACAGGGTCGAATGAACCAAAAGTGATGGAGATTTGGTTTGCACTTGCTTTCTCATCTTCAAGTTTAATCTTCCCTTCACGGGCTAACTCCATGACTTTATCCTTGAAGACAAAGCACTTCTCAATTGGGTGGCCAAGTAAACGATGGTACTTGCAGTAGTTTGGTTCATTGGTTTTCCCTGCTTCATTTGGCCACTTCATTTCTGGTAACTCGAGAAGCTTCAAGACAAGGAGTTCATCAAAGATTGCCGAAACGTCAGAATCAAGGAATGGGTATTCCTTCTCTTGCATCTCCTTTAAAGTCAGCTTTCGGTTCGGCTTGTCTTCCAAGGAAGTTGTCTTTACACTTTATTTTTTGCTCACTTTGGTGGTGAAAATCCGTGAAAATACGATGTCAAAATCCAGAACTGATTTCAAAATATAAACTGTACAAATATTGAAGGAATCAAAGCCTAATTTTGATATATGCTGTAGCCTCAGAAGTTAGCTTTCCAACAGCTCAAACGGCTTCTAGTTTTGATGTTCCTATCTCCAGATATGAATTTTTTCGCGAGGTCGCGCACTGCTGTCAAAATAGCGCGACAGTCATCGCAGTCAACTTCAGAAATTCATTACAGCTGGCCTGAAATGTCTCTGAATCTAAATTTTGGATATGTTGGAGTCCTTTGAGTTACAAATCCTCAGAAAAAACGGCATGTCATTTGAATACTTCTATTTAAAGATACACATAATTAGGTGAAGGGATGTGAAGCTGTAGAAATCGACGCGCCAGCAACTAGTCGTGATTTAGAATCTCTTTTGCAGAAAATCGGGAGGCCATCTGATTGTGGTTTTCACATATTTTATTGCCATGTGAGCCTAGTTTCCAGTGTTCCAAACGGCTTGCGATTTGGACACTCATAGCTCGAGATATGAATTTTTACGTGTGCTTGCGCGAATCTGTGAAGTCAGCTCGACAGACATCTTGGTTGATTTCAAGCATTAAACTGTACCAATTGGGAAGGAACCCGCTTCTGAATTTCGGATATGTTATAGTTCCAGACGTCCTCTTTCCAACGGCATGTGATTGGGAGACTCCTAGAGTGAAATATGATTTTTTTGACAAGATCGCTCCAAGCTGTCAAGCCAATGTGGCAGACAGCTTCATCAAATTTTTAGAATTAATTCTCGCTGATCCGGAAGGTGTTTTCCCCTGAATTTTTAATATGTTGCACCTTTTGAAGTATAATTTCTACAATCTTGTAGTTTAGATCATCTGACAGCAAGATAGGGATCCTTTTCCTGAAGCACTCAAAGCAGTAAAGTATCAAAACGCAGAACTGGTTTCAGCAGCAAAATTGTACAAATCTGGATTGAATGAGGACCTGACTTTCGACTATATTATAGTTCCAGGAGTATTCTTTCCAATGACACAAATGGCTTGTGATTTGGATGCTCCTATCTCGAGATATGAATTGTTTGGCATGAGCATGCAAAGCTGAAAATCCTCCATGACGGATGCCTGGAGCAACTTCAAACATTGATTCCGGCTGATCCTTGAGACGTTTGGCTTTCATGTTTTGATATGAATCAGATGCCTGTACATCAAGATATGAATTTTCTATGAGGTGCGCTCAAATATGGCATAACAATGCTGGGAAAAGAAGGAAAAGGAATCCTCGCTACAATTGGGAGCATCTTCTGGATCACCTTTTCGAAGCCGACAGAAGAAGAGAAGAATGGTTTAAGTACTCTATAACATTTTCTAAGAAGAGGTAGTTCAATGCCAAGACTCGAAGGATAGGTTGCGAAGGAGGTGGAAAATTTGAGTAGTCTCCTATCCAAGCTAAAAGGGGAAGGCTGCATGTATTTTCTCCAAGGCCGAGCCGATGGATGTTTCCTTGTGCGTTTTGTAAAGTTTCAGGGATAAAAGTCCCAATGTGCTTCCATCGCCAAGGCTGTAATAAAAGAGTACTCCAAATTTATTTTCGCCAAAACCGTAACAACGAGAATATGGACCGAGTGGTCGTCCGATGGCAAATGGACATCAATTTATATCCTGTCAACTTGATTTCGAGATCATCGACACTCCCGTGCAAGCTTGCAAAAGAAATTTTAAGGAATTTCTACAGATAGTTGCCTCAGCTTCAAGACAAATTTGGGCGAATCCAGCATGTAGCAGGCTTCCGTCTCTTGTGTGGAGGGTGTGTTTCGAGTCGGGTATCCTGAGGTTCGAGCAGAATGCTACTTAGATGCTCCCAACTTAAGGTATGAATTTGTTTCTCAAGGTTGCGCAAGGCTGTCAAGTCTGCCTCGGTGCAAGTCCATCAACTTCAACGATTGATTCCCGGCGATCCAGGAAGATTTTATGTCTAGATTTTTGATGTGTTGCAGAATTGTGAGTATAAAATCATCAGAAACAACCGTCTGCTGATTTGGATGCTCACGCCTTGAGTAACAATTTTTTTTTGTGAGGATGCGCAAAGCAGCGAAACCAATACGCAAGACTGCTGCATCCAATTCGAGAATCAGTTCCGGCCAACAATGAAGGAACTGTGCCCTGGTTTCCTGGCACGCCGTAGAGAAAGAATATTTCTTTTCGATAGCGCAAACAGCACGCAATTCGGATGCTCATAGACCAAGATATGATTTTTTACAAAAGAGTGCACAAAGCTGTAATGTTCAGCACAGCGCATCTGCTGTCCACTTTGAGGACTTTTCTGTACAAATTCAGGAGGAATTGGGACCTAATTTTCATATATGTCGCAGATCGCAGAGTGCCCTTTCCAATGCCACTGACGGATTGTCAAAACGACATTCCTATGTCAACTTATCGCATCTGCAAGAAGATTGCGCAAAGCTGTAATCTTCAGCGCATCTGCTGTCCACTTTGAGGAATTTTCTGTACAAATTCAGGAGGGATTGGGGCCTAATTTTCATATATGTCGCAGATCGTAGAGTTCCCTTTCCAATGCCACTGACGGATTGTCAAAACGACATTCCTATGTCAACTTATCGCATCTGAAAGAAGATTGCGCAAAGCTGTAAGCTTCAGCGCATCTGCTGTCCACTTTGAGGAATTTTCTTTACAAATTCAGGAGGAATTGGGACCTAATTTTCACATATGTCGCAGATCGCAGAGTGCCCTTTCCAACGCCACTGACGGATTGTCAAAACGACATTCCTATGTCAACTTATCGCATCTGCAAGAAGATTGCGCAAAGCTGTAATCTTCAGCGCATCTGCTGTCCATTTTGAGGAATTTTCTGTACAAATTCAGGAGGGATTGGGGCCTAATTTTCATATATGTCGCAGATCGCAGAGTTCCCTTTCCAATGCCACTGACGGATTGTCAAAATGACATTCCTATGTTAACTTATCGCATCTGCAAGAAGATTGCGCAAAGCTGTAATCTTCAGCGCATCTGCAATCCACTTTGAGAAATTTTCTGTACAAATTCAGGAGGAATTGGGACCTAATTTTCATATATGTCGCAGATCGCAGAGTTCTCTTTCCAATTCCACTGACGGATTGTCTAAACGATATTCCTATGTCAACTTATCGCATCTGCGAGAAGATTGCGCAAAACTGTGAAATCAACACGCAGACCTGCAAATTCACTAAAAAATTCAGCTGATCGGAAGGATTTTGAGTCTGAATATCTGATATTTAGCAGCCCATGAAGTCTGCTTCTGCTCAATTGAGTGGCTCCTTATTCAGAAGCTCCCACAACATGATGTGAATTTTTCTAATGTGACGCGCACAGCTAAAAGATAATCTGCAACCAAGGAAATGGCACCGTGTGTTTTCTGGCCAGCCATGTACCTGCTGAGAACATAAAAGAGCTTTCCAAATAACAAAGAAGATAAAGGAAATCTGAACAACCACAGGCAGGGAATTAACATTGAAAAGTGAAAGATAGATTTTATTGCTCCAAGAATGAAAAAGTCATTACATAGTAATTGCAATAAAAAGAGGGGAGGGCCCAGGCGAGAATCTAAACTATGAAAACTAGCAGTAACTATAGCTAGCAGTAACTAAAACTAGCTGTGATGAAAGAACAAAAAAAAGTATTCCTAAGCAAGAATCTAAACTATTGAAATGGTTGAAAACTAAGGATTTGTTGACGACTTGTCTCAAATTCTTCCATCAGTTTGGGCAACTTTTCTGCTTCATCTTCAGAAGGGTTTTCTTCAATGGTCCGTACCTCATCTTCAAAAGTTGTGATGCTTTCTTGACTCTTGGACAGCATGGTGTTCTGCTCATCTATATGCGCGAGGATTTTTTCCTCCTAGCAGCCAAGACCTTCAGCTCGCTTTCAACCTTTGCAAGTTTGCCTTGAAGAGTCTTAATATGGCCACTCGCCTTGGTATTCTCCTCCCTTGCATCATGAAGTTTTTGTTGCGCAGCGGAGAGGGAATTTTGATGGCATTCTACAGTAATCTTCTGGGACGAGGACGACCTCAAAACATCATATTCCTCATATTTCCTAAAGAAAGCCTCAACAAGGTCCTTCAAAGCAGAAACATCAGTAACGTTGGCGTCCTCAATTTCTTTCAGAGTTAAAGCAATGCTTTGCTCTAACTTCGTAAAGTTTTCCACCGAATCCACGGAGAACTGTTTGATCCACTCACACAAAGCATGCCACACGCCAGACACATAGGTTAATTTGAGGTGGCTGATAGCCTTCTGAGGCTCGAAATTAGATGCACTAAGCTGCAACGGCCATTGAGAGGGCTTGAAGGCCTTTGGTTGCTTGGCTTGGACAGTAGAAACCAAATCTTCACTTGCCACAGCTGGTTGGGAAATTGCAGTGCTCTTTGGAGAAGAAGATTGTGACTTTCTTGGTTTGCCTAGGTCTGTCAAAGGGGCTCGATCCATGGCACAAACCTCAGCATCATCCGGCGAATGATCGTCGCTCTCTACAGCTACTCCAGAAGCATTTAAATTTAGGAGGGGCCCTTCCATCTCTTCACTGGATATATCTTCCAAACCCAACTGCCAACAGAAGAAGAGCGGTTGTTATTTAAAAAAAAAAAAAAAAAAAGAAAAAATATATATATATATATATATATATATATATATATATATATATATACACGAATCAGTGAAAGCAAGAAAGAAAGAAGCAAGAGACGAAGAAAATAAAATTCAACATGTTTCGCTAATTCATCCAACGGCATGGTTGAGCTGGGATCCCCGTCCACAAAGAAGTCAGAGTCGATGCTAATGGTTTCCAAGTCAGGAAATTCGTCATGGTGATCGTCCAACTTTTTAGATTTCTTTTTCTGATGATTCCAGTGTTGGTCTCCATTATCATCACTATCGGTTGAACTTAGAGGCGACTTTCCTTTGGGAGAGTTGCTAGTAGCATTAGGAGTGGTAGCAGCCGTCTTGGAGACCAAACGAAGGCGCCTTTTCCCTTTGTTGCAAGGTGTATCGGTATCCTTTGAAGTTTCAGGCATGAGAGAAGTCTTGGCAGCTTGTGAAGAATCACTCAGTTTCACCTCCGACTTAGCAGGAAGCTGTAGCTTTTCCTTTCGTTGGCTTGAACCATTCTTGGACGACCTAGGCACATGATCTCGCTTAAAAGCTTTCATAACAATGGGAGTACTTTTCCTGGCAGGATCCACTCTACGTGCTTGCCACCAGTCCGCGTACTCACGAGTCATTAGGGGCACGACTTCGAACGGAGGAATAACGAATCCTGAAGAAGTACCGAGGTGAACTGAAGAATTCCAAAGCTGCAGTAATGCTTGCAAAGTGCCATCAAACGGTTGCTTCACAAGGTTGCCAGGTGCATCTTGACAAAATCCGAACTGACGACTAAACCTGTGGGGGCTGTAGGACTCAACAAAGAGGTCGGACTCGTGCCTAAGGGTGACACAACTTGAACGAAGACTTATAATGTAATCAGTCCTCGAGGGTGATTGTTGCCCATTGTCGATGATGCGCAACTCCTTCTTATCATGCAGTAATGCCAAATGATGGAGATTTTGTGCGTCATCATTTTGAAACAGCTGGCGGGCATCAGGAAGATTAAAAGACCTCGCCATCTTCTCACCGGAAATCTTATACATAGGCACACTTCGTTCTGTGAGATTGGCACGAGAGTGAGTGTCAAAATATTCTCCAATCCAGCCGTAAACATAGTGTATGGGAAAAATAGCACTGCAAGAGCTCAAATCTGGAGAAATCGTAATTTCTCTCAAGCCACGATATATGCTTGCTAGGACTGGCACGGCCAAAGAGAATTTCTCCCCATGGGCCATCAAACTAGCAACCTTGAAGATACTAGCACGGATGCAGTTAATCTTCTTGTACGGGAGGACAAACTTGCAGAGCCAACATGAAAGGAAAGCCGCTAAGTGAACTTCATCTTTGAGAGACTCCTCCACACCTAGCTCGATAAAGGGGGCATTCTCCTCTTCGGTTCGTGGTAAGAAGCCTATGTCAACAGCTCCAGTCGGATTGTTACTCAGCCTTGGCTTCGAAGTTCGGGTTTTGGATGATCTTTGAGGGGGCTCAGGATACCTGATTGGACCTTTAAACCAAAAGTGCACCCAGTCATGGATGGAAACTTCATTGTTGGAACCTTGGGCAAGTCTATAGAAGGCGCTGAACAAATGTTGACAACTTCCAGGAAGGAATGGCTCCCCTTGATTGTCCACTTGCACTAACTCTCTTGCTGAGGGGACAACTTCATCAAAAAAGGACCCGTGCACGGGAAGGCCTCCAAACGCTTGCAAATCCCATAATGAGATGGACAATTCTCCGATGAACGTGGACAGCGTATTGGTGGATGAACGCCAAAGTTCGCAGAAGGCTTGCAGGACACTCCCGTTGTGGTCGTATGTTAACAGCGAAGTGTACACGGCATCATAGACCCTGACGCGTTCAAGAGCTTCCTTGTGACGGCCAAGGACATCTTCTGTCCATTCCCAGTAGCGAGGAGTGTAGCGAATCTCGCCAAAGCCTGAAGGAGGAACTCTCCAAGTGCTGAAGCATCCATCTTGACGGGAAGGATTAGTAGGTACACCCTGCTGATGGGTGGAGGACTTTAGGAGATAGACCTTCGTCTTGGCGGTCTTGCCCGAGAATCTGTCCATAACATCCTTGGTTTCCTTTGACGACCACTCCAAGTGAAAGGAAGGAGCAGGTGGCTGCTTGACAACTGAAAAAGGACCGGTGGCTGGAGGGTAAACCTTCAATACAAGGATCTTGGCGCGTGGATTTTTTGCATCACTCACGATGTCAAGGTGAGGCTGTGGCATCTTATGGTCAATGAAGCGCATTTTGTCTGCTGGATAATGACTAATGCGTTTACAACCTACAAAAGACAAGGAGAAAAAAAATCAGAGTTATGCAGCATGTCCAAAGCCGAACTAGAAATTCAGATTCTGCTGTCAAGTTTTAAAAATTTGCAGAAGCTATTTAAGACCAAGATGAGCCTCAATTTTTAGTGTACAAGTAGCCTCTAAAGTATGGTATTAGGAGGCTCGGGAATCACTTGATTCTGATATGCTTACAAAAAGATATGACTCATTTAGTAAGCGCGCGCGAACCAGCATTTCAGAACTCATAGTCTGGCTTCAGATAATAAATTGTATCGATCTAGAAGCTACCTGATCGTGGTTTTTGGATATGTTGTAGCTCTGTGAGTTTTCTTTCAAACACCGCAGAAAGCTCGTGGTTCGGATATTCCTGCATCAAGATACAATTTTTTTTGTCAGGATGCACGAAAACTAAAACAAGCAGTATTTCAGAACTCATAGTCTGGCTTCAGATAATAAACTGTATTAATCTAGAAGCTACCTGATCGTGGTTGTTGGATATGTAATAGCTCTGTGAGTTTTCTTTCAAACGCTGCAGAAAGCTCGTGGTTCGGATATTCCTGCATGAAGATACAAATTTTTTTGTCAGGACGCGCAAAAGCTGAAGTGAGCAGCGTTTCAGAACTTGTGGTCTGAATTCAAACAATAAACTGTATTGATGCAGAGGTTTTTAGACCATGAGTTTTATATATATTATAGCTCTGTGAGTTAGCTATCCAAAGCTACAGGCCGTTTGTTATTCGGACATTCCTACGTCAAGATATAGTTTTTTTTTGTGACAACGCGCTTGTCTGGATAGCAGTCAGCTAAAGATGTAGAGTTCACTTCGGAAAGAAAATTACCTGAACGAATCAATAAAGCTTCGAGCTGCGATTCTTGCTAACGTAGCTTGGGGGCAGATATCTTTCTATAGTATTGCACCAGTGCGCCAAAAGCTGCGATACTGCAAACAGAGAACAATTAGTTTCGAGTTACAATGACTTCAATCAACGGAAGATACGAGTAAATGTTCACATGGTTCCAACATCAGTTGCATTAAGTACTGAGCGCAAAGGAAGAAAATTTACACCTCAGTGAAGACTAGAAAGACTTGAGGCTGGTTGATCTTTGACTCAAAGGCAAACCTCGAGAATGTCTGAAGATACAATGCACCAGAAAGGGTCCTTATATAGACTCCTAGAACTTGTGTTTCACTCCTTATCGAACATGGTTTGTCTGAGCTCTCGCTTTCCTGGAAGGAATAAAACTGTGACACTGATAACATCATGTTCCAATGATTCTGGACTTGATAATGGTGTTTGTACGTTGAATAAATAATGTCCCATATTCAAGTGAATTTTGTCAAACAATTGGCGTTCGTCGATTAGGATTCAAATTCGTAAATCCTAGTTGGAGTCTTACAAAGAAAGCACAACACCAGCGTGTCCTAGAAGTAAAGATGTCCTGAGATGAGTCGTTTGTTTCTGTTTCATGAAGGAAAAGGGAATAGGAGAAGTGCCATGTCAGCTTTTGTTATTTGAATTCCAGTGGGAAAAGGAATCAAGAGGGCTGTATATTATGAATATGTGCTGGAAACTAAGAAATTAGTGGGCTTTGCTCTTTGTATATTGCAAATAAAAGAGTCCGACGAAAGATGGCCCAATTCCAACTTAAACATTTATAATTGTTCTGCAGTTGTGGTGATATATGAGGCCCATATTTCAAAATTATGCCATGCTTATAAAGAGTCAAGGTTAAAGGGAAAAATACTACTTGTCTACACGAGTACTTCAAGCCTTGTCTTCAAAATTCTGCAAAGCCTATATTCCAACAAGCCTTGAAGTAGGGGGCATTTGTAGACATTTAAATTTTATTTGGATTTAAATCCATAAAATTATTGGATTATATGTTAATTCAAGAAAACATAGTCCCAAAAAAATATTATTGGGCCAATATAATTAATTTAAGTCCAAAACATATGGATTTAATTAAAGGCCTAACCTTATTGGGCTAGTCCATATTGTCGGACTTTTAGTGATAAGCCCGATTCTTTAGCCCAAGGTCCATGCCACGTGTCGTATGACGTGGCGCCAAGTCAAATCATGGACCAATACGGTCATGCCGCCTTGCACAAGTATAGATAGCTTTGATGACTCAAGCTGACCAATCAAAATGAAGGAAAAATATGTATATTTATCACATAACTCCTTCCCTTACAACTATAAATAGGGGTCACAAGGTCATCAAAAGAGATAGATAGAAGTTGGACAATCTGCCAGAGATCAAGAAGCATTCCGTACATAAGAAGCCTTCCCTCCTGGCTGTAACCAAGAAGTCTTCTACAAATCACTAAGCCTATCCCTCCTGGCAGTGATCAAGAAGTCTTCCATACATCCTCTGCCGCCACTTTCATGACCAAGGCTTGCCTCCACGCTCGTGATCATACCCGGCTGCCAAGTCCAATTTGCCAATTCAAGAACAAGCTGTAGAGCCCTTGAGTTGATAATCTGGGGAGAAGAATCAGAGGATTACATCTTTGATTTAAGATTAGTCTAAAGATTGTAACCCGCATCACTTTGATAAATCAAATATTACTTGTGGATACTCTTTTATTGTCTTAATTATTTTGAGGCAACAAATTTATTGTCTACAATAATAATCAGGATTTTTACACATATATACAATCCCATATCCCTATATTACAAAACTATAGCAATATTTTTTAAATTACAACACATATCATTATTTTTCATATCACATTTCACAATAATAAAATATATTTTCACACTCATTTCCCTAAATTACTACCTCTCTTTTTTTCCTTGAGATAGAAGCACCCCACGCCGCCCATCACCCCACCCCACCACCGATCCTCCATTCCATCCTTTGATTTCCGATTTTCAGTCAAAATGAACAGAACGACCTAACAACACTCTCCACCGCCACCGACATCTCCGCCGTAACCACCTCATTAGACGGAATAAAACTCATGGTCCTCGCGGCAGTTCCATAGCAGCACTCGCTGCTATCCTCACATTCTGAGTATGCTTAATGTTGGACATGTCGGAGATAGAGGAAGCTCGATCGTGATGATGATGACGACGTCCAGTTGATGAACCAGAGATGGGAGAAGAGAGAGCCGGAGCTCCGAATTCGCTACTCCATTTCCTTAAGTGCGAAGGACTTGATGTTCTGGCCCGATATATTATTTTTAGTATAATATTATGGATTTATGAAGGTGAGAGAGAACGTAGCTCTAAAAGTGCTAGATTTGGGGATTCATTTTTGGAAAAGTTACTCTGCAAGAGAGATAGACAGATATTTGCCTTGTACTAATTGTGACTTGTACTAGTTGCAAAACTTGCTTCTTTTTCTTTTTCTTTTTATTTTTCTTTTCTTTTCTTTTACTTTTCTTTCTTTTACATTTCTTTCTACTTAATTAATTAATTAGTATACAGACAGAAAGTTAATAATGTTGAAATAGTCTTGGAACGACATTGAAACAGTCCTAAAATAGTTTGAAACAGTGCAGATACAGTGAGATATAGTTAGATACGGTCTCAAATGGCGCTGAAACAGTCTAAAATAACACTGAAACGGTGCAGAAACAGTTAGATAATGTGCTGAAATAATCTGAGATGGTGCAAAATAGTTAGATATAGTGCTGAACACAACCTGAAACGGTGCAGAAACAGTTAAATACGTTTCGATACGGAGCAAAAATAGTACAGATACAGCGCTGAAACAGTTTAAAATAGCTAGTGAATAAGTCCGAAATAAAATATAAAAATAATGTGAAACAATGCAAAAAAAGTGGAATAGTTTAGAAATAGTGAGAAACAACGAACAAACGGGATGAAACAAATGCTAAAACAGTCCAGAAACAGTTAGATACAGTCTAGAAATAGTTAGATACGGTGCAAAACTACTTGAAATGATACTGAAACAATCTGAAACAGTGTTGAAACATCGTAGATACAGTGAGATACAGTTTGATACGGAGCAAAAATAGTGCAGATACAGTGAGATACAGTACTGAAACAGTCTGAAACTGCTAGTGAAAAAGTTCAAAACAAAATGTAAAAAATAATGTGAAACAATGCAAAAAATGTGAAATAGTTTAGAAACAATAAGAAACAATGCACAAACGGTTAGATACGAGGTGGTTGATAGTTGAGATACAATGAGATACCATGTGCTTGGTAGTTGTGATACAATGAGATACGATGTGGTTGGTAACCGAGATACGGTTAGATACGAGGTGGTTGGTAGTTGAGATACAATGAGATACGATGAGATACGATGTGGTTGGTAGGCGAGATACGGTTAGATACGAGGTGGTTGGTAGTTGAGATACAGTGAGATACAACGAGATACGATGTGATTGGTACTTGAGATACAATGAGATACAATGTGGTTGGTAAGCGAGATACGGTTAGATACGAGGTGGTTGGTAGTTGGGATACAATGAGATACGAGATAGGTGGTAGTTGAGAAACATCGAGATACAGTGAGATACAACGAGAAACAGTGAGGATGAGATGAGGAAAAGTGAAATTGGGGGGAAATGTGAGGAGTAAAAGTGAAATTAGGGAAAATAGTGGGAGGAAAAGTGAAATTGGGGGAAATGGGAGGAGTAAAAGTGAAATTGGGAGAAATGATGGGAGGAAAAGTAAAATATGGGAAAATGGGAGGAGCAAAAGTGATCGTGGGGAAAATAGGAGGAAGAATGTAAGGGCTTGGTATGTTATGGAAAAATATTGCTATGTTTGTAATTAACTTGTGTGTTCCTCTATATAGGGTTATTTTGCTAAAATGTTGCTATATTTGGTAATTAAGTTCTAAAAATTGTACTTTTGTGTAAAAATTCCATAATAATTCTAGTCTGAGATATTCTAGGGCAATACAACTCCCGCAAAATTGTCGGGGGAGGGGATGTAACCTAAAATTCGGCTCAAGTTTACTTCTATCACCGTAACTTTAGTGTACATTAATAGGTCTTAAAGTGAAACAAGTGGTCTCCAAGATGGCAGCTGTCACATGGGCGAATTTTGACACTTTAAAACCTGCCGAGGTTTGCCCCTGCGAGGCAGCTAAGTCTCACTTGACACAGCCGACTTCTATACTTAGCCAAATTTCAGTCTTTGGCTTAGATTCGTTTTAATAATCAAGGAAGCAATGTAAAATAAGCAACACAATAATTTACGGGAGAAAACTCCCAACCAATGTATTTTTATATCAAGTCAAATACAATGGATCGACTTCGTCTTCGTCCTAAGCCAAGAACACAAGTCGTTCAATGGTTTTTCTACTTGGAACACATTTTTACAAACCCTCTGGTTTGTTTCTATGTTTCCCTTTGTCTATATTTTTCTGTCTAAGTTCTATACAATGAATAAAAGAATCAATATATACAAAGGGGGCAGCCAAAAAGGCATTACAAATGGAATAGGGACGAAATTACACTTAGCAGCCCACTCAAGCCACGTTTTGGTCCATGTTCCAGCGCCCAACTGACCGGTCACATGCACAGCACATGCGCCCAGTGCTTCCTGCATGCTTGCCCAAGACTGTGCCAATGTTCAGCCGGTCTGCCTATGCCGTTCAGCTCATCTCGCCCCAACTTTGGTCAAGTGTCATGCACCACACTTAGCCAAGCCAATGCTTGCCTTGGCATCACAACACCGCGTCATGACACCCCGTTGCCCACAACGTCGTTCGCCCACTGCCTCATTTTGTTTGCCACCCGACAACCGAAATCGTTCCATCATTGCCCACACTTAGACAACCACAAGACACTAGGCTGCCTAGCCGTCGTGTCGTCAACGTTAGACAATCAGCCCACACATGTTCTTGATCCCACCAAGCACATTTAGCCCGCACCTGTCCAACCGTTCGTCAATCATGTTGTATTGCACCCGTTTTTGCCCATGGCCGAGCCAACATGCTCAAACTCGTGCCATGGCCGAATCCCGCTAAATCGAGGGTCTAACAAACCACCCGCACCACCTGAATTCGATGCCCTCGTCGAACAGATTCAACAACACCCCACAAATGCAATGAAACGCCATCAAAGTCACAAAACCCGTTTGCTACATTTTCCCCTCAAGTGCAGCGTTTTCCCCATGTCTTTGCCCGTTTCCCTTGCACATTTTGAGTTGTTGCAGCGCCATTGTTAAGACCTCATCAAGCCGTTCTTCATAAACAGCCCATATGTGTCCGCCACTTACAAAGA
Source organism: Petunia x hybrida (assembly GCA_037355625.1). Taxonomy (NCBI): domain Eukaryota; kingdom Viridiplantae; phylum Streptophyta; class Magnoliopsida; order Solanales; family Solanaceae; genus Petunia; species Petunia x hybrida. The sequence goes on along the minus strand of JBBBVM010001054.1, from coordinate 466,116 downwards.
AATCACAAGCCTAACAACGTTAAGCCTTGTGTTCATCTCGTTCCAAATACAGCCCGTCGACTAACACCACGAGTCCAACACGTTTCCCCCATTTGTTTATCTTGTCTACTTCGTTTTTGCAAGTTTAACACATTGCCGTGCTCAAAATATGAGTAACCATGCTGATTATTCCCGAAATCAGCCCACTTGAGACAGAAAAATCACGTTTACTTACTTATTTTGCCATTTTCAAGCACTAGACGGCCTCCCATTGAATCAAAGCCATCCTGAGCCCTCTCTTGATGTCTTGATCAGTCCGCCATAGCCACCAAAAGAACCTGTTCGCTCTGATACCAGTTGTCACAGGAGCGGATTTTGACACTTTAAAACCTGCCGAGGTTTGCCCCTGCAGGGCAGCCAAGTCCCACTTGACACAGCCGACTTGTATACTTAGCCAAAGTTCAGTCTTTGGCTTAGATTCGTTTTAATAATCAAGGCAGCAATGTAAAATAAGCAACACAATAATTTACGGAGAAAACTCCCAACCAACGTATTTTAATATCAAGTCAAATATAATGGATCGACTTCGTCTTCGTCCTAAGCCAAGAACACAAGTCTTCAATGGCTTTTCTACTTGGAACACATTTTTACAAACCCTCTCGTTTGTTTCTATGTTTCCCTTTGTCTACATTTTTCTGTCTAAGTTCTATACAATGAATAAAAGAATCAATATATACAAAGGGGGCAGCCAAAAAGGCATTACAAATGGAATAGGGACGAAATTACACTGGGCAGCCCACTCAGGCCACAGTTTGGTCCATGTTCCAGCGCCCAACTGACCAATCACATGCGCCCAGCGCTGCCTGCATGCTTGCCCAAGACTGTGCCAACGTTCAGCCGGTCTGCCTATGCCATTCAGCTCATCTCGCCCCAACTTTGGTCAAGTGCCATGCACCACACTTAGCCAAGCCAATGCTTGCCTTGGCATCACAACACCGCGTCATGACACCCCGTTGCCTACAACGTCGTTCGCCCACTGCCTCGTTTCGTTTGCCACCTGACAACCGAAATCGTTCCATCATTGCCCACACTTAGACAACCACAAGACACTAGGCTGCCTAGCCGTCGTGTCATCAACGTTAGACAATCAGCCCACACATGTTCTTGATCCCACCAAGCACATTTAGCCCGCACTTGTCCAACCGTTCGTCAATCATGTTGTATTGCACCCATTTTTACCCATGGCCGAGCCAACATGCCCAAACTCGTGCCATGGCCGAATCCCGCTAAATCAAGGGTCTAACAGCAGCCATTTAAATTTATATGAGCATGTGACGTGTTAAAAGTCGGATTTTTATATAAAAAGTGTTAGGGACACTTACAAAAATACTCATAAAATCAAAAATAATTACAGCTACTACCCACTACTTTCAAATATTACTCAACCTACCCACTAAACTATGTACCCACTCTACCCATCCAGGCTTGTATACCATAGTTTATGCAGTATACCATAAAGGTATACACATATAAGGTATAACAAATGTATACAATAATAAATGGCCCTCCAGACTTTTATACCATAATTTATGCAGTATACCTTAAAGGTATACACATATAAGGCATAATAAAGGTATACAATAATAAATTGGTAGGTTGGGTAAATACTTTTATTTTTATGGATAGTGTAATTTTTAATGAGTATGACTTGTAAATATTTTAAATTTCATGAGTATAGAGTATAAAAATCACAAAGAATTAAAAGATTTAAAAGTTCTTCTCATATTCAAAATAACATTCAATACCAAATCGTTGAGTAATATAAAGAACATATTTGGAGACGACAGGCGGCGTTTGCGTCACTAACATTAAGCACATTATAAATAGAATTAATCGACGAGATATGTTCAAAGTTTAGCATTATATGATTAAGGTTGCCAAAGGGAAAACTTGAAATATCAAGAAACATTATTATCCAAAAATAATAAAACTATTAATATTATATAGAAATCTAAATAGATAGGAGAGTGAACTATTAAAAACTACCCAAAGTGTTAATATTATGTAGCCAAAACTCAAAGGGCTTTTGACACTATCCCAACTATAATAGTTCTATCGCTGAAATCACTACTTACTTCTCCGGTCCACTTCATATAGAGTAAGAAAGTTTGTTAGAAAGATTAATAAAGAGGGGTATTGATTATTAAACTCTATCTTTTTACGTAAAAAAATTTAAAAGAATATAGATCATTTATTGAATAAGAATATATTTTTAAAAAGAAACTGTAATTAATAATTTCTTAAAGATTGAACAAATCAATTATTTCTGACCAAATAAAAAAATAACATCAAATAATGTGGAGTCAAATTGCGTTATCCACATGGTGCCAGGTACTTAATATTTGATGATGCAACACTGAATGAGCTATTATGAGAGTTGCAGCGAATTTATGACTCTGTTCCGAATTCGGATGGAATGAATGTTATTAGGGCAGTTTTGGGATTCGCCCGGGACTCGTCCCGGGACGGGGCACTTGCAAAACGTCCTAAGACTCTCGAGCGAGTCTTAGATCCGTGAGGCTTACGCCTCAAGCGCCCGACGATGCGCCCAGAGCACGCCAAACGCCCAACGCCCGGGACTCCCCTTTTAGAACCTATACAAATGATCTGTCCAATTCCCTAATTAAGATTGTTCATCTACAATTTTCTTTAAAAATAAAGTTATATTCATATATATAAATTCAAAAATTGAGTATAGCTCAATTAACGAGACATAATATTACATTTATTATAATTGAAAATATCATAAGGGTGAATATCATCTTTATACTTAATCTAAAAATGCATAGCAATGTTTTAATATCATCACTTGTTATTGGTCTTTATGTTTTATTTCTGTCACTCAAAATTGTTAGACTTGAATTATTTTGCAATTTAGAAGCAAGTTTATATTTATAAATGAAGAATTAATATTTTAAATTATAATAATAATAAATTTTTATTGTTTATTCACTTTTTATAGTAACAAATTTTTTTTTTAATTGTTTGAAAGTTAAGGCTTTATGGTTTATTTGTATCTCATAAAAACTGTAACATTATTCAATTTCTTACCATTGTTAAAAAAGTTAGATCTTTTATTTCTATAATCTTTTTTCTTACTTTTAATTTTTTTTATGTACTTTTGATTTTTTTTAACTCATCATGCTATATTATTAATTCAAAATTAATTAAAAAATAAGATCTATAGGACTTACGCCTCATGTCTCGGGGCTTACGCCTCGCCTCATTGTAAGTAAAATGCCTCGACTTGCGCCCGCTTTTTAAAACATTGATTAGGTTTACCCAATATAGAATGCAGGAAAAAGACGGTCAATTTGTACTTTCTATAATAGACCATTATATTCCCAAAAGTTAATTAAGCCCATGCATTCTGCAGTATATATATAAAATCAAGTACAAGTCCCCCCAAAAAGAGAAAATAGTTGTGCAGAGTTGAAGAGAAATAATCAAAAGAAATGGCCTCATCAACAGTACAAGTCACCTTACTTTCTGAAAAGTTAGTGAAACCGTCGTCACCCACTCCTTCTACTCAGAGATGGCACAAGCTTTCTCTCTTAGATCAAGCCCTTACAAATGCTTACATTCCTTTTGCCCTTTTCTACACTAAACAGCAGCTAGCTGACAATAATAATGTTGCTCAGATTCTCGAGAAATCTCTTTCAGAAGTTCTAACCTCATATTACCCCTATGCTGGGAGTCTACATCATGAATATGATGACAGTAGTAGTACTATTGTCGATTGTGATGACACTGGAGTAGAGTTCTTGCAAGTGAAAATCAATTGTCCAATTTCTGAAACTCTGAATTGGCATAAAGCAGCTATTGAAGATGCAGTATTTCCTGAAGGGTTACCTTGTGTTATACTCTATGCACCTCCAGAAGACACTAGAAGGGGGGTTGAATAGTGTCTACCGATGCCTTGAACACTATAACTCACAATGCCACACACACAGAGAACACAGGGATTTTACGTGGAAAACTCCTTGCTCAAGGGAGAAAAACCACGACCCACACTCTGGGATTTTAGAACCAAATCCACTAACACAAGAGCAATGTTTCTGATTACAAACTCTGTAACCAAGGGACTACACTCTAGACCCTAATCACTATTCAAAGCTACACTCTAGCTTTTCTAGTAATTACACAAGGATTCACCTAATACATATGCTTCTGCAATAAGCGAGTAGGTAAAACTATGAAAGCTCAAAACGATGACAACTTACAACTCAATGAACCTAGACAGAATATCTAGACTCAATACACTGCATGCACTCAGTTGTCTTCTCCAGTTTACTCAAGTAGAAAGATTGCAGATCGCCTTTGTGTGCTCACACTTCTCTCTTTGTGAATAACTGATTTACGGCTGTCTCCACTACTTGCATTTATACGGGTCTTGAAACCCTAGTTGAGTTCTACAAGGAATCCTCTTAATTATGGTAAGTCAGGATTCGTAGTAACTCTTTTCCTTGTTGAAGTCCAACTCCTTTTCACACTTCGAAGACACAGCCTGGGCACAGCCTCTTTTAGTCTGACTAGGACGCATATACATTCACGCGCCACTACTCTTAGTTCCACAGGGATTTGCAACCCGTAATCTTTTCGATCAAGCGTGCCCTTTATCCTAAGGACTAGGTTCTTTGTGGGAACCTCTGAGTCCTTTCCGTTTGTCATACTTCAAAACCAGCTCTCAACAAATTCCCCCTTTTTGATGATGACAAACAAATGTTGCCCAAGAACCTGAGTAGACATAGACCAAAAACAAAAAAAAAACAAAAAGTAACAAGTTCAAGAAAAACGAAACAGATGAATTAGGTCACAAACACCCCAACATTTCCTTCTTCCCCCTTTTGGCATCATCGAAAAGATTCAAATACCTGCAGGAACCTGTCAATTCTATCCAGTCTAAAGGACAAGGCTACACGTCAGTAATAAGAGCACACACATGCAGAAATAAGGGCCCAAGCAAGAACCAATTACCTAAGCAGAAACCAGTCACAAGCATAAGAAAAATTAAAATCATCATCCAGGTTGTGACATCAGCACAACCCTGTTAATAAGTACACAACTGAAAATTTAAATTGTCTTAAGCAACCATAACATGCAACCAGGAGAGAATGGGAGGGGGTAGACAACAGGTAGAAGGAGGAGGACAGGACTGGAGGAATCAAAGCTGAAGGTTGAAGTGTTTGACAAGCGCCTCAAGTTGCTTCGTATTTTTGGCCCTCTCCATCACTAACTCGGCCTCATACTTGTGGCAGTCTATCTTCAAACGATCAATTTCTTGATCCTTCAACTTCAGCTGTCTGTGGAGCTCTGCATTTTCTGTATTAACCTCAAGGACATGTGTCTCCAGCTCCTTCACAGCATGAATGGCCTCCTCAGGTCCATATTCCTCACTGTCCTCTACTTGCTCTTGCTTTACCTGCATTGGTCTCTTAGAAGCTCTGCTTTCTTTGAAGAAGTCACAATTTTTAAGCACATTGTGCCCAAACATCTGATGAATGGTTGGCTTCTTCCCAGCTTCTAAAGGAACCCCAAAATGCTCAAGTACCTGCTGGAGAATGTAGGAATGCACAATGGAATGTGGTTTCTGGTCTGTGTCAGCAATCCTCTTTATATGTCTAATTATCAGCCCAGGCAAGTTTATCTTTACCCCCTGTCCAGCAAGTCCATGTATGTCAGGTCCAAAGCACTAGCTTCACATACCTGCAGTAACCTTCAGCAGGTATGTCAAGAATCACTCCAAGCTCAGGTCTCCCAAACTCTACCTCTACTCCCCTCACTGTGGTGAACACCCTCCTAGCTACCACCCTGCAGTTGGTGTAGAACTCTCCGACTTCATTAACAAACAACTTTCTGTCTTTGTTGGCAAACAATCCAAGCCAACCCTGGTCACCAATCATCCTCAATAATGACTTCATGTGAAATTCCTTTTCATCATGCAAAATGCTGCCAGGCAACACCTGATGCTTTGAGAAAAAAGCTTCCCTGTCAACCTCTTCTTTATTTCCTCTTCTTCTTCTCCTAGTCTCCACTTCACTATCTGTGTCAGAATCACTTGGCTCTACATAACTGCCAGCCTCACTCTCCTCCTGTGCTTCCCCAGCTTCCTTTGCTTCTTCTTCTTTCTTCTTTTCCTCCCTATCTCTTACAGTTGTTACTGTCTTTTCCAACTTACCAAGTTTCTCCAGTTGTTGTTTCAGTGCAGACCTGGTGCCAACCCTCCTGGCAACAGGTTCATCCACAACTTTATCATCATTTTCTTCACTCGTTTCATCAACCAGCCTTGTCTTCAGCACTGGCTTTCCCCCTTTCACTAATCTCCTTCTTTTCTCAGGCTCCACTATGTTCTCTTTCACAAACACCACTTCCTCTTCTTCTTCCTCACCAGCCACTTTCTCATCCTCTGCTCCAAATTTCCTCTTTCTTTTTGGTTCTTCAGCTTTCTTGGCAATCTCTTCCTTTTCTAAAACAACTTCCTTATTCCCTTCTTCCTCAGAATCTGTCCAAGTAAAATCTGCATCATCAGCCCCAGTGGAATTTGGGCAAGCAACAGGCTCTTGAACCAAATTCTCTGAGGCTTCAGCAAGACCAAGTCCTCCAACTACTGGACTTAATGGCACAGATTCTTTTTCACTACTCTCAGACCTACCAACATTCAATTCACTTTCTTTAAGGGCTTCCTCACAGTCTTGTTCCCTAAGTTGTTCTTCCATTCTTTCTGCAATATTCAATTTTTCACTCGACTCACCAATCCCAGGCACCTGCAAATCTTCCCTAAGTTCATTCTTTTCTCTATCTTGTTCTGTCTCACATGAGTTCCCCCTATCTTTTCTGTCATTTTGCTCATCAGCTATTATCTTGTCTAGTTCTGTAACTAGGGTTTCAGTTTCTATAATTCCAGGGCTGTTTATATCAACTGAAACGACAGGCGTAGATGAAATAGGATCAGGGATTACCTCATGCGGTGATTGTGATGAACTTTGTGCAGTGGGTGTAGTGGGAACTGCTCTTGACCTCATCTTCTTTACCAGTTTCTTGTCTCCTTTTTGCAGAAATTTTGTGCGAGCCCTCACGATTCTTTGGGCAAGAATGGATGGAGGTGGTCTTTCAGACATTTTGAAGAATTTATGAGTGATTTCTGAGATTTCTAGGAAAATTTCTGTTTTTAGGGCTCGAGAGAGGATTTTGGTGTAATAGAGAAGAAGTGGTTGAATGAATGGTGATTGTGGGTGGATTGACAGAAGGGATGGTGTTTTGAGATTTGACAACTTCTAGGGAAGGCAAAGAAGTAATGATGTAGAATAGAAAAGCAGTTTTTTGAACTTTTTGAGAACCGGGAAGAGTTAAAGATTTGACGGTTATGGACTCATTTAATATACCCTTTTTGAGTAGTGGGGTCCAAACAAATCAAATAGAATTCTACCCGAAAAAAGAATGTGTTCCTATAATTTAGGGCGGTTATAAGAACATAGATAATCTCCCATGACACACGTATGATTGACAATTTTAATTTCAGTTATGACTTATATCATGCAGAGTAGCGTGAATGTACCTGGACATGATTCCTCATGCTTTTTGTTGGTTCCTTCTCAGTACATAGTAGGCTCTTCATGGGAACACATTATTCATACCTGGTGCTAAAAAAAAAACTGAACGAGTGTACTTTCTCAAGTACGGGGTTAGACTAGACAGTAATGACAAGGTTTAAGCACGAACATTGAATACTTAACTAGCCAATCATAAGGAGATTACCTGCTGGGTCATCCGTGTATTTTGGTCATCCCTAACTCCAACCTGTTCCTCTCGAACTGTACCTTGTTCAATGGTTTGGTAAATATGTCAGCAATTTGATCTTTAGTCCTGCATGAAGTCATAGTAATCAGACACTTTTCCACATTATCTCTCAGGAAATGGTGTCTAATATCAATGTGCTTGGTTCTTTTATGTTGGACTGGGTTATTGGCAATATTCACTGCACTAGTATTGTCACAGAAAATTGGTACTGCCCCACACTTGACACCAAAGTCCTCCAGTTGTTGTTTGATCCACAGCAATTGTGAGCAGCATGAAGCAGCTGCCACATACTCAGCTTCAGCAGTTGATAAGGCAACTGAGTTCTGCTTCTTTGTAGCCCACGAAACCAAACAAGGACCTAGAAAATGTGCCATTCCTGAAGTGCTTTTCTAGTCCACCAAATGACCTGCATAATCCGCATCAGCAAAACTAATTAATTCAAAAGTTCCTCCTCTTGGGTACCACAGACAGAGGTCCTGAGTTCCTTTCAAGTATCTAAGGATCCTTTTCACAGCTGTCAAGTGTGACTCCTTTGGCTTGGACTGAAATCTGGCACACAGTCCTACACTGTATACTATGTCAGGTCGACTAGCTGTGAGATAAAGAAGTGAGCCAATGATTCCTCTATATTTTGTCTCGTTTGTCGAAGGACCGAGTTCATCCATATCCAGCTTGGTTCCAGGTGCAATAGGAGTAGTCATTTCCTTTGCTCCCTCCATATCAAATTTCTTCAGTAGTTCCTTGACATATTTTTGCTGGTGAATCATAGTTCCTTCCGGCATCTGCTTTATCTGCAACCCAAGGAAGAAGTTCAATTCACCCGTCATGCTCATTTCGAACTCACTTCCCATCAGGTCGGCGAAACCTTTGCTCAGCTCCTCATCAGTTGCTCCAAAAATGATATCATCGACATACACTTGAACCACCAGCAGATCCTTTCCTTTCTTTTTGAGAAATAGTGTATTGTCAATTTTACCCCTCGAAAAACCATTCTTCATCAGGAATCCTGAGAGTCTTTCATACCAAGCTCTAGGGGCCTGCTTCAATCCATAGAGAGCCTTGTCCAGTTTGTAAACATGATCAGGAAATTCATTGTTCACAAAACCTGGAGGCTGTATCACATAAACTTCCTCATTCAGGTAGCCATTTAGAAAGACACTCTTTACATCCATCTGATAAAGCGTGAATTCCATGTACGTAGCAAAAGCAATTAACATTCTAATAGCCTCCATTCTTACAACTGGTGCAAAGGTTTCATCAAGTCTATTCCTTCTTCCTGACTGTAACATTGAACAACCAGCCTTGCCTTGTTTCTTGTTACTATGCCATGTTCATCTAACTTGTTCCTGAACACCCATTTTGTTCCAATTATGGATCTGTCCTTCGGCTTGGGAACTAGGTGCCACACCTTGCTTCTTTCGAATTGATGAAGTTCCTCCTGCATATCCAGAATCCAGTCTGGATCTTCTAGAGCTTCTTTTACATTCTTTGGTTCCAAGGATGAGAGGAAGGCAAAGAATGCATAGAAGTTCTTCAGGGCTGACCTGGTCATAATTCCTGTATCCAGTTCAGATAAGACATTCTCCAAAGGGTGAGAGCTTTGATGTTTCCATGGCTTGAGCTGAATCTGACTGGAAGGACCTGCAGCATTACCTTGGATAAGTTCTTCCTGACTTGCTGAATTGTCAGCTTCATCAGAAGTTCCCCCTGTCAAGTTGACTCCTTGATCTAATGTGCTTGGATTTTCCTTTTCGTCTGAGTCTTCTAGTTCATCTACACCTTCTTCTCTCCTTAAGCCAATCACTTGATCGTCTGCCTCAGCTTCCCCCATTTCCTTGTCTGATTCATCAAATACGACATGCATACTTTCTTCTACTGTTTGTGTTCTTTTGTTAAACACTTTGTATGCCTTGCTTTGAGTAGAATATCCCAGAAATATTGCCTCATCACTCCTAGCATCAAACTTTCCCAAGGGTTCCTTGCCATTGTTGTGAACAAAGCATTTACAACCAAAAGGCCTTAGGTGAGCAATATTTGGTTTTCTACCTCTGAGTAGCTCATATGGAGTTTTGTCAAGAATTGCTCTGATGGAACACCTGTTCAGCAAGTAACAAGCAGTGTTTACAGCTTCAGCCCAAAAGTTTCTTGCTAGCCCACTTGACAGCAGCATAGTTCTAGCCGTATCCTCCAACGACCTTTTCTTCCTCTCGACCACCCCGTTTTGTTGGAGAGTTCTTGGTGTGGAGAAGTTGTGATCTATACTGTTCCTTGCACAATACTCAGAGAATTTTGAGTTTTCAAACTCAGTTCCATGATCAGATCTAATACTGATGAGTTCAAGACTTAATCTTTTCTGAACTACACCAGCCCAGTCTTTAAAACTGTCAAAAGCTTCATCGTTAGAGGCCAAGAACAGGGTCCATGTGTACCTTGAGTAGTCATCAACGATCACGAACACAAATCTCTTTCCTCCTCTGCTCCTGACTCTTATAGGTCCACACAGATCCATGTGTAACAGCTCTAGCGGTTTTGATGTGCATACCACTTTCTTTGATTTGAACGATGTTCTCACATGCTTTCCCTTTACGCAAGCATCGCACATTTTTATGTTTTCAAATCTCTTGCTTGGCAATCCACGAACCAGTTCCTTCGAAGCTAGCTTATTTAGCTGTGAAAGGCTTGCATGACCCATTCTTTTGTGCCACAGCTGAGAGTCACTTTCTTGCACATTCAAGCATGTTAGATTGTTTTTAGGTAAGGACTTCAGCGATGCCTTGTATACGTTGTTCACCCTTTTTCCTTCCATAACGATTTCTCCACTCTGTAGGTTCTTCACAATGCAACCTACAGATGAGAAACTCACTTCGTTGCCTCTGTCACACAGTTGGGAGATGCTTAGTAGGTTGTGTCTGAGACCATCAACACAGTAGACATTCTCAATTGCATGCTCCAGAGTTCTCCCAATCTTCCCAATACCTACTATCTGACCACTTTTTCCTCCTCCGAAGGCCACACTGCCTCCTTGAAATGCTGCGAGTGAGAGAAAGTTTCTTCTATCTCCTGTCATGTGCCTTGAACAACCTCTATCTAGAATCCAGCTTGAGTTGTTCTCCCTCACTCCAGCCTGCAAGACAAATTAAAGGTTAACTTTAGGAACCCAGACGAGCTTGGGTCCCTTCTTATGAGAAAATGGATAAATCAGATCTTGTTTAGCCCATTTGGGTAAAACACATCTTTTATTTTTGGCTTTTGCCTTACTAATATTAGCACACTTTTGTTTAACGTGACCGGTTTCACCACAAAAGATGCATAACATGTTGCAAGGTAACCCCACATATTTGCTTTTAGGATTATATGGAGGCAAAGGTTTCTTGAATCCTAACCCTTGTTTTCCTTTGTTCTGATTTTCAAGAACCCAATTCATTGCCTCTGAAGATTTATTCCATTTGGTCAGTCTGATATGTTCAAGTTTTGAGTTTTCAACCTTTTGATTTAAAATCCTGTTTTTTTCAATTTCTTGATACAGGATTTCATTTGCTCTTTTCAATTCATTTTCCAGAAAGGTTTGAACTTCACTCATCACTTGTTTACCATTCTTACTCTCTCTTAACTGATCACATTCCAATTCTAGTTCAGTGATCTTAGAGTTTGACACAAGAGTCTGCCCTTTTAAGATGGCATTGGTTTCTTCAAGTTCAATATTCTGTTCTAAGAGACTCTTGTGCTTAGTCCTAAGATTACTCAGTTCTTCAGTTAATTTATCCTTTTCAAGTTTCTCCTTTTCATAACCTTCAATCAGGGTGGCTGTGATTAGAATTAGATTTTCAGAAGAGTATGGGTGTAAAGTTTCCTTGAGACCAGATAAACATACCTCTGCTGAACAACCGGCTTCATCTCCATCAGTTGCCATGAGAGCTGAGTCCTTCCTGTTGTCATTTGTGTACAGCTCCTTCAGTTTTTCCCAGATTTCCTTGGCCGACTTACATTCAAGTATCCTTGCAAGCACATCGTAGGTAAGTCCTCTTCTCAGGCACCATTCAGCCTTGGAATTTGCCAGTAACCAATCTAGGTCTTGAAGATCCAGTTCTTCCACTTTCTTTGGCACAAGGACTCCATTTGCTGCTCTCTTCACAGGGATGTGAGGTTCTCTCTTCACGATCAACCACAAGCTGTAGTCAGTTGCTTCCAGGAAGGTCTTCATCTGTTTCTTCCAGTGATTGTAATGAATCCCGTTGAACACCGGTGGCCTTGATGGATCTCTTCCTCCTTTGAATTCTCGAGGGTCTTCTTCATCAGAACTAATGTCTGTCATACCTGCTAGTGCCAGTGGTGAGTCGTCTTCAGACTCCCTTTCATGATCAGATTCACTATCAGTTGGTCCCCACGTGGCATAGAAGGCTTCCTTCCTCTTCCTCCGTTCTGCTCTGAAGTTTGGAGGCCGTCTTGACTTCTTTTTGTCTTTGTCATTCTCCTTTGTCGTCTCCTTCTCCTTATCCTTAGCCGCTCTGTTCTTCTTCCACTCTATTTCCCACATAGGGCAATCCATGACTGCGTGATCAATCTTGAAGCATTTAAAGCATCCAGAGTAATCTGGGCTATCAACTATGCTCTTTCTGCTAGAACTCTCCTTGTTGCCTCTTTTGAATCCTTTGAACCTTCCCAGATTGAGCTTTTGTCTTAAGGCACTCACCATTGCTGCTTCAACTGATTGAAGATCAACATATTCATCAGCTTCTTCAGTTGCTTCCAGAGCAAGGGTCCTGTCCTTCTTTGCTGTGGGTTTGGCCTTTGAGTCCTTCATCATCTCATGGGTTTTCAAACTTCCAACCAGTTCTTCAAGCTTGATGGATTTCAGAGGTTTGGATTCAATGATGGCAGTCATCTTTGGTTCCCATGCTTCAGGCAACACATTCAGGATTTTATCAACCATCTCTATTTCAGGCAATTCCATATCCAGAGATCTCATTTCATTTGTAATCATGGTCAGCCTGGTCATCATATCCTGAATTGATTCTTTTTCGCCCATGGTGAACAGTTCAAATTGTCTCTTCAGCATTCTCCTTTTTAAGTCCTTCACTTCTGTGATTCCTTCATGTGCAACCTGTAGGGCATCCCATATCTTCTTGGCCGTCTTATAAGATGATACTCGATTGAACTTCTCAGGGCCAAGACCACATATGACCAGGCGTTTGGCCTTATGATTCTTTTCTATCATCTTATAATCCGTCTCATTAAACTCTTTTTTCAGTTTAGGTTCTTGCGTGGCAGTAGCTCCTTCACCAACTATTTTAGTGGGAATCAGGTTTCCTTCAGAGACTATCAGCCAGAGTTGGTAGTCTTCAGCACATATGTAATTCTCCATCCTGTTCTTCCACCATGCATAGTATTGCCCATTAAACTGTGGGGGCCTCAGAACCGACTGTCCTTCAGTGATGGTAGGCGGTGCACTCATCCTGATCCTTCTCAAGGTGTTAGCCTCACACGAGAAGACCAACTCTGATACCACTTTTATACTCTATGCACCTCCAAAAGACACTAGAAGGGGGGGTTGAATAGTGTCTACCGATTTTCGTCACAAGAACCTTGGTCTTCTATCGTAGAACCTAGTTCTTGAGTTATCTTCTACGCTGCCTTGAACACTATAACTCACAATGCCACACACACAGAGAACACAGGGATTTTACGTGGAAAACTCCTTGCTCAAGGGAGAAAAACCACGACCCACACTCTGGGATTTTAGAACCAAATCCACTAGCACAAGATGATGTAGGAAATCAAACGCGGAAAAGTAAAGATAAGAGCGAGACGTAACTCGTACGATAATCTCAAGTAGCAACGGAGAACTAGTTCCGTTACACCCCGAGAAGATGACAAGAACACCTACACTAGGCAACTACCCTCGAGCTAACGCGAGCACGCAAGTAGAATGATCGGGGGGGATTGGAATTCATCTAGATCCGCTAGAGGAAGAACAAGTCCCATCAAAGGTTTCATTCACTCAATCAAAGAGTTCAACTCTCAACACAATTGTTTGTTTAATCATCAAAGTTAGCTAATGAAATAAGACAAGCTACTAGCTATTTATAGGTGTTGTTAGACACCCTTTGAAAGGTCTAAAATGCCCACACTTAGGCTTAGGAAATAAAGGACCACGTAGGGTCAAAATAGTCATAACATAGCTAAGATTCACGTCCTTCAGCGTCCCGGGCGGAGCGCCCAAGATTGGGGCGGAGCGCCCGCAATTTGTGCAATTTTAGGCAGTGGAGTGGCCCGGGCGGTCCGCCTGGAATTTGGGCGGAGCGCCTCAGCTCAGCTTTCTTCAGGTGGAGCGCCTGGGGCATGGGGCGGAGCGCCCAAGGTGCTGGGCGGAGCGCCCAAGGTGCTGAAGGGTTCTTCTTGTGCTCTAATCACCCAGAATGGTTTCCCAATGCTTCCTTCCTCTAGTCCCCTCCTCACCAAGTGTAAGTGCACTCCTTGAACCTCCCTAGCTTGGCTCCGAGTGAAGGGTCTCGTGTTGTGCCCGGCATCATCCTCCCCTTCTTGAGAGGATTTCGTCCTCGAAATTGAAGCATCATCCACGACCTCTTCATCATCATTCACGACCTCTTCATTACCTACATTCAAAGGAACCAAGTCACAAACATTGAAAGTATTAGAAACTTGATACTCACTTGGCAAGTCGACCACATAGGCGTTGTTGTTTATCTTTGAGAGCACTTGGAATGGGCCATCTCCACGGGGTGCCAACTTCCCTTTCCTAAGGTTTGGAAACCTTTCTTTCCGGAAGTGCACCCACACATAGTCACCCTTCTTGAGTTCCACCTTCTTGCGTCCTTTGTTTTTCTTGGAGGCAACCTTAGCATAAGCTTCCTCCAAATTCTTCTTTGCCTTAGCATGTATCTCCATCAAAGCCTTGGCTCTAGCTTTCCCTTCAAAATTAACAACCATTTCCCTTGGCAAAGGGGTAAGATCAAGGGGAATCAAGGGGTTGAAACCATAAACACATTCGAAAGGAGTTATGTCAATCATTCTATGCACGGTGCGGTTGTAGGCAAACTCCATGAGAGGTAGCTTGTCAATCCAAGTCCCACCCTTACCTCGGGTCATGGCTCTAAGAAGAGCACCTAAGGTACGGTTTACCACCTCCGTTTGACCATCGGTTTGGGGGTGGTGGGAAGTGGAAAACAAGAGTTTGGTGCCAAGGGCACCCCATAAACTTCTCCAAAAGTGACTTAGGAACTTAGTGTCCCTATCACTCACTATAGTTTGAGGCACACCATGTAGCTTCAAAACATTTTCAACAAACAAGGAAGCTACATGTTGGGCGTCGTCACATTTCTTGCACGGAATGAAATGAGCCATCTTTGAGAACCTATCCACGACAACAAAGATGCTATCGTGGCCCCCCTAGTCCTTGGTAATCCCATGACAAAGTCCATTGATATATCCAACCACGGACTAGTAGGCACGGGGAGTGGGGTATATAGGCCATGGGGATTAGACTTGGACTTGGCAAACTTGCACTCAAGACAAGAGTTGCAAAGTCTCTCAACATGTGTCCCCATTTTGGGCCAATGGAATTGCTCCTTAAGGATGGCTAATGTTTTATCCCTACCAAAATGACCCATGAGTCCTCCACAATGTGCCTCTTGCACAAGCAATTCCCTCCATGAGGACTCGGGTATGCACACTTTACCATTTTTAAAGATGAATCCATTAGACCATTGGTATTTTTCAACTCTCTCCCCTTTCTCTAGAGCATCATAGACACTCTTTAGCTTCGGATCATGAGCATACATCGATTTGATACTCTCGAATCCCATGAGCTTAGAGGTGAGAGTGGTGGCCAATGCGAACTTTCTAGAAAGCGCATCCGCCACAACATTGTCCTTCCCTTTCTTGTATTGGATCACATAGGGAAAGGATTCAATAAATTCAACCCACTTGGCATGTCTCTTATTGAGCTTTTCTTGCCCTCTCAAATGCTTGAGTGACTCATGGTCACTCTTGATTACAAACTCACGAGGCCAAAGGTAATGTTGCCAATGGGCAAGGGCTCTCATAAGGGCATACAACTCCTTGTCATATGTAGAATAATTCAAGGAGGCCCCTTTCAACTTTTCACTAAAGTAGGCGATGGGTTTGCTATCTTGCATTAATACACCACCAATTCCCACCCCCGAGGCATCACATTCAACCTCAAACGCCTTCCCGAAGTCGGGCAATTGCAATAGGGGGGCGGTACTTAACCTACCTTTCAACTCTTGGAAAGCCTTCTCTTGAGGCTCTCCCCAAACAAATGGTTGGTCCTTCTTCACCAACTCGGTGAGTGGAGCGGCGATGGAGCTAAAATCTTTCACAAAGCGTCTATAAAAACTTGCAAGACCATGAAAGCTCCTCACTTGAGTCACGGTAGTAGGAGTAGGCCAATCACGTATGGCCTCTACCTTAGACTCATCCACCTCCACTCCTTGGGCACTCACAACAAACCCAAGGAAGACAACCTTCTCCACACAAAAGGCACACTTTTTCAAATTGGCATAGAGCTTTTCGGCTCGTAGTGCCTCAAGAACTTGGCTCAAGTGGCCAACATGCTCATCTATTGTCTTACTATAGATCAAGATATCATCAAAATAGACAACGACAAACTTGTTAATAAAAGGCTTCAAAACATGGTTCATGAGTCGCATGAAAGTGCTAGGTGCGTTGGATAGCCCGAAGGGCATTACCAACCATTCATAGAGACCAAATTTGGTCTTGAATGCGGTTTTCCATTCATCTCCGGGTTTCATCCGGATTTGATGGTAACCGGACCTAAGGTCGATTTTGGAAAAGACACACGACCCACTCAATTCATCCAACATATCATCAAGTCGTGGAATAGGGTGACGGTACTTTACCGTTATCTTATTCATGGCTCGGCAATCCACGCACATTCTCCACGATCCATCCTTTTTGGGCACAAGAATAACCGGTACGGCACATGGACTTAAACTCTCCCGGACCAAGCCTTTAGAGAGCAAGTCATCTACTTGCTTTTGCAATTCTCTTGTATCCTCCGGATTACTCCTATAAGCCGGTTTGTTTGGGATTTGAGACCCCGGGATGAAATCAATTTGATGTTCAATCCCTCTCAAGGGAGGGAGTCCACTTGGCATTTCATCCGGGAACAAGTCTTCAAACACCTTCAAAACACTTTCAATGGCACTAGGTAATGGGTTAGAAGAATAATCAAATTCGGAAGAGAGAACCATACCTTTGTGCACAATGCATAGAAGAAACTTGGTGCCATCATTGCCTTTTAAGAGCTCGCCCGGTTGCATCATGGCACACATGCCACCGGTAGATGAAGTAGGTGGGATTGCCACCATGCTTTTGGACGAAGGGCTAGTCTCAATGATAGACTTAGCCTTTGCCACCTCCCTCAACTCCTTCATTTTCTTGTAGTCATCACTCACTTGCTTAGGAGTGAGAGGTTTAAGCACAAATCTCTTCCCTTCATGTTTGACCGTGTAAGTATTGACACGACCGTCATGCACCACTTGCCTATCGAATTGCCAAGGCCTCCCTAAAAGTAGGTGGCACGCTTGCATGGGCACAACGTCAAACAAATGCTCATCAACATAACTCCCCATTTTGAATCGAATCATCACTTGCTTGACTACTTTAAGCTCCCCACATTCGCTTAACCATTGTAGCCGGTAAGGTTTAGGATGCTTCATAGTAGTCAATTTCAATTGAGACACAAGTGATTGACTCACTACATTTGCACAACTCCCGGAATCAATTATCATAGAGCAAACAACATCTTTGACCCGGCACCTAGCATGGAACAAATTTTCCCTTTGCAAGGTTTCACTATCTTCAACAATCATAGCCCCTAGGCTCCTTCTCACAACCAAGAAAGTATGAGGATCCTCCTCCTCCACCGTGTCATCAAGCAAATCATCCTCCTCTACTCCCTCATCTCCCTCTACTCCCTCTACTTCCTCATCTTCCGATTCACTCTCTTTCTCATAGGCATGATTATCAACAACCATGGTTCTCTTTGTAGGACAATCCCTAGCAAAGTGCCCATATCCCTTGCACTTGTGGCATTGGATTGAAGAAGAAGTAGGAGCATTCAATTGAGTTTTAGAGTTACCTCCCACATTAGATGCGTTCTTCTCATATGGCTTCTTCACATCCTTGCTAGCATTTGCACCACTTGTTCCACTTGCACTTGGGAACCTTGCATTTGTAGTAGGAGGCTTCCAATCCTTTGGTTTGCTTGTTGGAGTAGTAGTGCTACTCTTGTAGCGAAGGGATTTCTCCTCCTTTAACCACTTCTCGGCCTCAACCGCATCTTCACATAGCTTGTAGTGATCATCATATTTGTGGAACTTCAATTGCGAAGCTATGTCTCGGTTCAAGCCCCCTTTGAAACGGATCATGGCCGTCTCATTGTCTTCATCATCTAAGTCAAGGATCATTCGGATTTGCTCAAATTCATTGAAGTATTCACCAACAGATTTGTATCCTTGCTTCAACTCATAAAGACGCCTTTGTTGTTCAACCCGGTATTGGTTAGTCAAGTACTTCTCATCCATCACACGGATCAACTCTTCCCAAGTAAGATTAATGGCCATACTCGTCCTCCTTCTATTCCTCTTCACCAACTCCCACCAAGTAGAAGCAAAAGATTCAAAGGAGGATATTGCATACTTGGTCTTCTTCACTTCGGGCATATCATTAGTGTCAAAGATACGCTCCATAGCCAATTTCCAACCAATGTACTCCACCGGGTCACTACTTCCTTTGAAAGAAGGAATAGTGAGCTTCACACTATTAAGGTTGTTGTTGTTGTCACGACCCCCTTGGAATGGCTCCGGTTGGCCTCCATAGTGATCATCATAAGCAACATAGTCCCTCCTTGCATTCCTCTCTCCATATCCTAAGGGTGGCCCTCGACCTCGGCCTCTACCCCGATCCACATTTCGACCCCAATTCATACCTTGCCGGGGTTGAAAGTAATCATCATACCCATAAGCCTCATCAACATGCTCGGCTTCCTCCCCTTCTTGAGCTTCAACGGGTTGCTCAAGAACTTGGACATTGCGGATGGTTCTTGGAAGTGGAATGTTGCCTTGGGGGTTGTCTAGAATACGGGGAATGCCCGTTCGTTGGGTATTGCCCAACACTTGATCCATCCTCTCTCGGTCTTCCCTTACCCATTGTTGTTTAAGCAATTCAACAACTTGTTCCGGGGTAAAGGTAGGACTATTGGAGCCCTCTCCGGTCTCAATTTGGACACTCGGGGTCCTTTTCTCAATTTGGACGCTCGGGGTCCCATGTTCTCCTTGTGTACTCGAGGCCCCCTTTTCAAGAGACTCGATTCTTTGGTTCATGAGGTCCATCTTGGCAAGAAGATTAGCCAAGGCCTCCTTAATGAAATCTTGTCCTTCGTTAGCCATGGTACCTACACAAGTAACAAACGTTAGCAAAAACAACCTCACACGCTCCCTCACAAAAGATTTCACTCGGTTCTCTCTTTTGAGTGGTGGTGGCTATTTCACTCGACTTGTAGTTCCAAAGCTTCACGTAGATGACTAGCAATTCCTCAACTCAACCAAAACTATTCACGAGTCACGCACACTCCGGGGTGAGTGGAATCAAGGGGACTCAATGAACGCTAGGCACTTTGAAGTGAAGGACTTGAGTAAAAAAGGTTCTACGCTTTTCTTGGAATTCCTACTCTCCACTATGGCACGAATCACCTAAAGCAATGAAGGATTAGTGTTAATTAAGTATGAAGAATACTTAGATCAACACTAATTAGAGGTTAGGCAACAAAGAAACAAGCAAACCTAGAAGAAAACTACCCAATTCAACCTTCAGGGAATCAGGCGGAGCGCCCAGAGGAATGGGGCGGAGCGCCTGCCAAGTTGTCCAGTGAGGTCGCTCAGGCGGAGCGCCCAGTGGTCTAGGCGGAGCGCCTGGAGCAAGCACAGTTCAGGCGGAGCGCCCAAGGTCTAGGCGGAGCGCCTGGACGAAGAACAACCTGGGTTTTTAGCAACATGTTCTTCGATTTCAATCCAACTTTTTGGTCGATTTCAACGTGTTCTTCCCAAATTCGAAGTACCCGAAGTTGTATAATGGTATAATCAACAATCCCCAATGATTTTTACACCCAAACAATCATCAAGCAAAGCACAATCAGATTCAAATTTCAAATTGGGGTTTCACAATTTCTTCAAAAGGGGTCAAAAGGTGGATTTCAATCTTCCAAAATCAATGTTATACAACTCCGATTCACACCAAATTTGTTGCAATGGATTCGTTTTTCAAAGTAGATCAATCCCCGATAATCAAATCCAAAACCCCACAATCACACAACCCAAGAATCATTCAAATTCCTCAAGAACAAGGGTTTGGTAGGGTTTAAGGAAAATTGGGGTTTTAATTTTTCAATCCAATCCAATCCAAGTAAATTTGGTACCAAAACAACGGGAATTCAACCACGATCACAAATCTATAACACCCACTTCAAGATTCGATCATACCAAAAAGTTACGCCAATTTTTGTATTTTCAATTTTTCAATTTTTTTTTTGTGTTTTTTTCTTCTACCAACAACTTGAACAACAAGAAATCTAAACAAACTAACCTAGGCACGAAGAATCAAGGGTCGGGGGTTCGTAGAAACGATACCCGAGCCTTGCTCTGATACCAAATGATGTAGGAAATCAAACGCGGAAAAGTAAAGATAAGAGCGAGACGTAACTCGTACGATAATCTCAAGTAGCAACGGAGAACTAGTTCCGTTACACCCCGAGAAGATGACAAGAACACCTACACTAGGCAACTACCCTCGAGCTAACGCGAGCACGCAAGTAGAATGATCGGGGGGGATTGGAATTCATCTAGATCCGCTAGAGGAAGAACAAGTCCCATCAAAGGTTTCATTCACTCAATCAAAGAGTTCAACTCTCAACACAATTGTTTGTTTAATCATCAAAGTTAGCTAATGAAATAAGACAAGCTACTAGCTATTTATAGGTGTTGTTAGACACCCTTTGAAAGGTCTAAAATGCCCACACTTAGGCTTAGGAAATAAAGGACCACGTAGGGTCAAAATAGTCATAACATAGCTAAGATTCACGTCCTTCAGCGTCCCGGGCGGAGCGCCCAAGATTGGGGCGGAGCGCCCGCAATTTGTGCAATTTTAGGCAGTGGAGTGGCCCGGGCGGTCCGCCTGGAATTTGGGCGGAGCGCCTCAGCTCAGCTTTCTTCAGGTGGAGCGCCTGGGGCATGGGGCGGAGCGCCCAAGGTGCTGGGCGGAGCGCCCAAGGTGCTGAAGGGTTCTTCTTGTGCTCTAATCACCCGGAATGGTTTCCCAATGCTTCCTTCCTCTAGTCCCCTCCTCACCAAGTGTAAGTGCACTCCTTGAACCTCCCTAGCTTGGCTCCGAGTGAAGGGTCTCGTGGTTTGCCCGGCATCACAAGAGCAATGTTTCTGATTACAAACTCTGTAACCAAGGGGCTACACTCTAGACCCTAATCACTATTCAAAGCTACACTCTAGCTTTTTTAGTAATTACACAAGGATTCACCTAATACATATGCTTCTGCAATAAGCGAGTAGGTAAAACTATGAAAGCTCAAACGATGACAACTTACAACTCAATGAACCTAGACAGAATATCTAGACTCAATACACTGCATGCACTCAGTTGTCTTCTCTAGTTTACTCACGTAGAAAGATTGCAGATCGCCTTTGTGTGCTCACACTTCTCTCTTTGTGAATAACTGATTTACGGCTGTCTCCACTACTTGCATTTATACGGGTCTTGAAACCCTAGTTGAGTTCTACAAGAAATCCTCTTAATTATGGTATGTCAGGATTCGTAGTAACTCTTTTCCTTGTTGAAGTCCAACTCCTTTTCACACTTCGAAGACACAGCCTGGGCACCGCCTCTTTTAGTCTGACTAGGACGCATATACATTTACGCGCCACTACTCCTAGTTCCACAGGGATTTGCAACCCGTAATCTTTTCGATCAAGCGTGCCCTTTATCCTAAGGACTAGGTTCTTTGTGGGAACCTCTGAGTCCTTTCCGTTTGTCATACTTCAAAACCAGCTCTCAACACCTTGGGCAAACTGTACTGATCGAAGGTTAGTTGTAGCTCAACTTAGCTACTTTGATTGCGGAGGAATAGCTATTAGCATGTGTGTCTCACATAAGATTGGAGATGGATGCAGCTGTTATCATATGTTTCGCGACTGGGCTGAGAGGACTCGTCGTACTAGTACTGTTCCAGATGCTAATAATACAAAATTATCATCTTTTTACTTTGTCTAACAATCCATTTTCCTAAGTGATGATGCTCTTTTCACTTCCCCGGTGATCGAGTCAAATAAACAGGATTGTGTACAAAGGAGGTACATTTTCTCACCTTCAAAATTACGTGAACTCAAGGCATTAATAGCAGCTGAAGAAGCAACTATACAGAATCCAACACGTACAGAAGTTGTCAGTGCGCTTCTCTTTAATAGCGTGGTAACCGCGATGACGAGAGGTTAATTATTTTTCCCCTCTACAATGGTCCAATATATTGACTTACGAGATCAGCTATATTTGCCATCGAATGTCGTTGGAAATCTTCTTACAAATTATCCCACATCAATACAAAATGAAGAGGATATGAAGTTAACAACAATAGTCCGTGAAATGAGAAAAGGGAAAGAGCAAGCGTACAAAAGAGACAATGTGAAATAAAATGCATTCATTAAAGAAATCCTTAGATTAGCTTCATCCAAGGAGATGAACCATAACACTGCTGCTTCACATATTAACAGTACTTACATCTTCAACAGCTTGGTAAAATTTCCACTTCATGAAATAAATTTTGGATGGGGAAGCCTACAAAAGTGAGCGTAGCAAATGGTCCATTTGCTAAGCTAATTTACTTGATGGGTAACCAAAGTGGCGGAATAGATGCCTTCGTGATGTTGAGTGAGCAGGACATGTCTGTGCTGGAACGTGACATTCATCTTCTTGAATTTGCTTCTCTTGTTCCAAGTTCTTAGTTTTGTCGTTTACCCTTTCTTCTTCTGGTTTTTTTCTTTCTTTTGGTTGTTGTATCAGTGTGTTTTTATTTGGTTGTAACATTTTTGTGTTTATTTGGTTGTAACGTTATTTATGGCTAATTCTTGCCGGTGTTTATTTTTATTCCTGGTATCGATTTAGCAATTTATCAACTAACATTAGAGGACTTATTTTTATGTCTATAATTTCATTGTTTAGATATCTAAGATATTTGCTACAGTTGGTGGAAAAAGTGTTCTATCACTAGAGCAAACCTTGTCAGCCAAACTTTGGCTTAGTATACAAAATATTGACCAAGAGAGCACCAGAATTTGACAAATGCAATAGAAATGATCCTGCTAATGTAAAGGATTGTTGCTTCGACGATGTGAGTGAAGGGTGAGGGAAGGAGATTTCTAGAGCGTTTGGACTTGGGGGTTTGGGTTGAAGATGAGAGAAAAATTCAAATAGAAATTAGGTGTCTTCCGACGGAGAAATCGGTCCAAAATCTGTCAGAAGAATCGAATCTTCTGACATCATTAAGATGGGAAAAGGCCCGTCGAAAAATATACAGCTGGAAAACTATTCAGACGGACCATAAAATTTACAATTTTGTAATTACGCATCATCCTGATGGAATAACATGCAACCATTATCACAAAAATCGATTCTCTCTGACAAAAGTCCTTATTTAAAAATTAATTTCTTTGTATCGTAGTACGTACTAGGTAACTCTAAGTTATTTGGATTAAGTTCATTCATAAGCTCAATGATGGAGTCCATGCCTGCTTGACGTATACTATAATCTGATTTAGTACTTAATAATCTAACTGCAACTAACAATTTAGAATGCATTGAGCCCTCATACAATGGACGACTAACTTTTTTCAACTGTTCGTAAAAGAGCTATCCCTCATCATTGGGAAAATGCTCAGCATTTGGTTGGGATGGTTCCCCTGAGTAGGTCACAAAGTATTATTAATTATTTTATGCATCTGATATTTATGAGACTCATTCTTGACATACGAACTACTTCCACCAGCATAAGTATTTTCGGAATTGACATCACCGACACTAGGATCAAACTCTCCGTGTGCAGTCCACACGAAATAAGTTAACATAAATGTTTTCTTATAGAGATGGAGTTCAACTTCATCCAGTCTACACACGTCTATCCACTTGCACTCCACACAAGGACATTTAATATTCCCCCTCCCTTAAAAATTCATGAAACGTTCTAGCCTTAGCAAGAAATTGTGCAGCCCCATTTACTAATTGCTGCCTCAGCCCCCGACGTCCGGAAGCATTTCTTCATATATCCAACTACGATTTTCATGTTCCATCTACAGAAATATTACAGATTGAGATATTTAGAGCAATTGAAAAAGATTAAATTATTTACACTAGCATATTAGTACTAAATTGTGAAGCTAATGTCTATTTCCTAATTCATCACTTAATAGCACGGGCTAATGATTGGTTAAGTGTTAAAAGTATGCAAAAACTCAAGTTTGATAAGATTAACTCATTTGCACAAGTTTTGCATTCGATCATTTCAATTGTCACTAGTTTGCCAAGTTTCCTATTTTTCAAAACTTAACATGTTTTTGCCAATTGCACACATTACGCTAGTTTTTGTATCAAAGTGCAATCAAGTTTGTTCTTTACATTAACGACTTTTTCTTCCCTTCTTTTCGTACTCTTTTGAGATTTAATGTAAGTAATCGGGAAAGGAAAAGAAAATTTTCTATAAAAATTATCAAACAAAAAGTGGGAAAAAGATACATAAATCCCATAAAAACCCCCAATCCTTTGGCCTGAGATGTGAAAATGATTTCATGAATTCAAGAAACTTTAATTAATCAGTGGATTTTTTTTTTAAATCACTCAATGAATTAACCAGCAGTACAATCCTAAAGTGATTGAGAAACCCATTTTCTTTTCCCAATACTAAACAGTTCAAAAATAAAATTCAATATCAGCACACACATAGATTTAGACACAGCTAGCGTACTGTTAAATCTAAAAAATGGAAAAGGAACTGGTGCTAATATTATGAAATTAAAACTAAAAAAAAAAGAAAAAAACTTACCGGTCTTCACAAGATACTTTTACTGCTGCGGGGTTCGGCTCGCCGCTGGCAAATTCTGTTGACTGATTTTTTTTTTTTAAAAAAAACTAGGGGTTATGTTTTTTTCGTTTTAGGGAAGAACGATTGGAGATTTTCGTTTTTTGGAAAGAGAAAACTTACTAGTCGCTTGAGCAATGAAGGAAAAATGATGTGTAATAGGAGCTCTCGCTGGAGAGAAATTGAAAGAGAGAATGGATAGAGAGAGCTGGAAAAAAAAAAAGAGAAAGAGAAAGTTGGGAATAGAGGAAAAAATGAGTTGAAATGGCTAAAATAGTGAGTTCTGATGGACTGTCGTCGAACATTACAATCAGATTTAACATCGTTCTCTTCAATGTTCCGACGGACATCCATCAGAATAATTAAAAAGAGTTTGTTCTTTTTCTTTTTACAGGTTCCTACAAACAGTCATCGGAAGTCACTTATACGGTTTTTACCGGAAAAAGTTCTGACAGCTGTCCATCGGAACATAAAAAAATAATATGAAAAATAAATTATTTCTATGTTTCGACAGATGTCCGTTGAAACTTATGACGGTTGTCTGTCCGTCGGAAGACTCGATTGGAAGTAAGCGGATTTCTAGTAGTGAAACTAACAAGGTTGAATGTATAGACATCCATCTAGATTTGTCAAAACCACCTATAGTACTGGGTTTGTCATAGCTGTTGAATTGATACTTGACGTAAGTTTTAAGGGAGAACTTCAATTGAACATAGTCAATTCCTTTTTCTAAACATGGGTGATATAGACCCTCTTTCTAGATGTCACTGGTGTAGAGTGATGCAATAAAACTTCAAAGATCTACACATTTGTTAACAAGGAAAAGCATGAAGAGAAAGCCTGGATAATATGGAACTTAATACTTTCTGCATCATCTATATGGTTTGAGAGAAGTAGAAGATGTTTTAAACGAAGAATGAGCAAAATGTCGTTGTTAAGTTCAGATGTTTTCAGCACTTGTTTTGCTGGCTTAGAGAAAATTCAGTCTTTTTTTTTGTAATCAAATCATCCACCATCGTGATGAGGGGGTTTAAGGCTAGAAGCATCCACCATCGTGATGATGGGGTTGAAGAAGAGGAAAAATTCAAAGCAATGAAAACTTATGGCACTGAAAGTTTTTTGTCTTCAAATTAATAAGGCTAAATACATAAATATCCCTCTAAGTTTGTCAAAACATTTCATTTAAAACCTTAATTGAGTCTTGACCTATGGGTCATCGCACGTCTGATCAAAATGTGTCCATTAGACACGAAACACTCAGTTGTTTGGAAAAAGGTTGGAGGCAAGAAAACAAGTTTTCAGGGAGAACTTGAATTGAACATAGCCAAATTTATGTTTCTTGACATGGTTGATATAGACCCCCTCCTTTTAAATTTCATTGGTGTTTAATGGGTGATACTGTAAAAGCTTCAAAGATCTATTTATTTGCTAGCAAGGACAAAATGTGAAAGAGAAGCTTGAATAATATGGAACCTAATATTTTTGCATCATTTATATGGCTTGAAAGGAGTAGAAGATGTTTTCAAGGAAGAAATGAGCAAATGATGTTAAGTTTAGATGTTTTCAACACTCATTTTTCTGGCTTAGAGAAAATTATGTCATTCTTTTTTTAATCAAAGCATCCACCATCGTGATCAGGGGGTTTAAGGCTGGAAGCATCCACCATCGTGATGATGGGGTTGAAGAAGAGGGAAAATCCAAATCAATGGAAACTTATAGCACTGAAAGTTTCTTGTCTTCAAATTAATAAGGCTGAATATATAGATATCCCTCTAAGTTTGTCACAAACTTTTATTTAAAAACTTAATTGAGTCTTGACCTATGGCTCATTGCATGTCTGATCAAAATGTGTCCATTAGACATGAGACACTCAGTTGTTTAGAAAAAGATGGAGGAAAAAAAATAAGTTTTCAAGGAGAACTTGAATTGAACATAACCAAATTCATGTTTCTAGACATTGTTGATATGGATCCCCTCCTTTTAAATTTTATTGTTGTTCAATGGATGATACTGTAAAGCTTCAAAGATCTACTTATTTGCTGGCAAGGACAAAATGTGAAAGAAAAGCTTTAATAATATGGAACCTAATACTTTCTGCATCATTTATATGGCTTGAGAGGAGTAGAAAATATTTTGAAGGGAGAAATGAGAAAAATGACGTTGTTAAGTTTAGATGTTTTCAGCACTCATTTTGCTGGCTTAGAGAAATTCTTTTTTTTTTTAATCAAAGTATCCACCATCGTGATGAAGGGGTTTAAGGCTAGAAGCTGAACTTGTATATTTCAAAAAGTAGCAAAATATGGAGGAGGATGTACCTTTTAGCCTCCAATAAAAAGTGGCAAATGAGACACATCCTCAATATATATTTCTCAATTGCATAATTTGGGAGTGGGAGGTCCACTCCATTACACGTTGTACACAAAATATTTCATAAAAAGATGCTAATCCTATTGGTGCTACTTGCTAGGACTATAAAAACAAAATTTCTACCAGTTGGAAATATTATTAACAACAAATTGATTCCTTTTTTGTTTACGTCTAAAGTTTGGTATGCCTTCTCTATCCCAGTAGCACAACAGCTCTCACATGGTCTGGTAGAGCTTCTGTCATTAGCATTCATGATTTCATGAACTTGTTAGAACTCTGCTTTCATGTATCTTCTATTTTAGCTTGGATCCTTGTCATTTTGGCTACCTTCTTTGTTCTTTTCTTATAATAAAATACTTTACCTTATCAAAAAAATAAAAAAAAATTATAGCAATTCATATAGGTAAAAACTGGCCAGATACTGGGCAAGAGACTAGTACTATATCCCTCTGTACTGGGTGGATCTGAATCTATTAGAGTGATGCCCAATATAAGTATTCAATAAATTGGTCTCAATAACGTGCACAAAACTAGTTTATGCAAAATTGGATTCGGCGAATTGAACTTGTTTTTATATAGGAAATTACCCCAGGTGAACATTGGCAAAGAATATTAACTTTTCCTAAACACCTTTTAATGTTTCTTTCTTTTTATAGCCATTTGTTAATTTTTATATAATCATTATATAATTATCCGATTTTTATATTATTAATTACTAATGACATGTATTATCCCTTAATTAAGGGGATTAGATAGCTTTTAAATATCAAGTTAATTATGATAACTAATACGTGTGCATAGTTCTAGGAATTATGATTGAGTAGAATAACCGTTTACTTCCTTCCACCTCTCCACTTACCACTTTCACACTCAAACATTTCACTTTCACACTCCAAACTTATCACCTTTATTCTCCAAATCCTGTCCATATCCCCCGGATCAAAGAATTCATTTTTCAACTTTGAGGTTTTTGGGTGAGAGAGACTCATAAGTCTTTAAATAGTTTTTAGGACTCAAGTCTCAAAAAATAGGTAAAAGGGACACTTTTAAGATTAGTACTAATTACTAACATTTTAAAAGCCCCTCAAGTTTTTTTATTTACACAAAGCCCCCACCTCTCATCACCCACCCCATCTACCCTTACCCCCCATCCGGCCCCCACCCCCACCCATCCACTATTCCACCACCACTCTCCACCACTCACCGCCACCTTCTACCACCCTCCACTACCCACCACCACCTTCTATTACCCTCCACCAGCAACCACCACCCTCCACCACCACCCCACCACCCTCCACCACTCCAATAAAAGGATGTGTACACATCAGTTGAAATGTGTACACATATAATTAAGATGTGTACACATCTCGTCTGATGTGTACACACATATTATTATATGTGTACACATCTCGTACACATATAATAATATGTGTACACATCTCATATGATGTGTACGCATATTATTATATGTGTACGAGATGTGTACACATTTTTTCCAGTCGTAAAAACATCTCCAAAATTATATAAACATACAGAAAATATGTTTACACATCTGAAAAGATGTGTAAAACGACTAGAATTAAAAAAAAACTTAAAAAAATGAAACGGGAAGGAAGAAAACGGAGAAGAACAAAGAAAAATAAAATTGATACGAAGAACAAGAAAGAAAAATAACGTGGATGGTGATGAAATAAAATTTGAAAAGAAAGCTAGAAGAAAGAAGAAGAAGAAGGAAGAAGAAAAAGAGAGAGAGAAAGAAGAGAAGTGGGAGAATAAAGTTGAAATAATTTGAAATATGAGAGAGAGTGTAAAAGTAGGTGGGAAGGAGGGAGATTGAAAATTTGAAAATTGGGGTGTTTTTGTAAATCCGAAAATATTTTTTTTGCCCACAAGTTGTTAATGACTACACTTCAACTCCCATTTAAACTAATCTATCTTTAACTTGGTCTTGTCCCCTATCCTTCTATTGAAACTTATGGGGACCTTTCCCCTCTTTTCTCTCTAGAAAGTTTATATATAGAGTGTTATTTTCCCAAGTTTTTTAGCAAGCCGTTGACTATTTTATGTCTAAAAACCTTGTAGGATTCTGCTGTCACCTTCATTTGCTGAATGATACATGCCATAGGCCAATATGATACTGCATATGTTTGATGTAGACCTAGGTGTACCTAATCCTAGGGAACAATTGAAATAACATAGTACGGTTTCTGAAACACCCTTGCAAATTAAATGTCATAATTTTTATTTTTATTTTTTGAAAAAAGATAAGGAATAAAACTAATAAAAAAATTCTTGAAAGAATAGCGAAATAACTCATATATGAGCACCCAGGGATGTGGTAGGATGGATGAGGTTCATCTACCGTTAACTAGAATTTTCAAGCTTGAGGCTGGGAATGCAGAAATGAGTTCGAGCTTTGGTGAATTGAGAAATTCGGAGTGTTTTTCTTTTAAGAATGTGAATATTGGTTAATCAGCCAGTGGAGTATACCCTTAAAAAATAACAATGAAAATCAATAGATGGAGAAGAAAGAAGATCGGAGAGTCCTATAAGCCTACTCAATTAAACATTAAATAGTCGGAATGATTGCAGCCCTAGTGTGAAATGAATTGAAGGTGATGTTCTTGTTTCTTTGCTTTGGTTAGATTCAATGTAGAAGAATCTGTAGGATTCATTTGTTGCCATGTTCTTGTTCTGTTTCATGAACAGCTAATGGCAAGCAGTCCAAAGTACTCCATATATATGGAAGAAAAAATTATGTTAATTGTATTTTATACGTGAATACATTGATGAAATAAATATTTTTTTTAAAAAAGCTTTACGTTACCAGTATTGCTAGGAAGTTTAGAGTCGCGGAGCAATGGCCAAATTAGGCAACTACCAAGAAGAAACCAAAAAGAAGAATCACTACAGAATCAGACTAGATCTGCATAAATGCCCCTTTTTTTCTTAACAAGTATTTCTAAGATGAAGCATAAAAATTTGGTTGGAACATAGTCTATGCCATTTGAGATTCCCACTTTGGTTATTTAATTAAAAAAAATTCCAAGTTTTAATTGAGAAGAAGAAGAAGTAGAAACAAATTCGCCTGCAAAGTTTTGACTTTTATGTGTTGAAACAGTAGAAATGGATAGAAACAGAGAAGAAGCAGACAGGAAACACGAATTAAAGAAGAAGAAGCGAGAAATAGAAACAATTAAGAAGAATCGAGAAACAGAAAAGAAGAGGAACAAACAAGAAGCGAGGAAGAAGAAGAAGAAGAAGAAGAAGAAGGAAACAGAGTTTAACGCGCAACAAGAATAATAGTTTGTGAAACTAGAGTTTACGCTTGAAATTCTATGAAACAAAAATTATTTATACTTTGCTATGTGCTATGAAAAATATTACTATATTTTATAATTTGTATAGTTTAGCTATTTTTTCGTAATATAGGGATGTTGATTTGTATATTTCCGTAAAATCCCTAAAATGAAACCATGGACACGCTCCATCATCAAGCTCACAATAACAATACATGAGTTTCACCTGATTTAGTTTTTCATGGGTGTATTTAAGTGTTGTCAATTGTTTAAGGGATTTGTGCAAAAATATCTCCAATGTTCAAGTTTGCAGGATGAGTCAACATTGTAAACTATCTTATCACATTATTTTTGCGAATTATTCACAAGTTTATCGAATCGGCAACATTTAGGGTGACTATTATAAACTACAAACAAGTGTTACTTGTTGGGTAATCTTGTGAATAATTGAACTTTTGACAATTCATCAAAATTTGTGATGAAGTGTTAACTTGCCCGGCAAAATATGAAAAGTAGGGTCATTTTTCGCACAAATTTCTTGAACATGGAGAATATATAATTAGTACGCTAAAATCATCATATTCGTCCAAATTTGCCCATTTTCATGGTGTTTCTGATTAGAAAATTTATCCCACATAAACATTAGTAGAACTTATTTGTTGTTCCTAAATACATTTAAATATTTTTTTCTTTCTCTAGCCATTCAAGTTAATTAATTTTGTATTCTTAATTAATATTAACCGATCCTTAATATTAGTATTTTCCTGCCTTAATTTTGGACAATTGATATGGCTAGAAATAGTTAGTGTTAACGGTTAATGGAAAGAGAATTTGTATTTATAAGCAGCTAAATATGCAACCAATTGGATTTTTCGACTTTGAAAAGTTATGGCCCTACTAATTCGCATATCAAAAAGCCCAAAAAGGGAGAGCTCGAAAAAAGGGCTGAATTGCAAAAATATGCTACGGGAAATAAATGGTCAGCATAAATGTCCTTTTTTTTTGTCTAACGCCGTAAATACACACACACACACAAATATATATATATATATATATATATATATATATATATATATATATATATATATATATATATATATATATATATATATATATATATATATATATATATATATATATATATATATCTATATATATATATAATCAAGTCAGGGGATAATTACAAATGTGACCTTCCCGTCCCTCATTCGGGGGAAGCGTCATACAGTAATTACATACCTAGGGAGATAATCAAAGTACATACTATTAGCTAGAGAAGCTAACAGTGGTTCAGCATAAATGCCTTCCATTACTTTAGTGAAAGATTTTTTAGACGAAAATAGCCCTAACAACTAATTAAAAGACCCGCCCATATCCCTCCCCTCCCTTTTCCCCACGCGATCAACAAACCCTAAAAACCCATACCTTTTACGGATTCTTCTGTTCAAACGAAGATTCAAGGTAAGAATTCTTCAAATATTTATTGACATTTACTAAAAGTTCCATTAGTTTCTTTATAATTTCATTTATATTATGCTTAATTTTTGCTTTAATTCTATATAAACCAAACGAGCTATGAATTTTATTCATAATAATCTAAAAATATGTTGTATAGAAATACATGACATTAGATTGATTACAATAATGACAATATACAGTTTCATAAAAAGTAATTAATTTGTATTAATTGCAGAAAGTGTATGAATTCTCTGAAATCTTGCCTATTGCCAAGACTTCAAACACATTTACCTTGCGGACTTGCAGATAAAGTCTCTAAAAGTCATGGCTATTGCCAAGACTTCAAGCTCTGGTACAATTAGCACTCGACACAGACTGTTGGTTATTTCCAAGACTTTAAGCCTTGTTGCAAGAGTAAACTTCTCTGCAACTCTTGGCTTATTGCAAAGAGTTTAATCTTTGGTGCAATCGGCATCCTACATAGACTTTTCACCTATTGCCAAGACTCTATGACCTGTTGTAAAGGGCAACTTGCCGAGAAATTATCTGCAACTCTTGACTTGTAGCCAAGCATTGCAGCTCTGGTGCAATGGGCACCTTGGAGAGACTTCTTGGCTATTGCCAAGACTTTAAGCCCTGTTGCAATGGAAAAGTTGCAGAGACTTTTTCTTCAAGTCTTGGCAATAGCTAAGACTTTAGCCCCTGTTGCAATGGGGAACTTGCAAATAAAGTCTCTGCAAGTCTTGGCTAATGCCAAGAGTTGCAGTTCTGGTGCAATGGACACCTTGTAGAGACTTCTTGCCTATTGCCAAGACTTTAAGCCCTGTTGCAATTGGGAACTTGCAGAAAAGTCTCTACAAGTCTTGACTATTGCCAAGAGTTGCAGCTTTGGTGCAATAGGCACTTTGGAGAGACTTCTTAGCTATTGCCAAGACTTTAAGTCATGTTGCAATGACCAAGTTGCAGATAAAGTCTATGCAAGTCTTGGCCATGACCAAGACTTTTACCTCAAGTCCAACAGAAAAGGGCAACACATTACCCAACATTCCCTTCCAATATACCATGATCCTGCTTCTAAATAAGCGATCTATGTATGAAAATCTAAGCATATCATTCGTATTCATTTCGTGCAGGATTAGCACTATAGCAATGCATTGCATTTACATAGCTTATAATGGGAAATGAGATGCAAACTGCAGATATGTCAACCATGATATATATAAAGTTGATACTTGACATAGATGATATAACCTATCAGGCATTTGAAAAAGAAATTTGTAATTCTCTTAGCATCAACACTGTTGAAAGTGAAGCAAAGATAAGGTTTGACACCAATCTGAAAACGTACAAAGGCATGATGGTAATAAATGATCAAGAAATTATCACTTGCATGTATCTGCTGAAGAATGATGAGAATTTCAGAAAATCCCACTTCATAGTAGAAGTTATTAAAAGGAATAGCTTGTCAAGTAACAACACTACCACCACCACCACCACCACTACATGCAAATTCTTTGTGAATGAAGCTGGTCATAGCATGGTGTTGCATCAAAAGGAAGGGCAGTTATTGATTATAAATATTTTTAAAAATCAAACGTGATTGAAAAGTTAATATTATCAACAAATTAAACTTTTGGCAATAGCCAAGACTTTACACTCATACAAATTAACCAATTCAATTTAACTTGACGCAAAGTCTTGGCAAAGGAAAAGATATTCCTACCAAAACTTATTTATCGACTTTAATATTTAAAATAATTAACTTGCCTTGAAGTCTTGTCATAGGCAATAGTATTGACAACTAAATTGCCACCAAGTCTGGCAAAAATATTACCAGCACAACCATCCATGAATTATTTATCAATTTTAGATCAATTATATAATATTAGACTTGACATTAATTAACTAGAATTCAAGTCTTGCCTATTGGCAAGACTTTCCATCTAATCCCTTCACCCCACAACAACTAAAATGCCTTGAAGTCCTGCAATTGCCAATACTTCCACCTCATCCAATTCAAAACAACTCCAGTCTTTAAAATAACAAATATATCAAGCATCTAAGTGTACTTGTTTACATAAACACAAAAAATACAGTAAATATGAAACACACATAATTAAAAACTACTCAGCGGCTTTCTCTAACTCTTTTGCAGTACTAAAAGTCTCATTTAGACTACTATACGGATCATCTGAGATAGAGGTAACAAACAGAAATTTGGAAATTCATCGCACACATCACATTTTTGCCTCTTCCTGCAACCTTCATCAGAAGATCTTGGCTGACTTATAAAATTATCCACTGCATCTAAATGTACATGATCATGATCAGAAGATTTAATATCCATTACCTGCAAAAATTTAATAAACAACAATTACAACACATAATAACAAAATAAGAAAACAATAATGAAAAGACCATATTTAAACATACTTTTTTGCCGCTCAGTACTTCAACATCTGCTGGTTGGGAAAAGATATTAGTGTCTCTACTTTGGAGTTTAGCAAGAATCTGAGAAGCAGTTTCTACAACAACTTCACCACCTTCTCCTTGATAGCCTTGTATACCCACATCAATGCCTGGTGCGTCTAATTTTGCAACTCCCACATTACATTCATTCATTGCAACGCACCCAGAATCCCTTTTATATACACCACCTTCAAAACTTTTGATAAATATAGCAACATGCTCCAAGACCAAGTCGACCCTAAAATCTAGACACTAAACAAGAATAAACTGAACTCAACAATTAATATTCAAAGGACACAATCAGAAAATTGATATTATGAACAAAATAGCAAACATATATTACCGTCACATGTGTCACCAAAGAAGAGAAATCATCATCTAAACGGTTGTTTAAATTTCTTGTGTCATCACCATAATTCAAAGTCAACAGGCCAAAAATAAAGATAAATGAAAAACAGAGCAACAACTACTGAACGCATGACTGATGAAAAGAGCAAACTACAAAAAAAATCTCTACAACTATTGCCAATAGCCAACAGTTTAAACTCTAGTGGAAGGGACAACTTGTACAAATAGTCTCTGCAAGTATTGGCAATTGCCAAGACTTTTACCTATACTACAGTGAAAAACTTGTAGAGAAAGTCTTTGCAACTCTTGGCAATAGCCAAGACTTTAAGTTTTGCTGCAAGGGGGACCTTACACTGAAAATCTCTAAAAGTATTGACAATTACCAAGACTTCTACCTCTACTACAGTAAACAAGTTGCAGACAAAGTCTCTGCAACTCTTGGCAATAGTCAAGACTCTAAGTTCTGGTGGAAATGAAAACTTACACGAAACATCTTTGCAACTCTTGGTCATGGCCAGGACTTTAAGCTCTATGCAATGAGCAACATGAATATCTAATAGCCATAGGCAATAAAAACCTTTAAATCACTGGAATCAAGCAAACACAAGCAAAAAAAATCCACATGAACCTCAAACATAATTCAATGATCATAGATCGACATGGAAAAAAATAACAGATAAATATATAAACAATAAGTATAAAAAAAATTATATGAAAAAATAAATGCAGATAAATGATTACTCGAAATAAAAATTACAATATAACGAAAAAAATAATAGAACAAACATACGAAAAAGAGAGAAGAACAAACCCTAAATCTCCAGCACACAAAGAAGAAAGAAGGAGGCCATTAACGGGGAAAGAGAGAAAGAAACGCGTTCAGTGTGAATTAGGTTTAGTCAGGGGCAAAATTGTCCTTTCACAGACGGATGGATGACGTGGAGGACACTTACTTAAAACATTTGAAACTGAGGACAAATTGCTAAGACCAGGTCTTAACAAGGACACGCCGTAAAAATTTTGCGAAAAAAGACAAAAGTCCACATCGTAAACATTGGGGTAAAAATTTAGTGCAGGGGCCTGATTGGCGCGCGTTAATTGATTTGTAGCCGTCAAAAACAAATTCGCTGAGAAATAGCCACCTCCGGACAAATCCCAGTATAAATACTGGGGCTTTGAACAAAACTTGTTCAAAGCCCCAGTATTTATACTGGGAAGCTTCAGCAAACTAACCCCAGTATTTATACTGGGGCTTTGAACAAGTTTTGTTCAAGGCCCCAGCATTTTGTTATGGGACTTTGTATAAAGCTTCAGTCCCATAACAAAATGCTGGGGCTGTGAACAAAACTTGTTCAAAGCCCCAGCATTGTTATGGGACTGAAGCTTTATATATAAAGTCCCATAACCCATAACAAAATGCTGGGGCTGTGAACAAAACTTGTTCAAAGCCCCATCATTTTGTTATGGGACTGAAGCTTTATATATAAAGTCCCATAACAAAATACTGGGTTCAAAGCCCCAGTATTTTGTTATGGGACTAGTCTGGGCTGTTTTTTCAACGCTAATGGAGCTTAAGTGTGCGCGCGAATTTTTGGCTATTCTTCAATGAATTTTGAAACAGTGGATAGTCCCCATTGAACGCGTCCAAAAATGGCTAGTGATCAAAATTTCCCAACATTGGGGGCTTTTAAATAATTACTTTTTAAGATCATAATTACTAGATCCTAGCAGCTTTTTTATATATCCGATATACCAGCAGTAAAACAATAACCAATATGGCAGAACCAATCCGTCAAAAACGGTTCCACCTCCCTCATTTCTCGCAACCCAGTTCTCATCCCAAGTTTCTTTCCACGATTAATTGGGCAATCTCCAAAATAACAAATATATCCTTAGTTTTTTAAAACAGAAAAAATTAGAAAGGTTAGGTGAACATAAATCAAAATTAAAATAAAAAACTCAATGAAGATTACTTTCCACCTTTAATAAAATAACATAAATCTACCGACTATATTATATGTATATAGTCCATAAAAAAGTTATCAAGTAAAATGAGAAAAACAAAAACATATTCCACGTATCTAAACAATTTATTTTACATATATGTGACATATCTTGTATATTTATGTATATTATACCAAATATAAACCAATATTATTTTTTATATATATATTTCCATATAGATATGATATAGTTAATCTATCATAAGCCATTCACGCTTGCATTAGGTTAGACTGCGTACAGTATACCTCTTGGGGTGGGGTTCTTTTTCCGAACTCTTTGTAAACGGGGAATGCTTTGTACACCAAACAGCCTATAACTAGTATATCGTAGTCTTTTTTTTTTTGTTTATTCATATGAGTATATCTAATTATATACATGATACATGACGTTATCAATGATTATTTTGTAAACCTAAAAGATTGTAAAGGTGA
This sequence comes from Petunia x hybrida, assembly GCA_037355625.1. NCBI lineage: Eukaryota > Viridiplantae > Streptophyta > Magnoliopsida > Solanales > Solanaceae > Petunia > Petunia x hybrida. Next base: position 428,710 of record JBBBVM010001054.1, on the reverse strand, counting down.
TTAAGTAGAAAGTCTGCAAGGTAATATACCATATATATCTTTAGTGTATTTGAGGAGTAAATATGGTTTATTTATATAAACAAAATATAAAGTGTGTGTAGAAGAAATATACATTGTATATCTTTAGTGTATTTGATGGGTAAATAAGGTGTATTTACATAAACAAAACATATACATTGTATAATGTGGTTAAACATGGCAAGGTTTGATTTTCTTCTGTCTATTTTAATATTTTAGTAGAAGCTATCACTGATTATTTTGTTAAGCTAAAAGGTGGAAAAAGAGATGAGTTATACATAAAGTTTCTTTTGGAATGCAGTTTTTAGTTATAAGATAATGACTTGCCCTTTTTTCAATAAATATGTGTGAGAGAGAAAGATATCCATGATTTACCTAAATCCCTCAATTAGTGGACTCAAATAAATTGCATGTTGCTAGTTAATTAGCATAAATCTTCTATTTAAGTAATAAAAATTGCTATTTTTAAAATTAATAGGTAAAACTTTCATAATAGTAAATATACTTATTTAAAGTGTCTTAGAGTATAATTTTCCATTGCTGCGGGCACAACCTATTAAGCTTTCTCATTTAGTTTTTAGTCATTTCTTAGAATTAATTTCAAGTATAGCCACTTATTTCCAAATAATCAGGGTTGAAGTTATATATTTAGCTTCATTCCATAGTTTGAAGTTCCGAAAATAAGCCAAATTCAGATAAAATATTGTGTTGTTGGGCTCAATTTCAAAGTAAATTCAAACAAAAATGAAAAAGAATGATAGAAATATGCAAATTTCATCTTTACACTAAAAGGGGTTTAAGTTAGTTTAATCTGGCTTGAACTTCTACCCAATTATCTAAAAATAAATAAAGTGGCCAACCTCTATAAAGGTGCGCTGAAAAATGACAAAAACCGTAAAGAGGCTGTAAATATAGGAGTCGTTTGGTAGTAATTTGGAATGTTCTAATACCCTCATTGAAACTACCATAAATTTATGCCATGTTTGGGTATGTTTTTTCCCTTTTCACGCAAAACAGAGCATTGCTAATACAATGTTTGGTTCACGATTTTCTTTTTCGCATAGCTGATACCTGAATAAGTTATGCAGGAATCTGTGTATTATTTTATGAATAAGTAATGTGAATATTAGCAATGCATGTATTAAAATTTAAAATGATAAACTAACCAAAATGATCTAATAATAATAATAATAATAATAATAATAATAATAATAATAATAATAATAATAATAATAATAATAATAATAATAATAATAATAATTGTATTGGGTAAAAATCGGCTTGCCTACGTGGCACCTCGGTAACACGATCTGAGGGTGACCGAGCAGATGTTGGTAAGTTGCGAGCCGAAGCAAGACTTAAGTCACCGAAGTCAAGGACCGAAGCTAATGACCGAAGGAAGAAAGCAAGACGTTTGCCTCGGTGAAAGTGTCACCTCGGTCGATCGCTAAGTCATGCCCCGAGGTTAATGGCTTAAGTATCGGTGTATGAAGCCGTCCGCAGTCAGTTTGTTTCCTTTTATTTCGGCCAACTAACCCCACTATCTGAGGAGTGGGAGCATGCAGATCTTGGTGGGAAACGTGGGATCATGGCTTTGTATCATTATTAGCCTATAAATAGCTTCTCATTTGGCAATGTAATCATTTAGAAATACTTACAAAAACTCTGGAAAAATTTGTACTCGCAGATATATATTGAAATCACGTCATTCTCTTATATTTTCGCTTGTTATTCGTATTTTCTCGACTTTGATACTAAGATTTGCTTGTACTCACTGCCCAAATTCGATTTGTGATCCTAAATCAGTTTAGGCCCATACAAATTGGCGCCGTCTGTGGGGATTCAAGTATAAACGCTTTGTTCCAAAGTTGAACGTCTTCTTCATTTGAATTCATGTTTTTTTACTCGATGATATGGCTGACAATAGCAGAAATCCCATTGATCCGCAGTTAACTCCCGATGGACAGACTAGCGTTCAATCGAACCCAAGCTCTTTATCTTTAATGACAACCGAAGCTTTCCAAGCTTACGTTGTTGCCACACTGAAAGCTCTTCATGAGCAACAAGCCGAGTAGGCCAATATTAATGCCGAATTTCGTGCCTCGTTAGAGGCGAGGAACGACTCAACTCCGAATGGGGTCCCACCTGCGGCTCCAAATGGAGGCATCCCGCTCTTCGTTCCTACGGGCGCGATAACAGAGAGACCTCAAAATGGGGCCATATCTGGGGGTTCGGGTACCTTACCGAGCACCACGCCACACTTCGGGACGATTTCCACCGTGGCAGAAACTACCTCATCGGTAGATGTTGAGAAACTAACCAAGGATATCGAAGCCCGAGTCGAGGCTCGCATCGAGGCGCGCGTGGAAAAACGCCTCGAAAGCGTCCCAGGGGTGACTAAGGCTCAAGATGCTCTTGATATTGACCAATATAGGCAGTTTCCGTTCAAGCCTGAGGCTGCTCCAGCCCCAACTGCAAAAAATTTCAAGCTCTTCTTTTTGAAAAGATATGATGGGACCACTGACCCCAAAGAACATGTGACCGAATACATGTCAATGGTGCTGAGCAACGACTTAACGAAGATAGAGAAGGAGTCGATGTTCTTGAAAAAATTCGGCGAATCTCTAGAGAAGGGAGCACTATGCTGGTACATGCGTCTACCATGGGGGTCGATTTCCACTTTTACGGAGCTAGTTAACGCATTCGTTAAAGCTCATACCGGGGCATAAAAAATCCTCCAAAGGATGGAGGATATATTCAAAGTCAAACAACGACCCGGTGAGCCACTCAAGGACTTCCTCGAGCGCTCTCATGCTGAAGGCATGGAGCTACCTCCCATGGATGACACTTTGGCCATCATGGTGTTTGAGAAATGCATCAATGTTCGCAACTCCGAGGCCGCTGCTGAGTTGCGAAAAGACCTCCAGCAATATCAAACCTTGAAATGGGATGATCTGCACAATAGAGCTTACACCAAGATAAGGCTGGAGGAAGCCGAATGGAAAAATAATGGCCGAAGCCACAACTATAAGAACCGAAGCGAATCCTCATATCGCGCCGAGGCGCCGCGAGGAAACTCGAAGGGGAGGTATGAACCATACACCTCATCGAGGCAGGATGTTAGTCCAAGGCTGGGAAATTCGCTTGGAAACTCGTTTGGAAATTCTCATGTGAGCCAACGGCTCAGCAGAAAGGTTTCACCCAATACGAACCAAAGGAACTCTTCGAGCCCAGCTCTGGTCGCAAAGAATAAGGAGCTACCTCGCATCCCCGACTACAACTTCAGCATATCGACCTCGGAGCTGGTCAATATAGTAAAAGGGATAGCCGGGGTGAGAATACCAAAGGACATGAGAACTCCTGCTGATAAAAGGGACCAAAATATACACTGCGAGTTTCATGCAGACTATGGCCACCGCGCCGAGGACTGCAAAGCATTGTGCCTCGAGGTGACACACTTATTGAAGAATGGTATGTTAGCTGAATTCCTCACTGATAAGGGGAAGGAAAACTACACAAAGAACTGAGGTGATGGACAACTACGTCGGGCACCACCTCCCGAGAGAGTCGTGAATGTTATTACCGGGGGGTCAGAGGTGAATGGGGTGAATTTTACAGCTGCTAAGAAGTTCGCCAAGCTGTCAATCACCATGGAGAAAAGAACTCGAGTTGGAGGCTCGGGGAAAGAAATTGTGTTTGATGATGACGATTGTGATGGGATGATGTTCCCTCATCACGACACTTTGGTCATCATGTTGAGAATAAATGACTCGAATATCAAACTAGTCCTGATTGACCCCGGTAGCTCGGTCAACATAATCAGCTACGGGGCCATAAAAAAGATGTGGTTGAAGGGAGAAGTTATCCCTAAGGCAACTGTGTTAACTGGCTTCAACAACTCCACTGAAAAAATATTGGGTGAAATCACACTCAAAACGTTCGCCGAAGGTGTTTGCAAGGAAACATTGTTCCAAGTTCTACCCGAGGACATGGCATATAATGTGATCCTCGGTAGACCATGGATTCATTCCATGGAAGCTGTTCCATCCACTCTTCATCAAGTGATCAAGTTCCCTATCCTATGGGGAGTTCGGTCAATAAAAGGAGAGCAACGAGTAGAAAGAGAGTGCTATTCGGTTGCATTGAATAGTGGAGTCGTCCCGACTGGACCAAATAAATAGCAACCAATGCAACTGGGGTCGAACGAAGAAGGAGGGTCATCCCAAGATGACCCCCGAGGAGTAGTAGAGAAGATCCCGGTGTGCATAAAAGAACCTCAGAAGCAAAGAGCCGAGGACTCCACCATAGAAGAGCTGGAATCTTTCATGTTATCGAAAGATTTTCCAGAGAGGAAAGTGTTTGTCAGCTCGAAGTTGGACCCAGAGTCGAAGAAAGCTATCATCGAAGTTTTGAGGTCCAACATCGATTGCTTTGCTTGGTCCCATTCAGATATGGTCGGTATCGATCCGGAGATCATGACCCATAAATTGAATGTGGATCCCCAATTCACTCCGGTGAAACAAAAGAAGAGACCACACGTCGGGGTCAAAAAGAAAGCAATCGAAGATGAAACTATGAAGCTGCAAGAGAATGGCTTCATAAGAGAGGTGAAATACCCCGAATGGCTGGCTAATATTGTCGTTGTGCCAAAAAAGAACGGTAAGTGGAGGATGTGTGTAGATTACACTGATTTAAACAAGGCTTGCCCCAAAGATTCCTATCCATTGCCATAGATAGACAGGTTAATAGACTCCACTGCTGGACACAAACTATTAACCTTCTTGGATGCTTACTCGAGGTATAACCAAATTCTTATGGACCCGAAGGATGAAGAAAAAACCTCGTTCATCACTGACCGAGGGTTCACAACTGGTGGTAAACCAAGTGCTCGGTGAATATATGGCTCGTGAGCCCAGAATGCAACAATTCTTGACTCGAGCACAAAAAATCTTAGCTCAATTCCAAGAGTGGCAAATCAAACAAGTACCTCGGGAGGAGAATACCGAAGCCGATGCCTTGGCAAACTTGGGTTCTGCAGTTGACGAGGTACACTCGGGGACTGATTCAGTGGTTCGGTTGCTTTCTGCACAAATGAGAGAAATGAAATTGGAAGTCAACTCGGTGGACCACAAATGGGATTGCCGGAGTAATATCTCTTACTTCGACTCGGGGCGTCTCCCCCAACATAAGAAAGAGGCAAAAAAGTTAAGGACCCAAGCAGCTTCGTACTCAATGATCGAGGGAAATCTATATAGAAGATTATATAGAGGCTCGATGGCCAAATGCTTGGGTCCAGACGAAGCTAGATATGTGATGGCAGAAATACACGAAGGCGAACGTGGCAACCACTTGGGGGGAAAGTCCTTGGTGCGCAAATAACTTTGAGCTGGGTACTATTGGCCCACTATCAGTGCAGACGCAAAGGCCTTCGTGCAAAAGTGTGATAAGTGTCAATGCCACGCCCGAATGAATCATCAGCAAGCCGAACCCCTGTATTCGGTCGTGTCACCATGGCCCTTCATGAAGTGGGGAATGGATATTGTTGGCCCCTTACCGAAGGGAAAAGGTGGTATTCGGTTTATTCTTGTTTTAACCGATTACTTCACAAAATGGGTAGAAGCAGGAGCTCTCACCGAGGTTAAACAGAAGGAGGTAATCGATTTTATCCAGAAAAACATTATCTACAGGTTCGGCGTCCCAAGGGAGATCACTTGTGACAATGGTAAACAGTTCGTGGGAGCAGCTATCACTGATTTCTTCAAACAATGGGGAATAAAAAGAATAGCGTCGACCCCCTACCGTCCAAGTGCTAATGGTCAAGCCAAATCTTCAAACAGAGTGATAATTGAAAGTCTCAAGAAGAGGCTTGATGAGAAAAAAGGCCCTTGGTCCGAAGAGTTGGCAGGTGTGTTGTGGGCTATACGAACAACAGAGAAGAACAACACCGGTGAAACCCCATTTTCCCTTGCTTATGGCATGGATTCACTTATCCCCGTGGATGTGGGCGAACCAAGTCTTCGGTACTCTTACACCACCGAGGATGCCAATCAGCAAGCTATGCGCATAGAGTTGGACTTGTTCGAGGAGAAAAGAGAGTCGGCTTTGATTCGGTTAGCAGCACAAAAGAGGCAGATCGAGGCATATCTCAACAGGAAGGCCAAATTTAGGGATTTTAAAGTTGGCGATTATGTGCTGAAGGCTTCGAATCAGTCAAAAAAGAAAAAGAACGGGGGAAAACTCATTGCAAACTGGGAAGGACCTTACAGAGTTAAGGTGATCGTTGGAAAGGGATCTTATCAAATCGAAGATCTACAAGGCAAACTTGAACCTTTGAATTGGAACATCTCCAATTTGAAGCGGTACTTCTTTTAATCGAGGTAAACATTCTTTGATCATTTAAAATTTACCCATAGCCTCGAGCCGAAAAATGCTCCTAGGGCCTCGGTCGAAATGTACTAACTTGCTCCTCGTTTCATTTTGCTTGACCTTTTTAGGAAGCGGATAAAACGATCTCCAGTGCTCGGATCTTCATCAATATTCAAACCCGAACACTGGGGGGAGTAAGAGGCGGGTTGCAACCGAGGTCGACACCGAGCCACCCAACCGAAGTCTATCTATTTAGAAACTGGGGACTGACATCCAGGAAATAGATTAGTAATTTTTAATTACGCCCGATAGTGGCATGTTGCCGATTTGTTTTCTGCGCCTAAGTTTTACTTCGACTAGGCCTTATGAAAAAATCCGATTGTGGCTCGTTGATATTACCAATGAAATAAACTTGATTCAATATTTTTTTTTCTATGATCATACATACCGAAGCTAAACTCTAAATGCATTGACTCGAAAACGAGACGTCGTTCTAAGTTCCCATCGGTTTTATACAACTAAGTCTTGCGAGCGAATTACTCTAAGTGTTTGGCTCAAACAAAATGAAAGCTAACACTTAAAACATAAAGTGCGAATTCATTAAATCAAAAGCCCGAGGGCTGTGAATTGTCTGCATCAAAAAGGACCCGAAGGTCCAAAACATATACATCAAAAGGCCCGAAGGCCTACACAAAAAATGAACAAGAGGTGAAATCAGGAACTCTAAGCTTCATGCTCATCATCTCCCTCTTCGAAGGCCCCATCCTCGGCATCCTCATCACCTTCGTCTTCATCTTCTTTTTCATCATCTTCGGCATCTTCCTCGCCCGAACCTTCACTTGAAGGAAGATCATCAATAATGGCTTGAGCTTTGGTTGGCTTGTCTTCAGCCTTAGCAATTTCTTCCTCCAAGTTGAGCTCGCCGGCGCGACATTGCTTGAGCAGCCTTAGCCGAGACTTGATAACTGTCCAACGTTTATCCTAACTCCGCCTTCTTGGCCTTGATCTTGGCCCTATCTTTGCGATCAGCAACTTCTTCTCGAAGCAATTTAACTTCGGCCTCAAGAGTTGGAATCCTGGAGTTTTCGCCTTCCAGCCTTTGAATGTGAAGCACATGGCTTCTTAGCTGCTCGTGGTGCTTGTTGGCCATTTCCTCAAATTTACCCGTAGCTTGGGCTAACTCCGCACTGAGCCTTGCGACCTCGGCATCCAACCTTGCGCGTTCAGCCTGGAAACTATCACCGAGGGCCTGAATCTTCGCCTCAGAGGCAGCCTCGGCTTCGCGCAAGTCGGAGCAGGACCTGGACAACTTAGCTTTTAATTCAGCTATTTGGGCATTGAAGGTGTCCTTTTACCTGTCCCAAGCGCGAGCAACGCCCTGAACCTCTTCGTGCCTTGAGGTTTTAAGTTCGATGGCCCTCAATGATAAAACGAAGCCCTAAGTGAAATCATCAAAGAATCAATATGAGAAAACAAACGAAGGCGGAAGTAAAATTGAGGGGGGCAAGGCTTACCCTAAGCGTATTGGCAGCGAGGGTGTTGGCTAGCTGAACTAGAGGAAACTGCTGCACGACGGCGTCCTCCGTTGGACCAAGCAAAGGCATAAGGCTCAGAATGTCACTTCGGGTACTCGCCAAAAGGTTCGAAGAGGTCAATACCTCGAGCTTTCGCAAAGATCCCGCAGAGGATGAAAGCCTCGCCGGTTCAGATTGCGCCCTAACAGTGCCGACATCTGCCTCCTTCTCAATTGCAGCAGCCCCGGCTTCTCCAACTTTGGCTTTGCCTTTGGCCTTGGCAACTTCCGCTTCGGAGTCATGCACTTGATCCTCAAGATCCACCACTTCAATTTCCTTATTGGACTCCAAGCCCTCGGCGTTGTCATCGCTAGGCTCATCAATCAGCCTTCGACGCGTTTCGACAACCGCCTTGGGCCGAGGGGAAGACGCCGCCTCGGTGTGAGGACTCACCGAGCGGGATGGCTTTTTGGGAACCGCCCACTTCCTCTTCATGCCTACAGAGGACGATGTAGAAGAATCATAAGCGTAAGAACGAGGAGAAGTAAATACAATTGGATTAATCGAGGACAATGTTACCTTTTGAGGATCCTTGGCCCGAGGATCCCTTTGAAGGTTTTGAAGGCTTTTAAGCCTTGAGTTCTTTCAGGTCACCAGCAAGACCTGCCACCGAAGCCAGTTCATCATCAGACTCGGTATCTTCTTCACCCTTTTTCTTCCCTTTTCCTTTCTTTTTCTTATCCTTCCTTTTGTTGATGGCTCGATTCGGAAAACTTGACACCGAGGAAAAGAGGATTAATGACAAAATCAAAAGCTTCGAATAACATCCTAGAAAGAAGGTTGTAAGCAACTTACCATGCCTTTTACACTGCCAACCGAAATCAGCAGCCATTTCCATCCATGACCGAATGGGACGTGAACGGGCTCCGGTCATAGCTTTGACCCATTCGATCAAACCCTCGGGAGGGACAACGGCAACCTTGTTGGCTAAGGAATAAAGAATGTGTTGAGGTTAGAAAATGAGAACGTTTGCCAGGAAAAAAAAATTACGAACAAAGGAGCACTAACGTGTTCTATTCCACTTTTCTGGGAAATCAGGCTCGATCAATAAAATGCTAGTCTCAAAGAGAATGTAGCGATTGTTGACACCCAATTTTGTCCCGGAATTTTCAATTAGCATCTAAATTATGTTAAAATAAGGTTAATTTTTTATAATAAATTAAGTTAATAATTTTAACGTAAAAAGGCCATAATTGTCATTCATTTTGAATCCCGGCCTATTTACGCGACACCCAATTTTTCTAGCCCAATTTGTAAATTACCCTAATCATTTTACCCATATATATATATCCTTATCCCTTAAACCCTAGCCCCCATGAATCAGTATTCATCATTCCCACAACCCCCAAAAATTTTCAGATCTCTCCCACTTACAAAAAACCCATTTTACAGATTCATACACACACGGCATAAAAAACACAGAACACCCATTTTTCCCGTTGGTCTTCTTCAAACACATTTCAACACCAGTCCATCGTTTCAACACAAAAGATCAGGGAGGGTTAAGAGGAGGTCGAAACAGAGGGATTAAAAACACCGGTGAGGGAGAAGATCGGAGGCAGTGAGAACCACCACCGGAAAACTCTTTTCTGATCAACTTCGTGTCATAACCCATCATCGGGACCTTGTTCTCGTTATTTTTCTCCGTTCTTGGTTGATTGGTACCAAATCTGAAAAGGGGTGGGGTAGCAGTGACGCCGCCACTCAGCTGGCATCGCTCCTCCACCTCCAGTTTGGTTGATTCTCTGCTTTGCGTATCCCGTTTGGGCTTCTTTGACGGGCGTTGGTTTTTTTTTTTAACTTTGGTGTTTTTTCACGCTGAGACTCTATGGTTGTTGCTATGCTGCGATCTACTGATATGTTGTTTGTTACTGCTCTCGTTTGTGCAGTTTTACTGCGAGGTTCTATGTTTTCTTGTGAAATATTATGGTGCACTTGACGCTGCTTGCTACTGACTGTGGCAGTTTTTGAAACTGTTTTGGTCTGAGAAAAGTTGAATCTGAGCCTATAACTTTACCTTGATCTTGTTAAAAGAATGAGTCTTTTGGGATATCTATCAGGCATTTGAGATTGTCTGACCCGTATCTTGGCGAGGCATTTCACCCAGATTTTCTGGTGGTTCTTGCAGCCATGGCGTTGCCAGACTCTGTTTTTTTTCTAAGCTTAAACAAGCCTCAATTTATATGCGAGCTTGGGAAACTGGGTTTGTTTCGGATTAGGAGTAGCAGTTGATGTTGTTTTGAATAATGGGAGAATGTGATCCATTTATCCTATTGAGTTGACTCGCTTTGAGGCACCTGTATTGACTCGCAATATTTTGGATTGATTATTCTGATTTGTTTGGATTGATTTATACACCGACTGGATTTTCTAAGTGCAAGGATCCATTTTGGATAAATTTTATCCATTATGGAATATTGAACTGATTTGAACAAATACTACGTTAATGGCCACTGAAAAAATACATACATACGTATTGAGGCCTACACAAGGAATTGACGGATTTTGAACACGATACTACACTTGAACCGTCCCGTTCCCGTGTCCCTAAAGTAAAAGGCGATGATGAAAGTATGAAATTAATGCAAAGCAAGCTGAATAGAGTGGTGGGTTTGGTACTTGGATGGCAACACGTCCGGCCGGCGTGTTTGCAACCGTATCAATATCCCGAGCTTCTACATGACGCGCCATACAAATCTGAGCCTAAATTTTGCAATAATAACCCCTCTATTATTATTATTATTATTATTATATTATTATTATTATTATTATTATTATTATTATTATTATTATTATTATTATTATTTTATTACTTTATTATTAGTATTTTATTTTCATTAATTATTACACTTTATTATCGTACTAATTCAGTTTACTTCCCATTTTTATTGCGAGGTACATTTTGGCACGAACAACTCGGGGATGCGTTTGGCTAACCTGCAAACGTGGATATACATTGACCTGGACTCAAGCATTCAAAATAAGACTTAGAAATTTTAGAAAATTCAAGGTTCCCGCGAGTTGATCATTTTTCCCGGGTTTTATCTTTAAACTTTGCCTTTCTTTCCTTAGAGATATTTATGCAGATAGATGTGTAAAATATTTTATTTATCAATAATATGTGATTGTTTGTATATTGCCTTGCTTTATGTTCATTGCCTTTTATTGTGAAGTCGTTATTTAATTTATTGCACATTGGGGCTGTCTTAGCAAATGCGTGCAAGTAAAAGAATATTTTGCAAATAAGCTTTTATTCGATTAATTATTATTATTATTATTATTATTATTATTATTATTACTATTTTCAAATAATTCTTTTGAAAGAAAAGCACACTTGTAAATATTTGGAAACCTGTCGGATTAACCGTATTTTACGGAATTTTGGAAGTGCCTTAAAAACCTTCTTCCGAAATTAATAAAACCTCTTACCTTTAGAATCTCTGAAAGAAAGACCGTCTTTTTTATAAAAACGGAGTTTCTGCACGCATTTGATAATTTGGTTCCCTGTTTTCCTTAAATTGGGTGGCGACTCCAAAAACTCCAAAAGAGTTAGTCCATCCTGTCGATATTCCGGAATTTATCCTTTTTCAGGGGGTAATTTTTGGGGTTCAACAGCGTGGCGACTCCGCTGGGGAGCAGTAAAGGTTTTGACCATAAAGGTTTCCAATTGTTTGCAACTAGCATGCCTAATTTATTTGCTTTATTATATTTATTTGTTTGGTTTGCCTTATAAAGCATGTATTGTATTAATTTGTGCATAATCTGCATTCCGTTCATATTTCCTCCCTCATGGAGCCTGTCAATTCTCTTTCACCTCCTCGATTTCATCACAGGGTACCCGCTTGATGGGTAGTTATGCAGGAAGGGCATTGCCCTTACCTCACTCTTTCAAACTTCTTTCGTGTCATCAAAAGTTAGTTCGGGATATTGAGATTGCCTGGTTTTGTCATGGCCAGTTCTACTGCGTTGTGAGGCCAGGTCTATCCCACATAGGTCGATTCAGCCTCAACCGTTAGCCCACTCTTAGAAGGAGATTAGGTCATGCATGCATATACACCTTAGTTTGGGGGAAAGTTCGGTAGATTTGGTTGGTTTGTGTTTTGGAGATGGCCTGGTGTAGTGAGATCTAAGAGGCGAAGCCCCTGGTATCTTTAAAAGGATCAGTGGGGTCCCTCTCGTGAATGGCTTTGCGTGTGTGCAGGCCTATGTTGATTATCCAGCTGCAACTTTATAAAATTGAAGTATGCTTGTCGCATACTAGGAGAACGAAGCCCCTGTGTCTTTTAATGACCAGTGTGGTCCCTCCTTGAAGACCAGTGCGGTCTTGACTACCCAGGAAACTGAGAGGCTTGATCAAAGCCGAGGACCAGTGAGGAGCCCTATGAACAAGGTCGGTGAGCCTTGCAAAATCTAGGAAGCTGAGAGGCTTGTCTAAAGCCGAGGACCAGTGAGGTTTTATTTCGAAAGGCCAATTGGCGCCTTTCGTGATTTGCAGTCTGGTATTGTGGAGGCAGTTGGAAATTTCTCCCTGGATGTTGTAAAGCAATTGGGAATCGTGCTTGGAGGAGTGTGGATGTTTGCAAAAGCTATGGTGGATTGTTTCGGGTTTCAGGCATTTGGGTTTAGAATTTTGTGCAGATGCTGTGGAGAGCATGAGCTGTGTTAAAATTTTAATTGCCTGCCTTGCTTTATTTGCCCAACATGCGTTAAATACTAGGTGTTGCTTGCTTGTGTGCAATCTTACGAATGACATGCAGACTAACATAGTTACCCTTGAGGTTTATTTTGTTTTGTTTATCTCTTTAGCAAATGTTGGATTTGTGAAGTGGCTGACCATTCACCACGCAAAGGTTTCGAGATCTGATTGATGGCAGATGCTCTAGCTCGTGAACGATGCAGCACCAGAAGCTAATGGCATTGTTTGAAAGAACTTGGCAATTGAACTTAGTAGCATTATTTTCAATTTTTATTCAGATTGAGGCCCTGAATTGCATTGTACTTTAAAGCTTACGTTAATCTGAATCAACTCATTTTGAATTTATGAAAGTTGAAATAAAATGCATCTCATTCTTATTATATTATTTACGCTTGCATTTGTTTCCATTTCAAAATTAAAATTGATAAACCTGCCAAAGCTTTGCTTGTAACGTATGGCAAAACAACTGAACAATTTGAAACGACGCACTGAAAAGTTATTGTCTGCGCTCTTTGGATATCGCACTATCTGTTAGAATTTCAACTGGGGCAGCATTTATTTGTTGGTATATGGCGTTGAAGCAGTGATGCAGAACTACGCACAGTCTGATTCCCACGGAGGGATACGTAGGATCCCCCATCGGGCTCGACCCTTTAGCATTTAAATTTTCACTTTCCCCCAAGAAGGACAACTTGGGCAATTTTTGCAAAACGAGTTAGGGATGCTGAAGATTATAACTGGGGCAGAATTTTGCAAGAAGCGGCGTTGGTTATTAAAGATAAGTTGACAAGAACTCTGTAATTGGTTAAGCAAACAGTGCAAAGTCTAAGACAAAGGACGTTCAGTTTGTTTTAAAATATGTTACAAGTTTAAGTCAAGGCAAAATTTTCAAAATGCATCTTTGACTTCATTTGCATGCTTGTTTCACTCGCTATATTGCATTAAAATATTTTATTTTGCCTCTATTTTTCAAAAATCTATACTATTTGAGTTCATGAGCCAAGTTTCTGAAAGCAATTCGCAAATCCAAGTCCAATGAAGACGAGGAAGTAGCAGAAGCAGCAAGATCAGGATGAAGTCTGCACAAATCAAACGCTTCCCCCTCCCTCCCAAAAACTAACAGTTTTTCTTTGAGAGCAGGAGCATGAAAGCTTGCAATGAAAGGATCATTCGCATTATGGATGAACAATTTATTGAACGCTCATCCAAAGTTGTCTTGCAGATTGCGTCGCATTGTCTTTTTCATAACTTAAAGCATTATGCTTTGTCATGAGTTATTGCCGAACAGGCGACATTTCTACCCTTATGACTTTCATTCCTACTAGGCGACAAAGCCGAGGCTTATTTTGTGTTTTCGAAACTAAGCCAAATAGGGCATCGCTTTGTTTAAGGTTGACCATCGGCTACGAGGATTCCCTTTGTTGGATTATCTCGCCTATTGATTCGCAAAATGGCTCTTGCATTGCTCTACATTCCCGCATTACTTTTCTTTGCACTTGCTCTGAATTACACCTTCGCACTTACTTTAAAATTAATGCCTTGCTTTACTCTTTCAGGTTGACCATCGGCTACGAGGATTCCCTTTGTTGGACTATCTCGCCTATTGATTCGCCAAATGGCTCTTGCATTGCTCTACATTCTCGCACTGCTTTTCTTTGCACTTGCTTTATATTATGACTTACTTCACTTTTAGTTTAACAGGTCAGCCCTGAGACCCTCCTTGCTTTGTGCCGGACCGGATCACCAGCTGATTTGTAGACAATCAATTCTAAGACCCTCTTTGCTGCGTGCCCGACCGGCTTGCCAGTTGATTTGTCAAGATATTCAAATTGTCTTGCACTTGCTTTCAATTATGCCTTTGCACTTGCTTTATATAATGACTTGCTTTACTTTTAGTTTAACAGGTCAGCCCTGAGACCCTCCTTGCTTTGTGCCGGACCGGATCACCAGCTGATTTGTAGACAATCAATTCTAAGACCCTCCTTGCTGCGTGCCCGACCGGCTTGCCAGTTGATTTGTCAAGATGTTCAAATTGTCTTGCACTTGCTTTCAATTATGCCTTTGCACTTGCTTTATATTATGACTTGCTTTACTTTTAGTTTAACAAGTCAGCCCTGAGACCCTCCTTGCTTTGTCCATTTTACATATATAAGGAAAAAATAAGAAACCCAAATGTAAACCAACACAAATCATGGTTAGAAAAAAAAATAAAGGAAAAATTAAGCTAGGGAAATGTAAACACCATACGATTAAGAAGGGGAAGAAGGCTATTGGGGAAAATTTATACAAACTAAAATCAACAACTATTCCTTGTTGAACTGAAACTCTTGGAGTTCAATTACATATCTTTTAGACATGGAAGACTCCTAGAGTCTCTTAAATTCAAAACTAATTGGAATAGTTACGTTGCTTAAGAATTAGAATACAAAAGTAATTTTTGTTTGGAAAATAAATGTAATTAATAAAATATAAAAAAATAAAAAAAGATAATTTTGTCTATTGTAGAATCTTTTACTGAATGGTGAAAAAGTCGGATGACATTTCACTATGACCTTTGTACTTTTAATATAATATAGATATAGATATTAGATTATATTGGCATAACACATTGCCTATTTTTGAAACTTGACTCTCCTAAAAAATAAAAAAATTCTAGTTGGCACTCCCCCTCCCCTCGCCACTAACTTGCCGACAGCTACTCTCCCACCGGCGGTGGTCGGTGAACTGAAACTTTAAAATCGCCAGATTTTAACGGAATTTGTTATTTCTTCACTGGAGTTACTTTTTTCATTTCACCAGAATTACTATTTGTTGGTTTTGCTTATTAGATTGCTTTTGACAAGTTTATACATACAAATCTACCAAAAAATAAATTATACATGAATATTCATATATAAATGCGTATACAAGGAGAGAATAAAAAAATATACACCGAAAAATAAAATATTACACCCACATTCATAATAATATGCAAAATCAAAATTTTATACACTTATATATACTTTATATATATACTTATACATGTGTATACATCTTTATATATTTTATATAGTTGTTACACAATATATAAGCTTGTACATAACATATATAAAAGTGTATAAAACGTACAATAGTATTTATAAAATAATTTTTAGCAGAGCAAACACTAGAGTTATACAAATTCTTGAAGGAAACCACCAGATTTGCACAATTTCTCAAGAAAAATACTAGATCTGTCCAAATCCTATCAATTTTATACATAAAATATATACTTCTCAACATAATAATCATGGATCCACAAAAATAAATAAAGAAATGGAGAAGAAGAGAGCAACGTCTACCGGATCACCAGCTGATTTGTAGACAATCAATTCCAAGACCCTCCTTGCTGCATGCCCGACCGGCTTGCCAGTTGATTTGTCATGATGTTCAAATTGCCTTGCACTTGCTTTCAATTATGCCTTTGCACTTGCTTTTATATTATGACTTGCTTTACTTTTAGTTTAACAGGTCAGCCCTGAGACCCTCCTTACTTTGTGCCGGACCGGATCACCAGCTGATTTGTAGACAATCAATTCCAAGACCCTCCTTGCTGCGTGCCCGACCGGCTTGCCAGTTGATTTGTCAAGATATTCAAATTGCCTTGCACTTGCTTTCAATTATGACTTTGCACTTGCTTTATATCATGAACCGCTTTACTTTTAGCTTAACAAGTTAACAGGTCAGCCCCGAGACCCTCCTTGCTTTGTGCCGGACCGGATTGCCAGCTGATTTGTCGACAATCAACCCCAAGACCCTCCTTGCTGCGTGCCCGACCGGCTTGCCAGTTGATTTGTCAAGATTGTTCAAATTGCTTTGCACTTGCTTTAAATTATGCCTTCGCATTTTCTTTGTATTACGTCTTGTTTTACTTTTCAGGTTAACAGGCCAGCCCCGAGGCCCTCCGGGCGGAGTGTCTCACCAGTTGATTTGACAAGCTGCTCCCGCATTGCTTTACATTCCGCAGCAAAATCGCATAGCACCTGCTTTACTTTATATCTTTGCACCCGCTTTGATTATTATCCTGCTTTACTTTTTCAGTTTGACAATCATCCTTGAGGTTATCTGGGCGGAGAATCTCGCGAGTTGATTTGTCCTGCACTGCTTTACATTCCACAGCAAAATCGCATCGCATTTGCTTTTACTAATGTCTTTGCGCCTACTTTACTCTGTCTTGTTCTACTTTTCAGTTTGACAATCAGCCCCGAGGCCCTCCGGGCGGAGTGTCTCACCAGTTGATTTGACAAGTTGCTCCCGCACCCCTTTACATTCCGCAGCAAAATCGCATCGCACTTGCTTTACTTTGCGTAATAAGGATCAGCCCAGAGGTTCTCCGGGCGGAGCGCCTCGGCAGTTGATTGAAGGAAGAACTTTTGATGATATCACCACCCGCATTTACAATTTTGTTTTCGCTTTATTTATTTCTTATCCCAGTTATTACAGTTTATTAGCAGTTGCACGCTTACCGTTTGTTGAGATTATTACAGGATTTTTAGCAGCACCGCAGCAGCGTTTGGAGCATAACATGGAGCTTTTCTTAGCGATGAACCGGGGCAATCATTGATATGAGCTAGACTCGTCAATGAAGACCTGAAGAATCGCACCCGCATAAGTCATCCACCCTAGAGGTAAGTCTCTTGTTAACCCTGAGTCTGAGGTTTGAGATTGAAGACAAGATGGCTCGGTTATCGAGGTGCAGTGGAAGCTATGTCCGTGTAAACCCCTCTTTATGGGTGTGTCGTCGACCACATTTTCATAACTTGGGTGATTACAAGCCTCTTTTCACGCGCTTGAGTAGTCGTTACTATCTCGTCTTTGATTTTCAAATCGCGTCGAACTACATATGGCCTGATTCTCTTTCAGCCCGAGATATGTAGGCAACTCGGAAACCGAAGTTCGGCCATGTCCATAAGCCTCGCATTTTGATCCTAGGAATCAGAGTCTTGGCTTTACCGTGACAAAATTGGCTTTCACGTCAACTTTCTTTACCCTGAAAACTCTTTCATCCTTTTCGGGTAAAGAAAGGGGCAGCTGTTGACACCCAATTTTGTCCCGAAATTTTCAATTAGCATCTAAATTATGTTAAAATAAGGTTAATTTTTTATAATAAATTAAGTTAATAATTTTAACGTAAAAAGGCCATAATTGTCATTCATTTTGAATCCCGGCCTATTTACGCGACACCCAATTTTTCTAGCCCAATTTGTAAATTACCCTAATCATTTTACCCATATATATATCCTTATCCCTTAAACCCTAGCCCCCATGAATCAGTATTCATCATTCCTACAACCCCCTAAAATTTTCAGATCTCTCCCACTTACAAAAAACCCATTTTACAGATTCATACACACACGGCATAAAAAACACAGAACACCCATTTTTCCCATTGGTCTTCTTCAAACACATTTCAACACCAGTCCATCGTTTCAACACAAAAGATCAGGGAGGGTTGAGAGGAGGTCGAAACAGAGGGATTAAAAACACCGGTGAGGGAGAAGATCGGAGGCAGTGAGAACCACCACCGAAAAACTCTTTTCTGATCAACTTCGTGTCATAACCCATCATCGGGACCTTGTTCTCGTTATTTTTCTCCGTTCTTGGTTGATTGGTACCAAATCTGAAAAGGGGTGGGGTAGCAGTGACGCCGCCACTCAGCTGGCGTCGCTCCTCCACCTCCAGTTTGGTTGATTCTCTGCTTTGCGTATCCCGTTTGGGCTTCTTTGACCGGCGTTGGTTTTTTTTTTTAACTTTGATGTTTTTTCACGCTGAGACTCTATGGTTGTTGCTATGCTGCGATCTACTTATATGTTGTTTGTTACTGCTCTCGTTTGTGCAGTTTTACTGCGAGGTTCTATGTTTTCTTGTGAAATATTATGGTGCCCTTGACGCTGCTTGCTACTGACTGTGGCAGTTTTTGAAACTGTTTTGGTCTGAGAAAAGTTGAATCTGAGCCTATAACTTTACCTTGATCTTGTTAAAAGAATGAGTCTTTTGGGATATCTATCAGGCATTTGAGATTATCTGACCCGTATCTTGGCGTGGCATTTCACCCAGATTTTATGGTGGTTCTTGCAGCCATGGCGTTGCCAGACTCTGTTTTTTTTTTCTGAGCTTAAACATGCCTCAATTTATATGCGAGCTTGGGAAACTGGGTTTGTTTCGGATTAGGAGTAGCAGTTGATGTTGTTTTGAATAATGGGAGAATGTGATCCATTTATCCTATTGAGTTGACTCGCTTTGAGGCACCTTTATTGACTCGCAATATTTTGGATTGATTATTCTGATTTATTTGGATTGATTTATACACCGACTGGATTTTCTGAGTGCAAGGATCCATTTTGGATAAATTTTATCCATTATGGAATATTGAACTGATTTGAACAAATACTACGTTAATGGCCAATGAAAAATAAATACATACGTATTGAGGCCTACACAAGGAATTGACGGATTTTGAACACGATACTACACTTGAACCGTCCCGTTCCCGTGTCCCTAAAGTAAAAGGAGATGATGAAAGTATGAAATTAATGCAAAGCAAGCTGAATAGAGTGGTGGGTTTGGTACTTGGATGGGAACACGTCCGGCCGGCGTGTTTGCAACCGTATCAATATCCCGAGCTTCTACATGACGCGCCATACAAATTTGAGCCTAAATTTTGCAAAAAACAACCCCTCTATTATTATTATTATTATTATTATTATTATTATTATTATTATTATTATTATTATTATTATTATTATTATTATTTTATTACTTTATTATTAGTATTTTATTTTCATTAATTATTACACTTTATTATCGTACTAATTCAGTTTAATTCCCATTTTTATTGCGAGGTACATTTTGGCACGAACAACTCTAGGATGCGTTTGGCTAACCTACAAACGTGGATATACATTGACCTGGACTCAAGCATTCAAAATAAGACTTAGAAATTTTAGAAAATTCAATGTTCCCGCGAGTTGATCATTTTTCCCGGGTTTTATCTTTAAACTTTGTCTTTCTTTCCTTAGAGATATTTATGCAGATAAATGTGTAAAATATTTTATTTATCAATAATATGTGATTGTTTGTATATTGCCTTGCTTTATGTTCATTGCCTTTTATTGTGAAGTCGTTATTTAATTTATTGCAAATTGGGGCCGTCTTAGCAAATGCGTGCAAGTAAAAGAATATTTTACAAATAAGCTTTTATTCGATTAATTATTCTTATTATTATTATTACTATTTTCAAATAATTCTTTTGAAAGAAAAGCACACTTGTAAATATTTGGAAACCTGTCGGATTAACCGTATTTTACGGAATTTTGGAAGTGCCTTAAAAACCTTCTTCCGAAATTAATAAAACCTCTTACCTTTAGAATCTCTGAAAGAAAGACCGTCTTTTTTATAAAAACGGAGTTTTTGCACGCATTTGATAATTTGGTTCCCTGTTTTCCTTAAATTGGGTGGCGACTCCTAAAACTCCAAAAGAGTTAGTCCATCCTGTCGATATTCCGGAATTTATCCTTTTTCGGGGGGTAATTTTTGGGGTTCAACAGCGATCACACCATCCTCGGTCTCCGTGATCCTCGCTCTTGTGAAGAAGCACGTACTTTCCGCGGTTGTTCAAGGCCACGACCCCAACCTTGTGGAAATATGGATAGTAAAGAGAAATAAGATGTTGCAGGGTAAAATCTACCCCGGCTTTCTTACTCAACCAATCAAAACATTGCACGACCCTCCAAACACTGGGGCCTAATTAAGCCAAGCATAAGTTGTATGCTCAGCAGAAGTCATCAATCACCCTATGAACGGGGAGAGTGAACCCAATGGTGAATGGATAAGTGTACGCAAAGGATAACCCCTCCATATAATCGCAGACTCTGCTAGCTGGATCGGGGATAACTATCTTCACCTCGGGCTCAAATTTACAATCCTTTCGGACTCGTTCTATGTGAGCTTGGGTAATACGAGTTGGCGTTGTATGCACCGGTACATTCCTATTTAGCTCTTCCTGGTCAGCGGATTGCTTCTGTAGCTTGAGATCTTTACCAGTATCGAAGTGTGACGGAATGATCTGGTGGGGCTCGAGCTCCTGCTCGAGAGGAATTTTTGGGAGCTTCTTTTCAGGACCCGAAGGTCCAGCTTCGGCATCGTGCCCACCCTCGGTAGCGGGCAACTCACCCCCAGTTTCTGTAGTGGCTTCGACGTCGTCATCTTCGTCCTCTGCGTCATCGCCCTCGCCACCATCATCCCTATTGCTGACCCTTTCAGCGTCAGCAGCAACTACAACCATGGCGTCATCCCCGATGACATCATCTTCTCCCTCTACACTGACACCCTTACTCACTTCAGCTCTATCGCGCCCATCTCTCGCCTTGTGCCGCCTGAGCCACTGATGCCTGACGTCGCTTCCCTACCACCCTCCACCTCGATAACTTGCAGCGCCGACACGGTAGCGATGACGTCACCGCTAGCTATTGCAGCGGCGAAGCGTGAAATCCTCATCCTCTCACCTGAGTCGCTGGAATCTTGTGTAGAATGTGTTCCAGACATGATTATAACTTTGAATGCAAAAGATTTCTTGGAAACAGAGACTGATCAAGATGAAAATGGGTGCTTTTTCTCTTCTTGTCACTGTTGCTTGCAGATGATGAAAATGACGAGAGAAACTTAGAGTGGAAGTATTTATAAGTTATTGGGAAGACAAGTTGCGTAAAGGCTATCATTGTAACGTTGGAAAAAGCAAGGAAAACGGCGTGACCGTTCGAACGACCAATGAACTGTCGCCACGTTTCAAGGAATAGTGATTTGAAAGGACGCGCACCGTTGACAAAATTTTGAAATGCTTGGATAGGATCGAGCCACGTCATTTTCCCGTGGAATTTCATTCTATTCCTCGGTACCTTCGGTAATTGCCCGATGAGTGGGAGCCTATCTGTATTGGGTAAAAATCGGCTCGCCTACGTGGTACCTCCGTAACACGATTTGAGGGTGACCGAGCAGATATTGGTAAGTAGCGAGCAGAAGCAAGACGTGAGTCGCCGAAGCAAGACGTGAGTCACCGAAGTCAAGGACCGAAGGAATAAAGCAAGACGTTTGCCTCGGTGAAAGTGTCACCTCGGTCGATCACTAAGTCATGCCCCGAGGTTAATGGCTTAAGTATCGGTGTATGAAGCCGTCCGCAGTCAGTTGGTTTCCTTCTATTTCGGCCCACTAATCCCACTATCTGAGGAGTGGGAGCATGCAGATCTTGGTGGGAAACGTGGGATCATGGCCTTGTATCATTATTAGCCTATAAATAGCTTCTCATTTGGCAATGTAATCATTCAGAAATACTTACAGAAACTCTGGCAAAATTTGTACTCGCAGATATATATTGAAATCACGTCATTCTCTAATATTTTCGCTTGTTATTCGTATTGTCTCGACTTTGATACTAAGATTTGCTTGTACTCACAATCCAAATACAATAATAATAATAATAATAATTTTTTAAATTTATTTAAGTGGTAATAAATATTTTTAATTATAACATTGTATATTAATTTGTAATATATTAACGATTCAAGAATTAGTCCAAACATTACAATACAAGATCGTTTGATAGAGAAACGAGTTATACAAGGATTGTTATATCGGGGTTAGTAATGCATGGATTAGTAATACAAGAATTAGTTATGCAGAGACTATTTTTTATCCAGTATTTGGTTTATTGTATTAAACTTTTGATATATAATGTATGATTTTAACTTGTGTTTGGTTTAAAATTGTATAAATTTTATTATAACTATAACCTGGACATTTTAATAAAATTACTGTGTCTAGCAAATTGAAATATGAGCAACCGTGTTCTGTCTTATAAAAAATTTTGTTATTTGCCTTCAGTCCATTTTTTTTTCTTTTTCACCAAAGAAGAAAATATCAACTCTTTCTCTAATTAATTTCCACTCTTTTACAGTTTCAGTAATAAAATAAATATTACAAAAGAGTGCTTGAATTTCGAGATTCTGGATTGAGTAACTTTTCTCTTTAGTTGTGGAAGTTTGCAATTACTCCAATACCAAGCTCATGGTTTGGAACACTGGATTTATGACGGTAATGGACTAATGGAGGCAGGACACACTCACCTTCCTCCTCCTCGCCTCCCTATATCTCTGGTCCTAATTGTTTCTCCATTCCTTACAGGGCGGACACACACATAAGATTATGGTGCTTGAACACCCATTAACTCGGAAGCAACCCCTGTATAGTTTTATAAAAAGTACCAAGGCATGATATAAAGAGTAAGGCAGCACCTAGTAAACAAGATGGTTTCTTTGGTTAGGAAGAGGCTCTAGGTGTGCGAACTTGAGGGGCAATAGCTCGAATCCCCTGCAAAGCATATTAAAAACAGACTTCTCTAATTTTGATTTCATCCAATTTTAGGTTTTCCTCTATAATTCTTTTCCGTATTAGTTCCTCTTTTCTACAAGACTACAATATTTTAAAAGTTTCTCTTTTTTTTTCTTTTTAATTTACTTCCCTTTTTCCTCGTCTATTTTTTTTTTCTTTTTTCTTGGTCTTGATCTAAACATTGTAGTAAAGAATCAACTTCCGAAAATATTCCGCGCTCTCGTATTTTTTTTTTAATTGTGACAATTGTGGCTTGATGTTTTCCATAGTTTTCTCATTGTGACTTGTAGGTAGAAGTCATTTTCTCATTAACCGTTTTGTTATCGCGCTAACATAGTAGTGCAATTATATTATGTGATCGATATCAATTTTATATTTGAATGTGTGAGCATCCATGAACTTAAAATCCTGCGTCCGCCGCTGATTCCTTAAAGACTCTTACCCTCACCATCAAACTTCCTCAACTCTAAAATCCCTTTGCCCGCCCCTCCTGCCTTAGTACATAAAAGACTCCAAAAAAAGACAAATTAATTCTCTCAGTTATTGCAGAACCTTAAAGGCATCGATCATGAAACCATTCAAAGAAACATGAGTAAAAATAAAATGAAGAGATATCCTAATCCGACACAAACAGAGGGCAGAAGACAAAGCATTGAAGAGAAGAGATTAATTTTAAGGGCACTTTTTGTATTGAGTGAAAAGTGGCTTGGTTGCGTAGCTTGGCAAGCCGTCCTTCTGGATGTTGAAGCCAGCCCCTTTTATGGCAAGCCGTCCTTCGGGATGTTGAAGCCATCAAAGGCTTTAGTAGGATAAACTCTTGTGTCTATGGTATAGCCGGCTTACTTGTCCTTACTTGCTCCTACTTTTGAACTTGGTATCAGAGCCAGACCATCCATCTTCGGAGGGAGGAACAGTTTAGTAAAATATGTCTGAGTCGTTTCCGTCGTCCTCCAGCTCTACAAATACCCTAGCTAAAGTAATGTCTTCGAGTCTTTCCAAAATCCTGTCCAGTAAATATGATTACCTTTATGAAGTAGATATATTACCAGATGAAAATAAAGTGTCTTCTACTGAATTACCATTAATAAATCCCTACTCTGCTTTTTCCTAAAAGACATGCTCTCCGTGGTCACAAATTCGTTCCTTAGTCCAGCAGAAACCAAAAGGTGTAAAAGAATATGCTGCTGCCTCTAAACTTGACCAGCATCCTATTCTTGCTACACAGGAGGAACAATTCATAACTCTTCAAATCGCAGATGATTTTCCTCGACAGTAGAAAAATCATGGTTTTACCTATATCCACTTTGGTGCCATACGAGTTACACTGACATATCATGGAAGAAAAGGCCAACCTGTTGTTGCTCGCCTTTCTCTTCTTGATACTAGATATTATGAGTACCAACATGCAAACCTGGGAACTGCAGAAGTTACTTTAAATGTCGGGACAGTCTTTGTTACTATATTTCCAAACTTTAACATGTCCCTGTATGACCCATACCTCACCGACGCTCTAAAACTCCAAGTTCAAATTCAAGGAGCCCCACAAGCCAGAAATGCTATTCAAGCTACCCTTCATTATCAAATGGCTTGGCGTGTTCAAAATCATGCCATGGATCTTTCCCTTCCAGGAGGAGAAAATGCTTTGCTCTTAAATATTGATGCCACAAAAGGAACCGCCATGTGCACCCAAATTCCCAGACAAATACCTCGTAATGAGTTAGTTAAAATCCTTCCTGATTCCTGGATTACAAACTATGAGAAATTGAGAGAACCAACTGAACCACTTCAATCCACTGAACCAACCTTCACCAAAAGAAATGATAAAACTGTATCCATCAGTTTTGACCACTCTCACCTCAAAAAACCCAACAAAACAGCCTTCTCATTCCAAATGATCCAACCAAAATATGAGCCTTACTTTTTACACCATAATTCCAACTGGGATTATGAGTACACCGTAGAAGAACAAAATTGGATTATATACTTTGACAAAGAAGGACATGATGTTAGGTGGTTTAAAGATCCCTTTACAAGACACTGTCCATGGGAAATTGAATGCGATTGTCAAGAATGCTTAGAAGAGCCCAATCATGAATTAAATGAATACTGAGATTGGAGCAATACACAACATCTCAAAGAAAAGGAGGCCAAATTGAAAAACAAGAAAAAGAAGAAAAAATCTTCTGAAGCTCAATTTCGGGAAAAATATGATGAAGGAGATCCCTCAATCGGTTCTTTGAGCCGTCCAGGAAAATATGAATTTCTTGTTAGTTACAATCCCCAAGAATGGCCACCCTTACCAGCAAATTACATCCCGAGTTGGGAAGATAATAATCCACCATCTCCCCAAAACTAGTCCAAATCACCTACCAAAAACGTACCATCCACTCAAAAAACATCCCCTACTCCTAAAACTCCAAAAGCCACAAACCCACAAATATTCATGTTAAGCTCCAGTTATGCCCAAGACTTTCCTTCACTCCAACCTTCTGAAAAAGAGGGTATAAGCCATGTTCCTAAAATTCCAAAGAAAAACATTGTCCTACCTTCTGGAGAAAAACCCCCAACAAGTGATATTGAGCAACTTTGAACTGGCAATCTGAAAATGCTATGTGCCAGAATAAAGTCTTAAACAACATTGGCACTACCATAAAAAATGTGGCTCACATACAAAACAAGGTGATGATCAAGGTGGAAACAATTGAGAAAAAGGTGGACCAGACAACATCTCAGCATGCAGGATTAATTAAAGCCCTGGAACTCAGATTGACAAATCTACAATATGAGCTTTGTCTACTAGAAACATCACTTTTCCACTTTTTCCAACAACAACAAAGAGAAATGGCTTCCATTAAAGAACAAATCCAACTCCTAAGAACTGGTCAGTTTGAGTCAAGAGCCTCAAGTTGTGCTTCAAGACCTACTCTATTCCCAATGTCCTTACAAGCATATTCCCCACCAAAAATAGACTATGCCTTTTCCAACTTTCCAGTTACCACACAAGAATCTACCTCTTTTTCCCGACCTCCAAGAGATGGACCTGAATTTGATATTGCAAAAATGGTTTGGGAAAGAAAAGATGCCCTTGCAGCCCAAAAAACCCCCAAGAAAAGAAGAGATTCAGGAGAAAGCTCAAAAGGTTCCAACCCAGAAAACCTGATGATCTCTGACCAAAAGATCTCAGACTTCTATGTTGCATAACCAAAGGATATCAAAGATGAAACCAACAGTCAGGAATCTGAATCTCAAGATTCATCAGATGATAATTCTCTGGAAAACAACTCTCAATCAAGTGATGAATCCACTCTGGAATCATCAGATGTAGAAGATCATATTCCTAAAGAAGACCAACCGCCGATCTTCATGAATTATCCAAGAGAACCAAAAGTGTCTGAAGTAGATGAAGAACGAGATGGCATGACAGATGAACCAACTACCGAAAGAAGGCGAGAACCTGTCACAACCAAAGCAGTCGGAACTGGTTTCCATACTTTCACCCTGGATGATATCAAAGTTTCAAGATGGCCACAAAGGATCCAAGATTTCTATATTTGGATGGTCACAAAAAATCTGGTGGAACGTGAAAAATATCTGATCTTGTCGGAGTTCACTTCGCGACTCTCAGGACTTCTCAGAGATTGGTGGAATTTACTTCGGATACAAAATAATAATCTATTTCTTACTTCCCAAGATTTCGCCTTCAACATCAGAATCCTCCATGAAGTTTTATGTGGAGATTCAGGCCAAAGACATGAAAAGCTCAGGAGACAGTTCTTCGAAATGAAGTGTGTCTCATTCGAGCGAAACGCCATTGATCAGCACTTCCAAAAATTGGCAAAAATATATTTTGAAATTGGAGGAGATATCAATCTAAAACAAGCCTTTGTTTCATCTCTCCCAAAGATGTTAGCAAGCCGAACCATGACACTCATTGAAGAAAAATTCCTATCAATCACAGTCCCACAGGTCGGCTACATAAGGCAAATAATCTTTATTGCCTTGGATGATATTTGTACCAAAAGATCTGCCTTGAAGCAAATTATTCAAAATAATCCGGCGCTTGATAAAGATTGTCGCAGAAATGATCTGATTACCGGATCAAACTGCTCTTGTCGAACACCAAGCCGGAGAAAGAAATTCAAAAGATTCAGATGGCCGATAATTCCAGACGGAAAATCCAAAGCCAGGAAACGCACAAGGTATTTCCGAAGAAGAAGGCCAGGAAACTCTGAAAAACCCAGGCGATGCTATATCTGTCACAAAATTGGACACTATGCAAGAAACTGTCCTCAATCTAGACAAGCTATCAAGATGCTTGAAAAAATTGAAGATTATACCGGAATTCATCTCGGAGAAGAAGAGGATCTCGAATCAATCTTTTCAGCAGATGACGAGCCTACGGAGGAAACTCTTTTCTCCCTGGATATATATGAAGATTACGGTGATGATCATTATCAAATCTCAGAACCAGCAGCAAAAGCCTAAGAAAAAATTGATGCTATCATGATTATCCCTCGGGTGGAGCTCAAAGTTTACACATCCAAATGGGATAAACCTACTCAAGTTATTGCTTTCATGGACACCGGAGCTGCTTGTTCACTGATGAATCCAGCCATTCTTCCTGATGATCAATGGGTACCGCATTTCAAAGATTTTAATACTGCATCAAATGGTGTCTTAACCACTACAGTCATTACCAAGCACCCCATCACAATTGAGTTCTTCCCAGGATTAAAATTCAGAACCAAATTGATAGGGTGTGATGTACCAGAAAAAAACCTTATTGTAGGTTTTGATATCTACAGACAATTGAAAGATCAGCTCCAAATCAGAACTAATGGGATAATATTCAAAAAGCAGTTCAAGCCATATTCAGAAATCCCAAGGTTATTCCAGATTACAGATGATGAGCAAATCAAAGAAATTGAACAACAACTTGTGCAAAATTCATGCGCTGAGTCCCACAAAGATTTCATAAAGAAGTGCGAAAGCCCTTTATGGTAGAACGAAGAATTCTTCATCAGGCTACCTTTCAAAAAAAATGAAAATATCAATCCTACAAAGGAAAGTCATTCAGGCATGAATCCAGAACACTTGCAACTGGCACAGAAGGAGTGCGATGAACTCTTGGAGTTTGGTCTGATCGAACCTTCAGACTCTCAATAGGCATGTGAAGCATTCTATGTTAACAAGAAAGCTGAACAAATGAGAGGTAAACTCAGATTAGTCATTAATTATTAACCTCTTAACCACTTTCTCCAAGATGACAAATTTTCTATTCCAAATAAACTCACCCTTTTCTCACACTTAGCCAAAGCCCAATACTTTTCCAAGTTTGATCCTAAATAAGGATTTTGGCAATTAGGAATTTACCCTGATGAAAGAGCCAAAACAGGTTTTTGCATCCCTGACCATCATTTCCAATGGAAAGTGATGCAGCCCGAACACGTGCTGATCAAGTATTCGATCCATCGAGGAGACCTGACCAAGTGCTCGATCCACCGGGGAGACCACTGACCCGAAGTCAAGCCAAGCTGCTGCACGATGTGCACATTCACTTAGCCTGGCCGAAGGGAAACAACTGCTCCTCCGAAGCTGAGTGGCCGGGCTAAAGAACCGAAGGCATTATCTTCAGATTTGAGCCCGAAGGCAAGGTGACCGAGGACATTGAGCTCGAAGACAAGTGATCGTCCGAGGACAATGAGTTCGAGCACGCAACCACGCAACGAAGCCAAGGCTGCCGAACTCAAACTTAGCTCAGCCCTGCGTGGCTTATTTTTATTGGTCACTTGTGTCTATCTACTACTCTATCCTTAGCATAGCCTATAAATAGTTCATTTTATTTCATTGTAAAGGATCCAGATTTTAGTTTATGAAAAACATAGCAAGTGCTATTGTGAGTCTCCGATGGAGCTTTTCCCCGACGTGGGCCTTTAAAGAACTTGTGTCAACCGGTGTTATTCGTTTGAACAAATTCTTCTTGATCATTCAATTTGCAAGAAGCGGGTCTTTCTTGAGGATTGTTGCATAGTATAGGTGCGTCTTGATTTTCCCTTCGATCGAGCTTTGAGACAGGTGCCTCACTGTTCTTTCGAATCGAAGCAAGATTTGTCTTGCTTCTATCTTTAGTTTCTTGTCATTTTCTTCCGCGTTTGTGTTTAGCAATTCCCCTCGGGTTTGCTTGCACCATCTTGGTATCAGAGCACGGTTTGGGTTTGTTTCTACAACCTCAAATCCTGTTCAAACTATCTTTACTTTCGTGCATTTGTGTCTTTGTTTTCCGTTTCGTGTTCTTGATTTGGTTGAGTTACTGTTGGTGTTATTTTACAAAAAAAAAAAAGTAGCAAAACAAAATTCAAAAATTGTGTTTGATTGTTGGTTGTTTGGATTAAGCACCCATTGATTCTTGTTCACCATCGATTCCTGATTCCAACAAGTACCCGACGTACCATTTTCGTGACTAGGGTTTCTTGGTGAAATTTTGGACTGTTTTGAGCTTTAATGGTGACTGGAACTTGAACCCCCATCGTGTTTGGTTGAAACCGATGAAGATTGGTGGTTCTTGAGTGATTTGGGTTTGTTTTGTGATTAGAAACTCGCAGTTCTGTGTTGAATCGTTGTCCGTACGCCGGAAATTTGTTACGAAAATCGTAACAGTGTACGACACGAACGAGCTGGTTCTTAGCTCGAAGAACTTTGTTTGAGTTATTCCGTTGTTGTTTGGAACCGGAGTCGAAAGAGCAACCCAGATCTATTGAAATTTGTGATCAGTGAACCGAAGTTAATTTGTCCGTACGCCGGAGTAAGGTTTCACTGTTCCATTGAAGAAGAAAGGGGTAAAGTGTAAACATCAAAACCCCCAGGTGTAAAGTTGTCGGCTGAGAAAGGGAAAAATTGGATAAGGTTTTTCTATCCGTACCAAGGAGGGACCACTCTTGTACGGACAAGAGTTGGTGTGTTAGAAAGAGATTCCAAAAGGGAATCAAAGGGTAGATTCTCCTACGTTTTCACTCTTCTTCTGTCCAAAATTCTAGTTAGTGGATCTTTTGAGTAATCTTCCTACTCGAGGTCGTACTAACTCATTTGAGCTTATAGGAACTCGTGCGTGGGAGACCGAAGTCCAACTTCGTAGAAATTCTTTGACTTCCCGAGCGCAAGGGTAAATAGCTGTCCGTTCCGATCGAGTCGAATCAACTCACTCTTTCCGAAGTAAGACATTGCAACTTGTCAAATTCGATGGAATTGAGAGAAGTTGATCAACCGAGGAAGCCATTGGCTACAAGTTCTTGAGTGACCAAAAACCGAACCCATATATTGAGTGGACCCGAGTGCCACCCATCAAAGGTGAGGGAGTGTGTGAGGTGATTTCTAACCTTAACATTTGATTGGTCTTTGATTTCTGCAGGTACCATGGCTGGGAATGGAGGCGATGGCAAAGGCATGGAGAAGCCCGAAGTGTCGTTAGCCGATCTCATGGCTGCGATACAAGGCATCAGTGCTGAATTGAGAGGAGTGAGTGCTCGAGTAACTAACCTCGAGCAGGGGAGCGTGTCCGTGGCCATGCATGGGTCCGGCGCTGGAACGAGTAGCTCCACCCCGATGAAACCTGAGCTGTATGCTGAGCTTGTTCGACAACATCAGTTGACAAGTGAAGCAATTCGAAGAGAACTAAACTTGGGCAATCCCCAAGCGCAACAACACTTGGGCAATCCCCAAGCTGGAAATCAAAACTTGGGCATTCCCCGAGGAGAGAGGTTACCACTTCCAAAGGCTCGAAGAGAACTTGGAGCTGTTGTCGAAGAGGTTGTTGAGGAGGAATTTCCCGAGGACGAATATGAACGTGAGCCGCCATTCACTCAACGAAGGCAAGCTCACCGAGGTCGTGGAAATTTCCGTGGTCAAGGCCGAGGAGCACATGTTGAAAGAAATATTGAGCGAGAAGCTGATGATCGAGATGATGAGTATCCCGAACAGGTTCGTGGTGTTCGAGACTCAAACTTGAACAGTGTCAAGATCACTATTCCACCCTTTAAAGGAACTAGTGATCCGGATGAGTATCTTGAATGGAAGTTGAAAATGGAGCGCATCTTTGAAACCAATGAGATGACCGATGAGAGAAAAGCTGCCCATGCCATTGCTTCGTTCGAAGCTTATGCATCTACGTGGTGGGAAGCTGACAAAAGGCATAGACGAAGGAATGCCTATCCCGAAGTCAATACTTGGCCACAGTTGAAGAGAGCAATGGATGCTAAGTATTTGAGTGCCATGTACAGGCAAACTCAGATGCAAAAACTCTATGAGCTAAAGCAAGGGTCCAAGTCTGTCCAAGAATATCATGATGAATTCGAGAAGGTTCAATTGAATCTTGATCTGGTCGAAGACGAAGAGCAGGCCATTATCCGGTTCAAAAATGGCTTGGCTAGGGATGTGTCATCTCAATTGAGGCTCCACGTGTACCACACGTTGGAAGATCTGTTCGATGCTGCCACCGAAGCTGAAAAATTGGTGAAGGATGACAAGGCAAACCGGTATCGAGGAGTCACTACTACTACTCCCTTGAACCGAGGTAAAGGATGGAAGAGTCCAAACCAAACAAGTGCCAACACTGTTCGAGATTCGAAGAGACCCTTCGAGAGGGGTGTGACCGTTAACCAATCAAGAGAAGTAGGAGGTAAAGTTCAACTAAACTCTCCTAGTGCTTCAAATATTCAGTGTCATAAATGCAAAGGTTATGGTCACATGGCAAAAGAGTGTCCAACTCGTAAAGTTATGCTTCTGCTCGAAGATGGAACCGTCCATGAGCAAGCGAGTGACACCGAGGAGGAATTTATCGAGGAGACTGACCGAGCTGAAGGTGATGATGATCATGAGGCTGCCGAAGCTGATCATCCGGAAATGTTTCTTGTGGTTCGAAGGAATTTGAGCTGCATGACCCTTGAAGAAGAGGACAACCAAAGAGAAAATCTCTTTCATGCCCGATGTCGAGTGAGGGGAAAGGTGTGTTCGATGATCATTGACTCTGGTAGTTGTGCAAATGTGGTGAGCCAAACCTTGGTTTCACAAATGGGACTATCTACGATGAAATATCCCCACCCTTACAAACTACAGTGGCTGAACGAGTGTGGAGAGTTGAGGGTTGTCAAACAAGTGTGGATCAAGTTTAGAATTGGCGAGTATAAAGATGAAATGATATTCGATGTGGTGCCAATGCAAGCTTGTCATTTGCTATTGGGGAGACCGTAGCAATATGACCGGTCAGTTGTTCACAATGGGAAATCCAACACTTACACTGTCAAGCTCGAAGGGAAGAGTTTCATACTCAAGCCCTTGTCTCCAAAGCAAGTCACCGAGGACTATAAACGGATGAAAGAACTGAAAGAAGCGGCCAAAGCTAAGCTTCCGATGGGAGCAAAATTGGGGGCCGAAGAGACAAACTCACCGCCCGAAGTAAAAGGAATCTGTGCAATCATGCAACCCGGTGAGATCCTACGAGGCAACGACAACGGTCAGATGATGATTTGCCTCGTGCACAAGGGTATTCTTCTAAACTCTAATGATGATTTTTCTAACAATAACCCTTTGCCTAGTGCTATACAAAGTGTTTTGTAGGACTTCGGAGACATGTTTCCCGAGGAAATGCCAGGTGGATTGCCTCCGTTGAGAGGAATCGAGCACCAAATTGATTTCGTACCGGGGTCTTAAATCCCCAACAAACCTGCATACCGGTGTAATCCCGAAGACACCAAAGAGCTCTAACGGCAGGTTGATGAGTTGCTGAACAAAGGCCTCGTTCGAGAGAGCTTGAGTCCTTGCGCCGTTCCTGTTATCCTTGTCCCAAAGAAGGATGGAACATGGCGAATGTGCGTTGACTGTCGAGCAGTCAACAAAATAACGGTAAAGTATCGTCATCCTATTCCTCGACTAGATGACATGCTAGATGAATTAAGTGGTTCTTCATGCTTTACAAAGATTGACCTCAGGTCCGGTTACCATTAGATCCGAATGAAACCTGGAGACGAGTGGAAAACCGCATTCAAGACCAAATTCGGTCTCTATGAATGGTTGGTAATGCCATTTGGCTTATCCAATGCCCCGAGCACATTCATGCGATTGATGAATCATATGCTTAAACCGTTCATAAACAAGTTCGTTGTCGTTTATTTCGATGACATACTTGTTTATAGTCGAACCATGGATGAACATGTCAAACACCTAAGGCTTGTGCTTGAAAAGCTTCGAGAAGAAAAGTTATATGCTAACTTCAAAAAGTGTGCCTTTGGTGTCGATCGTGTAGTCTTTCTAGGATTCTTTGTCAGTGCTAATGGTGTCGAAGTCGATGAATCAAAAGTCGAAGCCATCAAAGATTGGCCAACTCCAACCTCGGTATCACAAGTTCGTAGCTTTCATGGCTTAGCTAGCTTTTACCGAAGGTTTGTTCGTGACTTTAGCACCGTGGCAGCTCCTTTAACCGAGCTGGTTAAGAAAGACCATCCATTTGTGTGGGGAGAGTCCCAAGAAAGGGCTTTCCAAGAGTTGAAACGGAGGCTTTGCTCTGCCCCGTTGTTGTAACTCCCTGACTTCGGCAAAGCATTCGAAGTCGAGTGCGATGCATCTGGAGTTGGGATCGGAGGAGTGCTGATGCAAGAATCGAAGCCGATCGCTTACTTTAGCGAAAAGCTTAAGGGTGCAACCTTGAACTACTCTACGTATGACAAAGAGTTGTATGCCCTCGTTCGAGCACTCGCCCATTGGCAGCATTATTTGTGGCCTCGAGAATTTGTGATCAAAAGCGATCATGAGTCCTTGAAGCATCTCCGAGGACAGGAGAAATTGAACCGAAGACATGCCAAGTGGGTTGAATTCATTGAGAGCTTTCCCTATGTAATTCATTACAAAAAGGGGAAAGACAATTTTGTGGCCGATGCGCTATCAAGGAAATTTGCCTTAGCGACCACTCTCGCCTCTAGGCTCATGGGATTTGAAAGCATCAAGTCGATGTATGAAGACGATCCCAAGCTGAAATGCGTTCGTGACGCAATCTTGAGTGGCTGAAGGGTTGAGAAATATCAGTGGCACGATGGCTACCTCTTCAAGAATGGGAGGGTTTGTGTGCCAGTGTCATCGTGGAGAGAGCTCTTAGTTCGAGAAGCTCACTCCGGTGGACTGATGGGGCACTTCGGTGTCGACAAAACTCTTGGTATCTTGACCGAGCAGTTCCATTGGCCCAAAATGCGGCGAGATGTGGAAAAGCTTTGCAACGCTTGTCTCGTTTGCAAGAAAGCTAAATCGAAGTCCAACCATCATGGTTTGTATACCCCGTTGCCTGTGCCTGATCGACCTTGGGTTGATATATCCATGGACTTTGTCTTGGGGTTACCGAGGTCGGGGGGAGGACATGATAGCATCTTCGTTGTGGTTGATCGTTTTTCAAAAATGGCTCACTTTATTCCTTGCAAAAAGTGTGATGATGCACAGCATGTTGCTACATTGTTTGTTTCTAATTTGTTGAAATTGCATGGTGTACCTCGTACTATTGTGAGTGATCGGGATTCAAAATTCTTGAGTCATTTTTGGAAGTGTCTATGGGGTGCCCTCGGCACCAAGCTACTATTCTCGACGTCTCACCATCCTCAGACTGATGGACGGACCGAGGTAGTTAACCGAACCTTGGGATCTTTGCTTCGACAATGACCAAAGGCAAGGTTGGGAACTGGGCTGATCGTTTGCCCATGATGGAGTTTGCATACAATCGAACGATGCATAGAATGATCAATATGACCCTGTTTGAATGTGTGTATGGTTTTAATCCTTTGATTCCACTTGATTTAACCCCATTGCCTCGAGATTCTGTTCTTGATTTTGAAGCTACTCAACGAGCAGCTGCTTTGCTCGAATTGCATGACAAGGTGAAGAAGAACCTCGAGGAGGCCTATGCAAAGGTTGCCTTAAAGAAAAACAAGGGGCGTAAAAAGCTGGAGTTAAAAAAGGGAGATTGGGTTTGGGTTCACTTCCGAAAGGAGCATTTTCCGAACCTAAGGAAAGGGAAGTTGGCTCCTCGAGGGGATGGTCCATTTCAAGTGTTGACAAAGATCAACAACAATGCTTACGTGATCGACCTCCCTGGTAAGTATAACGTGTCCAACACCTTTAATGTTGCTGACTTAGCTCCTTGTGTTGTAGGTCAAACTTCGGCGGATGAAGAGGGCTCGATTTCGAGGACGAAATCTTCCCAAGAAAGGGAGGATGATGCAGCCCGAACACGTGCTGATCAAGTATTCGATCCACCGAGGAGACCTGACCAAGTGCTCGATCCACCGGGGAGACCACTGACCCGAAGTCAAGCCAAGCTGCTGCACGATGTGCACATTCACTTAGCCTGGCCGAAGGGAAACAACTGCTCCTCCGAAGCTGAGTGGCCGGGCTCAAGAACCGAAGGCATTATCTTCATATTTGAGCCCGAAGGCAAGGTGACCGAGGACATTGAGCTCGAAGACAAGTGAGCGTCCGAGGACAATGAGTTCGAGCACGCAACCACGCACCGAAGCCAAGGCTGCCGAACTCAAACTTAGCTCAGCCCTGCGTGGCTTATTTTTATTGGTCACTTGTGACTATTTACTACTCTATCCTTAGCATAGCCTATAAATAGTTCATTTTATTTCATTGTAAAGGATCCAGATTTTAGTTTATGAAAAACATAGCAAGTGCTATTGTGAGTCTCCGATGGAGCTTTTCCCCGACGTGGGCCTTTAAAGAACTTGTGTCAACCGGTGTTATTCGTTTGAACAAATTCTTCTTGATCATTCAATTTACAAGAAGCGGGTCTTTCTTGAGGATTGTTGCATAGTATAGGTGCGTCTTGATTTTCCCTTCGATCGAGCTTTGAGACAGGTGCCTCACTGTTCTTTCGAATCGAAGCAACATTTGTCTTGCTTCTATCTTTAGTTTCTTGTCATTTTCTTCCGCGTTTGTGTTTAGCAATTCCCCTCGGGTTTGCTTGCACCAGAAAGTCATGCCTTTTGGATTAAAAACTGCGCCATCCCTATTCCAAAAAGCCATGATAAAAATATTCCAGCCCATCCTCCATACCTCTCTTGTTTATATTGATGATATTTTACTATCTAGTGAAACAATGGAGGCACACATAAACCTGCTCCATCAGTTTGAGTCATTAATATCACAGTACGGGATCATGCTCTCAGCAAAGAAAATAGTTTTTGCAAAAAATGAAATTGATTTTCTTGGAATGCATTTTGTTCAAGGAGCATATAGCCCAGGACCCCATATCTGTCAAGAGTTGCTCAAATTTTCGGACATAAATCTCACCATAAAGCAAATCCAACAATTTTTAGGTGTGATAAATTATGTAAGAGATTTTATCCCAAATGTCTCTGCATATATTTCTCCACTCACAAAAATGCTAAAGAAAAATGTTCATGGGGAAAGGAGCAAGACGAAGCTATCCGAAAAATAAAGGATATTTCCAAAGACATCAAAGCACTCTACATCCCTTCGGATGGAAAGAAAATATTACAGACTGATGCTAGCAATGAATACTGAAGTGCAGTCCTCTTTGAAGAAAAAGATGGCCAGAGAAAGATCTGTGGATACGCCAGCGGAAAGTTTAAGGATGCCGAACAACATTATCATTCAACCTTCAAGGAAATTCTTGTTGTAAAAAATAGAATCAAAAAGTTCAACTTCTTCCTGATCCACACTGAGTTCTTGATCGAGATGGACATGAAAGCCTTTCCCAAGATGATCCAGATAAATCCAAAAATCATTCCAAATCCTCAGATTCTCAGATGGGCGCAATGGTTTTCCCCTTATAAATTTCAAGTTAAACATCTGAAAGGGAAGGACAATGTTGTGGCAGACTTCTTATCCAGGCCAGAGGAATTTTCAAAAAGGTTTTTCCCGGAGCAGATAAAACAAAAAAAGAAAATTAACTAGCTTTTTATGCTTATAGGAACACCAGGGTCAAGTTTATTAAAGCAGGAAGATTATCCCCCAGAGATCTTCAATCTTACAAATCCATTTGACCCAGTTGGTATGAAAGAAAGAAGGACCTTCTATGAACTTCAAGTTTTCAGGTTATATGGAGGATCCATTCTGAAGCCATTCGGAGTCCATCCAAATTATCCATTTTGCCATGTCTTTATTGCACAGGCCAAAGATTTTCCTCAAGAGCTTTTATGGTTTTTCTGGTATCTATGTCACCAGTACTATATCTTTATGGAATTCAAGTGCAACGTGTTCCAGAAATTCTATGATCTTGTACCCGCTCTTAAGACATTTTTATTATGGTTCAAGCCAAGGAGCTATTGGATGAAGTATTTTAAAGACTCCTATGACGTAAAGATATTTATGTTCCATCGGCCCGTAAAACTTTTCAACGATAAAGTCCAGGCGCAAGCTGAAGCAACGTTTTGGTGCAAGTTGCCAGTCTCCATTTTATCCATGGATAAAGAATATAGTGAAGCTCAAAGAATTATCTTCCAACAAATAAGTGTATCCCAAAAGAGATTTGGCCAAAGGAGTGAGCACCCTGGAATTACACTGATAATCATCCTCACTGGGAGCGAGTCCAGAAAGCAGCAAAGGAATACAAGCTGCCAATAAAAGTCAGACGAGACCTAATCACCGGAAAAGTTACAGCAATGAAATTCAGCGTTCCAACACCACTTCCCAAACATTACTACACCAGATCTCTGAAAAGAAGCTTGGATGAAAACGAAAAAATCATGCGAGGATATTAACGCATCATCAGTGTTAATCTTAGTTTAATCCTCCATTACCCACTAAAAAACACCCAAACTTGCCTACCCAGAAAAAACCAAAAATTTCCTTATTTCCACACCCCGTGGGACCCGCTTTCACAATGTTATCACATGCTCCCTCATGCTTGCACAAGGTTTGACGTGAATAAGGACGGACTTCACAAGCTTTCACATGGAGCGACATGTATATAGTAGCTGTTTTATATGCTGTTCACATGCTTAGGGTTGTATTTTTAGTTATCTGTCATAGAGTCTTCACATGTTTATGGGACCCACTTTGTAGATAGGTTTACCACATCATCTAAGTTTGTTTTGTAATAGTCTCCTGACTCCTATATAAAGGATACCTTGTAGTACTTAGAAATCATCTAGCAATTACCTAGCTCTCTTTGTAAATCTTTGTGTCTTTCAATAAAATTATGTCATTCTAAATTTCTCTGTTGTTCTTTCTTTCAAAATGGATGGAAAGGCTGATCCTTAAAATAGAATATGGAGTAAGTATATTCTAAGAAAGTTAGCTTATTGTAGTACAAGAGTTTTCTGAGTCCAATAGCTAAAATTGGTTATGGTGCAAAGTTTTCTGAGTGTGTAGCTTGGCAAGCCGTCCTGTTTGGATGTGAAGCCAGCCCCTTTGTAGGAAAACTTTGTTTCTATAAGCAAATTTACTGGTTGCGTAGCTTGGAGAGCCGTCCTTCTAGATGTTGAAGCCAGCCCCTATTATGGAAAGCCGTCCTTCGGGATGTTGAAGCCATCAAAGGCTTTAGTAGGATAAACTCTTGTGTCTATGGTATAGCCGGCTTACTTGTCCTTACTTGCTCCTAATTTTGAACTTAAGTTGGACGCGAGGCCAACAACATGGCTCCCGAGGTGAGACTCTGAGGTTGAAGCTCTTGATAGCCTCGGTGATGCAATCCAAACTTCCTCAAGACCATTCACTCGGAGTCAAGCTAAAGAGATTCGAGATGCTCACCTACACTTGGTTTGGAAGAGCTTGGAAGATAGAAGCTTGGGAAATGATTTGAAGACCATGCACTTGAGCGCATGTGAAGCTACATCAGCAGGCGGACCACCTCAAGGGATGGGTGGACCACCTACCCCCATCCCCTCTCCAAATGCGGCTAAGTATGGAACTTTAAGCTCGCAGGATTTCACCCAGGCAGACCGTCCCTGAGTCTAGGCGGACCAACTCTGATTGGGAGGCTTCTCAGGACTTTCCTAAGGTAGGGCGCCTCAATCCTGAGGTGGGGCGCCTCCCCCTGTTTTGGACATGACGGATTTCTAGTGAATTTTGAGACTATTTCCAATTATGACCCTACGTGGTCATTAATATTTTGACCTAACTTGTGGACTTTTAAGACCTTTTATAATGTGTAAGGAGGCACTATAAAAGTCTCCCTTAGGGAATTTATTTCATTTATACAACTTTGAATACACAAAACACTTGAGAATGCTCTCTAATGAGAACCCTTGTTTGGGCTTGATTTAACATGATGATTTCATTTGAACATCATCCTTCTTTGATCAAACTTGTTTACAAGAGTCGAGTACCTCTTGAGGATATTATGCATAGTACGGGTGTTCCTTGACGACGCTGAAGGTGTATCAAGACATTGTTCCTCGGTGCTACTTTGGTATTTGTTCAAGCTTTTATCTTTATTTAGCTTCCGCACTTTTATATTGCATCAGTTGGTATCAGAGCACATCTAGGTTTTGTTCTTACAAACCCTCGTCCTATTCATTGTTGCCTAGTATCTTAGTTTATTGTTGTTCTTGTTTGTTATTGTTCTTGAGAAAAGTAAAAGAAGAAAAAAATTGAAAAACTTGAAAAAAATTTAAAAAAAATTCATAGAACAACTTGGATTTGAAAACCCAATCAATGAAAGTTATTGGGGATTGTTCTATATCATTTTCCCATTCTTTTGGTACCATAGTATCTTGATTTGGTATTGTGATTCAAAACTTGAAGAATCAAAATCCCCATTTTTAAAACCCTAGAAAATTTTTCTTCAAATCATAAATCAAAACTTGTTGCTATTTGCTGGGTTTGAAAATCATTGGAGATTGTTAAGAATCATTGAATACACCTTTGGGTACCTTTGGATTTGAGAAACAACTTGAAATCGTCTGAATGATTTGGTGAAAATTGGGCAAAACCCCATTTTTGAAAGCTGCAGGAACCAGCTCCAGGCGGAGCACTTGAGGTAAAGGGCGGACCGCCTCTGTTGGGACACCCTTTCAGGACTTGGTCCAGGCAAACCGCTTCATATGGTTGGCGGACCGCCTCCCCTGTTTTGGGGTCGGGGTAGTTTACTTCCTAGGTTTTGTTGTGTTCTTTGCTTGCATTACTTCCAACTAGTACTCCTTGAGTAATCTTCCTACTTAATTGGTACTAGTTCATTGAGCTTTTAGGATACTCGTGTATGATTGTAGTTGGGATTCAAAAAAGACTCGTAGAAGTTCTTTTGCTTCAAGTGCTCACTCAAATAGCCGTTCGTCTATAGAGCCACATTAACTCTACTCTTCCCGAAGAGTACTTGGTTCTTGTGGACTTAGTAGGTTATTGAGGAGGTTGTTCAAATACGAGGACCCTACGGAATCAAGCTTGAGTGATCCTACCCACTAAATTGAGTGTACCCGAGTGACATTAAAAAGTGAGGGAGTGTGTGAGGACTTTTTACTCTAATCTCTTCTTTGTCTTTGATTTCTTGTAGGTACATGACGAAAGAAGGAGAAAAGTCCTTAGCAGTACCGGAATCCACTTTGGCCTACCTCTTGGCCGAGGTGAAATCCATAAGCTTGAGACTTGAGAACATTGAAAGGAAGAGAACCCCTAGTGTTCACAAAGACGCTGGAGAAGGCACAAGTGATACTTCAACCGTGAAGCCAAATCGATTTTCCGAAATAACTCAACAACAAAGGTTGAAAGTTGAAGCTACTCATCGTGAAAAAGTGTTGGGCATTCCGCAACAAGTGGGCATTCCCCACAACTTGGGCATTCCCCAAGGTAATGTTCCACCACTAGTGAGGCCAGTAGAAATGTTGTACCCGATGAGGAAGATTTTGATGCTCAAGAAGGGGAGATACCCGAGTTTGGTGATGATTATGAAGAGTTTGAGCCACCCTATCCGAATAGGAGGCCAATACAAGGAGGTCGTGGTATGAATAGAGGTTGTGGACCTCAAGTGGGGTATGTGGGAAGGAACTTGAGGAGAGAATATGATGGTTATGACGACTACTATGAGGGTCAACCGGGTCCAAACCGTGGGGTCATAATAATAATTTGAATAGTGTGAAGATCACTATCCCATCCTTCAAAGGGACTGGTGATCCGGAGAAGTTCCTAGAGTGGAAGGTTCAATTGGAAAGAGTCTTTGATACAAATGATATGTCAAATGAGAAGAAGGCTACCTATGTTATTGCTTTATTTGAGGCCTATACTTCCACTTGATGGGAGTCGGTAAAGAGGTCTAGACGTGCTATTGGGATGCCTATTCGCATTACTTGGGAAGAATTGAAAATTGTGATAAGTGACAAGTATATGACACCCAAGTTCTAACAAGAGAAACTCAAGAGATTCTATGAATTGAAATAAGGACTCAAGTCGGTTGAAAAATATATCAATGACTTTGAAAAGAACCGAATGGCCCTTGACATGGAAACAGAAATTGAGGAGCAAGCCATCATTCGGTTCAAGAATGGCTTAAATCGAGATATTGCTTCTCAATTGAGGTTGCACAATTTTCATTCACTCGAAGAAGCATACAATGCCTTCATGGAAGCCGAAAAGTGGAGTAAGAAAAACAAAGTCACTTGCTATAGAAGCACTACTTCTACTCCCATGAGCCAAACCAGGAATTGGAAGAGCCCTAATACCGGTGGTGCTAGTGGAAGCCGAGATGTGAAGAAGCCCTATGATAAAGCTACACAAAGGAGTGACTTGAAAGAGTAGAGAGGTAACTCTAAAACTCATTTAAATACTCCTAATGCTTCTTCTTTTCAATGCCACAAGTGCAAGGGCTATGGGCACTTTGCTAAAGAATGTCCCACCCGTAAAACAATGATAATCATGGATGATGGGTTGGTGTTTGAGCAAGAGAGTGAGCCCGAAGATGAGGTAGTTAAGGGAGATGAGCGATTTGAGGGTGAAGAGGAAGCGGCGGAGGGTGATGATCCTAATATGTTTCTTATGGTACGTCGGAGTTTGAGTGCCGTGAGTAGGGAGAATGAGGTTGATGTGCAAAGGGAGAACTTGTTCCATGCTAGATATAGAGTGAGGGGACAGGTGTTCTCTATGATTATTGATTCGGGTAGTTGTGCTAATGTGGTGAGGTAATCGTTGGTGTCACAATTGAAATTGCCTACCCTTAAATATCCACATACATATTGATCACAAAGGTTGAGTGAATGTGGAGAGTTGAAGATGGTGAAGCAAGTCTTGATAAAGATCAAGATTGGGAACTATCAAGATGAACTCATGTTTGATGTTGTGTCAATGCAAGCTTGCCATCTCTTGTTTGGTAGGCCTTGGAAATATGATAGATGTGTGGTTCATGATGGTCGAACCAATACTTACACGGCTAAGCATGAGGGCAAGAAGTACATACTCAAGCCCTTGTCGCCTAAGCAAGTGAATGATGACTATAGGCGCATGAAGGGGTTGAAAGAGGCAGCTAAGGCTAAGTCTCCCGTGGAGACTAGACCTATAGCCGTGAGTCAAGTGATCCCACCATCTCTCACCGGTAACATTTGTGCCATGATGCAACCGGGTGAGTTCTTGAAAGGTAATGATGACACAAAATTGCTTATTTGTCTAGTGCATAAGTGAATGGTCTTGACTTCCGATAGTGATTATACTACTAACCCTAACCCTTTGCCTAGTGTTGTTGAGTATGTTTTATAGGATTTCGAGGAAATGTTTCCCGAGGAGATGCCTCGTGGTCTTTCTCCATTGAGGGGGATTGAGCACCAAATTGATTTTTTCCCAGGGTCCCAAATCCCAAACAAGCTGGCCTATAGGAGCAATCCCGAAGATACAAAAGAGTTGCAAAAGCAAGTAGACGAGTTGCTCAACAAAGGCTTGGTTCGTGAGAGTTTGAGTCTGTGTTCCATACCAGTCATTCTTGTGCGAAAGAAGGGCGGGACATGG
Source organism: Petunia x hybrida (assembly GCA_037355625.1). NCBI lineage: Eukaryota > Viridiplantae > Streptophyta > Magnoliopsida > Solanales > Solanaceae > Petunia > Petunia x hybrida. The sequence continues at coordinate 385,732 of JBBBVM010001054.1, read as the reverse complement.
AGGATGTGTGTTGATTTCCGTGCGGTCAACAATATAACGGTAAAGTATCGTCATCCCATTCCTAGACTTGATGACATACTTGATGAATTGAGTGGTTCTAGTGTCTTCTCTAAGATAGATCTTAGGTCTGGCTACCACCAAATCCAAATGAAACCGGGTGATGAGTGGAAAACTGCATTCAAGACCAAGTTTAGTCTCTATGAATGATTGGTGATGCCCTTTGGCCTCTCCAATGCACCTAGCACATTTATGAGATTGATGAACCATGTCTTGAAACCGTTTATCAACAAGTTTGTGGTTGTTTATTTTGATAATATCTTGATAAAAAGCAAGTCAATAGATGATCATGTTGTCCACTTGAGGCAAGTCTTTGAGGTGCTAAGAGCCGAGAAGCTCTATGAAAACTTCAAGATGTGTGCCTTTTGTGTTGAGAAGGCTGTCTTTTTGGGCTTTGTTGTTAGTGCCAATGGTATGGAGGTTAATGCGTCCAAAGTTGAAGCTATTAGAGATTGGCCTACTCGTACCACCATATCTCATGTGAGGAGTTTCTATGGCCTTGCTAGTTTCTATAGGTGAATTGTGAAGGACTTTAGCACCATTGCTGCAGCACTCACCGAGTTGGTGAAGAAAGACAAACTATTTGTGTGGGGAGAGCCTCAAGAGAAGGCTTTCCAAGAATTGAAAAGTAGGTTAAGTACCGCCCATTTGTTGCAATTGGCCGACTTTGAAAAGACATTTGAGGTTGAATGTGATGCCTCGGGGGTTGGTATTGGAGGTGTTCTCATGCAAGATGGGAAACCTATTGCCTACTTTAGTAAAAAGTTGAAGGGTACAACCTTGAATTACTCTACGTATGACAAGGAGTTATATGCCCTAGTGAGAGCTCTAGCTTATTGGCAACATTATCTTTGGCCTAGGGAATTTGTGATTAAAAGTGATTATGAGTCACTCAAACTTTTTAGGGGCCAAGAGAAGTTGAACAAGAGGCATGCCAAGTGGGTAGAGTTCATTGAGAGTTTTTCCTATGTAATTCATTACAAGAAGGGAAAGGACAATGTTGTAGCCGATGTAGTTTCTAGAAAATTTGCTCTAACTACCACTCTTGCTTCTAAACTTATGGGTTTTGAGAGTATAAATTTGATGTGGGGAAAGGGTGGAGAAGTACCAATAGGTATCTGGCTACATCTTCAAGAATGGGAGAGTGTGTGTACCCGAGTCCTCATGGAGAGAATTGCTAGTGTGTGAAGCACGTTGTGGGGCTTGATGGGTCACTTTGGGGTGGACGAGACTTTAGCCACACTCAAAGAGAAATTTCATTGGCCTAAAATGAGGCCTCTTGTTGAACGTTTTTGTAATGCTTGTTTAGATTGCAAGAAGGCTAAGTCTAGGTCAAACACCCTTCGTTTGTACACTCCTTTGCCTGTACCTACTAGTCCGTGGGTTGGTATTTCTATGGATTTTATTATGGGATTGCCACAGACTAGAGGAGGACACGATAGCATTTATGTTGTCGTTGATAGGTTCTCCAAAATGGCACACTTCATTCCACGCAAAAAGAGTAATGATGCACAACATGTAGCTTCTTTGTCCATTGATAATGTATTAAAGTTGCATGGGGTGCCTCGTACCATTGTGAGTGATAGGGACTCTAAGTTCCTTAGCAATTTTTGGAAGTGTTTGTGGGGTGCTCTTGTGATGCGGGGCAAACCACTACGAGACCTTTGACTCAAAGCCAAGCCGAAGATGCCCAAGATGCTCACCTATACGTCGTTTGGAAGGGCCTTGAAGATGAGAGATTTGGAGACAATTTGAAGATGGTTCATGTGATTTCAGCACAAGGAGGTACGCTCAAGAAGGAGGTGCTCCACCCAAGTGAGCCAGACACTCCTCCTCAGGTCCGCCCAACATGCACAGAGGGAGGCGCTCCGCCCAATGCTTCAGGTGCTCCACCCAATGTGCTCACTACCTAGAATTGGAGGCGGAGCTAGGTGCTCTGCCCAAGAGCTCCGCCCAGCTATACTTAGTTCCGGATTTTTGCCTAGATATTTTCTAAAATGGCCCTGCGTGGCTTATCTATTTTTACCCAACTTGTGGGGTGTTTTAGTCAATTATTAGGCTTGAGGAGAACCTTATAAATACCTCAATAGCCTCTTTATTTCACCTTACCTAGCTTTGAATATTGAAAGAACAAATTGAGAGATGAATGTCTTTGAATGAATGAAAACCCTTTTTGCTTGAATCAATTAGTAGAACTAGTTGAACTTCATTCCAAACCCGACCGAACCCTTTGCAAGAGCCAAATTTCTCTTGAGGACCGTTCGATTAGCATAGGTGTTTCTTGACAATGATTCGGGGGTGTATCGAGACTAGTTCCTCGGTGCTACCTTGAAGGTAGTTTAAGTCACGTCTTGTTTTTATCTTTTATCGCTTCCGTACTTTTAATCCGTATCAATTTTGTATCAGAGATAGGCTCGGCAATTGTTCTTACAAACCCTCGATCCTTGATCATCGTGCCTACGTTAGTTTCTAGTTTAGTTTCTTGTTATTGCTGTTTGAAAAAGAAGAAAATGCAAAAAAAATGAAAAAGTTGAAAAAACATCAAAAAAATTACTGGAACTTCTTGTATTTAATTACCTATTGATTGATTGTTATTGGGGTTTGTTCTATGAAGGACACCCGTTCATTTGCTACCATTTTTACGTGATTTAGAGTTGTGAAACGAAAATTTGAAGATTTGAAGCCCAACTATTTTTGGAACCCTTGCTATGAACTTTATGAATATTGAATCTTGTTCGTTGTTGGTTGTTTGAAGCTAAAAACCATTGGGAATTGTTGGGAATCATCGAACACAACTTTGGGTACCTTTTTATTGCAAAAACAAGTTGAAATCGTTGGATTTTTGGATTGAAAAAGACCAAGAACACGAAGTTGGAAAAACTGAAGAAAAGCTCAGGTGCTCCGCCTACCTGAGCTACTGCCTAACATTTTAGGTGCTCCGCCTGAGTCACTAGGCGCTCCGCCTAACTTGCTGAAGTGCGTTCGGGTAGTTTTCTTCTAAGTTTTCGTGTTTCTTCTGATTGCATTGCTTCCAGCTAGTACTATTAGAGTAACATTCCTACTTAATTAGTACTAGTTTATTGAGCCTTTAGGATAATCGTACTTAGTGGAGAGTAGAACTCAAGGAAGACTCGTTGAACCATTTGCTTCAAGTCCTCACTTAAAGAGCGTAGCGTCCATCGAGTCTCATTAACTCCACTCGTCCCGAAGAGTGCTTAACTTGTGGATTTTTTGGTTGTTGATTAGGAACGTTGTTCAACTACGTGATACCTTTGGTTCAAGCTTGAGTGATCAAAACCCTCACCACTAAACGAGTGTACCCGAGTGATATTCAAGTGAAGGTGTATATGAGGTTATTTCACTAATCATTTGCTTGTCTTGTAGGTACCATGGCCGAGGAAGGGTCTAAGACCGTTGAGAGTGCTTTGGTTACTTTATTAGCCGAGGTAAAGAACATATGCTTAAGGTTTGAGACTCTTGAAAAGGAAAAAACCCCGAGTGTCCAAAGGGAAGCAGGTGAAGGCACAAGTGAAGGCTCCACCGTGAGACCCAAACAATTTTCCGAGTTGGTTAAACAACAAATTTTGAGAGAAGAAGCCCTTCGACCGGAAGGAATGTTGGGCATTCCCAACAAGTGGGAATTCCCAACAACTTGGACAATCCCCAAGGAAATATCCTGCTTCCTAGACCCCGTAGGAATGTTGCACCTCTTAAGCGTGATGATGTAGCTCAAGAAGGGGAGGAACCCGGACTTGGTGATGATGTTGATGACTATAAAGCTCCCTATCTGAATAAGAGAGCAATGAATGGAGGTCGGGGAATAAATAGGGGAAGAGGTCAAGGTCGAGGACCTCAAATGGGTTATGTTGGGAGGAATTGGAGAAGGGAATATGAAGACTATGATGACTACTTTGGGGGCCAACCGGAGCCCAAACGAGAGGGTCGTGATAACTACAATCTCAATAGTGTGAAGATCCCTATTCCTACCTTCAATGGGAGTAGTGATCCGGGAAAGTTTCTAGAGTGGAAGGTGAAAATGGAAAGAGTGTTTGACACGAATGATATGTCCGAAGAGAAGAAGGCCATATATGCCATTTCTTCCTTTGAGTCCTATGCTTCCACTTGGTGGAAATCAATCAAAAGGTAAAGAAGAAGAGTTTGGCTTGCCTGTGAACGTTACTTGGGAAGAGTTAAAGGGTGTAATGAATGACAAGTATGTGACTCCTAAGTATCGTCAAGAGCAACTCAAAAGACATTATGAGTTGAAACAAGACTTCAAAACGGTTGATGAGTACTTCTATGAGCTTGAGAGAAACCGAATGGTCCTTGACATGGATACGGAAGATGAGGTCTAAGCCATCATTTGATTCAAGAATGGCTTGAACCGAAAGATTTCTTCTCAATTGAGGTTGCATAACTATCTTTCTTTTGGAGACCTTCATGATGCCACGGTTGATGTTGAGAAGTGGATCAAAGAAGACAAGACTCCTCGCTATAAAAGTTCTACTTCTACTCCCATGAGTCGACCTAAGGAATGGAAGAGTCCAAACACAAGTGGTGCTAGTGGAAGTCAACATGTGAAGAAGACCTATGAGAAGCCAACACCAAGGAGTGACTTCAAAGATTCGAGAGGTAACTCTAAAATTCAATTGAATGCTCAATATGCCACAAGTGTAAAGGTTATGGCCACTTTGCTAGAGATTGTCCCATCCGAAAAACAATGATTGTTTAGATATGGGTTGGTGTATGAGAAAAAGAGTGAGCCCGAAGATGAGGGAGTTGAGGAGGGTGAGTTAGTTTCTTGTGAAGAGGCTATGGCGGAAGGTGATGATCGTAACTCATTCTTAGTGGTTAGGAGGAGTTTGAGTACTATATTCTTTCAGGAGGAGAAAGAAAATGTGCAAAGGGAGAATCTTTTCCATGCTAGATGTTTTGTGATAGGGAAAGTGTGCTCAATGGTTATTGATTAAGGAAATTTTAAATTTCCCACTTGAAAGCATCCAAATCCACACCGTTTACAATGGTTGAGTGAGTGTGGAGAGTTGAAAGTGGTGAAGCAAGTCTTGATCGAGTTCAACATTGGAAACTATCGAGATAAAATCATGCTTGGTGAGGTGTCGATGCAAGCTTGCCATCTCTTTTTTGGTAGGCCTTGGCAATTGGATAGATGTGTGGTATATGATAGCCGAACCAACACATATACGGTCAAACATGAGGGAAGGAATTATGTGTTAAAGCCCTTGACACCGATACAAGTAAGTGTCGACTATAGGCATATGAGGGAGTTGAAAGAAACGGCTAAAGCTAAGTCACCCATATTGTTTGGCTCCATTGAGTCCGAAGCCGTAAATCTTGTTGTCATGCCATTGCAAGTTGAAAGAGAGAGTCACTCTGCTCCAAATGAGGACAATCTTGAATCTCATTCCACTGTACTTGAACATGAGAGACAAAAGAACGAGATGAGTGAGGAAGTGACCAGTGACAATCCAAGAGAGGAAAAAGGAGAGGGTGTGAAGAGTTATGTGAGTGGATTGTCACCACAAACTACACTTGACCTTGAGAGAAAAATTGAAGAAATGAGAGGTGAGGAAAGAAAAATTGAGAGTGAGAGCACCCATTGTTCTGACTATTCTTTACCTTCTTCTACTTCTTGTTTTAGCTTTGGTGTAGGTACTCTTGGAGGCAAGCCATTGGAGCCTCAACCATGTGTTCTGGAAGGAAGACAAGATAACGAAGACCTTCATTGTGAACTCCATGAAGTAGGGGTTGAACATGACACTTCAAGTGATGTGAGTGCTCAAGGAAGCAACTCAAGTGTAAGTGTTTCTTCACCTTCCCATGAGCATACTAATTACTTGTCTTATGATGACTCAATGCTAGTTAGTTCTTGTAATGCATCTATCGAACATGCAACTAATAAAGAGTCTAATGGTCAACTTGTGTGTGCTTGTGTGTCACTAGTTGAGAGGGATGATAAGCCACATTATGATGTGAGCCCGATGTCCAATGAACCTCTCTTTAGTGCAGATGTGGTAGTTGACCTTGCTTGTGACCCTTGTTATGACACACCACCAATCTATGACAAAGGGGAAGATGATGAGTTGATTGATCATGCCCTTGTTGATATGATTGTCTTTGGTGGACCTATGTGTTATGGTAAGGATGATAGTGACCTTGAAGAGTCCATATTGCATGAGATGGACAAGGTTGTCTATGATGACTCCTCAAGAGTGGGTGATGAACCTAGTCTTGATACTTCACCTTTGCTTGACCATGAAATTGAAATGCAAACTTTTACTAATCCATTGTTTGACGGCATCTTCATTTGTGGTGGTGATTTATATCGAACTAGAGTTGAAAGTAAGTTAGAACCTCCGTGGTGTGAAGGATTTGACTCTTTAGGCAACTCTTTGTTTGAGCATGTGAGTGAGGTAGATGAATCTTCGAGTGACCCTACTCTTGGTTGTTGGGGTTATGATGAAGAAGAAGCCATTATTAATACCTTTCTTGAGAGTTTGACTTAGGAGAAGGGATGTCATGAGGATGAATTTGGAGGTGGGAAGAAACCTTTTGGTGTGAGTAAGAGTGCTTTAAAGAAAGGGACTGGAGTAATTAATGCTAGTTGTAGGTTGAGCAATTTGACTTACTCCATCCCATGTGTTGATCACACTTTGAGAGTTGAGCATACCAAAACCAATATCCCACTTTGTGACTACATTGCATCTAAGGTTTGGTGTGTTGATCGTGAGCTTAAGGATCATAGGGATTTTGATAGTTTGATCTTGCATTTCCTATGTTCCAATGATCTATTTGCTCAATCTTGTGTTGAGTGCATATCTATGTTAAGCCAAGTACTTGTTGTTTCCCTTGGGAACATGACCTTTTTCATTGTTATTGATTCTTTGCTATACCATAAGAGTATGTTTCCACACCGTTGACACTAACCTACTTGTGTAGTAGGACGTTTTGTGTTTGTTTATCGTTGCTTGTAGGTCCTAAGTTCCATGCTAAGTCAAGGGAGAACTTGGAAGAAGCCTATTTTAAAGTGACGTCCAAGAGAGACAAAGGAGGGAAGCAATTGGCACCCTGAGAAGATGACGCCCTGGAGAATGATGCCTTGATTTCGAGGACGAAATCTTCTAAAGAAGGGGAGGATGATGCGGGGCAAACTACAAAGAGACCTTTGACTCGAAGCCAAGCCGAAGATTCCCAAGATGCTCACCTATACGTGGTTTGGAAGTGCCTTGAAGATGAGAGCATTGGAGACAATTTTAAGATGGTTCATGTGATTTCAGCACAAAGAGGTATGCCCAAGGAGGAGGCGCTCCGCCCAAGTGAGCCAGGCGCTCCTCCTCAGGTCCGCCCAACATGCAGAGAGGGAGGCACTCCGCCCAATGCTTCAGGTGCTCCGCCCAATGTGCTCATTGCCTAGAATTGAAAGCGGAGCGCCAAGAGCTCCGCCCGGCTATACTTAGCTCCGGATTTTTGCCTAGATATTTCCTAAAATGGCCCTGCGTGGCTTATCTATTTTTACCCAACTTGTGGGGTATTTTAGTCATTAATTAGGCTTGAGGAGAACCTTAAAAATACCTAAATAGCCTCTTTATTTCACCTTACCTAGCTTTGAATATTGAAAGAACAAATTGAGAGATGAATCTCTTTGAATGAATGAAAACTCTTTTGGCTTGAATCAATTAGTAGAACTAGTTGAACTTCATTCCAAACCTGACCGAACCCTTTGCAAGAGCCAAGTGTCTCTTAAGGACAGTTCGAATAGCATAGGTGTTTCTTGACAACGATTTGGGGGTGTGTCGAGACTAGTTCCTCGGTGCTATCTTGAGGGTAGTTTAAGTCACGTCTTGTTTTTATCTTTTATCGCTTCCGTACTTTTTATCCGTATCATCTTGGCACCAAATTATTGTTCTCCATGTCCCACCACCCTCAAACCAATGGGCAAACCGAGGTGGTGAACCGAACCTTGGGAGCTCTACTTCAAGCTATGACCAAAGTTAAGGCGAGGACATGGATTGATAGGTTGTCACTCATGGAGTTTGCACATAACCGTACTTTGCGTAGAATGATTGGTATAACTCCATTTGAGTGTGTTTATGGCTTTAATCCTTTGATTCTACTTGATCTTACCCTTTTGCCTAGGGATGCGGTTGTTAATTTTGAAGGTAAGAACCGGGCTAAGGGTTTGCTTGAGCTTCATGCTAAGGTAAAGAAGAACTTGGAGGAAGCCTATGAAAAGGTGGCATCCAAGAAGAACAAGGGAAGAAAGAAGGTGGAACTCAAGAAGGGTGATTGGGTGTGGGTGCACTTCCGCATGGAGAGATTTCCAAGTCATAGGAAAGGGAAGCTGGCACCATGAGGAGACGGACCATTCCAAGTACTATCAATGATCAACAACAATGCATATATGATCGACTTGTCGGGTAAGTATAATGTTTCTAGCACTTCCAATATTTTTGACTTGACTCTTTGTGATGCAGGTGATGATACCTTAGAGGATGATGCCTTGATTTCAAGGTAGAAATCTTCTCAAGAAGGGGAGGATGATGCAATCCAAATTGCCTCAAGACCATTCACTCGGAGTCAAGCTAAAGAGATTCAAGATGCTCACCAACAGGTGGTTTGGAAGAGCTTGGAAGATAGAAGCTTCGGGGATGATTTGAAGACCATGCACTTGAGCGCATTTGAAGCTACAGCAGCAGGTGGACCGCCTCAAGGGGTGGGCGGACAACCTACCCCCATCCTCTCTCCAAATGAGGCTAAGTATAGAACTTTAAGCTCGCAGGACTTCACCCAGGCGGACCGCCCCTGAGTCTAGGCGGACCGCCTCTGACTGGGAGGCTTCTCAGGACTTTCCTGAGTGGGGTGCCTCAATCCTGAGGTGGGGAATCTCCCCCTGTTTTGGACATGACGGATTTCTAGTGAATTTTGAGACTATTTTCAATTATGACCCTACGTGGTCTTTAATGTTTTGACCCAACTTGTGGGCTTTTAAGACCTTTCATAATGTGTGAAGAGGCACTATAAAAGCCTCCCTTAGGGCATTTATTTCATTTATACAACTTCGAATACACAAAACACTTGAGAATGCTCTCTAATGAGAACCCTTGTTTGGGCTTGATTTCACGTAGTGATTCCATTTGAACATCATCTTCTTTGATCAAACTTGTTTGCAAGAGTCGAGTACCTCTTGAGGATAGTTTGCATAGTATAGGTTTTCCTTGACGATGTCTAAGGTGTATCAGGACATCATTCCTCATTGCTAATTTGGTATTTGTTCAAATATGTCTTGCTTTTATCTTTATTTAGCTTCCGCACTTCTATAATGCATCACTCAGAGACAAATCACCTTTATGACTTGTGATTCGAGCCCCCGAGGAGAGAATTCCATGCCTCGGGGAACAATTCAACTCCAGTGTTTAGGTCACCCCATGATCTCCGCCCACTACTTTAGAATTCAATAGATAGGAACATGGGCAACCCATGATCTGAATGTGTGAAAATGCTCTCGTTATTCTCATAGTGATAGGCTATAAATATCACTTCTTTCATCTTGTACAGCATCTAGAAATTACTTACTGAAACTCTGCCAAATTGTATACTCAAACAGTTGATATTTGAATTTCAAGTTTTTGCTCTTAGCATTCACTTGTTTATTTCGATTCATTGTTTTTAGGTAACTTTGATAATGGTCTTTGCTTGTAAACCTGTCATAAATTCAATTTGTTGTCCTAATTCAATTTAGGCCAATACAAATTGGCGCTGTCTGTGGGGATTCAAGCAATAACGGCTTGTTCTAAAGTTGTGCGACATGTTTGTTACTTTGATACTTCGAATCCTTAGCGATGGCTAACAATGAAGAAACAGTTGACATAAACCAACAACGCCCCGCTGGGCAAGTTATTACTGAGGCATTTATACCTCCACTACAACCAAACACCATAACTCCACCTCCTCCTTTGCCTCCAGTCGACCCTTCTTTATCAGGGTCAAACGACCCGTTCCAAGGCTACGTTATATATACCTTACAACAACTCCAGAAGAAATTCGCCGAACAGGCAAATTTCAACGCTGAGTTTCGTAGTTCATTGGAAGCAGCCTCGATGAGAAACAATGTCACCCCTACTGATACTCCACCTGTAGCTCTGAATGAGGCATCCTGAACTTCGTTTCTACGGGCGTGACAATAGGGGGACCTCAAAATAGGGCTACATCTGGAGGCTTGGGGACTGTACCCAATGCCACTCCACCCTTCGGGACAGTTCCCACTATGTCAGAAACAAACGTCTCGATAGACCTCGAGAAATAGAAAAAGAAAATCGAAGCCCAAGTCGAGAAGCTGCTAGAAAACGTCCCCCGGGTTAGGAAGACCCAAAGGGCGTTGGATATTGATAAATGCATGCAATTTCCTTACAAACCCGAGGCTGACCCAACACCTATTCCAAAACATTTCAAGATGCAAATCTTAAAAAATATGATGGTACGACTGATCCAGTTGAACATGTAACAAAGGTCATGGCAATGGTGAAAGGAAAAACTTTGTCTGAGATAGAGAAGAAGTCGATTTTTTTGAAAAAATTTGGAGATATGTTGGAGAAATGAGCATTGCGTTGGTACATGCACCTATCTTTTGAATCCATCTCGAACTTTAATGAATTGGCTGATTTGTTCATTAAAGCTCACACTGGAGCGCGGAAAATCCTCCATAGGAAGGAGGACATTTTTGAAGTCAAACAACGGTTCGGGGAGCCTATCAAAGGCTTCCTCGAGCGCTGCCAAACTGAAAGGATGGAGTTTCCAACAATGGATGACAACTTGGCAATCATGGCATTCGAAAGGAACATTAATGTTCGCAACTCTGAAGCTGCTACCGAGCTGAAGAAAGAGTTTCAACAATACCAAGCTCAAACATGGGACGAGCTACACGACAGAGCTACTACCAAAGTAAGGTTGGAAGAAGCGGAATGGAGAACTACTGGTCAAAGCTCTAACTATAGAGGTCGTCTTGAGTCCTCACGACGTGCCGAGGCGCCACGAGGAAACTCGAGGGGTCGATATGAGGCCTACAACTCAAAAAGGCGGCACGTGAGTCAGAGGCTAAGGGGACAACATGTGAGCCAATGGCTTGGAGGCAGGGTTAATGCCAACGCTAACCAAAAAAGCACTACAGGGCCTGCCTTAGTATCCAAGGAGAAGGATTTGCCTCGGATTGGCGTTAACAACAAAAGCACTACGGGGCCCGCCTTAGTATCCAAGGAGAAAGATTTGCCTCGGATCCCTGATTATAATTTTAGTGTGTCAACCACGGAGTTGGTAAATGCGTTGAAGGAGATAATAGACCAAGGGGTGAGGTTACCGAAGGATATGAGAACTGCCCCGGGAAAAAGAGATCAGAACTTGCATTGCGAGTTTCATGCTGATTATGGTCATCGCACCGAGGATTACAAAGCTCTTCGCCTCGAGGTGGCCCACTTGCTGAATAAAGGAATGTTGGAGAATTTCTTACTGACAAAGGGAAACAGAACTTCACAAAATAGAGAGGGGATGGACAGCCACCGAAGGCAACACCCGCTGAAAGAGTTGTGAATGTGATATCAGGAGGCTCGGAGGTGAACGGGGCGAATTTCGCCGCCGCCAAAAACTTTGCTAAACTCTCAATTGTGATAGAACAGAGGACCTGAATTGGAGGTTCAGGCAAGGAGATTGTTTTCGAGGATGACGGTTGTGATGGGATGATGTTTTCCTATCATGATTCTTTGGTCATCATGCTGAGAATCAATTACTTACATTAAGCGAGTCTTGATTGACCCTGGTAGCTCGGTGAACATTATAAGCTACGGGGCTGTTAAAAAGATGTGGTTGAAGAGTCAAATCATCTTGAAGGTGACCATCTTAACTTGTTTCAACAACTCTACGGAGAAAACGTAGGGTGAGATTAGATTAAGCACTTTCGCAGAAAGAGTTGCGAAGGAAACTATGTTCCAAGTCATGTCTGAGAACATGGCTTACAATGTGATCCTCGGGAGACCTTAGATTCATGCAATGAAAGTTGTGCCATCCATGCTTCACCGAATCATTAAGTTCCCAACCCCATAGGGAATCCGCTCGATTCGAGGAGAGCAACGAGTAGCTAGAGAATGCTACTCGGTTGCTTTGAAGAGTGGAGTCGTCCCGAATGGATCAAAGAAATAGCAATCAATGCAACCGGGGTCTGATGAAGATGAGGGTTCGTCTCCTAAAATGGATCCCCACGGAGATGTGATGGAAAAGATCTTGGTGTGCATTCAAGAACCTCGGAAACAAAAGGCCGAGGACTCAACTATTTGTTGACACCTAATTTTGTCCCTCGTGTCTCAATAACCGTTATTCAGGTAAATTACATTGATAACTACATAAATGTCCTACACTTACTCCATCCCGAGTCATTATCTTGTGCACGTATGCCGATTAAACTATTTTTTAGAAGCATTTGCACGAACAGACACATTTTTACAAAACTTGCGCGTCTCATCAATATTTTTCACAATTTATTGTTATTTTAAGATAGGACACCTAAATTATTTTAAGAATCTAATATAATAGATTTTTCCTGATTATTCAACCTTGGTAATTATTTTTCTTAATTTTACAATTTTTCATAAATATTTTACGCAGTTTATATGCATTTATACTTAATTTATATACTTTTATACACTATTTATACACACACACACACACACACACACATATATATATATATACACACATACACACACGTCCTCACATTTTAACATCTCAGCACCCACGTGATTGATCCAACGGCCAGGATCAAAACCTCAATTTCATACCCCAAACGACCCCTAAACTTCATTTTCCATTCCCATTTCCCCTCTCCCTCACCCGATAAACACACACACTCTCTCTCCTTGGAAAAACGACACGACACCACTGTCACGGCCATTTTCTGGTCGATTCAGCCGGTGAAATTTAGGGAAAATGGTATCATTGTATTCCCCTCGTCATCCGCTGCAAAACCCATATACTATTTGCTTGTTTCGACGGAGGTCAAAATTGACCTCTCGTCGACGAAGATTTTTTGTCACCGAAAAAAGTCTCCGGACATGTCTAATCGGAGCCTAAGTTGTTACCGTTGCTAGAGGAGGAGGGAAACCCCTCATACGAACGCGATAGAATCGGGTCAAAATTGACCCGACTCCAATTGAAAATGGATAACCCGAACCCCTAATTTGCTTTCCTCTATGTGCCATGCCTGTGCTTAAGTTTGCCTAGTCTTGTTTGTAAATCAGCATGCCTAGTCGTTAATGGATTAAAACAGAAAATTACATGATTAATTATGCTCGTTTCAATTCTTGCTTTTAAAATTGTTTGTGCGTCTCTAATGGATGTCTTAGGGTCCGGTGTCTTATCACCATTGTTAGAGTATAGCCTTGACAGTGTGCTTAGCTCTTGTTTTGTGCCAAAACACACAATCTCATGTTTATTTAGGCTGAGAATTGAAGTGTTAGACTGATTTGAACATGATCTTGTGATTAGACTAATTTAAGTTAGTGATTGGTATTAGAATGGAAATTGATCCTGATGATTGATATGGTGCCTACCAGAATTTTTTTGATATGTGTTAAGGGGATTGGCTGATTTTCGAACCTTGTGTGAGTTTGTGCATTTAATTGTGAATCTAGATTATGTTAAAGGGAAGGGAGGGAATCCAAAATAGTTTAGGATTGGTTTGCCTCAAATCTTGGGACTGATTGGTTTATTTTTGGAAGAACTTCAAAGCTTGTCCCCTGTTATTTTTGGAAGGCAATATTTCTTGCCTTGTAAAGTTTACCCGTTTGAATTCAGATCCCCTCACTCTCATACCTATATAAACATGTTTTATTTCACTCTTATAGACAAGACACACGACTGCAAGTATTTTCTCTTCCAAAAAACACTGCATATCTGAAAACATTAGCATAATACTTTCATCTCTCACTCTCAAGTTTCTGGGAAATCTTTGCTTTCTTTCTCTTCTTGATCCTGATTATGAAAGCATTCACCACTGCCTGAATCTTACTTGTTTGCTCATTGCTATCACTGAGAAGGTAAAACTTTGCCTAGACTATTACTACTCCTTTTTTGAACTTGTCTATGCCTGGGCCTTTGTTTGATCTCTTTTCATTCTCATTGCTTGAACTACTCATGCTTGTGTGAACTCTGTCACTTTGCATCTTTGTTTTGGATTGTTTCTAGCCCCTGCTAACCTCTTTGTGCAGTGCATCTAAGGATAGTCCTAAAGACTATACCAGTGTAGTATATACATGTTCTTTTTAGTGTTACTAAAGGTCTGAGAAGAGGTTTCTCTTCCTTAATGAAGGCTGAGCCTAAGCAGGCTGTTTCTCTAGTGCACACAGGGCATCCCTTGACCCCTGCTCTTCTCTGCTCTTTGCTCTCCTAGAAACTGTCCCTCCTCTTGTATATTTGTTAAGAACCATGCCTGTATTTATGATTAAAACAGGGGGTATACAACCTTGAGGTTGTACACTTGGCTATTCAGGGGCCATTCCTTGACCCTCCCTCCTATGTGCTGCATCATCTAAAAATCATGGTGCTTTCGAGAAATCTGTATGGCATTCTTTGGGTGCACATTAAGTCATATTGTTTTTGTTAAGTTTGCATGTTTTGGGTAGAACTTTTGAACGATAACACTGCCTTACCAATCACTTTTCCACAGGTCTTAGAGTTAGAACACTTGAAAGCATGCTTTTAACGTTAAATCTGGAATTTCATTTAAACAGGGGCTAAACGTGTAATGTTTGCATAATCTGGACTTTTTCTGTAAAATCTAAAACTGCCCCTCTTTGCATAAATGATCTAGGCCCAAAAATATTTTAAAGATGTGGCCTTTATATGTGTTAAAACTCTTTTTATTACTTCAAAGCTCTTATAGGCTAATCTAATAGTGTATAGGGGTGTATAAGTGATAGGGGTCGACTATACGAGTATATAAAAGTTTTCTGAATCCTAGACTATTAACTACTCATGTATTTTCATGCCTATACTCATAACTATGTGCGATAACCCCTTTATTTGCATTTATGTACTTTGTGTGACCCGCTTTTGAAAAACAGCCTCCTTTATCTAAATACTTTTCAAAACTGACCCCTAAACAAAAATAGCCATTAAGGTTAGGGCTCGACAATTAATGACGAGTCACACCGACCCTAAATGACTAACATTTTATTTTAAAAACAACACCCATTTGATTTTTTACCAAAATTTGAAAGTGTTTATGAAAACTGCCTATTTCCGTAAAACTGTCAAACTGATCTAAACGTTGAAATTGCACAAGTAAGCCGAAATTCAATACCTTTTTCATGTTTAACTATACTTTCGATTAGGAATTTGTGTTACAGGCCTTGAAATGCGATTAGGCGTAAATATAGGTCGTATGTTAAAACTTAAAGCCTACTTGTTGTTTAAACTTGTGTAGATATACTTTAGATACAAAAGTGACATTTTAAGTTAGTATTGCTTATGATTGTACTCACAACCTTACTAAAACATCCCGAAATATAGACCCGGGCAGGAACCACCTTTCGTGGGACTTGGGGAATGCCTAACACCTTCTTCCCCGAGTCATTTAGATTTCTTACCCTTTTTGAATCTCTGAAATTGGACTAGTTAACAATGAACTCGGCCTTAGATGCTTAGGTGGCCTAATACACTTTAGAAAACTATATTAGGTGGCGACTCCAACTTTGAACTCAAACGAGTTACCCAGTCAAATCTGAAACCGACTCGCTCCGAGTTTAGTCTAAAATCGGGTGTGATAGAATGGCGACTCCGCTGGGGATTTTTTTAAAAGTCCTAACCACAACGAGTCTTTATTTTGGGATTTTTCTTATTGTTTTTATTATCTTGTTATTTATTATTATTATCCGGAACTGACTTCTTTCTTTTTGTTTTGTTTTCTTTTTCTTTTAATTTTTGGTTGTAATATCTTTTTTAATTTTGTAATGCATTTTATATGACATATCTCCTCATTAACGTTCACTCGTGCGATATACTTGAAAAACAAAACGGTTCCGTCAGTTTGACGGCCGTTCTCACTTCTACAAAACACCATTCGGAAAAAGTTTGGGATAGGTCGAGTCCGTGGTACAGCTTGTTACCATGTTAGTGGAGACAATAGGAACTCATGCATCATGGTACCATGTTAGTGGACTTGTTTCCAAGTCCAAAATAGGTCAACTTGTTCAACGATCTAAACGAGTTTTTAACTCCAAAGAGCGTTTGGACATGATTATTTGCATTTCTGGAAAATAAACATGTAACGGCTATATTGTTCTCAAAATAGGGGCGGGGTGTTTATTTTAACTTCCTTATTTATTTGTAGGTCTTTATGGCTCAAAATGTCCAATGTTTGGTATGGTCATGGGTGTTCCTCCTCTACTGGCACGATGGTGGAGCAATTCAGGAGGTCATGGTCGTTTGCGGGTTCATAAATACTTAGGGCATCTACCTTTATTGATGGAAGTGGAACCGTGTCATGGGTTATCGAGGCGGCGATTACATTTTGGGATGAGCAAAGAAATGTCTTTAAGTTTAATGGCGTAGAGTTGACACCTTTGTGAGAAGAAATAGGTGGTGTTATAGAAGATTCGGGTATGATTAGAGAAAATCATACATGGCAAGAAACGACAATCATCATTCCAAAGTTTCCTATTTTGAGCGACTTTCGCAAGTTGCTTGGCCTTGCCGGAAACGATGCAATGACATTCATACAAAAAGGCGGTATACCCTTGTCTTTTCTGTACGAGAAATTTGGTCACGATGGTGCTTTTGACCAAAGGCTTGAGGATTTCACTTCCTACGATGATTGGCATAAAGGAAATATTTTTGCCTTCATGGTTAGGTTTTTGGGTGTTATGGTGTTTCCTGAAAGTTCAAAGCATTACACTGGGGTACGGTTGATCAAGGTAGTGGAAGCTATGATGAATGGGGTTGACAAACGAGAATACACTTTGGTACCTATGATTTTGGCCGACATTTATAGAGCTTTGGGGCTTTGTAAGAAGGGGGCTAAATATTTCGAGGGGTGCAACTTGTTACAACAACTTTGGTTTAAGGAGCATTTGGAAATAGTGAGAGGAAGCGCAGAAATACTCAAACCATCAGGCATTAATCGCATAACTACACCACGCTATGGAGTTAGAACCTTGAAACAAACAGGTAGCGTTGAAGGTTGGTTGAAACTCTTTAACAGCATAACAGACAACACGGTGCAATGGATGTTCACTTGGTTCCCGACAAGTGAATTTACAATTCGAGCTAATGCCACTCCTTTTTTTACTCTAATGGGGCTGCGAGGCCTTTAACCATACATTCCTGGAAGAGGCATGAGGCAAGCTGGCAGGAAACAATGCATAATCGAAATGGCTTTCACGGGACGATATCAACTTGATTACACTGAGGAGAAGATCGCTTTGGCTGGGGAAATAATTAACAGTTGGAAAAACCATTGCATAATGGGTTCAAAATCTATAGAACAAGATCGGTATAAGGTAGGCTGTGAGCCACACTATGCAGACTGGTTGCAAGCAGAATTGAGAGGGACGGTTACAGCGGGACCAAATAGGAGCGACACTATCAAAGACAAAGAAGTAGAGGCACAAATCAAATACAAGTGGCTAATACGCAGGGTATCAGAATCGAAAATGGAGCACCAAAGAAGGACAGAGACATGGAAGAAACATGCACTTAACTTAGAAGGAAAAGTAGAGGGATTGATGGAAAAGCTCGGGCGATGGAATGCCGAATGCAGCCGTAGACATACATTATTTGTTCACAGCCAAAGGTCATTTGGCGGAGGCTTTGGAGGAAGCTCAAGAGATAGTGAGAGAAGCAAAGAAGGCCAGGCTAGAGGAGAAACCCAATGTCTAGTTTCTTTTTGTCTTTTTATTTGCAAAATTTTTTATGTATTAGACTTCATGTTATATAATGAAGTTTTGGGGAAATTTTGAGAACAATTGACAATGCATGTTTATTTTTCTTTATATCATTTAAACATAGGAAGACCTAACGTCCATGGCGCATTAAGGTCTATTAGGAAACCTTGTCCAAACGTCAAAAGGGTTCTTAACTCGAGAAATGACAAAATCGCATCTCTGCATGGGTTCGAAGAAATATTTGCACAAAATATTGATCGTTTGCTTAAACATGATCAAGACTGTAAGAATGTTTTGGTCTTTACCTTTTCTTATTTTGGTTTCAGACTATGGCTGCGAGAGGTACACTTCAGTTCGAGATTATTTTCCGACCTCCTCACTTGATCAGACTCTGGTGGGAAGATCTGGCTATTATTAGTAAGGCTCACATTTAAAAGGTGTTGGGGGAGTTGGTGGCTCTCAAGGCCTACACTGCCATGCCTGGTTTGGTGAAGGCTGCTACACACTTTTGAGAATACAAGAGGGCTGTGTTTCATTTCAATGGTTTGGAGTTGGCGCCAATGTTGGAGGAATTTGAAGGACTAGCAGGGTTAGAGCCTGTGCTCGAGACTATGATTTATTCCCGAGACGTGGACCCTAAGGAGTTCATTGAATTATTGGGTGCTCCTTATGATCCATACGTCGAAGGGGTGCATGATGGAAAAGTCACGTTGGAGTACTTGCATTCTAGGTTTGGAGATCCAACGCTTATGCATGATTGGACTGGGGCATAGGAAATTCAAGACTGGGAGTGGACTGAATCCAATGCTTTCATCGTTGCTTTTCTGGGAAGCATGGTTTTCCCCGAGAAGGAGGGAAAGATCGACATAAGATTGGGAAGAGTAGTAGAGGGACTACGCAAGGGAGCTCATAAACGTCAAGTAAGCTTGGTTCCAATGATTATGGGGGAAGTTTATAGGGCTCTAACCAAATGTAGAAGAGGAGGAGACTTTTTCGAGGGGTGCAACCTGTTGCTGCAAATATGGTTGATAGAGCATTTGCACAGCGTCCCTGTCAGTCCGGTGGCACCAAAACCGTCGTGGAAAGGAGGGATCCACTCACAAAGCACCCGCATGGCTGTAACAGCGGCATGGGAGGACCCTGCAAACATGGAAGGATGGTACACCAAGCTCGAAGAGTTGCAAGAGGTACAATGGGTGACTGAAAATTGTGCTGGCTTCACCGTTTCCATACAAGGTCAAGACATCACTTTCTTGGCATTGATTGGATTCTGAGAGACTCATCACTATGTTCCTCTAAGAATTCTCCGACAAGTAGGGATGACACAACAGACTCCGCAGTTGACTGAAGGAAGAAGCTTCAACGTTGACATAAAAGACATTGAGCATCCGATGGTCGGTACTATTTTGACAATGTTGGAAAAGAGGTTTACTATGCAGTTTTGTCGTGGCCGAGACAGTAGGGTGAACCCCGCAGCTACTTTGGCTTATCCTCAATGGCTCAGTAAAGACAAGGAAAGATTCCCGTCCAAGACTACGCTGAAAAGGAAAACCAAGGCTCCAAGTGTCACTGAAAAATACAAAAGGCTGCGACATGAATTCGACCAAAATAAGAAAGAATTAAGGGTAACACAAGAGAGGGAGATGAGGAGGCAATACAAGGACAAGATCAAAGGGGATGAACTCAAGTATTGGACAGGTAAGGTCATGGCTGCAAGGCAAGCTGCTGGGTATCTACAAGATTTGCTCAAAGGATGGGGAGAGTACTTTAAGGCAGTGCCACTGGAAGAGAAGGAAGCGATGGGGATAGAAATCTGTGAATTCTTCACGAAAGCTCTGGGAGATATGCAAGGCTGGAAGGATCTGATAGAGATGTTCGCTGCTCCTCCACATATGAGCCTGGTTCATAAGCCTAAGGAAGAAGCCAAAGAGAAGAAAGAGAAAGAAGATGCTGGAACTGACGCTTGATTCAAAACCTCTTTGCTTGACACATTAGTCTGGTCGTCCTGAGTCAGGTCGTCTTTTCTTTTCGTCTTTGTTTCCGTTCAGTCGAGTTGTCTTTTCTTTTCATCTTTTTTCTCGTTTAGTCGAGCTGTTATCTTAAAATAGTGGTTTTAATAAAGCCAAGCAAATTAAATAAAATTTCGTCGTTTCTGGGTTTTAGGCTTGTGTTGATTATGTTAATGCAAACGAAATGACGTATTCTGTGCAAACATTACTTCGAATCATCAATAGGCCTACCTCTGGCACAAAAGAGGTTCCCTGCATGATAGGGCGCGATTTTATTTTAAACTAACATATACTTACATTTCTTCTTTGTTTTTGATATGTCAGTCCCCAAGTCCGTAAAATTTTGGTTTGCGCATTCTGGCCGCGCCACAATACCGGTTGAGATCCAGGGGATCAATCCCAACACCTCCCCCTTTACCTATGAGGACAGGGACGAGACGTAATATCATGGCTGAGTTTGACAAAATTGGAAATGGAACTCCTGAGAAGCAAGGTGTGGTCGCCTATGAAGACTATGCTAAGTTGGAACAGAGATTGTTGGAGTTGGAGAATAGGATCCCTCTTGCCCATGCTGATGAGCTCGTTGAACCAAACAAAACTACCTGCCCTCACGGCAAAGATCCACTATACCCTGAAAAAGACGTTCCTTATCCTACCTATACCGCACTGCCAAAAGCACCACAAAACAACTTACCCTCCTTCACCGTTGAAACAAAAACCATCGCATCACCCACTAAAGATCATGAAATGTATGCATGGACCAAGGAATACCCAGACAACACCAAGGAGCAAGTCCAATGGCTAGTAGAGAAGTTCAGGCAATTCCAAGGCACCAAAGGAACCCGAGGGTCAGCTTACGAGGATCTCTGCATGTACCCTGACTTGAAGCTGCTTGAAGGCTATATAACACCAAAGTTCAATATGTTCGATGGTAGTGGTGATCTGATGGCCCATTTGAGATCTTATTGTGACAAGCTGGTTGGGGTTGGACATGATGAAAAGATCTGCATGCAATTGTTCAACCGCAGTCTGATTGGAGATGCGCTGATACGGTACTCAAAGCAACAAACAAAGAAGTGGACGAGCTGGGAAGCAATGGCTGGGGACTTTGTTGACAGTTTTGGGCATAACACTGATGCCATGCCTGATCGTTTCTACTTAAAGAAGTTGAAGAAGAAGCCCACCGAGACATTCAGAGAATTAGCAACTAGGTGGAGAGCCGAGGCTGCTAAAGTCCAACCTCCTATAGAAGACGCCGAGATAGTAGCAACCTTCATCCGCATATAAGAAGATGTCTACTTTGACAAGATGCTGGATCTACAAGACAAGAAGTTTGGAGAGTTGATCAAGATCGGGGATATGGTTGAAAATAGATTGAAGACTGGCAGGATCGTTAGTTTGGCTGCACTACAAGCCACTAACAAAGCTTTGCAAACTGGGAACACCGCTATATCAAGAAAGAAGAAGAATGATGTCTCCTTCGTGGCTGCATCACTCGACCACTCTCCTACTCATAACCACTACTACCAAACACCTCCTCCATCATACCCATACATTCCACCCACATCCACATATCCAGTCTTCAATACTCAGCCCATGTTCCAAAACCCACCACCAGAAAGACCACCTTATCCACAAAGCTCCAACTACCAAAACACAAATACCTATTTACCAAGGCCTCACGCCAACGAAAACCCAAGACCAAAAAGAAACTATACCCCATTGGCTGAATCTCGCACTCAGTTATTTGAGAGACTCAAAGCAGCCAACCATATACAACCCGCGCCATTTAAAATGTCTGATAGGATGACACCCTATTTGATCAAACCAAAACCTGCGCACTCTGGAGGACCTGGTCATGATACCGAGAAGTGCTACGCCCTGAGGGACAAGATACAAGACTTGATCGATCAAAAGGTGATACACTTGAAAATTCCAAACGTGCACAACAATCCCCTGCCTAACCATGGAGATAATAGGGTGAATCTGATCGACTTGAATGAAGAATACAGCCTGGAGGGGACGATTGTTAAAGCGAAGGAAGATGCACCAGCACTTGCTTCAGTTGCTCAAGCCGCTACGGCACCAGAGCCTATCGAGGTAGAATTAGCTCCAAAATTCTATATTAATGTGGTTCCCCCTCACAGTGACAAGGCGGTACCATGGGACTATGAAATGAAGAAGAAGAACAAATCAACAGTTGAGACTGTTGCTGCACAAGGAATGACTAGGAGTGGGAGGATTTATACTCCCGAGCATTTTGTTCAAGAAAAATGAGGCATCAGCAAGGAGGAGTCCGAGGAATGGTGGAAGAAAGTACAAGCAAAGAAATACTCTGTGGTTGAACACTTGGGCAAGATACCTGCACAAATCTCTGTTTTAGCTTTACTCCTCAAGTCAGAGAGCCACTGAAATGCTTTGATGAAAGTGTTGGATGAAGCAAATATTCAGGTGGATACCTCAGTTGAAAACCTGGATAGCATGGTCGGACAAGTCATGGAGTCCAACCGAATCGCTTTTCACGAAGATGAGCTGCCACCTGAAGGGTTGAGCCACAACAAAGCTTTGCATGTTACTATCAAATGCAAAGACTGGTTCGTAGGAAGAGTCCTGATTGACGGAGGTCCTGGTCTGAACATATGCCCATTCATCACTCTGAAGAGAATGGGAATTGATCAAAGCAAGATAAGAGAAAGCGACATGAAGGTGAAGGCGTTCGATGGATCGCAAAGAAGCACCATTGGAGAAATTGACATAACTATCATGGTCGGTCCTGTGGAGTTCACTGCCGAATTTCATGTCATGGACATCTCCGCCTCTTATAACCTGCTGCTGGGAAGACCGTGGATTCACTTGGCTGGAGCGGTGCCTTCCACATTGCACCAAACAGTGAAGTTCGAGTGGGACCACAAAGAAGTGGTAGTGTTCGGGGAAGGGAAACAACTCTATTTACAATGAACAAACCATACCAGCAATCGAAGGGAATGCTCCTGATGGGCAGACTTTCTATATTGTAGAGCTCGTGGGAGCAGTGCAAGGTACTCGCAGGGACGTCACAAAAATTACAACCCAAGCTGGAGTTCCACAAACACAAACCAAGGAGGTTATACTGCACACTTCGCTCCCAAGTTGGTCAATACACCGCCTTGGATTGAAGAGAGGAAGAGAAGGTTTTACAGTGCCTACTGGGATGGCCGAGGCAAAGGCTATGAAGGGAGAAACTTAGTCTGGGAACCAGTCAAATCTGACTGGGGTGTGCCTTCACGTGAATTTCGTGAGACCTTACCGGCTAAGACAGAGAAGCGACCAATGTACTCACCTAATGCTCGTCCCAATTGGAAGTACATTGTTGACACCCAATTTTGTCCCTCCTTTTTTTCGCAATTTGGCTATATTTATTTAAAATCGACAATAGTAATTTTCCAAACAAAACTGCATTAGATAGCATGCATTTTATGTGTGTTTAATCCCCTACTTATAATATTTATTTAATTATGATTATAATTACGTAATTACATTAATCTAGGCTATTTTCTAAAATACGTATGTTATTTTATGCAATTTAACGCATTACGACATTATTTAATAATTATTTGTGGATATTTATATCTAATTAGTATTATTGGCGGTCATCTTTATTTATTTATAATTATTTACAAAATTTTCTATTTTTATACTAATTATGTTATACTTATAAGTATTTTGATTAAATACTAGCCATTTTGTTATTTTACAATTTCATTTCTATTATATTCAGTCCACGTCATTACCCGTTGTCCATGCATACGCCAATTAAACTCCACATAAGTCTAACACCTCACTAAATACACTTATAACACAATTATACTACATGTACAACTCTCTTTAGCATATGGTACAACCCCCTCAAAGCACATGTACCCTTACACATCAGCCACTACACACACACATATACATATACGCGCCGACGTGGCATGATCTTGGCCCTCCACATTCCCCATCTGACGGCTCAGAATGAAGCTTCCCTTTTAATACTACACTTCACCTCATTTCTACAACCCCAAATCACTCCCTCTCCCCTTTCCTAAACTCAGTCGGCCGCCACCTTCTCTCCTCTCACCCCCTTCCCTCAATTTCAGTCCACATACACCACAACAAATCCGCCGAAACTCCGCCAAAGCTCCGCCATCAACGCCGTGACCTATCCTCCTTCCTATCTCCGATTACATGGGACAAATCTCTCTCTCTTTTTGCTCGTGCATCCGAAATAGGAACAAGGAAATCGGGCACAAATCTTGTCAAATTTGAAGCATACAAAGCAAGAAAAGGAAAGATTGGAACGAATCTTTACAAATCAAACAAAAACGGGCAGATTTGAGGACGATCCGACCCGTTTCGATCGCCTCTGACCCGACCCGGATTCAGAATGGGTAACTCCTTTCCCTCTTTATTTTTTCTTTTACTGCTTGGCTTATTTGTTTCATTAAATTCTCATAAAGATAACATGCCTATTTAATTTGATTTATTTTATTTGGCTTTTTGAATTGCATACACGTGATTAGCAGTTATCTTCCCTTAAATGTATATGCATATATCCGTAGGCTAGAAAACTCTAGACGTCTAATTTTGGTAGTACATGATTCTGGACCAGGATTAGTTAGGACGAAATAATGTTTCCTGAATCTATTCATATTCATTTTGACTAAGCATCTTATTAGTTTTTTCCTTGTTTAGCATTCTGATGAAGAAACTGAATTTTGCTTTCCTTCTATAATGGGTATAATAATTTTTAAAATCTCTTTCCTTGCAAGTGTGCAAGCACAACCCTAACAGTATAAGTACTCCTCCTTTTGAGAGTTAGAGGACACACGGATACAGCTCTGAATACACCTTCAGACCTCCCTCTACAGTGAAATACATGACTGAAAATCCACATCCTCTCTTCTCTCTTTATAACTTAACTACAGGAGAAAAGCACTGCTTCTTCTTCTCTATAGAATTCTAGCACTCTTTTAGCCGATTATCCTTTCCTTCTTTACGAAAAAGGGCAACTCTATTAGTTGTAATGCAAGACTTACAGTTCTTCGGTCTGTGATCTTGACTGCGGTTCTTACAAGATGTCCATAGCTTTCTCCCTTGTTCACTGTCTTCTGTAAGATGGTCTAAGTCCTGTGTTGGACAAATTAAGGATAGCCAAAGGCTATACCTATTTTAACTCTCTCTTGGCGGGGGTTGCACACCATGTTTGAGTGCTGTAAGGCTCAATTCATTTACGCGAAATGGAAGAAGGGATACAGGCCCATACTCTTCCTTTCTCTTCAATAATATGTGCTTAGAAACATAAATCCCTTGATATAATGTATTTATTAGGTTACCCTGCGTGTATGAGCACCATAAGGTGTAAGTTAGATGTTAAGACAGGTGCTGCACGCTGCTATAAGCAGCCCGTTGTCTGAACAGGGGCCTTCCCTATTCCCTCGCCTTTTAGTTTACTTAGAGTTAGTTTACTTGTGCGACATGATGTTGGATTGGATTGTTAATGTTGTGTACATAATATGAAAATTAGTTGAACAGGACAGGTTTCAAAATTAAATTACAATAAGAGACTTGTTTGCCGAAAATTAGATAAAAGGGCTAAAATTGCAATAAAGGTTTAAAACTAGACTATTTGTGGAATCCTAACATGCTGGAATTTAACTGTACCAGAAAATAGGCTAGAAATGCAAGACAATTTGAAAACTAGACTATTTTCTATAAATTCTATGTTTTGGAAACCTAAGAGTACATCTCATTCTTTTACAAGTGGTCATAGTCGAAAAATCAACCTATTTATGTAAACTTAAGACTTTTACAACGTAGCAGTATTTATTTTGTTAAAAGTGGCTAAGTTTGCAATCAGTGCTGAAAGTTGGCTTATTTCTGCAAATTTGATATTCTGTAACCATGATAGTTTAAGTAACCGTTTGAAATCCCTTTTATCCAATTACTTATTTAACTTGGAGGCTCACTTTTCTTTATGTTTACAATATTGCTATAATTTGACTTGTGTGATTTGCATGATCGTTCATTATTTGGCACCTGGATGTCTAGATTTGGGGCACACAATAAACTTAGGGGTCTAGATATTTATATTAGTAGTCCCAACGGCCTCTGAGACATTAAGTGGAGCTCTAGCAAGCCTTTAGGACGTTTGAAAATATTAGGAATTCGCTTTAGTTAACAACTTAAAGAGGGTATGGGGGTTAAAGGGAATTAAGCCCCTCGGAAATGATGGAAATTACCCGAGCTATATATTGATAGTGGATTTTGAAACTATCGCCCCTTACGAGAGCTGGGTTCTGATCCGAATAGGATAATAAAACCTAGAGTTATTTATTCAAGGGATTGATTGGTTATTTATTATTTTGTGGCTATATGTGCAATATGATTATCATTTCAAATTATTTATGCAAATACTTTAAACTGCCTATTTACTTACTTTGCATCCCATATCTCTTTTGTTTATTTTATTTAGAATTTATCATTTTATAAGTAATATGTCAAACCCAATATAGAAATCGGCCGGGAACCACGATTAGCGGAACTTAGGAGGTGCCTAACCCCTTCCTTCTAGGTTATTTCGAACACTTACCCGAATCTCAGATTAGTAGACCAACTCGGGGTTATTCTTTAAATTAGAAATTAATAGGTGACCTAATACGCCTAGGAAATTTATTAGGTGGCGACTCCAAAACCTCTAACTCCAAACGAGTTACCCAGTCAAATTCCGAAACCCTACTCGCCTCGAGTTGAGTCCAAAATCGGGTATGACAGAATGGCGACTCTGCTGGGGATTAAATATTCTAACCATCACGATTTTTATATTGGGTTTATTATTGCTTTTATTATTTTATATTCAATACTAACTTTTTCTCTTTGCAGGTGGGTAATCTTTTATATTTTGCAATTTTTGATAATATGATATTTAGTATGTTGTTGAATTATTTGTTGCATTTCGTTCATACTCCTCCACTCCTGAAAAATTGACACTTACACACACACACAAACGATTACGTGGATCTCACGGTCGTTTCACTCTCAAAAAACCCTTTAGGAGGATCGGTTAGAATCTAGTTGGTCCGTGGTACAACCAACAATTCAAAACGTTCTCACCCCTTGGTTGTCCGCCTTGGGGAACCATGTCCTTGTCTAGATTAGCCAACTCTTAATGAAGACTCTTTTTAGGGATCATTCATCATGTCATATCTAGGGCCATTTTGACTTCGGCTCATGTCTAAGTCTACTAGTTCACCATATTTGAATGAACCGAACGAGTTTTCGACCCTAAGGGACATTTACATGTGTTACGTGTGCATCTATTTAAAGTTGAACGTGTCTAATGTAGATCATTTGTTCTCAAAAGTGTGGATCAGCCAATTATTTATTTTGTTGGAGGATGTCACAAGTCGCGAAGATTTGATCAAATAAAAGAGACTTTAAATTGATTTTTCTACTTTTGTGTAACAAAATCAATTATTTATTTCTATAAATGGAAATCGTTATAGAAATCAATTATTTATTTCTATTTACATTTGTTTTTTTTTAATTTCTGCATTCATACAAAACCAATTATTTTATAAAATGATTTTTGGGTTATAAACGAAATTAATTTTTCTACTTTTGCGAAAACAAATCATAGAGCTTAAATTAATTTATGTTACTTTAATGTAACAAGATCACTTATTTATTCGTATTTACCTAAAAAGGAGAAAATGTGTTATTTCTACATTTCTTTAATAAAATTATATTCCATTCATTTTTTAGGTTATGAGAACAAATGGGATGATGCACGATACACATTCAATTTTATATATCATACTCAAATTTAGGAAGACTTAACATCCTTGGCATGTTAAAGTCCATTAGCCAACTTCGTCCAAATGACGCCTATGCATCTTATGTGTGTTGGTCTTGTTAGGCCTACCTCCGATATAAGAGAGGTCCCTTGCATTATAAGGACTGATATGTTTTGCATTTGGTAATTATTACCTCGGCACTAACTTATTGTTTTCATGTTTAAGTTTTACTCCCACTCCTAAGATTGACTTGTGCATTCTGGCCGAGCATCAGTACCGGACGAGAGCCAAGGGACCAGTAACAACTCCTCCCCCCTCACAAACTAGAAGAAGAGGAAAGCAAACATCATGTCTGAGTTCAATAATGCTGCTCTAAGTGACGATAACATTGGGAATAATGGGACACCCCGCAAACTTGCCTTGGTTGGGTATGATGAACATGTTGCTACTTTAGAGCAAAGAATTAAAGAACTTGAAGAAAACTGACAGTGGCCAGTTTACCCGTTGGTAACTCCGCCCATTCAAGGATATCAATCGATCCAAGTGGGTCAGCCCGCCCTAATGGAAAAGACCTTACACACCCAACTGATCCCCCTATTGTTTACCAAACAATACCACCAGCCACATACCAAGTAGCGCCACTGCTACCTACCAAGCAACACAACCATCTCTTTACCAAACAGCACCGCCTGCTACCTACCAAACCGCACCAACTGCCACGTATCAAGCACCGCCTCCGTATCAAGCACCGCCTCCTTATCAAGCACTATTTACCCAAACACAAGCCTACCGCACACTAATATCGCAAATCCGCAACCTTACAATCCTATGTTCACTGTTGAAACCAAACAACTCACTTCACCCGTCAAAGACCATGAAAACTACGAATGGGCGGAGGATGAAACCAATGATGATTAGACAAAAGACAAAGTTCGTAAGCTGGAGGCAGCCTTTAAGAAGTTTGAGTTAGGCAAAACTACTAAAGGTTTAGCTTATGAAGATTTGTGTATCTATCCTACTCTAAAATTACCTGATGGGTACAAGATACCAAAGTTCGACTTGTTCAATGGCACTGGAGACCCCATGGTTAATTTGAGAACATATTGTGACAAGTTGATTGGAGCAGGGGAAGACGAGAAAGTACGCGTAAAGCTATTTAGCCGAAGATTGACTGGAGATGCTTTAAGTTGGTTTTCTAAACAAAAACCAGGCTCATGGCTCGGTTGGGAAGATATGGCAGCGGACTTTGTATAAACATTTGCGAAATGGTACCAGACCGCTTCTATTTAGAAAAGTTGAAAAAGAAACCCACAGAGACGTTCAGAGAATATGCTACTAGGTGGAGGGCAGAAGCCGCCAAAGTGCAACCCACTATGAATGAGAAAGAAATAGTCAACATATTCATTCGCATACAAGAGGATGTATATTACGACAAGTTGTTGCATATGAAGAACCAAAAGTTTGCAGATCTAGTATTGATGGGACATGACAAAGAAGAAGGGTTAAAAAGTGGAAAGATTATTAGCTTAGTTGCACTACAAGCTGCTAATAAGGTTGACCAGGCTGGAAATGTGAATCTCTCCAAAAAGAAGAAAGATGAAGTCTCTTTCGCTGCAAACATTCAAGACCCGCTTTCAACCACTATTATCAAACACCACCACCATTCTATCCCTACCTTCACACACCATCAAAAAAATCCGTCTACAACACTCAAGCCACTCGGCCTATATTCCACACCCCAACACCAACACCAAGCCGTCCGTCATACCAGCAAAATACTCAAACCAACTATTGAAATGCATCATCATACTCTCCTAGGCCTCGCCCTGAGGCAAACCAAAGACCCAAAAGAAACTACACTGCATTAGCTGAATCCCGCACTCAATTGTTCGAGAGATTGAGAGCTGCTGGGCTTATTGTCCCAATCCCTCAAAAGGTGCCAGACAATCCTTCACAACACTTTGATTACAGCAAAAGGTGCGCATACCACTCAGGTGGGCCGGGACATGAGACGGAGAGATGTTTTGCATTGAATGATAAGATTCAAGGCCTAATAGATGAAAAGGTCATTCATTTGAAGACGCCAAATGTGCACAATAATCCACTACCCAATCATGGAGATGAGGAGGTGAAAATGATTGACGTCGGTGAAGAATACAATCTGGAAGGTACAATCATTAAGGTAAAAACGGTGTTCGATGAAGACAAGTTTGGCATGGGGTACATCCTGGTTTCCAAAGGAGAAAACACTACAAAGGACACAAGAGATTATCATTCACTGGAGCAAATTATTCCAACTCTGAAACATGCATCCATTCTTTCAAGCTACATGAAAACTCTCGAGGGATGAGGAATGGCCAAAGGAGTTCATGATGTAGAAGATGAGTTGACTGGTCTGAAGAAAATATTCATAGAAGAATATGATGCAGTCACCGAGAAGCATACTGAGGCCCTGAACATCCTGGAAGCTGAAACTGGAGTTATGCCAAACAACTGAATCTACAACACATTCTGAGCATGCCGAGAACCTTAGTGGAGCTGTGGCATTAGTTGTTTCCTTAAATAAAATACGACACTGAGTCGTTAGCTTTTCCTTTCTTTATTTTCCAACTTTGTTGCATCATCATTTCCATTTGAAAACTGATTCTTGAGTCTAATAATAAAAGCTTGATTTTCCTATTTTTCGTGTTAGAATATGCATCATTCACTTCCTACAAAACTATTTTAATTCCATTGAATCTATGACTGCGATGTGAGAAAACAATAAAAAACGACGGGTACAAATCAGGCTATGGTAAAAGACATTTGAAGAACTTTATGAAGAACTTATAGCAAACAACTGAGGCAAGAGCATATTTGGGGAAGATGACTTACAATTCAAGGCAAAACAATAGAAATATATATAAGGAGCATAATTAGACAATCCCAAACGGACCAAAAGCATACTCAAGCAAGTGACGCTTATGGATAGCAAAGAATGAGCACAACAAGCAAAAGAATGAAAAAGGCGCTTACCAAGAAAGTTAGAGCAATATAGTTAATCCTAGAATACAATTCTCTAAATCAAGAAAAAATTAACAAGATCCTTTACTCGGATACAATCAAGAGATACTACAAATCAAGCAACATTCATCTTTATTGGATTCGAACTATGTAGCGACCTGATTCCCAAGAGGGGATACGTAGGCAGCCTACTCAAGGCACGGTCACATCATAAGAGGATTTTATTAGACACTGGGGCAGAATTTTTTGAGTTTCCCTCAAAAAATTCAAAGAATACGTCACAACACACTGGGGCAGAATTTTTTAAGGACCTCAAAAATTCTAAAAAATACAAGTAGCATACTGGGGCAGAAATTTTGAGCTTCAAAATAGAAGATCTTTAAGCAGCAAAGGGTATAGAGGAGATTATGTCCAAACAACACGTCGCAGTCTATGATTCAATGGAATAAATATTCATCACTCTTTAAACAATATTTTTCTCAAAACACATGCATATCCCCTTTTGTTCTCCCTTTTTGCCCACATCTCAACTAAGGTTTGACGCTCGAAAAGAGAGATATTACAAGAAGACAGTCATGCAAGATGCGACTACAAAGCAAAGTACAACGAATGCGCAAGCCAACCTCCACCCAAAAAACTCACAAATTTTCTTTGATTGCAGGTTTACACAGGTACCGAGTATACCTAACAACTCTTGCAAAGCACATTCATCCATTTGACAAAGTATAGAATCCATGCCGGTGGATATATAGGGTCCGCATCGGTGGGCATGACATATATAGAATCCATGTCGGCAGATATATAGGGTCCGCGTCGGTGGGCATGACATACATAGAATCCATGTCGGTGGATATATAGGGTCCGCGTCCGTGGGCATGACATACATAGAATCCATGTCGGTGGATATATAGGGTCCGCGTCGGTGGGCATGACATATATAGAATCCATGTCGGTGGATATATAGGGTCCGCGTCGGTGGGCATGACATATATAAAATCCATGTCGGTGGATATATAGGGTCCGCGTCGGTGGGCATGACATATATAGAATCCAAGTCGGTAGATATATAGGGTCCGCGTTGGTGGGCATGACATATGTAGAATCCATGTCGGTGGATATATAAGGTCGGCGTCGGTGGGCATGACATACATAGAATCCATGTCGGTGGATATATAGGGTCCGCGTCGGTGGATATGACATCATTTGAGAAGCATAGAATCTGCGTCAGCAAATATATAGGGTTCGCAGTGGTGAACATGACAACAATTTGCAGCAGAGCAAGGTCCGCATTAGTGGGCATATCATTGGAAAGACATTTAGATGAGACATCAATCAAACAAGCATAAGACAAAACAACCACTCGGCTTAACAGGGAAGTTTACTTTATCTTTATCTTTATATCTATTGCATTTATCATGATTTTGCTGCAGGGTACTCCCGATCTCTCGACAAATCCCTGTGCTATACTCTTGCGCCTGTTCCCAACATCACTACCAATTATACAACCGCAAAACCTCAAACACATACAAAGCAAAGCCTAACCTTACAGACAATGCCTTTTGCTATACCCACGAACTACCTATTTTGCCGAATTCCAAACTACAAGTCCATAGTCGTACCTATGATCTACCTAATCTCCCCTTGCCGATTGGGTATCAGCTTCGTATTCCCTCCTAATTCATGCCCATCTATGTCAATCGTGCGTGTTTTCGTGCTTAATCGCGCCCATCCATTTGAATCGTGCGCATTCATAAAACTCGCTCCTCAAATGTTTCCCAGCTCAGTCAAGGCAATATTGAAGGGGGGATTGCCCATTTATCGAGATGAAGTGGAAACTATGTACATATAAACTCCTCTTTTTGGGTGTGCCGTGCACCACATCTTCATAACTAGGATGATTATAAGCCTCTTTTCCCACGCTCGATCTATCGTTATTTCATCTCCGACAATACCTTTGCTTAATTCTTCATTCATCTTGTCAAAAGGAAAAGCATACACGAATCTAAACTTTACATACTTGGATAAGTTTATTCTTTACATCCAAAATCGTGCGTCATAAATATCTCATGCAGGCAACATGCCATTCTAGAACTACAGACGGCCTGATTCTCGTGAAACCCGAGATATGTAGGCAACTCAGACACCGGGGTTCGGCCAAAAACAACCCCAAAACACCCATTTTCCCCTTCCAATCCTTTTGCCTACCAGTCACGACAAAATTGGCTATTCTGTCAACTATCTTTGCCCGAAGACTCTTTCATCATCCCCGAGCAAAGAGGAGTAGCCGCTGAACCCAATTTTGTCCCTCCGTTTTTTCGCAATTTGGCTATATTTAATTAAAATCGACAATAGTAATTTTTCAAATAAAACTGCATTAGATAGCATGCATTTTACGTGTGTTTAATCCCCTACTTATATAATATTTATTTAATTGTAATTATAATTATGTAATTACATTCATCTAAGCTATTTTCTAAAATATGTATGCTATTTTATGCAACTTAACGCATAACGCCATTATTTAATAATTATTTGTAGCTATTTATATCTAATTAGTATTATTTGTGGTCATCTATATTTATTTATAATTAAGTACATTTATTTATATTTATTTACAAAATTTTCTATTCTTATACTAATTATTTATATTTATAAGTATTTTGATTAAATACTGGCCATTTTGCTATTTTACAATTTCATTTCTATTATATTCAGTCCACGTCATTACCCGTTGTCCACGTATACGCCAATTAAACTCCACATAAGCCTAACACCTCACTAAATACACTTATAACACAATTATACTACATGTAAAACTCTCTTCAGCATATGGTACAACCCACTCAAAGCACATGTACCCTTACACATCAACCACTACACACATACATATACATATACGCACCGACGTGGTACGATCTTGGCCCTCCACGTTCCCCATCCGACGGCTCAGAGTGAAGCTTCCCTTTTAATATTACACTTCACCTCATTTCTAAAACTCTAAATCACTCCCTCTCCCCTTTCCTAAACTCAGCCAGCTGCCACCTTCTCTCCTCTCACCCCCTTCCCTCCATTTCAGTCCACATACACCACGTCAAATCTGCCAAAACTCTGCCAAAGCTCCGCCATCAATGTCGTGACCCTATCCTCCTTCCTTTCTCCGATTACACGTGACAAATCTCTCTCTCTCTTTTGCTCGTGAATCCGACATAAAAAATAAGGAAATCAGGCACAAATCTTGTCAAATTTGAAGTATACAAAGCAAGAAAAGGAAAGATTGGAACGAATCTTTACAAATCAAACAAAAACGGGCAGATTTGAGGACGACCCGACCCATTTCGATCGCCTCTGACCCGACCCGGATTCAAAATGGGTAACTCCTTTCCCTCTTTATTTTTTTCTTTTACTGCTTGGCTTATTTGTTTCATTAAATTCTCATAAAGATAAAATGCCTATTTAATTTGATTTATTTTGTTTGCCTTTTTGAATTGCATACACGTGATTAGCAGTTATCTTCCCTTAAATGTATACGCATATATCCGTAGGCTATAAAATTCTAGACGTCTAATTTTGGTAGTATGTGATTCTGGACCATGATTAGTTAGGACGAAATAATGTTTCTTGAATCTGTTCATGTTCATTTTGACTAAGCATGTTATTAGTTTTTCCTTGTTTAGCATTCTGATGAAGAAACTAAATTTTGCTTTCCTTCTATAATAGGTATGATAATTTTTAAAATCTCTTTCCTTG
Organism: Petunia x hybrida; assembly: GCA_037355625.1. NCBI lineage: Eukaryota > Viridiplantae > Streptophyta > Magnoliopsida > Solanales > Solanaceae > Petunia > Petunia x hybrida. The sequence goes on along the minus strand of JBBBVM010001054.1, from coordinate 351,160 downwards.
CAAGTGTGCAAGCACAACCCTAACAGTATAAATACTCCTCCTCTTGAGACTTAGAGGACACACGGATACAGCTCTGAATACACCTTCAGACCTCCCTCTACACTGAAATACATGACTGAAAATCCACATCCTCTATTCTCTCTTTACAACTTAACTACTGGAGAAAAGCACTGCTTCTTCTTCTCTTTATAATTCTAGCACTCTTTTGGCAGATTATCCTTTCCTTCTTTCCGAAAAAGGGCAACTCTATTAGTTGTAATTCAAGACTAAGTTTCAGTTCTTCGGTCTGTGATCTTGACTGCGGTTCCAACATGATGTCCATAGCTTTCTGCCTTGTTCACTCTCTTTTGTAAGATGGTCTAAGTCCTGTGTTGGACAAATTAAGGATAGCCAAAGGCTATACCTGTTTTAACTCTCTCTTGGCAGGGGTTGCAGACCATGTTTGAGTGCTGTAAGGCTCAATTCATTTAAGTAAAAATGGAAGAAGGGATACAGGCCCATACTCTTCCTTTCTCTTCGATAATATGTGCTTAGAAACTTAAATCCCTTGATATAATGTATTTATTAGGTTACCCCGCGTGTATGAGCACCATAAGGTGTAAGTTAGATGTTAAGACAGGTGCTGCACGCTGCTATAAGCAGCCCGTTGGCCGAACAGGGGCCTTCCCTATTCCCTCACCTTTTAGTTTACTTGGAGTTAGTTTACTTGTGCAACATGATGTTGGATTGGATTGTTAATGTTGTGTACATAATCTGAAAATTAGTTGAACAGGACAGGTTTGAAAATCAAATTACCATAAAAGACTGTTTTGCTGAAAATTACGCCCTCCGTCCCAATTTATGTGGCACCATTTGACCGGACACGGAATTTAAGAAAATAGAGGTTGACCTTGTTAAGTGTCAATTTTACCCTTGAAAAAGTAAGAGAGAGAAGATTTGAGTAATAAAAAAGTTGTTGATAGGTTTAAAAGTATGTAGGGCCCAACAAGGGTAAAATAGAGATAATGCATTAAATAGTTGTCAAATAAGGAAAGGTGCCACTTATTTTGGGACAAACAAAAAAGGAAATGGTGCCACCATAAATTGGGACGGAGGGAGTAGATAAAAGGGCTAAAATTGCAATAAAGGTTGAAAACTAGACTATTTGTGCAATCCTAACATGCTGGAATTTAACTGTACCAGAAAACAGGCTAGAAATGCCAGACAATTTGAAAACTAGACTGTTTTCTATAAATTCTATGTTTTGGGAACCTAACAGTACATCTCATTCTTTTAGAAGTGGTCATAATCGAAAATCAACATATTTTTGTAAACTTAAGACTTTTACAACGTAGCAGTACTTTATTTTGTTAAAAGTGGCTAAGTTTGCAATCAGTGCTAAAAGTTGGCTTATTTCTGCAAATTTGATATTCTGTAATCATGATAGTTTAAGTAACCGTTTGAAATCCCTTTTATCCAATTACTTATTTAACTTGGAGGCTCACTTTTTTTTTCAGTTTACAATATTGCTATTATTTGACTTGTGTGATTTGCATGACCGTTCATTATTTGGCGCCTAGATGTCTAGATTTGGGGCACACAATAAACTTAGGGGTCTAGATATTTATATTAGTAGTCCCAACGGCCTCTGAGACATTAAGTGGGGCGCTAGCAAGCCTTTAGGACGTTTGAAAATATTAGGAATTCGCTTAAGTTAACTACTTAAAGAGGGTATGGGGGTTAAAGGGAATTAAGCCCCTCGAAAATGATGGAAATTACCCGAGCTATATATTGATAGTGGATTTTGAAACTATCGCCCCTTACGAGAGACGGGTTCTGATCCGAATAGGATAATAAAATCTAGGGTTATTTATTCAAGGGATTGATTGGTTATTTAGTATTTTGTGGCTATATGTGCAATATGATTATCATTTCAAATTGTTTATGCAAATACTTTAAACTGCCTATTTACTTACTTTGCATCCCATATCTCTTTTGTTTATTTTATTTAGAATTTATCATTTTATAAGCAATATGTCCAACCCAATATAGAAATCGGCCGGGGAACCACGATTAGTGGAACTTAGGAGGTGCCTAACCCCTTCCTTCTAGGTTATTTCGAACACTTACCTGAATCTCAGATTAGTAGACCAACTCGACGTTATTCTTAAAATTAGAAATTAATAGGTGACCTAATACGCCTAGGAAATTTATTAGGTGGCGACTCAAAAACCTCTAACTCCAAACGAGTTACGCAGTCAAATCCGAAACCCGACTCGCCTCGAGTTGAGTCCAAAATCGGGTATGACAGAATGGCGACTCTGCTGGGGATTAAATGTTCTATCCATCACGATTTTTATATTGGGTTTATTATTTTGTATTCTATACTAACTTTTTCTCTTTGCAGGTGGGTAATCTTTTATATTTTGCAATTTTTGATGATATGATATTTAGTATGTTATTGAATTATTTGTTGCATTTCGTTCATACTCGTCCACTTTTGAAAAATTGACACTTACACACACACAAATGATTACGTGGATCTCACGGTCGTTTCACTCTCAAAAAACCCTTTAGGAGGAACGGTTAGAATCTAGTTGGTCCGTGGTACAACCAACAATTCTAAACGTTCCCACCCCTTGGTTGTCCGCCTTGGGGAACCATGTCCTTGTCTAGATTAGCCTACTCTTAATGAAGACTCTTTTTAGGGATCATTCATCATGTCATATCTAGGGCCATTTTGTCTTCGGCTCATGTCTAAGTCTACTAGTTCACCATATTTGAATGAACCGAACGGGTTTTCGACCCTAAGGGACATTTAAATGTGTTACGTGTGCATCTATTTAAAGTTGAACGTGTTTAATGTAGACCATTTGTTCTCAAAAGCGTGGATCATCCAATTATTTATTTTGTTGGAGGATGTCATAAGTCGCGAAGATTTGGAAGATCAAATAAAAACAGACTTTAAATTGATTTTTCTACTTTTGTGTAACAAAATCAATTATTTATTTCTATAAATGGAAATCGTTATAGAAATCAATTATTAATTTCTATTTACATTTGAATTTTTTTTTATTTCTACATTCATACAAAATTAATTATTTTATAAAATTACTTTTGGGTTATAAACGAAATTAATTTTTCTATTTTTACGAAAACAAAATTGTAGACCTTAAATTAATTTATGTTACTTTAATGTAACAAGATCACTTATTTATTCCTGTTTACCTAAAAAGGAGAAAATGTGTTATTTCTACATTTGTTTTATAAAATTATTTTCCATTCATTTTTTAGGCTATGAGAACAAATGGGATGACGCACGATACACATTCAATTTTAAATAACATACTCAAACTTAGGAAAACTTAACATCCTTGGCATGTTAAAGTCCATTAGCCAACTTCGTCCAAATGACGCCTATGCATCTTATGTGTGTTGGTCTTGTTAGGCCTACCTCCGATACAAGAGAGGTCCCTTGCATTATAAGGACTGATATGTTTTGCATTTGGTAATTATTACCTCGCACTAATTTATTGTTTTCATGTTTAAGTTTTACTCCCACTCCTGAGGTTGACTTGTCCATTCTGGCCGAGCATCAGTACCGGACGAGAGCCAAGGGACCAGTTACAACTCCTCCCCCCTCACAAACTAGAAGAAGAGGAAAGCAAAACATCATGTCTGAGTTGAATAATGCTGCTCTTAGTGACGATAACATTGGGAATAATGGGACACCCCGCAAACTTGCCTTGGTTGGGTATGATTAACATGTTGCTACTTTAGACCAAAGAATTAAAGAACTTGAAGAGAAACTGACAATGGCCAGTTTACCCGTTGGTAACTCCGCCCATTCAAGAGAATAAGTCGATTTAAGTGGGTCAGCCCGCCCTAATGGAAAAGACCTTACACACCCAACTGATCCCCCTATTGTTTACCAAACAATACCACCAGCCACATACCAAGTAGCGCCACTGCTACCTACCAAGCAACACAACCAGCTCTTTACCAAACAGCACCGCCTGCTACCTACCAAACCGCACCAACTGCCACGTATCAAGCACCGCCTCCTTATCAAGCACTATTTACCCAAACACAAGCCTACCGCACACTAATATCGCAAATCCGCAACCTTACAATCCTATGTTCACTGTTGAAACCAAACAACTCACTTCACCCGTCAAAGACCATGAAAACTACGAATGGGCGGAGGATGAAACCAATGATGATGAGACAAAAGACAAAGTTCGTAAGCTGGAGGCAGCCTTTAAGAAGTTTGAGTTAGGCAAAACTACTAAAGGTTTAGCTTATGAAGATTTGTGTATCTATCCTACTCTAAAATTACCTGATGGGTACAAGATACCAAAGTTCGACTTGTTCAATGGCACTGGAGACCCCATGGTTCATTTGAGAACATATTGTGACAAGTTGATTGGAGCAGGGGAAGACGAGAAAGTACGCGTAAAGCTATTTAGACGAAGATTGACTGGAGATTCTTTAAGTTGGTTTTCTAAACAAAAACCAGGCTCATGGCTCGGTTGGGAAGATATGGCAGCGGACTTTGTAGAAACATTTGCGAAATGGTACCAGACCGCTTCTATTTAGAAAAGTTGAAAAAGAAACCCACAGAGACGTTCAGGGAATATGCTACTAGGTGGAGGGCAGAAGCCGCCAAAGTGCAACCCACTATGAATGAGAAAGAAATAGTCAACATATTCATTCGCATAAAAGAGGATGTATATTACGACAAGTTGTTGCATATGAAGAACCAAAAGTTTGCTGATCTAGTATTGATGGGACATGACAAAGAAGAAGGGTTAAAAAGTGGAAAGATTATTAGCTTAGTTGCACTACAAGCTGCTAATAAGGTTGTCCAGGCTGGAAATGTGAATCTCTCCAAAAAGAAGAAAGATGAAGTCTCTTTCGCTGCAAACATTCAAGACCCCACTTTCAACAACTATTATCAAACACCACCACCATTCTATCCCTACCTTCACACACCATCCGAAAAATCCGTCTACAACACTCAACCCACTCGGCCTATATTCCACACCCCAGCACCAAGCCGTCCGTCATACCAGCAAAATACTCAAACCAACTACCGAAATGCATCATCATACTCTCCTAGGCCTCGCCCTGAGGCAAACAAAAGACCCAAAAGAAACTACATAGCATTAGCTGAATCCCACACTCAATTGATCGAGATATTGAGAGCTGCTGGGCTTATTATCCCAATCCCTCGAAAGGTGCCAGACAATCCTTCACCACACTTTGATTACAGCAAAAGGTGCGCATACCACTCATGTGGGCCGGGGCATGAGACAGAGAGATGTTTTAAATTGAAAGATAAGATTCAAGACCTAATAGATGAAAAGGTCATTCATTTGAAGATGCCAAATGTGCACAATAATCCACTGCCCAATCATGGAGATGAGAGGTGAATATGATTGATGTCGGTGAAGAATACAATCTGGAAGGTACAATCATAAAGGCAAAAAATGGTGTTCGATGAAGACAAGTTTGGCATGGGGTACATCCTGGTTTGCAAAGGAGAAAATACTACAAAGGACACAAGAGATTATAATTCACTGGAGCAAATTATTCCAACTCTAAAACAGGCATCCATCCTTTCAAGCTACATGAAAACTCTCGAGGGAGGAGGAATGGCCAAAGGAGTTCATGATGTAGAAGATAAGTTGACCGGTCTGAAGGAGATATTCATAGAAGAATATGATGCAGTCACCGAGAAGCATACTGAGGCCCTGAACATCCTGGAAGCTGAAACTGGAGTTATGCCAAACAACTGTCTCTACAACACATTTTGAGCGTGCTGAGAACCTTAGTGGAGCGGTGGAATTAGTTGTTTTCTTAAATAAAATGCTACTCCGAGTCGTTAGCTTTTCCTTTCATTATTTTCCAACTTTGTTGCATCATCATTTCCATTCGAAAACTGATTCTTGAGTCCAATAATAAAAGCTTGATTTTTCTATTTTTCGTGTTAGAATATGCATCATTCACTTCCTACAAAACAATTTTAATTCCATTGAATCTATGACTGCGATGTGAAAAAACAATCCAAAACGACGAGTACAAACCAGGCTATGGTAAAAGACATTTGAAGAACTTTATGAAGAAATTAAAGCAGACAACTGAGGCAAGAGCATATTTGGGGAAGATGACTTACAATTCAAGGCAAAACAATAGAAATCATATAAGGAGCATAATTAGACAATCCCAAACGGACCAAAAGCATACTCGAGCAAGTGACGCTTATGGATAGCAAAGAATGAGCACAACAAGCAAAAGAATGACAAAGGCGCTTACCAAGAAAGTTAGAGCAATATAGTTAATCCTAGAATACAATTCTCTAAATTAAGACAAAATTAACCAGATCCTTTATTCGGATACAATCAAGAGATACTACAAATCAAGCAACATTCATCTTTATTGGATTCGAACTATGTAGCGACTTGATTCCCAAGAGGGGATACGTAGGCAGCCTACTCAAGGCACGGTCACATCATAAGAGGATTTTATTAGACACGGGGGGCAGAATTTTTTGAGTTTACCTCAAAAAATTCAAAGAATACATCACAACACACTGGGGCAGACTTTTTGAGGGACCTCAAAAATTCTAGAAAAAATACAAGCAGCATACTAGGTTCCCTCAAAATTTCAAAATAGAAGATCAATGAGCAGCAAATGGGTATAGAGGAGATTATATCCAAACAAAACGTCGCAGTGTATGATTCAATAGAATAAATTTTCATCACTCTTTAAACAATATTTTTCTCAAAACACATACATATCCCCTTTTGTTCTCCCTTTTTGCCCACAGTGATAACTCCAATTTTGATGATAACAATATGATTTAAATTTGATGAGCAGTTAACTAAACAATTACTGTATTTCTTCACAGGACCACAACATTTCAGTCGACTAAATCTGGAGGAATATTGCAATCTGTAAAGTTCCATTGCCTTAAAGTCAACAAGATTCAATCCATGATGTTTTCAGTAAAAGAAGATTCGGTTGGTTACAGTCTGCCTTGAAGATCTGGATGATTGGAGTCAATCCCGCATATCAAGTTGTTGAGGAAAATCAAGGTCCTTAAATGCTCTTTCCTTATTCTCAAAAAAGGATCAATCAATGCCTTTTTTGGGGATCAAATCCCTTGGGTCAAGATCTCTTCATTCAAGGAAATTATCTCCCTCATATCAATTAAAGATTCACACAACTATTCGATGATCACAAGGATGTCACTGATGCTATATAAACCCAAGCTGCAAGCAGTCTAAAAATACGCAACCTTACAGCTTTCTTATATTCTCTTTTAAATCTTGAAAACATTGTAACCTTGAGAGATTACTACTGTCCAAGAAAAGAAAAGAGAGTTCTTAGAGAAAGTAAGGTTAGTGTCAAGTGTGTTGGTCAAGTGAGTGATCAACTGTGTGTCGTTGGTGGTGAGCGAAGGAACAAAACCATACTGTGTATCGTTGATGGTGATCGAAGAAAAACCATCACTCTGTATTTTGAAACAACTTTAAAGAGCTGAAGAGAAACTCCCTTGTTGACCCAAGGGGACTGGATTAGGAACCATTTTGGTTCTGAACCAGTATAAATCTGCTGCGTCATTTCTTTACTGCACTTATATCATTCAGTTATCCCTGCTCTAAATCTAGTCGACTAATTAAGTCGACTGAATCTGAAAAAGAAAAAGAAAAATATAATTCACCCCCCCCCCCTCTTATATCTTCAATTGGTATCAGAGCAGGTCTCACACATTCTTAATTTTTGCTTTGCAGCAAGTGAGAAAAGATCATGTCTGGACATACTGTCACAGGAGCTCTACTTCAAGAGGGTACCTCTATTGCTCGTCCTCCATATTTCAATGGACAACACTTTAGTCATTGGAAAGTGAGAATGGAGACATTCGTCAAATCCATTGACTTTAAAGTTTGGCGAGTAATTACTAAGGGCCCCTATGAAATTCCTCCAGACAAAAACCAGAAATCAGAAGGAGAAACTACTAAGATCCCTCTGGATATTGATGATTACAATGAAGAGCAAAGAGAAGTCATACAACTGAACTCAAAAGCTCAAAATCTTTTATATAATGCTATTAGTGGAGAAGAATATGAGAAAATCTCTAGCTGCGAAACTGCCAAGGAAATGTGGGACAAACTTGTCGTAACTTATGAGGGTACAAACAAAGTTAAGGAAACTAGAATTAATCTTCTAGTTCATGAGTACGAACTGTTTCAAATGAAAGATGGAGAAACCATTGAAGACATGTTTGCCAGATTCAGTAAAGTTGTAGGGGAACTTAAATCTCTTGGGAAAGTTTACACAAATGGAGAACAAGTCAGGAAGATTCTTCGCAGTCTACCTATCATTTGGCAACCCAAGGTGATTAATATTGAAAGTGGAGATCTAAACTCTCTATCTTATGATGAGCTTCATGGTGATCTCATTGCTTTTGAAAAGACCCATCTCCAAAGAAGCTCTCAAAACTCTGATAAGAAAAAGGAAGTTGCCTTCAATGCTGAAAATACAGATCCTCCTAGCGACAATGATGATCTTGCAGAGGAATGGGCACTTATGTCCAAAAACTTTGGAAACTTGCTGAGAAGAAACAGACAAAGAGGCAGAACTAGATTCAATTCTAGAAGAAACAATTCCAGCAATGATCAAGATAAAAACGATGGCCGATGCTTTGAATGTGGCAAATATGGTCATATTGCAGCTAACTGCAATGAGGCAAAGAAGAAGCAATTAAAGAATAAAAAGAAAGCCCTATCTGCATGGAGTGATGAGGAAGGATCTGAGAATGAAGAAGAAGCCAACATATGTTTTATGGCTGATGCTGAATCCAGCAAGGTACGTAACTACAACTGTGAAAATTGCAACTCCCTTCAGGAAGACTTAGACTCGGCTCTAGAGGAAATGGAAAATATTTTAAAAGAACTCTCTAAAGTAAAAAAGGATGGTGAAATCTGGAAAACTAGATTTGAAGTTTGTGAGATAGAACGTGACTTCTTTGAACAAGAAGTTCAGGACCTAAAACTTCAACTAAATGGTATAAATAAATCCACTAGTCAAAGTTCTGTCAGATCTAACAAAACTTTTATCCCCAGCTTCCATTGAGGCTATTCCTGGAAGCTTGCGCTTTACCAGTAGTGAGTCGACTAAAACTGTGCCTAATACTAAATCTCCCATTACATGTTACTACTGTGGAAACCTCGGACATACTAATGCCAGATGTAGATTCAGAAAAGCTGACACTGGAAAATGGAAATGGATTCCCAAAATTTCTTTAAAAACTTATGTTGCTAACCACAAAGGACCCAAGAAAGTTTGGGTACCAAAGCATCAGTAGCCCTATTTGTTTGCAGGAACACCTACCCAACGGAGCGTGCAAAGGTAAATGGATTTTAGATAGCGGGTGTTCCAGACACATGACAGGTGACAAATGCTGGTTTAAATCAGTCACAAGCATAGACGGTGGACTTGTTAAATTTGTTGATAATGGCAAAGGCGTTGTCATTGGTGTTGGTAAAGTTTTCTTAAACAAATCCTGTTACATGAATGAGGTATTGTTGGTAAGTGGCCTCAAGAATAATCTTCTCAGTATTAGTCAACTCTGTGACTCTGGATATCTTGTTAAATTTGAAGCATCTAAGTGCATCATCTCTGACACACTAGGTAATGAAATTCTCACAGGCTCTAGAAATAACAACATATATAAATTAGACAATGGTTCTTCCTCTCATGAATATATTTGCTTAACCTCTGTTGCTTCAGATCCTTGGCTATGGCATAAGAAACTTGGACATGCTAGTATGCATCTCATTCTTAAACTATCTCAAAAGGATCTAGTTATTGGTCTTCCTAAACTTAAATTCGTAAAAGACCATGTATGTGATGCATGTCAACTAGGAAAGCAAACCAGGTGATAAGACCCAAATCGAGCAACCACTCAAAAGCATCGTCCAAGGCCGAGGAAGAGCACTTCAAGGTCATACTTTGGTGTGCCATGGATGGAGGACCCTCTAGGACGCTTGGTGAGGCTCAAGAGGCACAAAATGAGACACCCCAAGGGGCTTTAGAACAAGGCGGAGCGCCTCCCAGCTGAGGCGGGGCGCCTCCCAAAATCCAGAGGCTTGGAAGTCAGGAGGCGGAGCGCCTCAGGAAAGATCCAGAGAGCTGAAGGCAAGTAGGCGGCCGCCTTCCCACCCTAGGCGGACCGCCTCCCCCTGTTACCCACATGCGGGATTTTTAAGACTTTTGCTTGAACTTCCAATTTTAGCCCTGCGCGGCCTTTATTTGTTTAAGCCCACTTTGGGGGTATTTTAGACCTTTTATTAGTCCTAAGTGAAGCCTATAAATACTTCACTTAGCCTCTTTCAAACATTACCTTACTTTGATTATTGATGAATGAAAATAGAGTTGAACTCTTTGGAAGAAACCTTTGTCTCTTGGTTGCTTGAATTCACTAGTGGAACCTAGTTGAGTCTTGAACCGCTAACCCGACCATTCGACTTGCGAGTCCGGTGTTGTCTCGAGGGTCGTTGCATAGTGTAGGTCCTTCTTGACGCCGATTCGAGGGTATCTCGAGACAAGTTCCCCGTGGTTACTTCGAAGGGAGTTCGAGTTGTGTCTCGCTCTCCTATCTTTATCTTTATTTCCGCGTTTCGTATTTGATTCCTATCATCTTGGTATCAGAGCAAGGCTCGGGTTTTGTTTCTACAAACCTCCGACCCTTGATTCTTCGTGCCTAGGTTAGTTTCGACTTTAGGTTCTTGTTTATTGTTGTTAAAAGAAGAAAACTACAAAAAAATTGGAAAATTGAAAATCTAAAAATTTGGTGTATCTTGTTGGTTTGGATGATTCTTCGTATGGGTGTTATAGATTCTTGATCGTGGTTGAAACCCCGTCGTGTGGATACCAAAAATACTTGGATTGGTGGAGTTTGAAAATCAAAACCCCAAAACCCCTTAAACCCTTGATGAACTTGTTCTTGATGATTTTTGATTGATTCTTGGGTTGGATTGAAGTGGAATTGAGAACTTGATATGAGGGTTTGATCCTTGTGTGATTCCCTTTCTTTTGGTACCTTAAACACCCAATTTGGAGTTGTATTACATGAATTGAGAATTTGAAACCCTTTGAAAAATTTGAAAATTCTTAAACCCTAGCTTTGAAGATGATGATCATGGTGGATTGTTTGATATTGATTGGGGTTTGTTAAAAATCGATGGAAATTGTTCTTTGTGATTGATACAACATTGGGGTACCTTTGAATCATCAAAACAACGCTTGAATAGTTGGACTTTGGGTTGCAAAACCAAGAAAACGCGAAGGAAACTGTGCTGAAAAGTTGCAGAGGCGGAGCGCCTCAATTGGGAGGCGGAGCGCCTCAGCTCTGTGAGCTCTCTGGACTTTCTGAGGCGGAGCACCTCATCCAGAGAGGCGGAGCGCCTTCCCCTGCAGGTTGCCCAGGGCGGACCGCCTACTATCCTGAGGCGGGGCGCCTACTTCCTGAAGGTTGGGAATTGGGTAGTTTCTTCTAGGATTCCTTGTTTTGTTGATTGCATTGCTTCCGGTTAGTGCTATTAGAGTATAATTCTACTCGATTAGTGCTAATCACTTTGAGCTATTAGGATCATCGTGCCTTAGAAAGGAGACTAGAAATCAAAGAAGATCCGTAGTATCTTTTGATTCAAGTCCTCATTGAAAGAGCTAACCGTTCCGATAGAGTCCTATCAACTCCACTCACCCCGGAGCTCATTGGGCTTTTGAATTGAGTGGTTAAGTTGAGGTTTACTATTCAACTTCGTGAAGCTTTTGGTTCAAGCAAGAGTGAAAAATCCACCGCCCACTATACGAGTGATCCGAGTGAACACAAGTGAGGGAGCGAGTGAGGTATTATAACTAACTCTTGTTTCTTTCTTTGTAGGTACCATGGCTAACGACGGACAAGATTTCATTAAGGAGGCCTTGGCTAATCTTCTTGCCAAGATGGACCTCATGAACCAAAGAATCGAGTCTCTTGAAAAGGGAGCCTCGAGTACACAAGGAGAACATGGGACCCCGAGTGTCCAAAATGACAAAAGGACCCCGAGTGTCCAAATTGAAGCCGGAGAAGGCTCAAGTAGCCCTACCTTTACCTCGGAGCAAGTTGTTGAATTGCTCAAACAACAACGGGTAAAGGAAGATAAAGAGCGGATGGATCAAATGTTGGGCAATACCCAACGAACGGGCATTCCCCGTATCTTAGACAACCCTCCAAGAAACATTCCACTACCACAACCCATCCGAAATGTGCAACCTCTTGAGCAAGTTGATGAAGCTCAAGAAGGGGAGGAAGCCAATTATGGAGATGACATGTATGGGTTTGATGATCACTTTCAACCGAGGAGAGGTATGAATTGGGGTCGGAATGTGGATCGGGGTAGAGGCCGAGGTCGAGGGCCACCCATGGGGCATGATGGAGGGAATGTTAGGAGAGATTATGGAGGTTATGGTGGTTATGGGGATCACTATGGAGGCCAACCGGAGCCATTCCAAGGGGGTCGTGATAACAACAACAACCTCAATAATGTGAAGCTCACTATTCCTTCTTTCAAGGGAAGTAGTGACCCGGTGGAGTACAAGAATTGGAAATTGGCTATGGAACGAATATTTGAAACCAATGATATGCCCGAGGTGAAGAAAACCAAGTATGCAATATCTTCCTTCGAATCTTTTGCTTCTACTTGGTGGGAGTCGGTGAAGAGGAATAGAAGGAGGACGGGGATGGCTATTAATCTTACTTGGGAAGAGTTGATCCGGGTGATGGATGAGAAGTACTTGACTAGCCAATACCGGGTTGAGCAACAAAAGCGTCTCTATGAGTTGAAACAAGGTTCCAATTCGGTTGGGGAATACTTCAATGAATTTGAGCAAGTCCGAATGAACCTTGACCTTGATGATGAAGATCATGAGATGGCCATAATCCGTTTCAAAGGGGGCTTAAACCGAGACATAGCTTCACAATTGAAGTTCCACAAGTATGATGATCTCTACAAGCTATGTGAGGATGCGGTTGAAGCCGAGAAATGGCTCAAAGAGGAGAAATCCTTTCGCTACAAGAGTAGCACTACTACTCCAACAAGCAACACAAGGGGTTGGAAGCCTCCTACCACAAATGCAAAGTTCCCAAGTGCTAGTGGGACGAGTGGAGCCAATGCAACCAAGGATGTGAAGAAGCCATTTGAGAAGTACACACCCAATGTGGGAGGTAATTCTAAAACCCAATTAAATACTCCTACTTCTTCTTCCATTCAATGTCACAAATGCAAGGGGTATGGGCACTTTGCCAAAGAGTGTCCTACGAAAAGAAACATGGTTGTTGTTGGTGACAATGCATATGAACAAGAGAGTGAGCCGGAGGAAGATGAGGGAGTAGAGGGAGACGAGGGAGTAGAGGAGGATGGTGAAGATGACACGGTGGAGGATGAGGAACCTCATGCTTTTCTAGTAGTGAGGAGGAGCTTAAGAGCCATGATTGTGGAGGACGGCGACGCCTTGCAAAGGGAAAACCTTTTCCATGCTAGGTGTCGTGTCAAAGGTGTTGTGTGCTCTATGATCATTGATTCGGGGAGTTGCACTAATGTTGTGAGCCAATCTCTTATAACCCAATTGAAGTTGCCTACCATGAAACACCCCAAGCCATATCGGTTGCAATGGCTTAGTGAATGTGGGGAGCTCAAGGTAGTGAAACAAGCATTGATCAAGTTCAAAATGGGTAGTTATGTAGATGAACACTTGTTCGACGTTGTGCCCATGCAAGCTTGCCACCTTCTCTTTGGAAGGCCTTGGCAATTTGACCGACAAGTGGCTCACGATGGACGTGTCAACACTTACACGGTCAAACATGAAGGGAGGAGATTTGTGCTTAAACCTCTAACTCCTAAGCAAGCACGTGAGGACTACAAGAAAATGAAGGAGTTGAGGGAGGCGGCTAAAGCTAAATCACCCCTTGAACTTAAACCCGAAACAAACAATCTTGTTGTCTTGCCATTGCATGATAAAAATGGGAGTCACTCCACTTCAAATGAGAGAGGAAAGATAGAGAGAAGTGAGGGAGTGACCGGTGACCATCCAAGAGAGGAAAAAGGAGAGGATTTGAGGAGTGATGTGAGTGGATTGTCACCATAAACTACACTTGACCATGAGGTAAAATTGAGAGAGATGAGAGGTGAGGAAGGAAAAATCGAGAGTGAGAGCACCCATTGTTCTAACCCTTCTTTATCTTCTACTTTCTCTTGTAAAAGTTCTTGTGTAGGTACATTTGAAGACAAGCCATTGGAGCCTCAATGTGGGTCTCATGAAGAGGGATTTGCACATGACATTGTAAGCCTTGCGAGTTACCAAGGAAGTACTACGAATGTAAGTATTGCTTCACCTTTTCATGAACCTACTAGATCCTTGTCTTGTGAAGACTCAACACTAGTTGGGGCTTGTGAAGCATCTAGTGTGTATGCCACTAGTGAAGAGTCTAGTTGTCAACTTGAGCTTGTTTGTGAAACACTAGTTGGAAGGGATGCCATGCCACATCATGATGTGAGCCCATTGTTCAATGAGCCCCTCCCTAGTGTAGAATTGATAGTTGACCATAATTGTGACCTTGAGGAGTCTTTTGCATGTGAGATGGAACGATTTGCTTTCGACGACTCCTCGAGTGAGGAAAATGAACCTAGTCTTGATTACTTGTCTTTGCTTGATTATGATGTTGAGATGCATGTTTTTACATTTCCATTGTGTGAAAATAATGTCATTGGTGGTAATGCCTTGTGTCGGACAAGGGTGTGTAGTAAAATGAAGCCTCCATGGTGTGAAGGGTTTGAACCCTTAGGCAACCCCTTGTGCGAGAATTTGGATGAGGCAAATGACTCTTTGAGTGACCCTACTATTGCTTGTTTGGGTTATGATGAAGAAGAGTCCATCATCAATACCTTTCTTGAGAGTTTGTCCATTTGTAAAGGTTGCTTAGGTGATGAATTTGGAGGGGAAGAGGAATCCCTTGGTGTGAGTAGGTATGCTCTAAAGAAGGGGAGTGGAGTGCTTGATTCTACTTGTAGGTTGAACTATTTGACTCACTCCACTCCACGTGTTGATCACACCTCGAGGATAGATTGGTGTGTTGATCTTGAGCTTAAGGTTCAAGGGAATTTTGGTAGCTTGATCTTGCATTTCCCATCTTCCCATGACCTATTTGTTCATTATCTTGTTGAGTGCATGTTGATCTTTAACCAAGTGCTTATGGTTCTCTTTGGAGACTTGAAATTCATGGTTGTTATTGATGCTTGGTTATATCACAAGAGTGTGTTTTCCACACTTCTTGCACTAACCTACTCTCGAAGTAGGAAGTTTGGGTGTTTTTGCTTATCGTTGCTTGTAGGTTCTAAGCTCATGCTAAGGCGGGAAAGATCTTGGAAGAAGCCTATATCAAAGTGACGATCAAGAGGGATAAAGAAGGAGCGCTTTGGCCACCCCGAGGAGTTGTTCATGCTATGAGAGACCAAGCCTCGATTTCGAGGACGAAATCTTCTCAAGAAGGGGAGGATGATAAGACCCAAATCGAGCAACCACTCAAAAGCATCGTCCAAGGCCGAGGAAGAGCACTTCAATGTCATACTTTGGTGTGCCATGGATGGAGGACCCTCTAGGACGCTTGGTGAGGCTCAAGAGGCACAAAATGAGACACCCCAAGGGGCTTTAGAACAAGGCGGAGCGCCTCCCAGCTGAGGCGGGGCGCCTCCCAAAATCCAGAGGCTTGGAAGTCAGGAGGCGGAGCGCCTCAGACAAGAGGCGGAGCGCCTCAGGAAAGATCCAGAGAGCTGAAGGCAAGTAGGCGGCCGCCTCCCCACCCTAGGCGGACCGCCTCCCCCTGTTACCCACATGCGGGATTTTTAAGACTTTTGCTTGAACTTCCAATTTTAGCCCTGCGCGGCCTTTATTTGTTTAAGCCCACTTTGGGGGTATTTTAGACCTTTTATTAGTCCTAAGTGAAGCCTATAAATACTTCACTTAGCCTCTTTCAAACATTACCTTACTTTGATTATTGATGAATGAAAATAGAGTTGAACTCTTTGGAAGAAACCTTTGTCTCTTGGTTGCTTGAATTCACTAGTGGAACCTAGTTGAGTCTTGAACCGCTAACCCGACCATTCGACTTGCGAGTCCGGTGTTGTCTCGAGGGTCGTTGCATAGTCCGATTCGAGGGTATCTCGGGACAAGTTCCCCGTGGTTACTTCGAAGGGAGTTCGAGTTGTGTCTCGCTCTCCTATCTTTATCTTTATTTCCACGTTTCGTATTTGATTCCTATCACCAGGTCATCCTTTAAAGTTAAAGATATAGTTAACACCTCTATGCCACTTCAACTGTTGCACATGGATTTATTTGGTCCAACTAAAACTGCTAGCATTGGAGGAAAAAGGTATGCTTTTGTTATTGTTGATGACTACTCACGCTTTACATGGGTTATTTTTCTGTCTCATAAAGATGAAGCCCAAAAGAATTTCGAATACTTCTGTAAAAAGGTTCAAAGAGAAAAAGGTTACTTTATCTCCTCTATCAGAAGTGATCATGGTGGAGAATTTGAAAGCAAAGCTTTTGAATCCTTCTGCAATGAACAAGGTATTTCGCATAGTTTTTCTTCTCCCAGGACTCCCCAGCAAAATGGTGTTGTAGAACGTAAGAACAGGACTTTACAAGACATGGCTAGAACAATGCTCTTGGATCATTCTCTACCTAACAAATTCTGGGCAGAAGCAGTTAGCACGGCATGTCACATCCTCAACAGATGTCTCATTCGTCCTATCCTGAAGAAAACACCATATGAACTTTGGAGAGGTAAACGTCCTAACATTAGCTACTTTCATCCATTTGGTTGCAAATGCTTTATCCACAATAATGGAAAGAACAATCTTGGTAAGTTCGATCCCAGAAGCGATGAAGGTATTTTTCTTGGATACTCTAATTCTAGTCGTTCTTACAGAGTTTTTAATAAACGCACTTTATCTGTAGAAGAATCCATGCATGTTGTATTTGCTGATACTAATCAAATTCTTGAGAAAGATGAAAGTGCAGATATAGAATTGTTAAGTGCAGGAAACTTATCCTCTGCAACTGAGACCAAGTCGACTAACAAAATGACTAAGCCAGCCCCAGAAACTCAGAATGAGTCAACTGAAAACATTTCTTCAGTTATCCCAAATGAGTGGAAGGGTGAACCTGGATACCCTCACAAATTCATTATAGGTAATCCACTTGAAGGAATGAAAACTAGAGGTTCCTCCAAACAAAGTGCAGACATTGCCCTCATCTCTCAAATTGAACCAAAGAAGATTGATGAAGCTCTCAATGATGAAAGCTGGGTGAAAGCAATGAAGGAGGAATTGTCTCAATTTGACAAGAATCAGGTATGGACTCTTGTTCCCAAACCTCAAAATGCATTTGTAATAGGTACAAAATGGGTCTTCAGAAACAAGCTAAATGAGAATGGAGAAGTCACCAGAAATAAGGCTCGACTTGTAGCTCAAGGCTACTCACAGCAAGAAGGTATTGACTATGATGAAACGTTTGCTCCTGTTGCAAGGTTAGAATCTATTCGCATGCTACTTGCTTATGCATCATTCAAAGGTTTTAAACTATTTCAAATGGATGTCAAAAGTGCCTTCTTAAACGGTTTTATCAAGGAAGAAGTTTATGTTAAGCAACCTCCTGGTTTTGAAAATTTAAAATTTCCCTCACATGTTTTCAAGTTGACTAAAGCCCTATACGGCTTGAAGCAAGCTCCTAGAGCATGGTATGATCGATTAAGCACTTTTCTCTTAAATCATGGTTTCAATCGAGGAAAAATTGATACTACCTTATTCATTAAGAGATCTTCTGTTGGAAATCTTCTTATGCAAATTTATGTTGATGATATTATTTTTGGTAGTACTAATCCATCATTATGCAAGGAATTTGCTGAGACAATGCAGAATGAGTTTGAAATGAGTCTAATGGGAGAACTTACTTTCTTCCTTGGGCTTCAAATCAAACAATACGATAAAGGGATTTTTATCAATCAATCTAAGTACACCAAGGAACTACTTGCAAAGTTTGGTATGCATAGTGCAAAGATCATGAAAACTCCTATGAGTCCCTCAACGAATCTTGAAAAAGACTGCAAAGGTAAAAATGTAGATCAAACCACCTATCGAGGTATGATTGGCTCATTACTATATTTAACTGCTAGTCGACCTGACATAATGTTCAGTGTTTGCAAATGTGCTAGATATCAATCTGAACCTAAAGAATCTCACCTCACTGCAGTTAAGCGTATTATGCGATATCTCTCTGGCACTGTTTCCTATGGTCTTTGGTATCCTCGTACTATTAATTTTCATCTTCAAGGATACTCAGATGCTGATTTTGCAGGAGATAAAGATGATCGTAAAAGCACTAGTGGGACTTGTCAATTTTTAGGACAATCCCTCATTTCTTGGCATAGCAAAAAGCAAGGCTCAGTATCTTTATCCACTACTGAGGCAAAATACATTGCCATTGGTCACTGCTGTACTCAACTACTTTGGATGTCTTATCAGCTCAGTGATTATGATATTAATTCCACTCCTATGCCTATTTTTTGTGATAATTCCAGTGCTATCTGTCTCTCTAAAAATCCGGTGCATCATTCTAGAGCCAAGCATATAGAAATCAAGCATCACTTTATTAGAGATCATATTCTATGTGGTAACATTAAAATTTCCTTCGTGACTACTGAAAATCAACTTGCTGATATTTTCACTAAACCTTTGCATGAGGAACGTTTTTGTGAACTTCGTGAAAAATTAGGTGTAGTTGAAGATCCTACCTTGATAAGTTAATGATATTTTCATTTGCTAACTTGCTAATAAATGAATTCTCTTGTCTGCTAATGTGAACATCTTTACAACACTTTATGTATTGCCTTTCCCTAAACTTCACTAATTATTACTTGTTGGTTTGCGTGTGTCTAAAAAGTGCTTCGGTTCTCCCGCTGACTGCTCCCGTCCTTTCCCTTCTCTCAATCACGTCTTTTCTTCTCCATCCTCTCCATAAAACACCTCTGGCTCCCTCCATTTTTCCTTCATCTGTACATCCACCTCCTCTCCTTCTCATCTGTTAAAATGGGTGAATCTCAAAAACCCACAACTCCTTCCATGAAGAAAAGCTCCAGAACCCGCTCCAAAAATTGTTCTCCTGGTTCTCCCATAAATCTTGAGAACTCCGACTCTGCTTCAATGTCTCAACACAGTGAATCAGCCTCTTTCATCTCTACAAATTCAGGCAAAAAGCATGGCAAAAGACCAATGGTTGACACCCCTCAAAAACCCTCTCCAAAGAAACCAAAAGTGTCAAAAACCTGCATTCCTCTTGACTGTGACCAAAACTTCTAGGATAATGGAAGAGAAAAGTCTGAAGATCTCAAAAATCGCCGCATTGCCTCCGGTCGCATTGTTGACCTCGATTCCATGGAAACCCTTGACTGCAATATCAAAGCTCTTTTCGAATACCAAGGTTGGTCTAATCTCTTCTCTATCAATCCTCCTGTAATGTACCCTGACTTGGTTCGTATGTTCTATGCAAATCTTCGTACCTGTGGAACTGATGGTATTGAATCCTTGGTTTTGGGTCAACACATTTTCTTGACCTGTAAAGTTCTAGAAAAATTGTTTAAAATTAAGTCCTCAGGTTTCTCTGAGTGCTTCAAAAACTCTTGGCCCTCTGATTTTGAAGTGTCTTTTGACCAAGCCAAAGCTTGCATTACTGGTTTGGGTGCTCATGCTATCCCTGATGGACAACTTGGTCCTCATCTTCTCTGTTTTGAAAATCGTGTTCTGGCTCATATTACTGCTACCACCCTGCTTCCTCGCACGGGCTCATTCAGTACTCTTTCCCAAAGGGACACCTTCATTGTTTACTGTCTGGTTGCTAAACACAAAGTCAAACTCTCTTGGTGGATTCTTAATTACATGCATGAATGTGCTGTGGATTCTAAGGAATCTGGTTGTCTTCCATATGGGATGCTCATCTCCCACATACTGGACCTTTTGCATGTCCCAACTTCTGGTCACTCTGTCGTTACTGTGTCTCAATGCTACAATTCTCGTGCATTTACCAGTATGGGGTATGTACATCTTGATCACTCTTGGGTTAAAAAGCCTGACCTGGATCTACCTCCCTCTATTCCTACTCCTGCACCTGCTACTGATGACTCCTCTGTGCTCAGTCGACTCTCTGCTGTTGAAGAACAGCTCTCCACTCTGCGTGATCTCCGTCTTTCTTCTCAATACAATTTGGAGAAAGCCAGGGATGACACCAAAACCACCAAGGCTGATGTTGCTCTCCTCAGACTCTCCATTGATACTGTGGCCAAAGATGCTCGCAGAAGTCTCTCTACCCTGCACTCTCGCATTGACACTCTGGGAACCAACATTATCAATACCTTGAAGTACTTTCTGGGAAGGCGCTAGCTATTTGTGCTTGTCTCTGCTGGATAAGACTGTTTTGATTATGACTGTTGATGCTTTGCTGTGACTCCCCTGTTTTTTGTTGATGACAAAGGGGGAGAAAACACTATGTCTGACTATGCTGAATTATCCTATGACTATGTGAATATTGCTTATGTCTGTATATGCTGAATGTCTGCTGTCTGTGAAAGTTAAACTGTTAAGTCGACTAACTAACTCCTTCTTTAAGTCGACTATATATGTCTGGTTTGGAAATTTAAAAAATGCAGGTACTCAAACTCTCAGGGGGAGCATACACTCAGGGGGGGCTGTCTACTCACCCTTAGAACAGGGAAGTATCATAAATCTATAGAATTGTCATCATCAAAAAGGGGGAGATTGATAACTCCAATTTTGATGATAACAATATGATTAAATTTGATGAGCAGTTAACTAAACAATTACTGTATTTCTTCACAGGACCACAACGTTTCAGTCGACTAAATCTGGAGGAATATTGCAATCTGTAAAGTTCCATTGCCTTGGAGTCAACAAGATTCAATCCATGATGTTTTCAGTAAAAGAAGATTCGGTTGGTTACAGTCTGCCTTGAAGATCTGGATGATTGGAGTCAATCCCGCATATCAAGTTGTTGAGGAAAATCAAGGTCCTTAAATGCTCTTTCCTTATTCTCAAAAAAGGATCAATCAATGCCTTTTTTGGGGATCAAATCCCTTGGGTCAAAATCTCTTCATTCAAGGAAATTATCTCCCTCATATCAATTAAGGATTCACACGACTATTCGATGATCACAAGGATGTCACTGATGCTATATAAACCCAAGCTGCAAGCAGTCTAAAAATACGCAACCTTACAGCTTTCTTATATTCTCTTTTAAATCTTGAAAACATTGTAACCTTGAGAGATTACTACTGTCCAAGAAAAGAAAAGAGAGTTCTTAGAGAAAGTAAGGTTAGTGTCAAGTGTGTTGGTCAAGTGAGTGATCAACTGTGTGTCGTTGGTGGTGAGCGAAGGAACAAAACCATATTGTGTATCGTTAATGGTGATCGAAGAAAAACCATCACTCTGTATTTTGAAACAACTTTAAAGAGCTGAAGAGAAACTCCCTTGTTGACCCAAGGGGACTGGATTAGGAACCATTTTGGTTCTGAACCAGTATAAATCTGCTGCGTCATTTCTTTACTGCACTTATATCATTCAGTTATCCCTGCTCTAAATCTAGTCGACTAATTAAGTCGACTGAATCTGAAAAAGAAAAAGAAAAATATAATTCACCCCCCCCCCTCTTATATCTTCACACAGCTCAACTAAGTTTTGACGCTCGAAAAGAGAGATATTACAAGAAGACAGTCATGCAAGATGCGACAACAAAGCAAAGTACAACGAATGCGCAAACCAACCTCCACCCAAAAAACTCACAAATTTTCTTTGATTGCAGGTTTACACAATTACCGAGTATACCTAACAACTCTTACAAAGCACATTCATCCATCTGACAAAGTATAAAATCCATGTCGATGGATATATAGAGTCCGCGTCGGTGGGCATGACATATATAGAATCCATGTCGGTGGATATATAGTGTCCGCATCGGTGGGAATGGCAAAGCATAGAATCCATGTCGGTGGATATATAGGGTCCGCGTTGGTGGGCATGACATATATAGAATCCATGTCGGTGGATATATAGGGTCCATGTCGGTGGAGGTGGTGATTGAAGAGCCATATGTACTCCCACAACCTGCAAAATGGCCTGGAGATTGGGTTGTAGGCATCATGATAAAGCAAGGTTATGAACCTGGTAAAGGTTTGGGTAAGAACCTGGATGGCATGGTTGAGCCGATCAAAATTGTGATGAGGCCCGACAATGAAAAGGCTGGCATAGGGTATATTGTAACTTATGAGAAGAGTATGGAAGAAGCATCACTGGACTTCAAATTCTACAAGAAAAGCACCAAGACTCTCCTGCATATTTTCGTCTCGTCTGGATACTTGGATGGCCAAAAGGGGGAGGTGTCTGCCACGCAAAGAGTTGAGCCAAAGATAGCTGATGCTGAAGAGGACCTGCTAGCAGGAGTGCAAAATCTGTTCATATCTGATGAGGACTGCTGTGTGATCCTGGAAGAACATGTTGAACCTCTTGGACTGATAAAGGCTGGATCTGGAGCTACAATAAATAATTGGATCAGCAACCGGGCCCGAGCTTACCGTGGACCTTGGTAGAGCTGGAGATAGAGTTTATTTCATGTTTTCCAAAATAAAACCCGACCTTGAGTCATGGAATTTTCATTTTCTTGCTTCATATGTCTCCCTACAAACTTTGTTTTGCAACGATTCATAAATAGAATATCGCACTATTTCCCATTTAATTTTTTGTTTCGTTTTACTCTCTTAATTTTGCAATATTTTATTTTATTTTTCAGTATTCAAACTAATAATCCCATTGGGTCCACAATCGCAATGTGTAATGAAACAATGAAGCTTGAGGAAACTGAATTTGATTGTGATGACTTTGATGGAACTACACAAGAGGAAATCGAAAGATTCGAGAATAAGCCTAAGCCAAACCTAGAGGAAACCGAGGTGGTAAATCTGGGAGATAAAGAAACCGTAAAAGAGACCAGGATCAGTGCGCATCTCACCGCCAAAGATAAAAAGCGGTACGCTGAGTTTCTTAAAGAATATGAGGACGTATTCGCCTGGTCGTATGACGACATGACTGGTATAAGCACGGATGTGGTAGCTCACAAATTACCTATCAATCCAGGCTTTTCTCCGGTCAAACAAAAGGCAAAAACTTTCAAGTCGTCGGTTCTATTGAAGATCGTGGAGGAGGTAACCAAGCAGCTCAACACAGGAATCTTGAAAACGGTCAAATACCCAACTTGGTTAGCTAATATTGTCCCAGTGCCGAAGAAAGATGGGAAACTCCGAGTTTGTGTGGACTACAGAGATCTGAATAAAGCAAGCCCGAAAGATGATTTTCCTTTGCCAAACATACCCATCCTGATCGATAATTGCGCGAAACACGAGCTACAATCATTCGTGGATTGTTTCGCCGGTTATCATCAAGTGCTCATGGATGAGGAAGACGCTGAGAAAACAGCTTTCACTACCTCTTGGGGAACTTACTGCTACAAGGTTATGCCGTTTGGGTTAAAGAATGCTGGGGAAACTTACATGAGGGCAATGACGACTATATTTCATGACTTAATGCACAAAGAAATTTAAGTCTAAATGGATGATGTGATCATCAAATCAAAGAAGAGTTTCAGAGCACCTGGACAACTTGCGCAAGTTCTTCAATCGCTTGCGAAAGTATAATTTGAAGCTAAATCCAGCAAAGTGTGCTTTTGGTGTTTCAGCAGGGAAGCTTTTGGGTTTCATCGTCAATAAAAGGGGTATCGAGCTGGATCCATCCAAGATCAAAGCCATCAAAGAATTGCCGCCACCAAAAAACAAGAAAGAGGTCATGAGCTTCCTGGGAAGGCTCAACTACATCAGCCGTTTCATAGCACAATCCACTATCATCTGCGAGCCAATCATCAAGCTACTGAGGAAAGACGCAGCGATCGAGTGGACGGAGGACTGTCAAAAAGTATTTAATCGGATAAAGGAGTACTTGTCTTGCCCACCTGTGCTAGTTCCACCCGAGCCTGGGAGACCTTTGATCTTGTACCTGTCTGTGGTAGATTCGGCATTTGGTTGTGTATTGGGGCAACATAATTCAACTGGAAGAAAGGAGCAAGCAATATACTATCTAAGCAAGAAGTTCACTCCTTACGAGGCCAAATACACATTGTTGGAATGCACGTGCAGTGCGCTGATCTGGATAGCACAAAAGTTGAGGCACTACTTGACATCTTACTCAACATTGCTGATATCAAGGATGGACCCTCTCAAGTATATCTTCCAAAAACCAATGCCTACTGGGAAGTTGGCTAAATGGCAAATGCTGCTTAGTGAATTCGACATCACTTTTGTCACCCAAAAGGCGGTAAAAGCTCAAGCCCTGGCTGATCACATGGCCGAGAATTCGGTGGGAGATGACTATGAGCCATTGCACACTTATTTCCCCGACGAAGAAGTCATGTTCGTAGGAGAAGATATCACCGAAGAGTATGATGGTTGGAGACTATTCTTCGATGGAGCAGTGAATTTCAAAGGAGTTGGCATTGGAGCGGTGTTAGATTCGGAGATCGGACAAAATTATCCTGTCACAGCTAAACTGAGGTTCTCTTGCACCAACAACATGACAAAATATGAAGCCTGCATCTTGGGTCTTAGATTGGCGGTAGACATGAACATACAAGAGTTGTTAGCAATCGGAGATTCAGACTTACTGATCCACTAAGTCCGAGGAGAATGGACAGCAAAGAACTCCAAGATACTGTCATACCTTGAATGCATAAAAGAGTTGAAGCAAAGGTTCACCAAGATAGAGTTCCGGCATGTACCCAGGCTGCAAAATGAGTTCACGGATGCTTTGGCTACCATATCTTCCATGATTAAACATCCCGATAAGAACTACATTGACTCAATACCTGTGGAGGTAAAGAAGACCCCAGCATATTGTTACCATGTAGAAGAAGAATCAGACGGACAACCTTGGTTCTACGACATCAAAGGGTTTCTCAAAGATGGCATTTACCCAAAGGACGCAACAAGTCTCCAAAAGAAGACACTGAGGAGGTTAGCAAATGGTTTCTTTTTTAACGTGAAGTTTTGTACAAAAAGACACCTGATTTGGGATTGCTGAGATGTGTGGACGCCAAAGAAGCTGCTAAATTGTTGGAAGAAATAAACTCTGGGACGTGCGGCCCACATATGAACGGTTTCGTGCTCGCCAAGAAGATTTTGAGGGCTGGCTATTTCTGGATGACAAGGGAGCATGATTGCATAAAGCACGCAAAGAAATGTCATCAATGCCAAGTCCACGGAGATATGATTCGAGTTCCTCCTAATGAATTAAATATCATGGGATCACCTTGGACTTTTGCTGCTTGGGAAATAGATGTCATAGGGCCTATCGAGCCAGCCGCATCCAACGGACATCGTTTCATAATGGTAGCCATTGACTATTTTACCAAATGGGTAGAAGCTGCATCATACAAGTCAGTGACAAAGAAAGTGGTGTCGAACTTTGTCCGTGATAAGATGATCTGTCGATTTGGAATTCCTGAGTCCATCATCACTGACAATGGGTCCAATCTCAATAGTGACTTAATGAAAGCAACCTGTGAGGTTTTATAGATCCAGCACCACAATTCCACCGCATATAGACCCCAAATGAATGGTGCGGTCGAGGCAGCCAATAAGAACATCAAGAGGATATTGCGCAAAATGACGGACAATTTAAAGCAATGGCACGAGAACTTACCCTATGCTCTGTTAGGGTACCGCACCACAATGAGAACATCAACGGGGGCTACTCCTTACTTGTTGGTGTATGGAACCGATGTTGACACCCAATTTTGTCTCTCCTATTTTCAAAATCAACAGTTCTCGAATTTTACACACGATCGTGTATCCACTCTTGCCCTGTCCACTTCTTTCAAATTATCTTCTCATAATAGTCTGACAATCGAGGCCATTTTCAAAAGCATCGTCTCAAACCATGGCTATTTTTACAATTTTCGCAATTACTTTTATTTTTGACAAAATTATCCAAATTGTTTCAAAATCCCAAAATTATAATTTTTATACATTTCCTAGCCATCCTAATATTTTAAAATTAATTTCCTAATTTTCCTATATTTTTAGGTATTTTATACAATTTTTATACCTATTTCTATGCTTAGTATACACTATTTAGACACCATATATATATATATCATATATATATATATATACATATACACTTCATAATTTACACATCAGCCACGTTTTATACACGTCACGCCTACGTGAATCGATCTCGATCGTCCACGTAGACGATCCAACGGCCGGAAACTCTTTTCCCTTTTCAATTACCAAACGACGCCTAAACTCATGGCCTACCCCGCCATTTCCCCCGCGTCTGGTCCTAAAACTACTCTCTCTCTCCTCTCTCTTGGCGAAATGAATCGCCACCCTCGTCGATCAATTTCCCGGCCATTTTAGCCTGAAAAAATTGGGGAAAATGGCACTACGGCCGGGAGATGCCTCAAAACCCATACATTTTTTATGATGTTTGGACAAGGGCGAGGTTGACTTTGGATAACTGTTCCACCACCGCCAAGAGATGCCTCCGGCGGGGTTCAGGTAGTCGATTTAAAGGTGTTATCGCCTAAACAGGGTAAGAAACCCCATGCGAAGTTAAATTTGTGACGGGTCGCGATTGACCCGATTCTGGTAAACAGGTAATCTTATCTCCTTTTGATTTTATGAAACATGTGTAACGCAATACCTAAAATCCCCTATGTCTCTCTGTGAGCTAACATGATTATTGTTTTCACTTGTTAATTAATTGATTCGCATGACTTACGACCTCTATGAATTGTTGATTGTTTGGACATCGCAGTGAGCCTGTTTTACGCTTTAGTTGTGACACGTTTAAGGCTAAATTCTGTGTTATCTCCTTTTAATCTGAAGCTTATAAATTGCCATAGCTTGCTTAAATTGGTTGAATCATCCTACTGTGCATTACTTGTGTAAATTCATGACTTGTCTAATTAAAATTTGAACTGATAGATTGATTTACACGATTCAAGGGATTTTGATTAACTTTAATTTGAATTTATGAGTAGCACTTAGAAGGAAACTGGCATGGCTATTGATATGTTGACTTTTGAAATCTGTCAAGGTTCAAACCTATTTAGGATGGGATTTGTGAACCTAGACTATGTTAGGTTGGGGGGGGGGGGGGAATCCAAATCAATCTTACCTTAGGTTTACGGACTGATTGTTTTATTTTGGAAGGGTACTCAAATTTGTCCCCTTGTTATTCTTGGAAGAATATATTTCTTGCCTTATGAGGACTTACCCGTTGCTTTTCAAATCCTCACCCCTCACATATATAACCTCTTCTCTTTTCAACTAAGGAGAACAAGTTCTGGACATTAAAGAACTCAGAAACGTACACACTAATACACTTAGATGATCTTATATAGTATACAGTTCTCTTTTCTGCTTGTTGGCTCTCTTGAAAGGATACTGCTTACTGCTTGTGTGCTAACTGTGCTTCTCTTTTCCCTTGTCTGTATTCTATTAATCTCACAGTGCCTAAAGGTATTCTTCTTTACTCCTGATCACAACTTTACATTTATGTATGTGTATGTGTCAAGCACACTCTTATCCTGTCATCATTAAAACTACTTGCATACCCTAATTTGCTTGTGAAGAAAGAAGTGAAGGGACCTCTCAAGTCTTTAAAGAATAAAAGGGGACACAAATTTCTTTTCCATTTTCTTTTATTGTCTTGGCATCATTAAGGGGCTGATTAAGAGGGGGAGGGACTGTTTTGCAAATATTAAAACTTGAGAATTACACAAGTGGGGCAAACAGGTGGCCAAGAAGTACACAAGTGGGGCAAATAGGTGGGGCAAAAACGTACAATATATATATATATATATATATATATATATACACACACACACACACACACACTCTCTCTCTCTTCTGCAAAAGCCCATTTCCCCATTTTCTCACAAAAGCTCTTCAACTACACCCATTTCTCTATCTTCAGTTTTCAAAAAACCAACTGTTCATCGTCAAATTTGTTTGTTTTTTCTTTGATTCCGTCAAATTTGTGGTGGAACTAAACCGATTGTTGCATATTTCCGTTCATCAAGTAAAAACAGGTAGTTTTTCAACTTTTTTAAAGAAAAAATAAGAATATACTTTGTTTAAAAAATCTTGTTTTGTTTTCTTGTTTGAGTTCATTTTCTGGTGCATTTTCTGAGTTTGTATATGGATTTTCTGGTGCAAGTTCGTTTTGAAAACCCAGAATTATATCGCGACTTCGATTCGAACGAAAAAATTATGTGTAAACATCAGAAATATGTGTAAACATATTTGCAAATGTGTACACATCTTTGCATATGTGTAAACAAAAGATGAGTGTATATCTGAAAAAATGGGCATAGATCTGCAAGATCTGTACACATATTCTTGATGTGTACACATATTATTTTATGTGTACACATATTCTTGATGTGTGTACACAAAAGAAGTTAAAAAAAAAGGTTTATTAATTTTACACATATTCTAAATGTGTACACATAATGTTATATGTGTACACATATTATTTTATGTGTACAAATGGACTTAAAGGGACAAGGCCCTTCTCTCTTCTCTCTTTTTCATAGAGTCGTTATGTAACTAGACTTAAATGTCAAACTATGTATTTGTTAGGAAATATATGGCTTGTACAATTTGAAGAACTCACAGAATGTTCTTAAAGGGACAAGGCCCTTTTCTCTTCTCTCTTTTTCATAGAGTCGTTATGTAACTAGACTTAAATATCAAACTATGTATTTGTTAGGAAATATATGGCTTGTATACGCACCGTAAGGTAAAAATTAGGGACAGCGGCCTGTAAGCATTGCTAAAGCAATGACATTGGCTAACAGGGGCCATCTCTAACCTTTCTATTTATTTTTCTATGTGCTAAAGGCTAAAATTGTAGCATAAGTTGGAAATTAGTCTATTTGTGCAAATGTTAAAGCTTGAGAATTAAGGCAGTATCCTAACATGCTTAAAACTGAAAGTTTGATGTCAATTTAGACTGTTTAAGCAATTTATTAAACTCTGTAATTGGATTATTCTCTGAAAGTAGGCTAAAATTGCAATAGTATCTGAAACAGGACTGTTTCGGTAAGTTGCAAACTCTGATAATATAGAAGTATAATCTATTTTTGTTAAAAGTGGCTAAAGGCGCTAACAGTACCAAAAAGTGGCTTATTTTTTCAATTAGGATAATTTGGAAACGTAACGGTACCCTTATTTTAGTGAAACAGGCTGAAAAAGCGTGACAATATTAAAATTGGTTTATTTCTGTAAGTTACATTCTAAAACGTTAATATATCTTGTTTCATTGAAAGTGGCTGAAAATGCAATTAGTGCTGAAAGTGGGTGCATTTCTGCAAATTTGGATATTCTGGATATAGGCAGTAATTGAATTTGAGTTTAAACTTATATCCATTTAACCTTTTTAACTTGAGGCCCACTCTTCTTTTAAGTTTGTATATTGTCATTACTTGTTTTTTTGTGTGATTAACATGACCGTATCATTATTTGACGCTTAGAGGTCTAGTTATGGAGCACTTAATAAACTTAGGAGTCTAGATATTTAAATTAGTAGTCTCAACGGCCTCCAAGACATTAAGTTGGGGAGCTAGCGAAAACCTTTTAGGACGTTTTAAAATAGTAGTAACTCGCTTTAGTTAAAAACTTAAAGAGGGTATGGGGATTAAAGGGAATTAAGCCCCTCGGAAATGATGGAAACTACCCGAGGTATATTTGATAGTGGATTCTGAAACTATCGTCCCTTACGAAAGTCAGGCTCTGATCCAAATAGGATAATAAAACATAGGGTTATTAATTAGTTATTTACTACTTTGTGGCTATTTGTGCAACATGACTATTGTTTAAAATTGTTTATGCAAATACATTAAATTGCCTATTTTACTTATTTTGCACCCCATATCTCTTTTGTTTACTTTATTTAGATTTTATCCTTTTATAAGCAATATGTTAAACCCAATATAGAAAACCACGTTTAGTGGAACCTAGAAGGTGCCTAACCCCTTCCTTCTGGGTTATTTCAAACACTTACCCGAATCTCTGACTCGTAGACCAACCCAGAGTTAATTCTTTAAATGGAATTAGCAATTAATATGTGACCTAATATGCCTAGGAAATTTATTAGGTGGCGACTCCAAAACTTCCAACTCAAACGAGTTCACCCAGTCAAATCCGAAACCCGACTCGCCTCGAGTCGAGTCCAAAATCGGGTATGACAGGTACACAGCCCGATATCGATTTGTCATTTAAATTTTCTAAGGGTACACAGCCCGATATCAGTTAGCATTTAAATTTGCTGAGGGTACACAGGCCGAAGCGTCGATTGAGGGTACACAGCCCGATATCGATTTGTCACTTTAACTCCTTGCGGAGAGTACACAGCCCAATGCATCGACTGAGGGTACACAACCCGATGTCGAATCTAACACTTGGCACAACAAAGGACACACAGTCAGGCATAGCAGACACAACTACATACGGTAAAAAATCCTGGAAAGACAATCCAGTCCAACGGGAAGGTACGTTCTACATTCGCTTACACATACATTATTTTTCAGACTCATCTTTATTGCAGGGTATACACTCGGACAATGCGAACATTACGACTTAACTTTTTAACAATTCCCGTAAGTCATAGGCACTCCTCTAGAGTCGTGACAAAATTAGTCGTTCTGTCAACGTCTTGGCCCGAAGACTCTTTCATCATCCCCGGGCAAAAAGGGGCAGCTGTTGACACCTAATTTTGTCCCTCCTATCTCAATAGCCGTTATTCAGGAAAATTACATTGATAACCACAAAAATGTCCTACACTTAATCCATCCCGAGTCATTATCTCGTGCACGTACGCCGATTAAACTATTTTTAGAAGCATTTGCACGAACAGTCACATTTTTACAAAACTTGCGCGTCTCATCAATATTTTTCACAATTTATTACTGTTTTAAGATAGGATACCTAAATTATTTTAAGAATCTAATATAATAGATTTTTGCTGATTATTCAGCCTTGGTAATTATTTTTCTTAATTGTATAATTTTTCATAAACATTTTACGCAGTTTATACGCATTTATACTTAATTTATATTCTTTTATACACTATTTATACACATATATATATACACACACGTCCTCACATCTTAACATCTCAGCACCCACGTGGCAAGATCCTGGCTATCCACGTGATTGATCCAACGGCCAGGATCAAAACTTCCATTTTATTCCCAAAACGACCCCTAAACTTCATTTCCCATTCCCATTTCCCCTCTCCCTCACCCGATAAACACACACTCTCTCTCTCTCTCCTTGGCAAAACGACACGACACCACTATCACAGCCATTTTTCGGTCGATTCAGCCGGTGAAATTTAGGGAAAATGGTATCATTGTATTCCCCTCGTCATCCGCTGCAAAACCCATATACTATTTGCTTGTTTCGACGGAGTTCAAAATTGACCTCTCGTCGACGAAGGTTTTCTGTCACTGAAAAAAGTCTACGGATATGTCTAATCGGAGCCTAAGTTGTTACCGTTGCTAGAGGAGGAGGGAAACCCCTCATACGAACGCGATAGAAGCGGGTCAAGATTGACCCGACTCCAATTGAAAATGGATAACCCTAACCCCTAATTTGCTTTCCTCTATGTGCCATGCCTGTGCTGAAGTTTGCCTAGTCTTGTTTGTAAATCAGCATCTCTAGTCGTTAATGGATTAAAACAGAAAATTACATGATTAATGATGCTCGTTTCAATTCTTGCTTTTAAAATTATTTGCGCGTCTCTAATGGATGTCTTAGGGTCCGGTGTCTTATCATCATTGTTAGAGTATAGCCTTGACAGTGTGCTTAGCTCTTGTTTTGTGCCAAAACACACAATCTCATAGTTTATTTAGGCTGAGAATTGAAGTGTTAGACTGATTTGAACATGATCTTGTGATTAGACTAATTTAAGTTAGTGATTGGTATTTAGAATGGAAATTGATCCTGATGATTGATATGGTGCCTACCAGAATTTGTTTGAGATGTGTTAAGGGGATTGGCTGATTTCGAACCTTGTATGAGCTTGTGCATTTAATTATGAACCTAAACTATGTTAAAGGGAAGGGAGGGAATCCAAAACAGTTTAGGATTGGTTTACCTCAAATCTTGGGACTGATTGGTTTATTTTTGGAAGACCTTCAAAGCTTGTCCCCTGTTATTTCTGGAAGGCAATATTTCTTGCCTTGTAAAGTTTACCCGTTTGAACTCAAATCACCTCACCCTCACACCTATATAAACATATTTTATTTCACTCTTATAGACAAGACACACGGCTACAAGTATTTTCTCTTCCAAAAAACACTGCATATCTGAAAACATTAGCATAATACTTTCATCTCTCACTCTCAAGTTTCTAGGAAATCTTTGCTCTATTTCTCTTCTTGATCCTGATTCTGAAAGCATTTACCACTGCCTGAATCTTACTTGTTTGCTCATTGCTATCACTGAGAAGGTAAAACTCTGCCTAGACTATTGCTACTCCTTATTTGAACTTGTCTATGCCTAGGCCTTTGTTTGATCTATTTTTATTCTCATTGCTCAAACTACTCACACTTGAACTCTGTCACTTTGCATCTTTGTTCTGGGCTGTTTCTAGCCCCTACTAACCTCTTTGTGCAGTGCATCTAAGGATAGTCCTAAAGACTATACCAGTGTAGTATATACAGGTTCTTTTTAGTGTTACTAAAGGTCTGAGAAGAGGTTTCTCTTCCTTAATGAAGGCTGAGCCTAAGCAGGCTGTTTCTCTAGTGCACACAGGGCATCCCTTGACCCCTGCTCTTCTCTGCTCTTTGCTCTCTTAGAAACTGTCCCTCCTCTTGTATATTTGTTAAAAACCCTGCCTGTATTTATGATTAAAACAGGGGGTATACAACCTTGAGGTTGTACACTTGGCTATTCAGAGGCCATTCCTTGACCCTCCCTCCTATGTGCTGCATCATCTAAAAATCATGGTGTTTTCGAGAAATCTGTATGGCATTCTTTGGGTGCACATTAAGTCATATTGTTTTTGTTAAGTTTGCATGTTTTGGGTAGAACTTTTGAACGATAACACTGCCTTACCAATCACTTTTCCACAGGTCTTAGAGTTAGAACACTTGAAAGCATGCTTTTAACGTTAAATCTGGAATTTCATTTAAACAGGGGCTAAACATGTAATGTTTGCATAATCTGGACATTTTCTGTAAAAGCTAAGACTGCCCCTGTTTGCATAAATGATCTAGGCCCAAAACTATTTTTAAGATGTGGCCTTTATATGTGTTTAAACTCTTTTTATTACTTCAAAGCTCCTATACGCTAACTATTTTATTACTTTGCATGGTCC
Source organism: Petunia x hybrida (assembly GCA_037355625.1). Classification (NCBI taxonomy): domain Eukaryota; kingdom Viridiplantae; phylum Streptophyta; class Magnoliopsida; order Solanales; family Solanaceae; genus Petunia; species Petunia x hybrida. The sequence goes on along the minus strand of JBBBVM010001054.1, from coordinate 317,564 downwards.
CACGCTGATATGGTCGGTATCGATCCGGAGATTATGACACATAAACTTAATGTAGACCCACGCAATACCCCGATGAAGTAGAAGAAGAGGCCATATGTTGGCATAAGAAAAAAGGTGATTGAAGATGAAATGAAAAACTTGCAAGATAACGGCTTCGTGAGGGAAGTCAAATAACCCGAATGACTTGCTAATGTCGTAGTTGTGCCCAAGAAAAATGGCAAATGGAGGAGGTGCACGGATTATACGGACTTGAATAAAGATTGTCCCAAAGATTCATATACATTGCCTCAAATAGACCGGTTAATAGACTCCACGGCTAGACATAAGTTGTTAACCTTCTTGGACGCCTACTCAGGATATAATCAAATCTTGATGGATCCGAAGGACGAAGAGAAAACCTTGCTCATCACTGACAGGGGCACTTACTGCTACAAAGTGATGCCCTACTGACTCAAGAATACTGGAGCAACTTATCAAAGGCTAGTATGTCAAATGTTTAAAGATTATATTGGAAAATCAATGGAAGTTTACATAGACGACATGCTGGTCAAATTAGTTCGGGTGGAAGATCACTTAAGTCACCTAAGGAAGGCCTTCGCAGTTTTAAGGCAGTACAATATGAAGCTGAACCCCAAAAGTGTGCATTCGGGATCAGTTCGGGGAAGTTCTTAGGATTCGTAGTCTCTGAAAGGGAAATCGAGGCTAATCTTGAGAAAATCAAAGTTATTGAAGAGATCCCCGAAATGCTCTCGGGGACTAAAGAAGTTCAACGCTTGACTGGCCGAGTCGCCGCCTTGAGTAGATTCATCTCGAGGTCTTCCGAGCGATGCCACAAGTTCTTCTGGGTCTTAAAAAAGAACACTGCCTTCAAATGGACACTAGAGTATAGAGAAGCGTTGAAAGAGTTAAAACATTATTTGGCTAAAGCGTCGCTGCTCGCCAAGCCAAAAGATGGGAAAACATTGTTGGTCTACCTGGCCGTGTCTGAGGTGTTAGTGAGTGCTGTGCTGGTTCGAGAAGAGGATGGAAAGCAACAACCCATCTACTATGTGAGTAAAATACTCCTCGATGCTGAAACCAGGTACCCTCATCTTGAAAAGTTGGCGCTTGCCTTAGTAGTTACTGCTCGAAAACTTCGGCCTTACTTTCAATGTCATCCTATAGCCATTGTTAAAAACTTTTCCCTTGAGAAGTATATTACATAAACCTGAGTTGTCAGGGAGGTTATCTAAATGGGCGGTCGAGTTAAGTGAATACGAAATTACTTACATGCCCCGAACGACCATAAAATCCCAAGTCTTGGTGGATTTGTGGCTGATTTTAGTGCTGGAATACTTCCCAAGGCTGAAAGGGAAAACTTAGCGTCTAAAGAGACAACGCTGGGGGTATGGGAGCTTTACACCGATGGAGCTACTAATTTAAGAGGTTCAGGACTCTGGATAGTTTTGATAGCACCAATGGGGGAGAAGGTTACACACGCGATCAGATTCAAGAAAGTAACTAACAATGAGACGGAATACGAGGTCGCCATAGTTGGTTTGGAACTAGCCAAAGAAATGGGAGTGGAGAAGATTGAGCTGAGAAGTGATTCACAATTAGTAGTGAATCAAGTACTCGGGGACTATTTGGCTCGTGAGCCCCGGATACAGTAATTCTTAGCCCGAGCTCAACAAGTTTTGGCTAAGTTCCAAGAATAGAGAATCCAACAAATACCCCGAGAAGAAAACGCCGACGCTGACACCTTAGCCATCTTAGGCTCGATTGTTGAAGAGGAACCCTTGGGGACTGATGCTATAGTTTGACTACTCTCCTTGGCGATGAAAGGAATGAAGTTTGAAGTTAATTCAGTAGATCATACTTGGCACTGGCGAACCAAGTTCATTTCCTACTTTGACTCGGGGACTCTTCCAGCAAATAAAAGAGAAGCCAAAAATTGAGGACTTAGGAAACTTCTTATTCAATGGTTCTAGGGAAGTTGTACAAAAAGATGTATTGCGACCCGATGGTCAAATGTCTGGGTCCGGGGGAAGTTGAATATGTGAGAGAGAAGTACACGAAGGGGAATGTGGCAATCACTCGGGTTGTAAAGCTCTAGTGTGCAAGTTGCTTCGGACAAGATATTATTGGCCAACTATCAGCGTTGACGCCAAAGGCTTTGTGAAAAAGTGTGACAAGTGCCAGCGACACACTCGAATGATACATCAACAGGTTGAGCCTCTGCATTCGGTTGTATCGTCGTGACCCTTCATGAAGTGGGGAATGGATACAATTGGTCCATTTCCAATAGCCATAGGGAATGTTCGATTTATACTCGTGTTGAATGATTACTTCGCCAAACGGGTGGAGGCGGGATCTTTTACTAAAGTTTGGCAAAAAGAGGATATTGACTTCATTCGAAAGAATATCATCTACAATTCGGTGTTCCAAAAGAGATTACTTGTGATAATGGCCCTCAATTTATAGGCGCGAATGTCACATATTTTCTCAAGAAATGGGGCATAAAGAAGATTGTAAATATAAAGTGCAAATGGTCAAGACGAGTCTTCGAATAGAGTGATTATTGAAAATATAAAGAAGAGGCTCGACTCAGCAAAAGGCCTGTGGCCTGATGAATTTCCCGGAGTATTGTGGGCAATACGAACTACAAAAAAGAATAGCATTGGTGAAACTCCCTTTTCTCTCGCCTATGGAATGGACTTATTGATCCCCGTGGAAGTTGGCGAGCCAAATCTTCAGTACGCTCATGCTACAAAAGAGTCTAACCAGCAAGCTATGCGCGTGGAGTTGGATTTTCTCGAGGATAAAATGGAACTAGCCTTGGTTCGGCTAGCCGCTCAGAAAAGGCAAATTGAGGCCTACCTCAACAGGAAAGCCAAACTTAGAGATTTCAAAGTTGGGGATTATGTGTTGAATGCCTCGAATTAGTCTACTAAGGGGAAAGAACACTAGTAAGCTTGTACCTAATTGGGAAGGACCTTATCGGATCAAGGCAATCGTTGGAAATGGATCTTATCAATTGGAAGACTTGAAAGTTAAACCCGAACCCTCAAATTGGAATGTTTCCAATTTGAAGCAGTACTATTTCTAACACCGAGGAAGCGGAGAGAACAAAGTACAATGCTCGGGTCTTCACCGATTCACACCCGAAGACTGGGGGGATGTAGGAGACGGTATGCAGTCAAGATTGACTTGAAGTCTCTCGTGCCGGGGATTGTAATGGTCTCGAAGACTGGCTATCATATACCGGGGACTATCGTCCGAAAAGTAGTTAAGTATCTTGTATTTTTCGCCCGATAGTGGCTTTATTTCAAATTTTTGCCTAAGTCCAGCTTCGATATGTAACGCCTATTATGGCTTATTGTTATCAATGAAATGAACTTAATTCGACAGATCTTTATTTCAATGTTTAATTTACCTAAGTAATATTGTTTGACCAAGGTTACTTCACCATGCCACGGCTCGGGAACGAGACATCGTTCTAAGCTAGTACCGGTTTATCACAAGTTCTAATAAAGTCTTGCAAGCAAACAATTATCCTAAATGACTTGTCAAACACTTTCAAGACAAAGTAAAGGCTAACACTTGAAAAAGAGAAAGTGAAATTCATTTCATTAATAAAGGCCCGAAGACCGTAGTTATCTACACAAAAAATAGCTCGATGGCCATAACAAAAGCGGGAACAAAGAAGGAAATTACTAAGCATTCGGACTATCTTCTTCTCGGAAGTCCCATCCTCGGTGCTTTCAGTGCCCTCCTCGCCATCTTCAGCTTCATCCTCATCCGAGCCATCGCTCGAGGGAAGTTCGTCGATAATCTTCTGAGCTTGGGCAGCGTCTTCTTTAGCCTTAGCAATTTCTTCATCCAGAACAATCTCCTCGGCTTTGCATTGCTTGAGAGCTTTCAGCCGAGTCTTGATAATGGCCCAGGTCTCTTCAAGTTTTGCCCTTGTGGCCTTGACCTTGGCTCGCTTCTCGAAGCTACTAATCTTACCCCGGAACCATGTAACCTCGGTCTCAAGCGTTAGGACCCTACCCACTTGACCTTCCAACTGATGAAGTTTGAGCGTATACTCTTTCAAATTTTCATGATATTTATGGCCATTATCAATAAGTTCGGCTTTGGTCAGAGTAAATTCAACATGAAGTTGTTCAATCTCCAAGTTTAGCCTCGAGAGCTCAGCCATATGATCCTCATTCATTATTTGCAATCGAGCTTTAGAGGCAGTCGCGGCCTCACACTTATCTGACTCAAGCTTGGAAATAGACTCACGAGCTTGCTCCAACTCGAGGTTGGACTTAGCCATCTGAGATTGCAGTTCAGAAATTTGGGCCAAGTACTGCTCTTGTTGGCGATTCCAAGCGCTTGCTACACGCTGAACTTCTTCATTCCTCTCTTTTTCAAGTTGGACATTCCTTAAGGAGAGGAGAAAACTTTGAACAAAGGTTGTCAAAGGGTTAAGAGTGGAAATGCTTAAGTAAAAAGAAAATGAAACTTGTGGAAACCTACCCGAAGTGCATTAGCTGCAGTAGTAGCAATCAACTTCACCGGGGGGAACTTCTTGAGAACGCCCTCCTCCGTCGGCCCCAACAATAGTCCGACATTCAAAATATCATCGCGGGAGCATTCTAAGAGATTTGACTGGGCCAAGACTTCAAACTTTCTCAAATCCCTCTCCGAAGCTGAAGCTTTGAGAGGCTCGGAATGAGCTTGAGCTGCGCTCTTAGTCGTCCCCTCCTCGTCTGCGGTAGGGATTTCAACTTCACCCATTTTGGCTTTGCCCTTGGACTTGGTGATAGCTTGATCTGGCTCTTCGAGGTTTATCACCTCAATCTCTTTAGGCGCCTCAAAGCCCTCATCACTGGGGTCGTCAATCAAGCCTCGACGCTGCTCAGCAACAGTTTTGGGCCTAGGAGTAGTCGTCACCTCAACTCGAGGGCGGACCGATAGAGAAGACTTCTTCAAAGTCGCTCTTTTCCTCTTCGGATCTGTAGAAGAGTGAGTGAAGAGTTTATGGGCGAAAGTAGAAGAAGAAGTTGAGATACAAGTGAATCGGCCAAGGAAAATATTGTCATCACCTTTTGAAGTCCCTTGGCCCGGGGAGCCTTTGGAAACTTTGGATTCGGCAATGGTCCTGGCCAAGCTCTCCATTACATTGACACTTTCCTCGGCATCGGTCACTTTCTTCTCCTTCTTCTTTCTTTTCTTCTTTTCTTTCTCTTCACCTTCAATTTACATCGGCTTGGCTGCCTATTTGGGAAACCTGCAAGAGAAAAGAGAGAAAAATCATAAGAATACCTCTGGTAAACTTCAACAGAGCTGCAATGTGATAAATAACTCACCTTGCCTCTTACATGCCCAATTTTTTTCTTCCTCAGCAGTCATAATCATCCAAGTCCTGTTGGGACGTTTCCAAACATTTGTCACTACCTCCACCCAACTAAGCAAGTCGGCTCGAGAAGTGATCAGGACTTTGTTAGCTGCAAGAGAGGGATGAAACAATGAATAGTTAAATAACCAAAGGCATCAAAGGAAGAAATTGGTATGATAAAGGCGGAACACTTACGCTTGTCATTTCAAACCTCGGGGAACTCGGGTTCAGTGGATAGAAAATCAGTTGGCAAGAGAACATAACGGTCACACTAACCTCGGTCACCGTGGTCCTCACTCTTGGTAAGTATTGAGTACTTACCCCAGTTGTTCAGAGCCACAATCCCACCTTTGTGGAAGTATGGGTATTAAAGGGCAATTAGGTGCTGGAAAGTGAAAGGTTACCCAGCCTCTCGCAAATTGTATTTCGACAGAAGGTGTCAATTACATGATGAACGGGAAGGGTGAATCCTATTATGAATGGATAGGTATAAATAAAAGAATGACCAACCACGTGGTCTGAACTGCTGCTATCCGGGGCTGGGACACCAATTTGGACCTCGGGGCCCTACTTGCAGTCTTTTCGAACCAAAGCTATATGAGCTTGCTAAACTAGGCTCGATGTTGTTTTAACCAACACATTTCTATCTAGTTCTCGTTGAGCATCCGACTGATCCTGCAACTTGAAGTCTTGATCCATGTTGTAGTTGGAAGGAATGATCTGATGAGGTTCGAGCTCTTGCTCTATTGGGATTTTCTTTTCTTGGACTTCGAGGGTCCTGCCACGGTGCTAACCTCAGTTTCATCTGCCGCCTCGGTTCTAGCCTCTTTGCTACCTATTTCCTCGACGTCAGCAACATCATCATTATTATTGTCACCTTCATCGCCATCGTCACCATCACCAACATCTACCTCTGACGAGGTCCAAAGTGCATAGGAATTGTCTGCTCGTTCTTGTCAAATTCTAATATAGTTTAAGATATCGTCCCACAGAGATTGGGTATTCTATGCTACGGACTTGTAGTATTTTAATTACTATTTGAGAGAGTCAAATTGATGAAAAGTGAATTTTTAGTTTAAATTTACTTAAATTAAAATAAAGAACTTCTGGAAGATTTCAAATTTAAAAAGAGTTGGGAATCGTTGAATTCACTTGGTAATACTTATGATAAATATCTCAGTTTTGACATGTATTTCTCTTAAGAATAATTGCTTATTGCTAATTCAATTATATTTTGCTCACTAAGAAAATAATCAATTAATAACACTCCGTGAGGTTATGCATATTAATCAAATTATAACTAGTGAGGATTAAACCGAAATATTTTTCTTGCCTGAATTGTGCTAAAAAGTACTAAAAACTTCGTGAGAATATTTTTACGGAAAATCAATAATCTTACCTACAACAATTCCTCCGTGAGAATTAAAACTGAGGTAAGCAAGATTACAGACTTGAAAAAATAGTTTTTACTCTACTACTTTATTCGTCAGTTATTATACATTAATTTTGCTCCGTGAGAATTACAAAATTAATATAACAATAACCTAGAGATAAAATAGACGGATGTGAAAATAAAGGTTTAGTAAAAACTATAATTCCAGCACAGTGTTAAAATGTGATTAAAAACTTCAGGCTAAGCATGTATTAAAACTGAGATAAGTATTATAAATATTACCGAGTTTCATCAACTATCCCAACAAAAGAGATTACTCCATTATGGAGTAAGAAAAACTTTAAAAATATAAAGACTAGGAAGAAATAGTATTTCTTCTACAAAAGAAAACTACAAAAGCTTAAAGTTATAAAAGACAAAGAAAGAAAAAGAGCAAGAGAAAGTAGTTCTCTGCAAGATGAATTTGATACCTTTCCATACAAAGTTTACTACCTATTTATAGATAAATTCCAAGGCCAAAGTTCTTTCTAAGATGTCATATCTTAAGGTGGTAGGAACTATTTCAAGATGACCAAGGTGAGTTGAGTTTTGATGACAATTTCAAAGATTCATACGTAGCTTCATTTCATGAACTTTCTTCCGCTTGCACTTTTATTCTTCAGCGTAAAACAATTCACGGACATTACTATCAGTGTTATAATCACACTATGAATAATGTAATCATCAATGGTCATTCCCTTATTTTTCTTCACCTTGAATAATTTCTTCTTCCTGCAAAATATGTTAGAAAATATGCGAGAGATGGATATATTTATTCACGTTTTATTTAAAATACTTAATATTTAACTATAAAAATATATCAATAAATTATATCCATCAAATTCCCTCATACTTGAATCTTCGCTCGTCCTCGAGGAAAAAGAATATTTTTTTTAATAAGAATATTTTCTTCAAAACTTATGATCTTTGTTGGATAGAAAATTTATTCAAGATAAACTTCCTTCATTATGCTCAATGCAATTATTCTTTTTTACTTCACCAAATTCTTTACCTTATTTCTGAATTTTGACTTGATCAACAAGAACTTGCAATCTTCTCCCCTTGAATCTTTTAAATTGATAGAGTTATGATCATGTATTCAGTAAGTATCATAGTCTTGTCTATAGGCTTGCTCATCATGTTCATCTCCACTAATATAGATTCAATACTAACTTTCAAAATCTTTTTAGGACTTTTCATGGCTTGTAATGTTAGGCTTCAGGCTGGTAGGATAAGGATATTTGATCGTGACTGTTCTTCTTTCAGCTTGGAGCTAACATTTCTCAAAATTTTCTCCATTCGGTAATACTTTTTTTTCTCTTTTTTTTTTCTTTTTGCTATATCATATATATTCATATATTCACAACATTGCTTCTTTTGATAATATTTCTTCCTTTTGGTGATGTTTAATCTTTGCTCATTCAAAGCTGGAAGAAATAATAACTCTTTTTTTTTTGTTTATATATATGTAAACAATGTATACATATATCATATATCATTTTTTTTTGAAATATATCATGGTGTTGAAAAAAAATAGGATTAAGGCTCAAAGAAGGGTTCGAAAAGATAAAAATATGTATATTTGGATAGAAAATTGAGAGGCTTGAATTGTGTATCAAAGAAGGCCTAATTTAATTTTTTAAAAATCAGTATCATCCATTATTTCGCCTCGAAGAACATTCAGAGCAAGTTCTAGCCAAGTCATTGATTCTACCTTCTTTGTGATCATAATTTTTCTCAATTCTAATGATTTTCTGAGTTGAAGATGTTTGCTCTTGCTTTCACAAAGTCAAAATCATAGACATGAAAAATCATATGGTGAATATAAAAAGAAATAATATTGAGCATAATAAAAAAAATTATATTGTTAATTAAAAACCTACAATTAAGACCATAAATAAGAAAATAGTATATAATATATAAATAACCTCCCCCATACTTGAACATTTCATTCTCCTAGATGAAAATGCTTTTTTAGAGAAGTGAAAGAAAGGCGGGTGAAAAAAAAATAAGAAAGAAGAAGGATCAAGTGGTAGTTGGATTATATAAATATAATATAATTAATATAAAAATACTATTTTATTAGTAAAATAAAAATCTTTTTTGCTTTCAAATATACGATCACAGAAGAAAGCTTGAAAGAAACTGTGACCACACATGTTCTATGTGTAATAGACTGGATTATTTTTAAACCTTCTCAGTCATTAGGTCCTAGTTTGAATATAAACTAGAATGTGCCAACATTAGATTTGGACAATTGAATGGTTAACCAACCAGTAACTTAGGCATACCGATCACCATGGAGTTACTCTTGTCTAGGTGACGCTGTTTTTGTAGAAGCCTTCATGAGATGTTCCGGTTGTACAATAATCTAGATATTGACCAGATCAATTGGTTAAGCATTTAATTAGTCAGATCTAAGTTGGACTTATGAGGCTCCATTGCTTCACCCTCAATGGCTACGGGATAAAGAACCATAGTTCTGAGTTTAACGTCGTCAGCTCGACGTAGTAACTGTGGCACTCATCATACTATCATGGTTACTGAAGGGTGTTGCTCAAAATGTCCTCCAAAGTACAATTTTAGCCTGTGACCATTGACCTTGAATTTCTCTCCTCCATTACTTTGTTGAATTTCAATTGCTCCGTATGGAGTAACATCTGTAACATTGTAAGGACCTGTCCATCTGGATTTCAATTTTCCTGGGAATAGCCTGAGACGGCTATTGTAAAGAAGTACCTCATCTCCAATTTTAAAATTTTTTGGTCGGATCAAATTGTCATGCCATTTTTTTGTTTTTTCTTTGTAAATCTTGGCATTTTCATAGGCTTCCATTCTCAGTTCATCCAACTCATTAACCTGCAAAAATGTATTTTTACCAGCAGAGGTTAAGTCACAGTTTAATGCTTCCAATGCCCAAAAGGCTTTGTGTTCTAATTCAACTGGCAAATGACAAGCTTTTCCAAAGACTAATTTATATGGGGATGTTCCACTTGGTGTTTTGAACGCCGTTCGGTATGCCCATAATGCATCATCTAATTTTAAAGCCCAGTCTATTCTTGAGATTCCAACTGTTTTTTCAAGAATTCTTTTAATTCACGGTTGGAAACTTCAACTTGCCCTTGAGTTTGAGCATGATACGGTGTTCCAGTTTTATGAGTCACACACCCTCAACCTCACCTTCACCCTCACCCTCACCTTCACCCGCAATGAGAAAGTTCAACAAGCCCAAAAAATAAAAACAGCCGAAGAAAAAGCAAGTTGTGAAGTCTGGTGACTTGCTTGAGTTGGTATGTTCTAGAACCTGTCCCAAGAAGCGGTATTTAAATCTGTGCATGGCTTCGTTTGTTCATACTATTGTCTGTGCGAGGGATTCAAAATATGGAATAGAGGAATGGGTGGTGTGCTTGTCCGCCGATCTTGAGGCATTCCAACGTTATCCTTGGGGTAGGATGAGTTTTGAATTAACAATGGAATATCTGATCAAGCCAATGGAACCTCGTGCAGAAGGAAGCCAGACTTACAATCTTTATGGCTTTCCATGGGCACTCATGGCCTGGGCTCATGAAGCCATTCCTGCCTTGAGACCAAAGAATTTGCCAAAAGAAAAGACAATGCCAAGGATCATAAACAGGCTTACTGAAATTTGTGAAAGAGATACGGGCAGGTTGTTTGACCAACAAGATGTTCCTGTAAGTATTCCATTTTCCATATATGTTATGTAATGTTTGGAACAACGTCGTGTTTGCTGAGATATTTCTAATTGATGTTCGGAACATCTTCATGAAGAACCCTCAACTGCTTCAGTCAACGCTGTTCGGAACATCATTTTCTGATGTTTTCGAACAACATGAGTTTGTTCCAAACAACATTAAAATATTTTTAAAATTTAGTTGATATTTATTTAATGTTGTTGGGTATATTAACAGGTTGTTCACCCTTTCCTCATTCCTACTGATGAAGAGCTGGACATGGATTACTTTCTAGACCTCATACCATTTGATGACTCCGAGGACGACACAATAGATCGTTTTTGTAAAGTGTTTGAGGATGCTTGCAGCGCTGGCCTTGTTGGTGGCACTACAATTTGTATCTTCAACAACGATCCTGCAACCCCTCCAAGACAAGTGATAGAAATTAAAGCAATGGAAGCCCCAGAAAAGATGATGTTTGGAAGTGATGGTGAATACAATGAAGAGGGAATTGGTGGCCTGCAAGATGTAAATATTGACATTGGAAACAAAGCTGATGGTGATGAAGTTCGCGGTGAGTTTGAAGTTGCCGGTATCACTGAAGTTGGTATAGTGAAGAGGAGCTCCAATTGTAGAGGCTGCAAATGTGGTGATTGCAGCGGATGGAGGGAAGCAATGGAGCAAAAGATTTTGGCTTACGATCAAAAGATGGTTGCTTATGATGAAAAGATCGTGGCTTATGAGAAAAGGATGGTAGCTTATGAGCAACAGATCGTCCTTACGAGACAAAGGATGGTGCTTCTGAGCAAATCAAATGTGATTCTTCTGGTGGTGATGGATTCAACATCCCTAAATGTAGCAGTTGCAATTGCAAAGAGTGCGACGATTGGCGTAAAGGCATGGAGATGGAGATGGCGGCTGTGCAGGAGATGATTGAGCAGTTGAAGAGCAAAACTATTATAAAACCTTCAAGGGCTGTGAAATGACTACAAACAGAAGAGAAGAAGAAGCAGGAAGAAGTTTGTCCGAGGCTTCCAGTGGATATTTACAAGCCATTGAAGCGGAAAAAAGTGGTGGCGTTGAACGCATTAATCAAAAAGAGGAAGAAACAAAAAGATGTTTTTCTCGGATTGCCGATGAATTACCTTGATTTCAAAGATCTGATGAACAAGACTGTGTGGCTGTGGGACATTGTAAGTTTATTTTTGAATGATTTTCTAAACTTCACATCGTTGTAGGGAACATTCAACATGTGTTCGAAACATCATTATTATGCTTGGAACAACAAAAGCATTTCTAGCTTCTCATAGATTTCTAGAACATCACATAGTCGTTTCGAACATGGAATGATGTTCGGAAAGACAGACGTTTCCTTCACTCACTTATACTCCAATTTATTTTTGTCTCTTATATGTTATGCAGTATGTAGAAGCTGTGATGACAATGATGCGGGAGAGGCATTTGAATTACCCCGATCATTACGATCAAAGTGACCTCATTTTGGATATGGCATTGTTGACAAAGATGAAAAAATGCTACTACCAACTGGAAAACGAGGCGCAAGATGATAAGATACCGCTGGATGAGGCGTTGAATGCGTATCACTTTGATGAGGATTATCTGAAGTATGCACATGGAAAGCTACCCTACCCGGGGGTAGGTGTTGGGCTGGTGCTATGATTGCAATCATAGTGTTAATGATGATGAAAAGTTCTTGCCAATAATTGTTCCCATTCTGTACATGTTCCCGATCTATGTCAGAAATTCTAAGCTATTCAAAGAATTGGATCCGATGTGTAATGAAGGAGACATGTGGTCGTTTGAGAGAGTGCCAAGATTACTTTGTCCACAAAATCTAACAGGGCAATCCTGTGGAGTGTTCGCGTTGATGTACATTGAGCATCTCATTACAAACACCCCCATGGACAAAATTTGTGACAACTTGGCTGATCAGTGGAGGCGACGTTTAACTGTTTGTATTTTCGACGGCAAAATGAAGCCTTGATTTGGGTAATATATAATATTTGGATAATCTTTTAACTTTTTTTTGGTTATGTAATTAGGTATGGATGACTTTTATTTTCTTAGCCAAGTAACAGCTTTTGATGTGCTTAAATATTAAATATTGACGATTATTACATCAGTTCCAGAACGACATGAATTTGTTCCTGAAATGCAAAGTGATGTTCCAAACATCTGCAACATTTAATTAAGTTTACCCTGGAACAATAATACTTCGTTCTGGAACGACAAGTCGTTCCTTAGAAAATGCAAAATACATATTATATCGAGACACAAACGGCACAATAATATAATAAATATATAAAATTATAACTAAAATAATCATAAGCAGGGTGGTGGTGCTTCAGGTGGTGTTCCTGGTGGTGTGGAGTACGGGACATAATCAATTCCCTTTTCAGCAAGCAGCCCTTTAAGCATTTTGTTCATCCTTCTTATGTCCCTTCTATAATCATGGAAGAATTCTTCGAATTTGAATTTCCATTCCCATACTTCATACCTTAGTTGTTCCAAGCCATCGTTCGAATTTCCAGAATCTGACTGTGAACTCGAGGAAGCAAGTCTAGACCATCTTGAACTCGATGCTCCTCTTATCGGTGCTCCCCTTGTTCTTGGACGACGAGGTATTTTGAAATGTGAGGAATCAATGTGTGACTGTTGGGTATTTATAAGAGCAAAGGGGAAATCGACGAGTCTGTTGGGAATGGTTTTATGGAAAGTGACTTTTGATGAAACTCGTAACCGTTATGTACTACTCAAACGAGTGCAACTGATAATTGTAACTGTTGTGCCTTTTAGATTTTAACATGATGTTCGGAACATTATTAATGTCGTTTGGTATACTGTGCTTATTTTAATTATAGATAGATGGATTTGTTTTTTTAGAAAATGAACAGAGCATATCAATTGTTCATCATTTGTTCAGAACAAGAAATATATGTTTTGCGCGGACCGACGATGTTCCAAACGAGATACTCTAATTGTATAAAGGTTTTTGATGTTCCAGAATGACACAACAACTTTCTGAACGGAGAAACGGTGTTATGAACTAGACAAAAGTATTTTCCATTGATCATCATTGTAAAGCTTTACAAAAAAGAATGCTAGTTATATTAGCATTCAAATGGAGAAACTGCACATCACTGTCAGTGCTTTACAAAAGGAATGCTACTTATACTAGCATTCTAGCAAAAGATACTAGATTATAAACATTCAAAAAGAAAAATATAATAACATTAATAGTAACATCCAAATCTAGCGTGAAGGAGAGGAGTAGAAGTCAAGGTAATGTATCGCCTTATCAGCAAGCAGCCTTTTGAGCATTCTTTTGATCCTTCGTATTTCCTTCGTCATCTTTTTGACGTCCTTTTTGTAGCCATGTAGGAAGCCCTCAAACTGGAACTTCCAACCCCACACTTCTGCCCTTAGTTGTTCCAATATGTCAATAGCCCTTTCAGTTTGTGGTTCATCTGCAAATGATAATGCAACATCTGTGTTTTACCTAGAGGTGGAGGCTTCTCTAGCCGTGGAGGCTCCTCTGGCCGTGGAGGCTCCTCTAGCCGTGGAGGCTCCTCTGGCCGTGGAGCCACCTCTTGTTCGTGGTTGACGTGCCATTTTTGATGATGAATAGTTTGAAGTGTAAGTTGATTAATGTGGATTGAAATTCCTTGAATTGTAAGTTGATGAATGTGGATTGAAATGCTTTGAATCGTTGGGTATTTATATAAGTAGAGAGAGGCAACCGAAACGTTTACAGCCGTTTGGTGTATTGGTATTTGAGCGGGTTGTATTGTAGCCGTTTGTGTATTTCAAATTTTGAACGGGTTCCGAACGTCAGCCTATATTAGTGTAATTGGTGTAACGTATCCATGAAATGATGTTCCGAACATCATTTCGACCTACCTGCAACTTAGTCTAGATGATAGGTGTATTGGTATTTGGAAATTGTATTGTAGCCGTTTTTGAATTTCAATTATTGAATCTATTATTCGGAACGTCACTGTACATAAGTATAATTCGCGTAACCTATCCTTTACACGATGTTCTGAACATTTTTTCGATCTAGCCCAAAGTCGTGATAAATTATTACATTGGGCGCGTGAACAACATTTATTTACCAACGGTAATAAAAATACACCACCCAACACATTATATATCCGTTCATTATTTATAAAACAAGTTTACACAATTACATCAAACATCCAGATTAAAATGTCTAGTAGATCCATTAATAGCGGCATTGTTGTACCATTTTGTCGATGTGGAGATTATGCGAAGTTAACAACATTGTGGACTCAGCTAAACCCAGGAAGGAGGTTTTACGGATGCAAATATGGTCAGGTTAGGTGATGGGTTTATTTTCTTTCTTGTATTTATTCGTTTGTTGTATTTATTTTCTTTTTTTTATGTAGGCAAATGGCTGCAACTACTTTAGATGGCATGATGAAGAGATGTCAGATCAAGCAAAGAGAGTAATATGGGGTCTACTTAAGAAGTTGAAAGCTGTTGAAGAAGAGAGGAAAGCGGCACGTTTATGGCGGAAAAATTTGGGTGTTGGGGTACTGCTAGTTGTGGTGCTAATCGTTCTCATATTCTGTACTTGGATCAAGGGTTGGTTCATAGTTTAGGTTCTATATTTCCAATTGTTATGTTTTGTGTAGTAATGATCAAGAAATTTCATTTGAAATTGTTATTTTGTCCTGTAAATTACCATTGTACCCTAAGTCGTTCCGCACGACACACTTCATGTTTCAATCATATCGCGATCTGATCTGAACATTTACAAAAATAGTACGATGAAGATAGCAACATCGGAATATGGCGCTCCGAACATGTTGTTCATGTGAGAAACATAATCAGCATGTTCGAAACCACTTAGATGGATGTGTAGTCATTTGTCAGTCTAACAAGTATACTTGGTAATTTAGAGTGATACTGATCATCTCACTTTAATTACCTAGTGATAATGATCATCATTTGCCACTCTAACAACTCTACTTGGCCATTGGTCACTCTAATTACTCTAACTGTGAAGAGTATGATGAAGATAGCAACAATAGAACGTTGCGCGCGGAACATCACAATAATGCGACAAACTTCTAGTTGATGTTCGAAACAAGACTATATGTATGGATCATCATTTCTCCCTATAACAAGTATAGTTGGTTATTTATAGTGATAGTGATCGTCATTTGTCACTCTAACAAGTATAGTGGGTCATTTCTACTTAAAATGATAATCATTTGACACTCTTACAGGTATAGTGGGTCATTTCTAGTTTAGAAGGATCATCATTTGTCTGTCGAACAACTCTAGTTGGCCATTTCTACTCATAATGATCATCATTAGTCACTCTTACAGGTATAGTGGATCATTTTTAGATATAGTGATCATCATTTGTCACTCTTACAAGTGTAGTTGGTCATTTATTATCATATTGATCATCATTTCTCCCTATACCAAGTATAATTGGTCATTTATAGTGATAGTGATCATCATTTGTCAATCTTACAAGTATAGTTGGTCATTTATTATCATATTGATATTCATTTTCCACTCTTACAAGTATAGTTGGGTCCTTCCTAGTCATAATGATCATCATTTGCCACTCTAACAACTTTACTTGCCATTTCTACTCATAATGATCACTATTTGTCCCACAAACTACTCTAAGTGGTCTTTGTGATGAAATTTGATGAATTTATCACTCTTACAGGTATAGTGGGTCCTTTGTAGGTATATAATGATCATAGTTTGTCACTCTAACTACTCTAACTATGAAGAGTATGATGAAGATAGCAACAATAGAACGTTGCGCGCGGAACATCACAATAATGCGACAAACTTCTAGTTGATGTTCGAAACAAGCCTATATGTATGGATCATCATTTCTCCCTATAACAAGTATAGTTGGTTATTTATAGTGATAGTGATCGTCATTTGTCACTCTAACAAGTATACTGGGTCATTTGTAGTTAAAATGATCATCATTTGACACTCTTACAGGTATAGTGGGTCATTTCTAGTTTAGAAGGATCATCATTTGTCTGTCGAACAACTCTAGTTGGCCATTTCTACTCATAATGATCATCATTAGTCACTCTTACAGGTATAGTGGGTCATTTTTAGATATAATGATCATCATTTGTCACTCTTACAAGTATAGTTGGTCATTTATTATCATATTGATCATCATTTCTCCCTATACCAAGTATAGTTGGTCATTTATAATGATAGTGATCATCATTTGTGAATCTTACAAGTATAGTTGGTCATTTATTATCATATTGATATTCATTTTCCACTCTTACAAGTATAGTTGGGTCCTTCCTAGTCATAATGATCATCATTTGCCACTCTAACAACTCTACTTGTCCATTTATACTCATAATGATCACCATTTGTCCCACAAACTACTCTAAGTGGTCTTTGTGATGAAAGTGGATGAATTTATCACTCTTACAGGTATAGTGGGTCCTTTGTAGGTATATAATGATCATAGTTTGTCACTCTAACAACTCTAACTGTGAAGAGGATGATGAAGATATAAACAATAGAACGTTGCGCGCGGAACATCCCAATAATGCGACAAACTTCTAGTTGATATTCGAAACAAGACTATATGTATGGATCATCATACGATGAAGATAGCAACATTAAAAATTGTGCGATCCGAACGGCCGTTTAATGCGACGAACATCAATAGGTTGTTCTAGAACAACCTTACGATAGATGATCATCACTTGTCACTCAATTGGTCATCACTACTGATAATTGTCAATATTTATCACTCTAATTAGTCTACCAACTATATTTGGTCCTTTCAAGTGAAATGAGCATCATTTGTAACTTTTTGTTCCGAACAAGTATAAATTGTATTTTCTAGTTAAAATGAACATCATTTATCACTATATTCTGGATATTTGGACGTGTATAATGTTAATGATTATCATTTATACCTGGAACATACCAGTTGCGTTCCGAACATATATCTTCGTGTTGGAACACATTTTATATGTTCCGAACGTGATGTATGATTTTATTAACTTTTCCAGAAATGGAGTAGAACAAGTTGTCGTTTGGAACATCATATTTAATATCCTAAACGACAGTTGATGTGTTGCGAACTATAAGCAAACATGATGGTTTGGAGACAATTTAACAGTACTAATTAAAGACCTTCATAATAATATTAATTGAAAAGAGATACAAAAGCATATTCATAAACAGTACAACTACTTAAACATCTAATATATAATAGCGTCTTCGTTATTGTTTTGACCTCCACCGAATTGATTTTGCAAAATCCTCTCAATCCGATCTATCTGCAATTGCATCTGCTCAAGTTTTGTCTCGAGTGTTTGAATGGACCTCTCGCAATTATTTGCTACCTCTTTGATGTCAACAACTTCATAATGCATGTCTAGCAGTCTTGTGGGAAGCGACTTGTTTGGAGGCTCTCGGACTCGGTGGTACTTATTCCATAGATCGTTTAATGCGTTATTGGCCATCTGCATGAAAAGTTGTTTAAAATTTAGAAAAGAATCAAAGTGGAGTTATGTTTAAGGAAATATAAACAGATTAGATTTTGAAATCGTTTTAGGAAAAACGTAGAAAATATGGAAAACTTGAGTACCTCAACTTGTTCTTCCTTGATATAGAAACTGGTGAAAACTGAACGTAATACTTGGCTAATGTGAAATGAATTGTGAATTGGGTATTCATCAAGGAGGTATTTATAGATGTTTTGAAGTGGCTTTTAAACTCTAATGCACGCCTTTTCAGTGGCCGAAACAAATGAAGGGACGCATATTTACAAGTGTGAATGTGTTTTGACGTGACTGTTGCACCAACTTGTATTTTAACCGTTTGGTGTATTGGTATTTGGGCATCCCAACTGTTCATTGTAGCCGTTTGTGTCTTTTAAATTTTGAATAGCTTGTTCGGAACGTCGCGTATAAAAGTATAATATAATATCATCGACAAGATGTTCTGAACATTTCCTCTAAGGTAGCACTTGGTAAATGCTACGACTATGAATTGTGAAATAAAGACCTCACAAGCTTTCACATGCCTTGACATCGTTCGGAACATCAAATATAATATCCTAAACAAACTGGATGTGTTGCGAACAATATGCAATTATATTTACAACATAATCGCAAAAGATGCAGTAAAGCAAATCTGTGCAAACCATAAGTTAAGAAACAAATTTGGCCAAATATGTACACAATATAAATTATACAAGTAGGACGAAAAGTCCATTATGCAATTCAAATAAATATCCAAATAATCCAAATAATCGAAATTATAACGAGGACGATGCTTCGTCCAATTCACAAACTCAATTTGTAGGCTGACTTGTAGCCTCAGTTCCACTACGAACAACGGGGCATGTAGTTTTCTTGTGACCATATCTCTTGCAGTTGCCACATTTATTTCTCCTCTTTGGAAGATGCTCCCTAATAGATCGAATCCGTTTAACCCTTCTCCTTCCACGGTTGTTCGGCTTTGGGGGCGGAGGCACTGGATAAAGTATCTCTTCAGCAGGGATGACCCATGATTCTTCAGGAGGTACTGCATTGACAGGCTCTTCATAGGCAAGGATGTATGCTTGTGTTGTGTAATATCCAGAAGTGTATTCATACACTCTACTTCCATATTCATCGCCATGCAACCCCCTAATTGCTGCCATAGCATGTACATAAGGTAACTGATCAAGATCAAACTCCCTACATGTACATGTCCTCTCATATAGATCAACTTCTGCCTCATGCCCTGGACTAATGATTTCGAAACCATAAGTTTCCTTCCTGTTGACAACTAGCTTGTCTCCCACTTCTTTATTCTTCCTTATTTTTATTTCAACGTCTGGGACGCATAAATTTGGGTGGTTGATTAACTTCATAGCCCTAGTGTGGAATTTTTCCGCAAAGTTCCTACCTATATCCTTCAAGAGGGCAGCAATGGGGTATTCTCTTTGCTCTTTCAGCATGAATTAATGGACTCAGCTATGTTTGATGTCATAACTTCAAACCTATTAAAAAGAATAAAAATTATAATAATCAAAAGATGTTCCTAACATAAAGCACAAGTGCAGATATAGGAATAAGAAGTGCGGAACATTCATGATGTTCCTAACATGACTCATACGTTCAGAACGATGATAAGGAGTTCGGAACATCTTTAGAAAATAAATTTTCCTATAATGTTCTGAATATATATGTTATGTTCGGAGCGCGTAATGTGACGTTTGGAACATATTGAAAGCAGACAGTAATATCAGACCTTGTTATTATAGTTTACCTTACCTTTTTCCTGGGAAATATAATCTGCTCCATCTATGATAGCCAACAACATTTTCAAGATAATCCGCTACCCTCCAATCAATAGTCCTGATCTCATTCATAGCATCATTGAACTCATCTACCCTGTATGCCTTTGCTGCAGTGTAGTATTTATGAAGACTGATTCCAAACTGAAACTTTGTTCGGATGCTTTCACCAAGGTGCCACATGCAAACTCCATAGTGTGCAGAAGGAAACACTTAGGCGACCATTTTCGAGATGCTCGGATGTCTATCCGAAACTATGCACAACTCTTCACTATCTGAAACTATGCAGCGTAATTGTTCGAAAAAATACTCATATGAGGCGTCGCACTCTTTGTCTACAACACAAAAAGCAACAGAGAATACGTGACTCATTGCATCCTGAGCAACAGCAGACAGCAACACCCCTCCATACTCGCCAGACAAATATGTACCGTCAACGGCTAGGACTTTTCTCACGTAAGTAAATCCCCTGATCCACGCTCCATAAGAGAGAAAAAAATACAAGAACATCCCTGTGCTAGAAAGCATCAAATCTGTCTTGGTTTCTGGATTCTTACTCCTAACCATATAAGCATAAGCATCAAGAATTTCAATACCTTTCTCATGTGTTCCCCGTGTCAAAGATTTTGCAAATTGACAGCCCCTAAGACACTTCCAGTAGCTAACCTTACAACCAAAATCGTTGTTAAGGGACTCCCTGACAGCTTTTGCGGTTGGACCTTTTCCCATTAAATATTTACCTTTCATGAACTCACCAATTATCCGGGCAGAGGCGTGTGAATTATGACTGGAATGATGTTGGACACCGCATGTGTGCATGTTATTGTAAACGCTAATGTAGAACCTATCATTACTTTTATACCTCATTGCCCTTAACCACCATTTGCATTTCACATCTAAACATCTAGCATTAAAAATCTTTGCAGTATTCTTCAATGGTTTGTAATTAAAACGATGTTTAACTGTTGCAATCTTCAATTTGGTGACCAGTTCTTTCTTATTGGAGAAAGTCATACCTTTTTCAAAACCTGTGCCATCGACGAAGTAAAATATCGGCTCGCTGCTTTGTGTTGAAAACACAGGGGTATAAATGACAGGATGTTCCTCTACATATTTTTCTTCTACTTCTTCTTCTTTTTCTTCATCTACATCTACGTCTTCTCTGTCTTCTTCTACCCCTCCTCTTCTGTCTTCTTCTACTTCTTCATGTAAGTCATCCAATCGCTGACTAAAATCATGCCCTCCACTATTTGGCATTTCTTGGTCATTAGAACCAACACATTCCTCCGTCGTAGAAACCACAATTACCCTTAGTGTGGGCCTAGCACCATTACGATCAACGTCAGCCATATAAAAGCGTACATCATCATCATTTCTTATTGTAACGGGAGAAGTCTTTTGATTTGCGGCAACACTCAGCATGTAAGTAATGCAAATGTCCCTCGGATTGTCTCTTATCCCCCAACTTCCGATGATTTTGTTAAGTAGAACATCATACGTAACATCTCTAGGCACAAGAATGGGTCTTGACTCTTTAACCTTTGGAACCCAAGCATAACATTTAGAACGCTCCACCCATTCACCTTGATAATTAACTCCTAATATAACCTCACCCATCGATGGTCACCTGCAATAAATTGGAATGACCAACTATTAGTATTACTAATATTTATACAGTATGTTCCAAACCTCAGTGTTGCTCGTTTGGAACATCGCATGCAGACGTTCTGAACATCACCTTACACTTTTTCGATGCTTAATGCAAGATGTTCCAAACTGCTAACAGAACGCTCAAACATCCTACAGAATGTTCCGAACATTATCTGTGAAAATTCCAATAAAATACATACGCCGTGTAAAACGCTAGCGATATGTTTGGAATTACAATTACGGCCATAGGAAAGTCGAAATGGTGTTTGAAATTTCAGGCAGATTGTTCGGAGGAACTGAATCCGTAACAACTCCGAATCAACAAAAACAACAAAAAAATTGTTCGAAAAGTTAGTACACCTACCAGAGATGACTGGATTGATACGATTAAAATTGGAGGAACAAGATTTCTCCTTTAATGGATAAGAAACGACCAGATTTAACGAAATGTCGTATAACCCAAATGTGGGTGATCTCAGCTTGTATTGCCTAAAACTGGAAAGGATATTCAAGATAATAAGCTCAGCAGCTATGGTGGAATGGGTATTATTTCGATCTACGAAAGGAAGCTCAGCAGCTATGGTGGAACTTTGGGCGGGAATGGAATGTGGAAAAAATGGAGGGAAAACGGGGGAGAGGAGAGAGGGAGGCGGCTAGGTAAAAGGCCAAATTTGGCAAAACACTACTTTATATACATGGACTATTGTGCAACTTACAAAATATTGGGGTGAGAATATTACATAGTTAATAACACTAATTAAATGAGGACCCTAGATTTCATATTTAAAACTTGAGCCTTTTTCCACACAAAAAAGACTTGACAAGTCCTGCCATGCCAAAGCCCCTACTTACTTCATGCCCAACAATATCATCCATTAATCGACAAATTACTGAAGAAGCTCGAATCACCAAAGGCTCATTTGTCACCCATTCAAAAGTCTCTTTGGTAATAGTTTCCTCCATTACAACCAAAGAAGTAGTTGCAAGCATCCCATATGCACCAGTTACAAGTGCAATTTTCATATACTCCTCGCAACTTGGAGTATGCTCAGCATTCAACCACTGGGCTTCTTTAAAATAGCCTTTCACCACCATTTTCATCTAAAATGAAGTAACCAGATAATTAGAATATATATGTATCTTCTTTTGGAATTGGAACGTTTCTTGTCAAAAATATTTCCATATCTTCCATCTAAGCAAAGATTACCTCATTTTTTGCATAGTACACGGTCTGATTTACATTCCTTGGCCATAATTTCTTCCATTTCATTGTAAATGTCTAGAAGGGCTTGATAAACAGGTCTCAGATATGGTTTCAATGAATTGATGGCACTAATGTCCCATCTACAAATTAGGATTTGGATCAAAATCATCACTAGTTTCGCATTAAAAGTAGAAGTACTTGCACATGGTTTTTTTCCCTATTCATCAATGAGGTATCCACAAAGATTGATGAAGTTTATATATGTTTTACCTCTCGATCGCATTGGTGAAAGGCACAAGTTCGTCAAAGAATGCATAAGCATCAAAGGTGTCATCAAGGATGGAGGTCATTTTGATTACTTTTGTTAGCATTTTTCTCGCGCGACTATACTTAGGCTCAAAATACACTCCTAATATCCAAAAGTAACATTCTACCAATCTGTCTCTTGCATAAGGCAATTTGTTTGCAAAATCCAAATCTTTCCACCACCTACATCTATCAGAAAAGCATTAATGATCGGCTTGTATATTCATAATATTGAATAAAGAAGATAGATCATGATTGAATATTGTAGGTACCTAGTAAGCTCGCTAAGCTCTCTCTGGTGCAGCTTTTGCAACACGTTAAAATCCAATTTTGCAAATTTCAAAAGCAAATCATTATGTCCTTCAATATTTTCGTAAATGGATATGTGCTGCCTTAAGGCCTTAATGACTTAAACCTTAAGAACATTGCTCAAGTTAGGGACGTCCATGCTTTGGAGATGAGGGGTGGTAAAGATAAGAGCTTCTTCAAGAATCTCTTCCTCACGCACTCTCAAATGTGTTGCTTCATACAAACTCAATAGTCCTTGGACATCATTAGCAAGGCTTCCCTTGAATTTTCCATCTTCGTTTGTGAATTGCTTGAACACATCTGATTAGATATCATGTTTATTGTTAAAATCGGTAGGAAACCATCTAAGACAAGTCTTCTTAATCATCAAGAAATTATATATCTGCCTTAAAGAAACTTCAAATAACCTCTGAACTTAAGAAGTGCAGCGTTATTGTAACTAGTTACTGTATTCCTAAAATATTCCAAAGCCATTTTTCCAAAGACATATATAGTTGATAGTGTAATCACTAATAATTAACTCATCTCTAGATTACTTGGAAATGTCAGCAAATGGACATGATCGCACTTAGGATGAAGCGAGATATAAGAGTTTGATGATAAATCAATGTTTAAATCTAAGTAATTAAACAATTAAAGAGTCTCTGACAGGAAAAATGCTCTTAGCAAGCAAAAATTCCAAATTAAATACTTCCAAAGTGAGATTAACTTTAATTTATAACTTAAAAACTGTGGGCTCACATGTAGATGGATATTACTTAAAACTCTGAAACTATTCAAAAGATCAGGAATCAACCAAAGAAAAGGACCAAAAAAAAAAGTGAAGCTGTACCAGAAGAGATGTAATGCCCTTGTTGCCGCGATAGTCGAAAATGAAGAGCTACGACGTAAAGGTTGTCATCATCATTTTCACTGCTCTGTTGGGACACATCAAAGATGTTTTGAATGGATGTCGCGATCTCTTTATTGAAATGATATGCTACTCCCAATTGTTGGATTGTGTCGATCAAAACAAGTTTCTCTGGACAAACATCGGTAGTTTCCTCTATGATTTTTCGAACTTTCCCATTCAACTCTTCAAGTTCAAGTTTCTCTTGGTTGCTGATTTTCTGCATCCATAAATTGAGCATTATTAACGCTCACAACCTTTATGTATAAAATACGACAATTATATCTTATCTACCGGTATAAATTACTCCCACTGATGCAATTGATATGGCATAGTTTTACCCCGCACAACGTTTAGAAAATAAGTGAAGACATGACATGACATAATATTTGTGGCGGATATAAAATTTTTGAAACTTGTGCCTTAAACATGCTACAATATATGTGCGGTTATACAGTCTTCTCACTAAAAGTAAATAAAGTGCAAGTTAAATTATTTTATATTTAAAAATTGTCAATCCAGCAACAACCATGATTAGAAAAATGGTAGAGTATATGACTGTGAATGTCGTATGGTGAGTTCAAAAGTGTAGGAGAGGAAATGGTAACCCCAAACGGTTGAATGAAAATTTGCCAAGGGACGGCAGCTAATTGTTTCACTCATCTCTCTTTCTTTCCCGTAAAGTTTTATGATTCTTCTGTAGTTGTGCTTTCGGCTGCAAACAGAATGCACTATTTATAATGAAGTTGAATGATTTGATGTGAATTTCGCATGTACCCAAAGAACATGTTGGTTTTATTGACGTTATTAATTAGAGCTCTAATGTACTTCTATATTAAGATATCACATTCATAAACACAAAATAAGCATATTCCACATTTTTTATATTTTATAGACGTTTAGCCATTGGTATTCTACTTTTAATAGCCATTTAATTGATGAAACACAATTACACATTTAATGCTTATTTTGGTGTGTAGTAGATTGATCATTGCAGTTACTTTTGGAAATATTCTCTCCATATATAGGATACCTCCTAATATTTACCACAATCAATAGTTTCTCTATTATCTCCTAGTTTTAGGGTACAAACATATCTTCTCACAGTAACAATTAAAAAGTAAAAAAATTCAAACAAAATATACAAGACCATATTTATGTGTACACGTGTGTATCACATTTATGTGCCTTATTTCATCCACATGTATATTGTCGGCATATTTAATTCATATATATTGCATATTGTTATTAGTTAATGTTATCAATGGTATAAATTATAGTTTTGTGTGTACCAATATATATTATAAATATACAAACTATATATTTCTACATACTCATGCATATCATTGTATATTGGAATGATATTGATACAATACTAGTGAGCCGTTTGTACTTATGAAGGAAATTAACCTTTTTGCTAATGCTTGCATATCATTGTATATTGGAATGATATTGATACAATACTAGTGAGCCGTTTGTACTTATGAAGGAAATTAACCTTTTTGCTAATGCTTTTGTTGAAAAATAGAGATACCGACTAGTTTATCTAAGAATGCTAGTCTAAGAATATCTATGAGATACTGAATGCTTTTAGAAATATTGAATTAGATGATAATGTCTAATTAATAGCCAAATATTTGGATATATATTAGCTATTAGATTTGATTACCATTGCTGTTAGGATTCCCTGATGTTTGTAGTGTTACCTTCTTTTAGCTACTACATAGACATATTTATATACGGTAATTTTTTGCTAGCATATGTGGAAAAGTCCTCGTGGCTATTTGAATGAATGACTTATCTTGGTAAGGTAAAAACTTACTCGCACAGGATGTTTACACACGGCTTAGTTAAGTTAACCATAGAAACAAACAAAGATATATTAGGAGTTTTCTGATAATTTTTTTTTTTAAAAAAAAGTAATAGAGTCATACAAACTCAAAACTAACTTAGAAACACTTAGGGTTGTTGTCACTTTTTTCTTGCATTTTTGTTGCATCTTGTGTTTTTTTTCTCCGTTGTTTATTTCTTCATTACAAATCAAAAGGTTAATTTTGAAATTACAACATGGTTTGGGAGTTCAAAGATTTATGATATTTGTTTGTCGATAAAGATGACCCTTAAGTTTTCTGTTTCAGTTTCTAAATGTTACTGGATGACATCAATCATAAAGAATGTTGATAATTCTCTGTCTCG
Source organism: Petunia x hybrida (assembly GCA_037355625.1). NCBI lineage: Eukaryota > Viridiplantae > Streptophyta > Magnoliopsida > Solanales > Solanaceae > Petunia > Petunia x hybrida. Next base: position 291,166 of record JBBBVM010001054.1, on the reverse strand, counting down.
GTTATGTTTGATAATTTTTTTCATGAATAGAAATAATGTAACTTTTCAAAGCTAAGCGCAATTCTGTTAAGGTCTCTTTCGTGAGTGTTATTATTTTGATGTTATAATAAATGTATACAAAGGCAATTTATTTTTTTGTTATGGTTAAAATATTTATACGGCTATTGAAAAATAACAGAAAGATGGTTTTCTATAATTTCGTTATGGCCACCAGTGATGGTCTTTGTATCATCCCAACATACTACTAAGTATTTTTATATTATTAATTAATATGCACTTGGTAGTGAAGGTCTCATTTGTTTGCACTTAATGGGACTCTTAATCTGAATAAATCAGATTTACCTATTAAGTGTGTTTAGTTTTTATTAAAAGCTCTGAATAAATCTGAATGCCTTTGTCCAAATCAGATCTATAGCCAAGTCTGTGTTCCATTCAGATTTTTTAAAACCCACGCCTCCTCTTTCTTTCCCCGTCGCCATGCTCCCTATTTTCTTGCTGCAACATCTCACTCTAGTTCCTTTAATTACGTATTATACCACCGTAGCTTTCCTTTGTTTATCCCTTCGTCATTCATCAAAGTATTTCAGAATTTTCTTTGGGTACCAATAGATCTACTGCATAGATAACAACTGAAATAGGTTATTGATGAATTTCTCTAAATATTGTTAGTTTCTTTTATCTACTTTGCTTTTTACATTGAAAATATCTTTATGAAGCCCACATCTTCAAAGATAGAAACTCTTTTACGAGTAACATGATCCTTCCATGGACGGAAAAGACGCAGTAGCAAACTTTTCGTAATTATTTTTAATAAACAAATTACGATTACATTTCAACAATTGTTTTATTTATGTATAAATTTTATTTGTATCAGGGAGTTAAAAAGTTTAATCAAGCATATAATATGTATTGGCCTAAATCGGTTTTAGGATTACAAATCGAATTTGGATTCGAATATAAGCAATTCTTTGTATCAAAGTCGAATAAATACACAAAAACGATGTAAATGCGGAAAAATAACTGGATTTCAATATATGAATGTTGAGTACAAATTTGGGCAGAGTTTCAGTATGTATTTCTGGATCCCTATGATACAAAATGATCTAATATTTATAGGCATGAAGGCCTTGCCCACGTTCTCCACCAGTAGCTGATGCGTCTCCCACGATCTGGGCATTAAATAGAGGAGTTAGTGGGATAAAGTAGTGGGCTGCAAAGCCGCTTGAACCGAGGGGATCTACCGAGGTGCGAATGATTGACCTCGGTGGCTAGGCCCTGTTGCTTGACCGAGGTGGCTTGTCACCGAAGCTTAGCTTACGGCTTGCCTTCGATGACAACCTCGGTGCCTGACTTCGGCAATTCATTGATTTGCTTCGGTCGTTGGCTCGCCGATATGAGTTCGGTCCCTATCAAGCTGCACGACCAGGGCGAATCATCGCGGGTCGATTTTTACCCAATACCGATAGTCCCCCCACTCCTCGGCTACTTACCGAGGTTGCCGAGGAGTGGAGTGAAGTTTAGCGGGAAAGTGACGTGGCTTGATCTTATCCAAGCATTTCAAAACTTGTCAACGGTGCGCGTCTTATCAGGTCACTTCTCTTGGACACGTGGCGTCCATCCGTTGGTCTCCCGAACGGTCACGCCGTAAATTCGGTCTTCCCAACGTTACAATGATGACGATGATGTCATCCCCTTTAGTTTTCCATACCTATAAAAGGGTGCTCACCAAACTTTCTTCTCACTTCCATCTTTGAGCGATCAACAGTACAAAGAAAACCAGAAACACTTTCATATTTTCTTCAATCTTCAATCTTTAGAACTGCCACGATGTCTACTACAATCTCCAGGCAAGATTCCAGTGATTCAGGTGAGAGGGCACGAATTCCACCTCAGGCCATAGTTACTGCTAGTGGTGACGTCGCTGCCGCCGCGCCGACGGTCCCAACGGCGGCGGTGGAGGGTGGTGAAGTATCATCGGGTGTTGGTGGCGTGAAGCGCCGTAAGGCTAGAGCTATGCGCCACTTGGCCGCGGAGAAGGAGGAAGAAGCTGACGTCAGGGGGGATGACGTCATGTTTGACGACGCCTTGATTGGGAGCTACGGTGGCTTCATCCCCAGAGGTGATGACGATGGAGGAGATGGTGAAGGTGATGATGCCGAGGGTGATGACGCCGTGGACGAAGCCGAGGGCGGTAATGTCGCCGAGGGGGGATCCTCGGGACCTTCAATTCCTCTAGAATAAGAGCTCGAGCCCCATCAGATAATCCCCTCCCATTTTGACAATACCAAGGATCTGAAGCTGCAAGCCCAGACAGCCGACCAGGAAGAAAAGAATAGAAATATTCCTGTAAACACCACACCGACCCGCATAACTCAAGCTCATATTGAGCGGGTTCGGAGGGAATGTCGGTTCGAGCCCGGGGTGAAAGTGATCATACCCGACCCTACAAGCCGAGTATGCCACCATATCGAGGGGTTTTCTTTTGCTTACACTTACCCTTTCACCCTCGGCTTCTCCCTCCCGGTCCATGGGGTGATTGATGACTTTTGCCGGGCCTACAACTTATGTTTGGCTCAACTTGGCCCCGACGTTTGGAGAGTTGTCCAATGCGTGGACTGGTTGAGCACAAAGGCTGGGGTAGACTTCACCTTTCAACACCTCATCTCACTTTACTACCCCTACTTTCACAAGGCCGGGGTCGTGGCGCTGAATAACCGAGGCAAGTTCGCCCTTCTCCATAAGAGTGAGGATCACGGGGACCGAGGTTGGAGCGATCGGTACATCTTGTTGGAGACAAAAGTTTTATCCACTGAGCCTAATTTCCCCAAACGGTGGAATAACACACGTAAGTATTCTTCCTTTCATATCTCACTCCTCGGTGGTTTGTCCATGTTAATTGACTTCATTTCTTTGTTGTTTCTTCAGCCAACAAGGTAGACATCGTGCCCCCGGCAGGTTTGACTGGATGGGTCAAAGCGATGACCGGGGCTCGTGAACGCCCCGAGAGGACATGGATGAAAATGGCCGCCGAATTTGGCTGGCAATGCAAGAGGCACGGTAAGTTTTTGGTGATGTTTTGATAGGCTGTTTTGAGATTTCTGCTTTGTTTTACTGGCTTTCCTTCCCTCGGTATTAGGTTTTCCAAATCGTGCCATCAACACCAAGAAGAGTAAGAAGAAGAAGAAGAAGAAGGAGGAGAAGAAGAAGAAGAAGGATGGGGAGGAGACCGAACCAGATGATGATCTGGCTGCGGTGGCTGGAGAGTACAAAGGGCTGAAGGCTTCCAAGTCTTCAAAAATTTCGAAGGGAGCCTCCGACCAAGGGACCTCCAAAGGTAACATTCGTCCTCGGTTGGTATCATCGAATGTCATTTCTTCTTTGTTTTCTTATTCTAATTTCTTCCCCTGTTGCAGGCGTGAAGAGGAAGAGGGCCACTTCAAAGAAATCTTCCCGTTCGGTGGTTCCACGCACTGAGGTGGAGGTTCCTCCTCAACCCGAGGCGGTGGTGGAGAGGCGCCGAAGATTAGTGGACGAGCCCGATGACGCAGCTGCTGAGGCTTTGGCTCGAAGGGATGTTGGTGTTATTGACCTCGAGGATCAAGAACTTGAATCCGAGGTAGCTACAGAAAAAGCTAAGGGCAAGGCTAAAGTTGCGGAGGCTGGCGCTGTTGCACTTGAAGAATGGGCTGGCACCGGGGCGGTTAGGGCACATTCCGAACCCGCGAGGATTTCATCCTCGGTGGGGTCTTATCGGAGACTCGAGGTGCCAGTTTTCTCAAATTTTCTAGCCTGCGGCCCAGAGGAGCTCTTAAGCCTCACGCCCTTGTTGGGGCCGACCGAGGATAAGGTTATGCAGGAGTTTACTTCTGGCCAACTATACAGCACTATGGCCTCCAATGCTGTAAGGGTAAGTTTCACCATACTTAAACTAAAAATTTCGTCTTTACCTTCGGTTTGTAGCTGACCTCGATTCTTTAATCTTTGCTCAGAGTTTCATCCTATCACTGAAGGCCATCGAGGTTGAGTCCTCAAGGACTGCCGAGGTTCGGCGCGTGTCTCGCTTATGGGATCAGCAAAAGGACAAATTCAACGCCCAAATAGCTTCGCTGAAGGCTGACTTAGCCAAGTCCCAGTCCGATCTGCGTGAAGCCGAGGCGAATTCTGAGGCTAAGATCAAGATCCTCGGTGATGATTTCCAGGCTGAGCGCTCGAGGCTGGAAGACGAAGTTGCGAGGCTGGGTGGTGAGTTGTCTCGAACAAAGGTCGAGGCTGTGAATATGGCTAAAAAGCATCACGAGCAGCTGAAGAATCATCTGCTCCATATCAAGAAGCTAAAGAGTGAGAACTCCAAGCTTTCAGCTAAGGATGCTCAGATTGCGGCCCTTCAAAATGAGATCGCTGATCGAAAGTGTAGGGCTGCACTCAAGGTCAAGAGGGCCGAGCTGGACAAGCGATGGGCCATTATCAAGTCTCGGCTAAGGCTGCTCAAGCGATGCTGCGCTGGGGAGATTGACTTAGATGAGGAGATTGCTAAAGCCGAATTGAAATCGGCGGAGGCCCAAGCGATCATTGATGAACTCCCATCAAGTGAAGCTTCGAGTGGCGATGAAGATGAAGAAGAGGATGAAGATGCCGAGGGGGGCTCCGAGGACGGAGGTGACTCTCCCGAGGCATAGACTTCTTGTAGTGTTGTTTTGTAAGCCTTCGGGCTTTTATGCTTGTACTTTGGACCTTCGGGTCATTTTTTGAATGTAAATATTCTCAGCCTTCGGGCTTTTTAATGAAAGACTATTTGTATCTTTGCTTCGTGTGTTGGCTTTTTACATATACCGAACACTTTGAAAATAAATGATATGCTTGCAAGACTTAACTGAATTTAATCGATGCAAACTTAGGACGACGTCTCGCCCTCGAGTCGATGCATTGTGCAGCTTCGGAATGCAAGATTCACATAGATAAAATGAATGAAACCAAAGTCATTTTATTGATATCAACGAGCCAAAAGTCGGCTATGTACATAAAACCAAGTCGAAACGGACCTTGGGTGAAAAACAAATTTTCAATAAAAGCAAATTGACAACACGTCGCTGTAAGGCTAATTTACAATGTACTAAATCTAATCCTCGGGCGTAAGTCCCCGGTTGTCGGATAGATAAGCTTCGGTTGGGAGGCTCGATGTCGACCTCGATATCAACCCTTCTCACTCCCCCCCCAGTGTTTGGTTTTGAATCTTGATGAAGATCCGAGCACTGGAGACGGTTCGGTTCGCTTCCTGAAAAGGTCAAGCAAAAAGATGGAACGAGGAGTAAGTTAGTACATTTTCTATCAATGCCATGGGAGCGTTGTTCGGCTCGGGGCTGTTTAATTTAAAAAGATTGAAAAGTATTTACCTCGACTAGAAGTAGTATCGCTTCAGATTGGAGATATTCCAATTCAGAGGTTCGGGTTCTCCTTGCAGACTCTCAATTTGATAAGAGCCTTTTCCAACAATTTCCTTGACTCTATAGGGTCCTTCCCAATTTGCAATGAGCTTCCCCCCGTTATCTTCCTTTGTTGATTGATTCACAGTTTTCAGCACACAATCTCTAACCTTGAAGTCCCTAAGTTTGGATTTTCTGTTGTGATATGCCTCGATCTGCCTCTTTTGAGCAACTAACCGAACCAAAGCTAACTCCCTTTTCTCCTAGAGCAGATCCAACTCTATGCGTATTGCCTCTTGGTTTGCATCCTCGGCAGTGTGAGCATACCGAAGGCTTGGTTCGCCCACTTCTACGGGGATGAGGGAATCCATGCCATAAGCAAGTGAGAAGGGAGTCTCACCGGTGCTGTTCTTCTCAGTTGTTCGCATGGCCCACAGTACCCCGGGCAGCTCCTCGGGCCATGGTCCTTTTTTCTCGTCGAGTCTCTTTTTGAGATTCTCAATGATGATTCTGTTCGAAGACTCAGCTTGGCCATTGGCACTTGGGTGATAAGGAGTCGAGGCTATTCTTTTGATCCCCCACTGCTTGAAGAAATTAGTGATAGCTTCCCCCATGAATTGTTTACCGTTGTCGCAGGCAATTTCTCTCTGGGACGCCGAACCTGTAGATGATGTTCTTTTTGACGAAGTCGATTACTTGTTTGCTTCACCTCGGTGAGAGCCGCTGCTTCCACCCATTTTGTGAAGACTAAGATAAAACGAACACCACCATTTCCCTTGGGCAATGGTCCAACAACGTCCATTCCCCATTTCATGAAGGGCCATGGTGATACCACTGAATGTAGAGGCTCAGCCTGTTGGTGGATCATCCACCCATGGCGTTGGCACTTGTCACACTTCTGCACGAAGGCTTTCACATCGGCACTGATTGTGGGCCAATAGTACCCAGCTCTTAATAGTTTACGCACCAAGGATTTTCCCCCCGAGTGGTTGCCACACTCGCCTTCATGCACTTCGGCCATCACATACCTTGCCTCATCGGGACCCAAACACTTGGCCATCGGGCCGCAATATAACCTCTTGTATAGATTACCCTCGATCAAGTGGTACGAGGATGCTTGGGTCCTTAACTTCTTTGCTTCTTTTTTATCTTGGGGGACAGTCCCCGAGTCGAAGTAGGGCTGAACTTACTTCGCCAATCCCATCGGTTGTCCACCGAGTTGACTTGCAACTTCATCTCCCTCATTTGTGCAGACAATAGCCGAACCACCGAGTCAGTCCCCGAGTGAGCTTCATCGATCGCCGAACCAAGATTCGCCAAAGCATCAGCCTCGGTATTTTGTACTTGTTTAACTTGCCATTCTTGGAATTGGGCCAAGATCCTTTGTGCCCGATCTAAGTATAATTGCATTTTGGGCTCCCGAGCCATGTAATCACCGACGACCTGGTTCACTACCAACTGTGAATCACACCTGAGTTCGATTCTTTCAACCCCCATTTCCTTAGCCAGCTCCAAACCCGCTAAAGCTGCCTCGTATTCCGCCTCATTGTTGGTCACTTTCTTGAATCGAACTGAGTGCCTGATTTTCTCCCCGGTGGGTGCTCTCAAGACTATGCCTAACCCTGAACCTTTGGACTTTGTTGCCCCATCGGTGTAAAGTATCTATAGCCCCGAGGAAGCTCCCTTCGCCATGGAGTTTTCCTTTTCAGCCTCGGGCAAAATTCCAATACTAAAATCGGCCACAAAGTCTGCCAAGACTTGAGACTTAATAGCAGTCCGAGGTTGATAGGTGATGTCATACTCGCTTAACTCTACCGCCCATTTTGATAGTCTTCCCGATAACTCCGGTTTATGCAATATATTTCTTAAAGGGAAGGTTGAAACTACTGCTATTGGGTGACATTGAAAATAGGGTCGTAGTTTCCGAGCAGTAACAAGTAAAGCAAGTGCTAATTTCTCCAAGTGTGGATACCTGGTTTCAGCGTCGAGGAGTGTCTTGCTCACATAGTAGATGGGCTGTTGTTTGCCATCTTCCTCCCGAACCAGCACAGCGCTGACTGACAACTCGGACACTGCCAAGTATACTAGCAATGCCTCACCTTCTTTTGGCTTGGCAAGCAACGGTGCGTTAGCCAAGTATTGTTTCAAATCTTTCAACGCTTGCTTACACTCCGGTGTCCATTAGAAGTGATTGTTTTTTCTAAAAACGGAGAAGAACTTGTGGCATCGCTCCGAGGACCTTGAGATAAATCGACTCAAGGCGGCGACTCGGCCAGTCAAGCGTTGAACCTCTTTCACCCCGGTTATCTCCTCGGGGATCTCTTCGATGGCCTTGATTTTGTCTGGGTTGACCTCGATTCCTCGTTCAGAGACAATGAAGCCCAAGAATTTGCCCGATCCGACGCCGAAGGCGCACTTCTCAGGATTTAACTTCATGCCGCATTGCCTCAACACAGCAAAGGCCTCTCTCAGGTGATTCAAGTGGTCCTCCATTCGGATCGATTTGATGAGCATATCGTCTATGTAGACCTCCATAGACTTTCCAATATATTCTTTAAACATGCGACATACCAACCTTTGGTAGGTCACCCCGGCGTTCTTCAACCCGAAGGGCATCACCTTGTAACTGAAGGTGCCTCGGTCAGTGATGAACGAGGTCTTCTCTTCGTCCTTCGGGTCCATGAGGATTTGATTATAGCCCGAATATGCATCCAAGAAGGTCAATAGTTTGTGTCCAGCCGTGGAGTCTATTAACCTGTCAATTTGTGGCAGCGGATAAGAATCTTTGGGGCAAGCTTTGTTCAAGTCAGTGTAATCTACACACATTCTCCACTTGCCATTCTTCTTCGGTACGACCACAACATTGGCCAGCCATTCAGGGTATTTCACCTCTCTTATGAAACCATTTTCTTTTAGCTTAGCGGTTTCATCCTCGATCGCCTTCTTTTTGACCCCGGCATGAGGCCTTTTCTTCTGCTTTACCGGGGTGAATTTTGGGTCCACATTCAGTTTGTGGGTCATGATCTCCGGATCGATGCCCGTCATGTCTGAATGGGACCAAGCAAAAAAGCCATGGTTGGACTTCAAAACTTCTATAATCGCCTTTTTCGACTCCGGGTCCAACTCCGAGCCGATGTACACTTTTCTCTCTGGAAAATCTTTCAATAAAGTGAAAGAATCCAGCTCTTCAATTGTGGAGTCCTCGACCTTTTGCTTCCGAGGCTCTTGAACGCATGCCGGGATATTTTCTATCTCTCTTTGGAGGTTCGTCTCGCTCGACCCCAGTTGCATTGGTTGCTATTTCTTTTGCCCGCTCGGGGCGACTCCACTCTTCAGTGCAACCGAGTAGCATTCCCTAGCTACTCGTTGCTCCCCTTTGATTGATCGAACTCCCCAAGGTGTAGGGAATTTAATCACTTGATGCAAGGTGGAGGGAACAGCTTCCATGGAGTGGATCCATGGCCTTCCGAGGATCACATTGTAGGCTAGATCCTCGGGCATGACTTGGAACAGCGTTTCTTTGGTAATCCCCTCGGCGAATGTTTTGAGTGTGATCTCACCTAACGTTTTCTCCGTGGAATTATTGAAGCCAGCTAACACTATTGATTTGGGAACAACTTCCCCTTTTAGCCACATTTTCTTAATAGCCCCGTAGCTGATTATATTGACTGAGCTACCGGGGTCGATCAAGACTCTTTTGATGTCAGAGTCATTGATTCTTAACATGATGACTAGAGCATCGTGATGGGGGAACATCATCCCATCACAGTCATCTTCGTCAAACACAATGTCTTTGCCCGAGCCTCCAACTCGGGTTCTCTTCTCCATCGTGATTGAAAGTTTGGCGAACTTCTTCGCAGCTGCGAAGTTCACCCCGTTCACTTCTGACCCCCCGGTAATAACATTCACTACTCTCTCCGGGGGTGGAGCCCGAGGTGGTTGGCCATCACCCCGGTTCTTGGAGAAATTGTCTTTCCCCTTGTCAGTAAGGAACTCGGCCGAAACTCCCTTCTTCAGTAAGTTAGCTACTTCGAGGCGCAAAGCTTTGCAATCCTCGGTCATATGGCCGTAATCTGCATGGAATTCACAGCGCAGATTACGATCTCTTTTATCCGCCGGGGTCCTCATATCCTTGGGAACTCTCACCCCGGCAGTCCCCTTGACTATATTGACCAGCTCCGAAGTCGATATGTTGAAGTTATAGTCTTGGATCCGAGGCAGATCCTTCTTTGGAGCCGAAGCGGAGCTTGAGGGATTTCTTTGGTTCGTATTGGGCTGAACCTTCCCTCCGAGCCTTTGGCTTATGTGAGAACTTGGGTATGAACTACCGAGGGTGTTTCCCAGCCATTGGCTGACATGCTGCCTTGTCGAGGTATATGGCTCATACCTCCCCTTTGGGTTACTTCGCGGCGCCTTGGAGCGATTTGAAGATTCGCCTCGGTTTCGTTGATGATAACCTCGGCTCTTGAATTCAGCTTCCTCCAATCTGATCTTGGAGTAAGTACGCCTATGCAGATCCTCCTATGTCAGGACCTGATATTGTTGTAGTTCTTTTCGCAATTCAGCGGCAGCGTCAGAATTGCGAACATTGATACCTTTTTCAAATGCCATGATGGCCAAGGTATCATCCATCCGAGGCAATTCCATGCGCTCGGCGTGGAATCGCTCAAGAAATTCTTTTAGTGGCTCACCGGGCTGCTGTTTTACTTCACATATATCCTCCTTCCTTTAGAGGATCTTTTGAGCTCCGGTGTGCACCTTGACGAAGGCGCTTGACATTACCTTAAATGAGGAAATCGACCCCGCTGGCAGACACATATACCAACATAGGGCCCCCTTCTCTAATGACTCACCGAATTTCTTCAAGAACATCGACTCGATCTGTATAGCCGTTAAGTCGTTGCTCTTCACCATTGCCATATATTCTTTTATGTGCTTTTTGGGATCGGTGGTCCCATCGTACTTTTTCAAGAATATGAGTTTGAAACCCTTGGAGTTGGGGCTGGAGCCGCTTCGGGCTTGAAGGGCAGCTCCCTATATTGATCGATGTCGAGGTCGTCTTCCTCCTTTGTTATCCCCGGCACTCCCTCGAGGCGCTTTTCCACTCGCGCCTCGATGCGAGCTTCGATCTCCCTGCTCATTTTTTCAACGTCAACCGAGGACGTTGTCTCAGCCACGGTGGGAAATGTCCCGAAGTGTGGCGTGGTAGTTGGATTATTCCCCGAGCCCCCAGACGTGGCCCCGTTGGGAGGTCCCCCTGTTGTCGCGCCCGGAGGAACGAAGGGCGGGATGCCTCCACCAGGAGCCGAAGGCTGGGTGCTGTTTGGGGTAGCACTGTTTCTCGCCTCTAACGAGGCGCGAAACTCAGCGTTTATGCTGGCTTGCTCATCCTGCCTAGTTTGGAGAGCTCTTAACGTGGTGACAACATAGATCTGGAACTCTTCGGTTGCCATGGGTGCGATGGGCTGTTGGTTCAACGGAACGCCAGCCTTCTCATTGTTGTTATCGCTATTGTCAGCCATAACGTTGTAGAATCGTAAGCTTTGATGAAAAACGGACGTGAGACTTTGGAACAAAGCGTTACTGCTTATATCCCCACAGACGGCGCCAATTTGTATGGGCCTAACTCGGTTTTAGGACTACAAATCGAATTTGGATTCGAATATAAGCAATTCTTTGTATCAAAGTTGAATAAATACACAAAAACGATGTAAATGCGGAAAAATAACTGGATTTCAATATATGAATGTTGAGTACAAATTTGGGCAGAGTTTCAGTATGTATTTCTGGATCCCTATGATACAAAATGATCTAATATTTATAGGCATGAAGGCCTTGCCCACGTTCTCCACCAGCAGCTGATGCGTCTCCCATGATCTGGGTATTAAATAGAGGAGTTAGTGGGATAAAGTAGTGGGCTGCAAAGCCGCTTGAACCGAGGGGATCTACCGAGGTGCGAATGATTGACCTCGGTGGCTAGGCCCTGTTGCTTGACCGAGGTGGCTTGTCACCGAAGCTTAGCTTACGGCTTGCCTTCGGTGACAACCTCGGTGCGTGGCTTCGACAATTCATTGATTTTCTTCGGTCTTTGGCTCGCCGACATGAGTTCGGTCTCTATCAAGCTGCACGACCGGGGCGAATCATCGCGGGTCGATTTTTACCCAATACATAATACTCGTTGATTCTTTCAAATTTTTACCAAATAATTTTTATTTTTTTACTTTAATATCTTGTATAATATGTGTTAAAATATATTATTTTATTTTATTAACATACTTATTATTTGTAAATATAGGTAAATTATATTCGCAGGCTTAGTCATTAAGTATTCAGGTCCATATACCACATCTTAATATTCAGACGTGCATTCAGATTCAGACATCTTAATCTTAATAATAACAAATAGCTCCTAACTATGCTTAAGCACTAATAATTGTGGTTAAATCAAGTGACATGTGTCATTATTTTGTTATGTATGTATGTGTGTGTGTGTGTGTGTGTGTTATATATATAAATTGGGACGGAGCAAGTGTATACTCCCTCGTTCCACAAAGGTTGTATTGATTCGGGTTTCTAGAGTCAAACGAGTATTTTTTATAATATTTTTATATGTCTTTTATATATTTTAAATTATTTATTATTGTAACTTATAGTACTTTTTATATAGTTTTTTAAAAAATAAATATTGTTCCAAAAAACTTAAAAATTATACATGTAAATTCATGGTCAAAATAAAAGAGTTTGACTTTCAAAATCCAAAACATGTCATTCTTTATGAAACATAGGGAGTACAAAAAGATACATACACCTCCCGAAAAGAGCAAACTGGACTATCAAAATAAAACCAACTCTGGTGGCCGTTCTGGACAAGAGTTGGCTCACCTTGATAGCTGAAATCGCCTCCGCTTCTCCATCAAATAACGAACTCGGTCCTAGAGTGGAACCTGTCGAAATAAATAGATACAACAAGAAACAAGCAAGGGTGAGTCGAAAGAACTCAATAAGTAGGGGCTGACTAGCCACACCGAAGCACAATTATGCTAGCCAGGGAGAAGAGATAAAAAAATACTAACCAAAAATATATAAGCAACTAGAAGCATATAAACAACTAGGGATACAAGATAGCCAGAAACATATAGACAATCCGAAACAATATCCACAACCAGATATACATATCGCATACACAAAATATAGCGCATTGGTCACACAATGATCAGCAGCCAGTGCAATAAAATGGGATGAATGCAGCGTGATGCAATGGAGTCACATGTGCCCGACACCTATCTTTGGTGCATGGCTCTCATCGTCTACTAGGAGATATATGCAATATTAACCCTTCACCGGCACGGGACTCTCATTGACTGCCGAGAAACACATATCAAATTCATAACTTGAGTACCAAACTCATTTGCTCAATGCTCAGCCACGAAGATGTTATATGCAATGCCACACAATTAGAACAATCACATAATAAGTAAGCCTTGCGACCCTATAAGGCTTTTCAACCTAGAAGGATTCTATCTTCCAATTTATATCCATAATCATACATGGACTTCCTTTCTCAATTTAATACCAGATTTACAGTTCAACAATAGATATTCCTAACAATAATGGAGTTTCTATCCTCAAAAAAACATTCATGCGTCGTGACCTAATAGTTCAAGTTCATATTTCCAACAAGATATTTCTATTCTTGGCTCAATATCGAGCCCAATACGATGCACCTATCATAAGGTTGCATATCACAAAATAATAAATCACTTTTCAATCAACATCCATAGTCCAATAAAAAACTTTATGTTCTATTCATAATCTTAAGCTTATAGCTCCTCAATTAAAATTTAAAGCAAACATAACCCTCTTATACTTAACTCGGCAATATATATATATATATATATATATATATATATATATATATATATATATATATATATATATATATATATATATATATATTTTGGTCTCTCGTTTGAATTGACAATATAGCAATTTTGGTTGGATTTATCAGTCGAAGCAGGAGACAATATTCCTTGATATTCTCGATCATTCTTTGATTCAAAGCATCGTTCCATCTCAATTGAAAAAGCAATTAACGTTTCAAGAAAAAATCCAGTTCTGCTTCCGTGTTGCTTTTGTATTGTTTTTTCTTTTTAACCATCAAGATCCTTGTATTGTTTTGAGAGAACATGGCCCAAATTTGCTTTGTTTTCTATATCTGATCCATGCTCTCTTTCTCCTTGACTTACGGGTTCTTTTGCTTCTTGAATTCAATTCTTTAGTTTTTTATTTGATGGTAGAAAAAAGTTTTGTTTTTGGTTTTATTGATGTTTTTATTTTGACTAACATTTTTATTTGTATTCAAATTTAAAAGAAGTAATTTGCTTGGTATAATCCACGGTTTTGTTTTATATACATTATAAAGTAGTACAAATTTTGGGAAGAACCAACATTCCAGATTCAATATGGGACGATTAAATATGTTTTCATTCATTCCCATCCAATCAAAAAAGATTTTTTTCGATTTTTTTTTATTTTTTTCTGTATTTTTATGAATCGTACGATAAAACAGGCATTTTTTTCTCAATTTTATCAATTATTTGATAATTATTAATGCCAATTTTAGTACTTGGATTACTGTTGGTATCGATCTTAACCCAGGCCTCAATATCTCCTTTTTGTCTAAGAGAAAAATGGATAATTTTCCAATTAAAATATTTTCTATCGGGATTTCTTTCTATATCTATATATAGAATATTGTCGGGTATATCAAAAAAGTTGTGTTTGGACGTGTTGGAATTATAAGAAATTTCGGGGTTCTTATTTACTTGAAAGGGTAATCTAGAAATAAATTGGTCACTTTTATTTTTATAATTAATCGATTTATATGATAAAAGATTATATCTATAATATTTTGAAAATTTTCTTTTTGATTTGATAATAAATAGAGTTCAGAATGATGTTCGTTTTTGTAATGAATTAATTGGTCTTTTTTATATGAATTCCATTTGTTTAAATTTTGAGTTTGAGCCATATAACTTTGATTAACCCTATTTCTCCCTTTTTGTGGAATTAATCTAGACCATCTAATATGAGATAAATCATATTGATAATGCCTTCTTAACCAGTTTTTTCATTGATTGATTCTAGAACTCTGAAGTTTCTTATGTCTTAATTCAGAATAAAATATTCCTAGTGTTCTAAAATAGTCCTTTATTTTAGTCTTAAGAAAAAAAGACGTTTTGTTATATTGAAGAACATATCTTAATTTAGACAAATTAATAACTTGAGTTTGTGATAATTTGTAAACTACATATGCTTGTGACAAGTAGGATAAATAAAAAAAATGTGAATTTTTCTTACTAATATTATAAAGTGCCTTTTTATAGTCGATATAAAGTGAATTTGATTATTTTTATTAATTTTTTTTGATTTATTTCATTATTGGAAATGTATTTATCAATCAATTTGTTTGTTGATTTAAGAAAGAGTTGTGTATTAATTCTGGGAATATTAATAATAGATAAAAATAGATCAATGTATAATCTTTGAAAGAATAATTTTAGAAAATAATGAAATTTCCATATTAATCGAGTATTTCTTCTTTTTAATATTTGTAAAATATTTTTTGGCGATTCGAATTTTTTAATATTATTTGTTTTATCAGGAATAATATCGATTTTTGGAGTTACTTTCTTTTTCTCTTTTGTAATTTTTCTATTTGATTTTTTATTGTATATCAGTCAAATCCTTCATTTTGATTTCTATCAGTGAAGAATTTGGCCAATTTACAGATTTAATTTGACTAAATGATTCGTTAAGTCAAATTCCATTCAGGATCTTTTAGTCTGTCAAAACGCCGGATTTCTAAATTCTCGTAAGGCCGTCTTGGAATTCCTTCCAGAGCCTGTTGAATAATCTTTATGGATTCTGTCATTTCACTGATTTGTACTAAATAACGAGCTAATGAATCCTCTTCTCGTTTCCATTGAACCTGCCAATCCAATTGGTCGTAAGACTCATAAAGATCAACTTTACGAAGATCCCATTCAATTCGGAAGCTCGTAGCATTGGTCCCGATAAACCCCAATTTAATGCTTGATGCAAATGGGTAAAATATCGTCTGCTTTATATGATTATCAATTAAATAAAAAGTTATTTTATGTATCAATCCTTACATCTCTGACAACTGGTAGAGTGACAACTAGTTTTATAACATTCTAATGTACATACCAGGTAAACAGAACACATCATGCTTACAATACTCCTAATTAGAGTAAAACATCGAACAACACTTAATAACATAATAAACAATTATACATGAAGTTCTGGCGTAGTAATTTCGCCTCTTTGGCAGCTACGCACATGAAGGACAAATTCATAGATCATCCATAAAAGCCAAAGGTCATGAAAGAGTAGGATGAAACTACTTACCTTTTAGTCTCGGGCCGAATCGACCATTAAACGAACTCCTTTCCTTCCCGGCGCCTATTGGAACAACTTTTCTCTAAGCCAAAGGAGAGAATTCGCATATATAAGCGCTCACAGACTGAATCTTTAACTATTAGCCAAAGATGGAAGAAACTTATGAAAATGACCCTAGGTCGAGCTTAGCCGAACGCCCACAAATTTTAATATTTCCGGACTCCTCATAGTCCTACGAATCCAAATGTACCATTGGATTATATTTTCGGATTCCATTCGACCACTTTCTTCATTCTATAAATTTAGGGTTCTAACCCCAATTCCCTTCAACCTAATTATTCATGAATTTCCCACTTTAATCCTTAAATTAACATCAAGAATAGAATTAGAATCGATACCCGAACAATTGGAATGAATTCGTATCTAAGTTGCCCCCTAAACCGACTTGGAATTGACTGATTGTAAAAAATAAGCATACTTTATCCTTTTTATAAAAATGGCCTATGGCGACAGTTTTATATCCATTGCGGTAGGTGGGAAAACCGTTGCTATAGCACCAGAAAATGCACCAGCAGTCATTTTGGGTCCAAACGGGACCGTACGAATCTTGGAATGACTCCAAATTTTGTACACAAGTCATACAATAATTGTGTAACATTCTCATGGAGATGGATCTCGAATTAGATCTCCGGAACTCATGATAGGGGTCCCACGAGAAGAGATCGATTTCTTCACTTTCAAAACTTAGTGAAAACTATCCGAATGACCTCAAACTTCACTTCTGAAAGTTTGCACCGGTCATAAATGACCATATGAACCTAACACAACTCTCGAATTTCAGATCGGAGCTCGTTTACTCAAATCGAGCTCCGAAACCTCTTTTAAGCTTTACTGATAACCGAAACTGAAACCTTTTTCGAAAATATATCGGACGAGGTCCGAAGCAGCTCAAATTTTATAGACATGTCCTAATGTACCTTACAGGACTTTCCAGACTGTCGGCATGCCTATCAAAGTCATAACTCTCGAAACAACTAGCCAAAGTCGTTTCATTTTTTATATGATATTTAAGTCATATATGATAAAATTTTACTCCAAATACGTTTGAACTTCCATTAATATTTAGGATTTAAAGAGTTCGTATTCCAAAACAATTACAACTATGTACTTTTAGGTTAGTTACTATGGAAGAGTGTAGTTTAAAAGAAGAGGAAATTAGATACATAAGTAGGAAATTAGAGTTATATATCTGGGGAAGAGGAAAAATATATATAGGGAATAGGGAGGGCAGCCGAGCATGTATGGTAGGACATAAACAAGCACGTATCTATCCGTCCTTCTATTTTCGACCATAAGCCAGCTTTAATTTGACAAACTTCATCTTTTTGAGATAGGATCAAATTAATTCATTTATATTCAAAAAGTTAGTGCACATATTTACCGATTTTAATTCAAAATTTCATATTCCCTACTACAAATTTCGTGTGGCTTTTGAATATGAACATTCCTACAAACTCGCTATTTTGTTCTATATGTCGTCTAATACATTTTGCTTAGAAAGAATTATGATTTAAGAAGACTCAAACTAATCTTGTTCAAAGGTGAAAAACATGCGTAAATTATTCGGTTTCGGAGTTGAAACTTAACTTGCAGCGATAGCTTTGATCAATATATTTATGCAATTGCACATTGCGATTTGCATCAAATTCCTTTGTTAAGCTCTCTTTTCTACCAATGCATCCACAACTACATCAATATAAGAACATGATGCATCTTCAACTGGTTGCCTCATTGACTTGCAAATATGGAACACCACCTACTATCCATTGAATATAATTGTCAACTCCTCCTTTTCCACATCAGACAATGCTCTTCCAGTGGTCAAGAATGGTCTCCCAAGAATAATTGGCACGTCAGAATCAACGGTATAATACAAGATGATAAAATCCACTGAGAAGATAAAATGATCCACCTTCAGAAACACATTATCAACCCCTCAATTGGCCTTTTCATGGAACGATCGGCCATTTGAAGATTTATTAAGGTCGGTCTTGGTTTATTTCCTCCCAATGTCTTGTAAACCGCATAGCGCATAAATTAATGCTTGCCCCAAATCATGTCATGCTTTCTCAAAGTGACTTCTCCCAATAGTACATGGTATAGTGAATGCACCGGGGTCTTCCATCTTTATGGGTATCACATGAGACATAATGGCACTACACTGGTGAGTGACGTTGACAGTTTTGAACTCCGAAAACCTCTTCTTTGTCACCAAATCTTTCACGAACTTTGCCACATCCGACATTTGTCCTAAAGCATCAACCAAATGAAAGTTGACAGAAGTGAAAGCAATCTTCTCCCAAACTTTCTTGGCATGATCGGCTCTTCTCAATCTTTCATTTCTTTGAGGGAAAGGTGGAGTGTGATTAGAAATAATGGCTTTGGTAGGAATGGCTTTTTGGGTAGTGGGGTTTGTTTGGTGGTTTTTTTGGGTAGTAGTGGGTTTTGGTAGGAGAGTTTCTTCTTCAAGAGGATTTTCTTGTTCTTGGATATTTTGGGGCTCCACCTCAACATGAATTCCATTCCCTTCATTTACTTCATCACTCAAGATCTTCGTTTCTTCCTCTACTGCTTCAAGCCTAATTTCTATATCATCACCTACCATCTTGGGATCTTCCCAAGGTTTTCCACTTCTAGTAATTGATGTAGTCCAAAATGAGACAAGACATGTTCGTGAGCTTAGGAGTAGTGGGCAGCTTGTTAGAAGGATCAACGAGCAAGTTAGCAAGCTTGGAAAATGGAGGGGCGATGATTGGAGTGTTTGTCCGAAAGTTGGAGAGCTCAACCAGCGAGCCAGCGAGCTAGCTTTTCGGCATGAGATATGTGGAAGACATGGGCAGAATGTTAGTGTACTCAACGAGCTACTCAACGAGCTCCATACTCAGCATTGCATAGATAGTCTACTTTAAAATAATGGCACTATTTTGGCCCTATGTGGTCTTTTACAATTAGCCTATTTAGGAGTTGTTTTATGACATTATAGGCGTGTATGGGCTGATCCTATATAAGCCTAAGTTAGCCTTTATTTCATTAGTTTAGATTTTACAGAAAAATAAAGAAACAGGCGTTAGCCTTGGTAGTAGCTCTCTAGCTTCTTTTTATCTCTTAGACCTAGAATCTCATGGAATTCATTACTAGCATGACTCCATAGATTGGTTCTAGTTTCATTCCTCCCTTGGATTATTCTTCCATTACTGTGTGTTTAATTCCATTCTTTCTTCTTAATTTCTGTTCTTCCTAGTCGTCTTTCTTGTGTTTTAGATTGATTCTTTATCTTGCTAATTCCGCTTGCATCAGTTGGTATCAAAGCCTGAAAAGGGTTTGTTTTAACAATTCCAATCCTGTTCTTCGTGCCTTAGATTTTTTTTTTTTAATCAAGAGTCAACTAGGCATTGCACCTAGTGACCATTTTTATTAATCGTGCCTTAGATTAGGGTTCTTAGTTTAGGTTCTTTTAATTTCTTTTTTGGTAAAAAAAATTATTGTTCATAGTTACTGTTCACGGGTACTGTTCACCCTTACTGTTTATCGTACTGTTCACGGGGGTACTGTTCATCGTTACTTTTCAAGGGGTACTGTTTATCCGAAAAAAAATTTGAAAAAGAAAAGAACCAACAAGGAATTATTTGTTGGTTGATGATATACACGCCTAGGGTGGAAAGAAAACTTGACTAAAGAAGTAATTTGATTGAATCTTGAAGTTTTAGTCAATTCTTGAAGTGTTTCTTGAAGTTTCTTGACGCTTTGAATGATTTGCTCATAGTTCCTTGTTGAAATCTTGCTAGTTCTTGGAAGAAAGGGCTTGAATCATTATAGAACGAATAGGGTAGAATCATCTTGAAGTTGTGGGCGTGTAATAGGCTGATCATGCATTGTTTTCATTGAATTCTTGAAGTTCTTAGACAACAACTTGTTGTTCTTGAATTAATTTACATAGTGAGCTGTTTGATCCTTGAATTCACAAGCACTTACACGTTAATCTTGGAGTTGAATTGCTGAATTTTTGAGGTTGAAAGGTGGAAGAGAGGCGCTGAAAATTGTGTGTAAAAGGAAGAAACCCTAAGCCTAGTCCAAGTGAAAAACAACTCCCATTCAAAAAAGGAGAAGTTTACCCACTTTTCAAATAAGGGAATTAGTTTTCCTTAGACTTTTGGGAGAGTGTTTTACACATTTTTAAGGGAGAATTTAGCAAAGTTTAGGCGCGTGAAGTTTAGGGAAAAGTTGTAAAAGTTGTCCAAATTTGAGTTGGAAAGCAAGTAAAATAAGAAAAACTTGTCCAAAACTGATTTGGAGAACAAAAATAGGTGGAAAATTTATTCCAATCCACAAAGGGAAGCTTGAAACGTTTTTCCTAAAGGGAATTAGGGTAGTTTCTTCTAGGAATTTCCTTTTCCTTGTTGAATTAATTCTAGTTAGTATTCTTGGGTATTTTTCCTACTCTATGCTATAGTAACTCATGAGCTTTTAGGAATTCGTGCTTGCTGAAATTTCCTCCGTTCTCGTAGAACTTTCTTGACTTCAAGTGCTAACTTTAAAAGAGCCGTCCATCCATAGAGTCACATAAACTCCACTCTGAACCAATACTTAGACATACTAGTTGGTGATTTTTCACCCTTGTTCTTAAGAGATAACAGAAAATATTTGGGTGGGGGTATTTGGAGAGTGAAATCTAAAGAGTGTGAGTGTCACCACTAAAAGTGAGGGAGTGCAAGTGAGGTTGTTTATACTAACCTTTTCCTTCCCCATTTTCTTGATATGTCTTTTGCAGGTACACGGAGCAATAAGGGTGGTATGGTTGGCTATGGAGACAAGTCGGATGATAGGAGTTTTACGACACTCCTAACGTGACTGAGGCTGAAGTAAAGAGAGTGGGAGATCGAGTTGGTAGTCATGCTTCTCATCATCATTCAGGTTCTTACTTGGATGAAATGAGGCGAAACCATGGATTGACTAGGTTTAACATCGAAGTTGATGGGTATAGGGGATTCGTACTAAAGGTTAGTGGTACAGATGCTAATTGCATTAGCCCTTCATTAGTTGAGATGCTAAGGATAACATGCTATAAATTGAAGCATCTCTATGAATATAATGGAGTGTGGGTTTCTGAGGAAGCCAAAGTGCTCATATCTAAAGGGGATTATAAAGAGTTTGTGTGGTGTGATGTATATCCTTTGTATTCTTGTGATGTTTGGCTGGGTGCACCCTGGTTGCACAATAAAAGGTTTAAATATGGTGCTAAAGAGGATGTGTACTATTTGGTAATACGTCGAGAGGTCTATGTGTTTGTTCCTCAGGAAAGAAGAGTTGAAGCATCGACTAGTGAACATCCTTGACCTAATCAAAAGATAAGTGAGGTGAGAACTACCGAAATAGTGCAAAGTATGAGTCCTATAAGCACAAAAGTCAGTGGGACAAATGGAAGTAAAGGATTGACAACCACCAAGAAGGTGAGCCCGAAACTGCATGACTTGAAGTCAAGTGGTTCACCTATGAAGAAGAGGGCGTCAAATGATTGTTCTCTAAGTCCCAGATTTCAGGTTAATGTGAAGAGGCCACCTACTCCGGCTAAGGGAATTCTTGGGACTCATCCCAATTCGTCCGAACATGAGAGATAAAAGATTGAGAGGAGTAAGGGAGTGGCCGATGACAATCCTCGAGTGGAAAAAGGAGAGAATGTGTTGAGTGATGTGAGTGGGTTGTCACCTCAATCTAAACTTGACCTTGAAAGAAAAATGAGAGAGATGAGAGAAGAGAAAAGAAAAATTGAGAGTGAGGACACCTTTTATTCTAACGATTCTTTATCTTCTTCTTCTTCTTCTACTTGTTTTAGCTATTGTGCAGGGATTCTTAGAGACAAGTTGATAGAGCCTCAACCATGCTCTAAGGTGGAAAAGCAAGGTGATGAAGATCCTCATTGTGAGCTGCAAGGTGGAGGAGCTTGTAGAGACACTTCAAGTGCTTTGAGTGATCAAGGCAGCAACTTGAGTGTAAGTGATAGCTTATCTCTCTTTGAGTTTAATAATTTCTTGTCTTATGATCGTGATGTTAATAGTCTACTGGTTGCTGATTTAGATGAATATAATGTGTTTGCAACTAGTATAGGGTCTAGTGGTCAACTTGTGTGTGAGCATGAATCACTAGTTGAGAGGGTTTGTAAGTCGCATCATGATGTTAGCTCTTTTTTTAATAAATATCTCTTTAGTAAAAATTCTTTGGTTGACCTTGTTTGTGAACCTTGTTATGACACACCACCCATATTTGATAAGGGGGAAGACGAGTTAATTGATTATCCTATTCTTTCCTTTGATGGTTCGATTGATAATGATGGTCTTGTGTGTCGTGGTAAGGATGGTAATGACCTTGAGGAGTCTCTAGGGAACGAGATGGATGAGATTATATATGATGACTCCTTAGGTGATGATGAGCCTGATTTTGATACTTCACCCTTGTTAAGTGGTGAGCTTGACAAGCTAGCTTTAACTAATCCCTTACTTGAGGGAATTTTTAATAGAGGTAGTGATTTGTATCAAACTAGGGTAGAGAGTGAGATTGAACCTCTATAGTGTAGAGAGTTTGATTCCTTAGATAACCCTTTGTTTGAAACTCCAAGTAAGGTGAATGATTCTTCTAGTAGTCCTAATCATGAGTGTGGGGGCTGTGATGAAGAAGAAGCCATCATTGACGCTTTCCTTGAGAGCTTGTCTATTGATGATGGGTGTCTCGGAGGTGAATATGGAGGTGAGGAAGTATCTCTTGGTGTGAGTAAGAATGCTTTCAAGAAGGGGAGTGAGGTAATTGATGTTAGTTGTAGATTGAACTATTTTACTTACTACATACAATATGTTAATCACACCTTGGATAATAAGCATGCCATAATCATTGTGTCAAATTGCAAGAATCATACATTGGGGGTTTGGCGTATTGTTCATGAGTTTAGAGATAATAGGTCCTTTGCTTGTTTGAGTTTTTATACTTCATGCCCTATTGATCTCTTTGATTGTTATTGTTGTGAGTGCTTTTCATTGTTGAGCCGAGAGCTTGTTGTTTTCTTTGGAGACATAGACTTTCTCATTATTATTGATGCTTGTCTCTATCATAAGAGTGTGTTTTTCTATACTATTTTCACGAACCATTATTTAGCTAACCTACTCTTGTAGTAGAAAGTTGTGGTGTTGGTGTCTTCCTTTGCTTGCTGGGTCTTGATGGTGTGATTTCGAGGACAAAATCCTTTCAAGAAGGGGAGGATGATACAGTCAAAAATGAGACAAGACATGTTCATGAGCTTAGGAGTAGCGGGCAGCTTGTTAGAAGGATCAACGAGCAAGTTAGCAATCTTGGAAGATGGAGGGGCGATGATTGGAGTGTTTTTCCGAAAGTTGGAGAGCTCAACGAGCGAGCTAGCGAGCTAGCTTTTCGGCATGAGATATGTGGAAGACATGGGCAGAATGTTAGTGTACTCAACGAGCTCCAATACTCAGCATTGCATAGATAGTCTACTTTAAAATAATGGCACTATTTTGGCCCTACGTGGTCTTTTACAATTAGCCTATCTAGGGGTTGTTTTATGAAATTATAGGCATGTATGGGCTGATCCTATATAAGCCTAAGTTAGCCTTTATTTCATTAGTTCAGATTTTATAGAAAAATAAAGAAATAGGTGTTCGTCTTGGTAGTAGCTCTCAAGCTTCTTTTTATCTCTTAGACCTAGAAGCTCATGGAATTCATCACTAGCATGACTCCATAGATTGGTTCTAGTTTCATTCCTCCCATGGATTATTCTTCCATTAATGTGAGTTTAATTCCATTCTTTCTTCTTAATTCATGCTCTTCCTAGTCTTCTTTCTTGTGTTTTAGATTGATTCTTTATCTTGCTAATTCCGCTTTCATCAGTCATGATAGCCATTACTTGATCCTTATCATTCCTCTTAGGATTCACCACCGTATCACTCGACAATGTTCCTTGTTGTCTTTGATTTACATGACGAGACAATTGGCTATATTGGAATTCAAGTGACTTGATAGAAGTCGAATGTGATTGCACGGTTTACTTGATATCCTTTATGTCACCTGAATTATCTTCTTGGAGCTTCAACATCTTCTCCATCATTCCTTACAACCTTGAATTCCTTGGATTGCTTGAACTTTTTTGAGATTCATTAGAACCTCTTTGATTGTCATTTTGCACTCTTCCTTGATTGGTACTATTCCATTTATGAGTGTTACCCCATTGATTATAGGGCTTCCATTAGCCTTGATCTTGATATCCTTGTTGATTATTTGGAGGTCTTTGGCCTTGATAAGCCTTAACATAATTGGTCTCCTTATTTTGCTCTTGGTCACCTTGGTTTGTCATTTCCCCTTCTTGACCTTGAGGTACAAACCACATAAGAACATAGCCCGGTGGAGCATAACCCATAAGATAGGATTGATATGAATAATTGGGACCATGATGAATTTCTCTAGGAGGCATATCAATGGTATCACTTGCTTTGTGGGCTTTTAACTTTGCTTCAATTGGCTCTTTGCAAGCCACTCAACCGTTGTGACAAGTTGAGAATTTCTTTCTTCTTGAGATTCAATTGCCTTCTTCATTGCATCATTATTGGGATCATATGTACCCGGCCTCCTTACTCTTAACTTCCATGCCCTTGATTGCTTTTTGACCTTATTGATTAGGTCGGTTGCTTGTTGAAAAGTACCCTCTATTAAGCCTCCTTGAGCAATATGGTTTATAGTTGTTTGGTTGTTGCCATCAAGTCCTCGATAAAAAGTCAATAAAACTCTATTCGGAACACCATGACCGGGACAAGAATGAACGAGCTTAAGAAATTTATCTCGTGCTTTGTGTAATGGCTACCCACTTGTTATTGGAACGGAAAATGGTCAAATATACCCCTGTACTTTCGACTATTGTTTGGCTCGCACCTTCGTCATACTATCCGATTAAAAATACCCTTGCCGTTAAAGTTTGGAGCAAAAATACCCTTGAATCTAACGGAGCCCGGGACCCACCAAATAAATGGACACGTGTAGCGCTGTAAACTCATCTATTATACTCAGTTTATCTTTTCAAACCCAACCCATAGAAAAACCATGGCCTGATCCAAACACACTAAAACTTAAATTAAATTTTTGTTTTTTGTTTCATCTCTTTCGTGGGTGGTTTTCAGTCAGAAATTCCGGTTGGCATTTTGTGGCGGCGGTAATGGAATTGCCATTTTAGGGGAGAAGTTGATATTTGATCTCCCAGCAAAAATTTACAAGATGAAAAACGTAACTTTTCCAAAAAAAGTTCTGATGATTCAAGAAGTCCAAAAATTGTAAATTGAGTACATAAAGGAAATGGGTTAAAGTTTGTGAGTGAAAATTTAAAAAAACAAATAATTGCCTGAAGGGGATGAAATTAGTTTTGAAAATTAAAAAGCAAACTAAGATTCTTGGAGAAAAAGAATAGTTCCTGCTTCTAGTATGGTTTCCGGTGACCTTTATAATAGTTGTAATAAACTTAAATTTTTATATATACATATAAATTATATTTGTATTAAGGAGGAAAAAATTGAAAAAGTCAGGTAGATTTAACAATTTATCTTTTAGCCCATTCCAAGGTAATGGGGTGTTTCAGTTGGAATTCTATAAATAAATCTGGTTGGATTTGAGTACCAACCAATATGAAGCCAACAACGGAAAAAAATGGTTTGCCAACGCCGGAGATTTTTGTAGCAGTGGGTACAGTTTTGATTTCGCATAGTCAGAGCAAAGAGATCACTAAATTAGAGTGTTTAATCTCATGCATTCATTTGGTTCATTGTAATTAAGATATAATTGCTTAGAATTGAGATAAAAAATGAAAATTTTATTTCCAATTCGCCATGTATGTGCGTTAGATAATCTTTACTTTAAGCAAACTTCCAACAAAGGAGATGAAATAAATGATTGGGTAAAAGGATTATACAATTAGATTGGTCGAATTATAGGTAGAGATCAGAGAATTGGTTGGATTTTTAATTGGGGGTGAGTTTTAGCCTCAGCTATTGCCCCATGGCTAGTCTGTTAGTCAGAGGGGCATATGTGCTCCAAACTTTAACGGTAAGGGTATTTTTAATCGGATAGTATGACGAAGGTGCGAGCCAAACAATAGTCGAGAGTACAGGGGTATATTTGACCCTTTTCCGTTATTGGAAATAATAGATATCATCTCTCAAGTCCACAAATTTACCCGGTGGAAAGTACTCATCAAGAAAAACTTTTACCAACTCATCTACAGTGTGAATACTCCTCTTTGGAAACTATCCAACCATGCCCTAAGCTTTCCATTTTAGAGAGTATGGGAAAAGCCTAAGGCGAAAAGCATCATCGGTTACACCGGCATGCTTGCTAAGAGTGCAAATTTCAAGAAAAGTTTGGAGATGTTTATTAGGATTCTCATCCAAACAACCGTCGATAGTCAAGTGAATTCATAGAGACTGATGGTATTTGGAAGTTAGCTATGGCTTTAATGGGTGGGAGCACAATGGCTCCACAAAAACCATCATCATTGGCTTGCTCCCTTCTTTCATTTCTTCTTGCTCCTCGACCTTCTTGAGCTTGAGCGTTTGATTGTGCTCCATATCCATGCTCTCTATCAAGTATTTCAAAATTTTCTTCAACACCAACATCCTCCACATTTTCATAGACTGGTGGAGGAGGATGTGGTGGGCCATCTCCTTATGGGTTAACCAAACCACCCACTTGATTTGGTGAAATTGCATTCCTTGGCGGTATTTTCGATAAATACCTACAAAGTCAAAGAAAACCAAAAGCAAAAGTTAAAGGTGCTCGAATTGAGTTAACTCACAACAAGAACTTAAACTAATTCAACTAAATGGTCTACCGAAGTTCCCGACAACGACACCAATTTATGACATGTCCCGATTAAGGGTAGAGGTCACAAATAGCCTAGTCGAAGTAGGGATCGAACGAAGGGACTTGTACGAGACTCAATATAGTTGGAATTGATTGTGTTCAAGTTTTTTAGTAGGTTAATCCTAAAATTTAAGTGTAATTGTAGCTATTGCTAAGTAAAGATAAATTAATGCTAAGTTTGACAACTAAAGAGGAACTTGGATACTAACCTCCGCTAGCCCTCTAACCAAATGAATGTAGTTCTAAGCTTCTTCACACCAAGGTCACCCAATAGACCTTTCTCGCATATACCCAACTCACCCCTTCCCTCTCGGTGCTAAACGTTGATGCCTTGAGCGCTAGCAACTACTCCTATGTAAGGTATTCCCCTTTCGGTGTTCAACCCGTTAACCCGGGATAAATGCAACACACCTACCTATGGTACCTATCACTACACTTCCCATTCCTAGATTTACCCTTTCGGTGTAAATCTAGTACTATTGGGCTCAATTTGAGGTGTACCTCAAGTTGTTGCAATGAAATCAAAAGTAGTGAGATGGGGTATTCCTAGATGCTTAGAAGCTTATTATGCTATACCCATTCGATTATTGGACCAGGGCTTGGTTAGCACCCTAGTTTATGATTTAGCTACTCATACTAAGTAATGATTCAAGACTTGAAAGTAATGAAATGTGTATCAAATTAGTGAGGAAGAAATGATTCTTACAAATGATGATGTTGTTCTTCACAATACAAGAAAGCTTGACCAAGAGGTAATGGTATTTTGTCTCTATCTCGTCTCTCAAGTAATGTAAAGTGTAAGATACTTTCAGAAACCTACTTCTAGCAATATATAGTGTTTGCTATAATTAATTACAAAATTGTCATTCGCAAGTTGGGCTGGAGCCCTTTTGCCAAAAGGGCTGAGTTCTGGAGCTGAATCAAGCGAAAGGGTTGGCGCCTCTTGGACATGGGCTAGCGCCTTTTTCTGGGTTTGTATGAGAAGGAGACCACCTTTTCTTCTTTTCCAAGAGATGGTGGCGCAGCCTTGCATGATGTGGTCGCCTCTTCTTCACATCAGCTTTTCCTTGAAAAGTGCAATGGGCGCCCGCCCCATGCATAGGTAGTTGCATCTTCACAAGTATTTCAGTTCTTCAGATTCTTTGAATAGGGCTGGGGCCTCTTCAGTCGCCCAGTTTGATACTCAGCATATCTTCAAATCCAAGGAAGGGGCGGTCGCCCCTAGCATGGGCGGCCCCCGCTTCCCTATTTCTGCAGCTTTCTTGAACTTGATCACTTTTCTTGGGTATCCTTGCTCTTTTGGTTTCTACATTTTCCTGTAGTATCTAACACCTAAAACAAAGAAAAATTCATCAATCTTCTTTATGGATTGGTCACTTTTGGATTCAAAGATAAGTGAGTTAAAGTAAGCAAAATGCTCGCGCATCATCTATAGTGTATGTGACCTTCTCTTTGCATTCGATTTTTTTATTTTAAAAAATAGATGTTTAAATTCCATGCTATTGACACTAAGGTTCCAAAAAATAGAAAGTTTTGTTCTTCCCGACAATTAGTCTTTCCATTACTTTGTCTTATGTTTCATGTCAACAATCTTTGATTTTTTTATTACTGCAAGTTCTTAGTTGGTTTGTCATCAGAAATGTCAACAAATAGTCTCACTATAATAATAATCTTTGATGTTCTTTGACTCTTCAATTGTCCTTTGTTGCAAGCCTGCAAATTGCCCAACGATTAGGGCGTGGTTATGTTTATTTTTATTTTTTAATGTTGAACCCTTTTTCATATATTGTATATGTAGTTAAATGATATTTTCTTGACTCATCCAGTATGGTTAATTTTTCCATGGGGATTAGGTGTTTATTGCATATAATTTATGCATCACCAAATAATTTTTCTCTATCTAATTTTTAATTTTATTTTGATTGTGTAGGAAAATCATGAAGATGGAATTGGAGATGGTGAACGATTTGATCTATCTGAAGTTAATTAGGATACTCTTTGACAATAATATGTTAAGTATTAATGATATATGAACAGTACATTCGATTTTATAAAGAAGCTATACAAACTTCACATGGTTTTTGTTATTTAATTTGTTGATACAATGGATGATATATATTTCTTCATTTTTGGAGAGTAGTATTTGCATTTAATTTTTTTTTTCTTATTTACTAGTTAATGTATAGATTTTCCCACTTGACCAAAAATATATAATTACATAGTATATGCAAAACTTGTAAATTTTTCACCACAAAATTGTGTTGTGCTATATAAAATATGGTTTATAATTGAAGAGAAATTGTCACACATCATAAGTGTAGTCATATCTATTACATTGTTACGTTTTACACAAGTTGCATTAGAATGAAAAGGTTGTCCTAAAAGGTACTACATGCAGCGCTTTACAATAGCACTCCAATCGAACCAGCCGAATAAGGAGACAACCCTGAGCCAAAAGCAGACTTGGAGCTTGGCAGGGGCGGACGTAGAGGGTATGATGCGGGTTCGGTGAAACCTAGTAGGTTTTGTGCAGAGAGTATATTTTTATTAAAAAAATCACTAATTATATATAAAAATCATGTCGAGAACCCAGTAACTAACTCTAAGGTTCAAATCCTGGATCTGCCTCTAGAGCTTGAGGACACCTTAATCTACTGATAGTGTAAGGCTAAATCTCGTTGCCAGCCAAGGAAGGAGCCAGGCATTGGAGCATCAACCCGACCATCAAAGAAGCCACCAGCACACCTAAGGCATCCTAGAAGAAAAATCTCATGGCAACTGAAAGGGCTAAGCATCCTGACCCTGCATGACAAGAGGAATATCACAAAAACCATTGCATTAGCTAATGATCGCACCTTAATCAGTGTACATGTCGTAAAGAAGACATTCTGGAGAGCAACATTAGAATCCCGATCAAATTCTATGATTCGGGGGACTCCGTTCATCCTATCATGGATGGAGAAACATAGAAAGAAAACTGTGAGAGTTTCTTTATTTACACTTCTCTCAAATTCCATCCATTCCGAATGAAGGAATAGTTCTAGGAGCATCAAACCAGGATCTAAGGCAAGCATTTCGAAGAAGAGGGATTATTCTTTGAAAAGGAAGTTTTGGGAGAGACAATGTATTTTCTGAAGAAGTTTGTGATTCTTATCTATCATGAAGCCCTATTAGGCGGAATGGGATAAAAATGGAGTACGAAACGGTCAATGTAATTATGGTCTGGAACTATTAGAACGAATCGGCGCAGTAAAAGGCATTTATGGAAAAGTTACATGAAATCGACAGTAGCTAATCAGATGAAGGCGCGTGGGATTCCAAAAAAAATCAAGCTTCAGTCTCGGTCAAGAAAACTGCGAGTTTCAAGGAGTCAGTGAGATATCCTTACACATCCCTTTTGTATACCTCTTGTACTTCTTGAGATCTTACGACAACACTCAACAAGTGGGGGCTAATTATGTGAGTAAAAATACGCCACCTATGATTACGGGGATATGAGTCCAGCTGGCAAGACTAGACTTAACTTACCAGTCACCCGGCGCAGAGGATACACGTTTGCTCCTCGAGCCACGACCGCTTAGCCAGTACAGGCCATAAGATGCAAGGTATACCACTGCCTTGAGTAAACAAGCCCACGACCTTATTAGTCTTTTTATGTTACCATAATTAGGACTGGGTAAATCATAGCAAGGGTTGTTTATCAGTTGGTTCGGTTCGGTTTTGGACCTTATCAGTTTAGGCTATCGGTTTTTAAAAGTGCTAAACCAATAACCGAACCAATAAGGTATCGGTTATCAGTTTTCGATTTATCGGTTTCGGTTCTTATCGGTTCGGTTTTCGGTTTAACCATTAAGAAACTTAGGCCTAACAATCGTAAAATAATCACCTCTTAGACAATTGCATCCAATACGAAATTGGCTTCATTTTCATAGCGGATTCAAATGTCTCTTAAAGCATTCACCATATTCAAAGAAGCAACTAACATTTGATTCAAGTATGCTTCATTGTTCTATAAACTAATGGAGAAAGTGAGGATTGAAACAGTAAATCGATATTTGAAATGGAAGAAGTGAGGATTGAAATAGTAAATTGATGTTTAAATGGAGGAAGTGAGGATTGAAATAGTAAATCAATGTTTGAAATGAAAGAGGTTAGCTGAATGCTACACAAGTAAAATAAGATTAGGATTTGAAGTTACCAAGTTCCAATTAAGAGTAAATAAGTATACTACTTTTATATACATAAGCGCAACATAGTAAATTTAAAAATCTTATTGGGTTATCGGTTTAACCAATAAGAAAATGTACAAAACCGATAACCGAACCGACAACTCAATAAAATTTTGTAAACCGTTAAACAACCAATAACCAGATAACCCAATACCAATAACCCAATAACTTTTTATCGGTTCAGTTTATCAGTTTAAACCAAAAAATGAACAGCCCTAATCATAGCTATAAATACCCCTCCTTGTATTGTATTGTACAATCAAGAGATTCACACAGAAGCCGGCTATTATGAAGGAATACAATTATTTACGTTCTTATTTATTACTTTTCTCTCAGATTTTACTTACTTTCCGACGTATTTACCATATTGCTTGTGAACCTTCTACAAATTTAATTATTTAACATGTACGAGCAATTTTAGGCATAAACACTCGCTCCTCCTGAGTTTTTAGAAAATTGTTGAAGAAGTCTTCGAGCTTGGAGTTTCTCGTACGTGTTTGATCCTCGTGTCCACAGAGATTGGATCCCTGGGAGTGCCCTTTAGTTGTCCCTCGGGATCGCTGGGATCCTTTATAGGATCGTCAACCGCATTAGTGGTGTTCTTCGGGACATCGTCGTTGTCGTTCGACATGGTCGTGCTTGTAATTGCCTAATTTTGGTTTAGGTTAAGTTACTTTTTGTTAATTTTATGTGATATTAATTAGTTGTCATAATTATCAATTAGTTCGTTTGTAAGTGTTTCATTATATTGTGTCACTGTGCAAAATGATATATGGGCTAGAGTTCAATTCAGCAAAAAGAGCAGCCGATCAGCCCATCTCCCTGACCCACTAGCCCATGAATTTGATCCAGCCCATTCCATTACCTTATAAGCTAAAAATCCTCATTTTTCCCCTTGCACCTCTCAAGTCAGTTGACCTAAAGACACTCTTTCCAAATTTCTCCCCCACCATCGAAAACAGTAGCCGCCATGGCTCAGCCCCCTCTCCACCACGGCTCCACCGTCCCCCGCCGTCCGGTCATCGAAAAAACAAATAAATCACTCAGATAGAACCGCCTTCTCCCCCTCTTTCCATTTCTACTAATGGTTTCACTGAAAAACTATGGACTAGAAAAAATCGGGCTTTGACAATGGTGAAACCCCAATTCCGACCATCTTTTCCTCCGCGGTCTCTGTCTCGTTTCTTTCTTTACCGAATTTATGTGTCCTTTCTTTCCCTTTCCTAATAGAAAACAACCCTTTTAGGGTTATTTTCATTAGAAACTGGAAAGGAGGCGACTGGAAATTGATCGTGCGATGATGATTGACGTCAAGGCGCATCAAATGCAGTGGAGGTGATGATAGCTGTTGTGGAAAAGCAGAGCAGCGAGCCCTTGGAGGAATAGTGATGCCACGTGACGGGTATAGTGGTGATGTTCTGATTTGTATGATGGGTTAGACAGAAGTACTTTTAGTCCTTTTCCCTTTTACTTTCATTGTTTATATAAGTGTTTTGTTAAGAAACCATGTTTAAGTGTTTTTTCATGTATAATGTCATGTTGGACTTGGGAATACATGCTCCCTACCTTTTTGTTTAAATGATTTGGGAGTAGTTGTTCCATGATTCAAATATTTGTTGACACCCAATTTTGTCCTTCATTTTTCTAAAATTGGTCATAATTCAACTTAAGGGTGCAATGTGACTATTTGTGCAAAATATGCATTAGAAATCATGCATTTACATGCGTTATCCTCTATTTACATATTATATACTTAAGTGTGGCTATATTACGTAACTTTTGCATCATTTAGACTATTTATCAAAACTGTGACTATTTGTGAAATTAGTACATTTATAATATTAGTGGCTATATTATATAATTACGTCATTTAAGCTACATGCCAAGTTCATTTCAATTTGTGATTATTTGTACAAATTAGTAATTATTTATCATTGTATATATTTAAATAATTTTATTTGATTTTATTTAATATTTATTGGTGCATTTTATAATATATGTATATCAATATTTTATTTTTTTACACCTTTAAGTCAAATATTGGCCAATAAAAGTGTCAAAATTCCTTTTATTATTAATTCTTCCTTATTTCAAGATTACTACCCAAAATTCTTTATTTATCTTTATTTATTTTTATTTATTTACATTTTTACTCTGAACCTGGCCACATTTCCTAACCAAATACATCCTTTACAAAAACCATGTCCAAGTTCGTCCTCCCCGAATCTTTTCTCAAATCCCTACAATCACTATCCTAATCCCTAAAATCATTCCCTAAAATCCCTTCTTAAACTTTTCCTTAATTCCCTAATCCCCTAACTCTCTCCTTTAAATTCAAAAATCCCACAATTATCTCTTGAATTTCCCAACAACTCTTTTCCTAAAAAGATGGATATATACACTTATCCTCTCTATTCGACACATCAGAAAATCATCAGCTCCATCCCTCCTCTTCACTCAACCTCAACGACACAATCAGCAGTACA
The DNA here is from genome assembly GCA_037355625.1 of Petunia x hybrida. Classification (NCBI taxonomy): domain Eukaryota; kingdom Viridiplantae; phylum Streptophyta; class Magnoliopsida; order Solanales; family Solanaceae; genus Petunia; species Petunia x hybrida. The sequence continues at coordinate 257,647 of JBBBVM010001054.1, read as the reverse complement.
TTGGAAAATTGGCAGACCCCACTGGTTAATTCCTCTTCTCATCCTTTCCAATTCCACACACACTCATACATTCATTTCACACAGAATACATACACATACCCCACGCATAGACCCCACTAAACTTTTCCTTTTAGTCATCTCCTTCACAAAATCACCATAGTCACACGCACCACCATTTCTCTGATCCTCTTCTCTTCAATACCCCTCTCCTTCTCCATTGCACACACTCCCAAAACACAACACCCACACAAAAACCAAACAACCAACATCCATTTTAATATCCCCACACACACAAAATACTAATCAAAAACCAAAAGGAAAACAGGGGAAACAAATGGAGTTTCAGATCGGGGATGGGGTTACAGATCGATAATAGGGGAGTGCGACAGTGGTGATGCCGTGGTTCTCGTCGGAGAATACCACCGGCAGTTGCCCATTCCCTTGCCGTTATTTTGGTGATGTTTCCCGTTTCACCGGAAAACCAGTCGTCTTGTTTCTTTCCTTTCGTTTTTCTTCTGTTTGTTTGTTACAGGGGTTAAGGATGGCACAATCGCCAGAAGAACGGCCTTCGATAGCTGTTTGTTCCGCTGTTAATGATGTGCAATTGAAACAGAGACAAGGATTGGGATGGCAGTGACGCCGTCGTTCTCTCACCGGAAAAGCGACCGGCCGTCGCTCTCCCTCCCTCCTCCGACTGTCTGTTAGATTCGCTCATCGGACTATGATCTGGGTTTTGATTTGGATCAATGATGTTGGCCATTTTTTGGTTTGACTGATTCATTATTTGTTTTAATATCATGACTTGTTCTATTTTCCTTTGTTTTGCAGAGGACTTGGGTCATATATCTATGCGTTACTTGCAATTGTGTTTGACCCATTCATTTTGGATTGTTTCGTTATTCTGCTATTGACCTGTGTTTCGGACACTGGACGTGTTTATTTCCTATGTCAATTTGCTGTTTAACGTTTTGTTGAGATCTTTTGTAGTTTCTGGAAATAATGTCAATCCGGTGGTCCCTACACGGAAGGCCTATGAAAATATACACTTATTTGAGGCCTCTTTGATTAATTTGAACATGATACTACACTTGAACGACCCATTCCCACACCCCTAAAACACACAAAAGGCTATGATGACGTGTATAAGCCATGATTACAAGCGAGCCGGCGATGGAGTGATAAGACCGGTACTTGGCATGGCAACATGACCGGCCGGAGTGTTCGCAGCCGTACCGGCGTCCCTAACCTCCACCCAATTCATACACACCTGAGCCGACACTTTTACAAAATCCCTTTCCCCTTTTATTCTATCTTATTATCATTATTATTATATTTTTACCTTATTATTATTATTTATTATCATTATTATTTTTATTAATACTAATCTTATTTTCTCTGTATTTTGTGTGAGGTAAAATTGGATGCGAGATGAGGGAAAAAGACCGCTAGAAGAAAAAATCCTTTTACTTACATTACTTTTCGTTGTTATTACAATTATTATTATTAGTATTATTATTATTATTATTATTATTATTATCTACTAATCTTATTATTATCATTATTACTTTTATTATTATTAATATTATTATTCACTAACTCCTTTTTCATTTTTATTGCGAGATACTTTTGGGAAAAGTCGATTAGTGAATTTAAATATTTTTCATCATTATATGCACATAAATTATTATCTAATTATTCTCCTATTTGTAGCTAGTTATTTATTCTTTTATAATTCTTAGAATCCCAATTATTTAGTCCGGCCGGTAACCACATTTGTGGAGCTCGAGAGGTGCCTAACCCCTTCCTCTCGAGTTAACTTGAACCTCTTACCTGAATCTCTGACTCATAGACCAACCCGGAGTTAATTATTTAAATGGAATTAGAAATTAATAGGTGAACTAATACGCCTAAGAAATTTATTAGGTGGCGACTCCAACTCTTAAACTCAAACGAGTTACCCAGTCAAATCCGAAACCCGACTCGCCTCGAGTTGAGTCAAAATCGGGTATGTCAGAATGACGACTCAGCTGGGGAATATCATGGTTCAAAATAACGGACCTTAAATTGGGATTCTTTACTTACTTTATTTTCTTCTCATTTATTTCGATACTAACTTTTTTCTTCTTTTTCTTTTGTAGGATTAAGATTTATTTTTTATTTTTTATGTGTTTTATTCTCGAATTGTGTGATTATATTTTATTATTTGTTCATGTCACTCACGGTTCCCCCATACCTGGGAAACGACACTTTACACTCACACGGCGATTATGTGGATCCCACGGTCGCTTCACCACAAAAAACCTTTTAGGAAGACATTTTGGAATATAGTTGGTCCGTGGTACAACCACCGATTTCAAATGGTCCCATTCCTAGGCCGTTCGCCTTGGAGAACCGTGTCTAGAATTACCCAACTCTTAGTGGAGACTCTTGTCTAGGAACCATGCATCATGTCATGACTAGGAGATTTTGACTTCGGCTCATGTCTAAGTCTATTAGTTCACTATATTTGAACGAACCAAACGGGTGTCGCACCCCTTTTTTACGAGCTCGGATCGAGTTCGAAGGTCGGGTTTGACTAGGTGACTCGGTTGAGTCAAAATTGGAGTCGCCACCTAATAAATTTGTATAACAGGCGTATCAGGTCACCTAAAATTTCTAAGTGTCTAAAGTTAACTCCGGATAGGTCGTACTAACAAAGATTCTAAGGTAAGAAGTCCTTATGACTCGGGAAGAAGGTATTAGGCACTTTCCGAGTCCCACTAAAAGTGGTTACCGACCGAGTTAAAATTTTTTTTGGGATTTAGATTAAATACATGGGGAAAAATTACTAAAGAGATTTTAAATATGCCTAATACAAACACAAGTTATAATAAGGCTAGGAATATAAACTAAATTTAAAACGTTTTATAATATCAAAAACAGGCCGCAAAATCAAGTCATGAGCGAAAAAGACTATCCACGCAAATTCAGAGAAGGCAGTGAGCTACTGAGAGCGTCACCCATATTCTCTTCTGGGCCTTTGTACACACAGGCCACTTAGGTAACTCTCTTACAGAAATAGCCTCGCACGATTATCTTTTCAAGAGAAAGGGCTAGATTTCTTTAGCCTTGCCACGAAATAAAATATTTCTGCACAGAAACATATGATTAAAGTCATAGTACTTTATAAGAATACTTTTGATTTTCTGTTTAACCTAAATTAATGTTTTTGAATTAACCAAGTAAATTTACAGACGAGCCACGAATAATATAATTATATCAAATTATCAATCATTCAAGATAGATTAAGTAGCAAAATTAACAAGCAAATCAATGGTAAAAAGCGAAAGTAAGGCGAACTTATTTTGATGAAGAAAACAAAATTGAGCTTGAAGAAAACTGAGATAGATTGAGCTGCAAAAATGCAAGAGTACTAGTATTGAATCTATTGATATGTTCTCGAAAGGTGTCGATTACAATGAGGGAATAAGGGATTTTATAGCGGGTTAGGTCCAATAACTCCCTAAAAACTTAGAGTGAGAAACTCCCCACCCTCACTATCCCTTTCCTTTTTCTAGCTCACTGACTTTCAATTCCCCTTCCCAAATGGCATCAAATGGTATACCATTAACTCCACCAAAACCTCCAGATCCACCATTAAATGAGTCAAACCCTAAGCCTATGAATAAAGTTAGTTATTGTGATAAATTGCTTGAACAAACCTCCTCAAACACGCAAAGCATTATTAAACCTCCTTTTTTGCACATTCAATCCACTGAGGAAGACATGCAACAAAAAATAATAGATGTAGATGGGTTGGTTGACCATATTTCTCTTACACACGAGGAAAAACAACACATTTACTCACCTTAGATTAATTCCGTTATTATTAAACTTCATGGAAAGCGACTACATCATCAGTATATTTACGAGAAGCTTACTACCCTATGGAAATTAGAAGAAGAATTTTCTTTAATCGATCTTGGAGAAGACTTCTATGTGGCGAAATTTCATCACCATGAAAGCCTACACAAAGTGTTAACTGAAGACCCATGGTTCATTAATGGCTTTTTCCTATCAACAAGATGTTGGGAGCCAAATTTTGTTGCCACTCAAATTACTTTGCAAACAACAGCTATTTTGGTTCGTCTACGAAATCTACCAACCGAATTTTTCGATGAAGGTATACTGAGGAAAATTGGTTTTAAAATTGGTAAATTATTAAAGGTTGATTACAAACATCAACTGTAGTTAGAGAACGGTATGCTCGATTATGTGTTGAAGTTCCAATTGATGTCCCCGCCAAAAATCATATTTTTATTGAACATCATAAACAAGTCGTGATCTATGAAGGTGAGAACCTCTTATGTAAGGTTTGTGGAAGACTTAGCCATCTGCAAGATCTATGCCCCTCAAAAACACTTTCTCATATTTCTACACTGAATAACTCATCTACTATCCTAGCACCACAAAAATTAAAAACAATTGAAGGGGATAGTGAGTGGAAAACAGTCACATTTCAAAAAAGAAGGACAAATCAAGCTGTTTCTCGAGGCCATGCATCCAATGCTGCCTCTACCAGCTATATTTTCAAACGGCACTCATCACTTCCAATGGATTCTAGAGTTACATGTAAGTTTTCTAACTCTTACACGCTAAAACCTAACTCTAAAGCTCATTACTATCCTAAAATTAATTCTTCCTTAAAAGATGCAGCTAATAAGTTCAATGCTTTAACAGATATTAATGAAGAAAATTCTGACAAATTTAATGGTGAAAATATTGATCATATCCAAGATAACTCTTTGGAAATTCAAAATAAAATTGTTAAAAATTTTTCCATGCAAAACTCGATACACTCGAGGAAAGCTGTTGACTTGCATGCACACGTGTCAAGCCACATGGATGAACAATTGGTAGAAAATGTAAAAGACCCCATGGATACGTGTATCCAATCATTGACTACACCTAACTCTCATGCAAACTCTCCTGCTCTTTTGCCTGACATTTCTCCCACTATTAACTCTCCTACCAAAACTTCTATTCTCTCAGAATCTTGCCAAATCTTACCACCGCCCAAATATTCTACTAACTCAGACTTGAATGTAGATACACCTGCAAAGTTAAAAAGTAAAAACTCTGACTCTTCTTACTCTTTTGACAAAATTAACACGCTATTATCCATGCAAAACTCTCCTACTACTACTTCTATTACATCCACTTCTACTATTATAAAACATAATGAAGCTTCCTTACAATCGAAAAAGCTCACGACGACTAGTGAGGCAGTTAATTCATCACCACAATTCACACAAAAAATCAAAAACTATGAATCCAAACAATCCACTACCAAACAACTTTCAAATTCCACCTCCACCTTTGATGAATCAACCATTGATGTTTGCTCTACCTCCACAACAAGATTGCATACCTCAATCCTGTGTGGAATCCACACTTTGGGGCCATGCAATAGCAATTCTGATGGCTCTCAATGGCCAACTAGCATATGCCATAATTCAAGACCCTCAATATCTAGCCCTAATAGTAAGCGAAGGGATGCATCTTACCATGCAGAACTATATGAACAACATGTGGCCACAATTCTTGCAGCCTCACCAGGGACATCAACTGATGGATCTTCCCTTCTTTCCTCCGAGGGTATTACCACCACAAAATCCAATTTTCATCGCGTGGGACATGGCACTGAAACAACCATTCTATCGGCCAATGAACATGAATGGTGCCCCTCACAATCTCAACCCACTGAATGTGCAAATAGATCCACCACCCTTCATACAGGTGGACATTCCTCCACCTCCAGCCCCACCACCATCTCCAAGACACCATCCCAATCCACCAGAACCGGAGCAAAATCAGAGAGAGGACCAGGAAACTGTGTTAAGGGGAAGAGAGAGTCACACGAAATTTGCAAACCTAAAGGAAATAATCATACTACTCTTCAAAGAAAGATTAGACAGGAAAAGTACTCTAACATGCCACCCCTCTCTTTTCAAGTGCTCACTGGATGTGAGAGTACCGGCCAACAAGACTGTGGGCAAATATGCAGTGGTGTTGAACCCCACCTTGATAACTAATCCTGAACTGGATAATAATGATAATCTTAATGCAAATGTTCAAATGGATAGACAAATTAATTTTATAGTTTGGAACGCTAGAGGTGCTAACAACCCTGACTTTCATAGGAATTTTGGTGCTATCTTGGAAGTATATAAGCCTGTAGTTGTTGCCTTATTAGAAATAAAAATGGATGACCATCATGACTTTAGAGTTCGGTATGACTTCACTGATTATGCTGAGATACCTGCTGAGGGTAGATCAAGTGGACTGGTTCTTCTTTGGAAGAATGACTCTATCACTGTCACCGATGTCCATATAAATGGAAATGAGATACATGCTATGATCAAGGTATTATACTCCTCCTTCCATTATTTACGCTAGTACCTCTTGTTATAGTAGAGAAATTTTATGGAAAAATCTTATGCATGTGTATGATAACTATAGAGGGCCATGGCTAGTCAGTGGGGATTTTAATCAAGTTCTATCTCAAGAAGATAAATGGAGTGGTAAAACTATAAACTATAAAAATGCTATGAACTTTCGAAACTGCCTCAATTATTGCAATTTAAATGATTTAGGCTTCAAAGGCTCGAGATTTGCTTGGTCAAACCATAGGACTAGGAGGGGAGGCTTAATTTTAGAGCGACTGGATAGATGCTTAGCAAATCAAGACTGGATTTCCCTTTTTAAAGATGCGAGTGTGATTCATCTTCCTAAAACATATTCAGATCATAACCCTATGTTAATACGTCTGAATAAAAAGGTGCATCATGATTACATCAAGCCTTTTCTATTGGAAACAATGTGGCTATCACATCCCGATTTTAAAAATATTGTGTACAATGCTTGGCAAAATAGATCTTTGAATGAGGCTACACAGTTGTTTCAAGAAAATGTCATGACCTGGAATAAGGAATTTTTTAGTAATATCTTTCGTAAAATGTCTAATACCCTAGCAAGACTTAAAGGTGTCCAATTTTCGCCAAATTACGCTACTAGTTCTTTCCTCTAGAATTTAAGAAAGGAATTGATTTCAGATTATAACACTATTTTGAAACAAGAGGATGAATTTCGGCGTTTAAAATCTAGGCTTGATTGGTTAATTTATGGGGATGCGAGTACAAAATTCTTCCACATTACAACTCTAAATCGTAGAAGAAGGAATAAAATTACTCATTTTCAAGATGAATGTGGAAATTTAGTTTTTGAGCCTAAGCAAGTTTTCGACCATGTCTCTATCTTTTTTTGAACAATTATATACTACAAATCATTCCCTTAGTCATTTAACACCTGTTCATAATGATGCTCTATGGTATAATGGTGTAGATTTGACTTCATTAGATAGACCTTTAATGGATTGTGAGATTACAAACGCCTTGTTCTCTTTTAAACTATATAAAGCACCAGGTCCCGATGGGTTGCACCCTATTTTCTTTCATTCTCAATGGAATGTTGTTGGTACTTCGGTTAGAAACATTTGTCATGAAATTTTTCAAAATGGTGTTATGCCACCTAACTTAAATACTACATATATTTGCCTCATTCCTAAAGTTAAGAATGCTGTAAATCTTAAAAATTTTAGGCCTATAGGCCTTTGTAATACAGTTTATAAAATTGTTAGTAAAATTATAGCAAATCATTTGAAATGTCACTTAGACTCTCTCATTCGTCCATGTAAAGCTAGTTTTATGAAAAATAGGAGAGCCTCTGACAATGCTATTATTATTCAGGAGATAATTCATAAATTTAATCGTATGAAAGGAGTTAGGAGTGATATGATCATTAAAATTGATTTGGAGAAAGTATTTGATAGGATTGAGTGGTCTTTTATTCGTACCATGCTAGCTTTTTTTCAAATTTCCTCCTAACATTTCAAAACTGATTTTATCTTGCATTACTACGTCCACAATATCTGTGCTTGTTAATGGCTCTAAGATAAATTATTTCTCCCCATCGAGGGGAATTAGACAGGGAGATCCTATGTCCCCTTACATTTTCATCCTTTGTTTGGAACTGCTCTCTATCTATGTAAATCACCAAGTTGAGGGAAATTTGTGGGATCCTATAAAACTATCATCAATTGGTCCTGAATTGTCACATCTTCTCTTTGCAGATGATATTACTTTTGTTGCTAAAGCCAATATAAAATCTGCTCATGCTATAAAAGATACACTGGATCTATTTTGTAGCATGTCTGGGGAGAAAGTTAACAATTATAAATCTAAGATCATTTTCTCTAGCAATATAGATCCTCTTTTAGCCCTTCAATTAAGTGATATTTTGAATATTAAGAGAGGTCATCACTTTGGTAGATATCTAGGGTTTCCTATTCTTAACCGAAAACTAAAGCATAGTGATTATCAATTCATTATAGATAATATTCACTCTAGGCTTTCTACTTGGAAAACTAATTTCATCAATTTAGCTGGGAGAGCAACACTAGTTAAATCTACCTTAAATGCCCTACCAAATCACATTATGCAATTCCATTACCTTCCTAGCAAAACTCTCAACATTATTGATAAAATTCAAAGAGATTTTTTATGGGGCACTACTGACCATAGGAAGAAGATTCATCTTTTGTTTTGGGATGTAGTTACTAGGCCTAAGCAATTAGGTGGTCTCTCCATCACTAAAGCTAGGACGAAGAATACTGCATCTCTAGCAAGTTTATCATGGCGTCTGTTGTCAAACCCTAGTAACCTTTGGTCTATGGTCATTAGCAATAAGTACATGCATAAACCCTATTCAAATTCTGACTCTTTTGTTTGGCGTGGTATCAGAAAATCCTTTTCTATTTGCATTACTAACACTCAGTGGGTAGTTGGCAATGGTAAGAGCATTTCTTTATGGGATCATAAATGGCTTCCTAATAAGGCCAAGCTTAGAATTTTGTTTCATGGCCCTTTAACTTGAGAGAACCACTCTAAGAAAGTGTCTGACATTACCAAAAATAATACTTGGGACTTGTCTAAGATTGGCTTCGTCTTTCCTACTTCTATTGATGACCAGTTTAAAAAGGCTAGTCCTCCAATGTGTTATTCCGATGTTGACTATCCTATATGGGCCTTAACCTCTAATGGCTTTTTTGCCCAACACTCTTTATATGCTCAAATTGATCAGAACATGAGTGTTAGTGGTGACTTCATGTGGTTTTGGAAAGTAGATGTCCCAAATAAGATTAGGTTTTTCATTTGGCAATGTCAGCATGATAGATTGCCTACTAGATCTTACCTTCATAAAATTGGTATTAATATAAACCCTATGTGCCCTATCTGTAAGGATGAGATCAAAACGCCTCAACATATTTTCTTAGAGTGTGCTATTGCAAAGAGTTTTTGGAGAGAAGGGTCTATTAGTCATCATATAACTCAGGATAGGCATTGACTTTCTTGCTTAAGAGATACTTTACACTATCCTAACAATCGCCACTATAATTGGGAGGAATTTCTTTTATTTGCATTATGAAACTTATGGGTTAATAGAAATCATAATAATGTTAACAATTTGGAGTCTCCTTTAGTTTTTCGTCAGGTTCATAACAAAACACTAGAATTTAAGCTCCTGACAACTGATAACTCTAGAAAACCCATCATTAGGAGCATCAATGTCTCTTGGTTCCCTCCGAGTCATAATACAATTAAATCAAACATAGATGGCTCGTACAAACCCAATGATCACTCTGCTAGCATAGGGGGAGTGTTTAGAAATTTCAAAGGTCAATGGATTTTAGGCTATCATCGACGAGTTCATGTACATAATCATACGCATGCAGAGTTATTAAGCCTGCATGAAGGACTTCTCATAGCCTTTGAACAAAATTTCAGTCCATTAGAAATTGAAACAGACTCAGCTGAAGTCATTTTACTTTTGGAAAAGCCATCACCTACTTATGCTTCTATTATCCTAAACTGCAGGTTGTTAATGCACAAGCTGAAAATGCCAATAAACAGGCATAGTTTCCATCAAGGGAATGGAGTTGCTCATCTCCTGGCAAAAGGAGCTCCCACAAAGTTCAAGTCTTTTGATACCATCCACTATGCAGTGCCTCCTGATTTTGTTCAACAAGCTTTGATGAAGGATCAAGATGGCACAATTTTTTTGATAACTACTTCGGATAGTAATTATTTGATGTTGTCGAAATTAGGAAACTTACGTGCTCTTTATGCTATTCCTATGTTTTCTATGAACCCTAATGCACATACGCTTGATCCTAGTGGAATCCGTATGGACATACTATCTAACCCCCCGTGATTTAGTATTAATATAAGTCGTGTTTTAACAAAAAAAAAATCCCTAAAAACTTTCTTTAAATGCTGGCCCGTTACATATTTGATGGGCGTAGCAGTCGAAGATGTATTTATGGTGGAGTTAATGCTGATAAGGGTTGATCCTCCAAATCTCGCTATCATTGATTATGGTGCACAGACTAGTTTCAATTACTGCACCCAAGAGCTAGTCTTAGATATCAAAAATCTAAATACTTGTACAAAATGATCGAATTTAGGCGATCTTAGAATTATTGCTTCTTATTTGGTTTCATTATTTGTACGTGTCTTTCTCTTGTTGATCGACATGTCCTCTATCCATTTACCGCAACACATTTACATACAAAAATTCATTTGCAGAAATATGACACCCTAAGCAATGGTTTGCCTTTTTTCCCCCACATAACAATAATTTGAAAATTACCCCATTTAAGTTTAATGAATAAATTTTGAATAAAATGCCCCTATGAATTTTATGGTCCAAGCTTCTTAAGCAACACTTGCCCCTTAAATCTCACGTTCTCTCAAAGAAAGTGTTGTTTGGGCAGCACTTGGTCGTAAGTACTGCCTAAAAGGCATTACTTGCATCTGACCCATCTTTTTAGGCAACACTTGCCCTTGAATCTCATATCTTTTAGAAAAAGTGTTGCCTAGGCACCACTTGCCCTTTTTTAATCTCTTCATGCATTCTCCAGATAACTTGAAGTTAGGGATGTATATGGGGCGGTACGGTTCATGTTTTTATTATCGGTAGCGGTATATCGGTTAACGGTATGTAATAATGTAAAACCAATACCGTACCGATAAGCTATCGATTATCGGTTCTTAACAGTTCGGTAACCGGTATTACTTGTACCACCGAAGTAATGCGCGAATTCTCGGTGGTTGGTTGACAATATCTAACATTTTCTCATTACTAGAAACTGCTCCAAGTATGTGAACGCAAGAAAATGCTCGAATTCTCATTTTTTAATCAGGCTGCCCTTTGTCCTTTAGAAAATGCTCCAAGTTATCTCTAAAGAAAAGGTGCATTGTAATTGAGCATGAACAAATGCACATGAAGACTCGTTGTTATTGTGTTGTTTACTGTTGGTACTTGCCTTCAAGCTTTAGTTACTATTCTCACTTCTAAATATGAAAAGTAAAAACTAGTTGTACGATGATTGTTAAAATCAATTGTATTATTATTTAGTCTTCTGCTATCGACCTCCCGAATAGATGAATGATGATGCTTGGAAGCATAATCAATTATAAAAGTGTAATGACTAATAATCACCATTAGCAATAATAGTTGAAGTTTAACCTATAAATTAAAGTTGTAAATTAAAATTTAAAAGGTTTAATATACTAATAATAAATAAAATAAAATATATAAAAATTATAAAAAGTACCTTATCTGTTATTAATACGGTAATATAGACATCGTTACCATACCGATATCTTATCGGTATTAGAAATCAATACCATTACCGAACCGCTATACCATTTTACCGACACCGTTATACTTATCTGTAGCAGTTCGACTATCGGTACTGGTTCAGTTTTTCACACCCCTATTTGAACTGTTGCCAATGCAATACTTCTCACTTTACCTCTTCCTAAAAGGCATACTTGCAAATTGATAACTTGAACTGTTAGCTCCAGACCATATGATAATATCTTATTAAAACATTGTTTAAACAGTACAAACTCTCAGAACCAGTCACTATTAAGGGTATCCAGCGGCCCGGTCCAGTCTGGGACCGATTCTTTTACTGGTTTTGGTCCGGTCCATGGCTGGGATTGGATAAAACCAGACAAAACCAGCCATTCCGATCCGGTCCAATCTGGTAGAAAAATGAAGAGCCGGGTCGAGACCCGGCGCCGGCGACCGTTAGGCTGGTTTTTTCGGCCCGGACCGGTTCGGTCCGGCAGCTTAATGTGTTATTTTAATTATTTTTTTAAGGCAAATACAATAAAAATTAAAATAGAAGAGTTATAAAAAATTATTTTAAGATAATGTAAACTGTAAAGTAAACACTAAACAAACTATGAATTTAGAAAAGAAAGACAAACACTTTGTTGAAAATTAGAAAAAAACATAATAGAAAAGACAAACTAGAAAATTGAAAATTACATCGTTATCCTCTTAAACAGTTCTTCAACGGCGCAGATAAATGCCCCCGCCCGAGAACTCCATTCGGCGTTATGTTGTTTTTCTAATTGGACCCTATACTTCATCGTCTCTCCACCAGGACCACCACCAGTGTAAAGTTGCCATTGTCGCCCACAAAGACTACATTTAGCAATATGAGTTTCATTATTTTTGGTAATAAATTCACACACTTCAGATCGATGTCGTCGTTTCTCACATTGATTTTTACTAGGACTGACAAGTTGATTTGCAGCCATTAGGATTTTTTAGTTGAAATTTAGAAAATAACCTTTCATAATAAATTTGGAGAGAAATAGATAGAAAATAATGAATTGTGATATAATTGATAAAATAATAGGGTATATAGATAAAAATAGGTTGGGGAGGTATGGAGGCGTTGGGGGGGGGGGGATGGAGAGGAAAATATAATCGTTTTTGGCCGTTGGCCAACGACTATATTTGAAATGGGCTGATTCAAAAACAGGGCCCCGGTTGGCTGATTCTATTTTTTTTTTTTTTTTTGGTTTTTTGTCGTTCATTTCAAGTGATGGACAACTTTTAAATTATGAAAAATTGAAAATATAACAATAAATTATTACTAATTTTTTATATATATTTGGAATGTTTAGTTTATTTCAAAGTTCAAACTTTGAATTAAATTTTTTTAATATTTTTTCAAACTTTGAAAAGTTTGAATTAATTTCAAAGTTTGAAATTAGATTCAAACTTCTCAAAGTTAATTTGATAATTTTAAATTTTTAATTAATTTTATAGTTTGAACTTTCAAACTTTGAATTAATTTAAAAACTAGTAAATTAATTGTAGAATTTTTGCGCAAAGAATAAATTTAAAAAAAAAAAAAAAGACAAGAGGTGTGATGGAATTTCAAGACTTGGAGCAATTTTATTGATACTTGTTTAAAACATAAGTAGTGCCAAGTACATACTACATAGCGAAACTTTTAAACTTTTAATTTAAAAATCATAATTTAGAAAATTACATTCTTATAAATATATTGACTAATTTTTGAGGATAGCCGTAGGCTTTTCTTTAGGAACTGGTGGTTCTTCTTCTTCTTCTTCTTCTTCTTCTTCTTCTTCCTTCTTCTTCTTCTTCTTCGTCATTGCCGGTTTGACTCCCTTCGCTTGTCCCGTCGTTTAAAATTTGATCGATATATTTCTTTTCCTTTTTACTTATTAATTTCTGGTATTGCAAAGTTTCTTCGCTCGGCTCTGATCCAATCCCTGAATAAAACTGTTGTATCCATTGACTCTTCCTTTAACGAATATCTGTGATCTCTAATTTTTAATCTTCCTTGGCTAAAAGTGCTTTCCGAAGTAACTGATGAAACTTGAATTGTTAATATATCCCGGACCATTTTTGCAAAAATTGGAAATTGCGATTCTTGAAGCTTCCAAAAATCTAGCAAGTCATGACTTCCAAATTTTTTAAGTTTCTTTGGATATTGAATAAAAATAAATGTGGAACTCGTTGTATTCCTCCCCATACTCGTCCTGTTCTTCTGGCAACCTTTCATCAAGTCTGCCAAAAGTGCTCATCCCTGCATGGCTTTTTTCCTATTTGAGAAGAACTTTCACCGGTGGCTTGTATTGGTGCAGCTGGTGTAGCACTGTCTGCCCAAGCTCTATACTTTGCAAAAAACAGTCATGGTATCTGCAAAAACTTTAGCACACGCATCTTCTACACTTGAAAATCCATAAGTCTCAATTTCAGTAGGAGTAATTTCCAAATTTGCATATATTTCTCTAATAAGTCGTTCAGTTAACTTAAGTTTAAAAGCAGGGTGCAACAAAGAAGCAATGTAAAAAAGAGGAGGAATATGAAAAAAATATTTTCTAATTTTTCAATCATAGTATCTACATCCACTTTATATACTTCATATTTCCTATATTCTTTCAATAACTCTGATATTCCGGCGATATAATATTATATGGTAGGAACAGTTGGATCATATTATCCAGAAAATTCTAAAGTAGCATGATAAAATTTTTGTAAAAACTGAAGGAGATGAGCAACAAGGTTCAAATCTTCATCTTTAAGGTGATAGGCTTCCATAAAATGCTTATTATACATTTGTGAAATAGACACTCTATATTCATAAGCAACATTTAATGATTCACATAAAGTGTTTCATCTAGTACAAACTTCCTTTGGGACTCTCCTAGTTTTATACATTTTCTTTCTCATTCTCTTTTTCTATCTTGGCTTTTTCTTCTAAAAATATGAGTAATAGCTACATTCACCTTTTCGATAATGTGGTTAAACAAGTCAAGACCATCTTTTACTACTAAATTATAAATATGACATGTACATCTAACATGAAAAAAGTCCTCAAAAGGGGGGTTCAAAATAGGTCTTAAGTTCCTAAGTGCTTCTGTGTTGTTTGTCGCATTATCTACTATAATACTAAAAACTTTATTAATTAAACAGTACGTATGATAAATTGATGAAACTTTATTTGAAATATAATTTTCCGTGCATGGTTCATCAACAACTTTATAGGCAATAATATGTTTTTGAAAAACTCAATCAGGATCTATCCAATGAACAATAATTGTAATATAATTACAATTTTTAGTAGAGCGACTCATATCCATAGTAAGACATACTCTAGTGCCAAAAGTTATCAAATAAATATCGCAAATAATCTTTATATTCATTCTTAAATTTAATAATATCATTTCTAATAGTAATTTTTGGAAAACCTTGATAAGACGGATTATATGTAGTGTGAATATAACGAACAAAACTAGTACACCAAGGAAAAACAAAGGTAAAAGCCTCTACTGCAACCAGTTTAGCAATATTTTTCCTATCCTTTTGCTTATCATAACGAAGAAGCCCTCCTGTTACGAGGTTAAGTTGTGTCTGAGTACCCGAAGATTGATCATGTGCTACTCCCCCATGTTTAGTCCCTTAAAAAATATCCCCGCCCTCATTGCCCATTCTTAATGATGTACATTTGTTAAGTGCATCCTAATTTTACCCGTCTCACCTTCATTACCCTCAGTTTTAAAAGACCAATCCGTTTTACAAAACCCCATACGACCATCTGTTCTGCAACTCTCTTTTCCACAAATTTCTACACCTCAAATATATCCCTGCGTTTAGCCGGTTCTCTAGTAGGAGCTACAGGAGGCAAATCAGACTGATTTTCAGGTGGACTAGCTTGGAATTCACTAGGTGATGTTTCTTCTAAATTAACCCCTTGTGTGTTAAGAAAGCTTTATTGTGCTTCTAACATTTCATGATCAAGTATATTATTAGCGCTAACATCATGATAATAGTGAGAATCATCTATTTGGGTGAGCTGACTAGAACTACCAGCAATTCCTTTACCCGTACTTCCCCGACAACTACATGCCCGCCCCCACCACTAGTTCCAATTTAACCTCTTTGAGACATAATTATAGCAAATTAAAAAAAATATATATCTATACTATATTAAAAGCACGAAGGCCCTTAACAAATATTGATTGAACTTTTTGCCCTTCATTAAAAAATTCTACAGCAGACAAAATTGTCATTTACTATTTTTTATATCTTATTTATTACATTTATTTTCTCCAAAATTTTATCCTAATATTTAGTAATTTGAAATCAACTAAAATTTTTCTTTACTAATCAGTCTTTGTACGATTCCTGTTCCTGATCACAAATAAAGAAAGAAAGTCATATTAGGGTTAGACAATCATATCTAAGCTTTGTGTTACCACAAGGCAATAATATTCAAATTATCACGATGAGACTTTTTCCTGTTAAGTTGTGATATAAACAGATTTAACTAACTTTTGAATTAGTTAATACGCTGTCGTTTAGTTAATAAGTCATTAGCCAGTTAAATAAAGCAGCTGCGACGTCGTTTGTATTAGTGAGTTTGTTAGGCCAGCGTGGCAGTTAGTTAGGCTGCGTCAGCAGAGTTAGTTACTGAATTTCAGGGTAGTTAAAGAGGGGATCAAACTGTGTAATGGGTATGGAATCTTTGGTGTAATTCAATGGAATCATCTCTTTCTTTCTCTCTCTAAATTCTCCCTCTCAGTTTCTTCCATTCGATTTCTGTTCAGGAACTTTTCTTAGCCAAGTTCCTTAGGAAATTGCATTCAGATCTTTGAACATTTCTTGTTCCAGAAATTAGCTGTATCATTTTGGTATCAGAGCTTCACGATCCTTGGATTAAACAACAATGGCAGAAAACACACGATACTCTGAGTTACGTAGGGAAGTAGATGGGTTAAGGAGTTCATTTGATGACTTCAAGAGCACTATGGGAAGAGCTTTTGAGGATCAGCAGAAGGCCTTCGAGGAGAAACAAAGCCAATCCATGGAGGAGATGAAAACTCTTTTGACTTCATTATTGTCCAACAATGTGAGGGGCGAGGCAACAATCAGTCTAGACAATGGTACAATTCAAACTAACATAACAGAACCAGGCAGGGATGGGTATGAATTGCCCACTAGGTCACATTCGGTGGTTTTCCCTAAGTTTGATGGCTCGAGCTTAAAGGATTGGGTGTACAGATGTGAGCAATACTTTGAGGTGGACAACACACCACCAGGAACTAAGGTGAAATTGGCCTCACTTCACATGGAAGGGAAGGCTTTACAATGGAATCAAGTGTGGATGAAGAACAGAATTAGCAGAGAGTGGCCTCCTTGGGGTGAGTATGTTCAAGCCCTTTTTTTAAGATTTAGTACTGCACTTTATGATGATCCTATGGGTGATATTAAAGACCTTAGACAAACTGGTTCTGTGCAAGACTATGTAGATTCATATGATGAGCTTTTGACTAGGGTTGAATTAGCTGAGGAGTATGTTGTTAGCTGTCTCTTGAGGGGTCTGAAATCCAACATTGGTTTACCTGTCACTATGCATGAACCCAAGACCTTGCAGAAAGCAATTAGCTTAGCTAGATTCAGGAAAGAACCCTTATCCTTGAAAAACAGACTAAGCCTAGTAACCAGAATTACATTCCGCACTCAAGACCCCCTTCATCTTTTAAGCCACACTCATCTTTCAACCCACAGACCAGTAAAACTCAGCCTAGAGCAACCAGAATGTTGAGCCCTGCTGAACTGGAAGAAAAAAGAAGTAAAAACTTATGCTTCTACTGTGATGAGAAGTACTCCCCAAATCATGTTTGTACCAAGAGAAGACAGTTATACTTCCTAGAAGTAGATGAAGTACCTGAATCTGATGAGGAAGAAGGAGGACATTATGAGTGGGAAGGCATATTGCCACTACCAGAAAATAAGTCTGACACATCCCTAATGCCTCAAGTATCTATGCATGCTATGATTGGGTTATTTGACTACAGCACTATGAAGGTGACAGGCTCAGTGGAGGGCAAAGCAATACACATACTTGTAGACTCTGGTAGCACACACAACTTCCTGGATTTACATACAGCTAGGAGGTTAGGGTGTCACTTAAAGACTATGGCACCAATTTCAGTGGCAGTGGCTGATGGTAATAAGGTATACAGTACTCACATGTGTGAGGGGTTTACATGGAAGATGCAGGGAGTGAGTTTTACATCTGATATGTTCATTTTATCTTTGGGAGGATGTAGCATAGTGTTGGGCATTTAGTGGCTGGTAACACTGGGGGACATAAGGTGAAACTTTAAACAATTGAAGATGGAATTTATGGTAGGAGATAAGAAAGTGTCTTTGAGAGGAATGTCACCTGCTGCTGTCAAGGTTGTGAATCAAGATCAAATGAACAAATTACTATCACAGACAGCTTCACTATCTATGATGAGTGTGGGGCTACTGAGACCTGAGGGGCAGGATACACAAGAAGAACATGTTACACTGTGTCAACTGGAGCCTACTGAGAAAACACCAGCACAGCTAGAACTAGAGCTGTTATTAGAAGAATTTGCAGATCTTTTTTAGGAACCAAAATCACTACCACCAAACAGGCTGCAAGACCACAAAATCATCCTCAAAGAAGGCACCTCACCTATCAGTGTGAGGCCCTACAGGTACCCTAATGTGCAGAAGACAGAGATTGAAAAAATTATCAAGGAACTGCTAGATTGTGGGGTGATAAAGCACAGTACTAGCCCATTCTCATCCCCTATTGTTTTAGTTAAGAAGAAAGATGGCACATGGAGAATGTGTGTGGACTACAGAGAGTTGAACAAAAACACAGTCAAGGACAAATTCCCTATCCCAGTAATAGAAGAGTTGCTAGATGAACTACAGGGAGTAAAGTTTTTCTCCAAACTGGACCTCAGATCAGGCTATCACCAGATCAGGATGAATGAAGATGATATCAGCAAAACAGCTTTCAGGACACACCATGGTCACTTTGAATTCTTGGTTATGCCCTTTGGCTTGACCAATGCCCCATCAACATTTCAGAGCCTGATGAATTCTATATTTACTGAACACCTAAGGAAGTTCATCCTAGTGTTTTTTGATGATATATTAGTCTACAGCAGCAACTGGTCTGAACACCTGCAGCACCTTCAAAAGACTCTTGAAATACTGAGACAACACCAATTGTTTGTAAAGAAGAGCAAGTGCAACTTTGGAGTGCAGGAGGTGGAGTATTTAGGGCATGTAATCTCACAAAAAGGGGTGGCTATGGACCCAAATAAGGTTTCTGCAGTGTTACAGTGGCCCTTACCACAAAATATCAAAGCTTTAAGGGGATTTTTGGGGCTCACTGGGTATTATAGGAGGTTTGTCAAGAGGTATGGTAATATAGCCAGGCCTCTCACTGATATGCTTAGGAAGGACAACTTCAAGTGGACTGAGAATGCAGTCCAAGCCTTCCATCAACTTAAACAAGCTGTGACATCAGCTCCAGTATAAGCCCTACCTGACTTTTCTAAGGATTTCATCATAGAGTCTGATGCATCTGGTGGAGGCATTGGAGTAGTGTTGATGCAACAAGGCCAACCTATTGCTTTTTTCAGCAAGGCCTTGTTCTAGAGGAACCAAGCATTATCCGTATATGAGAGGGAACTGCTAGCAATCATAGCAGCTGTACAGAGATGGAGGCCTTACTTGATAGGCAGACATTTCACTATCTTGACTGACCACCACAGCTTGAAGTACCTGTTGGAGCAGAAGATAACCACACCTAGTCAGCAGAAATGGTTGATCAAACTCCTTGGGTATGATTACTCTATACAGTACAAAAAGGGAAGGGATAATGTAGTAGCTGATGCCCTCTCCAGGGCTCCACAATCTGGAACTAGCACCTCTCACCAGTGTTATAGTTTAACAGGGCTCAGTTCAGACATGTGGGACAGAGTTCATGCCACTTGGCCTACTGATGAGAAATTAAACAACATACTGACTACCTTGCAAAATGAACCCAATGCCAGACCCCCCTACCAGCTTCTGAGAGGCATACTAGTCAGGAAGGGGAAGGTAGTAGTACGGGCAGATACTGAGTTGAAACAGGAGCTAATCAGTCTTCATCACATCAGTGCCATAGGGGGGCATTCAGGAGTACAAGCTACTCTCATCAGACTGAAACAATACTTATATTGGAAAGGAATGAAGAATGATGTCTATGCATTTATACAGGCTTGTGATGTGTGCCAAAGGTGCAAAAATGAGACTGTAGCATCTCCAGGCCTCTTGCAACCTCTTCCTATCCCAGACAGAGTGTGGGAACACATCTCAATGGACTTCATTGAGGGATTGCCTTCATCAGGGGGAAGAAATGCCATCTTTGTAGTTGTTGACAGACTGAGTAAATATGCACACTTCTTGGCACTGAAACACCCCTTCTCAGCATTGGACATAGCACAAATCTTCATGGATAACATCTTCAAACTGCATGGTTGGCCAAAAACCATTGTCTCTGACAGGGACACCATCTTTTTGGAGGGAATTTTTCAAGCTGCAAAAGGTTAAGCTTCACATGTCTACAGCTTACCACCCTCAAAGTGATGGACAAACTGAAATTCTTAATAGATGTTTAGAATGCTACCTGAGGTGCATGGTGACTGACAGACCTAAGGAGTGGTGTAGATGGTTACCCCTAGCTGAGTGGTGGTACAACACCTCTTACCACTCTTCCATTAAAACATCTCCCTATGCAGTTTTATATGGCCAACCACCCCCCTCTTATTCCCTACCACTCATTTGAATCTCAGCTGGACACCATTGATAGAAGCCTGCAGGCTAGGGAAGCCACCATTAGGACCATCAAACACCACTTAGCTCAAGCTCAAGAGAGGATGAAGGTACAGGCTAACAAAAAGAGATCTGAGCGAGTACTAGAGGTTGGAGACTGGGTCTACATTCGACTGCAGCCTTATAGGCAATTATCATTGAAGTCACACAACTACCACAAACTATTACCCAAGTATTTTGGGCCCTTTCAGGTACTTCAGAGAGTGGGCACAGTGGCTTACAAGCTCCAACTTCCACCTCATGCTCGCATTCACCCCACCTTCCATGTCTCACAACTCAAGAAAAAAATTGGGTCTCACCCTGTCTCACCCACCTTGCCACTACAGACTACTGATCATGGGGTCACTATGATGGCACCTGAAGCCATCTTGGACCGGCGCTTAATTCCCAGAGATGGTGTTGGAGTGACCCAGGTTCTGATTAAATGGTTCAATGCAGCTGAGGAAGACAGCACATGGATGGATCATACAACCTTTTGCAGTTCTTATCCAGATTTCGATCCTTGAGGACAAGGATCCTTTTAAGGGGAGGGTAGTTGATATAAACAGATTTAAATAACTTTTGAATTAGTTAATACGCTGTCGTTTAGTTAATAAGTCATTAGCCAGTTAAATAAAGCAGCTGCGGCGTCGTTTGTATTAGTGAGTTTGTTAGGCCAGCGTGGCAGTTAGTTAGGCTGCGTCAGCAGAGTTAGTTACTGAATTTCAGGGTAGTTAAAGAGGGGATCAAACTGTGTAATGGGTATGGAATCTTTGGTGTAATTCAATGGAATCATCTCTTTCTTTTTCTCTCTAAATTCTCCCTCTCAGTTTCTTCCATTCGATTTCTGTTCAGGAGCTTTTCTTAGCCAAGTTCCTTAGGAAATTGCATTCAGATCTTTGAACATTTCTTGTTCCAGAAATTAGCTGTATCAAGTTGTAACTGCTGCTACTTTGGAAGTTCATAATGTTGTTTCTTAATTTATATCCAATTTTAAGGTTTTGTTCAACTTGTTAGTTCTCTATCTATTTGTTTTTTTAAGTTTTGTTTGATCATCCAAACTATCACATACATATGGGATGTATTTGAGTTGAAATAAGATGATAAAATTATATCCATGAAAGTATGATTCGTTACTTCGCTCTCAATATATTCCGATCACTTGCGTGAATTAAGATTTTTAAGTATTGTTAAGAGCATTCGGCAAGAGTAGGAGTTTGTTTCATGGGCTTTATTTTTTTTTTTTTGGTCATGTTTTGGGGTTCTATTTATATTCAATCAGTAGTTTCTTTGACATGAGATAAGGAAGAGACCCTCGCTAGAAGGTGTACTACTAAATCTCTTTATCTGCTCCCTCATTCAAATTTGAGTTGTCGATCGTCAATCCTCCATAATGTGCTCATCTTGAATTCTTATTGTGTAATTGAAACTGGTTAAATGTTAATTTAATAATTTTAATAGGTAGTATCAAAATCTGTATAAGCTCGTGTTGATGGAGCTTAATTTACCATACTTTTTCTTCTTTTAATTTATTTCATGATACCATGGGTGTAGTGAAGCAGATGAGGCTAGCTACAAAAAATAAGCAATGCTATAGCCAACCCAACCAAGATTCTATGGCTTCGCGATTTAAACATGTAATCAACTGTCACCAGTTGCTTCAATATTCATCGGCAAGTAGGTTATCCTTACCTTAACATGTTGTGGCTTGTGAAGATCTTTGTTACAACTTACCGTCTTCAAAATTATTTTATTTGGGAAGGTCCCACCTTCCTAGAACGTTATGTTCTTGCTAGACAAGTTTAATAAAACATACACCATTTAGGAGAAGATATAGATAGGCTTAGGAGCATATGATGCACAATTCTGGGTGTTCCCAATTGTGAATTATCTTGTTTGTGAAAAAGTTCTACCTTTTTGTATCCCGAGGGATTGGTTAGACAACAAGTTTTATAATTTCTTTTCCACGTACTTAAATTAACTTATCTCATTCCTTTACTATAGACTCAATGATGGAACAAATTTCGAATTCAATGGTATTGAGACTTTTTGCAATAAGGGTGGGGTATACCAGGCCTCACCCCGGTAAATACTTACCCACATCGGGTGTTTACATCAAACCATGTTGATTTTTCATGGATAAGTAATTTAATAATGAAAAAATATGCATTTATTAATTATGGTTAGGTGATGGGGCTTCATTTTCAAACACATTGCACAAATTCATTGGTTTGATGTATACACCCAGTATGGATAAAGTTTTTCCGGCTTACCGCTACCTTGAGTGACGTAGAGAGTCTGTTTCGATAGAATAGATATCAGTCACCCTAATACATAAATCTTTCTCTTTGTCTATAATCTTTTATTCTGTGAAATAACATTCATATAAATTATTGTTGCTATATCTGGACGACAAATACAACAATATAAAATTCAATCAACTGAAAAATGTAATTCATAAACTAAACATTATTGTTAAGGGTTTTTTTCTTTTCTGTTTCTATAAGATTGAGTTGGACACAGAATTATGATTCGTTTTCAATTAAAATATTGTTAAACACTTAACATAATTTATAGGAGTATAAGTATTGGCATCTTCGGATTAGAGGTTCCCACCTCGACTATGTTTATCATCGGCCCTGCATATTTTTAAGCCACTTTCTATTTATCTTTTTATTCTTTGAAACTTGTGATTTCGTTTCTCTACCTATTTTATTCTGTGCTTACGTATTTTTTTAGGATTGAGTTATTTATTCCTTTTTTATTTTTTGTGCTACACATTATGTTGGGATGATTTTATGATATATTACTGTCAATATATTTGACACGACCCGGAATTTGGCTAGGCCGTGCAGGCACCCGACATTCTCCCCTAGACCCGTCGGGCGAACCCCTACCAATTAAATTAGGAAAATAAATATAATTCAATTCATAAATAGGAACAAGACTTAGAAAAAATACAGATATACTGATACCTTTAAGCTGTACAAAAGAAATTACAGCTGACTAACCAACATACTAGGTTTAGAGCTATCCAGACTAGACATCTAAGAGTACAAAGGAAGACAAATACCTCTTGAAGGGAGCAAAATATAACTGAAATAATAAACATAAATCTGGTGGCCATCCGGAATAAAAGCTGGCTCACCCTGACAGATGAAGTCGTCTTCGCTCCTTCACAACATGGCGAACTCAATCCTGGAGCGAACCTACCGAAACGAAATAGATAGACAAGAAACAAACAACAAACAAGGGTGAGTTAAAAGGACTCAATAAGTAGGGCAGACTAGATACCTCAAAGAATAGGATAGCTAGCCAGGGAGAAAAGAAACAGATAAACCAAATCCTCTTATGTAAATTATGAAAAGGCAGAGCCACATAATAACTGGAAGCACCTATGGAATCATAAACTCATTAACAACCAGGAACATAAGATAGCTAGAACATATAGGTATCCCGAACATATCAACAATCAGAAATACATCCTGTTGCGGCGTGCAACCCGATCCATATATTCTTCCTGTTGCGGCGTGCAACCCCGATCCATATATTCATCCTATCGCGGTGTGCAACCCGATCCATATATTTATACCATTACGGCGTGCAACACGATCCATATATTTATACCGTTGCGGCGTGCAACCCGATCCTTTCAACCCAGAATACGAGCCAGAAATATATAGGCAAACTGAGATATGTCCACAACATGGTATACATACCGCATACATAAAACACAACACAATACACACAATAGTCAGTATGCAGTGCAATGAGATGAGATGATTTCGGTACGATGCAATGCAGTCACAGATGCCTGATACCTATTTCCGGCGCGGGACTCTCATCGTCTACCAGGAGATATATGCAATAATGACCTTCAACGGCTCGGGACTCTCATCGATTACCGGAAACTATATGCAATGATGACCCTTCACCGGCTCGGGACTCTCATCGATTACCGGGAAGTATATGCAATGATGACCCTTCACCGGCTCGGGACTCTCATTGATTACCGGGAAGTATATGCAATGCTCAAAACCAGAGTACAATGCTCATATGCTCAATGCAATACCAACAACAGGGCATAACACATAATATACAATGTAAATTCAAAGCAAAGGCGTGATGAGTACGCCTATCGGCAGCTACACACGTAAGGGACACGTGGTAGAATATCCACAAGGCCAAGAGCCTCCAAAGAAATGGATACAAACACTTACCTTGTTACAGGGTTAGCACAGCTACTCAACAACCGATTTGTTCTTTGGATTCATTGTCAAATGATCCCACTGTGTTCAATAAGTAGAAAAATATATCACGTTAGGCTAAAGGCTTCGTTCCCTACATCTTAGGGCAATCCGGTTAGGAACCTGATACCCTATTCGCATATGCAATACATAGGCCAGGCCTATGTATAGGGTTCAAAGTCACATAACCAAACCATAAATAAATTACATTTATATGTTGCACATAACTCACTGAGTATGAATATATAATCAATTCCATTATCAGGGTCCAATTAACCGTTTAAACTATTAATTGAACTTATTAAAATGATGTCTAATATCCCAATTTTTACCGTCAAAATATAATCAAACACACGTAATAAACTAAAATAATGCATTAAGATCATTACCTGAATGTTTCGGGGTGAAAATTCTATCTTTCTCATGCTCTTTTCTCATTTTTTGGTATTTTTTTCTCCACTTCGTTTTTGTTTCTCCATTCCCATTTCTGTTTCATTTTCGTTTTTTGTTCCAGTGCTAGTTCGTCCTTAGCTAAGGACCCACTGACTTTACTTTCCATTTCTTTCTTTTCCTTTTTTTTCTTTTTTTTTCGTAACGAAAACTAAAATGGAACCCTACGAAATTCGAAATAATTCCAAATTTTGCATACAAGTTATACAAAATTTATGCGACATACTCGCTAAGACGGATCTTAAATCGGATTCCCGAAACTCAAGATGCGAATTAAAACGGAAAAGATCTAATTCTTTAACTTTCGGCATTTTAGCGTAAACTAGCCGAACGACCTCGAAATTTACTTTCGAAAGTTCACAAAAGTCACAAATAATCATACGAACCTAACGGCTCTTTCGGATTTCGAATCGAAGTTCATTCACCAAAATCGAGCTCGAAAATCTCTTTTTAATATTTATTGACAATAAAAACTGAAATCTTCTTCCGATACGTACCAAACGAGGTCCGATTTAGCTCAAATTTTACAGACAGATCCTAATGGACCTTATGAATATTTTAAAATTATTGGCACGCCAGTCGAAGTCCTAACTTCCGAAACGACTGACCGAGGTTGTTTCATTCTCCTCCACTTAGACTCTCGTTCGTCCTCGACTGAGCCCAAGTTTAAAGAAAAATTTATACAGATAACAAAAGAACATGAACGACCTTCACCAACTACTCTATGGACATTATCTCATGATTGCAGAATCAGAATTATAACACGCACACCGAACTCTTGGAAATAAACATATCTGGATAATATCATAACGCCATTGCCCAGCTTATTCTGACTAAGCTGATCCTTCCTCGAGCACGAGAGGAGAGCTCTACATTTTCGAAACAAAGTACACGGAACTGTGGATGGATTAACATGATTCCCTCTGCCAATATAATGAATGACCTCATTTATATACTTTTCGATATAGAACAGGTCGATGAAACTAAGAACTAGCTTACGCTTCAGCAACGCCTTAGAGATTTAATATTAGCATTCTATATTGGAGGATGACTCCTCCAATTAGAGCATAAGCTCATACAGCTAATTTGAATAGGAATAATCATCCTCGCACAATCTGCTGGATTAAGAAAGACTTAGCTAAAACATAACGCGACTCAAACCTGAGCTACCAAATTACCTTCTCGCGTTGCCAAACAGCTGCAACTCTCGAGTTCACAACTCCATACCTTTTCCATAAGCACCACCGCCTGATGGATCAAATCAGAGGTCAAATGATGCCCCTCATTACCCTTAGTAGCCTTGAAAAATAATAATATACTTACCCGGCTACCTTGACACGCACTCTGGCTCAACACAGGAAACATCACAAGAGGCTACTGATCGCCTAAGCTCATTAGTGCCGGAAAAAGAAGAGATGGCAACAGACTGAGGATAGGAATAATTAGAGCTTTAGGAAGGTCATCTTCTTATTTACTTGGCTACCAGAGCTAGAGTACATCCAAGTCGGCTAATCAAAGAATCACGATTGAAGAAATAGATATTAAATGAGCTCTATGGAACACGCCAATTTAACCTCCCAATAAGAAGCAAACTCTGATAATTTACCAGAAACCCCTTTTAAAATCAAGATAAGCTCATAGAATAACATGACTCTATTACTGTCGCGAACCAAGAGGAGACACGTAGATCGAGTATTACTTACTAATGGGTTTACATCGGAAGAAACAATGACATTTTCTGATGGTGATGAATAAGAATCCCATCATCCTACCAACACTGAATTTTGAGGAGAGAGGTAAAATGACTTGACATAATAACACAAGGTGGCACAACAGGATGCCAAGCAGACAATAGCGACACCCACTATCAAATCTCTCATATTTAGACCAGATAAATTAGTAGGGTCTCATAAATGCCAGGAATAAATCGTACCAGAAGCTCGCCCCTCTACTGCAACCGATTCTTAATAGAAACAATATCCAAGGAAACCATGAAAACATGATAAGACAAACCATTTCCAGATCGACCAGAAGGATCAATTCTTACTCACATATAAGGAAAGAATAAATACTTGGGTCTGCTACATCGGATGCCTTAGCATCCTGCCAGACTGGCAGTTCATAGAACTGCCTCTGCAGCTGAGCTGAGCCACTACCCTAATAATCATTTTCTAAAAACCCACTGCCACCACGCTCTCGACCTCTACTGGATGATGACATTTCTCTGGCTGATTGAGATCTAAATGAAATCTCCTGCGACTGTGCAGGTGCCTGATGACGAGAGAAAAGATGACTGCCTACTTGCCGGAGTAAAGGAAAACTACTCAAAGGATAACCAGACTCACAACAATGATAACACCCTTTCACTGTAAATAGAAGCTGGACAGATTGTTGAAAGCTACAAAGAGAAAGCTAAGTCTAATCTTGACGAACTATTGGCGCACTCTAAGAATCATGTGACACAAGCTGAGATAACTTGGAAGGTGACCTCCCAAAATAATCAGAACTCTTACCTCCAAATGAGGTACCATGGTTGCCCACCAGGGCCACGTGATTTCTTGCTCTCTCGCTCTAACTCTTCCTGCTCTAACTTATGGTATGCCTAATACTTCTGAGCAATATCAACAACCATATCAAATGAAGTCCTGACCTCAATCTCTCGAGCCATCTAGGATCTCAAGGAAGGAGAAAGGTCACCAATAAATCTTCGAACCTTCTCGGAAGGTTCATGGACTAGTTCTAGTGCATATCTAGCCATCCTAGAGATTTTAATCTCATATTCTAAAATCCGACAAGCTACCCTATCTAATCCACTCAAATTGGCGACTCTTTTCATTTTGCTCGCTGCGCGAAAGGAACTTTTCCACGAAACTAGAAGAAAAATTGAACCAAGTTAGCTAATAAGATAGCGGCTCACCAATTCAAGGCCGGACACCTGAAACTGGAAAGCAGAATAATCAACACCATACCACTCGATATAATCAAGAGCCTGAAGGATATGCTGACATCATTTTATTTTAAAAAGAATCACGAGGTTTATCTGATGCATTGCTTAAGAATATCGGAAGGTTCAACCGCGTAAAATAATGCAACCTCTTTGGGCACTCGGACCGAACTGTTACCTCAGCTGGCTAACCAGCCGGAATAATTGGTGGCGCAAAACATGCTGCCTCTGGAACATAATTTACTGGGGCGATTAAGACCTGGAACAGGAGCTCCCTGAGACCGAATGTCTCCATCTGCGGTAAACTGATAAGCTGCCTAGCGAATAATAGGTTTTTGCGGTATCTGCGTCGCCAAGATTCTCGTAAAAGCATCATAGAGAGCCAAGGGAACCACAAGGCCCTGCTCCCTTGTCCATCGCGAGCTCGTACAACTGGGACCTCTGTAACTAGATGGTCAGCACGATCAAAAACTCTCGAGGCTTCGTCAGTGCTAGCCCCAGGCTAGACTGCTTCATCTTGAACTCATACCGTTTGCTGATTTGTCGCACGAGGGTTCACAATTACCACGAAGGAACTAACGACAATACCTTTGCATCCTAGACCGACGCATGATCAGAAAAAAAAGAAGTGAAACTCCCTAAATGCCATAATAGTCTCTCGTAGATAAGTACGGACGTCTACGTACCCATCAGCGAGACTCTACTAGACACTCTCTTAGTCTGGATAGACTCTAAACCGGGCTCTGATACCAACTGACACGACCCGAAATCCGGCTAGGCCGTGCGGGCATCCGACATCCTCCCTTAGACCCGTCGGGCGAACCCTTACCAATTAAATTAGGAAAATAAATATAATTCAATTCATAAATAGGAACAAGACTTAGAAAAAGCACAGTCATACTGATACCTTCAAATTGTACAAAAGAAATTACAGCTGACTAACCAACATACTAGGTTTAGAGCTATCCAGACTAGACATCTAAGAGTACAAAGGAAGACAAATACCTCTTGAAGGGAGCAAAATATAACTGAAATAATAAACATAAATCTGGTGGCCATCCGGAATAAAAGCTGGCTCACCCTGACAGATGAAGTCGTCTTCGCTCCTTCACAACATGGCGAACTCAATCCTGGAGCGAACCTACCGAAACGAAATAGATAGACAAGAAACAAACAACAAACAAGGGTAAGTTAAAAGGACTCAATAAGTAGGGCAGACTAGATACCTCAAAGAATAGGATAGCTAGCCAGGGAGAAAAGAAACAGATAAACCAAATCCTCTTATGTAAATTATGAAAAGGAAGAGCCACATAATAACTGGAAGCACCTATGGAATCATAAACTCATTAACAACCAGGAACATAAGATAGCTAGAACATATAGGTATCCCGAACATATCAACAATCAGAAATACATCCTGTTGCGGCGTGCAACCCGATCCATATATTCATCCTGTTGCGGCGGGCAACCCGATCCATATATTCATCCTGTCGCGGCGTGCAACTCGATCCATATATTTATACCGTTGCGACGTGTAACCCGATCCATATATTTATACCGTTGCGGCGTGCAACCCGATCCCCGCAACCCAGAATGCGAGCCAGAAATATATAGGCAAACTGAGATATGTCCACAACATGGTATACATACCGCATACATAAAACACAACACAATACACACAATAGTCAGTATGCGGTGAAATGAGATGGGATGAATGCGGTACGATTCAATGCAGTCACATATGCCTGATACCTATATTCGGCGCGGGACTCTCATCGTCTACCAGGAGATATATGCTGACCTTCACCGGCTCGGGACTCTCATCGATTACCAGAAAGTATATGCAATGATGACCCTTCACCGGCTCGGGACTCTCATCGATTATCGGGAAGTATATGCAATGATGACCCTTCACCGGCTCGGTACTCTCATCGATTACCGGGAAGTATATGCAATGATGACCCTTCATCGGCTCGAGACTATCATCGATTACCGGGAAGTATATGCAATGCTCAAAACCAGAATACAATGCTCATATGCTCAATGCAATACCAACAACAGGGCATAACATATAATATACAATGTAAATTCAAAGCTAAGGCGTAATGAGTAAGCCTATCGGCAGCTACACACGTAAGGGACATGTGGTAGAATATCCACAAGGCCAAGGGTCTCCAAAGAAATGGATACAAACACTTACATTGTTACAGGTTTAGCACAGCTACTCAACAACCGCTTTGTCCTTTGGATTCATGGTCAAATGATCCCACTGTGTTCAATAAGAAGAAAAATATATCACGTTAGGCTAAAGGCTTCATTCCCTACATCTTAGGGCAATTCGGTTAGGAACTTGATACCCTATTCGCATACGCAATACGTAGGCCAGACCTATGTACAGGGTTCAAAGTCACATAACCAAACCATAAATAAATTATATTTATATGTTGCACATAACTCACTGAGTATGAATATATAATCAATTCCATTATCAGGGTCCAATTAACCCTTTAAACTATTAATTAAACTTATTAAAATGATGTCTAATATCCCAATTTTTACCGTCAAAATATATTCAAACACACGTAATAAACTAAAATAATGCATTAAGATCATTACCTGAATGTTTCGGGGTGAAAATTCTATCTTTCTCTGGCTCTTTTCTCATTTTCTGGTATTTTTTTCTCTGCTTCGTTTCTGTTTCCATTCCCATTTCTGTTTCATTTTCGTTTTCTGTTCCAGTGCTAGTTCGTCCTTAGCTAAAAGCTAATGACCCACCGACTTTACTTTCCATTTCTTTCTTTTACTTTTTTTTTCTTTTCTTTTCGTAACGAACATTAAAATGGAGCCCTACGAAATTCGAAATAATTTCAAATTTTGCATACAAGTTATACAAAATTTATGCGACATACTCGCTAAGACGGATCTTAAATCAGATTTCCGAAATTCAAGAAGCGAATAAAAACGGAAAAGATCAAATTCTTTAACTTTCGGCATTTGAGCGGAAACTAGCCGAACGACCTCGAAATTTACTTTTGAAAGTTCATAAATATCACAAATAGTCATACGAACCTAACGGCGCTTTCGGATTTCGAATCGGAGTTCATTCACCAAAATTGAGCTCGAAAATCTCTTTTTAATATTTATCGACAATAAAAACTGAAATCTTTTTCCGATACGTACCAAACGAGGTCCGATTTAGCTCAAATTTTACAGACAGGTCCTAATGGACCTTATAAATATTTTAAAATTATTGACACGTCAATCGAAGTCCTAACTTTCGAAACGACTGACCGAGGTCATTTCAATATTAGTTCTATAAAGTTGTGTGACTTTTTCTACTAGTCTTGTGTTATGACATGGAATAAATCATGAAAACTTATATCATGGATGGACATAGGACAAACTATGATGTGTGATTCATAAGTAAGACTCGCCTTCTGGAGTATTAGCTTAATTAACTTCTCATGACAGCTTAAAAGTTTCCGTTTATGATAAATATTCATATTTGATTGCTTTAATTATGTCTTGCAGAAAAAAATCATTGGATATCATTAGGAACTACTTATTAAATGGCCAAGATTTGAATCCTGCCTTTTTGGTTAGATTCTTTTATGAATAACTTGCATTTTGCTCCCTTCAGGAGGTATCTGTCTTATTTTGTACTCTTAGATATCTAGTCTGGATAGCCCTAAACCTAGTATGCTGGGTAGTCAGCTGTAATTTCTTTTGTACAGCTTAGAGGTATCAGTATGTCTGTATTTTTTTTCAAGTCTTGACCTTATTTATGAATTGTTATATTTATTTTCCTAATTTAATTGATAAGGGTTCGCCCGACGGGTCTAGGGGAGGATGTCGGGTGCCCGCACGGCCTAACCGGATTTCGGGTCGTGTTAGTTGGTATCAGAGCCCGGTTTCTGCAGTTTTCACGAATTTTAATAAAATAAATAACTTAGAAATTTTAGGAAAATATAGGATAAATAAATAAAGAATTATTATGTTTTAGTATATTGGATTGAAAGTAGAAATTTTTGTGCTAAATTTTTAAAAAATTAAACATTGATTTGTACATTGGTTTGTTACTTAGCTAGCTAGTGATGTTAATAATTAGATTTTCTTTTACCCTTCATAATTAACTTCTGCATTGATAAAACTGTAAGTGATTATAAAAGATAACGATAAAATTTATTTTATGAAGTAAGTGTGGTCAATTCCAACTATTATTAAAGAGTTTGTATTATCAATGATTTCTAAAATCCTAAATACTTGAATAGGGTTTCAAAGTTTCCCACATGGTTTGTGTTCTTTAGATGTGGCTTATAGCAAATCATTGTGGAGTTCAAAATAAAATTTAAGAGTACTTCTCTTTGAATTTATATTCACATATAGTCGAATAGATATTTATTAACGTTTAAAGAGTCTCAACCAGAATAGGAATGGAGCAACTTTTACATTAACTGACTCTGTATGCATGTAGGTAAATCTTATTTGTACTATTATCTTATAAAAAATATGAATTTAAATAGGAATACTTTAATTTAAAGTTTTGTGTTTGAGAGTGGAACTGCAAGTCGTCTGTACCAATGATTGTTTGTGAAGGCGAATTCATTGAGAGCTCTGAATACAGGAAATTCAAGATTAGGATGACTTTGATCCATGCTTATGGTGGAGTTAGGCAGTACTATATACAAGAAGAGCATATTGTTTGGTAAGTCGGAATATTTTCTACTTGTAAGATATGATTGAAAATTCTTCTATTGCAAAAGATTGATAGACAGAACTTCTTGATGTTTATAGGATAGCATAACATGTATGGATCTGAGTGGTATGATTATCCTTGTTGTGACGACTAGAAGAATGGAATCCTAACAAGTTTAGGACAAGGATCCAACAAATAACATCTCTTCTACTTCTCATAATTCTCTACCAAATTAATTGTTTGCACTCACGATATTGACATGTTAATATGTTATTAATTAATCTGTTAATGACATTGAAACATGCATGTAAAAACAACTTCACTTTTTATTTCTCTTTTGTGAACCTGTATACGTTTTTTTATTTCTTAACAAAAGACATCCTTCATGGTGTGGTAAACTTTTGCTTAAAAAATATTTTCTTTGAAAATGTTATATTCACTATCTTTTTTTTTATTCACTATCTTGACAGATAACATTTTTATTATTTGCGCCAGATGACACGTGAAACGCACGTACACTAAAAATAGTATATCAAAAAATTATAAAAGAGTAGGAAGTAGGAATGACCAACCAAATATAACCGTATAATTGAGTTAAAGTTGATACTTGATTCTTCACTCCAATTAACTTGTTGAATACTTGATAATAAAAAACTTTAAGAAATAGCCAAATTGATATTTCAACCAAGTATCGCCTCCAATTTACCCAATACTTGATAATTCAAAACTTCACCAAATAGCCAAATATAACTTTGATAGCAACTCCAATTAAAACTTGATAGAGTAGTCAAATTGTAAAATTTTAATAAATAGCCAAAGTGGTAAATTAGCAATATCCTAGAGAATTTGAGAGTATTAGATGATTTGTGTGAAAATATGATGAAATAATGGGGGTATTTATAGGAAAAAAGTAGTTGGGGTGATTATGGGTGGTAGAGGGGCTAAAATGGCCGATTTTTTTTGCCGTTGGACAATGGCTAGGACGTCAAAAGAGAAGTTGCCAACGGCTAGTTAACGGATAAAATCTGAAAATTATTATATTCTTTTGACCGGTCCGGTCCGGTCCAAATTTTACCGGTCCATCCAGTTTAAAATAGAGAGGCCGTATCGGGGCCGGTTCTGGGTGGGGGTTGAGCCATTTGGTCCGGCTTGCATCGGTCTGAGCCGGTTTGCACCGGCTCGGTCGCTGGACACCCTTAGTCACTATAGAGGGCACGTAGTGACTTTTTTTTGGAATTTTTTACTCGTCACAATCAAATATTACTACATCTGTTTAAAAAAAGATGAACCTATTTTCTTTTTAGTCCGTTTAAAAAAATTATATTTTTTTAAATTTGGAAATAAACTTTCGCTTTTACCTTTAGTGAGATGATTTATAGCCACACAAATATCTATGACTTATTTTATACCACCATTTTTAAAAGTCTTAATTTTTCTATTAAACTCATGTAAAGTCAAATAAGTTCATCTTTTAAAAAACAAAAAGGAGTAATATGTAAAATGAAACGGAAACTGTTTCAAATGGAACTATACAGCACGCAGGTGCCAGTCTCCCGACCGAGTCATTCCACACGCGACTCATGTCGTGAGGTCAAGCAAACGTACGACACATAAGTCCTAAACAAAGAAAACTGAATGAAAAACCCACAACACAGAAACAAATATTCACACACATCACCTTTGTGTTTGGTGTATTCTCAGAAGATGCATCCCCCCACCCCTACCCCCACCCCCACTCCCACTCTGAAATATACAGGAAAAGGAAATACCACCCACCCGCTGTCCTCCTCTAACTTCACTTTTTTTACTTGTCTAAGACCTCACTATACATTTGTCAGCAAAACCACTTTTTCTTTTTCACAACCTTATCACCAAATTCCCATCCTTTTCTCCTCAGTATCCATGAACCCCTCTAAGGTATATTCATTTTATTTTCTAATTATTTACATTTTTAAAAAAAATCCCTTAAAAATTGAATCTTTTTTTAAGTTTTGTTCAATGCTTAGTTAGTGTTTCATTCTTGGTATCTGTTAAGTTGTAATGTAGTTACATTTTCACATTAAAAACCCCACCTTTTGGTTTTTCCTTTATCTTTTTGTTGCTTTCGGCTTTGCATTGTATGTTTGCTCAACTTTTTTTTTATTTACTGTTTTTTGATGTTATGCAGGGTTGAGGTATTCAGGTGTATCAGATCTGATGTTGTGAGTGGTACTGTCATTTATCATGAGGTTCTTAACAAAGATCTACTGTGAAACATATTTTAGCTCTTCCCTGTTTCATCTTTTTGGTTAACTTGCTTAGGATTGTAGTAGTATTTAAAGATTCGAGTAGTAGTGTAGTTTGAGTTAAAGGGTTTTGAGTGAAAACAAGTAGCAATCAAAATGCAGAGACCCCCACAAGAAGATTTTTCACTCAAAGAGACCAAACCTCACCTTGGTGGAGGGAAGGTCACGGGCGATAAGCTTACTAGTACCTATGACTTGGTCGAGCAAATGCAGTATCTTTATGTAAGGGTAGTTAAAGCAAAGGATTTACCTGGGAAGGATGTTACGGGTAGTCTCGATCCTTATGTTGAGGTTAGGCTCGGGAACTATAGGGGTACGACTCGTCATTTTGAGAAGAAGTCGAATCCCGAATGGAATCAGGTGTTTGCTTTTTCTAAAGATCGGATTCAGGCTTCTGTGCTTGAGGTGAATGTGAAAGATAAGGATTTCGTTAAGGATGATTTTGTTGGTCGCGTTATGTTTGATTTGAATGAGGTCCCAAAAAGGGTTCCCCCTGATAGTCCTCTTGCTCCTCAATGGTATAGGTTGGAGGAAAGAAATGGTAATAAAGTGAAAGGAGAGTTGATGTTGGCTGTTTGGATGGGTACTCAAGCTGATGAAGCCTTTCCTGAATCTTGGCATTCAGATGCAGCGACTGTTAATGGTGCTGAAGCTCTTGCAAATATAAGGTCTAAGGTGTACCTCTCACCAAAGCTGTGGTACCTTAGAGTTAATGTGATTGAGGCTCAGGACTTGATTCCTGGTGACAGAACTAGGTTTCCGGAAGTTTATGTGAAGGCAATCCTTGGAAATCAGGCACTGAGGACTAGAGTTTCCATGAGCAAGACTATTAACCCCATGTGGAATGAGGATCTGATGTTTGTAGCAGCAGAACCATTTGAGGAGCCATTGATTTTGAGTGTGGAAGATAGAGTTGCACCAAACAAGGATGAGGTTCTTGGAAGGTGTGCTATTCCGTTGCAGTATGTGGATAGGAGGTTGGACCACAAACCTATTAACACTAGGTGGTATAATCTTGAGAAGCATGTTATTGTTGACGGAGAAAAGAAGAAAGAAGTCAAGTTTGCTAGCAGGATTCACATGAGGGTTTGTTTGGAAGGAGGCTACCATGTTCTGGACGAGTCAACCCATTACAGTAGCGATCTTAGACCAACTGCTAAACAGTTGTGGAAATCCAGCATTGGTGTCCTAGAATTGGGTATTCTGAATGCTCAGGGCCTCTCGCCGACGAAAACAAAAGATGGCCGGGCAACGACAGATGCTTATTGTGTTGCCAAATATGGACAGAAGTGGGTTCGGACAAGGACAATTATAGATAGCTTTGCTCCAAAGTGGAACGAGCAGTACACATGGGAAGTATTTGATCCCTGCACTGTCATAACAATTGGTGTATTTGATAATTGCCATCTGCAAGGTGGAGATAAATCTGGAGGGGCAAGGGACTCAAGGATTGGTAAGGTCAGGATCCGTCTTTCAACTCTAGAAACAGATCGTGTCTACACACATTCTTATCCATTACTGGTTCTGCATCCTACTGGGGTGAAAAAAATGGGTGAAATTCACTTGGCTGTAAGATATACTTGTTCGTCATTATTGAATATGATGCATATGTACTCTCACCCACTGCTACCTAAAATGCACTATATTCATCCTTTAACTGTTACTCAGCTGGACAGCTTGAGGCATCAAGCTACTCAGATTGTCTCTATGAGGCTGAGCCGTGCTGAGCCTCCTTTGAGGAAGGAGATAGTGGAGTATATGTTAGATGTTGGTTCGCACATGTGGAGTATGAGGAGAAGCAAGGCCAACTTTTTCCGGATTATGGGTGTCTTAGGTGGAATAATTGCTATCGGGAGATGGTTTGATCAGATATGCAATTGGAAAAACCCCATTACAACTGTTCTGATCCATATCTTGTTCTTGATACTGGTTCTATATCCGGAACTTATTCTGCCTACTATTTTTCTCTATCTCTTCTTAATCGGAGTTTGGTACTACAGATGGAGGCCAAGGCATCCTCCTCACATGGATACTCGTCTTTCTTGTGCTGATAATGCTCATCCTGATGAATTGGACGAGGAATTTGATACTTTCCCTACTTCACGTCCTCCTGATATTGTTCGGATGAGGTATGACAGGTTGAGAAGTATTGCTGGAAGGATACAGACTGTGGTAGGTGACTTGGCTACTCAAGGGGAGAGGCTGCAGTCCTTGCTGAGCTGGAGAGACCCTAGAGCAACTGCTCTATTTGTTATTTTCTGCTTGATTGCTGCCATTGTGCTCTATGTCACGCCGTTTCAAGTTGTGGCACTCTTGACTGGATTTTATGTATTGAGACATCCGCGGTTTCGTCACAAGCTACCATCTGCACCACTTAATTTCTTCAGAAGATTGCCTGCCAGAACAGACTGCATGCTATGAGCTCTATCATTGGCTGCTATTATACATTTTTTCCTTGTCACTTGAGTTGAGGAAATTGATAGAAATGAGCAGGGCTTTTTTTTTTCTACTTTTCTTTTTCCCCTTTTCCCTCTAGTGGTGAATGTTAGGTCCTAGTGTGTGTAAGATCTCCGCTGAAACTACTGGATCTAGTGAATTTGCTGTTTATTTATTCAATTCTGTTGAAAGTTGGCTCGTTGAAGCCAATCCTAAGTTGTACTGCGTTCTTTCTTTTTGAAGTTTCTCCATGCTTAATTCAAAGTACTCTGTCTATTGAAGTTGGAATTTACTTCTTTTGACATTATGTTTTGAATGCCTCTTATTAATTAAGTTAACCATGTTTAAATGCAGATGTCTCGGAGTTTTTGTTATATCAATTTCCAGTGGCTTAGATGGGAAATAGTACTTTCCATCTATGTTCTGAATTTGGTAATGAGATAGTCTTTGATATAAGTTTGTCTTTGCAAGGATGAAGCTATGTTGATATTTAACTAGATATGGTGCTGAGAATGTCAAGACAATGATGTATTAGAAATCTGATATATTATTATACCATTATGTATACCAATAATGTGACGACTGACGAGGAATAACTGTGTTAAGCATTGTTTAATGCATGTTGGCATTATTTTTAGCTGGTGATAGTTTGTCAACTTGAAGACAAAACATGACAGATTCGTGCAACCCTGTGTTATGCTTTATATGATACCTGTGGATCTGGAAAATAAGTTTACAAGTTGAAAATGTTAGCAGAAAAGGAGATTTGAGGGGTAACTGATGGACCAGAGTTGTAAGTTAATTCAATTTAGCCGATTATAGGAGGTCTTTATTCTTGTTTTTCACGTTATCGAGCTAGGAAGAGTTTGTTTTAATGGTAAGTCAAATAAACTTGAAAGTGAAAAAAAATTATTTATTCTTGTTTTTCAGGTTATCAAGCTAGGAAGAGTTTACTTTTTAACTGTAAGTCAAATAAACTGGATAGTGTGAAGAAATGTTATACAAGGTTGCATACAATATTTTCACAAGATATTTCGCAACTCCGTCTTTTCTCGGTCTCCGCACCCTAACAAGGATACTTAGCTAGCGTTTGGACATAGATTTGGTTGAAACTTGGGAATTTGAGTTTTTGGAGTTGAGTTGAAAAATAATTTTTGAAACTTGAAGTTGTGTTTGGACATAGAATTTACTTGAAAAAATAGTTGAAGTTTTGTGAGTAGTTTTTGAAATTTCCCAAAAACTGCCAAAAAACCGCCTTTAAGCACTTTTTGGGAGAAGTTTTGATGAAATAGGATAAACAAACAGTTTTTCTCCCAAAAACTCCCAAAAAATGTCCCCAAAAACTATAAACAACGGGGGCTTAGAATAAGGTAGGTAAACTTGTGGTCGAGTAGATCTACAAGCCAAATTACGGGTTCGACTGAAGCTAACAATTTTGACACAAATAGGTGTTTGTGTTAAATTCACTTAGCTAGCGTTTGGACATAGATTTCCAAATAGTTTTTGGGAAATATTTTTTGTGTCAAGTTTGATATGAAAATGAAAAAGTGTTTGGACATACTTTTTGGGAACAAATTTTTGGGCTCAAAAAGAGCCTTTGAGCTCTTATGAAAATGAAATTTGTATGTAAATCTTAGTTTTTGGCTCAAAAAGAGCCTTTGAGCACTTTTTGAATTTTTGGGAGAAGTTTTGCTCAAATAACATAAACAAACAATTTTTCTCCCAAAAATTCGGAAAAAATATTCCCAAAAACTATAAACAAACGAGGGCTTAATATACATTAAAGAAGAACTTAGTAAGCAAGAAGGGTCACCCCGACTTGTTGATTAGCAACCTGAGGAGAAACTCAGTCAAACTTGTCAAGTTTCAAAGCTGGTGAGCTGTGCTGATTTTCTTTTTCCCAAAGAAAATTTCATGGGTTGAATAATTCAGTTCTCTCCTACACGTTATCCTATGAATAGAAAATAAAGAGTAATTTACTTTAGAAGACATTCGGATTAAATATCACTATTAATATTGTCAGTTCAGTTCTCCCTCTTCCATTTTTCTTTTGAACTCGTGTGACAGATTCAGTTGTTAGAGTAGCTATGTAAAGTCAAATCAGTGGTAATTGTGGCAATGAAGTAGCAAATTTCGTACTATTTCAATGTTCCAAGGGCGGTAATTTTAGTTTCTATATTAATTCACATTTATTTGTGTTCCCCCTTATATGTCATTCGCATCTATCTTATTTACTCAGATCACAAATAGCTTAGCAGCTACAAGAAAAACGTAATGTTTCATTGAGTTTGTAACTGCTGCTTTGTTACGGCCTACATATTACCTTCATCATATCATCATATCATACTAATATAAAAGTGGGAATCCTCA
Source organism: Petunia x hybrida (assembly GCA_037355625.1). NCBI lineage: Eukaryota > Viridiplantae > Streptophyta > Magnoliopsida > Solanales > Solanaceae > Petunia > Petunia x hybrida. Next base: position 217,597 of record JBBBVM010001054.1, on the reverse strand, counting down.
AATCAAAATGTGAAAGACCAAAATACCCTTCTAAAATTGATGAATTATTAATCTTTAAATAAATAAATGATGACTTAGTAATGACATATTATATACATTGTACCAGGAAGTAGGTACAACTCAAAGGTACCACTCTCTTCGTTATCAGCAATTACAGGAAGAATTCGATGAGTCGCAACTAATAGAATATGAACTAAATTCTCTTCAATGTAAAAAAAGTATCCCAATGGTCCCTTTTTACTGATATAATAACAATGGGGCATGAAAAGAGATGAGTACCCCAAAACTACTAGCAATAATTGAAAATCTCACGTTCTCCTTTTTGAAGTGTATTAATAGAAGAATTGTCTTCTCCATTGTTCAACTAATTCTTTAACAAAAAATATTAGCTATATGGGAGAGAGAGTCATGGTACACTAGAAGTTCTTGACAGTTGACTCTCAGCAAAACAACACAAAAAGGATGTCCTATATAGATTGCTTTTGGCTCATTCACTCTTCTCTGTGGTCATTCCTTTTGATTTTTAAATAAAGAGGTTTATATTTCTGGCTTCTTGGTCCATATTTTTTATTAGTGAAATGCTCCTTCAAAGATATGAAGTTGGACCGCATATGATATATTTCAGAATAGGATTCCTTTTCACTAACTCAAAATTTTTAGAGAGATCCTAAATATCATTTTTATGTATTCGTTAGTTCTAAGAATGTGAAACTAATTATTTTAATTCATGTATAAGGAAGAATATTCACTAATTCTTTCTCTTGTGGATGTACAGAGTAGAAGAAGGAAGAGGACAACGGTGAATGATGGTATCACGACGAGCGAAAAATAATAAGACAAAGGAGTTTTGGTGTTAAAAATTATTGAATTGGCTGGTACTATCGCTGAAAATTTGAAAAGAAGAAATTAGATCATAGAGTTGTCAGTAGATAAGGTACTTCGATCCTTTTAAACCATCTAATGTTTATAGCTAAGATAACATTATGTTGCTGCTGGAGAATAAACATGGTTTGCTATTTCAAAATCATTTGTCTATGACCTTTTAATTATGTTGGGAGTAAATTTTTTAAACTATAATTGTAAATTTAGTAGGGCTAATAGATTGAAGTCTAGGGCCCAACCGTCCTTGATTTTTCAGATACGGTCCTCAATATTAAAGACAAAAATTTTCCTAATGACAAAGCAATTGACCACAAGCCAATGTATAGGAACATGGTGTATGAAGGAGTGATATGTGAGCAGTGGGAAAAAGGCCAAACAGTAAGTGGCGGAACCAGAATTTTCACTAAGGGGTATCAAAATTTATATAATTAAATATATAAATAAAATCAAAGGTACTCAATATATGATATATCTACATAAAAATAATTCTTTTACCTATTTGTACCATATAATTTTCCGGTGAAGGGGTATCAATTGATACCCCATCACACTACCTAGGTCCGCCTATGCAAATAGTATTATGTGTTGAGATATTCCTACTTCAAATGAATTTCGATAATCCAGAGTTTTCTTGATTTTTTGTTTTATAACTTGAACATAAACATTAAGAGTATGTGTTGGGTTACAATTTATTTATTTTTATACAAAATTTGTATTTATCGGTATGAGACCACGTGCAAATCAAAGGAAATCAAACTTTTACAAATGTTGCTGTCTAAGCTTTTAATTTAGAGGTGTATATGATTATTGTTTTGCAGTTTTGCTTTAAAAATGTTCAATGTTGCAAGAAAGGAAGAATATTAATGGTAGTTCGACTTTTCACTTTTTGGCTTCCACTTTTATGTTAGTGTTGATAAAAATATTTAAGCTTGAAAGACAAAATTCATCACACTATACAATATAATGATCCTATAGCAGCTTCAGGCGATATCTAATCAGTTTACATTCAATTGTCAAATTGGTTAAATAGGTTCACCATTTCATTTTGTATAAACTATAATACATTTAGTATGCCGTAAAAAATATATTACACTCAATGATAGGGGCACACGCGCGCCCAATGACTAGTTATATTATAAGTGTCTGCTTTTCAATTTCACGTCCATTAAAAATGTATTATTCACTCCGGTCCACTTTATTTAATGTTTTAGCTTATTTTTGTTGGTCCACAATATTTGATCTTTTCGAAAATCAAGATGGAATTTTACAATGTCACCCCTTGCTAATAAATGACTTTAAACAAAATGATAAGTAATAATAGCTTGAATAAGGGCTAATATAGTCAATTACATTGCTAATTAATGTTAAAAAGGTGATTTTCTTAATACCCGTGAAAACACCAAAAACATCAAATAATATGGACCGGAAGGAGTAACTATTACATATACTTTACCTAATTGTCCTTATTTATTTCATAGTTAAATGTGGGGAAAAAAAAAACTATACATTACCCTTTAACAAGAAGGATAAAATTGACAAAAATAAGTAATTTTGCATTGATATATTTCAGGACACCAAAAAAAAAAAAAAATGGCCTATGTTTGTAGTATATGTTAGTCATTTGTGGACGATTTGTAATGGTCGAAAATCGTCCGAACACGTGGCGATACGTGTTCGACGTGGCAAGCTCAGGATCAAAATCAGACATAATTGAGGAGAATTGACAATCGAGGAAGATTGTTCGTTTTTCATCAATCGGGGTCGATTTCTCTGAAGACATAGAGGGAAGCAGATAAACGTGGTTAACCAAATCCCTTCATTTTCGGGAGCCATTGGATGTGGATAACTATCTTATCATATCATGGAGAAACGTGTGAGTGGTGGAGTCCATCTAGGGTTGGGCTCTTAGCTATAAATACAGCTCCCCCTTCCCATTGTAAGGTTCCGTTCTGCTGAACATAACCTCCCTTTAAGTTATTACTATCGCCACCATCTTTATAATTAGCCACCATTATTGATCGTTTCACCACCAATATTGTCATTACGCTGTAGTTGTTCTGCTGTAACTCGGCTTTGCTGTGAAGGAGGAATCCGTCATTTTCAACGGAGCACAAGCCTTCGATCACTGAATACAATAAGCTTTATCTTTTATTTTCTGTTCATTTATTGCATGTTTGATTATTTATCTGTTCGTTCGTTTATCTCAATCATTCATTATTATTGTTATCGTTAATCAGTGAATCGTATATCAATTGGCATCTCATCTAAGTATAGTCTTCGGTTGATTATCAATTCGTATTATATTCATTAGATCGGTAGATCGTAGATTGATCACTAGCTTAGTGGTTTAAGTCATTAATCATATTGCCCGTTCACTCAGTTTGGGTAAATTCGAAGTGTCATTGACAATTTGTATGCTCATCATCGGCTGCTTTAACTCTTGAAACCGACAAGTCAATTTGTTCGTTTGTTGTGTTTGAATATTTAGCTGGTCTCCTCGTTATTCTCTTGCCATATTTATCATCGATTTTAATACTAGTTAGTCGTTGTTTATTTGTCACTGCTCGAGTATACCTACATTTCGATCTCATTTAAGCATTTATTAAAACGATCAGTCTTGTGGACGTAAAATTACTGATCAAGCATCAGACTTCAATATAAAACGGTCGCCTAAGACTCAATCAAATATAAATTTAATTGTAATGCCTAAAATCGAATTTTAGGATATACAGTTTGGCGCCCACCATGGGGTCTAGGCAATCGATCTGTTCCAAAGTTTATAGTTGATTCTACTTACGTTTGTTGTCTTTGTGTGCGACGATCAGAGCAACAATGCTAACAACGCCAATGCCACTATCAGAGACGGCGCACTTCAGCCTAACCTCACTGACGGGGCCCAGCTTCCAGGCATCGAAGAAGAGGACGATGAATCATCCCACCATGAACATGATCCACCCTTGAACGTCACTACAAACGGGTCTCAGTCGAATGTCAATCGAGGACGTCGATCCGGTAAGGAACCCGCGATCGAGGCAACGTCAATTGATACGAACACTTTGTTGCGTGAATTCTTAGTTAAGCAAAATCAGCAGATGGATAGGGTAAGTGAATAATTGCAGCTTCTGTCTGGCTCTGCAAGTCATAGAGCACCTGCCTTCCCAACAACACCCCTCCCCCCTCCCCCCCTCAGGCACTTCAATCTTTGTTCCTCAGGGCGCAGTAATAGAGAGACCTGAAGCGGGAGTGGAACTCGGATGGTTAGGAGCTCCGGCCTTTGTCATGACAGAAGCAAGGATGTTGGCTACGATACAGACATTATTGAAAGACACAGTGGAGAAGAAGTTTAATGAGATGAGATCGTTTATGGAAAAGTTGCCAGAAGTTCCAAAGTTAACGGAGGACGCCGCTAAAAAGTAGATCTCAAAGCAGCCGGTTTCGTCGTGCACAGTCTAAGACTTTTAAGTTACCAGAGAGTTTGAGGTATGATGGAACTACAGATCCGAGGGATCACATCGATATGTTTTCGATCGCAGTGCAGTCGAATGATTTGACAGCAAATGAAATTAATTCGGTGGGTTTAAAGAAATTTTGTGAAACACTAAGAGGAGGAGCGTTGAAGTGGTATATGCAGTTGCCTAAAAATGGGATATCAGATTTCGATGACATGTCAGCCAAATTTATTCGGGCACATACTGGAGCTAAAAAGATAGAACGACGAGTGGAGGATATATTGAACATAAGACAACGGCCCATATGAAGCAATTAAATAATTTTTCAAACGGTTTAATGATGAAAAGATAAGCATTCCAAATGTAGAAGAAATGTGGGCTTGTTTATCTTTTAAAAACAAACTGAGTAACGACTCAACGGAGGCATGTAGGAAATTGAAAGATCGGTTGAGGGAAGTCACTCTGTGGACATTCGATGATCTACATCGCGAATGTGAGCCAAAGCAGGGCTGAGGAGGAAGAATTATAGTTGGCTCTCCACAATTGACGATATGAGCGACCGGCTCCACGAAGGGTCGAAAACGACATGCGAAATGACAGGGTTCAGTAGCAATTCGAACCCTACGGTTTCCCTCGTCAAAGTAGGAATGGACATGAAGCTAGCAGTTTAAGGAGTTAGCCAAGGAAGGAGCAGTTGGGTCTATCTGCGGCTTCGAGGGACCCACTGCCTCCAAATATTTCAGAGTATAATTTTTGTGTTTTGACAGCAAGCTTGGTGAATGCATTGAGGGGAATGGGTGATAAAGTGGTAAAATTCCCCGGTCGCATGAAAACACATCCGAACAGTAGGGACGATAATTTGTACTTTGCCTTCCATCATGATCATGGGCACACAACCGAAGAATGTAAGGCTCTACGTTATGAGGTAGCGAAATTGCTTGCGAGTGGGCACTTGACGAAATTTTTGACGGAAAGAGGAAAGGAAAACTTTAATAAGAAGAAAGATGACCATCAGCCGCCAAAGCCTCCAGACCCAAGGAAAACATTTAATGTCATTACCGGTGGATCAGAAGTCCATGGGGTAACGTACCCATTGAAGAAGTATGCAAAAAGTGTCATTCACCAGTGACAAACGGACGCGAGAAGTTATGAATGATGACATTGTGTTCGGGTAGGTGTAGACCATAAAATTGATAATAATTTTTTCGTCATATTAAGGAATACATAGGTTGATCGAATTAATGTACAACTTCTACAAAATACTATTTTATTTCGACAACAACGTCTTGATTTGTTAGGGCCTCTAAAAAGGAGGACACAACAGCTTTTATTAAAAAAATATAAACTTTAAGATGTGTCACATTTGCAAACATGGCCGACGTTGCTCACATTCACTTTTAAATTATGTATTGTTGAGTTACAAAATAAAAGGTACTGATATCATGCTGACTACTTGACATATTATAAAGTTTACATGGTTAAAATCGTTCAAATATTACTGGCCTTCATACAATAGCAATTTCAGTACGATTAGGTATTGCAAAAACAAAAATATCGATCGAATTTCGATATATCAGTACTTTGAATTTATAGTTTTTTCTCTTTAATTTAAGGACAACTCAACACACTTTTATTACAAAATATTTATAATTTTTATACTAATTATTAGAAATATGAACGTGTTAGAAAGCTAGTAAGTAAAAAGCTGCCAACTTTTTCCAAACAAACGAAAAATGTTATGAAAGGAGAGAAGGCGGAGAAGCACCTTAGAGAAAATTTCTAGAGAGGAATAAGTTCGATTCCCTGCGTTAAATATCGGCTTTCTTTCATTTGAGGTTATTGGAGGTTATTGTAATGTAGGTGTCGTCTTCTTATAGCAGTATTTGTTCTTAATGTTTCTGATTAAGGATCTTTTTGAATAATTTATTTCTAAAAATCCTTACTTTTTGAAAATTCACAACTAACATTTTTTCTGAAAATAAGCCACTTTTAGCTTATACCTGCTTAAAATAGGCTCACCCAAACGGGCTCCTAGTGCATTTATCCAGAATGATTTGGTGTCTATGAAAAACAAAATCATGTAATACTGTATCTAGTATCTAGTTGAGATTTGCTTAGTTGGCCAGTTTTAACAAATGAATGGAACTAATGACTTTTCAAAGATATGTATACATGTAAATTAGTAAGATCGTCAGTCATTACTTATTTATTTGAATGAAAGACAAATATTATAACTGCAGTGCGTGCGGACTTGCATACACGTACACTATCTGCAGCACCAAATTATTTAGTAAATAAATAGGGTCTACGTATCATCAGATAATAATTGAGCTTCTGATCAAGAAGCAAACCATTATTGTTTTGTAACTGAGAAATCCCAGAGAGCAAGTGGTGCACGGTTCCAAAACTTGGTGGATAGTGGTCTAAGAAGCGAACCATTTCTTACCCTCTGTTGATATAGCAATAATACCGATGAAGAGAAGTACATTTGGAGAAAAGAATGGCTGCAAAGGAAACAAGAGAATATTAGTACTGGTTACATGCAACAGAAAACATATTGATGATAGCAAGGTGCATTATGTTTGCTAATACCAGTTATTTCTTCTTGCAGACTTAGGCTGGCTTGTCATTTACTGAAACCTGGAGATCCACAGGAAAAAGGGGGGTAAAGCGGGATGAGCTCCGCTCGAATAGCTGCAGCTATAGTATGAGTAAAGCACATGATTAGAGACAATTGAATGAACATATATGGGGCCTATGAGAGGAATATTGGCAGACTTCAACACAAAGTTAAGAAATAAGATTCTAAAAGACTACAACTTGTAGTCTGACTAATAACTACGGGAGATAAGCAAACTGCTAACATTGTAACCATAGGTTCTCCGTTAACTAGGATATACCTACATAAATATAATACAGAAGAGTTTAAAATCAGTTTTCACAGACCTCAGAAATGACAAGCTACTCTGTTTATCTTCATTTCAGGAAGTCATGTAATCTCAAGGGTCAAATAATCCTCCTAAACAAAAACGAAGAAGAGCTACAATAAGAGCTACAATACATAAGCTGCACAAAAAAGTAGAAGGCGATAGGATCAACAATTCAGTTAAAGCTTTGGAACCAGATAAAGTTTGAGTTATGATAGCAAAAAGAAAGCAAAACGTAGAAATTATTATGCCGATCAATGACATTAATCATTATCTTACTTGAGCATCAAAGTCCTCAAGGATTCTGGACAAGGAGCAGCACCCAAAGTGGTTTTTGTTTTTGGTGCTGTACGTCATCTTCTCAATGAAAGAGCTAATAACAGCAGCTATCGAGCCAAATAAGGCTAGCTGGTTATAACTAACAATGTCTCTGTTCAAGGATCATCAATGCTGATTGCAACATTTCTCTAGCCTTTCTATCTGGCGTACATCCAGCAGATTCCATTTCACTATATATCTTGGGGACCTAAAAGGCAACAGCGAAATAAAGCCAGATGAGTGTGGCTAAATACAGAAAACTCAGCATATAATTTCCGTGTTTTTACCGAATTTTCTCACTGAAGCTAGAAAAGAGATAGAATTGTTCATCGTTTATGAATACAACTTAACCATCCATTTTACTATTAACTTTGTTTAAGTCATATCACATTCATGAAAAGAGTGAAAGCTGATGGCTAATAGCTACATTAGAAGCCAAACCTGATCGAACTTCTTAGCCCTCATAAAAGCCTTCATTAAAGTACTATAAGTATATTAGTATATCTACCTATAGTATAACTCTTACCGTAAGAACTTCCACCTATAGAACCACATCATTCTTCCTATCATCATCTTGTCTTCCATCACTTTAACTACCTTATCTTACCACTACTACTACCTACTACTTACTACTATATATAATATATTTATATATAAATTATTTTCTAATTATATTATGTATTTCTTATTCTTTTTTTTCTTCTAACGACATAAAGGAAAATAAAAGGTCAAAAAAAAAGGAAATTATTGTCACTACTTTTAATACATCTTCTATCACATTACCTCTTCCAATTGTCAATTTTAACTATCTCTATCACTACTATTACTTACTAATCTACTACTCCTATTACGTACTACTATATTCTTTAATACATCCTAACATATCGTACCTTATCATCTATTCATTGTTGTTCTTTCTGATTACTCACATTGTTATTTTCTTTAGTCTCTTTCACTGTTATTGCTACATCTTCCGTTTTTCTTTTACTTCATCATCTTTCTTATAACCATATTATTATATTTATATCTAGTAAGTATTTTATTATTGCGGTAATTTTATATACTGTAATTTACTATTTTTTAATACGATAGTTTTCCTTACTATTGTTACTTATTACTAATATATATATATATATATATATATTTTTTTTTATATAATAAAGGTATATTAACTTTCTCTCCTTGACAGTGCTTCTACCAACTGTTTTATCACTTTTCGTTCTCCCAAGTATCTCTCAAAAGTATTACTTTGTTTCTTGGCACTTTTACCTATATCATCTTATTACTTTATAGTTAATGCTCATTTTATTTTTGTAACTTCCTTCACCATCACTATTATTTTATCTACTACTATTATCTACAAATAACATCATCGTACTAGTATTTCTGCTTTATCACCTACTCTGCAAATCTTCTTCAAATTTTTGCTACTTGTACTACTATTATTATTTTCTTGGTTAAAACTTCTACTATTATTCAGTACTACTAGTATTTTCTTTTGTTCCTTTTAACATTTTCTATCAGTACTACTACTTTATCTACTTATATAATAATACTATACTAATTATTCCTTTTCTAGTGTCCACTATTTTTTTTATAGATCTTTTCTTACTAACTAGTGTTATTAGCATTAATATTAAATATCACCACACACTGAACACCAAGTATTGTTAAATCTTTCTGTCCAACTACTACTTATTATTAACCACTACCTCTCTAACTATCATTCTTATTTAATATTTATATATTATTTTTTTTCTTTCATTGATATTATTATTATTACTATTATTATTATTTGGTTATATATTTTAAAACTATTAATACTAGTTATTTCTACTATTTTTAATCTTTTTATATTTTTCTTGTAATACTATCATTACTACTACATCATTAACTAACTTCAAGTTGTTTATGACCCGCTCCTCTAACAAAGAGTTGATCATTTACGATCCTGAAATTGAAAGATCTTTGAGATTGTACAGGAAAAGACCATCATCATCTTCTCAAAGAGTAACTTTTGACAAAAGGGAGCACCAACTAGGAGATAACAATAACCCATTGGGAATCCCACCACCAGTCCATGTAGAGGATCAATTTGATGAAGTGGCACCAAGACCAGCAAACAGAATCCTAAGGGATTATGCTAGACCAGACCGCTTCAACTGTGAATCTAGTGTCAGGAACCCACCCGTAGCAGCCAATAATTTTGAAATTAGGACCGGCCTAATTCAAACAATTCAACAGTCTTGCACCTTTACTGGTGATCCAAGTGAAGATCCACATAGTCATTTAATTGATTTCTTGGAACTAGTTGAAACTGCTAAATATAATGGAGTGCCTCCTGAAGCAATCAAGTTAAGGCTATTTTCTTTTTCTTGAAAAGAAGATGCCAAGACTTGGTTGCGAAGTTTGCCTCGAGGTTCTATAACCACATGGGACCAGATGATTCAAAAGTTTTTGAACAAATATTTTTCCCTTGCTAAAACAACAAAGTTAAGACAAGATATTTCTAATTTCTTGCAGACTGACACTGAGTCAGTTTATCAAGCATGAGAAAGATTAAAGTCAATGTTAAGAAAATGTCCACATCATGACATTCCTGAACATATGCAGTTGTATATTTTCTATCACGGATTAACACGCTCTTCTAGAAATGTGATAGATGCAGCCCATCATGGGAAAGACCACAGAAGAAGCATTGCAATTGCTGAATGAAATTTCTGAGAATGCCATCCAATGACCATCTGATCGTGTAACCATCAAAAAGGCTACCACGGTAAATCAGGCAGATGCTTTTAATACACTAACATGACAGATTGCCTCCTTGGCATAAAAGTTTGAATCATTTCAGGTGAATGCACAACAACCAATCCAGTCTGAATCTTGTGACATGTGTGGAGGAAACCATCTTAACCATGAATGCTGAGCAAACAATCAGAATGATGAGCAGGCTAATGTGATCGGTTACAAGTCATACCCTTTTGGAAGTTCAATGGCACAGAAACATCCAGGATTTCAATGGAGCAATCCAAATGGTGCTGAGAACTCTCAAAGCTTCCAGAAGCAACCAGCACAGGGTCCACCTGGATACCAAAATCAAAACCGTGGGTAATCGAATTTCAGGCCATATCAACAAGCAGCTCCATATCAGCAAAGGCCTCAAGAAGCTCATTCAAGTCTTGATGACCTGTTGTACAAGTACATTAAGGCCACTGATGAAAAGATGGAAAGCCAAAACTCAACCCTCAAAAACTTGGAAATTCAGGTAAGCCAATTGGCAACTCTTGTTTCAGAAAAGATTCAAGGTCCCTTATCAAGCAATACAGAAAAAAATCCAAAGGAACACCTTAAGGCCATCGCCTTACGGTCAGGTAAGAATCTTGATGATCCATATGCTGATAGACAGGAAAAGAACCATTTTGAACACCAGGCAGAAAAGGGTAAGAATGTTGAAATACCATCTGATCCATCAGAAGAGAATGAAATCAAGAAAAAAAATGAAAAAATTTTGAAAAAATAACTCCTCTCCGTGTGACAATCCCTTTTCCACAAAAAATGAAAAGAGAAAGGCTTGACAATCAGTTTGCAAAGTTTTTGGAAATTTTAAAACAGATTCACATTAATATTCCTTTTACTGATGCTTTATTGCAAATGCCTTCATATGCTAAATTTTTGAAAGAAATTTTGTCAAGCAAAAGGAAATTGGAAGAAGTGTCTGTGGTAATACTTACTGAAAAATGCAGTGCTATACTTTAGAATAAGCTACCACAAAAACTCGGTGATCCGGGAAGTTTTACGATTCCATGTACTTTGGGAGGAGTTTATTTCGAAAAAGCACTTTGTGATTCTGGAGCTTCAATAAATCTGATGCCATTCTCTATTTTTAGAAAATTGGATCTTGGTGATATGAAAAATACTGTTGTTTCTCTTCAGTTTGCGGATCAAAGTACTAAGAAACCTAAGGTAATGATTGAGAATGTGCTTGTGAGAGTGGATAAATTTATTTTCCCTGTAGATTTCATAGTACTTAAAATGAAAGAATGTCCTGATGAGCCAATAATTTTGGATAGACCTTTTCTTGCTACAGGCAGAGCAATCATAGATGTCTATCAAGGACAACTAATTTTGAGAGTAGACGAAGAAAGAGTCATTTTTGATATGCACAAGATTCTAAAATTTCCCGGAGATGAGACATCATCTTCTTGCTTTTCAATTGACATGATTAGTGATCTTGCAGATGAATTCAAAGCAGACCAATTGATTTCAGACTCAATAGAAAGATGCTTGGTCCAATCTGGCACAAGACAGGATGATGATCCAACAATTAGAAGTGAAGCTGAAATATTGGAAAATGATTCTGAAGAAGTGGGAGAAATGCTATCAGAAAATGTTCAACCAAAAATTGAACTCAAAATTCTCCCTTCCCATTTAAAGTATGTTTTTCTTGAGCCTGAATTATTTCCTGTAATAATTTCATCTTCTCTGACTGCAGAACAGGAACATAAATTGATTAAAGTACTGAGAGCACACAAAGGAGCCTTAGGATGGACTATAGCAGACATCAAAGGCATTAGTCCAACTATTTGCACACACAGAATTCTCATGGAGGATAGCTACAAGCCACTAGTCCAACCCCAAAGAAGATTGAACCCAGCAATGCAGGAAGTTGTGAAAAATGAAATAATAAAACTCTTGGCTGCAGGTATCATTTATCCCATTTCTGACAGCCCTTGGGTAAGTCCTGTTCAGGTGGTACCAAAGAAAGGAGGTATGACAGTTGTAAAAAATGAAAATAATGAACTCATACCTACCAGAACAGTAACAGGATGGAGAGTCTGTATTGATTACAGGAGTCTCAATAATGCTACAAGAAAATACCATTTTCCTTTACCATTTATTGATCAAATGTTAGAAAGAGTAGCAGGATATGGTTTTTACTGTTTTCTTGATGGATATTCAGGATATAACCAGATATCAATTGCACCAGAAGATCAGGATAAGACAACTTTCACATGTCCTCATGGAACCTATGCCTATAGGAGAATGCCTTTTGGTTTGTGTAATGCACCTGCTACATTTCAGCGTTGCATGTCAGCTATTTTCTCAGACATGACTGAAAAATTTTTGGAAATTTTTATGGATGATTTCACCCTTTTTGGTAAAATATTTGAAGATTGACTTAATCACTTGACCTTAGTTCTTAAGAGATGTGAAGAGACAAGCTTGATTCTTAATTGGGAGAAATGTCATTTTATGGTTACCGAGGGAATTGTTTTAGGACATAAAATCACTGCTAAAGGGATAGAAGTTGATAAGGCAAAAATTAATCTTATAGCAGGATTACCCCCTCCCAAAACTGTTAAAGGCATTAGAAGTTTTCTAGGTCATGCGGGTTTTACAGACGGTTCATAAAAGATTTTTCAAAGATTTCAAAACCGTTGACTAACCTTTGATGAAAGATGTTAAGTTTGATTTTTCAGGTGATTGTATGAAAGCTTTTGAAACTCTTAAGGAGAAATTATCATCTGCCCCTATAGTTGTGTCTCCTGATTGGAACCAACCTTTTGAGGTTATGTGTGATGCTAGTGATACAGCTGTTGGAGCTGTTTTAGGCCAGAGAAAAGATAAAAATTTTCGTCCCATTTACTATGCCAGTAGAACATTGAATGAAGCTCAGCTCAACTATGCCACAACAGAAAAAGAACTACTGGAAGTAGTATTTGCTTTTGATAAGTTCCGTTCCTATTTAATAGGAACCAAGGTCACCGTTTTTACTGATCATGCAGCTTTAAAATACCTCTTAGCAAAGAAAGATGCACGACCTAGATTGTTAAGATGGATTTTACTTCTCCATGAGTTTGACCTTGAGATAAAAGACAAAAAAGGGATAGAAAATCAGGTAGCTGACCATTTGCCTAGATTAGAGAACCCTCCTCTTGAGTCTAGTGATATAAAAGAAGAGTTTCCTGATGAACACATGTCAGCTTAGTAGTGACTCAACCACCCTAGTTTGTAGACATTGCAAATTACTTGGTTGAAAAATGGACACCACGAGATCTCTCTTACCAACAGAGGAAAAAGCTTATATCTGATGCTAAATATTATGTATGGGATGACCCTTACTTGTTTAGAATTTGTGCAGATAATATCATTAGAAGATGCGTACCTGAAGATGAAATGCCAAAGATTTTGTTTCATTGTCATGATGGAGCAATTGGAGGACATTATGCTGCAAACCGAACTGCTTTCAAGGTTTTGGAAGCTGGATTCTTCTGGCCTACACTTTTTAAGGATGCCCATATGTATGTTGCACAATGTGACAGGTGTCAGAGAACAGGAAATATCTCAAAGAGAGATGAGATGCCATTGCAATCTATTCATGTATGTGAAATATTTGATGTATGGGGTATAGATTTTATGGGACCTTTTCCTTCATCTCATTCATTTGAATATATCCTTGTGGCTGTTGACTATTTTTCACGATGGGTTGAAGCCATTCCCACAAGGAAGAATGATGCTCGAACTGTGTGTAATTTTCTCAGAAAAAATATTTTTACCAGATTTGGCACGCCACGAGTCATCATTAGTGACCAAGGGACTCATTTCATGAATAGGTAATTTTCTGCTTTATTGTCAAAATATGGGAGTGCTCTTACAATATGAGAAACATATTCTCATCTCATCTCTACAAATATTCATACAGTGAAGTAGACCGTGCGACCAGCATACTGTGAGAGCTACGTGCTATACATCTGTTAGGAGTATATAGCCTCTCGTCGAGTGCAAACCTGCAAGTAGATTATAAAGTATGCAATACCCTAGATCATATGAATCACATTTAGATAGCCTCTCAAAATCTCAAATATCATTTTTATGTATTCACAATTATAACTCATAAGTTATAACTGGTGCACCTGTGAATACAAAATTAATGAGATTCCTTTAATGATCTTCCTCTTCTCACGATCCTCTTAACATTAGCTCAACTGCTTTTCTAGATATGTCCCGCCAGACCGCATCCATTTTCATGGTCTTTTGGAAACACACTAAGATAGCTAACATTAGACTAAGTCTCAAGTATCTGATCGGAGTCACTGAGGGTACATAATTTGAGCCAGCATAAAGGCTCTGGATCTCACGCAACAGTAAGTTGAGATCAAACTTATGTTAACCCAAGGTCGACATTAGCACACATGGTATGAAACACGTGCTACAACATTTTTCTCCTTTCCTTAAGGAGCGTATGTCTTTATAAATAATGTTGTATAGATGAAATTTAGACACCATATGTATCTAAATTCGAGTTTCTTAAACTCACATCTAGCTCACTAAGTAGACTAGGTGAACATCCTTTCACCTTAATAACCTTATGTTATTATTTAAACGACTGTATTGATTTTAAGCATATCACTCTCAAATTATCCATTTGATAATTTTTCTTAAAATCAAGTCTCATCTCCACTTATCACTAAGATAAGGAGGCGGTTGCCTGTGTGAGAAAGCCAGCCTCTTGTCTACCCGACATACTAAAATATAATTGAAGAATGTACTAAACACTCAATAAATCATGAATATGTATGTAAGTAAATCAACTTTATTGATTATCAAAGAACATAGTTTTGTGAACAACTGGAAAAACAAAGAATAATACAAAATCACTCAAAGTCTACGCAAGCCTTGAGACCTAGTGTGTCTCACAAATGCATCTCTAGCTAAAGGCTTGGTCAATGGGTCTGCTACCATATCTTCTGTAGATATTTTCACCAGGTTCAACCTCTTGCGTTTATACATGTCTCTTGCATAGTTATAATTGATATCTATGTGCTTAGTATCACAATGATGCTTAGGATTCTTGGTTGCATCAACTGCAGCCTTACTATCACAGTAGACCAACACTGGTTCATCATCAGTGTTACCCAACAAGCTTTTGAAGAGCCTATTCAACCAAACAGCTTCTTTTGTTGCTTTTGACAGAGCCACATATTCGGCTTTCATCGTGGATAGTGCTACACATGATTGCTTCTTACTCTTCCATGATATGGCACCATTACTAAGTAAGAAGACATATCCTGAGGTAGACTTCCTCTCGTCTAAATCTCCTCCATGATCAGCATCAGCGTATCCAACTAATCGCAAATCTTTGCTGCCTTGATAACAAAGTGCGTAGTCAGCTGTTCCTCTCAGATATCTCATGATCCTCTTTACTGCTTGCCAATGTGCTGGACCTGGATCGGATTGATATCTACTTACCAAGCCAACTGCTTGACAAATATCAGGTCTAGTACACACCATAGCATACATTAGACATCCGACTGCACTTCTATAAGGCACTCGCTTCATCTTTTCTGTCTCTTCAGGAGTCTGAGGACACAAATGATTTCCCAAATTATGGCCTTTGCTGATAGGAGTGTCAATTGGGTTGCTATTTTGCATATTAAATCGTTCAAGAATTTTCTTAATGTAATTCTCTTGAGAGAGATACAATAGTTTCTTGACGATCTCTTGAAATCTTGATTCCAAGAATATATGCAGCTTCACCCATATCTTTCATCTCAAATTGAGACGACAACCAGGCCTTTACCTCGTTTATTAACTCCTTATCATTTCCAGCTATAAGTATATCATCGACATACAATGTCAGAATTACAAGCTTATTTCTTGATCTCTTGGTATAAACACAATGGTCTTCATCAACCATAGTAAAACTATTGGATATGATCACATTTTGAAAGTGTATATACCACTGCCTTGAAGATTGTTTGAGGCCATAAATAGACTTCATAAGTCTACAAACCTTTTGTTCGTGGCCTTTTTCAATGAAACATTCGGGTTGTTCCATATAAATTTCTTCATCTAATTCTCCATTGAGAAAGGCAGTCTTTACATCCATCTGATGTAATTCAAGATCTAAACTTGCTACTATAGCTAAAATCAGGCGAATTGAGTTAAATCGCACAACAGGTGAGAAAGTCTCTTCGTAGTCTATTCCTTCCTGTTGTGTATAACCTTTCGCCACCAGTCGAGCCTTATATCTCTCAATCGTGCCATCAGCCTTGAGCTTAATTTTGATGACCCATTTGCTCCCAATAGCTCTGCGTTCTTTTGGGAGATCAACTAGTTCCCAGACTTTGTTGACTCTCATTGACTCCATTTCATCTTCCATTGTTTTTATCCATTTTTCCTTAGAAGGGCATGAGAAAGCCTCTTTTCATTTTTAGGCTCATTTTCTACTTGTAAGAACAACATAAAAAGTTCAGCACCTTCGACATCAAATCGTCGGCGAGGAATCTTTTTACGTAAACCACGTCCTTTTTGTGATTCTTCTCCGTTGTTCCCATTTGGATCAACGTTGCTCCCACTTGGATCAAGAACATCTATCCTGCTCCCACTTGGAACAAGATCAGTGACCATCTCGCTCCCACTTGGAACAAGATCCATTTGGTCACTGTTTGATGTCAAATGATTACTTACATTCGCATCCGATGATGAAGGAGGTTGTTGATGTGAAACTAATTCATCATCAATTAAATTTCTCCCACTCGAATGAAGTGATCTTTGTACATTTTGATCCTCTATCTCAAACAAGGTTAGGTCTTGACCTACCTCTCCCTTTTTAGGAAACTCATCCTCTAAGAATGTGACATCTCGTGATTCAAATTCAGTTACGCTCCCACTGTCTTGCTGACCTATAAACACATAACCCTTAGAGGTTTCTGAGTATCTTATGAAAATACTCTTCTTTCCTCTCGGGCCTAATTTTCCATGTTTGTGTGAAGAATCATGTGTATAGGCACGCAACCCCAAGGTCTTAATACACTTAGGTTGGGTGCTCTTCCAGTCCATAACTCATATGGAGTGGTTGCAACTGATTTTGTAGGCACTCGGTTAAGTACATAGGTAGCAGTAAGCAATGCGTCACCCCAATAACTAATTGGGAGGTTAGCTTGTGCCATCATTGACCTAACCATTTCTAGAAGCGTCCTGCTTCTTCTCTCCGCAACACCATTTTGTTGTGGAGTATTTGGGATTGTCAACTGATGAACAATTCCCTTTCCATCACATAACTCATTAAATTGAGTTGACAAGTACTCTCGACCTCGGTCAGTTCGAAGAACTTTTATCTTCTTGTCTAATTGATTTTCCACTAAGCACAGCGTTGGAAACAACTTATTGCTTCTGATTTGTGGGAAATTAAGTAGACATAACCGAAACGAGTGTAGTCATCTATAAATGTGATGAAATAGTACGCTCCATGCCTAGCCCTGACATTCATAGGCCCACAGATGTCCGAATGGACTAATTGCAAGGGATATTCAGCTCTAGTCGCTTTACCGAAGGGTTTTCTTGCAGATTTTCCTACTAGACAATTTTCACAAGTGGACAATTCCACATGTTCAATGCCAGTAAGCAAACCTTGTTTTGCTAACCTTTGCATTCTTTGCTGGCCAATATGACCAAGTCTAGCATGCCATATGTTTACATCACTATCATATTTATGTGAGGAAGCAAACATAGAAAAACTAGCATTATTATTAAATGAATCATAATCCAAATCCATAATAATAAAACCTCCGGTCACATGACCAAAACCAAATAAAGTTGAACCTAAAGTCAATTTGACAGAATTGTCATGGAAAAACAAGCTAAAGCCAAGCCTAAGCAAAACAATAACTGAAATAATATTTCGGCGAATTCCTGGAGCATAGAGGACATCATGTAGTAGTAGGTGTCGACCACCACGCAAGACTAACTTGCATGTACCGATCCCTTTAATAGCAACCTTATTGTTGTTGCCCACATAAATCCACTTTGTTCCACGTGAAATACGCCGAAACTCCACAAAGGAATTGCGTTCCCTCGTTATGTGGTCCGTTGCTCCTGAGTCTACAATCCACAAAGGATTAGATTCAGTCAAAAACACGGAACTAGAAACACAAAGTTCACTAGTTTGAGTTTTGTGAAATACTTTTCTAGGAGGCTCAGAGCAATCCTTAGCATAGTGACCCTTTTTGTCACAGTTAAAGCATTTCACCTTTGCAACATTGACACGTTTGGGACGTTTGTTATTGCTTTGTTGTTCCGCCCTTGCTCTTTTAGCAGGCTGAGACTGAGTTGGTCCTCTTTTCTTAACCCAATTCTTTTTCTTTGAGCCACCTTTGGCCTTAGAGGATGTTTCCATATGCAACTCAGCTGTTGGCTTAGATGCCTCAAGCCGATCCTCTTCGAGCTCAAGAGATCTCCGGACATCTTCCAGAGTCTTGATTAGCTGATTGTGGGTCAAATGCATCTTCATATGATCCCAAGAATTAGGTAAGGACCGTATGACAGCTTGAACTTGTTGTTCATCGGTCAACACATGACCAGCATCTTTTAACTCCCCAATCATGTTTGTCATAAGCCTCAGGTGAGTTCTCACTGAATGTTCCGGGCGCTTCTTGTATAAGTCAAACTTGATTGTTAAGGATCGTAGCCTTTCAATAGAACAGGTACCAAACCTATTCTTCAAAGCAACCCAAAGACCCATAGCTCTTTGGTGATCCTTAAATTCCCTTAAGATATCATCATCTAAGGTGCTCAGCAACGTAATGCGAGCCAAGGAGTCTTTCCTTTTCCAAGCGTCATAAGCCGCACGGTCACGCCTATACTGAGCCATGGTGCCTTCCTCAGGCTCATCCATGACGATGTTAATTGCCTCCAGAGCCTCTTGCTCTTCAAGCACATATTGAACTTTTAAGCTCCAGGTCTCATAGTTGTCACCATTGAGTTTCAACCCTTTGTTGAGCTCAGCAACAATGTTCTTAGCAGCAGTAGACATTCTTTTAACAAAATAAAAAAATATAGTGAGGATCTAAAGAAGGAATTTCTAAACGCAAGTACTATGTTGAACATACATATTCGGACAGTAAGCACTAAGTTGATTAAGTTAATAAACACATATATTAATAATGGAGTCGAAAGTTCACTATGTTCCCAGTCATCGTCCAAAAATAAAACACATGGAAATTAACCTAGTCAACTACTTAACTTAATGTCAAATCATGTTTAAAACAACGTTTTGTTTTTCATGATCTTTGTAATCCCATATGGATCTAAGTTAAACAAATTAACTTAAATTTTTATTAAATTTTATTTAACATATTAAATAAAATAAGTCAAATGTTAAACTAATTAACATTTGTGTATTCATTAAACTAATTAACAAATAGATTAATATTAAACTAATTAATATTTCTAAAATGTTAAACAAATTAACAATATTAAGTTAATGTTAAACTAATTAACATTGTAAGCATATTTAAACTAAACTAATTAGCAAATCATGTAATTTTTAAACTAATTAACAAATATACCTAACGTTAAACAAATTAACATTTCCTGTAATTTGCTAAAGTAATCAACAAATATAGTTGTTTATGCCATTGGGATAATTAGGATTATGATTTTATCAAATATAAATACTAAATTTACATTTATATTAAAAAATAAAGTATTCTGAAGATATAAAAAAAATCAGAATTATCCCTATAATATTTTACAAGTTTGGCCATTAGCCAAAAAAAATTCTAAGAGTATCAACTCTTAAAGGAAATTCTGAAATAGGCCATTTACCCAATTCTGCCAATATTGTAGCGCATATACGAGATAAATTTATAATGGGCTAGTGGCCCAAATTTCCTATGATGCTGCACTTAGAACTAACATTAGGAGTAGTCACAAATTAAAACTTTACTGTTTTAGAAAAGAAAACTCACGTGTACTATATTTTTATTTCTTTTTTAAAGAACATATAATATATCAAATATAACAACAGATTGTCTAAAAGTTAACCTAACAGTAACCCTTCACTTTCTACTTTATACAGACGCCGCCAGCCTTGTTTTTCCTTTTAAAAAAAGGTTTGAGTACACAAATTAAGAAGATAAAGAGAAAGCTTATAATCTCTTTTTCTGTCCCATTCTCTAACTCCATTGTTTGCTGCTTTTGTTGGAGCTTTAATACTCCATTATTTTATTTTTCATTTTAATTCTGATTTGGATAAATCAAGTTTAAGGAATACTTGTTCCTGCTGCCATATTTGGAAGAAGATAAAACTTGGTTTTTTTCTCTTGAAACTGCCATGGCCATGTCCATGGAATACCACCTGTATTGGTTAAAAGCTGAGTAGACTTTGGCGAGTGACACGTGTCGTCCACGTGGCACAAGCTGACGTGTCAGTATTGGATAAAAGCTGAGTAGACTTTGGCGAGTGACACGTGTCGTCCACGTGGCACAAGCTGACGTGTCACCGGACAGACATCTTCTCGGACAGACATTTCCTACGGACAGATCTCGAAGAAGTTACTAAGCTTGGCAACGGTCAGCACGATTTAAACCGACGGTTACCAGCAACGCGGGACGCAACTGTCCAGCAAAACGGCCACTCAACGGTTACAACCCTTCTGGATAAGACACCCGACGGTTACCCATTTTGAAAGGCCTTATCCCAACGGCTACTATTTCAACAGACGCCATTCAACATCTATAAATAGCGTTCATTATAGATAAATTGTAACAACTTTTACTTCCTGCAATCGCTATCAATAAAATTACTATTTCTCTCTTTTGCATTCAAACACACTCTTTTACAGTCATCGAATATTACTACTTGATCTTGAGTGAATTAACATAATCGAATCGTCCAACGCGGCTACAGCCAATCATCAGGGGAAACGATACGTTATTCTTGACCATTTACGTTTATATTTTATTCTTTACGCTTTGCATTACTATTACTTGATCAACTGCGTAGATCTTTAATCTCAACTATTGATCGTGACTCCGCAAATATAAATTTAATTGTTAATTGGCCTGAAACCGGATTTAGGTTAAACAATTTGGCGACCACAGTGGGAGCCGGTCAATAGCCTTCGTAGGTTAAAGAAAAACCTCTGAAGTTTAATTGCTCATCATATTTTACTCTCTATTCGCTACTTTCCTCGTTCGTTGGTTCTCCTTGTTTTCTTTTTGACATGGCAGATAACAATTCGCACAACAACGCCCTCATCAATGGGCAACAAAATCTTAACGACGTGGAGCAAGTAGACCTGAATCCAGGCGGGGAAGAGCAACAGAATATCCCCGCAGACGACAACATAATTCCTCCCGCAGAGGACGAGAACGCGATCCCGGTGGAGCAGGAGAACGAGCATAGTCAACAAAGTAGCAGACACAGTCACCTTCCTGGCCGGAGGAATTCCGATCAAGGACCCAGAAGACCCAACGGCCCTGGGAATTCAAGGAATTCTCAGGATCCTATCCTTGAGTTCATACGGCAGCAGGCCGAAATCAACAGACAAATGCGGGAAGCTATCGATGGACTACGAGGACAAGCCCCGCCAAACACAGGGAATCCACCCGTTGATCCCCCAAGAGATGCCTCGCCGTCCCGTGCCTCGAGACGCGCTGAAAATCAAAATGCAGGATCAACGGTACCAACGGAGATGAGTGAAGTTATGGAAACTCTCACCAGGCAATTCAAAGAAAGCCAGGAGGCACTCCAAAAAGCTCTCCACGAGAGAATCGACCAAATTCCAGGCGCTCCGCCCACGCTAAAGAAAGTAGATGTTCAACGCTACTCGCAACGGCCCTGGAAGAAGGAGGCTGCCCCGAAAGCGATACCTAAGACATTCAAAATGCCCAATATCCCGAGGTATCGAGGAACATCTGATCCCAACGATCACCTCATGATGTTCAGCAACTTCATAAAAGCCAGCGATCTCACCGACGAGGAGATCGAATCCGTGCAATTGAAAAAGTTCGTGGAGACACTGGCAGATGGAGCCCTGCGGTGGTATTCGATGCTGCCCCCAAACTCTATCGGATCCTTCGCAGAAATGGCTGAGTTGTTCGTGAAGGCTCACACGGGCGCCCAAAAGACGGAGACCCGAGTAGAAGACATCTTCGAAATCAAGCAGAGGCCCGACGAGTCACTTCGCAAGTATGTGGACCGGTTCCAGAGAGAACGCATGATGCTCCCCAAAGTACCGGACAGGTGGGCAGCGATCGCATTCACCAACAGCCTGGACATCAGGAGTTCAGAAGCCACACGAAGACTCTATGAGTCTCTTCGAGAATTCCCAGCAGCCAGTTGGTCAGATGTCTATAATCGTTACAACTCTAAGGTACGTATCGACGAGGACAAACTGATTGGAACAGGTGCTGCTCGGGGAAAACCTCAAGCTCGTAACAGCGGGTCTGGAGGAAAGGCGGATGTGGAGAAATCAGGCGTACGGTACGAGCCATATCCCGACCAGTCGCGGAACAATTCCAAAGGCCGTAACCGGAACAACAACAGAGGCCTGTCCCGCGGAGAGAGTTCTCAGTCCGCCAGCCTGCCTAGCTTACCTAGTTTCAACATTGAATTATCAGACGTCGTGGCCGTGCTCAAAAGCATGGGAGAAAGAGTCAGGTGGCCGAAGGATATGAAGACTGACCCCAGCAAGCGGAACCAAGACGTGTATTGCGAGTTCCACCGCGATCATGGGCACACTACCGAAGACTGCAAAGCCTTAAGGTATGAGATCGCTCATCTATTGAAACAGGGATTCTTGAAAGAATTTCTGACGGAGAAAGGGAAACAAACCCATGCCAAGGCTCAACAAAACAACCCAGGTCCGCCACGAGCTTCCTCCCCGAAACGAACGGTCAATGTTATTTCGGGTGGGATCGAGGTAGATTCTGTCACTTTCACAGCCAAAAAGTACGCGAAAGTTTCCATTACCAACAACAAGCGGCCTCGGGCAGAGGCAGCCATCACCTTTGAAGAATCCGACACTGACGGACTTCAGTTTCCGCATGCTGACGCGTTAGTCATAACGCTACGCGTGGCAGAATTCGACGTGAAGAGAGTGCTCGTTGACGCGGGCAGCTCTGCCAACATCATCCAGGCACGGGTCGTGAATGAAACACAATTATCAGACAAGATTGTACCGATCTCTCGAGTTCTTTCCGGCTTCAACAACTCAAGCGAAAAGACTCTCGGAGAGATCACACTAACTACTCTGGCAGAAGGGGTAGCGAAAGAGACTACCTTCCATGTTGTCGACGCGGATCTTGCCTATAACATCATTTTAGGCAGACCTTGGATCCACGACATGCAGGCCGTCCCTTCTACATACCATCAAGTGGTGAAGTTCCCATCCGAATGGGGTATACGTGAGGTCCGAGGAGAACAACGTACTGCACGAGATTGTTACTCGGTGGCCCTCAGGTTACCCGAGGAGAGCAAATAGCAATTACAGCACCCGGGGCCGGACACTGCACCTGAAGAAGTCCGATACGACGTCCCGGAGTTCATCGCCAAAATGGACGAGAAGGAAGGACACATGCCAACAGTAGAAGCTTTGGAGCCTGAAGAATTGTTCGCCAATATGCCAGAGCGGAAAGTGTACCTTGGAACCGAATTGAGCGAACGCCTGCGGGAAGATATCCTGCAGTTCCTCAAGGAACACCACACAACCTTCGCATGGTCCCATGCGGACATGACAGGTATTTCTCCTGATATTATCACTCACAGGTTGCACGTTGACCCATACCACCGACCGGTAAAACAGAAGACGCGCCAACAAGGAGCCTTCAGGAACCAGGTAATCAACGACGAGGTCGACCGGCTGTTGAAGATCGGTTCGGTACGTGAAGTTAAATACCCAGACTGGCTAGCGAACGTAGTTGTCGTTCCGAAAAAGAACGGCAAGTGGCGAGTCTGTATTGACTTCACGGATCTGAACAAGGCCTGTCCAAAGGACTCGTACCCTCTTCCCAGAATAGATCAGCTGATCGACGCAACAGCCGGGCACGAAGTATTAACTTTCCTCGACGCATACTCCGGATACAACCAAATATTGATGGATCCAAGCGACCAAGAAAAGACGGCATTCATAACTTGTCGAGGTACGTATTGTTATAAAGTCATGCCTTTTGGATTGAAGAATGCAGGTGCTACCTACCAGCGTTTGGTCAATAGAATGTTCCATGATCACATCGGAAAGACCATGGAAGTATATATTGACGATATGCTGATAAAATCCAAACGGGCAGAAGACCATCCGGCCCATCTGAAAGAGGCTTTCCGAATTCTGGATCAATACAACATGAAGCTGAATCCAGAGAAATGCGCTTTCGGGGTCGGATCGGGGAAGTTTCTGGGATTCATTGTCTCTCAGCGAGGCATTGAAGTCAATCCCGCTCAGATTAAGGCTATAGAGTCAATCCCGGACGTGCTTCGCGACAAGAAAGAGGTCATGAGACTGACTGGGAGAGTAGCGGCTCTACGGCGATTCATCTCCCGATCGTCTGACCGTTGCAAAAGCTTCTTCGACGTCCTAAAGCAAAATAAGGAGTTCGAATGGACTCCTGAATGTCAGAAGGCGTTGAGGGATCTAAAGAAGTATCTATCCAACCCTCCACTACTCACAACACCTCTGGAAGGCGAGCAGCTGTTAATTTACCTAGCAGTCTCCGAATCGTCGGTAAGCGCAGTACTAGTTCGGGAAGAAAAAGGTAAACAACTTCCTATCTACTATGTTAGCAAAGCTTTAATTGATGCAGAAACTCGCTATCAACCTTTAGAAAAATTGGCTTTAGCTCTAGTAACTGCTGCCCGAAAATTGCGCCCGTACTTTCAAAGTCATTCTATAGTCGTAGTTACTACCTTCCCGTTACGAAACGTCCTGCATAAACCGGAATTTTCAGGGAGATTGGTAAAATGGGCCATAGAATTATCTGAATTTGATATTACTTATCAGCCTAGGGTAGCAATAAAGTCGCAAGTCTTAGCAGACTTCGTGGCGGACTTCAGCATAGATGTGTACCCCGAAGCGCAGAAGGAAGCCATACTCTACGCTGGACAGGCTCCGGGTACCTGGATCCTCCACACGGACGGTTCTTCAAGCGTGAAGGGATCAGGACTTGGGCTGGTCCTCGTTGCTCCATCCGGGGAAACGGTAAGGCAGGCTATCAAATGCCCCTTTATTACTAACAATGAGGCCGAATATGAGGCCGTTATTGCAGGATTGGAACTGGCACGGAACTATGGAGCAACCATGGTCAAATTGAAAAGCGATTCTCAATTGGTAATCAATCAGATCAATGGGGGCTTCGTCGCACGAGAACCTAGGATGCTGGCATACCTTGGCCGTGTAAAAGAACTCCTGGCACAGTTCGATACCTGGGAAGCAATTCAAATCCCGCGAGAGGAAAATTACGAGGCTGATGCTCTCGCCAACATGGGATCTGTCGCAGAAATAGGAGCAGCTAGCTCTTCGGCTGTCGTTCAACTCCTCTATACCTCCATGGACAGAGAAAAATTCGAAGTCAATACCATCAGCACTACCTGGGACTGGAGGAATGAGATAACGAACTATCTCATTCATGGAACTCTCCCCGCAGATGCAAAAGCTGCTCGTAAACTTCGAATAAAAGCAGCTCGGTACACCATCCTTAACGGCGAATTGTACCGCAGAATGTTCGCAGGACCTCTCGCCAAATGTCTTGGACCAAGTCAGACTAATTATGTGATGAGGGAGGTCCACGAAGGCTGTTGCGGGAATCACTCCGGTGGCAAGGCGTTGACTCGAAAGCTGATACGTGCAGGATACTACTGGGACAAGATGGAGAAGGACGCCAACGAATTCGTCAGGAAATGTGATAAATGCCAGAGATTTGCTCATCTCCTCCATCAACCAGCCGAACCACTACATTCGATAGTCTCCCCCTGGCCCTTCATGAAATGGGGGATAGACATCGTTGGTCCTCTCCCCAAAGCTCCCAGGGGACTGCGTTTCCTGCTGATCATCACAGATTATTTCACAAAGTGGGTCGAAGCGGCAGCGTATTCGAAAGTACGACAGACAGAGGTCATCGACTTTCTCTGGCGCTTTGTGATATGCCGCTTCGGAGCACCAAAGGAGATAGTTATGGACAATGGGCCGCAATTTGTCGGCCAGAGAGTAACAAGGTTCCTCGAAGATCTGCACATCAAGAGAATCACCTCTTCCCCATACCATCCTGTCGCCAACGGGCAAGCCGAATCTACCAACAAAATCATCGTTGACTCCCTTAAGAAGCGTCTTGAGCAGGCGAAGGGATGTTGGGTCGAGGAGCTACCTGGAGTACTATGGGCTTATCGCACTACGGTAAAAATGAGTACTGGAGAAACCCCTTACTCACTGGTATACGGCGCAGACGCCCTGATTCCAGTTGAGATAGGCGAACCCAGTCTGCGATACGCACATGCCACTGAGCAGTCGAACTCGGTAAATCTAGCCGAAGAATTGGATCTCCTTGAGGAACGACGAGAACTGGCCCTCATACGTGTAGTGGCGCAAAAAGAGCGAGTCGAGAAGTACTACAATCGGGGACTGCGCGTACGGAGCTTCCAAGTCGGGGACTTTGTACTCAGAAAAGTTTCCCAGAGCACACAAGAGACGAACTCGGGAAAGCTTGGCCCTAACTGGGAGGGACCATACAAGGTCATCGCTTCAGCCGGCAAGGGGTCTTATCGTTTGGCCCGACCAGACGGTTCGATCATCCCAAGCAGCTGGAACGTGATGCATCTCAAGAGGTATCATTTTTAAGCAACAGGGACGGTTAGTTATTCTATCCTTTCGCGATAATTTCTTTTTCTATCCTTGCATAAAAAGTTTGCTACTTCTGCCATAAGCCATTACTCGCATGCTTATATAGAAATGCTTACTTTTACGTTTACATGATATCTCTTCCTTTTATACATTCTTTCTAAATGGTACTAACGGCCTGAACAAGGCCAGATCCGTTTAGCTCAACTGGCAGAGCTCGAAGTTCTTCAACTTCGCGGCTGTGGGTTCGAATCCCACAACGGACACACTCCACGTTTGGTTATATGTGTTCGATTGACAACTCACCAACAACTCTTTTTCATATTGTCACTGTACGTGTTCCAACATGAAAACAAGGGGGGTGGTGAGGGCCCCATAGGCCAGGAAAGACCTTCATACAGGCATCAAAGACCTTCATACAGGCATGAGACCTAGCTTACTGGCAGGCAAAAAAACTTCTGCGTGACAAAACCTCCACGACAAATAAGAGGGGTCGTTCACAAAATAAAAACTTTCATGTGACAGGACTTCCACAGCAAATAAGAGGAGTCGCTCACAAGGCCAAACAATCCGGCCAGAACATTAAAACGACCTGAGCTCGGTCAGCCTATTCACAACTTACAACTTTTGCCTAATAAAGGTGGGGGTTCAAAGCATCTGGGAAAGCCTGAGGAAGTACAAACTTAATAAAGTTTGGA
Source organism: Petunia x hybrida (assembly GCA_037355625.1). Taxonomy (NCBI): domain Eukaryota; kingdom Viridiplantae; phylum Streptophyta; class Magnoliopsida; order Solanales; family Solanaceae; genus Petunia; species Petunia x hybrida. The sequence continues at coordinate 189,710 of JBBBVM010001054.1, read as the reverse complement.
AAGCAGCCCTAAGGCATAAAATCCACAAATATGTGCATACAAAAAAGATCAAAAGTTCAAACTAAGCATAGTCACTGAATGGATCTGAACATTGCGTATTTACATTAATCTGAGAATTTACAATGATGCCAAAAATGGCTGACAGAAGTTCGCAGAGTGTATTAAAAGGCCAAACATACCGGCCAAAGGGTAGAGAAGTTCCTAGTAAACTCCTGCCCATCCAACAAAAGTCCGACTCTCGCCGGACAGAACAAAAATACATCAAATTCAAAGAAAAATTTCAATTTGCAGGGCCATGACTAGGGCTTAACGCACCAGCTCCGTTAGCCCCATCATCACTCCCTGACACTTCATCTTCACCATCACCATCACCATCACCGTCGCTCGACTCTTCAGGAGAGAGACCCAATGCCAGTTGCACTCGCTGAATGGCACTCTTCGTCGCATGCAGCATCGAATCGACATCAACCCGCCCAGACCGGATTTGCGCTAACAATGCACGCTTGGCCTCAAGAACGGCCAGCTTAGTCTTGATCTCGGAATGATCGCGCAAGTTCGCCAAATCCTTAGTCAAAGTGGCCTGCACACCCATCGATTGGGCGACCTGATCTCTGGCGGCTTGAAGCTCAGAACGGGCCTTGGTCGACTCCTCGCATGCCCTCTGCAAATTCAGTTCAAGCGTTGCACGTTCATCACTGGCAATATTCAGGCAATCTTGGCACTCGCCAAGAAGTCTCTCTAATCTCTCGACAGAGCGTGCGAACCCCTCTTTCTCTTCAGAAAGACGGTCCTTCTCCACGGTAAGGGCGTTGATCTGTTCAACGCGGGTATTGTTAACATCCGTTAACCGATTAACTTCCCTACCGAGGAAACCACACTGCTCGATCAAGGATCTATTCTCCTTCAGAGCCTCGAGCAATTCCTTCTTCACTTCCACCACCTGGTTGGCATTGTTCAGCCGGGTGCGAAACATAATCTCAGCAGCCAGCATGCTTGACTGAAACATCAAACGAAATCATAGTTAAGAACCCTGGGATATCAGAAGGTCTTTACTAAATGCAAAAAAAAAAAAAAACTTACCCGGGCAGAGTCGGAGGCAATCTGGAAGGCCAATTCTTCGTCGGTCAGGTCTCTTAGCACCCACTCCTCTCGAGGACCGAGAAGCGAGGAAATTGCTTTCACCAGACCGCGTGGTTTGGCCACCAAGTTGGCTTCCGGAGCGATTCTCAGGGTATGCTTTCTCTCGTAAAGCTTGGGCTCCCTCGCCTGTTCGGAAGGGTAGTTCGGCCCAAACTTGTAGCGAACCCCCTTTATATCGCTCAGCTCCGTCTGCTCCGATATGGCTGACAGCCAGACAAGCCTTGAAGACGCAAAGTTGGAGTCGCCTTCCACCTCCGGGTCTATAGTTTCGCACTCACGGAGGTAAACCGGGTTCGCTCCCTCAGAAGCCACATTCTCAAAGTCCTCAAAATGAAAAACCCGAGGACCCTGGCTACCCTCTTGGGAGACATCTTCCCTGGTTTCTCCCCCAGCTGTCTCTCTTCTCGCCTCTCCTACTCCCTCTTCTCCTTCTCCTTCTCCAACCTTCTGTTTGCCCTTGTCCGCACGGGAAGGACCTGCCTCTTCCCCGCCACCAACTCGGGGACTCCTTGGCAAGGATCGGGCAGCTTCCTCCTCCGTCCTTCTCTGATCGCTGCGGAGATGAGGCCTCCGCCTAAGAGGAACATCTGCCTCGGTCTCAGTATCTGACAAATGTATGACCTCCTGGGCCGGACCCTCTCCCCTGCAGGTATTCCGGTACCTGACATCACGGACTCTTGGGCACTCACCCTCGCTGAGGGGTCACCACCAGTTGCCGAAGTTTGTCCGGCGGACGCAGAAGCCTTGCGAGCCGACTTCTTCCGCGATCCGCCTTCGGCCTGGCTTTTCCTCTTCCTTGACAGAGGACTCAGCCCCTCGGACAGAAGCGCCTCGCACCTTCCCTGCTGCGCAAAGCACCGGCCGAAGCTAATATAGCATCAGCTTCGGCGAGAGGGTCGGCGACAGGTTCGGTGGGGACGTCCTGAGGAGGAGCTGGAAAAAAGTTCCCTGAAGTGCCAAGACCTGCGTCAAAGGCAAAACGGTCAGTCACAGGAGAAACTCATGAGGAATAATTATCGAGAAAAGGGAGATATTCTTACCGTGATGTTTTACGGTCAGATTATGGTGAGAAGCGAAGTGAGCCCACTCTCTCTTCGCTGGCTCAAGTCGTGCCAAAATCGGCTCGACCCACGCCGTTAGCTCATCTACGGTTATGAGCCCGTCGTAGGGCCGCTTGGCCGCTGCACAAAGAAAAATCGGTCACAAAAAAAAAAAAAAAAAAAGAGAAGGAAAAATAAAATGTGCTCGAAGATATTCGGGGACTTACGTGTTTTATTCCAGACTTCTGGAAGATATGCTTTGTCGTCAAACGTCAAAGCAGAGGAGCGCACGAACAGGTATCGGTGCACCCAGCCCCGATCGCTGGTGTCCTCGGAGCTGCGCACCAAACCTTTGCTCCCACGCATCCTGACGTTTACGTACCCGTCCTTGAAAATCTGGACGCTGTACAAAGAAATAAAATGTTTATACTCAAAGGACTGGTCAGTCTTAGTAGCAAACCAGTCCAGAAGTGCAACTATCCTATACACACTGGGGCTCAACTGCCCCGGGCAGAGAAGGTACTCCCTGCAGAGTCTGTCCAGCACAGGATGCAGGGGCAGCCTACACCCTACTGTGAAAGGATAAGTACCGATGGCTGTCCACCCAGCCCGGTGTGACGTGACATTCTCTCCGTCAGCAACCGGTAGTAAGGGGATCCTGTCGTCCCAGCCACAGTCTATTCTCACTCGAGGAATCACCTCTGTCGTGATCCCCGACTTAAATCTATACGCCGGCCAATTACGCGTATCACCTTCTTTGTTATTGAAGGCCTTAATGTTGCAATCCGCTTCAAGCTCACCCCACTTTTTGGGGATTACTTCAGCGGCAGTAGCATGAGAAGCCCGCGGCCTAGGGGTGGCCGACGAGCTACCGGCAGCGTCAAAGTTTAAATTTCTTTTAGATCTCGAAGACATGATTTCAGGAAAATGATGAAGTAGTCAAAGAAATTCAAGTGAGAAATCAAAGGTTTTTTCGAAAAACAGCACAAGAGAAATGAGGAGTGAGTAAAGGGTTTCTAGTCAAGAAAACCCCTATTTATAGAAATTCTGGTGCGAACACTTGGCCTTCTTCAAGGACACGTGGAGACCATCAGATCAGCCACTTGCAGATCCAACCGTCGATAAAGAAATAGGGTCAATCAATGCTTTATAGTGTGATCATTACCTGGAAAGCCGCAGTCACTTCATATCCCACAAGCGACGTGCGCACGTGGAGATAGGCGGTTAAAAATTATTGCTTTTACCCTCGGGGAACGCAGTAGTCATTTCGGTGTAAACTGCAGTGCCACAGACGTGCAGGTTACAGTTACTTTTCCGTGCGGCGCATTTAATGCGCATGTCACAAAGGCTTATCATCAATCGGATCAGAATCGTACGTCATCAAGATTACATCTTAAGAAGACAAAAAATTTTTGCAAAGACTCCCGCCAAAACTCTCATCCACTCCTCGGACAGATACTCTGCCCGAGAAGTGCGGGGACTATCTGTATTGGTTAAAAGCTGAGTAGACTTTGGCGAGTGACACGTGTTGTCCACGTGGCACAAGCTGACGTGTCAGTATTGGATAAAAGCTGAGTAGACTTTGGCGAGTGACACGTGTCGTCCACGTGGCACAAGCTGACGTGTCACCGGACAGACATCTTCTCGGACAGACATTTCCTACGGACAGATCTCGAAGAAGTTACTAAGCTTGGCAACGGTCAGCACGATTTAAACCGACGGTTACCAGCAACGCGGGACGCAACTGTCCAGCAAAACGGCCACTCAACGGTTACAACCCTTCTGGATAAGACACCCGACGGTTACCCATTTTGAAAGGCCTTATCCCAACGGCTACTATTTCAACAGACGCCATTCAACATCTATAAATAGCGTTCATTATAGATAAATTGTAACAACTTTTACTTCCTGCAATCGCTATCAATAAAATTACTATTTCTCTCTTTTGCATTCAAACACACTCTTTTACAGTCATCGAATATTACTACTTGATCTTGAGTGAATTAACATAATCGAATCGTCCAACGCGGCTACAGCCAATCATCAGGGGAAACGATACGTTATTCTTGACCATTTACGTTTATATTTTATTCTTTACGCTTTGCATTACTATTACTTGATCAACTGCGTAGATCTTTAATCTCAACTATTGATCGTGACTCCGCAATATAAATTTAATTGTTAATTGGCCTGAAACCGGATTTAGGTTAAACACCACCTTCTTTTTTTTATATATATATTTTCTTTTTGCAGCACTTCTACTGTGTACAAAAAAATAAAATAGCACGACTGATTTCGTTCCTTGCCGGAACTTTTTCCGGGACTGGTGGCAATTTTTATGCAGCGCGGCTGACCACAGTCATATCTCTAATTCAACAAACAGTCATATCTTTGTTGTTATATTAGACAAATAACATAACAATTCATAGTTAGACCAGAAAACCAACCTATGACATCTGATACCAATGTAGGGATACATACATTCATATAACACAAATCTATACTAAATAGATTGTTTAAACATAAACCGAGAACTTACTTGTTGTTCTCGTAAGCGGAAGCGGTAGGATCTTGAACCGTGGCTGGAATTACTGGCCGTCGGTAGTTGTCACGCGCTTGACGGATCAACTCCTTTATCCACAGTTTAAACACTAGTTTATTTGAGAGAGAGATAGGAAGAGCAGTAGTGAATCAGTATTTATATCTGAGCCTATTACTACTGTATTTATAACTGTATAATACAGTAGTTGTCCTCTTGTAGGACTCTACCAGGCAACTTATCTTTTTACCTGGATAGATATTAAGAGCACCCCTCTATGGGTGGACTCTTTTATTCAGATAAATCCAACAGTTGTGTTCTCACCTTAAGATTTAAAAGTATTACTTATTAGTATCGATTGCACGTGCAACGCACGTGTTAGAAAATTAGTGTTCTTATAAGCTTATAAGCCTGTTGCACGTGTTAGAAAACTAGTGTTCTTATAAGCTTATAAGCCGCTTTTAAACTCACCCAAACGGGCCCTAAGAAAAGAAAGTAAAAGAAAAGCTCTAGATACGGGGCGAGAAAGAATATAATGTCGATAACTTTCCTTTCTAATGCTTTCAATCTTATTCAGTAGAACTACTCAAACGTGAAAAAACTAATGTATGACCTATTGTATCATTAACTTAGTTGATTCTGCTCGTGTTTTTTTCCTTTTATTAGATTTTCCACCTTCCTGTATGGTAGTTCTCCTACTTATTTGACTAGGGTTAGATTGTGAGCATATCCTCTCAATCGATATTAGTTATCAGCTTAGTGCAATTTGGCTACCTCCATCCATTTTAGTTTTTTCATTCATCTACCCCGCATCAAAATTAAAGTTGTTTGACAATTCTCAAACCTCTAGACGTAGTCTGAAATTTAGTAATGATAGACTTGTTTAGCAGTTAGCACTTACTTTACTTTCCTCAGAAAATAACAGGAAAAGTTTTGCCATTCACAAACTCATAATATTTGAGTAGTTTGAATTGTAACAAGTAGATGCAACACGCAAACATCTCACAGCTGATAAAAATATAACGAGGCATAAGAAGTCAAAAGGGGGTAATAAGCTTCTAACAAAATTAGCATTACTACAACTAGAACATTTACTTTTAGAAAATGTGAAAACTCAGCCTGACGACTAAAACAAGTAATAACACAAAAATGCTAGGTACTACAAAGAGCGAAAGCAGCCTATTAGGTCACACCCCTGTTTTCCGCAACTCACCAGCACCATGAGCAAAGTGGCACCTGTCTCCAAAAGTGCAAGACCCTTTAGTAAAATTCTCACACAACTTTGTCTTCTTGTTGCTCACTTGAGGTGCAGCGCCACCAGGTATTGCATGTGTTCTTCCAGGTCCGCCTACTGGACCAAGGTTGTTGATCAACTCCCTTACCATGGCACTAGCCTGTGATATTTGTTCAAACGTGCCCTCTAACTCGATGTTCCGGAGATTTGGATCTGTTTCATGATCCCGGATTGCCAATTTGGCTCCTGTCTGCCTGATAATCTGCTTAGAGTTCACTCCACCCTTCCCAATGATGGGTCCAGCAAGGGAAGCATCTACGCTGATCTTTGCAGTGGCTGACGTACCAAAACTAGCAGCAGGTCCTGATACAGCAGTCTCCATCCGCCCACCATAACGACCTGGCATAGGTCCAGCCCCCATTGCCCGTGGATCCTCCTGTGAAGGCACGATAGGTTTTCCAATTTCCCACTCCCCATGAGCGAAATTGCATTTGTCTCCAAACTTGCATCCCTCAGCCGTGTTGTATTTGTTGCAGAGTTTGGTTTTCACAGCAGGAGCATTTCCATTGGAAAAGGAAGGCGCTCCAGCATTTCTAAATGACGGAGCATGTGCCGAATTCATCATATGGGCCACCGCGTTATAGCCACCAGGGACGTAATGAAGGTAATGGCAGCTGTCACCAAAGGGGCAGCCAGCCGTGCTGCAACCAAAAAATGAAAATTCAACCAAAGATTCCATCTCAATTAGCGAGCACAGGTAATGCAGGCACAGCAGATGGAAAGCAGTTACAATTCCAGACAACTGGTTTAGGATACTGCAGCTGAGTACTTTATCTGCAAAACTTTCCCAACCCTTTTAGCTATCCCAACCTGGGTCTCTCCCCGCCTTAGGGTGAAGTAAACGGGTTTAATAGTCAGGATTCCAGGAAACAATAACACAAACATGATAGATTTGAAGAAAATAGAGGTTTCAGAGGCCAGAGTCCTTGGTTCAAACATCCAGGAACAGGATAAGAACTCCTCACTTTAACCCCACTATGCAAAGAAATAAAAATAAGATATTCATTACAACCAACTGAACCAAGCATAGAACAGCAATTAAGAACAAATTGGATTCTTATAAAGAAAGATTTTCTTTTAAAGAACAAACGGAAAGAACATTCCACGTAATATAAATCAAAGATACAAAACAAAAGCACAGAATTCATTAAAGGACCTAGCCTTCAGATACTTTATATGCATCCAGATTAAATTATGTGGATACAGTGCCAAAAAGCCCCAAACTCGATGAGAACTTTCATTATCCATCAAGATTAAGTTTAGCTTGTCAAACAAACAGCTGAGAAAGTAATACTGCTACCAACTATGAACCTCATCATTCTTTAGACAATTAGAATCCACCACTGTAACACCTATATGTACATGAGCAACAAAAGCGACAACTATTTAATGTAGTAGTCGTAGAGCTAGACAATAGAACAGGACCACTGAGGATGCACATCAATTTCCTTTTATTTATAAAAAAGAGACATACAGAATTAGACCTCACAGGTGCATCTGTGTATCATTTTCCAGGTCAAAACTTTTACCAATAATTCACTTACGGTAAGACCCGCTAAACTGGTTTTCAACATTTACTTCACCAATTGCCAGACAATTTCAGAAAAATGCCACGTGTACAACCATTAATATTTTAATTATCCCTTTTATTCTGTAAGAGATAACTTTTAGCAGCATGATTGTACACCTTAGCAAATGAAAGGTGGCTCACATACCTGCTTTCAAGAGTTTAACAAAAAGGCTGATAACACGTCATAGTGTCATACAGTACAAATTAAGTAGAGATTTAGAAGACTGTTGGTATATTAGAAACCAGTTCTCATTCCCCCAAAGTGCATAATAGCTGGGAATGTTTTATATCAGCAAAAATTGTTAACATACAGCTTTATAGTCACTGCAGCTTTAACAACACTTCAGGCATTTAAAATTGCCTCCAGCATACATCTGCACTTGTTCAGCTTTGGACACGGTTGAAATATGAAGTACATATTCTAAATGTTCCACTTGGTATTAACTTAAAGTCCATAATAAATTAAAGTTAATTAGGTAGGCAAAAATTTGAACCTGAAAAACTTCGTGCATGGCTTCGATTTGCTGCCTATACCACTTGATAAGGAGTCCATTTCTGTTGAACCAATTAATTATGAATCCCAGTTAGAGATTTTATTGTTAAAATTAATGCTACATGAAAATTAGACAGATATCATATTTCTTATTACCAGCATAATACAACTACATAGGATTGTAAGTTGAAAACTGCTAAGTTAAATATCATACAAGAGAAGTTCCCTGTATCTTCTCAAACCTATCTCATCAGAGAAGCAATGGTGGTCGTAGTGCATCACAAATCCAGCCTTCTTAAAGTATTTTAGGCTATAACCCAACATTCATTCTTTCTTCTCAACATAAAAGACTATTATTTCATCCACTTAGACAGGATAAACACAAAATATCTCTCATGGGTAACAAGGACATCCACTTACATTATATTGTACCTCTTAAACCAATAATACCACGGGATAAATGTACGACACATATCTTCTCAAGTAACACCATTTCATCCAAGAAGCAAAGACAACTGTACCATATTATATATGGGTAAAGCTTATACGCAACAAAAGAACATTCACCGAGCTGTCACTTTAACGCAAATGGGACAAACTTCAAAGCCTATTATGCATCTTATAAGGTAAAGTGGTGGACAGGACCTACTCCATTTTCTGTTTATTCCCTCTTAGATTCTATCATAGATGATATTTTATTTTGGCCTGCTGATGATCCCAAATAAACAAAAGGTGTTTGGACTCGTAAATTAGAAATTCTGCTTTTTACCCCTCGAGTGTAATTCCCATTAAATCTACTGATTCTCAACATCAAGAGAAGCTTCAAAGGAACATGGCATGGTGGCTGGTGCCCATATATGTACAAAAGGCCACCCCGAATCCAACCAGAAAACGTATGCTCCCTTATTCCAAAAAGAATGGCACAGTTTACTTACTAACCCCGCTTACAAAAGAATGGAAATCTAAATTTGGAAAAGATATAACCTGAACTTCAAATTTTACCCTCAAGGAAGAGCTTTTATAGCCGCAAGTACTTGAATAACATGATTAGGACCATTATGTGTAGTCAATACCTTTCCTTTCTTTAGAATTTACAGCTTAGCTTTTCAAAACAGTTTCTTCGAGCCGAGGGTCTATTAGAAACAGCCTCTCTATCCCTTCCAAGGTAGGGATCCCTTCCAAGGTAGGGGTAAGGTGTGCATACACCTCACCCTTCAGGGGCGGACCCAAAAACTGACTAAAGGGGGTTCAAAAAATATTTGAACATAACACTTGGGATTTGAATTTGTGACCCAAAACAATTTTTGAACCAATTTTACTTTACCACTACACTCGCATATTTCCTTGTTTCAACTTTCAAGAGGGTTCGATAGTGTGCATATAACCCCAAAAACTCGATTTTACCCTATTTACTAGTGCAATTCTGAACCCCCTTGAATGCACATAGGTCTACCCCGTCACCCTCCCCACACCCCACTTGTGGGACCACACTGGGCATGTTATTGTTGTCGTTAGGACCACTAGTTTCAAAAGTATAATACTCATTGACCATGTTTCTCCAATTAAGTCCAATGCATACTATAATACAACAGTTTCAAAAGTATAATAACCCCAAAAATAATTAGCATATTTTAAACCACAACACACAAGTTTCAAAGATATTCCTAATATCCAAAACCATAGTGATATTAACATTAAGGTTGAAAGATAATATAAATACCTGGCTTATATTTCTTGAGAGCACCATTAAGGTTGCCAGTTTCGTTTCTGTTTCTCTTTCTGTTATCCATACTGTAAGAAATTGAAAGGTAGAAAGCAAAAAAGAAGTAAAACTAATAGAAGTGGGAGCAAAATTGAGGGGCTAAAAGAAGTTGAAAATAATAGAACTAGGGTTTTTCTGCGAGCAAGAGGCGGGGGAAAAAAGAGAGGGAATATAGGAGTAGGTGATGAGATGATAAATACTACTCCTACTTAACTGAAAAACAATAAATCGTTCGGAAAAAAGAATTATTTAGAGTTTGTTTGGAAAGCCACCTCTTAATTGGATTTAATGTCATTATAAGGATTGTAATTACACAAAGAAATTATATAGTACAGTTTGTTTGTCATAGTATAATTATATTCATACCGTTTGGTTGTACATGTGTAATTACACAATTAAATATTTTAATATTTATTAAATTAAATCTACTGAGGTTATACACTAAGTGCACACGTGATTCTACTCTGGCGGAAGTGCACGCACAATTCAGCTTATTAATCACAAAGAATATGACATTAAAGTTTGAAATAATAAATTTTAATTCCAATTACTTATCCAACATATATTTATTTCTTGAAAATATGGTACCAAATAATTTAAATTTATAACTGATATTAAAAATACCTTCTATTTAATTAAATAATAAAATTGACCTAATTACGAAAAAATTAATTAAAAACACACTTTTTTTAAAGAAACATCAAGGAGTGCTTGTGTGACAAAAAAATAAAAATATCATTCACGACTATAACACCATATTATTGTTTTAAATCTTAAATTAAAATTTACATATAGCATGCATGTGAAATGAAAAAAGAAAAAAGAAATAAGAGAGAAATAATGTAAAATAAATAATACTTTTTTAAAAAGTAAAAGAAAATAAAAAGAAAAAAATTAAAAAAAAATTAAAAAGAAAAACTATAACGTTGTAATCACCATGCAAGAAAGGAAGTTGCAAACAGTAAAAATCGAACAGTGAGAATGAAAGATATGAAAGAATATTAGTGAAAAAAATATATAATATATTCAAATATAAAATTAATATTAGAAGTGAAAAAATAAATAAAATAAATGAAAAGGTTACATAGAAGTGAAAAGGAAAGATACAGAAATAAGAAAGAAAAAATAAAAGAGAAATAATATATTTAATATAAATTTAAAAAATAAAATAAAAATGAATAAGAAATTAAAAAGAAACTAAACTTAAAATAAAAACAAATATAATAGAAATTAAAAAGTAACCTTGTAATTACACTATGTAAGAATTGAAGAGTGTAATTACACATCCTGCCTCAATTACACCCAATTACATGTTGACTATGTAATTATTGGTCTGTCAAACATGTCAAACTGTGTAACTACATCCAAGTATATTTAAATTCAATTACAAGATGGCTTTCCAAACAAGCCCTTAACTTTACACGCCGAGTTGTGTTTCTTCGCCAAGAAAAAAAAGAGTTGGGTTAGTAGTGTCAAGTTGCTATTTGTAAATAATGACTATGATTTTTGCTATTTGGGACAACAATAACTTGGAATCGCGAGTTTAGTTTTTTTTTTTTTTTTTTTTTTTTTTTGTTGGTGGGTCTCTGCACCAATTCATCAAACCGAGGTACATGAGTATTTTTTTTCTTAGGTTATTAGTGTGAGATTTGATTTTCTGGAAACTTGAATGCAAATCTAATAAAATAAGGAACTCACGTGCTGTGATGTGGGAGCTGATCTCACTCGTTGGTCGTGGACCTTTCTCTTTTTTGGTTGGGCTTTCTTAAGGGTGTTTTACGCAAAAAAAAAATAGGGGAATTTACACTCCATGCCCACAAAAATAAATTATTTACGTGTTTGTGCCCAAAAAAAATTAGTTTACATGGAATACCCATGCACCTTATTTTATTTACAAAAATGCCCATCTAGCCTGTTTTATTTACACTATGTGCCCACCCTCCTAATTTTAACTGTATACCATTGCATTATATTGGTATACCAAATTAAGTATACTTCTTTTATGGATTTGAGAGTATAGTGTAACAAGTATACCATGTGAGTATACTGTATACTAGATAGGTATACAGAAGTATTTGAGAGTATAGTGTAACAAGTATACCATGAGAGTATACTGTATACTAGATAGGTATACAGAAGGATGGGTATACAATGTAAATAAGTTTGTGGGTAAAAATGTAATGGGTATGGAGATGTAAATAAGTAGGGTTTGATGGGTATTTTTGTAAATCCCCCAAAAAAATATGCGCGCTAAGAAATATTTTAACAAAATACCCTTTTTCGTCCGGAGCCAAGACTTCAAGGCAAAAATCTTGTAAATCTTAGCAATTGCCTAAACTTCAAAGGCAAGTACTGTTTTGCTTCAAGTTATATGGCTAGAATGCAGGAAAATACTGGAAGGGGCAAGTTTTGACAATTGCCATGACTTACGACCAAGCCTTTTACCAACATTTTAAGGGAATTTTCAAAAATAGGCAGCCCACTACCCAAAATTACAAACAAGAGGTCATAGTTTTTTTTCATGCATAGCACCCACCCCTAAAATTACAAATTTTAGCACTCCTTCATAAAAAACACCCTAGCTATCAAATTTTCCCCTCCCCAGCCACTAAGCCACCAGCAAACACCTTCCCCCGCCAATGGTGTCATTACTTTTTTGTATTTTACTGAATTTATGTTGTTTATTGCGTCTAAATCATTGCTTTGGACAAGTTTATACACACAAATCTCCCTCTAAAAATTAAATTATACATGAATATACATATATAAATATATAGCAATGAGAGAAATACACAAATATACACAAAAAAAGTAAAAAATCATATAAACATCCTTAATATACAGATTTATTCACTCGCATATACACACTTATACAAATTTATACAATTTTATACATTGTATAAATTTGTATAAAATTGTATAAACTTGTATAAACTTGCGGCGACTGCTATCTCGGGAAAAGGGTGACAGCTCGAGTAAGATTCGAAAATATGGGCCATTTTTGATAATTTTCGTCTTTTGCTTGTATTTTAGTGTAATTATCCCGGTAAGTGTTGGCAAATAAAGAAGGTAAGTGTTGGCAAATACTTACCACTAAGTACGGCAAGTATTGACTTTTGCCAATACTTGAAGAGATAAGTGTTGAAAAGCGGAGAGATATAAAGGCAAATCTTGCCCCCCGACCTAAAAATTGATAGGGGTGTTTCCGTTCGGATTTTTTTCATTAAACCTTAACGGGGCGTTTTTGCAAAATTTCTGTTAGCGCGGGCAAAAAGGCAAACCATTTGTTCCCGTAGCATATTGCTGCAAATCAGCCGGTCTTACACGTAAAAACTTGGCCCCGTAGCCTGTTTGTACCGCGCTAAATGAAAACTAACCAGCGGTAAAACTTTTTAAAGGCTAGTCAGATTCGAAATTATACTGGAATCAAAATTTCTAAATCATTATACTGGAATACCTTAAATATGAATTCCAGTAAAAATACTGGGATTTTGAACATGTAAGTTCAAAAATTCCAAAAATATTGTGGTTAGTTTGAGTGTTGTCAACGCCAATAGACTGTATGTGAGCGCACGGTAATTTGGCTATTTATCAATTAATTTTAAAACAGTGGATACAACTCACTTAGGATAAAACATGTGAACTCATAGTCTCCTCACGAAATTAAGTTTATTTTGTACATATTTCTCAAAGTATATCTAGTATGATGTTCAAGAATCCATGCTCTAAAATTTAAATGGTTCACATAGTCAGTCGATGGTACACATACACTCAATAGCAGCAATCAATCCTCATTTAAATGTGATTTTCTTAATATAGCATCATATAAAATGATATATGCCTTATATATATGCTATTTAATTTTTTTCCTTTATATATCATCATATAAAATAATATTTAGCGTGTATAAATAAATTAACTCTTGAACGTTGTAACTCCCCTTAATAGCGGTGAACTCATCCTCTTAAAAATGCTAGATTTGCCCCTAGATACAAGTAGAGCTAGTGCAAAAATGTGTAGATATAATGAGATACAGAGGAGATACAATAAGAGACAAAGATAAAAAAAATTACCAAATGACATGAAAACATCAAATATGACCATAAAAGATTACACGTGAATCCCGCTGAAATAAATAAAAAATTTAGTCGAAAAATACCATATTTGAACAAACAACAAATATGAGTGAGAAATATTAAATCTGACCTAAAGAACTTTAAATTAAAAAAAAAAAAAACTGCTCAAAGCTACTCCATCAGCGGCAGGGGCCTTTTGTTCAAAGTTTCTCCAGCGGCAGAAGCGGGGAGAAAAATGTTTGGTGGCGGCAAGAGGAGAACGAGGTCCGGCGGCAAATCGGGAGTGCATGAGGGAGGAGGAAGTAAAAATGGAAGAAATTGGAGGCGGGGGAGGAGACTAGGATTTTACTATCTCGGATTTTTATATGTTTACTATATTTTATAATTAACTCGGCAATTTCTCTATACTATAATTAATATAAGATGTCTCTATATTTTATAAAAAACAATGTCTCAAAATTGTACTTTTGTGTAAGTTTCTCTTTCTAATATGCCCATAAGTAGGCCCATAATGTTTCAAAGTCCTAAACTTCAACTTTTTTGTGCGAACTAAGCACTTTTGTACCTGGTGTTGAAATATTGGCAATCTTTTTTATGGCATAAAATTTTTGAACATACATGAACCCTCATCCTTCTGCTTGTTCTTCTTCTCCGCAACTCACCATATTCGCCTGACACCACGTCCTTCATTTTTTAATTTGACACACTTTGTTATCAAGTAACTGTTCATGAACACCTCTGCAAAAAGTTTTAACTGCAAGATATAATAGTGACGGCGACAAAAAACTTTTATCGGCAATATAATGGCAAAGTGGATGGAGAGTTTAATGGGGGTGGAGATTCAACAGAAAGTTCTAATCTTCAATCGGGTTGTGGCGCGTGTCAAACAAGCTTCGAGTGTGCTCCACTTTATGGAGATTTATTCACGAGTTGTCCGAGTTGACTCGGTAGTGGCTCTGAATCTCTTGTTGGCACTGCTTTCTTTTCTGAAACCCAAAAACTGTCAACTTAAATTGTATATAAAAAAATATAAAAATTAAAATTAAATACTGACGAAGTAAGACGGATCGATGCAAAGCCATCTAATCACAAAATGCAAAGTGATGACGGAGTGGGCTCATTTAATTGCAAAATGGATAAAGTATTTTGGCTCACTATATAAATAACTGCAACCAAATTATTCTAATTTTATGTTTTCATGTGTATTTTGTTGGCCGAGCGAAGTGAGGACAATTTGGTCTAATTTATTTGCAAAATGATAGAGTGTTTTGCTCATTATATGAATAATTGTGTCTGAATTATCGTGATTACTAAATATTAGTAGTATTTTGTTATGTTTTTGCGGATGTGCGAAGTGAGGCCAATTGAGTCTCATTTATTTACAAAATGGACATAATATTTGGTTCACTATATGAATAAATATGACAAAATTAGCTTGATTTCTGCTTTGTAGAAGCGGTGATATTTTTATAATTATAACTTTACTAAATATAAAAGGTGTATTGATATTTTTATAATTACAGCTTCATTAAATGTAAAATACAGTATCGTCTTTGTAATTAAATATAAAAGTTCTCAATTTTTAAACACCATATTTTAAGTGCTCATACTTTCAAGACTCAAATGTGCTCATTTATGTAAACCCCTAAACTGTGAAAAACAGAAGATTTTCATAAAAAAGAATGATTTCAGGCACTCTATTATATTTTCTCCATGTTTCAAGGAATTTCTTTTATAATAACCTTGAGTTTCATATTTTGCCGGATAGTGCAACACATTATTTGTTAATGATTATAGGAAATTGAATCGACCAAATCGAATAGCACTGAACTTATTATAAGATTAATTTTTAATAAATCATAAGTTTCAATATATATATATATATATATATATATATATATATATATATATATATATATATATATATATATGCATTACTGAATAATTAAGATATATCTTTTATTTTATAAGAGAAATCAAAAAATGCCGAATCAAGCCAACGAAGTTTATGCGTAATTAAACTTTGGCAATCCATCAAAATATATGACACTATTATTCACAACTTTGATGCGTCTAGCATAACTTGAAAGGCAAAATACATACTTTACCACCTAAACTTGTCCCGAAAACACAATAACACACCCAAACTTTGTGGGCGACCTATCACCCCCTTAATATGTTCGAAGTGGCATTAATACAACCACTAACGATCAACTGTCCTGCGCGTGTAATTCATCTTCTTTCAGGCGCGTATAATTTTTTTTGCTACTTAAAAAATTAAAAAAATAAAAGAACATAACGGTAAAATCCGTTTCCCTCTCCCCTTTTATCCTTTTAACCCGACCTTTTCCTTTATTTCTTCCCCAATTTGCTTCTTCTTCAACAATAAACCCTAGCCAAATCAAATCCGAAACCTTTCATCAAAATAACCCCGCCAAAAAAGATTAATGTCGTCTAGTAGTTTAAATTCATTGTGTAGAGAAGAAGTTGACCATGTTGTGAACCAAGAAGTTCGGTGCAAACATGGCCATTTGTTGCCATTGTTGACTGCTTGGATTGAAAGGAATCCTGGTAGAAGATACTGGGTTTGCCCTTATTATAAGGTAATTTATTTATTTTTTGCACAGGTTTCCTTCCTTTAAATGATGATTCTTTATACTCGACATTGCTTTAATTTATAAGGACCAAGATATTGCAATTTCTGGAAGTGGGCAGACGACGAAATTGACCCGCGATCAAAGGTGATTATTCCTAAACTTGCTGCAAGAATTCGTGAACTAGATAGAGAATTGGAAGGTTATCCCTTAACACCTAATCACGACATGAAAACTGAGATTGAGAAGATGAAGCAAAAGGAGAAGAAGTTGAAGTCCAAGCTGGTTTGTTCCAAGATTAGAGAGAATGTGTTGTTGTTTTTGCTCATGTGTATCAGCATCTATGTTTTGTCATCATATGTTAAGTTCAAATTATAGTTAAGTTGTAGTTAAGTAGCAGATTTGCCTTAGTTTGTGGTTAAGTTGTAATGAATATTAGTAATGAATGTGTTTCAGTTTCATATTTGACACTGGTTGTTTATTACATGTTGTTGTTGTTATGGCAAGGCAAACCAGCATTATAGTCACAAAAGCAGGCATAAACAAGGCAAAAAAGGCAGTCATTGCTGCTTTCAATTAAGAAGACATAAAAAGGGCAGTCATTGCTGCTATGTTTGTCCATAAAACAAAATCAGACATAAAGTATGCAGTCATAGCTGCTGAAGCATTCCAGAAATTGTTTTAGATGCTAAACAAAAGATACAACCAACAAGAGGACTTATTGCCCACATATCACTAAGTTCCAGGTTGATTAACAGAGCTTGATTGGCTCATTTGGACCCTCTTTGCTGCAGCTGCCTTGACCTCTTTCTGTTTCATCCTTTTCATTTCTTGAAGGCCACCAGCAAGCACAGCAGATTTGCCTTTCCATTTTACACCACCTTCAAGTTTATGGCCAATGTCACCAGTCACATTTGAAGACAAAATGACTGGCCTTCTCACAGAAATACCAGGCTGCATAAGTGGGAACATGTATAAGGCAAACTAGTTACAAACATAAAAGACAACCACTAAGCATAATGAAAAAACTTACATTCACAATAGAATGACCACTTTGAGTATGAAGCACTCCCATCCCTACCATTCTTGGCTTTTGAAAGGTTGTATTACCCCTTCCCTTACCCCTTCTATTTCCAGAATCCTACAATGAGTATTGGAGTAGTTAGCAAAGCTATCACAAGAGATGTTATTTGATTTAAACCAAATACATATCTTTGTGCTGGTTGGTTGGGTGGTTTGAGCTGGAGATGAGCCAACACTTGATATTACAGATGGGGGTCTTTGAGAAGAACTAGCTGTAAGAGGTCTTTGAGATGCACTATCAGCATTGGGTCTTTGAGAAGTACTATCAGCAGTGTGTCTTTGAGATGCACTAGCTGCAGGGGGTCTTTGAGATGCACTAGCTGCAGGGGGTCTTTGAGATGCACTAGCTGAAGGCCCCTTGGGGCAGCCCCTCTTATTATGGCCTTTTCCATGGCAGTTGCTGCAAGTCATCTCAACTCCAGCCTTAGACATCTTCCCTGTCTTCTTTTCTCCTATCTCTTTTCTCCTGACCTTCTTAGGCCTTCCTGGCATTTTTTTAATCTCAGGTGGGATTACTATTGGATTCTGACCTTCTGGCCACATTTTCATATTCAAAACAGGCTGGATAAAGTGAGAGTACACCTTCATATATGTCTCTTGTGAGTAATAATGAGAAATATATACAGCTGGATCCATTCTTCTATTGTGCATTGATGCTATGGCATGTGCACATGGTATCCCTTTTAGCCTCCAAGACCTGCAGGAACATGTAAGGTTCCTATGATCTACTGTATGTCCATAGTCACCCTCTTCAACTTCAAACCCATGCTCACCATTAAAAACCAAATGACATTTCATTGACCTTTTCAAATTGTCTCCATACACCTTGCTAGCCATTGGAAATATGTTTTCATCCCACTTCTCACAGAAATCTCTCATTTTCCCAATCCTGTTCATCATCTTGACCCTTATCTCCTCAAGCATTCTTATGATAGTCTTATGCCTAGCCTCTAGTATCCATGAGTTAAAGCTTTCAGCCATGTTGTTGTCAACACTATCACACTGGCTGTTAAAGTCAAAATACACCTTGCTCCACCTCTCAGCATTATAGTACAACAGTTGATCAACCATTCTTGGTGGTCCAAGTTTTTTCATGTACTTAATGTTCTCTCTAAGTTCTGCCTCAAATGTACTCCTAGCACATTTCCAAAAACAGTTTCTCCTTTCAAGACCCCTCTATTCCTTACTCCAATTAGCAAGGATATGTCTAGCACACATCCTGTGCTTAGATATTGGTCACAAATCATCAATAGCTGCTTTGAGCCCCTGCAAACAATAAAATATTAAAGAAGAAAGAACTGATTAGAACAGACAGAAAATGTATATAAAAATGAAAAGGAAAGTTATGACAGTTTGCTTAACCTTTTGCATGTCTGTGAGCAATGTCACATTGGTCCCATCTCCAAGCTCAAGGTCATGCTTCAAAATCCTGATAAACCACTTCCAGGTATGCTGATTTTCATACTCAACCACAGCCCAGGCTAGTGGTAACATTTGGTTGTTCCCATCTTTACATACAGCAGTAACCAATTGACCTTTACAAACACCCTTTAAGAAACACCCATCCAGGCCAATGCAAGGCCTACAACCAGACTTGTAAGCCTTTTTCAAGGCATCAAAACAGATGTAAAACCCATGAAACATTTTTTTTCCACCCTCAAATGTTTCATCACTCAATTTAACAACACATGTGCTACCAGGATTTGATCTTAGTAGCTCATCTCTATAGTCCAAAATCCTACTAAACTCAAGAATATGGTCACCCATAATTTCTTTCAAGACCTTATTCCTAGCTCTTCTAGCCACAGTCCTACCCACATTCAATTCAAATTCATTTCTAATAACTTTCTAAAACTCAAATATCCTAATGTTAGGTTGTTCAGCTATTCTATCTCTATAGTGTTTTGCTAGAAAGTTAGAATTACAAAGGGTGTTGTGATTTGTTGTGTCACAATTATGGACAGGATTGTAGTTTTTAACTACAAAATCATGTGTCCTGGAATCATAACTTGCATACAGCAGCCATGGACAACCATTTTGGAATTTAACCCTAACCCTTTTCTTTTCATTTATATATTTGTCAATGTTAACATGCTCTTGTAAGGTATACCTGGTGACAGCTTCCCTGAATTGTATCACACTTTCAAATGCCAAACCAGTTTGCCAGAAAACCTTCTTAGCACTTGGATCAAAAATTACTCTATACTTGGGCCTTTTTGCTCTCACTTTTTGCAGCACTTCACCTTCATCATCTGCATAATCAGCTGCATCTGGATCAGTCTCAAAGCTGGCTGGTTCATCTGACAGATAGAAAGGCTCATCACCTCCCAATCTGCCCTCCAAAGTATTCTTTGTTGGTATGGTCTCAGGATACCCCTCATCAGGACCTTTTCTCCCAGTTCTTACATGAGCAGGTAGCTCAGGCCTCTCACTCTTCTTCCTTCTTTTTTTCCCTCTCCCCCTCTCTCCATTGTCTGCATCTTCACTCTCATTCATCATCATTCCCTGCCCTTTTCCCCTCCTCATATTCTCTTCCTGTATATCACTTTCAGTGTCAGCTTTCTTTTTCTTTCTCTGCACTACCCTCCTCTCTTCCCTGAAGGTCCTATACTCTTCATGGACATCACTTCCATAGTCAGCATCTACTTCTTCAAATAGTTCATCATGGTCTGATTCAGAACTGTCTGCAGTACTGAACTCAGATCCCAGCACTTCTGATTCATCATCTAATGTTGTCTGCTCAGGTAGAGTTTCAGCAGGGTTTTGTGTGGAGTTTGTGTCAGTGTCATCATCTAATGTTGTTGCTCAGGTAGAGTTTCAGCAGTTTGTGTGAAGTTTTCAGTAGGTTTTTCTGTGGAGTTTGTGTGTGTCTCAGCAGCAGTTTCAGAAGTTTGTGTAAAGTTTTGAGAAGGTTTTTCTGTGGAGTTTAGGCTTTCAGCAGCAGTTTCAGCCTCTTCAAATACAACACTTTCATTACCCCCAATATTTTGACCAAACCATGTATCCCCACCCACTGGACTACTATATTCTAATTCAAGTGGGGCCACAGGTGGGTCCACCACAATGTGGGACACAAACATTTCAACCGTGTCTTTAATTTTTATCAAAGGGCAAATCTCCATAATATCCTTATCACTTTTGATTTCAATCAAATTAGAAGAGTTAGGCAGTCTAATTAAAACTGAAGATTGATATGATCATACCCTAACTCCTTTACATAGTCTTTCATCTCAAAATAGGAGAATGTATCTACATCGACATCATAGTACAACCTGATTCCCCCACCCTCATATGTAAGACAATCAGGCATAAAATTACCCCCATGATATATTCGTAAGGTCACAAGAACAAAAGCCATTAAAATTAATTAGTTATACGAAAACACTAACCTTTAACTTTTGAAAGAAACAAGTCGACTGAATGACTGATAAAATTAACCTTCCGCTGTGACTGATAATTTGTGAGTGATGAACATACGTTGTTTTTGTGATGATTATGGTCAATGTTGTGATTCAGATGATTAGGGTTAATTTGATGTTGGGGGTAAATGGAGGGATGGGGGTGA
This sequence comes from Petunia x hybrida, assembly GCA_037355625.1. NCBI lineage: Eukaryota > Viridiplantae > Streptophyta > Magnoliopsida > Solanales > Solanaceae > Petunia > Petunia x hybrida. Next base: position 168,554 of record JBBBVM010001054.1, on the reverse strand, counting down.
AATGTTCAATGTTTTAACTGAATCGATGGGTCAGGTAAATGAAACGACGGGTCGGGTAATTGAAAGGTTAATTTATTATTTGTTTGTTTGTTGGTTTATATTTTATTAGAAATTTTAGGTGGAAATACACGTGTCACAAGACCCAGGCGCGTGTGAGACACCCCTCATCATATGTCGGACAGTTGATCGTTAGTGGTTGTATTAATACCACTTCGAACATATTAAGGGGGGTGATAGGTCGCCCGCAAAGTTTGGGTGTGTTATTGTGTTTTCGGGACAAGTTTAGATGGTAAAGTATGTATTTTGCCTAACTTGAAACTTGGGTTACTTTTCCAAAAAAATTATTTAAACGGGATAAAATTAAGCAAAACAGGGACATCATGTGAAATTGGTGGGCAAAAATGGTTCATTTGGCGAGTTACTTTCATTTACGTCTTGTTATTTTGAGCATGATGGACATTGTGACTACCAAGGGTTGTAATGGATTGGATAAGATCTCTTCTTCTTTAACTAGAAGTCTCATATTTGAACTTTGAAATTAAAAGGAATCCTGGTTGGGAGCGCTTCCCTCAGAATTGGACCTTACGCAATACTTATTCGAATTAGTCGGGCTCCAATAAAAATACCGGACACTAGATGGAAAAAAAAAGAATATGGACGTTGTGCGTGGCTTCACACTAATGTTTGCCTTCATCGATGGAGTAGACTTCTTCTCTATGGATTGAACATCTAAGAAAGCCACATGACACAGCTAAAAATCCTAAACTTGATATGCACTTTTGTAATGAATTCTAAAAGTAAATTTTTTTTGTACGCAATAAGAAATTCAATGCTTTCCATGCCGTGGTATCACCAAAGGTAGTTCAAGCTTGTCTTCCTTTTATTTAGCAGCATGCCCAGATCAAGTTTCTTTTATTTGCAAAAGCATTATTTTGATGGTAATATTTGTCAAACATAGTCAAAATCTATTTCAAAGGTCTCATATATCTTTCACACTTCTCCTAATAATGGAAAGTTACAATAATAAACACAACATTCCAGAATAGGTGCAGACACACTCACTAGATTAAGCTCAAATTTTTTATATAAAATTGAAAAAATCTAAATAATAGTATGTTTGAATAAAAGCTATTTGGACATAGTTTTTGTCACGGCCATTGAAAATTCATGTTTAAACGAGTGTGAGTGAAATTCAAATGACCAACAAATATTTCAAAATGTTAGTGTGAACTTCAGTTTTAATCAGTAATCACCTACCTAAAAAGTCAAAAGAATGCTGGATATATTAAAAGAGTGAGCCGAGTCCCAAAATTCAAATTTAAGCTGTATCAGCATCCAAATAAATACAGATAGGTGGCCACAAATTTCCTAAGTTGCAGCTAAATTACAAAATTTGAATTTCAAAAATATTCTAAAACAGATTTGCCTATTTCCCTCTTAAATCCTACTCAAACACCAATCTGAATCCTCAACATTTCCTGAAATTCCTAAAAGGCCATCGCCACATTTTTGTTTTAGTCGAAATATCAAAGGCTTCCGTAGTAAAGACCAAATAAATTTTTACTTTTTTAAAAAAATCTCAGAAGGTAAAAGTAGACATTGTATAAACAATAATTACGCTTACATTAACTTCAATAGTTATCATGATTCCTTTAATCATTTTAGATACTAATATATCGGTGTAAGGATCAAATGATATATTTAAACAATTTTAAATTATTGAATATCAATAATTTTATTATTTATATTATTTACCAGCATTAAATAAATTAGAATCACATTTAAATTATTTATATCACTTGCCTCAACTAATCTGAAACTAAAACGTAAGCACAAAAGAAAGTGATGAGATGGACAAGACTTTTACCATTACTCATAGGTTTCAGGGTTCGAATACTGAAATGGAGAAATCATTGGTCACTAATGCTTTCCTAAATGGGTAATAAGTGACAAGAATTAAATTTTGTCATATATATATATATATATATATATACTATAATTTTTTATATAAATATAAATTGGCGTAGATAAGCGGTAAACTCGGCCAAAATATGAGACTTGATGGGCCCAACACGCACAATCTCATTCCATCAGAGTCCGAGTTCTATCCAGCTCTTTCGATTCTTACTCGAATTTTCTCAACTTTCGTAACCACACTCTTTTAGTATAAAGCGGAGCAGAACTGTTAACTTGATCTGACTCCCCCTCACAGGTGAAGAACCACGAGATCACCCCTTTCATGATGGAGGGATCATATCCAAATTGTGGCCTAATTTTTCTTTTGATAATCGATCCAACCTCTGATCAAGTTTTTACAAAATGGGTAATTAAAAAAGAAAAAAAATACTCCTAAATAAAGAGAAAGAGAGAGACTGAAAATGTAAAAAGATTGATTAGGGGTAATCTAGTACATAGACTACTACTAGTAGCAAATAAAGCCAAAAAACACATTCACCACCCAATAATGATCCCAATTGCCAGCTCAATTTCAACGGAATCTCCGTTTCAGCAAACCCTTAAACCCTCACTATAAAAACCTCTGTTTCTCATCACTCCAGAATCCAAATCCAAATCTAAATCCCAGTATTTGAATTTCCCCTTTTCTTGTTCCCTTGTTAGTAAATTGAATATTTTTCAGCAACAATGAAAGCTTCAATTAAATTTCGTGAAGAAAAAAAGCCAATAATCCGAGCAAAAATACCACTAACAATATTAAACTGTCAATTCCAATCAGGAATAATAGCAGGTGAATCTAAAGAATTATCGTTAAACCTTTCTACTTTATTTGAATCTGGCCCCACTTTTAAATTCTCTTATCGTCCTAATGATTCGACTAATCCTTTTAGTCTTGTTTTCAAAACGGGTATTGGTCATTTCGGGTCACCCATTTCTAGCCCTTTTACTATGTCTGCTCAATTCAATTTAATTGGTAATCAAAACCCTAGTTTTTTTGTTCATTTTAAACCTAATTTCGGCGATTTTTGTTTCAAGAAATCGCATGAATCGAATGGTTTACCTAAGAATTTAGGCCCGGTTCAAAATGGGTTGGGGAAAACCGGGGGTTTTGAGGAAAATCCGGCGGTTTTTGGTGGTAAAATTGGGGGTTTTCCGACGGAATCGGCGGTGGCTGGAGTTGTTGAGAATTTGTTCTCCGGTACAGTTGTTAGTGCCCGGACTATGTTCCCGGTGAAGAATCGTGCGAAGGTGAATTTCCGATGGGGTCTTAGGTTTCCGAAGGCTTCACCGGTGGAGGATTCGGATACTGTTATTTTGGGAAAGACTGAATTGCCCTTGGCGACATCGCCAGGTGGCATTTCGTTCAAGCATTGTCCAATGCTGGTTATGAATAAGATCAGTGTCGAACACGTGGCGAAAGATGATTCGAAGAAGGGGACGGGGAGTAATGCTGAGGTGGCACAGGCGTGTTTGGATGTGAAACAGCAGTTGGAGGCAATACATGCTGAAAATGGATTGTTGAGAAATGCTTTGAATGATTTAAGATCTGAATTAGCTTTGAAGAAGTTTAATTTTTCAACGAATGAAGCTGAAAAGAGTGGCGTTAAATATTCCGGTGGTGGTGGTAGAGGTGATCATCGGAGGGGCAATGGCGATAAAAAAATGTTGAATGGGAAAGCAGTGGAAGGAGATCTCAATGAGGAGTTGAAGGTTTAATGGTTTTTGATTATTTAAGGTTGTTCTTTAGTTCCTATGTTCTTGTTTGATTTTTTTGTTGTTTATGTTGGATAGAGTAATAGTATTTGATCTTGTTAAAAGAGTTTTGAAGGGTTTAAGGTGGAAGTAATAATAGAAAACAGCTTGTTTTATAAGATCTTGATAGTATAGTATGGATGAAAGTGATTGTTTAGAAGTGTATATTGCTATATTTCTAAGCTCAAGTTCTAGTTTTTGTTAAGTTATTGGCTAATGAACTTTCCATTTATCATGCAATTCTTGAACGATTTTAAGTTTTATGCATTGACAATGTATTTATTTATTCAATCAGGTCTTGGTACTATCATGATATTCTTGCCCGGGTTTCTATGCATTTTTTGTTGCTTATGGTGGATAAGGTGATGTTGGATCTTGTTAAAAGAGTTTTTAAGGGTTTACGCCTTTACAGTGAACTAATAATTGAAAACAGCCTGTTTTGATAAGTTCTTGATAGTAAAGTATGGAGGACGATGGTCTAAAATGTGTATTGCTATATTTCTAATCTCAAGTGCATGTTTTGGGTAACTTGATGTTAATGGATAATCAATAGTTCATTTATCATGCAATTTTAGAATGAGTTTAAGTTTTATGGACGGACAGAGTGATAGTGCAAGTAATATTTACACAATCAGATCTTAATACTACCATGAGATTCTTGCGTGCTCTCCTTCGGCTTAAGAAAGTTGGAGTGAGAGTGAGAAGCACTTCGGAACTCAGGTGGGATGGATGTATTAGGACAGGATCTAAATGCTGTTTTGGAGAACTGCTTCATAGAATTGAAGAGGTGAAAAGATTTTCACAGCACACTGAAGCTAGACAAATTCAGCAAGAAATCCAGCTTATTATGTTAGTCTTGCATATGCATTTTCGAAACTCAACTTCCCTGACAGTAGGGGATTCATTGTGATATACCTAATAAATTCGTTACTGTTGATGATATTACTAGAGCACACCTCACTCCTCAATCGGACTTCTACTTAGTTCCCAATATCGACCAAGTGAGCTGCAGGAATTTGACGAATGCAATGGAAATGATAGCTGATGTAAAGCTATTATTGCTTCGACGATGTGAGTGAGGGGACAGGGAACGGGATGGGGAGGGTATTTGGATTGATCGAGTCCTTGGATTGAAGAGGAGGAAATGTTCAAAAATTGGAAAGTTTATAGTACTGAAAGGTTCTTGTCTTCAAATTCCAAAGGCTGAATATATGTTTTAGTTCCTATGTTTTTGTTTGATTTTTGTTGTTGTTTATGATGAATAGAGTAGTGTAAGATCTTGTTTAAAAGAGTTTTGAAGGGGTTGCGGTGAAGTAATAATAGAAAGCAGCGTATAAGTTCTTGATAGTATAGCATGGAAGAAAAGTAATGGTCTTAAAATGTATATTACTATATTTATGAGTTCAAGTGCTAGTTTTTGTTAATTTATTGGATAATGAACATTTGTGGTTAGCATGCAGAATTTTAGAATATCTTCTGCGACTGTTATACTAAATTGCAGACTTGCAGTCTAACATGATTATGTTTCGTTTCCTGTTTGGATATTTCAAAATAACTCATACTAAAAAGACTTAAAGGGTAGTCAATTCCTGTCTCTAACATGGTTGATAAGGACCCTCATCCTACATATCAGTGCTGTTCAGTGGGTGATGCCACAAAGCTTCAAAATCTACTTATTTGTCTGCAAGGACACAACATGAAGAGAAGAGAAGCATACTTTATGTACTGTATTATTTGGACTATATGGCTTGAGAGAAATTGAAATGTATGTATATTGCTATATTTTTAAGCTCAAGTGCTAGTTTCTGTTAAGTTATTGGATAATAAAACATGTGCATTTATGATGCAAAATTGTTAAGTTTAGATGTTTTCAGCACTTGTTTTGCTGGCTTAGAGGAGATTCTGTCATTCTTATTTTAATCAAAGCATTCACCATGGTAATGGGGGGTTTAGGCTAGAACCCCAACCAGCATATAATAAAAAAGTAGCAAAACATGGAGCAGGATGTACCATTTAGCCTCCAATACAAAGTGCGAATTAGACACTTCATTCCTGTGTACATTTGCTCAAATTAAGCTGCCTAATTTGGGAGGTCCACTCCATTACAGGTTGTAAACAAAGCATTTCACCCAAAAAAAAAAAAAAGAGATGTTAATCCTCTTGGTGCTACTTGCTGGAAACGTCATTAACAACTAAAAGATTCCTGTTTGGTTCAAGTCTGAAGCTTGGTAATTTATGCAAAGCTGATTAACATGGCAAAAAATGTAAGAAAGAAATGAAATTTTTGAAAGCTTGTGGTTAAAAAAACCTTAAAAATTTGTGCAATTATATTATCTTATAAAGTTAAACTATTAATAAATATAAAAACATATCAATGTTTTTTAAAACTAACCTTAAAGAAAAGACACTCCCATCAAATGGAAGGAATCAAATAATATATTTCCCCACCCTTACGCTGGGAGGTTGACTCCTCCCACTCTCAACCGCCTTTGGTTGGTGACATCATTAATCATTTTTTTTAATTAGTAATTCAACTGTTTAAAGCTTTTAAATTGTCATCAAAGGCTGAAATGGAGTTCTACAAATATAATCAATGGGAAGGGCATGCAGCTATGCAAGTTATGTCTGCAAAACATTTGACTTTAATTTTACCATTAATATAATCTTACAGCTCCACCATTTACTCTTAGATGTAAATGTTGGAGGCAACCAATAACTATACATAGGACCCTTACTCATTGACCCTTATAAACGAATTAACAAATTATCCTCTCGCGATCGCGATGGCCTATAAATTTTTGTTGCACCTGTACAAATCCTTTGAACCCCCAGAGATTCTTTGTATTTCATTATTTGCAAATACTGAAAATATTATTTATGATCAAACAGATACTTAAATCCCTTGATTTTCATCGATGCGGAAACACAGATGGTGTATAACTCTTAAAAGGAAGGAATAATCATTTTCTAACCTATCTAGCAATTAAAATGGTTTATGACACTTTAAGTTGTTATCACTTCCAAAGGTAAAAATTTCGCCCAGCAGCCACTTTTAACACTGGTATTTGGTTTGAGACCACTATTTTCTTTGGTTTTACACTAGAGACAACTTTTGGGCCTTTACTAAATAAATATTGACTTAAGTTCTGATAATTGACTGAAGTTCAGTCCATACGGCCCCTGGACTGAAGTTCCATCTTTAAGGACTGAACTTCAGTCCATATGGCCATGGACTGAACTTCAGTCCATATGAGTCCATGGTATGGCCATGGACTGAAGTTCAATCCTTAAAGATGGAACTTCAGTCCATGGCCATACCATAAACTGAAGTTCAGTCCATGGCCATATGGACTGAAGTTCCATCTTAAGGACTGGACTGAACTTTAGTCCATATGGCCCTGGATTGAAGTTCAATCTTTAAGGACTGAACTTCAATCCGGCCTCTGGACTGAAGTTCTATCTCTTTAAGCAAAAGTGGCCACCAACTAAATGTTTTGGTATTAGTGGCCTGTGCCCAAAGACCAGTGGCAAAAGTGGCCTTTCGTGCACTTTTCCCCTTCCAAAGGGATTGAACTATTGCAAAGTATCTAAAAAAAGTCACTTTCCTTTAGTTTGAGACAAAAATATCTCTCAACTTCTCCAAAGTAACTTAAAAAGTCATTCTCCCAAGTTGTGCGTTAAATCTCACCGAAAAATGCTGACGTCGAATTTTATTTTAGTTCTTTTTATTAAAAGTGGACCCAATAAATAATTATTTTTTTTAAAAAAAATCAAATTATTTATTTTGTGAGAGATTCACATAGTACCCGACCCAAAACTGGTCTTTTTAAGATTACTTGAAGATTGTACTAATTCAAAAAGAAGAAGTGTTGCACCTAGTGCACCTTCGTAAGACACTAGAGGGGGTGAATAGCGTCCTCACCTAATTTTCAAAATCCTAAAACTTGCTTTTACTTTATGCGCCTAACTCACAAAGAACCAAGTTCCTTGCAAGTTTCACCTATCTCTGAAACTTAACACAATGCTGAAACTTAAAGAACACAGAAATTTTTATGTGGAAAAATCCTTGATCAAGGGATCAAAAACCACGACCCAACACTCTTGGGATTTAAACTTTTCCACTCAAGAAAATTGAGCACGTTTTAGATTACAACGCAATGCAATCAAGGAACTAGCCTCACTATGACTAATACCTAGAACCTTCCAAGCCTCACTATGACTTGTAAGGTTGAACTACCTCACCAAAACCTAATCACAAAATAATGCTTCTAACTAAGTTGAATGATTACAACTTTATAGCCTGTAACAGTAAACTAAGACAACAGACTAGACCTTACGAAACTCGAACTCCTCCAGGTTCTGCCACCTTGTCTCTGTTCTTGCACACAATGCTTCTCACGATCAATTTGCTCTTGATATGCTCTGTTGAGATTTCTTGAGTGCGTAAACTAATTAGGTCAAAACAACTTTGTATTTATAGAGTTCATGAAAAGCCTTTTCCAAAATTAACTTGGATCTCCTTTTTCTGTTTGAATCAGTTTCTAATAAGGTTTACTCAAATTGCCTTATATGAAACCTAAGTTGTTTTGTCTAAGTCTTCAATCCTTCTTCGCATAGGAAACAACTTCTTCTTCGGCACCGCCTTGAAAGCTTTTCCTTCTTCGTCTTGGATTGAGACTTCAACTCCAGCTGTTCCCTTTTTCCTTCTTTGACTCGAACTCGAATAACACTTTGAACAACTAGGTCTTCTTCTTCAATTGTGAACCTTTTTCTAGTCCACATAGAACCAGGTCCTCTGTCATTTTCAAAACCATCCTTCAACAAATTCCCCATTTTTGATGATGACAAACAATATTGTCTCACCAAGGGTTATTAGCACAAGAACCTATACCCGTGAATATTATCAAACACTAAACAAGAACCAGGATAATAAACAGTTAGGCAGAAATTAGGTAACAAACATAGACTGATCTATACAACATCTAACTTCCCCCTTTTGGCATCATCGAAAAGTTCACAGGTGTATGAACCTGCATAATTTAATTTAAGTCTAGTTGACTCTAGTGCCATAGGCAGCTAGCCAACCTTTCAAGTAAGGAACCTGTTTCAGACAATAAACACCAGCAAGTATAGCAAGGGATAATTAAACATTAAAAAGTGCCAAACTGGCTTAAACATCCAGGCAGATCATCCAAAAATTACAAACCAAAAGTGATAAACTGTCTTAAAACAGGCCACAGTAAGAACCAACGTCAGAATAAAGATCTTAAAATGTTCTTCCCATACATCATTCTGGTCAGGTTCAGTCCACTTTGCTTGAGACATTCCAAAGAATTCAAATACTTGGCTCAACAGAAACCCATAGACTAAGGCATGCTTTCCCAACCCTGTGTCAGCCACTCTAGCAATGTGCTTAATCATCAGCTCCGGCAGATTGATACGAACCTCTCTATCTAGCAGGTCCATATAGGTCATGTCGAGAAAATTTGCCTCACTGCGTCTTTCCGACCTCTACAGTAGGTTCTTCAGCACGAACTCAAAAAGCAACTGATAAAAAGGTTCCATGGCCTTCTTTTTCACCTGTATTGCCCTTCTAAGTCTAGGTTTCCCTGCAAACTTTCTTGTAACCTCCAAAGAAGAAACTCCATCACCTCTTGCAGGCCATGAGTTTCTCAAATACTCACTGTAGCCTTGAGATGGAACACCTAGAATCGAACCCAACTCTTCACAATTAAACTGAATCACAAAACTTTCACGATAGTAGTGACAATTCCTTCACTCACCGTACAATTCGTGTAAAATTCTCGAACCTCCTGATCATACAAGCTTCGTGCATTATCACTAAATAGGTTCAAGCAACCCTGAGCACTCAACTTGTCACCAAGCTAAACCATTCCTTCCAGTTCTAGATCAGCGAGAATCTTATCCTTCACCAGAGGTAACCTTTGAAAGTGCTCAATTCTTTTCTGTTTTCCTCCTTTTTATTTTCAGCTATCAATTTCAACCTTGTTTTTCCTCGCATTTCTGGCTCACCAATAACCCAACTCTGTTGTCCCTTAATAGAGCCTCTAGTAGCAGGTCTTCTTCCCTACAGTACTAGCTTTCTTGCTAAACTCCCCATCCTCATCATCACCATGCCCAGAACTACCAATTCTAGAGCTACTCACATACACTCCCCCTTTCACAAGTCTTCTGTTTTTCACAAACTTTACTAGAACATCATCTTCTGAACTTTTCTCAATTCTTCTCTTAGACTTACATTCAGCCAATTCTTCAGTTTCAGCAGAACTTTCAATCTCATGAAGAGTAGGGTTTGCCTCCACATCCTCAGCCAATATCGCATTTAGAGGCTCAGTGTAACCTACTCCCTCTTCCTTATCATCCTCATAGTCATCGATCTCTTTCAATTCTGCATCATGACTATCCTTAGAACCAAAGAGAGAACCAAGACCTTTCTCAGGTTCCTTAGGGGGTTCAGCAAACTTCTCATCTCCCTTACTAACAGACTTTTCTTTTTCAAGAACCGTCACAGGAACAGGTTCCTGGACTTGTTCCTCAGATACCTTCTCGTCACCTTTACTAACATCAGCCTCACATGTTTCATTAGCTATATCTCCCACCTTATTTTCCTTATCAGACACCTCAGGTACTCCTAATTCTCCTAACGTTTCTGAAGCTACATTATCAACAACATTTACTGTAGTAGTAGTGTCACGACCCAACCTAGGGCCGCGACGGATAACCGATACTAAGTGTCGATTATCGCTAATCCTGCTGATAATCTATAAATTATAGAGATGAGCTGGCAACCTGGTTATGAATACATACATATTTACTGAAAACATAAAGTCTGGAAAGCTGACAAGGCTATCACACGCTAATATACATAACATACTGACTGCACCACACAGGGACATATCTACAGGCCTCTAAGAGTGCTGAACTGAATATACAAAGGACGGGACAAGGCCCCGCCATACCCAAACTTGCTGACCGTACACATACCAAAAGATAAGTAACTCTGGGAGTAAGCGGAGTGACACCAATAGCCGATAGATGGCCTACTAACGTGGTCCAAGTATTGATCTATCTGCACCTGCGCGGTATGAAATGCAGCGCCCCAGAAAAGGGCGTGAGTACGATATGTACCAAGTATGTAAGGCATGAGCATATAATATATCATAGCTGAATGAAACTGTAAGGCTGGAATATAAATATGTAAATATGAGCTGGAGCATAGCAATATAGCTGGAAATCTGAAGAACGTACTAAACATGATCTGAATATAAACTGAAGTCTAGCTGAATCTGAAACTGAAGACTGAGCTGAACTATACTGATAAATAACTGTAATATGACTGATAACTGGTAACTAGAAACTGGAATTGATAACTGTCAACTGATCCTGACGCTAAGAACTGGTGGCTGATAACTGAGAACTGATAACTGGTATTGAGCTAAAACTGAACTGTTATCTGAACTGGTACCTGTCTGGTGTTATGGGCTATATCCCCCCAAATCAGGTAACTGAACATCTGATCTAGTACCTGTCTGGTGTTATGGGCTGTATCCCCCCAAATCAGGTAACTGAAAACCTGTACTAGCCTCGTGTATAATCATGTAGTGCATACTGTGGCTATATACGCGTATATAACAAACATGGCGGGTGTTATGGGCTATGTCCCCCCAGCCAGTAATATCTAGTCTCTTTGGTCAGAGTGTGTAAATGACACCCGGTCACACCAGGTGTTTCAACTCCCGCCTGAACCAGAAGTGCTGTGTCCCCCAGACGGGTAATATCACACGCGACCGGACTGTGTGTCCAATGTCCAGCCTCTATGGGGGACTCCAAATCACACATAACATGATCACAATATAAGCATAAGCATGTATGAGGCATAACACATGTGGCAACAATAGATATGGACTCAAAGGAATAATAAGAAAACTCTGGATAGAATTATAGACACAACCTAGAACTTAGAATTTGTCCAACTCTTTGAATTTCTATAAAAATTTCGGCAGAGTTTCCCCTGAAACTGGATGATCCGCAAAAATAGAACCAGCACTATACTATACATGGGAATAGATACGCGGATAAACTGATAACATAAATATGTTAAACGGATAACAAGATGAGACAACTAGATGACATAACAAATCCGCAGATAGAATGTCTGGACAGCACCACTGTCCTGACTTTCAATACTATTTTCAAGAGTGTAGATCAAAGTTATAGACTTCATGGTCTTCACAAAATTTTTAGATATATGTCTTAGGGTTCCAAAGAATCTTGAATCATCTCAATATCAATTTTTTACAAGGAGTTATGCTCAAACTACTAACAGTTGTCCGAAGATAAAAATAATTTTTTCCAGATTTTGAAACATTTTGTGCTACTGTTTTGGACATCTTTTATCATGGTTCTTAGCACCAAATTAAGCACATATATGGTCACCTTTATACCATACAAGTTACCCACAAGAATCATCAATTTTGGAACTAAGAAAAGCTTCAAAAGCTACAAGATACATGCCTTGCCAAAAGAAAGATTTAGCCTTACATACCTTTGATGTTTCTTGCTTCTCAACCTTGTTTCCCTTGAATTCAACACTTTCTAAAGCTTAAACAAGCTATAATACAGCATTTAAGTACTTTACTTAGCCATGAAGTAACTCTAAAACTCAAACTATAGACAAAATTGAAGGTAGCATAACGTTACCTTAATCGCGTAGAGCGTTTTGACGCAATCCGTCTTCAATTTCGAGTTAAGATTTGCGTCCTTCCTTCAAAATCATAAAAGTTGCTTAAAGCTTAATGAGAGAACTATTTCTCTCTTTAGATTTCTGGAAATGACGAGATATGAGAGGATTTTTCCTTTTATACTTGAAACATTTCAGTTTTAGTCCTCTTTTGCGCTTATGTCCCTTTTTCTGGCCTGACTTCTGATGCTCATATCTTTTTATCTATACGTTGTATGAACAAACCATCAAAAGTATTGGAAACTAAACTCCAAGACCTTCAATTGGTATATGATATGTCCCCAAAAGACTTCATATAACACACAAAATTAATTGCTGAAAAAGCTTTGTTACAAGGCAATCCTTAGTCGGTTTTTCCGCAACTTAAATTCGATTTTTCTCAAACTTTATATTCAACATATAAACATCATATATGGTCATATTATGACTTTAAACTCACTTAAATCATTCTTAACATATCTTTAGAGTAATATACGTCACTTTAGACATACGGGGTGTAACAAGTAGAGACAATGGGGTTTACCTCTTCAACTTCTTGAACCAATTCTTGATTTGTATCAACTCTTTCCTCTGCAGTAGTGCTTAGTATAATTTCCCCTTTACTTGTAGCCGTTTCTGTAACCTTCTTCTGTCTCAATTTAGCAAATTTTTTCGCCATCATAACGGAACGACTTGCCGCTAGTTGCTTTGCCTTTAGATTTAGTTTAGTCATTTTGAGTTAGGAGAAGTAGGGTTTCCAGTATTCTTCGAAGTGGTTGACATGGTGAGGAAATTTGAGAGGTTTTTAAGAGAGAGAAAGAAGATTATTAGAGAGTAGTCTGTGAAGATTGCTTAGACCCACAAAGGAAACAATACTTACAAACCGATATTCTGATAGCTTAAGAGAATATGGAAAGGTAGGAGTTGTATCGGGAAGGGAAATGGAAATGATGGGATGTGAAAAAGCTGTGCATTACCATTATTACGTGTGGGAGTTGACGCTTACGGGTTTTAATAGATTTGAAATTTAAAATTATCTAATAATTTAGCGTTGCATATGTTAACTTGGTAACTAATTGGCCACGTAAGACAAATTTTTTTACAATCAGTAAGTAATATTGGATGCGTACCTGAATGTCCATGCACCAGGTTCTTTAGCATTTATCCTCTACTCAAAAAAAGTTTGCCAGTATCTAAGTCATGAAAATAGGTTCCAAACAGGTTAGCAAGCAAAACAATTATGCTTTAAAAGTAGAGTCAATTAAACAAAGATAAACTAGGTTAAATAAAGAAACTTCTCTAGCTAATCATTGGGAGAACCAGGTGCTGCCTCGATCAGTGTATCTTGGTCATCCCTAACTCAAGCCTGTTCTTCTCAAATTGTACCCTGTTCAAAGCCTTAGTGAAGATGTCAACAATTTGATCCTCAGTCCTGCAAAAATTCATAATGATTAGGCCTTTCTCAATATTGTCCCTTAAGAAGTGATGCCTAATGTCAATGTGCTTTGTTCTCTTGTGCTAGACCGGATTCTTGGCTATATTAACTGCACTGGTATTGTCACAATAGATTGGAACTGGTCCACACTTAATTCCAAAGTCCTCTAACTGCTGCTTAATCCATAAAAGCTGTGAACAGCATAAAGCAGCTGCTACATATTCAGCTTTAGCTGTAGATAATGCTACTGAATTTTGCTTCTTTGTAGCCTATGAAACAAGACAAGGACCTAGGAAGTGTGCCATCCCAGATGTACTTTACCTATCAACCAAGTGACCAGCATAGCCAGCATCAGCAAAAACCATTAGATCAAAACTTCCACCTCTTGGGTACCATAAGCACAGATCTTGAGTTCCTTTTTAATATCTTAGAATCCTCTTGACTGCTGTTGAGTGTGACTCCTTTAGTTTTGACTGGAATCTGGCACATAAACCAACATTATAAACAATATCTAGACGACTTGTAGTCAAGTACAACAAGGAACCAATCATTCCTCTGTACTTTGTTTCATCAATGGAAGCACCAGGTTCATCCAGATCCAATTTAGTTTCAGGTGCTATAGGTGTGCTCATGTCCTTAGCAGTTTTTATATCAAACTTCTTCAAAAGTTCGTTGATGTACTTCTGCTGATAGATCATTGTGCATTCCTGAGTTCGCTTGATTTGTAAGCTTAAGAAGAAATTCAGCTCACCCATCATACTCATCTCAAATTCACTTCCCATCAGGTCGGCAAATTCCTTGCAAAGGTTCTCATTAGTAGTGTTAGAAAGGTTAAGTTGTATATAGTTAGGATTGTCGTTCTTGTCCCACACTGAGAAAATATATGTAGTGTATGATGTATGATAGTTATAAATAGGGATCCTTGTAAACACTATTCTTTATGATAAATAATATTTCTCAATATTTATCACATGGTATCAGAGCAACGGTGAGAAAATTACAGCTGAGAAATTTTCCAGCTTATCTGAGAATTAACCACCGTGCAGATTCCGATGGCTGTTACCGGAGACTTACTTTTCTGGCAGTGTTGTGCAAAAACTGACACTACCATAAGGTCCGCTGTTGTCCCGCGACCAAACCCCAGTCAGACCCACCAGAATCCGGCGACCCATGCGCCCTCAAGCACCAGAAATAGTGAGATCTCCGGCGACGCGTCTGCTTCACCCGCCGGCGCGTGAGCCCTGTTCTGGTTGTTTTTTCTCGCGGATCTCTTTTCTACGGTTCTCGTATACAATTTCCGACCATACCCATCTAAGTTTCATCAGATTCCGACCACTCCCGATTATTTCGGCATCTACAGCTACTGTTCCAGCTTTTTCTGCTCTTTTTGGCTTAATTGGTGTCTGTTTCAGATATTTCTTTGCTCAATTTGGTGTTATTTTGCAAATTTTTTGTTAGAGGTCTCTTTGAATACAACCATGTCTCTCGGATTTGATGCTTTTGGTCCCAAAAACTCTGGAGTCGGATTTGGGCTTCGTCTGTTGAATTATGGTGTAAAGGTCAGGGTGTTCAAGATCACTTAACCAAGAAAACTAGTGATGGTGATGATAAGGCTACGACACAAGGGGATAAGGTTGATGCTCAATTGTGCAGTATTTTATGGCGATTTATTGATTCTAAGTTAATGCCTCTATTTCGTCCATTCCAAACATGTTATTCGGTTTGGGAAAAGGCTCACACCCTGTATACTAATGACATATCTCATTTCTATGATATGATCTCTCGGATGACTAATTTGAAGAAACAAGAACTGGATATGTCAACTTACTTAGGACAGGTACAAGCAGTCATGGAAGAATTTGAGAAGCTGATGCCTGTCACCGCTAGTGTGGACAAACAATGATCTTCGTCGATATCAAAAGGGATATCGTTGCTACTCACCTGATCTTCGTCGATATCTTATGTTAGCAGATGTTACTTTTTTTTTAGAGTCGACCTTGCTTTGCACCTTCTTCTGATCATTCCTATATCTCTGAAGTTTTACCTGTGCCATCTTTTGAGGAGTCTACCATAGCTCCTTCTACTCTTGTTCCTCCTACAGTTGCTCCTCCAGAAGTTGTTCCTACTGTAGTCCCTTCTCCTCCAGCTGCCCCTCCTGCAGCTGTTCCTACTGTAGTTCCCCCTACTGTAGTTACCCCTCCTGCATTTGCTCCTTCTACAGTTACTACTACTGCTCCAGAGCCATCATTTCTGACTTATCATCGTCGTCCACGTCCAGAATCAGGTCTAGATGATTCACGTCCCGCAACAGACTCTTCACCTACTTCGGACCTGTCTCCTCTTAGTCTACCGATTGCACTTCGAAAAGGTACGCGATCCACCGCAAATTCTAATCCTCATTATGTGGGCTTGAGCTATCATCGCCTTTCATCACATCATCAGGCCTTTGTATCTTCTTTGTCAACTATTTCTTTACCTAAGTCTACAGGTGAAGCACTCTGTCATCCTGGATGGCGACAGGCTATGATTGATTAGATGTCTGAACTACGTGCTAGTGGTACTTGGGAGCTTGTTCCACTTCCTCCAGGTAAATCTACTGTTTGTTGTCGATGGGTGTATGCAATCAAAGTGGGTCCGGACGGCCAAATTGATAGACTTAAGGCACGCCTGGTTGCAAAAGGTTATACTCAGATTTTTTGGCTTGATTACAGTGACACTTTCTCTCCGGTTGCTAAAATAGCTTCAGTCTGTCTTTTTCTATCCATGGCGGCTGTCCATCATTGCCCTATCTATCAGTTGGATATTAAGAATGCTTTTCTCCATGGTTATCTTAAAGAGGAAGTTTATATGGAGCAACCACCTGGTTTTGTTGCTCAGGGGGAGTCTCGTGATCTTGAATGTCGATTGCGCCGGTCACTTTATGGCTTAAAACATTTTCCTCGAGCATGGTTTGGTAAGTTCAGTATAATTGTTCAGAAGTTTGGCATGACTCGTAGTAAAGCTGATTACTCTGTCTTTTATCGGCATTCTGCTCCAAATCTATGCATTTATTTAGTGGTCTATGTTGATGATATCGTTATTACCGGTAATGATCATAATGGTATTATTAGATTGAAACAACATCTCTTTAGGCACTTCCAAACTAAGGATCTAGGCAGATTGAAGTACTTTCTGGGTATTGAGGTTGCTCAATCCAAGTCAGGTATTGTTATGTCACAGAGGAAGTATGCCTTAGACATTCTTGAAGAGACAGGTATGAAGGGGTGCAGGCCTATTGATACTCCCATGGATCCGAATGCTAAGCTTATGCCAGGACAAGGGGAGCCTCTTACTGATCCTGCGAGATACAGTCGGCTGGTTGGTAAGTTAAACTACCTCACAGTGACTCGTCCTGACATTTCCTTTCCTGTGAGTGTGGTAAGTCGATTTATGGACTCTCTCCGTGATAGTCACTGGGATGCAGTTATTCGCATTCTTCGGTATATAAAGTCATCCCCAGGCAAGGGATTGCTCTTCGAGAGTCGAGGCCATGAACGAATTGTTAGATATACAGATGCTGATTGGGCAGGATGTCCCTATGATAGACGTTCCACGTCTGGTTATTGTGTTATGGTAGGAGGTAATTTGGTGTCCTGGAAAAACAAGAAATAAAATGTGGTTGCCCGGTCTAGCGCAGAAGCAGAATATCGAGCAATGGCTGTAGCTACTTGTGAACTAATTTGGATCAAACAGTTGCTCAGAGAGTTGAAGTTTGGTGAATTCAATCATATGGAACTTGTGTGTGATAATCAAGCTACTCTTCATATTGCGTCAAATCCGGTATTTCATGAGAGGACTAAGCACATTAAGATTGACTGTCACTTTGTTAGAGAGAAGATACTCTCGGGGGATATTGTTACAAGATTTGTGAAGTCATATGATCAGCTTGCAGATATATTCACTAAGTCCCTTACTGGTCCACGTATTAATTATATTTGTAACAAGCTCGGTACATATAACTTGTATGCACCGGCTTGAGGGGGAGTGTTAGAAAGGTTAAGTTGTATGTAGTTAGGATTGTCGTTCCTGTCCCACACTGGGAAAATATGTGTAGTGTATGATGTATGATAGTTATAAATAAAGCTCTAGTAAACACTAGTCTTTATGATAACTAATATTTCTCACAACTAGCTCCAAAGATGATATCATCGACGTACACTTGCACAATCAGCAGGTCCTTGGCTTTCTTCCTTAGAAACAGAGTGTTGTCTATTTTTCCTCTTGTAAACCTATTCTTCAGCAAGAACCTAGACAACCTTTCATACCAAGCCCTAGGAGCCTGTTTCAGCCCATAAAGTGCCTTGTCAAGTTTATAGACATAATCAGGAAACTCTGAACTTTCAAAACCAGGTGGTTGAATCACATACACCTTTTCATTCAAATAACTATTAAGGAACACACTTTTCACATCCATCTGATACAACTTGAATTCTATGTAAGCTGCAAAAGCTATCAACATCCTAATGGCTTCCATTTTCGCAACAGGTGCAAAGGTTCATCATAATCTATCCTTTCTTCTTGACTATAACCTTGAACCACCAGTCTTTCCTTGTTCCTTGTCACTATACCATGTTCATCCAGTTTGTTCCTAAATACCCATTTAGTTCCAATGATAGACCTGTCTGAAGGTCGAGGGACCAGGTGCCACACCTTACTTCGTTCAAACTGATGAAGTTCCTCCTGTATAGCAGTCACCTAATCTGGATCCTCAAGTGTTTCTCGTACATTCTTAGGTTCTACGGTCGATACAAACGCATAAAATGCACAGAAGTTCTTCAGGGCTCTTCTAGTCACAATCCCAGTATTCAGATCAGATATAAGATTCTCCAATAGGTGAGAACTTTGATATTTCCATAGTTTGGGTTGAATCTCCTGAGTAGTAGTGCCAGAGGGACCAGGTGCATTAGTATTGTCTTCTTCTGGTTCTTCTGTCCCCCCTATCTGATTGCCTCTTTGTTCCCCCTGAGTCTGATCCTTATCCTCACTTTGATCAAATATGTCTTCTTCAAGTCCCACAGGGTCTTCAACAGGTTCATCTCTAGCTAACCCAATTTCCTGATCATTATCTTCAACTCTCTTTGCAATAGTTCCAGATTCATCAAATACCACATGCACACTCTCTTCTACAGTCAAGGTTCTTTTGTTGAACACCTTGTAAGCTTTGCTTTGTGAAGAATATCCCAAGAAGACGGCCTCGTCACTTATAGCATCAAACTTCCCCTAAGGTCCCTTCCCATTATTATGCGCAAAACACTTGCATCCAAACGCTCTCAAATGTGCAATATTGGGTTTTCTACCTCTTAACAGCTCATAGGGATTTTTCTCTAACAAAGGACGGATAGAACATCGATTCAATAAGTAACATGCGGTGTTAACTGCTTCAGCCCAAAATTTTTTAGCCAAACCGCTTGATAACATCATTGTTCTAGCCATATCCTCCAAGGACTTGTTCTTTCTTTCAACTACTCCATTTTGTTGAGGGGTTCTTGGTGAAGAGAAGTTATGGTCTGCGCCATGTTTGTTGCAATACTCAGTAAATTTTGCATTCTCAAACTCAGTTCCATGGTCAGACTTGATACACACAAGTTGAAATCCTAGTTTCTTCTGAACAACTTTTGCCCAGTCTTCGAACATGTCATAAGCTTCATCCTTAGATCTGAGAAACAAGGTCCACGTGTATCTGGAGTAGTCATCAATAATCACCATTACAAAACTCTTACCTCCTCTGCTCCTAACCCTCATAGGTCGACACAAATCCATGTGGACAAGCTCAAGTGGTTTAGAAGTACTAACCACCTTCTTTGACTTGAATGAAGATCTTACATGTTTTCCTTTCATGCAAGCATCACATATCTTGATGTCCTCGAACCTTTTACTGGGCAATCCACGAACCAGGTCCTCTGACACCAATTTATTCAGCTGAGTCAAGCTTGCATGTCCTAGTCTCTTATGCCACAGTTGTGCATCATTTTCAAGTACATTCAGACAAGTCAAATTATTTTTTAGAAGAGAGCCTCACGTAGCTTTTTACCCATTGTTTGCTTGTTTCCTTTCCAGTACCACCAGTCTGCAGGTTCTTCACAGTCCATCCTACAGACATGAAACTAACTTGATTTCCTTTATCACAAAGTTGGGTGATGCTTAGAAGATTGTGCCTCAATCCATCAACACTCAGCATATTTTCAATTGCATGATTGAGGGACCTCCCAACCTTTTCAATACCAACAATTTCTCCATTTTTTCCTCCTCCATAAGCCACACTACCCCCTTAAAATGCTGCGAGTGAGAGAAAGTTTCTTCTATCTCCTGTCATGTGTCTGGAACACCCACTATCAAGAATCCAGCTTGGGTTGTTCCTTCTCACTCCAGCCTACAAAACAAAATCAGGGGTTAGTAACAGGAACCCAGACAAGCTTGGGTCCCTTTTTTTGATAGAATGGATGAATCAAATCTTTTCTAGTCCAATAAGGTAAAACTGACTTAAGGTTTCTTTTAATAGTCTTTGATGCAATATCACATTCTTTTTTATAATGCACAGTCTTTCCATAAAGGAAGCAAAGTTTATTGCAAGGGAGACCTTCATACTTACTATTAAGATTCCAGGCTGGTAAAGGTTCGCTATGTCTTAAGCCATTCTTACCTTTGTTATGATTTTCATGCACCCATTTTAAAGCTTTTGAAGACTTGTTCCATTTAGTAAGCCTGGTAAGTTCATAGTTGGCCTTATCAACCTTTGCTTGAAGAACTTGGTTCTTCTCAGTTTTCTGATGCAGAACCATATCTTTCTTTTTAAGCTCAGATTCAAGGTTGATTTGAGCCTCACCAACTACTTGCTTACCTAGGGTTTTTTTCAGTTTAAGATTATCAAGTTCAAACATTGAAGCTTTCTTTTGCTCCTCAAGTACCTGCTTCTTTAATTTCAGGTTTTCACGTTCAAAAGCTGAGACTTTCTATTTAAGTTGAAAAACTTGCCCATTAGTTGAAGCAGATTCAATTTTCAATTCAGTTTTGGCTTCATCCAAGTATTTATTCTTAATTTTATAATTGGACACAACTGATATCAAATGGTCCTTCTTAGAAAGCAATTGTTCCTTCTCAGCTCTTAGACTTTCAATTCCTTCAATTAAAGTAAGTGCAAGCATGTTCAATTATCTTAAGGAACAAGTAGGAAGTTTCAGTTTCAAGTCATCAAGACTTACCTCAGGCAGGTCATCAGTGGGAGTTCTTCATCCAGAGCCATTAGCGCAAAAGGAGAGTCATCCTCTGATTCTTCTTCTTCTTCTTCTCCTGAATATGTGTCACTTTAAGATGCTTCCCATTCTTTGACAAAAGCTTCACTGTTCTTTTCTGGCTCTCCACTGTAGATGTTGTCTAAAGTGTCCCATAGTTCCTTTGATGTTGGACATCTTGGTATCTTCTTATGCACGTTAAAACTCAAACCACAGTGGAGTATTTTCATGGCTTCAGCATTCATCTGAAGTGCATGAAAGTCTGCTTGATTCAGTTCTTTCATACGCTTGTGGATTTTATTCCCTGATTCGTCAAGTTTTGTAGGAATAATAGGACCATTTGTCGTAATTTTCCACAATTGATAATTCTTTGCCTGTAGGAAGGTTTCCATCCTAAATTTCCAGAATTTGTAGTGTTGACCATTGAACTGCGGAGGCTTGTTGATAGAATGTCCTTCTGTCATAATCGGTGGTGCACTCATTGTTCAGATCCTTCTAAAGATGTTAATCTTTTTATGAGAGAACCTGCTCTGATACCACTTATTGCACCTGGTGCACCTTCGTAAGACACTAGAGGGGGTGAATAGTGTCCTTACCCGATTTTCAAAATCCTAAAACTTGCTTTTACTTTATGCGCTTAATTCACAAAGAACCAGGTTCCTTGCAAGTTTCACCTATCTCTGAAACTTAACACAATGCGGAAACGTAAAGAACATAGATATTTTTTCGTGGAAAAATCCTTGCTTAAGGGATCAAAAACCACAACCCAACACTCTTGGGATTTAAACTTTTCCACTCAAGGAAACTGAGCAAGTTTTAGATTACAACGCAATGCAATCAAGGAACTAGCCTCACTATGACTAATACCTAGAACCTTCCAAGCCTCACTATGACTTGTAAGGTTGAACTACCTCATCAAAACGTAATCATAAAATAATGCTTCTAACTAAGCTGAATGATTGCAACTTTATAGCCTTATGAAACTCGAACTCCTCCAGGTTCTGCCGCTTTGCCTCTGTTCTTGCACACAATACTTCTCATGATCAATTTGCTCTTGATATGCTCTGTTGAGATTTCTTGAGTGCGTAAACTAATTAGGTCAAAACAACTTTGTATTGATAGAGTTCATGAAAAGTCTTTTCCAAAATTAACTTGGAACTCCTTTTTCCTTTTGGAATCAGTTTCTAATAAGGTTTACTCAAATTGCCTTATATGAAACCTAAGTTATTTTGCCTAAGTCTTCAATCCTTCTTCGCATAGGAAACAACTCTTCTTCTTCGGCACCGCCTTTAAAGCTTTTCCTTCTTCGTCTTAGATTGAGACTTCAACTCCAGCTGTTCCCTTTTTCCTTCTTTGACTCGAACTCGAATAACACATTGAACAGCCAAGTCTTCTTCTTCAACTGTGAACCTTTTCCTAGTCCACATAGAATCAGGTCCTTTGTCATCTTCAAAACCATCCTTCAACAAGAAGACAAGAAATCCTACCAAAATTTAGATTGAATTATTTTGAAATTTATTTTTTGTTGATTATGTAAAAGACTAATTTTAGCATACTATGTTACTTCTTTTTGTTGACAATGGCACTCCCAAGGTTTGGTGGGACATTTAGACAAGCTTTTGTTTGTTAAATAGTATTAACATTAACCTTTCTTGTAATGTTATGTAAAAGAGAGTTTAATGTATTTGCTCCTTACTAAAAGTGCGAATGAGTCGGGTCTTTTAAGTAGCTATCAAGTCACAACATAGCTTGGATCAAATATAATGAGCTGAGGCTCGTTGAGCCTTTCTGTTTTAGTCTATTCTTGGTATTTCAGTCTCATTCTCCAATTTTCTTTCTTCTGAGTCATTCAATAGGTGCAGGACTTCTGGGTGGTTCTCATCTCATTATGAGATTAGCATCATGTCATGCTAAAACGCTATTATGGTTGGAGGATTTAAAAATTTATCTTGCATTTTACCCGTAGCATGACTTGAGAACACTTATAACATACATTGATAAAACTCGGTTATTGAATTAGTACATTCTTCAAGTAATCTTAAAAAAGACCCGTTTTGGGTAGGGTAGTATGTGAATCTGTCATAAAATAAATAATCTGGTGTCTTTTTTTAAAAAATAAAATATATTGGGTCCACTTTTAATAAAAATAATTAAATTAAAATTCTACGCCAGCATTTCTCGGTGAACTTTAACGCACAACTTGAGGGAATGATATTTTAAGGCACTTTGGATAAGTTGAGTGATATTTTTGTATCAAACCAAATGAAAGTGACTTTTTTAAATACTTTGCAATAGTTCAGCGACCATTTTAGGAATTGAGTCTTCCAAATGCCTCTGCTTAATATATTACAAAGTACTTACTACACCAGAATGTCTTCTAGCAAACCGTTGACTATTTTATGTCCAAAAACCTGTAAGATTCTGCTGTCACCTTCATATGCTACAAACGATTCAAGCTTTAAGCTCAATTTTATAATTTCATCTGTACCAATTAAATACATGCCATATGATACTTGCATATGTTTGATGTAGACCTAGCTGTATCTAATCCTAGGGAGCAATTGAAATAACATACTACTAATACATTTCTGAAAACACCCTTGCAAATTAAATGCCATATTTTTTTTTATATTTTCTAAAAACAAGATAAGGAAGAAAATTAAGGAAACGTTCTTGAAAGAAGAGCAAATTAAACTAACCCATATATGGGATGAATGAGATTCTTCCATCATTAACTAGAGATTTTGAGTTCATCCGAGAATGGAGAAATGAGTTCAACCTTGAAAATGATGAAATTCCTCGTAAGGAGCGTTTCTCTTTTAATAAACCTTACACGGTGTAATTCTAGATTAATCATGCCGGTAAATACTTAGTAGGTGGTTATATAATAATAAAAATCAATAGATAGAGAAAAATAGAAGATCGGGGAGTCCTATATATAAGGCTACTCTATTAAAACAACGCTAGTGTGAAATGAAGGCAGATTTCTTGTTTCTTTGCTTTGGTTAGATACTATGTAGAAGAATCAGTGTGAGGATTCATTTGTATTCATGTTCTTGTTTTGGTTCATTAACAGCTAATGGCTAGCAGTCCGAAGTACTCCATAAGGAAGAAAAAGAGATATGTTTTAACTGTATTTTACACGAAAATACATTGAGAAAATCATTAGTTTCTTGCTAGGCAACTACCGAGAAGAAAACAAAAAGAGGAACGATCAGAGAATCAAACTAGATCATTAATATATCTTTTTTCTTAACAAGTATTTGAAATATGATTTTGGAACATAGTCTTGGTCGTATGAGATTACTTTGGTTATTATTAATTAACAAGAATTGAAACGTTATCTCAACACAAACTTGGGAGACCTGTTTCTAATCTAGAAAAGAAATGGCCTAAAAGGACCTCCTATGGCTATAGAAAAGAAATGTTACATGGTTACATGATACAATGGCTTTGAGAGTACAATATATTCAACTAATGCTATTGTCCATGTGATCCTTTACTGTTGAAAAATTCCTCATTTTTCTTAACTGCAATTCTGTAATTTTTATCTCATCTTGTATATATATTATAATCTATGCACCTACTAAGGATACTAGAAGGAGGGGTTGAATAGTGTCATTCGATTTTCGCTAAAAAAACCTTGTATGTTACTCGAAGAACCCCATTCTTAATTACCTTAACCAATTAGCAGCACAAGTGTCAATATAAAACTGAATGTAAAAGACAAAGAGTTTTTACGTGGAAATCTCCTTGCTCGAGGGAGAAAAGCCACGACCCAACTCTGGGATTTAAAAATTTTTCTACTAACACAAATGAGCATGTTTTAGATTACAAACTCTGTAACCAAGGGTTACTCTAGACCCTAATCACTCTAAAAGCTAAACTCTAGCTTCACAAAATGTTCTCTAAATATTCACCTATTATAATGCTTCTCAGACTAAGCATATAGGTAATACATTTTAACTTAACAAAACATATGACAACAATAATGAAGAACATATGCTAAATATTGAATAAGCTCTGAGTTCTCCAATGGTTGTCCACTGCTGTTCAATCACTCACGAATAATAACTGGATCGCCTTTTTGTTTGCTCTCAACTCTCGTAGTGAATGAATGAATACGACTACCTCAATTACTTGCTTTCATATGGGTTATGCAAACCCTAGTATATTCTAACTAGGAATCTTCTCAATTATGGTAAGAGAAGATCTCTAGTGACATACTCTTTGTATAACATCAACTCTTGTTCACACTTCATAGAGTGATGCGGGGTAAACCCACGGAAGCAAATAACAAGTAACGGAAGCAAATGATAAACACAAGATCAAGAAATAAGAGATGGGGAAGAACAGAAATAGAAGAAAGGAACGAATCAAACTAAACAAATAGATTGATTCAAAGGGAGGAAGAGACTTGAACCACTAACGGGGTCATACTAGCGGTGATCCACCATGGATTCTAAGTAAGAGATACATGAAGCTCAAGCTTCAACAAGAATGGCCAAGCCTATTCTATCTTCTCAATTCTATCTTCAAAACTAGCTAATGAAATAAAATGAATAAGTGTGGTATTTATAGGTTCACCACATTCCTAATGTAATGTCTAAAAAGCCCTCAAATGATATAAAAATATTACAAGCCTCGTAGGGCCAAAATAGGGATTACATGTCAAAATCTCGTCCAAAACAAGGCAAAACAGGCGCCCCAAACAGCAGAGTAGGCGCCCCACCCTGTAGATTAGACGCCCAGAGTAGGCGCCCCACCCTCCAAAGTAGGTGGTCCGCCCAAAAAGTAGGCGGCCCGCCCCTTTTATGGGCGGCCCAAAGTCCAGAGAGTGGTGCAGTCACTAGGCGGTCTGCCTAGTCCAATGGGCGGTCCGCCCCCTTCCTAGGAGGCTTGGAAACGGCTCAAAATGGACTCTAAGTGTTCCTCCTTGGTCCGTAGCCGGTCCTCCCTCGATGGCGCTCAAGTCCATGACTCCAAATCACTCTCGAACCCTCCTCCGGTGTCCTTGTCTTGGATCCCTTGTGTTCTCAAGCTTGGCTCTTGATGGTTGGCGCTTTGGCTCCAATTTGCCCCGCATCATAGAGACAGCCTCGACATAACCTCTTTTGCTGACTAGGATAAGTAATCATGATGCACGCGCCAATCTTTCGTAGTTCTGCATGGATTTTCATCCCACAATCTTTTTGATCAGTCATGCCTTCTCTAAAGGACTAGGTTCTTCACAAGGTCCTTTATTTGTCAATCTTTAAAGCTAACACTACAAAAAATTTTCCATTTTTGATGATGACAAACAAATGTTACCGAGGAACCTGTACATACAATCACCAATGCAAAACAACAGAAAAAAATTTGAAAGAAAAATTAAAACTGATGAATTGGGTCGCAAACGTCCTAACATTTCATTCTTCACCATTTTGGCATCATCAAAAAGATTCTAAAGTCCTGCAAGAACAAGTTAACACTGTCCACTCTAGAGCATAAGGCAACAAGTTAGCTAAGCAAAAGCACACATGTAATATATCAAAGAGCCCATCATGATAATAGCAACAACAAGAAAACCATAGAACGAAACGAGCAATTTAAAACCAATTATCCAGGGCACAACTCATGTGCAGCCATTAAGTAAAATCAAAACAAATCTAAAATTGGCTTAAACATGCATCGATAAAACCAGAAGTAAGAATAGGACTTGGTTCTTTGGGATGGAATTGGGCAAGGTAAATTTCAAGGAAGAAGCTTGAAGTGTTTAACAAGTGCTTCTAAGTTCTTTAAATTGTTGGCTCTCTCGACTACAACCTCAGCTTAATGTTTGTTGCACTCAATTGTCAAACGATCGATTTCTCGATCCTTTAGTTTCAACTGATTCTTCAACTCTGCATTTTCTGCCTCCAACTCCACAAGTGTCTGCTCCAATTCCTTCACAGGTTCAACAGCCTTGTCTGGTCCAAAGTTGTCACTTTCATCAACTTTCTCCATCTTGACATGCACAGGATGCTTTGATGCCCTCTTCTCTTTGATTAATCACAAGTCCTTAAGACATTCATGCCAAACATCTGATGATAAGTGGGCTTCTTTCCATCTCTAAGAGGAACACCAAAGTGCTCAAAAATCTGCTGCAGTATGTGGGAATGCACTAAGGAATGTCCTTTCTCGTCAGTATCAGCAATCCTTTTGATATGTCTTATAATGAGTTCAGTATTTTTACACCTTTATCCGACAGGTCCATATATGTTAGGTCTAGTGCACAAGCCTGGCTGTTCCTCTCACCCCTTGGTAGCAAGAACCTGTACACAAACTCAAAGAGCAGTTAATGAGCTGGTTCCATCTCCATCTTTTCCACCTTTCTTTCTTTCTTTCTTTCTTTCTTTCTTTCTTTCTTTCTCTCGTGAATTTTCTTGTCACATCAAGTGAAGTGACATTGTTAGTTCTTTTGAGCCATTTCAGTTTTAGGTACCTGCAATAACCTGCTGCAGGAACCCCCAAGATTACCCTTAACTCAGATCTTCCAAACTCAATTTCAACTCCCTCAACCTTAGAGTAGACTCTCCTACCATCCACACAACACTTAACATAGAACTTCATCACTTTTTCAATATATAGACACCTATCCTCCTTGGAAAACAGCTTGGTCCATTCCTGAGCATCTACCTTTTCAACTAAATTTTTCATCTTTAGCTCCTCCAGATCACATCAGATGTTGCCATGCAATACCGGCTTTGTTGAATAGAAAGCAACTCTGTCAACCTCTACCTTCTTCTTTAAGAGCCTGCAGAAGTTGCAGAGTCAGAGTCATCTGGGTCCTCATAATCCACATCCTCCTCACTGCTTTCCTTCTCAAGACTTTTTTTCTCAACAAGGACTGGCTTCTTTGCTGCCCCCTTTGCAGCCTGCTTTTTCCCATCATACTTAGCAAGATTTACTACTTGCTTCTTAAGAGCTTATCTGGTTGCCACTTTCCTAGGAACCACAGACTTTTCCATACTCTCAGAGTCTGACTTTGTTTCCTCCTCATCCTCCATTTTATCCACCAATATGCTTTTTCCAACAGTGTTTTTTTCCCACAACTTTTCCTCCTTTCATCAACTTTCTCTTCTTTGCATTTTCTGCTTTCTTCCCCTCAGGATTTGTTTCACCCAAGGACAACACTTCTTCCTCCTTCCCTTCTTATACTTTCTCATCTTCTTCACCAAATTTTCTTTTGCTTCTTGTCTTCACAACACCTTCCAATTTCTGAAATTCCACACCTTTCTCCCACTCTGTTGCCTCTTCATCCTTGTCAGAATCAGTCAAGTCAAGTGCCGTTTCATCAGTTTTTTCAGGAACTGAAGAAGGACCAGGTCATTTCTCAGATCCTTTAGCAACCTCCATAGGTTCTTGAAATTCTTCTACTGGACCACTGATTCTCATTTCTTTCCTTACAACCTCTGAGGGAACAGCCTCCGAACTAGGTTTGTTGGCTGGGCCCTTTAGAGAACCCGCTGATTCCATAGATTTTAATGAATCTCATGCAATCTTATCTACATTAGCAATCCCAACTTCTACTCTAGACACATCACATTCTTTTCAGGACTCCACAACCTTTTCAACAACAACATTCTCCCTAATAGTTTTACTAACAGATGCCGACTCTTCCACAGTTTTAACAAGTTCATCCAACCCAGCAACTAACGACTTTGTAGCTACTTTCTCAGGGCTTAAAATAGATGCATGTAAAGTTGAACTAGTTTCAGTGGTGTCAGTCCCTACCTATTTTTTTTCCTTATCAGTGATGACGTGTGTTGCATATGCACTGGTCGATTTTGAAGTAGTCTTTTTTTTTTCCTTTCTTGGCCAACATTCTTTGATGCTTTTCCCTTGCTTTGGCAAATCTTCCAGCCAAAGTTGAAGTACTTGCCAAGGGGTTCATCGTAGACTTTTGGGATGCTTTAGTTCAGTGATTTTTGTGGGTGATAGGGATGTGGAGTGTGATTGAGACATTGTTGTGATTTTGTAAACTTTGGAGAATTTTGGAGAGAGTATGGTTCGATTTAGGGTTTGTGCAAAGAGAATTGGAGAGAATGAGAAATTTGTTAGTTCTTGAAAAAGGAAGTAATTATGACTGAGAAAGGAAAACACCTTTTCAGTGTTTGGGAACCGTAAAAAGTTATGGATGGGACGGTTATGGATGGACAGGTCATTAAGACTCCTAATCAACGTGGGATGGACTTGAATTTTGAATTTGTGACTGATGAGGAATAATGGCAAGAAAATAGGGCGGTTACACATATAAAGAAGTTTTAATGATGTACGTCTAGGCCAACTTATCTTTAGAACTGTACTGAAAAAAAACACATAAGAGTACCTGGACATTGTTCCTCGTCTTAACATTTAGTTCCTTCTTGATGCCTAACAAATCCTTTACTAGGAACACATTAAACAATACTACAAGTGATGCTTAACTAAAAAAATATACTATATCTAGTACAATTTTTAGAATGGACTGTAGTAACAGAAATTTTTTGCAAGAACAATAAAATACTTAACCAGCCAACTCCTTAGAGAATCAGGTTCTGGGTCATCCATGTATTTTGGTCATCCCCTACTGAACCCTGCTTAAAGCTTTGGTGAAGATGTCAGCAATTTGATTTTCAGTCCTACACAAATTCATAGTAAGTAGACATTTTTCAACGTTATCTCTTAAGAAATGATGTCTAATATTAATGTGTTTAGTTCTCTTGAGCTGGACTGGGTTCTTGGCAATATTGACTGCACTTGTGTTGTCACAGAAAATGGTCAGTGGTGCACTATTGATTCCAAAGTCCTTCAACTATTGTTTGATCCATAGCAATTGAGAGTAACAGGAGGCGACTGCAACATACTCAGCCTCAGCTATGGGCAGAGCCACATAATTTTATTTCTTAGTAGCCCATGAAGCCAAGCAAGGACCTAGGAAGTGTGCCATTCCTGAAGTGCTCTTCCTATCCACCAAATGGCCTGCATAATCAGCATCAACAAAGCCAATCAACTCAAATGTACCACCCCTGGGGTACCATAGACATAAGTCTTGAGTTCCTTTAAGATATCTCAATATTCTTTTGACAACAACAAAATGGGATTCCTTGGGTTTAGACTGAAATCTTGCACAAAGTCCTACACTTTAAATAATGTTTGGACGACTAGTAGTGGGGTAGAGGAGAGAACCAATAATTCCTCTATACTTGGTTTCATTTGTAAAAGGACCAAGTTCGTCCAGATCCAACTTTGTTCTAGGAGCAATAGGAGTAGCCATTTTTTTTAGCTCATTCCATATCAAACTTCTTCAGTAATTCCTTGATATATTTCTGTTGATGAATTATAGTTCCTTTAGGAGTTTATTTGATCTGCAACTCCAGAATAAAATTCAGTTCTCCCATCATGCTCATCTCGAACTTGCTTCCCATTAATTCAGCAAATCCTTTACACAAGCTCTCATCTGTTGCACCAAAGATGATATCATCAACACAAACTTGAACTACAAGCAAGTCCTTCCCCTTCTTCTTTAGAAATAGAGTGTTGTCAATCTTTCCTCTTGTAAAGTTGTTCTTAGGTAAGAACCATGACAACGTTTCTTACCAAACCCTCGGTACTTGCTTCAATGCATAGAGTGCCTTAATAAGCTTATACACATGATCAGGAAAATCACTACTCACAAAACCAGGTGGCTGGATCACATACACCTCTTCATTTAGATACCCATTTAAGAATGCACTCTTCACATCCATATGATATAATGTGAATTCCATGTAGGTACAAAAACAATCAACATTCTTATAGCTTTCATACTTGACACTGGTGAAAAAGTTTCATCATAGTCAATTTGCTCTTCTTGGTTGTATTCTTGAACTACCAACCTAGCTTTGTTCCTTGTAACTATGCCATATTCATCTAGCTTATTTCTGAACACCCACTTAGTTTCAATGATTGATCTATCCTTTGGCTTAGAAACTAAGTGCTACACCTTGCTTTTTTCAAATTGGTGTAGTTCTTCCAGCATGCCTATTACCCAATTTGGATCCTCCAAAGCTTCCTTAACATTCTTTAGTTCTATGGCGGAAAGAAATATAAAGAATGCACAGAAATTCTTCAAGGCAGACCTGGTCATGATGCCAGT
Organism: Petunia x hybrida; assembly: GCA_037355625.1. NCBI lineage: Eukaryota > Viridiplantae > Streptophyta > Magnoliopsida > Solanales > Solanaceae > Petunia > Petunia x hybrida. Next base: position 137,265 of record JBBBVM010001054.1, on the reverse strand, counting down.
ATCTAATTCAGATAATACATTCTCCAAAGAATGTAAACTCTGATACTTCTAGGGTCTTGGATGTATCTGATGTGAAGGACCTGCAGCTGCATTCTGAGTAGGTTCATCTTCCTTATCATTTTCATCATCACGATCAGCTGTTCCCCCTGTCATGTTGACTCCTTGTTCCCCCTGAGTCAGTTCACCATTTGCATATCTTCCTTTTCTTCTGGATTTTATGTGACTTCAACAGGTTCTTCTCGAGCAAGACCTATGGCCTGGTCCTTACCATCAACAACAACCTTGTCAGATTCGTCAAACACAACGTGCATGCATTCCACAACACTTTGTGTTCTCTTAGTGAAGACTTATTAGGCTTTGCTTTGAGTGAAATAACCCAGAAATATTGCTTCATCACTCCTGGCATCAAATTTACCAGAGGTTCTTTTCCATTGTTATGAATAAAACACTTACATCCAAAAGGTCTCAGATGTGCAATGTTGGGTTTTCTGCCTCTCAGTAACTCATATGGAGTCTTGTCAAGAATAACTTTGATTGAGCACAAGTTCAGCAAGTAGCTGATACGAGGCTAGATATTATTATATATTCTATACTTTCGCCTCGTGTTCATGCTTCGACTTGTAGTATTTGTTGGTACTTCGAATATAATTCCTTTTATTTGGTGTGTTTTATATTGTAGGGATTACATTGATGCTATGAGACGTTCATAGAGCATAATTGATGAAAATCAAGGGTTTTGAAGTCTGAGTAGACGCCCAAGACTTGACCGAAAGTCAAGGCGAGAACAAAATCTAGAGAAGAAACTGAGAAGCAGCAGATTTAGCTTGCCGCGGCGTACCACGCCTTGTCTAGCGTGATGACAGTAAGCCAAAGATTCAGAGAGATGTTAATTTACTTCGGTGCAGAAAATTTGCCTTGATGCGGCGTGCTGCGGCAGGGTAAAAATCCTGCTGTGGTGATTCTGAGTCTATTTTGGATTCTCGACTTGTGTGGTTCTATGAGGACGATATAAAGCCCTAAAACTCGCCCTAAAACAGAACTTTTGACCTGAGAAGGAGCAAAAGGAGGCTAGAGCTTTGGAGACTTCAAGAACACTAGAGTTTTTCTTAATTTCTTCCTTTCTATTTGTAATTTATTCATTCATTAGTTGTCTTGACTTGATTCTAATAGATATGAGTGTCTAAGTTACCCATTCTAGGGTTGATTGAACCACTCCAATACATATGTGTTACAAATATTTATTTTAATGAATGGAACTTGTTAATTCTTCCTATCTAAGTGTTTACGTTTTGCTTGCTATTGATTGGAAGGGCCCCCAATTGATTATCCCCTTTATTCTTGTGTGTCTAGGGATAGATTCATGAGTTAGGATTAAACACTTAGCAGTATTTCAACCTAAAACTAAGGGATTACTTAGGTTGTCAAAAAGGTGATTTGTGACCATTGACCCCGATTGTGAACCATACTAGTAGTCCTACATATCTTCATTGATTAATTGAAAAATTGGTTAGTGAAAGTTACAATTATTACACGGGAGTGAATAGTCGTGAATTTGGAGCAAGTGTTCAATAGGAAGAACCAAGTTAAAGTCATTAGAACATTATTCTAGCACATAGGTAGAAGTTGGGTAGATCAATCCTAGGTTTTTACATCTCTTGAATTCGTCATTTTCTCTACTACTTCTCTATTTATTTACTTGTTAAATTCTAGTTACTTAGTTAATACTACAAACCCAATCTAAAGCAAACCAATAGAAGTTAATCGATAGATAAATTAGTTAGAATAATAACTAGATTTTGAGTGTTCTCTGTGGGATTCGACCTTGAGACTTTGAGTATGGAGCTATATTTTCCGCGACCGCTTAGTCCCTTTTATAGGGCGTAGTTGGGCGTGATCAGTAGCAAGCCGTGTTAACTGCTTCAGCCCAGAAATTTCTTGCTAAACCACTTGACAATAGCATAGTTCTTGCCATGTCCTCCAAGGACCTATTCTTCCTCTCAACTACCCCATTTTGATGTGGGGTTCTTGATGCTGAGAAGTTGTGATCAATGTTGTGCTTAAGGAAATATTTGGCGATTTTTTCATTCTCAAACTCCGTGCCATGATCAGATCTAATGCTTATTAGTTCTAAACTCAGCTTTTTCTACATAATACCAGTCCAATATTTGAAGTTGTCAAATGCCTCATCCTTTGACGTAAGGAACAGAGTCCATGTGTACTTCGAGTAATCATCAACTATCACAAACACGAACCTCTTTCCTCCTCAGCTTCCGACTCTCATTGGGCCACAAAGGTCCATATGTACCAACTTCATTGGTTTTAAAGTGCTAACCACTTCTGTTGACTTGAAAGATGATCGATCATGTTTCCCCCTAACACAAGCATCACACATCTTTATTTCCTCGAATTTCTTGATAGGCAATCCACGAACTAGTTCCTTCGAAGCCAGCTTGTTCAGTTGTGATAAGCTTGCATGTCCCAGTCTCTTGTGCCATAGTTGTGAATCACTTTCCTGAACATTCAAACAAGTCAAATTATTTTCTGGAAGAGAATCTAGTGGCGCTTTATACATATTGTTCGCTCTTTTCCCTTCCATGACCACCTTCCCACTCTGTAGGTTCTTCATAATGCAGCCTATAGATGAGACGCTAACTTCATTCCTCTGTCACATAGTTGGGAAATACTGAGCAAATTGTATCTCAGTCCATCCACGCAGTACACATTCTCAATTGCATGATCCAATGATCTTCCAACCTTTCTAATACCAACTACGTGTCCACTCTTACCACCAGCAAACACTACAATCCCCCATTGAAATGCTGCAAGTGAGAGAAAGTTCCTTTTATCTCCAGTCATGTACCTTGAACAACTACTGTCTAGAATCCGGCTTGGGTTGTTCACTTCCACTCTAGCCTGCAATACAGATTAGGGGTTAGCTTTAGGAACCCAGACAAGCTTGGGTCCCTTCTTATGAGAAAAAGGATGAATTAAATCTTTCCTAGCCCAACTAAGTAGATTTAACCTGACAAGTGAGGGTTGCTCAGTTGGTAAAGCACCTCCACCCACGACCGGTAGGTCCCGGGTTCGAGTCACGCTGGAGGGGAAGTGTGGAAACACTATAGATCCTCCAAAAATGGGTGGGAAAAAAAAGTAGATTTAACCTTTTATTCTTAGTTTTAGCCCTTTTAAAAGTCATGCAATTTTCTTTGTAATGACCAATGTTTCCACAGAAAGTGCACAACATAATATGAGGGAGTCCTACATATTTGCTTTTGGGATTCTAAGGTGGCAGAGGGTTCCTAAAACCTAAGCCCTCCTTGCTTCTTTTCTGGTTATCAAGAACCCAGTTAATAGCTTCTGAGGACTTATTCTATTTGGTAAGTCTAGTGAGTTCATAATCAGTCTTTTCAAGCTTTTCTTGCAGATTTATGTTCTTCTCAGTTTCCTGATAAAGAATTTCATTTGTTCGCTTTAGTTCACTCTCAAGAAAAGTTTGAACTTCACAACTATTTAATTCCCACTAACCTCCTTCATCTTACTAATTTCCAGCTCTAGATCTGAGACTTTATTATTAGTGGCAAGAACCTGACCATTACATGAAACATTGGTTTCCTCAAGTTCAGCATTGGTTTCTTCCAGGTTCTTGCACTTGATTTTTAGTTCAGACACAACTATAGACAGTTGGCCTTTCTCAGTCTTCAGTTTCTCATATCCCTCAATTAAAGTGGCCGTTATTAAAGTAAGGCTTTCATATGAGTATGTATGAAGCTTTTCTTTGAGATGAGAAAGACTTACCTCAGCTGCATGAGCAGATTCCTCATCGTCAGTTTCTATGAGGGTCGATTCCTTCTTCTTGGGATCTTCCTTGTACAGTTCCGTCAGTTTATTCCATATTTCCTTAGCAGTAGAGCATCCTAACACTTTCTCCAGCACATTGAAGATCATCCCATACTTTAACGCAAGTATGGCCTTAGCATTAGCTTGAAGTCAATCCAAATCATGAGAATCTAGTTCTTCCACCAGTTTGGGTACCAAAGATCCATTTGGAGTTCTCTTCACTGGAACATGTGGCTCTCTTTTCACAATAACCCAAAGACTGCAGTCCATTGCTTGAAGAAACATTTTCATCTCCCTTTTCCATTCTTTGTAATGCATTCCTTCAAATGTTGGAGGTTTGGTTAGATCCCTTCCTTCAATTATTTCAAAAACACCATCCTTCTGAGTAATTTCATTTGTCAATCCCATCAGTGCTAGTGGTGATTCATCATCTAATTCTTTCTCTCCATCTGACTCACTATCAGTTGGTCTTAAAGTGGCATGGAAAGCTTCCTTCGTCTTTCTTTTTTCAGCTCTGAAATGTGGTGGACACTTAGTTTTCTTTTTATCCTTGTCTTTGTCCTTGTCCTTGTCTTTCATTTTCTCCCTTTGAGCTCTGTTCTTCATCCACTCAGCTTCCCACATGGGAAAATCCACGAAAGCATGGTCCTTCTTGAAACATTTGAAGCAACCTGAGTGATATGGACTATCAACAATGTTATTCCTACCAGTCGTGTCCCTAGCTTTCTTCTTGAACCCCTTGAACTTGCTTAGGTTGAGTTGTTGTCTGAGAGCACCAACCATAGCCATCTCAACCTCATGCATATCAAGTTCGCCTTCTTTTGCTGCTTCCAGCGCTAAAGTCTTTTCCTTCGTGGGTGCAAACTTATTTCTAGACTCCTTCATTATCTCATGAGTCTTCAGACTGCCAATCAGTTCTTCCAGCTTTATGGACTTCAGAGGCTTAGACTCAATGATGGCAGTCACTTTTGGTTCCCATGAGTTAGGCAATGTTCTGAAAACGTTGTCCACTATCTCTATCTCTGGAAGATCCATATCCAGAGATCTTATCTCATTCGTAATGATGGTCAGTCTGGTCATTATATCTTGAATTGTTTCTTTTTCTCCCATTGTGAACAATTCAAATTGTCCTTTGGACATACTCATTTTAGAATCTTTGACTTGATTGGTTCCTTCATGTGCGACTTTCAAAGCTTCCTAGATTTCCTTTGCAGTTTTAAATGAAGAAACTCTATTGATTTCCTCAGGGCCAAGCGCACATATAACCATCCTTTTAGCTTTATGATTCTTCTCTATCATCTTGTAGTCTGTATCATTGTACTCAGACTTATCCTTTAGCTCAGTTCTAGCAGCAACTCCTTCACCAACAGTCTTGGTTGGAGTCAAGGAACCTTCTGAAATAATTAGCCATAACTGATAGTCTTCAGCATAGATGAAACTTTCCATCTTGTTCTTCCACCACGCATAGTATTGGGGATTGAATTGTGGTGGCCTAAGAACATATTGTCCTTCAGTGATTGTCGGTGGTGCACTCATGACTAGATCCTTCTCTAGGTGTTAACCTAAGTCGTGAGAAGACTTGCTTTGATACCACTTGTTATAATCTATGCACCTACTAAGCACATTAGAAAGGGAGGGGGGAGGTTGAATAGTGTCCTTCGATTTTTGCCAAAGAACCTTGTTCGTTTCTCGAAGAACCTCGTTCTTAGTTACCTTAACCAATCAGCAGCGAAGTGTTAATCGAAAACTGAATGTAAAAGACAAAGAGTTTTTACATGGAAAACTCCTTGCTCAAGGGAGAAAAATCACGACCCAACTCTGGGATTTAAAAACTCTTCCACTAACACAAATGCGCAAGTTTTAGATTACAAACTCTGTAACCAAGGGGCTACACTCTAGACCCTCATCATTCTGAAAGCTAAACTCTAGCTTCACAAAATGTTCTCAAATGATTCACCTATTACAACGCTTCTCAGACTAAGCATATAGGTAATATAGTTTAACTTAACAAAACATATGACAACAATAATGAAGAACCTATGCTAAATATTGAATAAGCTCTGAGTTCTCCAATGGTTGTCCACTATTGTTCAATCACTCACGAGTAATAACTAGATCACCTTTTTGTTTGCTCTCAACTCTTGCAGTGAATGAATGAATACAACTGCCTCAATTACTTGCTTTTATAGGTTATGCAAACCCTTGTAATTTCTCACTAAGAATCTTCTTAATTATGGTAAGAGAAGATTTCCAGTAATATACTCCTTGTATAGCACCAACTCTTGTTCACACTTTAAAGAGAGAGCCTCGGCATAATCTCTTTTGCTGACTAGGATAAGTAATCATGCACGCGCTAACCTTTCCTAGTTCTGCATGGATTTACATCCCACAATCTTCGATCAGTCATGTCTTCTCTAAAGAACTAGGTTCTTCACCAGGTCCTTTGTTTGTCTATCTTCAAAACTAACCCCTCGACAATAGCTTGAGAAGATAGTAGAATAGATGAGGAGGTTACTAATATAACCTGAAGGGAAAAAAGCCAATTGCAGTAAATATTAACCTATATGGGCAGTATTTATTTTTATCCAGAAAATTTTCTGGCTTTGGTTTTGTCAAAGGGACAGTTCATTAGTTCTTATTTGTGTTACATGTTAATTAATAAATCTTTCATTTCAAGCTGTTGACATATTAAGACTTTTAGATATAAAAAAAATGCAGGAGCTATCCATTTGAAATAAAATACTGTTGTATTTTAAATTTATTGAATATTCATACTCAAGTCTTCTTGTCGCCGCGTTTCCTTTAAGAAACAACTCATAACCTTTAAGAGGATCATTGAGATAAGGTTTTTTTTAATCCAATTACAATGTATTCCTCTGCTTGGAGTCTTGAAAGAATTCAAGAAAATCCACCTTTGGTTGGTTCTTTACTTAATATTGCAAATCTTGATCATCTGGAAATGAATATTCAGAGAGTTACACATGACTGAACACATCAGAGCAATGATTTTGCAAGTGATTATACATTAAAATTCTCCAAAACTTCAGCTTAAGATTTAGTTGATCAACAAGAGTATTCATAATACAATATGGGATCTGGTTTTCAGCCAGAGGGCATCTAACAGCACCATCAACAGACATGTAATTGGCCTACTGATAGTTCAACTTCAAGTACCATCATCGGCCTTATTGGATCCCCGTATTCAGCATTTTTTACCACAGAACGTTGCCTCGGGTTGACACTGGATGACAACCAAGATAACATTTCCCAGATGATCAATAATTATAATCTTCAAATGTCCACATATCCTCAACAATGTATAAGCCAGTTCTTGGAAAAAACTGCACAAGCTGCGCCAGATTTTCAACATAAGATTTCTCTGTCAACTGAATTCTCAACACAAGATAAGACTTCCCAATTGATCAATAACTACGATCTTAATCGAGATAATACTTCTCAGCTGATCCATAGTTATGATCTTCAAATGTCAACTTATCCTCAACAAAGTAGAAATGGATTTTTGGAAGGTATAGCACAAGCTGAGCCAGCTTTTCAACGCAAGATTTCTCTGCCATTAGATTTCTCAAGCAGTCAGCCCCTATGTCCTGCAGCACTCTTTAGTCATCCTTTTGGAAAAAAAAAAGAGTTGCTGGGAGAATTTTATACGTCTTATAGGAGGCACCCTTTATTGCTTTTTGATGGAAATCAAAACTACAGTGTAAGTACTTAACGGGTCTTGAACTTTATCTCAGGCAATAGAATTTTCTGAGCCTTTTTATATATGTTCCACAGTACTCTCATCATTTGTGTAACTCTCACTTGGCAAATATAAGGCAACAATCAGAGAGCCCTTCACTTACTTGTCATAACTCTGCATCTTCTGAAGTACCCCATAAGCCCAATAAGTCAAGAATAAGATGGACTGAAGAACTCCACGATCGATTTCTTGATTGCGTAAATCACCTTGAAGGTGCTGACAGTAAGTAATTTCAAACATGGTTTTCTCTCTTTGGTTTCTTTCTTTCTTTCACTAAAGGTTATAAATTTTGATGTCTACCGTGTCCATTCATCGGTCAGAGGCTACATCGAAGCAAATACTAAATCTGATGGACACAGAAGATTTGACTATCGATCATGTTAAAAACCATTTATAGGTACTACTATTAGTCCATATGAAAGAACTTTGTTTCACAAGTTCTTTTAGCATTTCTGGATGCCTATTGATTCAATGTTTCTCCTTGTCTGAAATATTTCCTGTAGAATTACCACAATGCAAAGCATCCCATTCCAGAGTCGCCAGAAAGTTTCTTATTTCCAAGTACTACTATCATGTTCTTGAGAAAAAAAAGTATTATTGCTTATTTATGAAGATCTTGGTTTTTCTCATTTTGATGTTGCAGAGAAATCTGAGACAAGAAACAGCCCGAAAATGTGACAGAGATCAACTGCAAAACGTATATCTACAAGATGTTCTCTTACTTAATTTTAGCTGAAAAAAAAATTTAATATCAAATTTGTATGCAGTGACATACAAATCAATGAAGCACTTCAAATGCAGCTAGTGATAGGATATATAATATTAACCACGTATTTAGATATAGTATGTATTATAACAACGACATAGTTATAAGTATAAGTGGGAGATTGTTGGGATATACTAATAACCATGCGGTTTTAGTTAGATTATTCCTTGTTGAACAATTGATATGCATTTATTATATATCATGAATTGTTATTTATATAGATCAATTGTGTCATGTGTGTTCTATTATTTATATAGTAGTTGATTTAGTGTGTAGAGCCAAGCTTATATACGGAAGATTAAATCATCGGTTCTTATAAATAATAAAGTAATGTTCACAATCTAAGATGAAAATTGGACAAAGTCATCGGTATGATTGTAGTACAAGATTATATATAATTTATCTTGATTATGGGAACGGTATAGTTCCACCTTCTTGTGCTAGTGCGCTTTGTGTGCATTGAACGGACCAAGTAGAGATAAGATACTGACTATATAAAACAAATTCTCTAGCTCATCAAATGTACTTATACTCTTAATCTTGATATAGCTGTTATTAGCACTGTATATTATTCATTGTCTTGATTTATCAATAGGTGAGGTCCTGGATATTTGGGTCAAATAATTTCTGATAAGTTGGATAATGATAATATGCATTTGCGAAGTGATAGCTAGTTGATAGAATCCACGTCTCGGTATAGAGATTGATGACACCCCTTTATGAAAGCTTATAAGTTTTTTATGTATAAACCCGGCCGATGGATTTTGGTATTCGACACGTGAAATAAGTTAAGAGGAAGTCTAAAGGATTTATTAGTCAATAAATTAAATTGTCAGTAATTTAAGTTTATTGATTGGTGTATGTAATCTTAACGTGGGGGAGTTAAATAAGATTTTGATGGAAGAATTCGAAATTCAACTGAGGAGTGCAATTACGAATTTCTAGTGGAAATAATTCGTGATTTATTATGGAAAGGTTAATTCTAGAGTAAAAGAATTAATTTTATAATTGAAAGCCTCGTTAATTAATTCTGTGATCCCTGTTGTGCCCGAATTAATTAGGACTAGGAGAACTTTACTTGGTGGAAAAGAAATCCAACTAGTTATGTTTTCTAAACCTAAAGCTAGGCTATAAATACATGGGTTATTCCTCCATAGGGTAAGTTTTGAGCTTTTACTCAAAGTTTCTCTGTAATATTTGTTCCACCCAAATATTGTTAGTCCGGTAATTATTCGAGAACACAACAGAAGATCATGGAACTGGAGGACTAGCTCGTGGATGATTTTGCTCGTGGTAGATGGTTTGTCGCGCCGTTGTAGTCACGCTTCAAGAGATAAGTAACGATTTTACGTTTGATTAAAATCTCTGTTGTCTATATTACATGTAAGTTCTGATCCTGAAATTGCTTCCGTTGTGCATATTTTCTTTTAATTGGTATCAGAGCCAGGTTCCATCTAAATAGACAACCTAAAATATACATATGTGCAATTATGTATGATTGTGTTGATTTTCTGAATACAGTTAACGTCTGAAAAGCATGATTGATAAAAGATTTTAAGAGCCAAAATCAAGCACCACCGTAAATTTGTTTTATGACTAAGTGTGTGCTGTTATGAAGTCCATGGATCTTCAGGTGACGAATGGGAATAAACATAAATTAAAATATTGGAATTATGATACCTTGTTTATTTTAGTAAAAGAAATCTTTACTCGGATCGTTGGTTTCGGTGATTAAAATTTATGTGTGCCGAAGTTGTGATCGGTGCTGTATTAATTAAGACTACCTTTAATTAGACCATGATTATTTGAGTTGTGTTTTGGCTACCTGTTTGTTGGGTGACTCTGTTCGGCGGCTAAAACCTGAAGCTTGCTGAGAAGCTAGTTTGTTTTGGTTTTCTCATCGTGGGTTACTAGTTTGGAGCCTAAAAGTGAACCATTAAGTGTAGGATGCCGCCAGCAAGTTCAAACAAAAGATAAATTGGTGTATGTTGCCAAAGTAATCTATTAATTTATTAGTGGGGGATCTAACTTCCAAGTGATTAATGGGTTTGCACCAAAAGTTGTTTTTGAGCACGGTGGTTTTATAACCTTGACCAATTCATAATTAGATGAGCACTGTTGTCCTGTTTTCTCATGTGTAAGATGTATCTTATAAATATGTATAATTATGAATTAAGAGTTTAATGATTGATAAATAGTTACTATCAAAATAAATTATTTATTGTGAATTATTGATAATTCTTAATATTTTATATATGTGTTAAGAAATTTATGATGGATAAATTGTTACCTCTTAAGTAGCTTATTTATTTGGAATTATTGAAAATTCTTAGTATTTGATACATATGAGATGATGTCGTACGTATAAATTAAGAATTTTGATTAACAAATAGTTACAACCAAATTGATTTATTTATTTGGGATCATTGAAAATTCTTAATACCTTTTATACGTGTTAAGATTTTTTGATAAATAAATGGTTGAAATCAAAGTGGTTTATTTATTTGGAATCTTTGAAAATTCTTGATAGCGTTATACATGTGAGATGATGTATGTGGATTTAGAATTTATGATTGATAAATGATTACTACGATCGTAGTTTATTTATTGACAATCATTAAAAAAAAATTTAGTGCACTATAGAATATCACACATCAATTGAGAATTTATGATTAATGAATAGTCACTACCAAGGTAATTTATTTATTTGGAATCATTGAAATTCTTGACAGTTTAATATATGTGTAATTAGGTTAATTCATGGATTGAGTATTAGTGTGATCTATTTATTTGAGTCATGAATATTCTCAATATACCATGTGAATATTGTCTTTGGATAAGTGTATGCTTGTTGTGGAATTTTATCTACTGAAAAGGAGAATTAATTTCTTAATACTAGTAACTCTAGATTAATTCATGAGATAAGATATTTAGTTTTTCACTCAACAAGAGAAAATAATATCTTGGATCCTCATGTGTATTAATCGAAAAGACAATTTGACATAGGAGGAGGTTTTGTGTATCTTAATCACAGGAGAAACACAATGCATATCTTATGCTCATGGGTTAATTGTAAAGAGAATGGAAACTATATTAGTTAAAGGTAATCCTTATGATACATATCTTATGCTCATAGATTTTAATATGCTCATGATTATGTTTCAATGAAGAACATATGGTCCAACAAAAAGATTTGATACTTCATGTGTGGATATTTCAAGCAACTCATTCCATAAACACTTGTTACAAAAAGGAAATGAACTACAGTAGTTCCCATTTTGATGATTGTTAGATGCAAAATACAGTTGAAAATCAAGTAACTAAATTGAGAAACTAACTGTTATAATCAAATTGGAGTAGGGGAAGGTCATCAAAACTTGCTTAGTGAAGAAAAAATGCAATGCTATTGAAGTGTTTGAGGCAACCGATGTGAACTATTCTGTGAAGCTTAATCAAAACTGCATAATTATGTTAGTTTGCAAATGCATGTTCATTTAGAATTGAACTTCCTTGACAGTAGGGACTCATCAGTACTGTCTATTTTCATAGTCCAGATGCCTAAGATATTGTTACTGTTGGTGGGGGAAGTGGTCTACCATTAAAGTAAACCTTGTTCATCAACAGAGCACCAGAATTTGACTAATGCAATGGAGGTGATAGCGCTGACGCAAAGAATTATTTTTTCGATGATGTGAGTGAAGGGAGAGGGAAGGGACACGAGAGTGTTTGGATGGATCGGATTGAAGTTTCTTTGCCTTCAAATTAATAAGGCTGAATTTCTACACATCCCTCTTAAGTTCGTTAAAAAATTTTGCACCTCAATGACCTATGGGTCACTGTGCAAAATGTGCCCATTAGGCAAGAGACACTCAGTTTTGGAAAAGTTGGAGGGAAAACACAAGAACTTGAACGGAACATAGTCAATTCCTATCTCTAAACATCGTTGATATGGACCCTCTTTCTAAATATCATTGGTGTTCTGGGTGATGCCATAAAACTTCGAACTTCAAAGATCTGCTTATTTGGCAAGGACAAAGCATGAAGAGAAGAATATTTTATGTATTATTTGGACAAAATGGCTTGAGAGGAATAGAATATTTTTTGAAGGAAGAAAGGAGCAAAATGCTGTTGTTAAGTCTATATGTTTTAGGCACTTCTTTTGCTGGCTCAGAGGAGATTCTGTCATTAGCATTCATGATTCCATGGACTTGTTGAACTCTGCTTTGTATAGTTTCATAAAAATTATAACATGCAGCCATCTTGGCAATCGCTAATTGAGCTGTAGCCGGTGTTAATAAATTAACAGAGGAATGGACGGTTTCTTACTAAAATAAGTGAAAAAGAACATTTAAGCTCTCCGAGCTCCATCCCCTTTTGGTATCCACAAACCCCGCCGCATCTTACGATATTTAATATTGTAGAAATCAAAGAAAACTTTAAAATTTCTGCTGCATAACAGCTAAGCTCTTCTTCAGAGAATTAATGGAGAAACATTCATTTTGATTGAGAGAGCCTTCATCTTGTCTTCTGATTCTTCTACTTTGAAGGCCTTTTTCAAATAGAATAGAGTTAAGCAGCATTGGGTTTTGTTCTAGTGATCTGATACTAAATTTAGAGCTACACATGCAATAGTGATTTTAACCCTCAACAAAGGCTTAACACTAGTAAGTATAAAATGCCATTTTTTGCGCCTGACGAGGCCCCAAAAATGTCTTATTTCTGCAAATCACCCAGTATTATACCTTGTACAGTGTAGATTCGAAACTATTCGAATGAGGCCACTAGATGCCACAAATTGCAATAAGAAGGGGCAGGGTCAAAATACGTATCCAAACTTTTGTACGAACTGGACAGATCTGGAGCCTCTGTTACAGTTTTGGCCCCTATAAGAAAACACTTACACTTTTAGCTTCTATCAAGAAAAGCTAAAAATCACCAGAGAGAAACTCCTAGCAATTGTCTGGTTCTTCTGCTACGTAGGATTTGCGATCGGCAAGCACATTTCAGGTTAAAAATATAAGACTTTTTCTACAGGAGCCAAAATTGTGATAGAGAACTAGAAGTGTCTTATTTTTGTAAATACAAACAAACAACATACCCAGTGGTAAATTACTGCAAAAACTAATAACAGATTGAAAATTCAACGCGTAAATTGAAAAATAGAGCTCAAATTATAAATAAAAAGATAGATTTTGAATCAAAATTAGCAATAACATAACACATAAGTATAACATAATCTATACCTTTTTTAAACGTTGATATGGAGATTTAAATTTGAATTTGAATCTGCGATTCTATGGAAGAGAAATGCTGTTATAATTCTTTGAGATTCCGTAGTTTTAGTCAGTTTTTAAAGGCAAATCTTCATTCTATTTTAAGTGTAGCTGTATGTTTTATAAGGGGTAATTTTATAAAATTAAATATGTGGGTTGTTGCCACGACAACAATGTGTAAGTGTGTGGGGAGATTTTTGGCTATTTCTCAATGAATTATGAAATGGTAGATGAAACTCATTGAGTGGGTCGAAATTTGGCTACTGATTTTTACATAAAAGTACAAGTTTTAGAACTTAATTACAAAATATAGCAATATTTTAGCCAAATAACCCTATATAGAGGAAAACACAAGTTAATTACAAATATAGCAAAAACATAGCAATATTTTCTCATAACATACCAAAATCTTACATTCTTCCTCCTATTTTTCTACTATCACTTTTGCTCCTCCCATTTCTCCCTATTTCACTTTTCCTCCCACCATTTCCCTCAATTTCACTTTTATTCCTATTGTTTCCCCCAATTTCACTTTTCTTCATCCCATCCTCGATGTATCTCGTTGTATCTCACCATATCTCAACTGTTTCTGCACCGTTTCAACTGTTTCTGCAGCACCGTATCTAGCTGTTTCTGCACCGTTTCAACTGTTTCTACAGCACCGTATCTAACTGTTTCAACTATTTCTAACTGTTTCTGCACCATTTCAATGTTTCTGCAGCACCGTGTCGAACTGTTTCTGCAGCACCGTGTCTAACTATTTCTGCACCGTTTCAACTGTTTCTGCAGCACCGTATCTAACTGTTTCTGCACTGTTTCAACTGTTTCTAACTGTTTCTGCACCGTTTCAACTGTTTCTGCAGCACCGCATCTAACTGTTTCTGCAGCACCGTATCTAACTGTTTTTGCACCGTTTCAACTATTCCTGTATCGTTTCAGCACTGTATCGATGTTTTCAAACTGTTTTTGTATTGTTTCAGCACTGTATCAGTGCTGTTTCAGCGCCTTTTCAAACTGTTTTTCACCGCTTCAAACTGTTTCTTATATACCTTCACTTAATTAAGTTGCATAAACCGATAAATAGATGTTAGACCCGTTTCTAGATGTTGCATAAAGTAGGGGCCTATTATGCTTCCATGTGATTGAATTAACTTTGTGGTTTGTCATCTTAATTTCCCACTGTTGCTGTGACACCTAGGAACATTTTGAGTCCAACCTTAACAATAACTTCAGCAGTTTCTTTGAAATCAATACACATAGAAACATTAGATTTAGCGAAAAACTCATCGATGAGGCGAATTCCAATGTTATAACCCATATAATCAAGCTGCTTGTTGACTTCGTCAACCTCCTCCAGATCAGTAAGCAGTTGGCGCACGATCGCACCAGCATTCACTTGTTCAACATTGGCAAAAATCGCATCTCCGGATCTGGGACCAACTGGTGCCATTTCAGATTATTAGCTTTACAAGTTCAAACCTTCAACTTCTGTTGTTCACTCAGTGTTGGATCTGGGTCGGGTCGAAACCTTAACAACCCTAGATTTTTGATCGGAATCAAGGGAATCAAGGCATGTTTCTGGAAGAAAAATACAGATAGAAATGGAGGTGGTGGGGGTGGGGGTGGTGGGATGGTGGTGATGGCGTTAGGGTGGGGGTTATGGAGTTGGAATGGTGGGGGTGGGTGTGGGGTGATAGGAGAAAGAGAGAGTAAGTGAGAATTTTTAATTTGGGGAAAATGGAAAGTGAAATTGAAATTTGTTAGATTATTGTTAAATGTGTTAGAAAAAATAATGATATGCATTGTAATTAGAGAAATATTGCTATTTTGTTGTAATTAAGGGTGAAAATTTGTATATTTGTGTAAAAAACCCATAAATTTTTCGTGTTTCATAAAAATTATAACAGGCAGCTACCTTGACAGTCCCTAATTGAGCTGTAGCAGATGTTTGTAAATTAACAGAAGAATGGACGGTTTCTTACTAAAATAAGTGAAAAAGAACATCTATGCTCTCCGGGCTCCATCCCCTTTTGGTATCCGCCAACTCCGCAACATCTTATGATATTTGATATTGTAGAAATTACAGACAACTTTAAAATTTCTGCTGCATCACAGCTAAGCTCTTCTTTAAAGAATTAATGGTGAAACATTCATTCTGATTGAGAGAGAATTGATCTTGTCTTCTGATTGTTCTACTTTGATGGCCTTTTTCAGATAGAATAAATTAGAGTTAAGCAGCATTGGATTTTGTTCTAGTGATCTGATACTAAATTTAGAGCTACACATGCAATGGTGATTTTAACCCTTAACAAAGCCTTAGCACTAGTAAGTATAAAATGCCATTTTTGTGCATGACGAGGCCTCATAAAATGTCTTATTTATGCAAATCACCCAATATTATACCTTGTACGGTGTAGATATGAAACTATTCGAATGTGGCCACTCGATGGCACAAATTGCAATAAGAAGGGGCAGGGTCAAAATACGTATCCAAACATTTGTGCGAAATGGACAGATCTGGAGCCTCTGTTACAGTTTTGGCCCCTATAAGAAAACTCTTACACTTTTAGCTCCTACCAAGAAAAGCTAAAAATCACCAGAGAGAAACTCCTAGCAATCGCATGGTTCTTCTGCTACGTAGGATTTGCGATCGTCAAGCACTTTTCAGGTTAAAAATATAAGACTTTTTCTACAGGAGCCAAAATTGTGATAGAAAACCAAAAGTGTCCTATTTTTGTAAATACAAACAACAACATACCCAGTGTTGTTCCAGAAGAGGAAAGGTGAGATGTACGCAAACCTTATCCCTCACCAATGTGGAGAGGCTGTTTCTGATAGACCCTCGGCTAAAGAAAAACATCTTAGAAAATATGTTATATTTTAAAAACAGAATGGAATAAAGAAAATAATGACTGTAAATTTAAAGAGACAGAGAAGAAACAACTACCACCAATAGATATAAAGACGAAGACTAAGATAGGAGCAGTCTACCCAGGGAAAAACACTACTATGAATAAGAGAATAAACGCTCAACTACTGTCTAGCCTTCTACGTTAATCCTCGACCTCCACACTTTCCTATCTAGCGCCATATCCTCGGTGATCTGGAGGTGAGCCATGTCCTGTCTAATCATTTCAACCCAATTCTTCTTCAGTCTACCCTTACCTCTCCGTAGACCCAGCACAACCAACCCCTCGCACCTCCTCACCGAAGCATCTGCACTACTCCTTTTAACATGTCCAAACCATCGGAGCCTTGCTTCTCACATCTTATCCACTACTGAGGCTACTCCCACCTTGTCACAGATAACCTCATTCCTAATCCTATCCATCCTAGTATACCCACACATCTATTGAAGCATTCTTGTCTCTGCCACAACCATTTTCTGAATTTTGAGTGATCTTCACAAGCCAACACTCCGCCCAATACAACATCGCTGGTCTAACGACCACTATGTAGAATTTTTCTTTTAGCCTAGATGGCATTCTCTTATCACATAGGACTCCAGAAGCAAACCTCCACTTCATGCAAGAAACTCCAATACGATGTGTGACATCATCATCAATTTTTCCATAACCTTGGAGAATTGAGCCAAGATGCTTGAAGCTTCCTTTCTTGGGTTATGGATAAATGGATCTTATTAACGTGTAACTAGTCTATGCAAAATCTGATTCTGCGAATTGAACTTGTTTCATATTAATGGTCTTTTTGCAAAAATATGACACCATAAGCAATGGTTCGCCTTTTCGTCTGCGCTTAACAGGGTTTTACAACATGCCCTCATTTAATTTAATGAAAAAATTATGGACGAAAATACCCCTGCCAGTCTCTTAGAACGGGGCCAAGATTTGCCCTTTGACCTCTCTCTATTTGCCAATACTTGCCTCTAAAGTGTTGGCAGAAGGCAATACTTGCTAGGACTTGGTCGTAAGTGTTGGAAAAAAGCAACACTTGCCCCTCCCAATCTCTTCCTGCATTCTCCCCTTATAACTTGAAGTGTTGGCAAGACAATACTTGCCCTTGACTAGTTGTCTAAAAGCCAACACTTGTAAATATGTGCCTTGAAGTCTTGGCCCCGTGCCAATTTAAAGGTATTTTGCTAAAATATTGTTAAACGGGGTCAAACTTGCAAAATGATGCAATCCAAATTGGCCAATATCCGTTTGAACCATCGAGGCTGTCCTCGAATAGCCGAGCCAAGGAGTTGCATAATTCCAACGATCACTTAGTATGGCCGAGCACCACCAATGAGAAAACATCAAGCAAGATGACAAGTGACCGAGCCGATTCGGAGGCTATAAGGCCGTGCATCAACTGTGAAAGCTCAATGATCAAGTAATGAGCGACCAAAGAGTCAAGCTCGAGCCCGAGGCTGAAAGCATCCGAACACTAACTGACGCCGAGCATTGAAGTGACAGAAGGGCTACAAATGTGCCCGAGGCAGAAGAGCATCCGATATAAAATGTGCCGAGGCAAGGGAGCGACCAAGCTTTAAAACCGAGGAGTGCCCGAGCACACACATTAGTTACTTCGGCCTGCGTGGCCTTGTTTCATTGGTCATCTGTGACCATTTTATACTGGGGGTTAGTTTACTGAAGCTTTATACAAAGCCCAGTATTGAGGCTTTGAACAAAACTTGTTCAAAGCCCCAGTATTTATACTGGGATTTGTCCGGAGGTGGCTATTTCTCAGCGAATTTATTTTTGACGGCTACAAATCAATTAGTACGTGCCAAACAGGGCCCTACATGAAATTTTTACCAACATCTTATAGCTGTGTTCGTACACCCCAAGTGCGGCTTATATATATATATATATATATATATATATATATATATATTAGAGATTAGAGATAAACAAAAATTAAATGAAATAAACCTTAGTGGAACACAATTCGCTGTCGCAGTTAGTTTATGAAATAAGAAAAGTCATCTGACATATGTACCATTATTTGTTCCAATTATAGTAAACACCGTAATTATATATTTTGGCATGTAAAACAATTTTCATTGTGTTCATATTAGGTGATTTTAATACTTCATTTTTAGCCCTTTTTTCTTTATGCGAAAGGTAAGTATATATAAATCAACACACAAATGCTATGAATAAATAATAAGTTTACATAAGGCTCTCAAGCCGCATAATAAACAAGGCCCGCTAACGTGCACCCCACTAGATGCCGAACCGAAAACAGTCAGCAAACTTTACTTCGACTCTATCAGAGGAAGAAGAACCTCAACAACGTATTATCACACCGAAAAATGAAATACCCCAATCCCTTGCACCCATCCAATTTGGACAGTGGATACTTGGTATGGTAAGTGCACCCGACTATTTTTTAGCAACCCACTCAGATTACTATGGATGAATCAAAGGAATCATAAACAAATCTAATAAATGTAGCCCGTAAACTCACCCTTCCCACCAAGTTTAATGAAGCAACACCAACTATGGTGGAAGTCGTGAAAGGGACTCGAAGGCAGCAGCTAGAGCTACAGCTTGACTACTTTCCACCCATTCTAAAAATGGTGTTAAAGTTGTTAAACTAAACCATAAGGAGCATGATCAACAACAACAGAAATGGAAACTTGCACTAATTGGATATGTGATAGGTGATAATCCAGAATTCGAAGAAATGCTCAAGTCAGTGTACGGAGTTTTGAACTTTGTTGAAATACCTCAGGTATACCTCCATCCCGATGGTTATTTTATCTTTAGATTTGAGTTAGAAGAAGATAAAAACACTGTAATCTAGAGTGGACCGTATACGTTTCACAATCGACCCGTGTTTATGAAGCAATGGGAAGCGGATTTCCAGATTTCCAAGGAACCTAGCAGAGAATTGCCATTGTCGGCTACTTTCCCTAGCTTACCTATTCAGTACTGGGCCCCTGAGAACCTGTGTAGAATTGCTAGTTACATAGGAAAACCTATCTGTACTGATAATCTCACATCATAGGGAGGTAGGATAGCCTATGCTCGCATCCTAATTGAGATGGATGTTACTCAGCCCCTCCCAGAGATGATAATAATAGAGGAACCAAATGAAAAGTGCAGGAATCAAATGGTTGAGTATGAATAGAAGCTTAAATACTGTTAGGAATGGTTGCAATTAGGGAAAAATAAAGATAACTGCCCATCCAAAACCCCACAAGTAGGCACACAAAATCCAAAACCAAAGCGCAATAGATGAAGAAGACCCCAGGAGAGGAAAGAATAATGGCTTGCAAAGCCTGGTATTGTGCAGAATCAAGAGGTAGAAGCGATTGTTCCCACTAAGGTGGTTACTCCAACCACAAATACTACTCCTGCTGAGAAGATAAATAGCAATGAAAATATGGATGCACAACAGAAGCAACACCACACTAGTTCTAATGGGGAGATTGTAGAAACACTCC
This sequence comes from Petunia x hybrida, assembly GCA_037355625.1. Classification (NCBI taxonomy): domain Eukaryota; kingdom Viridiplantae; phylum Streptophyta; class Magnoliopsida; order Solanales; family Solanaceae; genus Petunia; species Petunia x hybrida. The sequence goes on along the minus strand of JBBBVM010001054.1, from coordinate 117,235 downwards.
ATGAAGACCTAGATGTGGAACAACTACTGCAGCAAAATAAGTTTAGTGCATTAAGAATTGTAAGGAGGATTGCCACTGAAGTGGTAAAAGGTGTCACACCAATACATAACCCCCCATGATTATCAGCTCTTGGAAATCCATAATATTCAGCTCTTGGAAATCCATAATATTCAGCTCTTGGAACATTAGAGGGCTAAACAAGGCCTTCAAGCAAAAAGAGTTCAAGTCCTTTTTTCTTAAGAATAAAGTTATCTTAGTTGGATGTCTAGAGACAAGGGTTAAAGTATATAAAGTTAATAAGGTTGGAAGCTAGGTAACCAGCGGGAGGTATTTGCAGATTACTTTACAGCTCCTAATGGAAGGATTTGGGTGTGCTGGCAGCCTCAGCATGTCAAAGTAACTATACTACACTCAGCAGCCCAACTTGTTCATTACAATGTGCAAGATAGAGGTTTACAATTCAATTCCAAGGTGAATTTTGTCTATGGGTTCAACACTATAACTGAGAGGAAAGCACTTTGGAGGGACTTGAGAGACATCAATAGAACTATAAGGGACCCTTGGATAATGCTGGGTGATTTCAACACCATCTTATCTGTTCACGACAGAGTAAATGCCCAACATGTGGTGATAGGAGAAACTACTTGTGTGAAAAAAAATACACCACCTACTATTACGAGGATACGAGTCTAGCTGGCGAGACTATGCTTATCTTACAAGTCACCAAGCATAGAGGATACAAGCCCGCTCCTTGGGCCAACGACCGTTCAGGAGGCACGACCATAAGAGGCAGGGCATGCATCCCACCATCTTAGGTTTTATAGTTTCCTAGTTAGGGTTTAGTATATATCACCACCTTGAGTTATAGGCCCATAGCCTTACTAGTCTTTGTATTTTACCTTAATTAGGACTAGGTATTCATTACTATAAATACCTCTCCTTACATTGTATTGTACAATCAAGCGATTCACCATTGAATTCAGCTATTCTTAAGGAATAAGATTACTTTATTTTTCTTGCTCATTATTTCTCTCTTTTACTTACTTACTTTTCTGTCGTATTTACTGTATTGCTTGTGACTTTAACCTAGGAGACCGATTTTAGGCATAAATAATTTGGCGCCAATCGTGGGGCCCATGCAATTGTAGGTATTCTACGAAAAAAAAAGGCGCAGTCATGTCAAGCGGCGTCGACCACGCCATACGAGATACTGGTAACAAGATCTAACAAATAATTCATAACTCGGTCAATACGACTGAAACTGTGAATGACTATCTAAGATAAAACCATGTTATCTATCACCATGGCCAAAATCTTACCGGTGTACCACACCTCATCATGCTTTTTATGGAGTGATGCCGGCGGTTCAAAAGTTTATCAATACAATCCTTGGGGGGCACGAAGTCGAAAGTACCAGGACTAGAGCCATCATGGTCTGCGAGGCTCACCAGGAGATAGTCAAGAAACCACGTCTCAACACCATCGAGTTTGACGATAAGGACTGACGACGAGTTCATCACCCTCACCATGATGATTTGACAATCACCTTCCAGGTACACGATGCTCGAGTCAAGCGTGTGTTGGTAGATCCTTGCAGCGTGGTCAACATTATTCATTGAAAGATTGTTTTCCAGATGGAGGTGCAGGATCAGGTAATTCCGAGCCCGTACACAATAACACGCTTTAACAACTCCAATGAAAAGTGTGTAGGAGAGATACTCTTCCAGGTACACCTACCAAGAGCAACCGGGTGGCGTCCTTCCAAGTAATGACATGCGTTATAACATTATTCTCGGGAGGCCTTGGATTCACGAAGTGCGCGTATTGCCTTCTACACTTCACCAAATCCTTAAATACCCGACTCTTTGGGGGTTGAGAAAAATTTAGGATAGCAGAAACTATCCCATAGCTATTATGCAACTGCTGTGATCGATGTCGCCAAAAAGGAGACGAAAAACCAGAAGAAGAAGTTAGATAAGTTGGTTGGTCCCGATCTGGTCACCAGTGTACCTTTCGAGTTCAGAGTTCATGAAGCGGCCGGAACTCAAGAGCCAGCCATCATACCTTTTGACCTGGAGGAAGAAGACAAGCCCGCCAAAGCTATAGTCGATGACCTTGACCCGTTGATCTTCGACGAGAAGGATCCACATAAGAAATTTTATATGGGGGCCAAGCTCTCAGCCAAAGCCAAGCAAGAATACGCTAACTTTCTACGTGCTTGGTCAGGCACCTTTACCTGGACACATACCGACATACCAGGAATATCAACTAGCGCCATCACCCATAATCTGAACGTCGATTCCAACTTTAAGATAGTCAAGCAGAAGAAACGGCCGATCAGTCGGGAAAAAGGGCTGGTGGTCCATGAGGAGGTCAAAAAGCTACTAAACAATGGTTCCATTCGCGAGGTTCAATATCTCGAATAGCTATTCAATGTAGTAGTAGTCCCCAAGAAGAATGGAAAGTGGAAGATGTGCATCGACTTCACGGATCTGAACAAAGCAAGCCCAAAAGATTCCTTACCATTGCCCAACATCGACCAACTCATCGATTCAACGGCAAGCCATGAAGGTTTAAGTTTTCTGGATGCTTACTTAGGATATAATCAGATCCTCATGAACCCAGATGATCAAGAAAAGACTTTTTTCATTACAGATAGGGGGACTTATTATTACAGGGTAATGTCTTTCGGATTGAAAAATGCAAGAGCGACTTACCAAAGATTAGTAAACCTGATGTTCAAGGAGAAGATTGATAAGTCCATGAAGGTTTACATAGACGATTTGCTGGTAAAATCAGAATTCGCCAAGGATCAGATCGGTCATCTGGAGATAGCGTTTAACATCCTTGACAAATTTGGAATGACACTCAACCCAGAGAAGTGTGCCTTTGGTGTGTCTTCCGGGATGTTCCTTGGTTTCATTGTTTTCAATAGGGAAATAGAAGCGAATCCCATAAAGATCGAAGCAATCGAGGCTATACCAGAGGTCCTGAAAAGTGAAGTCAAAGTTAAAAGGCTTAACGACCGAATTGCAGTGGTCAGCCGGTTCATCTCGCGGTCGTCAGAGAAGTGTCACCAGTTTTTCAATTTCTTTAAGAAGAATAAAAGCTTTGAATGGACAGAGCAGTGCAGCAAGGCGCTTCGAGAACTGAAGCAATATAAGGAAAATCCCCCATTGCTAACTAAGCCACGCGAGGGAGAACTATTGTTTTGTACCTAGCAGTGTCCGAAGTCGCCGTCAGTGCTGTCCTGGTAAGAGAAGAGAAAGAGTGCAATCACCAGTATGCTACGTCAGCAAGTCTCTTTTGGACGCAGAAACTAGGTACCAGCACCTGGAGAAACTCACACTTGGCCTAGTCATGGCAGCGAGGAAGCTGCGCCCATATTTCCAAAGTCACACCATTATCGTGGTTTCCTCTTTTCCCTAGTAGACTATTTTGCACAAACCCGAGTTATCGAGCAGGCTGAAAAAATGGGCCATCGAGCTCAGAGAGTATGACATCATTTATCAGCCATGTACGACCATTAAGTCACAGGTGCTTGCAGACTTTTTCGTCAACTTCAGTTCCAACTTAATACCGGGAGCTGAGACAGAACACAAAATGATAGAGGGAGTTACCCTAGAGAATGGGTGATCCACATCGACGGGGCCTCGAACGTAAAAGGGGTCGGGCTTGGTTTAGTGATAAAATTCCCAACTAAGAACATATTCAGGAAAGCAGTCAGCTGCTCCCAGATGACAAATAACAAGGCAGAATATGAAGCACTAATTCAAGCTTTAAAATTTGCTTACATATTGAGGGCCTAGGAGATCAGTGTCAATTACGACTCTCAACTTGTCGTCAATCAGGTAACCAAGACTTATACCGCCAAAGACGCTCGTATACAGGAATACTTGGCAAGAGTAGAAAAGTGCTTGAAGAATTTTCAAAAATGGAAGATCAAGTTGATACCGAGAGAAGAAAACGCGGAGACTGATACCCTAACCAGCCTAGCAGCCACTGCAGATGTAAATACAGACAGCCTGGTTTCCACCATTGAGTTAACGTACGCAGATGTCAAACGCCACAAGGACAACACAGTGGGATCATTGTGGGACTGGCGGCACCTGATCATTGAGTACATGGACAAGGGAGTACTTCCAGCAAACAAAAAAGAGAGCTAAAGGTATAGAGCCCAAGCGGCCCGCCAAATCAATGGTGAGTTGTATCGAAGAATGTTTAGTGGACCTTCGGCTAAATGTCTGGGATCCTCTCAAGTGGATTATGCACTTAGAGAGATCCACGAGGGGCAATGTGGAAACCATTCCGGCGGGTGATCTCTTGCTCGCAAATTAATCAGGGCGGGCTATTTTTGGCCCCGAATGGAAGACGACGCGAGCAAGTTTGCCCGGGCGTGCAATAGCTGCCAGAGATTCTCCCATGTACTTCATCAGTCGTCAGAGTTATTACACTCAGTAATAGTCCTTTGGACTTTCATGAAATGGGGGATGGAAATCGTAGGGCCCATGCCTAAAGCATCCGGCGGTGCTAAAGTCCTGCTCATCATGACAGATTATTTAACCAAATGGGTCGAAGCGGCGTCCTACGCCCAGATCCGGGAGCAGGAGGTGATAGAGTTTATATGCAGGGGCGGATCTAGGATTTAGAGGTACCGGGTGCCAAAAAAATAAGAATTTACAGTGATTAGCCTTAAAAGGCGGAGCCAGAAAATTATACTAAGAATGTCATATATAAAATTTAAAATAATACTTTAAAGCAATTTTTGAAACATCTTTACCATTAAACTAAAGTTTTGCCTTACGTTGAGGGGGTTAAAAAATATAACTATACCACAAAAATTAATTTGTTACTGTATTTAAGTAGTCTAATTTTACAATAAAGTGAATTCAACCTGCTTAGCCTTCGTATATTAGCAAGGTAGAGGGATTGTTAGAAGCACGAAAAGATTCTTTTGGAAAAATAAGACTAATCTTCATGGACCAAATTTACACATGATTTAATTAAAATTAGACAAGGAAGTATTTGAAATCTAAGTTAAAAAGGGTCATGAAATTTAAAATTGTGATTATGAAAAATTTAGATATTTAATATAATATGTATGGACAAATATGTCTTTACATTATACTACTAATTAAAAAGAAAAAGAAAAAGAAAAAGAAATAAAAACAAGCACCACAAGGCAAGTGAAATTAATTAAAAAGTAGAGAAAGGAAAGAGAAAAGCGGCCCAGCACCTAGGAATAGTTGATGGCGGAACAGCAGAACAAAAAGTTATGTAGCTGGTAAGATTCGAACCCACAACAGTGAGGTTGAACTTTCAGCCATCAACCAGTGGCAACATGAGACATTTTGTTTAGTGGGTGCCACTTTAAAATATATATCGAAATACATTGTCGACACTAATATACATACACTGTCGCGATCGAGGGTAGCGGGTGCCGGTGTACCCCGTACCCTCTATGTAGATCCGCCCTTGTTTATATGGAAGAACATTATGTTCCGATTCGGCATTCCAGCGGAAATCACTTGCGATAAAGGGCCTCAGTTGATAGGTGATAAATCACTGCTTTTCTGAAGGAATGGGATATAAAGAGAATAACCTCTACGCCCTATTATCCTTCGGCCAATGGTCAAGCTTTATCTTCGAACAAAACAATAGTGGAGAACTTGGAAAAGCGGCTCAAAGAAGCTAAAGAAAAGTGGCCAGAAGAACTGCCAAAAGTCCTATAGGCCTACCGTACTGCATCTAAAGCCAGCATTGGAGAAACTCCGTTCTTGCTGTCATATGGAACAAAAGCAACGATTCCCCTAGAAATCGGAGAATCCAATTTGAGGTGGTAATTTGCGGTGGAAGAATCGAACAACGAAGCTTTGAAAGCCTCCCTCGATACTTTGGATGAACGGCGAGAAATAGCGGCCATACATCTCGCAGCCCAGAAGCAACGAGTGGAGCAGTATTACAATGCGAAGGCTAATCCACGATCCTTCAACATAGGGGATCTCGTCCTTCACAAAGTTACTGAGAATACCAAGCAGGCCGGCGCAGGCAAACTCGCCCCGAATAGGGAAGGGCCGTACAGAGTTCGAGGCAAAGCTGGAAAAGGTGCGCATGTTCTTGAAGACATGCAGGAACAACCATTCCAAACAAAAAAATCACATGGCTAGAGAAGTACTATTCTTGAAAGACTCAGCTAAGCCCATATACTCGAGACATGTATTTTCTCCTTTCTTGTTTTCTTCTATCGTCACTATTTAAGACGGGCACTCAGCCCCGTTCTTTATATTTACGAGGCTCCGCGCCCTATTTATCTATAAAACTACTTTATTACTTAATTAGTTTTACTTAGTTATTCAAATCCATCTACGATCAAACTATTCATAGCTCCAGCTAGACCTAAGTTGAAGTAATACACTCATTTTTCGCTACAAAAAGTAGGGTATACTACTCGCTTAGAGCTAGACCACATCTAGCTCAGCCAACAGGCATTACTCATACGTTGAACTCGTTAATTCAACAACTGCACCTACATGTCGACGGGGATGCCTATTCCCATAATGCTAAAAAGTCTTAAATACTCGAGTAACTAAGCAGAGACGTTCGAAGTCGGATGCAAAAGTGCCCGTTACCACATGGGCTAAAGTCATCCCATTGTTGGCGCAACTTAAGCCGTCACCTATTGACGAAAATGAAGCGCCCTTCGGTGCGCAATCCTGTCTCTTGAAGACACTAGCCCAGAAAGGCACACAAAGTATACTGCTTGACTACACATTACATCATATGTAATTACACAAGTACGTATAAAATTATTGATGAACGATTATTTCATTAATAATAAACAGTCTGTAGGCTTATAATATACAATTAGTTCTTCCTGAATACAACATTATTTACAACAATTGTAGAAAAAACGGAAATGGAAGACAAAAACTGCAAGTTTCTCTGAATTTGCACAACTTGCGACTCTTCATCTGAATTGTAGCTCTTGCATTGAAGTTTCTCTCAGGATTCGAAGGCGAAATTTCTAACTTGGTACCCCAAGCAGCAACATCTCTGTGACGATGCGTTACGGGGGGAGGAGAATCAGCCCAACTGAGGAGCCCCTCAGTAGAAAGGCGGAGGCAGCAGTACGGGCACCAAAGGCTTCACTTGGATTTACTTGGAGAGACTCCAATAAAGAACCTCCGTGGACCTCAAAAAAGCCTTATACTCCATCTTCCCTCTAACGTTTGGAAGCAAATGCAACCTCCAAACCGCAAAACAATGCAGAGCTACACATCCACCCTGAATGCGAAAGATCTGGAGAAATTTGTTAAACTTCAACCTCCCGAAGAAGGAGAGGATATCCCAGGGACGCACTCCTAGTTCAAATGAAGTTGCTTTCGGGATATGTTCCCATACAGCTAAAAGATGAACAACGAGAAGAAGCCTGGTTGGGTTGGCATTCCTCTGCTGTAGCACGCCACATGACAAGAAGAATATCACAACAATCACTATATATGAAGGCGAGCATACCGAGATTAATATATCTACAACAATGAAGACATTCCGAAGAACATCATCATTGGATTCTCAGTCACACTTCATGACTGGGGGGACTTCATTCGTTCCTCCACGGATGAAGAATGAAAAGAAGGTAACTCTAGAAGAGTTTCCTCCTATAGTTCCCTCATGCATCACCCATTCGGAACAAAGATGATTCTCTAGAAATATCAAACCAGGGTCAAAGGCAAACATTTTTTAGGTAAGAAAAATTTTCTCACTATCATAAGAAATTTTTGAAGAAGAGAAGTATTTTCTGAAGAGGAGTTTATGATTTTTCTACTTTCACGAAGTACCTATTTATATGCAGAAAAGAGATAAGGATGAAGCACGAAATGGTCAAGCATCATTATTACTGGATATATGAAACGATTCAGAGTAGTTAATAGCAGTTCTTGGAAAGGTGCATGGAATCGGTATCAACCAATCAGGTGAAAGCATGAGGAGTTCTCGAAGAAATCAACATCATTCTTGGGCAAAGAGACTACGAGTCTCAAGGAGTCAGTGAGATATATTTTCACATCCATCCTGTACGTCGCTTTCATTTCCTGACTGCTTGTGTCAGCACTCAGCAAATGGGGGGACTGACTGTGTGGGTAAAAATACGCCATCTACTATTACGGGGATACGAGTCCAGCTGGCGAGACTAGGCTTATCTTACAAGTCACCGGGCAAAGAGGATACACGCTCGCTCCTTGGGCCAACGACCGTTCAAGCGGCACGACCATAGGACGTAGGGCATACATCCCACCGATTTTTGTTTACAGTCTCTTAGTTATGGTTTAGTATATATCAACCCCTTGAGTTATAGGCCTATAGCCTTATTAGTGTTTGTATTTTACCTTTATTAGGACTGGGTATCCACTACTATAAATACTCCTCCTTACATTGTATTGTACAGTTATGCGATTCACCACAGAATTCGGCTATTCTCAAGGAATAAGATTACTTGACTTTTCTTGCTTATTATTTCTCTCTTTTACTTACTTTTCTGTCGTATTTACTGTATTGTTTGTGACCTCATTCTAAATTAACTGTTTAATCTAGGCGACCGATTTTAGGCATAAACACTACTGACTTTCAGATCTACATCTACATATATTCATGGTGCAACAAGAGATAGGTAGAAGACAAAACTTACAACCTAATAGACTAGGTTTTTGCTGATGCCAGTTGGTTCATGAAATATGATAACTTAGAGGCTCATTACCTTGAACCCCAATGCTCTGATTGTCGCATCCCACTTTAATGCAAGTAAAGTGGTTTCCGACTTGGGGTAACTCGTTTGGAGTTGGAAGTTTGGAGTCGCCACCTAATATAGTTTCTAAGGTGTATTAGGTCACCTATTAATTTCTAATTCCATTTAAAGAATTAACTACGGGTTGGTCTACGAGTCAGAGATTCGGGTAAGCATTCGAAATAACCCAGAAGGAAGGGTTTAGGCACCTCCTAGGTTCCACTAAACGTGGTTCCCGACCGATTTCTATATTGGGTTTAAACATGTAACGAAGCTAAGAGGATAAAAAATCAAATAAAATAAGCAAAGAAGACATGTATGCAAACAAGTTAAAATATGAAAATAGACAGTTCAGTATAAACAGTCTCAATTTGCAGACATGTTACATATATAGCTACAACTTACAATGTTAGGCAAAATTAACCAATATTGTCATATTATACTTTAATTAAGACAAATTAACTTTTAAGTAACAAAATACGGAGTAAACATATAGTAAAAAAATGTGCGCCACTAAAGGATGGCATCGTGACATTATTGATCACATACCTTTAACTTCGATGACAACTTTTAATGAGAGGTCGCGTTTAAAATAGTTTAGTTTAAAATTTCATATATAAAAAAATATATATACACATATAGTCTTTTCTTTTAAAAAAAAATATTGAGCAAATATATGAGTAAATAATAATAAACACACATATAGATATATATCTTAATGTCAAGTCTTAGAAAATATTAGTATAGCAAGCAAATAATAATAAATTCGTATAGGTATATAAATTGAGTAGAGGGTGAACATAATATTTAGGAAATAAATACTGTAATCTAAATTAACTTTAGAACTTTTTATGAGAAAAAAAAAATAATTTTAAGGACTTGACCTCCAAAGTCCACATCTCCCACAAGTTATTAATTAACTAGGAGAGATGTATGTAAAAAAAAAGTGATAATTACACTAAAAGACAAGCAAAAGACAAAAATTACCAAAAATGGCCCATATTTTCGAATCTTACCCGAGCTGTCACCCTTTTCCCAAGATAGCAGTCGCCGCAAGTTTATACAAATTTATACAATTTTATACATTGTTGTATAAAATTGTATAAATTTGTATAAGTGTGTATATGCGAGTGATTAAATCTGTATATTAAGGATGTTTATATTATTTTTTACTTTTTTTGTGTATATTTTTGTATTTCTCTCATTGCTACATATTTATATATGTATATTCATGTATAATTTAATTTTTAGAGGGAGATTTGTGTGTATAAACTTGTCCAAAGCAATGATTTAGACGCAATAAACAACATAAATTCAGTAAAATACAAAAAAATAATGACACCATTAGCGGGGGAAGGTGTTTGCCGGTGGCTTAGTGGCTGGGGCGAGGAAAATTTGATAGGTAGGGTATTTTTTATGAAGGAGTGCTAAAATTTGTAATTTTAGGGATGGGTGCTATGCATGAAAAAAAAAATATAGCCTCTTGTTTGTAATTTTGGGTAGTGGACTGCCTATTTTTGAAAATTCCCCAAAAAAAAATAGTTTACATAACCTTTCGAAAATAGGCCTTTATATTAAACAAAAGTCAACGTTTCAGCGTCTGCCACTTACTATCACGTTTCAGAAACTTGAATTTGCAGAAACGATCTCATTTTCAGACAGAATTGCAATTTTAACCCTTTGCAAAACATTTTCGGTTTACAAAACTTTAAATTTCTTTCTTGACTATTTGAGGACTAGATATTGAACCTATTGCATTTCAAGAAATTATTCACGTTGAACACAAACTCATGATTTCAAAGATTTGTATAAATAATCTGTTTTCATTTAATCTTGCGACTTTAGCCCATTTTTTGAAATTTTGCAGAAACATCCACCTGTTATAATTTAATTTTAAACCTGCCCTACTCTACATAAAATTTCCAGATTATGATATCATAAACAGACCAGTAGTTTCACAAAATTAGCCTTTTTTCAGCACATACGAGCAAATCAAGAGTGTTAGAAATAGCCCTGCATTTTTCTGCCATTATTAGCAGCACTTTGCCACTATTTGTATGGCTTTCTTTCAGTACCTGTTTGACCTCAAGTTCACACCTTAAATGCAGGATATCCTAACAAATACATCAACATAAGTAGGATCTAAGGAGAAGAAAAAGTGTCCTGGATACACTAAAAAGAGTTCAACTTTTCAGATTTCAGCACCAATTATTGGAATGCCTTTCTTCTCCTGCATGAAAGCTAGTTAGTTAAAAGACATACCTCGACATCCTGAGGAACATAATTTGGCTCTCCCTGTGATTAAAAAAAGAATATAGTATAGTCCTTATAAACTATCCGAAGCAAGCCTGCACAAAGATTAGTTGAATGGTTTTTTATAGACCCATATATCATATATAGAAGAAGGGGAAAGGAAGCAAACCAAACAAACTAAGAACACATCGTATAACAAGTAGGATAGGTAATAAAAACCTTACAAAAGTGGTGTGTTCAACTCTCAGGATGCTTTACCTTAGAAGTTAGTTGCAAGAACAAAAGAAAACACAGGGATAACAGACTTGACTCGAGATCAGAGAAGTCCCTGAAGTCCCAGGGACACCAACACTCTGTTCAGTGTGTAGAGAGGGTAGAGGAGGCGTAGGAATATTTCCAGAGAAAGAGAGGAGAAGAGGTGAGGGGCTGTCTTCAGCCTGCCCTTTAGAGAAAAGAAATAGGAGTATTTATAGGTGCAGTGTTGGATCTTTAAAAGTACTAGTACTAGTGTAAAAAGAAAGGGAAACCAGTAAAAAAGATGTAGAAGGAAAGAGAAAAATCAGCAATCAATCACATATAACCAAAAAGGGTGCACTTCTATAAATAGAACTAACTAGTCTAATTTTAAAAAGGAAGTAACTACTTTACTATTCTGTATCGAGTCATGAACTAGATATGAAATACATTCAGAACATTTGAAATCATGCTGATACTCTTTTGATTCCTAACATAACTCTATTCAAATCAAGTTTTCAAAATTCCCAATAATTCTGACTGACTATATTCACACCTATGTGCTCAAGCTTTTGAATTACTAAACCATATCAGTCATGCATCATTTACAAGAGATCTGCTATCCCTTGGACTTAGCACATCATTCTCTGAGAATCATAACTACAGTCTTTTGAAAATATTCAGCAGAAGCAGGCATATACATATAATTGTACTAAGATTAATCAAGAAACTTATAGGCTAATGGCAAATGGCTTAAGCACAAGCGAATCCCGAATGGTCAGATACTTAGAGTAAAATTCAAAAGAGCACTACATGGTTTTACATTCGATATCGTTGAATGAAAATAGGCAGTAGGCACTGATCCGCGACAGGAAAAACAAATGAACGAGTACATAGACATGGAAAACTAATTTTCAGAACATTAAGTCAAAAAGATGGCATGACATTTTCATGATTCAGCATGTAAAAATAAGAAAAAGAACAAAAGGAAATGTGTTAAAAGAAAAAGAACAAAAGGAAATGTGTTACCCGTTTGGGATGACGGGTCGGGTCAGAGACGATCGAACCGGATCGGGTCGTCCTCAAATCTGCCCGTTTTTATTTGATTTATGGAGACTCTGAATCAAATCCTTTCATTCTTGCCTTGTTTGCGTGTGTACATTGAAGATTTCCGTGATTCATGCTTTGTTTCACTCGGATTTGAAGGGATTTGACTGAGTCCTTTTCTTTTCCTTTTCGGATTCCAAGAGAGAGAGAGATGAGGGATTTGTTTCCCATATAATCAGTGACAGAGAGAGGGTCGCGTGGTCACCGCCGTGACTGGCGGAGCAGAGGAGTGACGACGGGTTTGGGGTGCATCGGGTTAATTTTTGGTGTAAGGGAGGAGAGAGGAATGGGATAGGGGCGACGACTGGTCCTTTTTGGGAGAGGGGTAATGTGTTTTAGGGTTTTGAAAAGTGGGGGCATGTGTGCAATATTAAAAATGTGAGAACATATATTGGCCATTGGATTAAATGAGTAAAGGGTCACGATTTAGACACGTGTGCACATATGTATACAAGTATGTGTGTATGGGCTGATGTGTAGGGGACAAAAATAATTAAATGGTACTTAAGGAGGTTGTACCGCACGTTAGAGTAAGTTGTACTTACGCTAAATGTGTGTATATTAGTTAAAGGAGTGTGTTTAATGAGGTGTAAGCTTATGTGGAGTGTATGTAGACAAAATATGATGACGGGGCTTTGGTGTAGTAGTATTAGAATTGTAAAATGATAATTTGGCTAGTATTTAATTAAAATACTTGTAAATGTAAATAATTAGTATAAAAAGTAGGAAAATTGTAAATAATTATAAATAAATATATTTAATCACAATTAAATATAGATGAACTCAAATATAATATTAATTAAATATAAATAGCCACAGATAATTATTAAATGATGTCGTAATGCATCAAATTGCACAAATAGCATATGTATTTAAGAGAATAGACTAAATAAATGCAATTACGTAATTATAATCACAACTAAATAAATATTATATAAATAGGGGATTAACAATAGTATTACACACATAAATGCATGCTATCTAATTCAGTTTTGTTTGAAAATTACTATTATCAATTTTAATCAAATATAGCCAAATTGTAAAAAATAGAGGGACAAAATTGGATGTCAATACTGATCACTCCCCAATAGTGATCATCACCGATACAATTAGACTGAACCTCCCTAAACTATTCAGACTCTTAAATGTTTTGCTGCATCAGGAGCCATTTAAACAAATAGTGGAAGAAACTTAGCAGCAAGATATTCCTGGATATCATATGTATAAAGTGTGGAAGAAGTTGCAACAAGTGGGTCAAGCCACCAAATAGATGAATGGTGAATTGTCTAAGTTGGAAAGCAGAATAGAGAAGATTCATAGCAAATTGAAATAGATCCAAGACCTTATTTCCACTGACTTATTCAACAGGGAGGGAGAGAGAGAGAGAGAGAGAGAGAGAGAGAGAGAGAGAGAGAGAGAGAGAGAGAGAGAGAGAGAGAGAGAGAGAGAGAGAGAGCTGGTACAACTTGAAAAATGGGATGGAGTACATAAAAGTTCTTAGACAAAAATCCAGGGCCACCTGGATTGGTCATTTTTTATTGTTACAAGTTCATTAATGAGCTTCCAGTTGAGCAATTTTATGGACATCTTTGTGTGGAATTTTTTACTCGTTGAGGAGCATGTTAAGGCGACGATATTTTTGCTGTTTGCTTTGGTTTCTCTTGTGCTAAGGCTTGTTCGCGCGTGCCTGCTGCTGGAAATTTTCATAAGGCACCTGGAGTTTTAGAACAAGACTTTCAAAAAATTACTCATGGTGCAAGTGGGACATTTTATTTATTACAACGGAATAGCAAGTTGGCATTATGCGTGGACTTTCAACATTTTACTTGGAGCTGTTCCAAAGACTGTTTCAAACTTCAAGAAACTGTTCTTCCACCTATTCCAACCAAGAATCATTCATCAATTGTCAAGGAGTTTTTGTACTAGTTCATTGAGAAGATGGAGGCCCTGCTGGTGGTTTTGTTGCTTGCTAAGGTGCCTATCCACGCGACCTTTTGCCTTGGTTTTAGCATGGTTTTTGATTCTTTATTGCAAGCTGCTCTGCCTCACCAAGTTCCTTGAGACATATTTGACAACTCTCAACACACACCTCGACTTGAGGTATGAACGGTCATCGTAATATAATTTACCCAACTAGGAGTCGGGGTCGAATCCACAAGGAACAATGTGATGCGATCAAAGTAGTGGAAGAACTAAACCTATTTGACTAAGCCAAACTAGGATAACAAGGTGATTGAATGATATTAACAACTACAAACTACACTAGGAAAGCAAGTAAAGGTGATCAATAGGCTTCTCACAACCAAGGAAGACAAGTTTTGAGCCTAGGATGCAATTATAGCACGGGGTTTATGTATTATGGACTAGTCGTTTTAATGTAATGAGTAGAATCCTCCCGGCCTAGAAGGGATTTACCTCAACGGCGCTCGTTAAAGCCATGGTTAAGTATATGAAGCACTACTCATAACCCGAGGAAAGAAGACCTCTCCCGAGCGTAACTCCTTTTAGATGAGGTAGTCTATGAAATAGCCTATCAACCCAAATCCTCGCCAACTTCACTATTCTACGCTAACTAATCTCTCCCTAGTCTTTAGTTAGCAAGGTAGACATGTAACTTTAGTGTCGCAAACACAAAAGCTAAGCAACCAAACCGATAGATGTTAGATAATCAAAACTCACAATTATAAAATCCTAGTCATGAAATATATTTATAAAATTATGTCCATTAACAACATCAACTACACCAAAATATAGCAATACAAATCAAAAAAATAAAGAAGGGATAAAGAATTGCTCATTTAAAGTGCATCCAATCTTCAATATTGAAGTGTTGTTGATGAATTCTTGCTCCTAAGTTTGAAAAGTGGCCAAAGATGATGTAAAATGAAGACTACAAACTATTTATGTGTTGCCAAATAAAATACAATCCTTTTTCAAAATTCTCCCTAGGTTAAAATGAAGAAATTCTGATTTTTCATCAAGTAGCCACCCTGGTGCTGAAAGTTTACCCGCTAGCCACTTTTTCGCTGTTGAACTTAGTCACTATTTGACGCATAGCCACTTTTCTGTAGCATTTTTGACTGACTAGCCACTTTTCTTCTTTTTCTTCATTTTGGCTTCTTTTTGACTTGTTTCTTCCATAACTCTTCTCCAACATATACAACCTACAAAATGCAATAAAACCATGATAAGTGCACTTATTTCATCAATTTAACACAACAAAAGCTCAAGTATAAGTATAGCTCAAGTATAAGTATGTAATGTGTGATATTTTAGCCACACATCAATATCCTACATGATCCAACAACGAATACAAGTTATTGAAGTCTCTTTTCAAGCTTAAAATTTTTAGTTTAACTAATTCAATTGTTTTACTAGCTAATAGTTTTCACATTGTAAAGTGCAATGCTTATGTGTTTTAATTATCTAGCTTGGTGGTATTAACATCATATGATGTTCATCCCAAGGAGATGAGTAACACATGTAGGCATGGTGCTATTGTAGATATAGCTAGTTTATGTTCAAGTTCCAACTTTGGTTCAACTTTTAAAGACATTGTATTTTTTTAGTTTCTATTAGTAATAATAATAAAAATGGTCACTAGGTGCTATGCCTAGTTGACT
Organism: Petunia x hybrida; assembly: GCA_037355625.1. Taxonomy (NCBI): domain Eukaryota; kingdom Viridiplantae; phylum Streptophyta; class Magnoliopsida; order Solanales; family Solanaceae; genus Petunia; species Petunia x hybrida. The sequence goes on along the minus strand of JBBBVM010001054.1, from coordinate 101,239 downwards.
CTTTGCTTAAAAAAAAAGAACACAAAGGGACTCCAACACCAAATACTTTCATGCACAACTCAAAGCAAGATATGCCAGAAACATGGTATTATCCATGTACACTGCAACTGAGTGAAATTAGTGGAACCTACTAGTATTTAGCAGGAGTTCATGAAGTTCTTTCAAGACTTGTTGGGAACTAGTGTAGAAAAAATGCCCTGCCTGAACTCAGCAATAGCAAGAGATGGGCCAAGTCTAATAGTGGCTCATCAACTCCAGCTGATACAACCAGTCACCAGGGATGATGTTGCTAAAGCTCTCAAAGAATTGCCTAATGAAAAATCCCCTAGGATAGATGGTTTTACTACAGAATTCTTCAAGCAATAGTGGGAAACTGTTGGAGAAGAAGTTACACTTGCTATTGTCCAATTTTTTGAAAATGGCAAGCTGCTCAAAGAGGTAAACTGCACACTCACACTAGTCCCTAAAGTCCAAAACCCAACCTATGTAAAAGAGTTCAGACCAATTGCATGCCGCACCACTGTTTATAAGTTGATTGCTTAGAATCTCACATCTAGACTCAAACTGGTGGTAGATGAGCAAGTAGGACCCTCCCAGTTAGCTTTTATTGAGGGTAGGAATATTCTAGACAATATAATAATAGCTGATGAATTGGTGAAAGGTTACACTAAGAAAGAAGTGTCTTCTAGGTGTTTAGTGAAAGTAGATGTTAAGAAGGCATATGATTCTGTTGAATGGGGATATCTCAGAATGGTGTTCCTTGAATATGGCTTTCCTACAAAATTTGTCCATTAGATTATGCAATGTGTGACGACAATGCAGTATGCTATGTTGATTAATGGAGGGCTAACCCCAAAATTCCAGGTCAAGAAAGGGTTGAGACAGGGGGATCCCATGTCCCCATATCTATTTGTTCTAGTTATGGAATATCTTAATAGAACTTTGAAGACACTGAGCCATAACCCCAACTTCAACTACCACCCTAGATGCTCCAAAATGAAACTAGCCCAGGTATGCTTTGCTGATGAACTTCTGATGTGTTGTAGAGCTGATAAAGTGTCTATCCAGTTAATGATTCAAGGATTTAATCATTTCTTAGAGGTGTCAGGGCTGCAAGCTAATCTAGACAAAAGCGCTCTCTATATAGCTAGAGTGAACCAAGAATTCAAGGAACAAGTGTCAACAGAAATACATTTTTCCCCAGGTGGATGCCTTTTAAATACGTTGGGGTCCCTCTCTCATCAAAGAAGATCACCATCCAACAGTGTATGCCATTGGTGGAGAGAATGTTAGCAAAAATTAGAAACTAAACTACAAAGTTTCCATCTTACAGTGGAAAGGTTCAAATTATTAAAAATGTGTTGTTTGTGATGCAGACCTATTAGGCTCAGGTATCCCTGCTGCCAAAGAAACTCATTCAACTTGTTACTAGTGTCTGCAGAATCTCCTTATGGACATAGAGTAATGAAATATCCAGAAAAGTACTGGTTGCATGGGAGACACTATGTCTACCAAAATCAGCTAGGGGCTAAATATTCTGGACTTCCATAGATGGAATAAAGCTGCTATTCTCCAATTATTGTGGAATATATTAGCAAAAAAGGATACTCTCAGGATCTAGTGGGTAAACAATTTCTACATACAGAAGAGGGACGGTGCAACCATGGCATCTCCTAAACACGCTTGGTGGCTTGTTAAAAAGATCCTAGATGCACGCAAATGGCTACATAACCTTGGTCCTATTCAGCCAATGAACACATGGTGCAAAGATGGTAAATATAGCATCAAGAGAGCTTACACATCCCTGATGCCACAATACCACAAGATTTTATAGAAAAGTACCGTGCTGAGCCCTGGAATGATCCTAAGGCAAAAATTTATCCTATGGCTAACTATTCTGAGGAGTCTAGCAATTGTTGATAGACTTAGGAAATGGGTATCCATGTCCCTACAGACTGTGTTTTATGTAACACAGAGGCTCAGGAAAACATGCAACACTTGTTTTTCACATGCTCGTATTCCAAGAATGTGTGGATCACTCTGCTGAACTAGATGGGAGAAAGCAAACAGATTGAAAGTTGGGAAAGAGCTAGCATAGGTGTCAAAGCAGACCACCAAGAGAAATGCCAGAGTTGGTATAATAGGCTTTATCTTTGCATTAACAGTTTATCATGTATGGGGTGAAAGAAATACATGAAGGTTCAGATCCCAGGGGAGAGACAGCGCACTCAGAATACGCGAGATTGTTCTTCAACTACATATCAGAGGGAAAAATTTTACTAAGTGGAAGTCAGTGTTAACTTGGTTAAATGCTTATCCTGTGTAAGCTAAATATGATGATAGAGTTAATAGAATGTTTAGTAAGGTCTAGTTTTAGTCCAAATGAACTAGTGAATATAAAAATTCTCAATTGGTTGAATAAAATCTTTTATTTTGACAAAAAGAAAAAAACACACACACACAAATGCTATGCTCGCTGCATATATACAATTCTAAAAAAGTAAAATATTGGTCTAATAGTAAACTACATTAAACCATCCATCAAAGAAGCATGATTACGCTATGCATTCAAAATGCGTAATATTAAAAGATACTATATTACGTTGATTGATATTGTTTGAATAATTATGTTCTTCTTTTATAATTTTATTGCTACTAAATTTCTAACTTCTTAATCTATTTCAGAGGTAGAGCTAACAAATGATGAAGTCATAAATTGTTGCTTGCAAAAGGAAGAAAGTACTTTAAAAGGATGCGGATTTTCTTTTTTTTGAATTTTCCAACAATGCCAAGAGTTGTGTACCATAAGGATGAAGTTTATAATAGTAATTGATTAATCCATGACGAGTTGCATTATGATAAGCGCTCTTTGTTATAGGAACATCACTGATTGTTAAAGAACTTGACAATTGAACAAAGGTCGATTTATGATAGAATCATCTCAGCTGTGGATAAAGATAAAGGTGGGTTGTTCTTTTTATATGGTTATGGAGGAACATGAAAGATATATATTTGAAGGACTCTATCATCGATGCTTTGATCAAGAGGAGAGATTGTGTTAACTGTTGCATCAAGCAGTATTGCTTCTCTTTGATTACTGAGTGGTCGAACGGCTCATTCGAGATTTGTAATTCTCCTCACTCTTAATGAAGATTCAACATGCAATATCAAGCAAGGTAGCCCTCTAGCAAAATTTGATAATCAAGACCAAGTTGATTATTTGGTATGGGGCGCCAATGATGCATAAATAATGTTTTGAAGTCCTTGTCAAAACACTTCGAGATATTCTTTGATTTGAAATTGCATCTAGCGTAGACCGACCATTTGGAGGTAAGATAGTTGTTCTTGGTGGTAACTTCAGACAAGTTTTCCCTATTATTGCAAAAGGTAGCATGCAAGATATTGTTAATGCTTCCATAAATTCTTCATATTTATGGTCCTACAGTCAGGTCCTACAACTTACAAGGAACATGTGGTAGAAAGGAAATCAATTGGGCGAACATTCAGATGAGGTAAGAACTTTTTCTGACTGGATTTTGGTAATTGGTGATGGAAGGATTGAAAACTTCATTGATGGCGTTGAAAGGGTTGAAATCCCGGATGTTCTTCTCATTAATAACTATGATGATCCAATTGCTGCCATTGCACAAATACATACCCTAATTTTTTTAGCCACTCAACTGAAATAGATTACCTACAGCTGAGAGCTATTGTTGCTCCCACACTTGACATGGTGGAATCAGTCAATGAGTATATGGTATTACTCAATCATAATCCCGAGAAGATATATCTAAGTTCTGATAAAGTTTGTATGTCTGATCAATCTTTTACAGCTTCAGAACACATATACACACCGAAATTCTTGAACATTATAAACTGTTCAGGAATTCCAAACCACTCTATTAGTTTAAAAGTTGGTCTTCCAGTGATGTTGTTGGTAAATATTGACCAGTCATCCGTATTGTGTAATAGCACCAGGTTGATCATTACAAGACTTGGAAATCGGGTTATTGAAGCAAATATTTTATCGAGTAAAATGGGTGGAGAAAGAGTGTTTATCCCAAGAAGGATGATGACTCCTTCTGATGCAAGATTACCTTTTAAGTTCCATCCAACGAAGACAATTTCAATTGTTATATCTTTAGCCATGACCATTAACAAAAGTCAAGGTCAGTCATTAGCTAATGTTGGAATATTTTTGAAGAAACCAGTGTTTACACATGGATAACTTTACGTGGCACTATCACATGTGACAAGTAGAAAAGAGGCTGAAACTTTCAAATTATGACGATGATGGAAAAATAACAAATAAAGCTAAATATGTAGTGTATAAAGAAGTGTTTCATAATTTAATTTGAGACTTCATCAAATCTATTTTTAGTATAGATATAATGCTTTAATTATTGAATACAGTAGTTTATTTCATTGAATCTAATTTTAGGAACTCTTTTTCATTTGGACCTCAGCTTGAAATCTTCCATTTACTTGATAACAACTACATTGAGTTTTCTGCAGCAAACAAACGATGTAATAGATTGGCATAGAGAGTGTAATTTGAATGTATATTTTAAAATTATTTTTAAACTATAATTGCGTGTGTTTAATTCTCAGGCAAGTACTTCTATCACAGAAGAGACGATTTAGTAGCATGTATACCTCATCAGCATTATCAACTTCTAAAGGAAGTTTCTATTTGTTTATTCATCAAAGGGATATTATTTTAAATTTAATTATTTGATCATCACTGTATTCTGATTGATGCATTTACGACATTTAGCCAGTCACTTTATCTTCATAGTAATCTTTCTCATTTAAACTAACATGTGCCATAATAGTATGTACGAGGTTATTTACATATATAGTAATTATTTCGACTGATTATTACTTTGTTACTATAGAAAAACTGTTATCACCCACTTCTCATCCACAAACTAAATCATCAATATTTGCTTCTATTAGCTTTTTACTCGATAATTGGGTTGCGTCAAAGATAAGGTTTTTATTTTCTTGGCTAAAATTCACGGTGTATTTTATTTGGATGACCTTTTGGTTTGCCTTTTGGGGACGAACACGGTTACATCACACATGAAAAATAGGAGAATTTTTAGCAACAATAAAAAAAAGCTAAGTCCACAATATTAAGCACTGATGTTAGAAGCAGCAAGATAAAAAATCTTCCCAATGTCACTATCCTGTTGTATTTGACAATATGGATTCTGCATATTTGGGGACAAGAAAAATCTGAACGCAACTATCAGTATTCAGTAGACTTTAATAATTACGACATATGTGAAAATCGAGTACTAATTCTTCGGGAGTAATACGCATTTCACTTTTCAAATTTGTTATGCGTTTTGAGGATTGGACTTTCAAAACTTTGAGCATGTTCACGGAAGAAGCCATATCCGCTAGAAGGCGCATTCAAACCACAATATGCTTTTGCCATTGCAAAAAGGACTCATGGGAACTGCAACATAATTTAAAAACAGGTACAAGTTCCATACCGTTAAATACACTTTAGTATTTACAATTAGTTCACAATTCTGTCACTAAGTTTTTCACAGTGTTGAGCGTCTTGACGAAAAATAGTCATATCTCCTTGGAGACGTGTCCGAATCACAATCTGCTTTCAGCATTGGAAAGAGAACTCCTGGTGTTACAACATATTCAAAAACCACATACATGATCCGTTCCAATTAAAATAGTTTAATATTTAAAGTTAGTTCTAAATTCTAGCACTCCCTTTGTTACAGCTTCAAGCGTCTTAACGGAAAAGGCCCTATCTCCTTGAAGGCGCATCTGAATCACAGTCTGCTTTTGCTGCTGGAAAGAGAACTCCTGCAGCTACAACATATTCAGAAATCACAAACAGGTTTTATCACAATAAAAATAGTTTAATATTTAAAGTCAGTTCTGAACTCTAGCACTCACTTTGTCACTGCTTTGAACGTCTTAATATGAAAAAACAATATCACATTGAAGGCGAGTCAAACTCATAATCTGCTTTCACCAATAGGACTACTTGAGCTATGATATATCCGGAAACCAGGTACAAGTTCATCTTGATTAATACTGTTTAATTGTTTAAGTAGTTAAGAATTTTGACATTCCATTTGTCACAGCTTTGAGTGTCCTAACGGAAAAAGCCATATCTACTTGAAGGCGAGTAAATCATGATCTTCTTTCACCATGAACTTCTAGAACTACAGTATATTTAAAAACCAGGTACAAATTCTGTCATGATTAAAACAGTTTAATCATTTAAGTCAGTTCAGTATTTTGGCACTCTCTTTGTCGCATCATTGAGAATGTTAACGAAAAAGCACATATAACAGTTCAGATTGCTCATCCGAACTTACTTGAATTTATTTATGAATATCTTGATATGACACGTATTAATGGGCCAACCAATATATAAGTGAACTATATGAGTAAACTGTAGATTGCAGCAGTTGACTCGAGTTAGTAATTCAAGATATTGTGAAGGATGATATTCAACGTAGGAAGGATTAGTTATACACTTGATCTATAGATTCATTATATACATGTGAGTATACATACTTGAAAGATATATCTACTCCTTTATATCTTCATCCAAATCTGGGGTTGCTAAGTTTATTTAAAAGACAATATTGAACAAGATTTACGCATAGTCTATGAGGAATTTTCTTACTCTTTCAAGATTTTCCTTAAATAATTGTATCAGACTCCTAACATACTAGAACTATACTGTTTTTCTTCTTTTTGATCTATTTTAATTGCATCAAAAAGATAATGCACGTGCTATGTTATATATATTTCTTTTGTAATTGATTTTATAAATTTAGGTGCCATATCTATTTAGATCACCACATTGTCACTTTGCTGACGCTGTTGCTGATCAACAGTCACCGCACCAGATTGTGTAATATAATATAAAAAAAAATGCCTTAGCATTTCATCAATGGTATGTGATTTTAAATTTCAATATTTGGAATATTGCTATTTTTTTAACTGAATATAACTTGATACATCACAAGATTTTCATTAATAGCACCAAAATCTAGATTCATGAACTATTCTCTTCTAAAAATAAGACGACTATATGAAGAAAATTAATATTGTAAAAATAATTGTTCATAAATAATGAATCATTTTCTCGCTCGAAACTCTACTACAACCTTTGGATGCTTCTATTGCATCTAACCTGACTATATAATGCAAGGTTTGATCATAGATGAATGAATTGAAGCTTTTTTTTGCAGGTTCATCTAATGCCTCCTCCTTCCTCTATTGCTTATAATATGGTTATATAGTGACAGATTTAATCTTGAATAATTATATTTTAATGTTGGTAATGTATGAATTGTTGGTACAAAAAATCTACTACCTAGGCTTAACTTCAAATTTTTAATGCTACCTTCACATTGAATCATATTTCTTATATTTACAGATAATTCATGTAAATGATTACAATAATAAAGAAACTATGTCCATACTGATTAAAAATTCTGCTAAGGGGAAAAAAGAGGTTCAAAAAGGAAAAAAGTTGGGGTTTCAATTCTAAAATCACCACAATCACAACTTTGGATACTTTTGAAGGATAATAAGCCATTATTTTTGTTTTTAAACAACACATCGATAAATTATACTATGTAATGAATGCTAATGGATTGTAAATCTTGAAATATAAATTATGGAAGGAATATAAATTTGAGTCATGAGTTAAATTTCCTATATACTTTGACGTCTTAATTGAATCTTATGTTAAGTTTTTTTTTCTTGGATTGCAAGATTTTTACCATTACTACATACGAGTAGTTAGTTTTAAGACTCAATACTGAAATTTTATTGATATTACTATTTTATAAATCTCTTTTGATATTCGGGGTACTATACTATTTTATCTAAATCATAAATAGTTTATTAATCGTTTGAATTACCTGATATAAAATGGCTGATAAGCATCAAGTGTTAAAAAGAGCTTTTAGGTGTTGAAGCTGATTTTTTTAATAAAAAGTTGCGTGTTTGGATGTAAGTACTGAAAGTGATAATAAACAGTTGGTGTGTTTGGTAAAAAATGAGCTGATAAGCCTATTATTTTAAAATGATGAAAATATCCTTCAAGTTATTTACAAAAAAAATTAAATGTAATTTATATTAAAAATGACAAAGCTTCTGGGGAGCCAAAAGTGATTATTTTTCTCAAAATGTACTTATTTTGAAAAATTGAGGTGTTTGGCCAAGCTTTAAGAGAAAAATAAGTGCTTTTGAGTGGCAGCAGAAACTATTTTTCTGCTATGGGGAAGAAGCTAGAAAAAGTAATTTTTCCCTAAAAGCAATATCATAAGGTCTTTTTAATTTCTATCATTCCAAAAATATCTTTACCAAAAATACTTATATACCTAATTACCCCTATTTATTTAACTTAATGATTATACTATATAAATAGTATATTATTGTTTTTCTCCTTGTTTCTTCTATGCATACCTACTTCATTGTGTTGAAAACATAGAATCAATTGCATCTTTTTTAAGATATGAATTTAGAATATTCAATTATGCATGCTCTATTTTTAAAAATTTAATTAATAAAAATTAAATATAGTCTTGATTAAATAACTGTAAGTGAATCTTTGCATGTTACTCACTCGTAATTTAACACTCAAAAGTACTTTTTCAAAAGTTTGGCCAAACACAAAATACTACTTAACTATTGATAAAAGTGCTTATCAAATGAGTTGGTCAAACACAAATTACTATTCTCCAAAAATACTTTTACGAAAAGCACTTTCGAAGAAAAGCGTTTTAGTTTTCAGAAGCTTGGACAAACATACTCTAAAAGTGCTTATAAGCTGAAAAGCCATAAGTTGAGTGTGTCCAACGTATGACGTATGAGTTATTTTAACTTATAAGCACTAAGCATATAAGCACTTTTAGTACTTACTAAATATATAGATAAGCTAAAAAGTGCTTATAAGCTAGTTTGACCATCTTATAAGCTTAGCCAAAACACCCTATATATATAAACTAGTTCAATCAAACTGAAGTGTCTGGCTTATCCAAACCATATTGATTTTCTACTGGTGGAGATGAATGAAGTTTGCTGCAATTAGGATATTAATAAAAATCACAAGAAAAGACTGAAAAGAATATAAAAAGTAAAAAGTAGACAAAAATAAGAGAAAGAGAAGAAATGAGAAGTCATATTTTAACGCGACTTTCAGTGGTTTAAAGTGCATCCTATTTCTTATTTTCCTTTTATTTTCTTCCTTTCTATTACTCATTTTTGTCTCTCTTTTAAGTACTACTAGGTAGGGTGGTGCCCGTGCAAGTACGGGCCCAATATGGGGCGATAAATTTTTTGTAGATGATGATTATATTTGTTTGATCCTAGATAAAAATGCGTATGTTGAAAATTAGGGTCAATGGTTAGAAAATAGTCAAGCGCTTTCTGTTAAATTAGTGTTAGTATTATTCTTATATATACTCCTATAATATTTTTATTCTATTCTCCGTCTTTATTGCAATGTTATTTCATTACCTTGATTATCTTTAGTTTTTATGTTAGTCTTTTTTTCCTTTATCATGGTATTTTCATCTTATTTTTTCAAACGTGTTTTCAAAAATATTTTCTTTAGCCAATCGTCTACCAAAAACAATCTCTCCACCTTGGTGGGGGTAATGTTTGCTTACTTCTCACACTCCCCAGTAATATTTTTATTTTATTTTTATTGCTAATGTTATTTCATTACCTTGATTATCTTTAGTTTTTATGTTAGTATTCTCTTTTCCTTTATCATGGTATTTTATCTTAGTTTTTAAAACCTGTTTTCAAAAATATTTTTTTAGCCAATCGTCCACCTTGGAGGGGAGGGATAAAATTTGCTTACATCTCGCCCTTCCCAGACCTCACTTGTGAGATAACACTGGGTATGTTGTTGATTGTCATGTTTATGTGGCAATTTTTTTAGTCCATTTAACAAAAAGAGTTTTCTAAAATTTATCTGGGTCAAGCAAAGAATTTATATTTTTCTTGCAAAACAGGTACTACTAATACTGGCTACTTTTATCTTGCAAAGATAGGCTATTCGTTAATTAATATCTAAAAAAGTGGCTAGGGGTCAAATTTTTACAGGCTATATCTTTGTTAAGATCTAAGAAAGTGGCTACGGGTCAAATTCTCAGCCGGATCCTGTAACCGGAGGCAGCTCTCGTTCACGCTTATATATAAGTACTAATGTCTTTTTACCAGTCACTTTTCTCCTACACTTTGACAAAATTCTCATCCCTTATTAAACCAAGTTTTGGTTTTACCCATCTCCTACACTTTCTAGCCTAAACAAGCAGCCGTCCCTAGTCCAATTTTCAAGAGCACTGCTACCAATCTTAACAAATTTTAACCGAATCTTTTAATTTATCTCCTTTTTCTACACCTAAGATCTTATTGTTGCACTTGGTGCACCTTCGTAAGACACTAGACGGGGGAGGGTGAATAATATCCTTGCCCGATTTTTAAATCCTAAAACTTGCCTTTGAATTTTATCGCCTAACTTACAAAGAACCAAGTTCCTTGAGAGTTTCACCTATCTCTGAAACTAAACTTAATGCGGAAACGTAAATAACACAGAGATTTTTACGTGGAAAAAACCTTGCTCAAGGGATAAAAAACCACGACCCAAACTCTTGGGATTTCAACTCTTCCACTAAAGAAAACCCGAGCAAGTTTTAGACTACAACGTAATGTAATCAAAGTACTAGAACCCCCTAGTACCTAGAACCTTCCAAGCCACACGTTAGCTGGTAAGATTACCTCTACTTCACCTCAAAGAGTAATCTCTACTATATGCTTCTAAATAAGCTGATAGATTACAACTCAATAGCCTATAACAAATAACTAAAACAACAGACTTATCTATGAAACTGCTCCTTCGTAAGGTTCTGCTGCTCAGCCTTTGTTCTTGCACACAAAGTCACTCACGATCCAATTGCTCTTTATTTGCTCTGTTGAGATGACTTTTGTGCGTAATGATTCTAGCCAAATTAACTTGTATTTATAGGAACTAGACTTAGCCTAATCCAACTAAGTTTAGAATTCCTTTTCCACTTTCGAATCAGTATTAAACAAGGTTACCTATATTTCCTTTAAACCCTAAGTTAATTTGCCATTACTTTCCAATCCTTTTTCGTCTAGGAACCGCGTCCTTTTCAGCACTGCTTCTCGCTTCTTCTTTTCCTGGTAGGATTTGAACTTTGACTCCAACTGTCCTCTTTCTCCTTCTTCTACTCTGACTCGATTAATCCGTTGAACAACTTAGTCTTCTCACTCCAACTGTGAACCTTTTCACGATTCACTTAGCAGCAGGTTCTTTGTCATCTTCAAAAGTCACCCTTCAACAAATTCCCCCTTTTTGATGATGACAAACAATGTTGTCTCACCGAGGATTTATACGCTCAAGAACCTGTAAAAGTCAAACACTAACCACGAACCAGGGTAATAACAGTTAGGCAAAAATAGGTCACAAATATATAATGAACTAACCACATCTAACTTCCCCCTTTTGGCATCATCGAAAAGTTTCACAGTTGTAAGAACCTGCTCAACTTAAATTAAGTCTAGTTGACTCTAGTGCCAAAGGCAGCAAGCCAACTTTTAAACGTCAGGAACCTGTTTCAGACAATAAATACTCGCAAGCAGGATATTTATATCAACATAGTGCCAAACTGGCTTAAACATCCAAAACAACATTCAAATATTACAAACCAAAATATAAGATTGTCTTAAAAACGGGCCATAAAAGGAACCAGGAATGGACTAAGGAAAGAAACTGGTTCAGAATTGGGGAATATCAGGGATGTTAAAGTGGGCAAGCAACAAGGCAAGGCGACGCGAGTTTCCTTCTCGTTCACGCTCCAGCTCCGCATCTAGCCTAGTGTTTTCAGCATTCATCCAGGCCAGCTCATCATTTTGTCTTTTCAAGTTGCCTCCTGAACCCCTCAATCCTCCTGTCCATTCTATTGTTTCTTCTTTCCTCAGCATCCTCCTCCACATGCTCTGGTTCATCAGCACGTTCACCATCCAACACATAGTCACAAGATTTAAGAATGTTCCTCCCAAACAAGTCATTGTGGTCCAGCTCCGTCCACTTACCAACAGGCACCCCAAAGAAATCAAATACCTTACCCAGAAGAAACCCATAGACTAGTGCATGTTTACCCAACCCCATGTCAGCTACCCTGCCAATGTGCTTGATCATCAATTCAGGCAGAGTAATACGAACCTCACGATCTAGCAGGTCCATATAGGTCATATCCAGAAAGTTGGCCTCACTCCTCCTTTCCGACCTCTGCAACAGGTTCTTCAACACAAATTCAAATAGCAACTGGTAGAAGGGTTGCATTGCCTTCTTCTTAACCTGTGTACCCTTTGCCAGTCTAGGTCTCCCTGCAAATTTCTGGGTCACCTCCAAAGCAGACACACCATCTCCTCTAGCCGGCCACGAGTTCCTCATGTACTCGTTGTAGCCCCGAGAAGGAACACCCAAAATCTCACCAAGCTCCATACTATCAAACTGTATCACCAGCCCCTTGACTATGGTCGTCACAATACCCTCACTCACTGTGCAACTTGAGTAAAATTTGCGAACCTCTTGCTCTCTCAGCTGTCTTGTACGTTCACTGAACATGTTCAACCGACCCTGAGCTCTCAACTTAGCACCAAGCTGAGTCATTCCTTCCAGCTCTAGGTCGGTGAGAATCTTACCCTTCACCAATGGTAGACCTCTAAAATAGGCTACCCTCATTTTCTTGTCTTCCTTGTCATCACCAATCACTAACTTTGTTTTGGAACCTCTCCTACGAACCTCAGGTTCCTCCACAATCCTTTCCTGTTGCTCTCGAACAGAACCACGAGTAGCAGGTCTCCTCACATGACTCACTGTCTTTCTACTGCTTTCTCCCATTCCCTCAGCATCACCAGAACTTCCAATTTTGGAACTACCCACAAATGCTCCTCCCTTAACTAACCTTCTTTTCTTCACATTTTGTTTTTGTTCCTGAACCATAGGCCTCTTACCCAATCTCCTCTGTTCCTCCACCACCATAACATCAGTCTCACTAGAGGAACCTTCACTAGTTTGAGAAGTGGGATTGGTCTCAGGCAACACAACATCTAAAGGTTCAGTAAAACCTACACCTTCTACATTCTCTTCCACATAATCATCAATATCTCTCAGATCTGCATCAGCACTTGCCACAGAACCAGAGAACGAACCAGGTTCTTTCTCAGGTTCCTTGGCAGGTTCAGAAGATTTATTCTCTCCTTTGTCACTAACAGTCTTTTCTACCACATGAACTGTCTCAGGAACAGGTTCCTCGACAGGATTCTCAGTTTCTTTTGCAATAACATCAACCTCTATTTCAACGACCTTTTCAATGTTTTCTACAACTACCTCATCCTTCTCTCCAACTACAGGCATAACAGGCTCTCCTAAATCTACAGGCACAGAAGGTAAACTAGTATCGACAACTACAGTACCAGTAGGAGAACTAGGGTTTACCTTTTCAGTTTCTTGAACGTTTTCTTGAACCGTTTAAATGTCCCCTACATCCGTACCAGCAACTGGAACATCTTCCCCCTTACTAGTTGCTTCATCCAACTTCTTCTGCCTTAATTGAGCGAACTTTTTCGCCACAGCTACGGAGCGACTCGCAGCTAGTTTCTTTGCTTTTTGATTTAGTTTCGAAATTTTGGGTTTAGGAGATGAGGGTTGTGAGACAATTTTGGAACTTGTCGGCATTTTTACAGAGTGTTTTGTTTTTAGAGAGAGAAGAGAAAGTTTTGAGAGAGTATTTTTTCTTTTTAGATGATAGAAACAATGTTTCTTGATTAAGTAGTGGAATAGAGAAGGGTTTAGGTGTATCAGGAAGGGGAACAGGTTGATGGGATATGAAAAAGCTGTTACTTCATTATGACGCATAGGAGCTGACGCCAACATCGTTCAAAGAATTTGAATTTTAAAAGCTTACAACTAATCCGGCGCCAAGTGAGGGTGATTGGTAACAATTTGGCCACGTAAGACAACCATTATAATCAGTAATTAACATAGAATATGTACCTGAATTTCCATGCAGCAGTTTTTTCAATAATATCCTTTATTTCAAAAATTTGCCAGTATCTAAGTTATGAAAACAGGTTCCAAACAGGTTAGCAAGCAAAAACAATTAAGTTTTCATATGTAGAATCAACTAAACAATGTTAAGCTAGGTAAAACAAGAAAAATTTACTAGCCAATCATTGGGAGAACCAGGTGCTGGCTTGTTTACTTTATCTTGGTCATCCCTAGCTCAAGCCTGTTCTTTTCAAATTGTACCCTATTCAATCCCTTAGTGAAGATATCAGCAATTTGGTCTTCAGTCCTGCAAAAGTTCATAGTAATTAGGCCTTTCTCAACATTGTCCCTTAAAAAGTGATGCCTAATATCAATGTGCTTTGTTCTCTTGTGTTGGACCGGATTCTTGGCAATATTGACTGCACTGGTGTTGTCACAAAAGATTGAAACTGGTCCACACTAGATTCCAAAGTCCTCCAACTGCTGCTTGATCCATAATAACTGTGAACAACATAAAGCAGCTGCTATATATTCAGCTTCAGCTGTGGATAATGCTACTGAATTTTGCTTCTTTGTAGCCCATGAAGCTAAACAAGGACCTAGAAAGTGTGCCATCCCTGAAGTACATTTCCTATCAACTAAGTGACCAGCATAGTCAGCATCAACATACCCAACTAGATCAAAACTTCCACCTTTTGGGTACCATAAACCAAGATCTTGAGTTCCTTTCAAATATCTCAGGATTTTCTTGACTGTAGTTAAGTGTGATTTCTTTAGTTTTGACTGGAGCCTTGCACATAACCCCACACTATAAACAATGTCTGGACGACTTGCAGTTAAATACAGTAAAGAACTAATCATTCCTCTGTACTTAGTCTCATAAATTGAAGCACCAGTTTCATCCAGATCTATTTTCGTTCCAGGAGCAATGGGTGTGTTCATATCCTTAGCAAACTTCATATCATACTTCCTTAACAGCTCTTTGATGTACTTCTGCTGATGGATCATTGTGCCTTCCTGAGTTTGCTTGATTTGTAAGCTTAAGAAGAAATTTAGCTCACCCATCATCCTCTCAAATTCACTTCCCATCAGGTCGGCAAACTCCTTGCAAAGGTTCTCATTAGTAGCTCCAAAGATGATGTCGTCTATATACACTTGAACAATTAGCAGGTCCTCGGCTTTCTTCCTTAAAAATAAAGTATTGTCTATTTTACCTCTTGTAAACCCATTCTTCAATAAGAACCCAGACAATCTTTCATACCAAGCCCTAGGAGCCTGTTTCAATCCATATAGAGCCTTGTCAAGTTTGTAGACATGATCAGAAAACTCTGTACTTTCAAAGATAGGTGGTTGAACCACATACACCTCTTCATTCAAATAACCATTAAGGAATGCACTCTTCACGTCCATCTGATACAGCCTAAACTCCATGTAAGCTGCAAAGGCAATTAGCATTCTAATGGCTTCCATTCTAGCAACAGGTGCAAAGGTTTCATCATAATCGATTCCTTCTTCCTGACTATAACCTTGAACTACCAGTCTTGCCTTGTTCCTTGTTACTATGCCATGTTCATCCAGCTTGTTTCTAAATACCCATTTAGTACCAATGATAGACCTGTCCGCTGGTCGAAGGACCAGGTGCCATACCTTACTTCGTTCAAACTGATGAAGTTCCTCTTACATAGCAATCACCCAATCTGGATCCTCAAGTGCTTCACGTACATTCTTAGGTTCTATTAAAGACAAAAATGCAAAGAATGCACAGAAGTTCTTTAAAGCTCTTCTAGTAATAACTCCAGTATTCAGATCAGACATAAGGTTCTCCAGTGGATGAGAACTTTGATACTTCCAAGGTTTAGGTTGAATCTGCTGAGTGTTGTTTCTAGGAGGAGCTGAGTCATCTAAGTCCTCTTCATCTTGCTCTTCAGTTCCCCCTGTCTGATTGCTTTCTAGTTCCCCCTGAGTTTGATCCTTATCATCATTACTTTTAACCCCATTGAGATTCTCAGGGTCTTCAGCGGGTTCATCTCTTACCAGACCAATCTCCTGATCATCATCTTCTTGTCTGTTTATAACCACTTCAGATTCATCAAATACCATATGCACACTTTCTTCTACAGTCATGGTCATCTTGTTGAACACTTTATATGCTTTACTTTGTGAAGAATATCCCAAGAAGATGGCTTCATCACTTCTAGCATCAAACTTCCCTAGAGGTTCTTTCCCGTTGTTATGCACGAAACACTTGCCCCCAAAAGCTCTGAGATGTGCAATATTAGGTTTCCTGCCTCTAATCAACTCATAGGGATTTTTCTCTAACAAAGGACGAATAGAACATCGATTTAGCAAGTAGCAAGCGGTGTTGACTGCTTCAGCCCAAAAACTCTTCGAAAGACCGCTTGACAGCAACATAGTTCTAGCCATGTCCTCTAAGGACCTGTTCATCCTTTCCACTACACCATTCTGTTGAGGGGTCCTTGGTGCAGAGAAGTTGTGATCCACACCATGTTTGATACAATATTCAACAAACTTAGCATTCTCAAACTCCGTTCCATGGTCGGACCTTATACTCACTAGTTGAAGCCCCAGTTTCTTCTGATTGACTCTGAACCAGTCCTCGAACATATCATATGCTTCATCTTTAGACCTGAGGAACAAGGTCCATCTGTATCTGGAGTAGTCATCAACAATTACCATTACGAACCTCTTACCTCCTCTGCTCCTTACCCTCATTGGTCCACATAAGTCCATATGAACCAGCTCAAGTGGTTTAGACGTACTTGCCACTTTTTTTTACTTTAATGAAGATCTTACATGTTTCCCCCTCACACAAGCATCACAAATCTTGATGTCATTGAACCTCTTGCTTGGCATTCCACGAACCAGGTCCTTTGACACCAACTTATTCAATTGAGTTAAGCTTGCCTGTCCTAGTCTGTTGTGCCACAACTGACTATCATTCTCCAGCACATTCAGACAAGTCAAATTATTCTCAGGAAGAGAACCTAATGTAGCCTTGTACACATTATTAGCTCGTTTCCCTTCCATTATCACTTCACCAGTCTGCAGGTTCTTTACAGTACAACCTACAGATGTGAAACTCATTGAATTTCCTCTATCACATAGTTCGGAAATACTTAGAAGATTATGCCTCAATCCATCCACACAGAGTACATTGTCAATAGCATGATCGAGGGATCTCCCAACTTTTCCAATACCAACAATTTCACCGCTCTTGCCTTCTCCAAAAGCCACACTAACCCCCTTGAAATGTTGCGAGTGAGAGAAAGTTTCTTCTATCTCCTGTCATGTGCCTGAAACACCCACTATGAAGAATCCAGCTTGGGTTGTTCCACCTCACTCCAGCCTGCAAAAAAAAAATCAAGGGTTAGTAACAGGAACCCAGACAAGCTTGGGTCCTTTTTTGTTATCGAATGGATGAATTAAATCTTTTCTAGCCCAATAAGGTAAAACTGATTTTTTATTTTTTTTCACTGATCCTTTTGCAATACTGCATTCATTCTTGATATGTCCAGTCTTACCACACATGAAGCAGAGTTTGTTGCAAGGAAGTCTTACATATTAACTATTAGGGTTCCAAGCAGGTAAAGGTTTCCTATGTCCTAATCCTGTTTTACCTCTATTATGATTTTCATGCAACCAATTCAAAGCTTCATAAGACTTGTTCCATTTAGTGAGTCTGGTGAGCTCAGAATTAGCTTTTTCAACCTTTTCTAGAAGAACCCGATTCTTCTCAGTTTCCTGATGTAGAACCTGGTTTTTTTTTAAGCTCAGCTTCAAGGTTGATTTGAGCCTCACTAACTCCTTGCTTACCAGACCCTTCTTTCAATTTTTGATTTTCAAGTTCGAGGGCAGAAACTAGCTTCTTCTCACAAAGCACCTGTTCCTTTAATTGAAGACTTTCTAATTCAAGGGCTGAGACTTTCTGATTTAGTTCAAAAACTTGAGCTTCACTAGCAATTAACTCTTTTTTAAGATCAGATTTAGCTTTTTCCAAGTTTTTATTTTTCATCAAAAAATCAGACATAACTGACATTAGTTGGTCCTTCTCAAAAAGTGCTAGTTCCTTCTGAGACCTCAGATTTTCAATTTCTTCAATTAAAGTCAGGGCAAGCAAATTCAATTCCCTAGAGGAGCAAGTATGAAGTCTAGTCTTTAGTTCATCGAGACTTACCTCAGGTGTATCATCATTAGAAGGTTCATTATCAGCCATCAGTGCCAATGGAGAGTCATCTTCTGGTTCTTCTTCTTCTTCATCACTTTCGCTTTCAGAAGGACCCCATGTTGGACAATGTTTAATAACATGGTCCCTTCCGCCACACCTGAAACATCCTGAGTGATTCAGATTCTTTACAGTGCTAATCTTAACAGGAATGGCCTCGATTGAACTCTCTTCTGATTTTACGGTTTCTTCATTATATATACTGTCTAGTGTATCCTAGATTTCCTTTGCAGTTGAGCACTTGGGAATACATGAACATACATTAAGTCCTAGTCCACACTAAAGAATCTTCATAGCTTCAGCATTCATCTGAAGTAGTTTGAAGTCTTTTTCATTAAATTCTTCTACAGGCTTTTGAACTTTGTTCCCTGATGTATCAATCTTTGTGGGAATCAAGGGACCATTCTGTGTAATCCTCCATAGCTGATAATTTTATTCCTGTAGAAAGGTTTCCATCCTAAACTTCCAGAATTTGTAGTGTTGACCGTTGAACTGCGGAGGCTTGCTGATAGAGTGTCCTTCGGGCATGAATGGTGGTGCACTCATTGTTTAGATCCTTCTCAAGATGTTAATCTTTATTCGAGAGAACCTGCTCTGATACCACTTGTTGCACTTGGTGCACCTTCGTAAGACACTAGAGGGGGAGGGTGAATAGTGTCCTTGCCCGATTTTTAAATCCTAAAACTTGCCTTTGCACTTTATCGCCTAACTTACAAAGAAACAGGTTCCTTGCAAGTTTCACCTATCTCTGAAACTAAACTTAATACAGAAACGTAAATAATACAGAGATTTTTACGTAGAGAAATCCTTGCTCAAGGGATAAAAAACCACGACCCAAACTCTTGGAATTTCAACTCTTCCACTAAAGGAAAACCCGAGCAAGTTTTAGACTAGAACGTAATGTAATCAAGGAACTAGAACCCCCTAGTACCTAGAACCTTCCAAGCCACACGTTAGCTGGTAAGGTTACCTCTACTTCACCTCAAAGAGTAATCTCTACTATATGCTTCTAAACAAGCTGCTAGATTACAACTCAATAGCCTATAACAAATAACTAAAACAACAGACTTATCTATGAAACTGCTCCTTCGTAAGCATCTGCTGCTCAGCCTTTATTCTTGCACACAAAGCTTCTCACGATCTGATTGTTCTTGATTTACTCTGTTGAGATGTCTTTTGTGCGTTATGATTCTGGCCAAATTAACTTGTATTTATATGAACTAGACTTAGCCGGATCCAACTAAGTTTAGAATTCCTTTTCCACTTTGGAATCAGTTTTAAACAAGGTTACCCATATTTTCTTATTTAAACCTAAGTTAATTTGCCTTTAGTTTCCAATCCTATTTCGTCTAGGAACCGCGTCCTTTTTAGCACCACTTCTCGCTTCTTCTTTTCCTGGTAGGATTGGAACTTTGACTCCAGTTGTTCTCTTTCTCCTTCTTCAACTTTGACTCGATTAACTCGTTGAACACCAGGTCCTTTGTCATCTTCAAAACTTATCCTTCAACACTCATCATTAAATCTATACCCACCCTTTATGACCTTGAACTCCTTCTGCCATTATTCACGCATGACAAAGTTTTGACCTTCTTCTTCGCGTGACTTGCATTAATGAAGAAGCAAGATATTAGATAGAGAAGAAAGATTGTAGTCTGACGATCCTTCACCTATTTCTAGCTCTTTGCTACCTATTTAAGAGAGGACATCTCCATTGAAGACCGCAAGAGCCAGTCATGTTGAAATCTGCTAAGTGTAGTAGCAACAAGAGCTAACAATGTAGAAATCTGCTAAAAGAAGAGCAAAGAAGAAACCCCAAAAGATCACGAACTAGAGAATGTTTTAGCAGTGATGAACTCAATCTCGCGGAAGTAGGAGTCTATAGTATTCAAATGGCTAAGGTTCATTTTAATTCTGTACATTTTGTTTGAGTATTTGTTCTTACTGTATATTGTTTTCTTCATTTTTTTATTCTCTTATTCTCTATGAACATTCGATTCATTTTAATTTGTAAAAGACGAGTCTCTCCATTCATGATCATTTATTACCAATAAAATCTTGTTGATCACCGTCTCTCTTTTATTGATTTTCAAGGTCCACTTGTTTATATAAATATTATAGTAAATTTCGTAATCTTTTGTAGTGTTGCCTTGCCTTGTGAATATATTGAGATGTCCCGATCAAAAGATTGTCATTTTTGTCCATGCTTCTTTGTCTGATCTAGTTCGAGTATCTTGTTAAGACACTGGATAGTCTAACTCACTTTCTTCCAATAACTAGTGCTGGATAAACAAAGACAACAAATTCATCTCACCGTTGTCGCCTGTAAATTAATAACGGTGATTGTAATACTTATAAGCTCAATAACGGTGACCAGCAATAATTATAATTAAATTAGTAAGTCAAAACATTGAGTCATTAGGCAAATACTCTTAGGTCATTTTTTTTTATTTAATTTCTTAAATTAAGGCAAGGTGGGTGGAGATTGAGTTTTAATAAATATTATGTGTTCTAACTTTCGAACAAGTGCAGGTTCAATTTGCAGCGAGTTATTCATTCGATCAATTTCATTTTAATAATTTAATGTTTATTTAATAATTTTTGTGTTATTTGTTTACATGCCTTAACTAAACTTATAAAACTAATTTAGACTAGACAGGTAACCGCATTTTATGAGGAATTCAAGAGATGACTAACACCTCCCCTTCGGATTAAATGAACATCCTTATTTTGAATTTCAAATTAGTAGACCTTTAAGAGTCATTTTATTTGTAAAAAGAGTTCTCTTCCTTTCTTTTTGTATATAGATATTGATTATAAAAAAGAATAACTAGGTACCCTAATATACCTTAGAAGTAATAGGTGGCGACTTCTCAATTTCAATTAACTCACAAAATGGCCATAATGTTTTATTCTATTTTTACCGGGTTAAAATGAGGTGCAACAAAACATCGCCACGAACACTTGAGCCTCCGACACTATGAAATCTGGGTCAATAAGTCTGATGTAACATCTAGCATTGTCTTCATCTTTAAGTCAACCCCCTTCGCTTGTCTCTTTGCTTCCTCATTTCAGGAAAACAGACCGAAGGAAGCCAAACGAGGAGTCAATATCTAATGTTCGGATATTCATGCTTCACACCTAAACAATAGGGGAGAGATGAGAGGAAGGCGACTGATAAGTTGACAGTATGTCAACTTGTACTCCTATATACTTTTGTTTTTGAGTCAAAAAGTGAACATATAAGAATAAACTGACACACTTGTGCTTGGTTTCAGGTTTTGATACAAATCAAGAACAAAAGAACCAAAAAGAGCAAGATACAAATTAAGATGGAGAATTTGTGAAGTGCAAAAGTAGTGGCCACCCCAAGTATAAAGGGTGGAGCGCCCTTTACCAAAAGTTTTCAAACAAAATACCAAGATTTCTTGAAAGGGCGGCCACCCCAAGTGCAAAGGGCGGGTCGCCCTTTGTAAGAGATAAAGCCTATCCTAGTTTGATTAGGTGGGAGTGGGAAATACTTAGGTTAAAGGAATTTCCACTGCTCGCAGCAATAGCCGGAGTCGAGAAACTAGTAGTAAGTGAAGAAGAAGAAACCATTTACGTGAGTCGTAAGGGCTCTAATACTATATAAAAGTTCAAACAATAAGAGAATATTTGTTTGTACTACTGATTCTCAATGAGAAGATTGAGTCTTAAATACAACAATGTACAACCGATAGATAGAGAAAAGGAGTTTCAGAGTAACCCAACTATCTAGAGAGTCCTAGTCTTTATCATTTACAGTAACTAATTTACAATTTGAAATAGGATAGGCTTTATCTCTTACACCCTTTACCAATATGGCAAAAACAAAATGCCCTATTTCCTTGAAAGGGCGGCCACCCTCTGCTAGGGCGCCCCATCCCCAATGAACCAGTGGCCGTCCTTTTATGGGCAACAAGAGAAGGCAACGACCTCCAAAAAAGGGCGCTCCACCTCACCTGCAAGAAGACAAAAAAATTAAGTCAACAACTAGAAAGGACGCTCCAGTACTCCTCAATTGAGGTAGCCACCCACGGCCAAAACAAGCGATTCCGGAATTTGTAAATATTGCAACTATAAATAGGAAACTATAGTTTTTTTGTATCAATCCTTAACTTGTTGAGCAACCCATATCTAGGTCTTTAGCTTCTTTGGCAAGTTTCACCATTTTGAGGAACAACAACAACAATTTATAAGAAATTTTTCATATTTATGTTTATGCTATTCTTATCTTCATTTATATATTATTTTTCCTTACAATCCATAAGTAGCTAATCTTTAGCTAGGGTTAGAATCAAATTTTAGCCTAACAACTTAATGGGTCTATTGTGTAAAGCTTAAATCTAATTTGAAATACTCCATTTCACTATCTTCAATCTCAAATCTTATCAACTTGTGCTGTACAACATGAGTTATGCCCTAAAATACTAAATCTACATCGAAAGAGTATTTTTAGGAATGGGTAAGTTAGTGACAAAGAATCGGGAGTAGGTGTTGTTGCGGTTATCCCAGGTTAACGGGTTTGAACACTGAAAGGGTGATAATCTTACTTGGAAATATTCAGATGTACTTCATGCAACACCTCTTTACACCGAAAGGGTGAAGAGATGTTAATCTTGCTCACCACCGAAAAACATTAGACTAATTCAATGAAAACAACATACTTAACTACTTTCTGTCAAGCGTGCTGGTTCCTTGTGTTCGATCCCTACCCAACGAGGAGGGTATTTGTGACACCTGCTCAAATTGGGCATGTCAGCGACCTTACAGGATGAATGACTGGTGACTGGCTACGACCAGTTGGAGATACGTCTACAATGTGGATCACTCATGGAAAGTATGCGGTGATGCAATCGACGATTTAACTGTTCATCTAAAAGAATCGAACACATCAGTTCTTTAGTAAGAAATAGAACTTCATTGTAACCATGGTCCATCAGAGACAAAATTCATGTCCATAAGGCTAGAAAATAGTTAAACATCTACAAGTACTGACTCTATGTACCTAGCGCTCAAGAGTGGCCAAAAACTGTACTTACCGAGTGCCCGAGGCCGACTCGAAGTATTAATACATCTTTAAGACATATTTTTCCTCAACAATTATTGTATTTTACGGCGGAGACAATTTACACAGCTAACATACACTCATTATCTAAAAGCTTTCTAACAAGCAATATGTCTTTAATTGCAAACAAGAGGTCATTCTACATATACATCGAAACAACAGCCCGAATAGTGTAACTATGTCTGATCATTTAGCTTCTGAAAAATGTTGTGTTTAAACACTACATCACACAATGAAACACAAGATCAATGAAGGCTCGAAAGCTCGGAATACTTACAAGATGGCCATTGGGCTGCAAAACTTCAAAAAGAAAAAAAAAATAGAGGATAGCAGATCTTGACGTCTCTTGGCCAGCTTGGACAGGGGAAACTTGAGAAAGGGAAACTTAGGAAGTAGAAGGGACTGATGGAGTTGGGACGGTTGGATGAAAAGATGGAGAGAGGTGAGTTTGCTCATCTTCATTCATTTCTTCACCATTCCCCTCGTCTGAGCTCTCGTCTTGTTCTTCTCTATCAGAGTCCTCATCAGAGTCTTTGGGAGAGAGTCCTAAGCGGAGATAGGCCAACCTCATGGACCCTTTTGCATCTGCCTAAGCGACTTCAACCTCAATGGCCTCTTCTGCCATATCTGTGAGCAAATCCAGTATTGTCTCATAGATCAACAACTCTTTCCTCCGCTCGACCTCCCATTCTAAGTCATTACACCGGGCATCTATCTCAGCATTGTGGCCCTCTAATGCAGCTTTCCCCAATCTCTTAGCAAGGAGAGACTCCTCTAGTTCCTTCATGCGTTTAGCCATGGCCCCCTTCTCGACCTCTGCCCTAGAAAGGTTTGAGGTAAATCGAGCCTCTTTTTTCGATTTTGACTCTTCTAACTTTCTCTTCCCGCCATCAAGTGGGTAAGTTCTTCAGCATGAGAGAGCTCGACATCTTGTTACTTTGCAATAAGTTTGGCCTGGTTGACTTTAAGGATCTTGTAATTTTGAAAGAAAGCATTCCCATAATTCAGTAAGGTCTCGTTATTTTTGGTGAGGTCCGCAACCTTATGCTCAAGCTCTCGAGTCCTCTCCACCATATCGATGGATAATATAGTGCTCTGGAAATGGGGATTAGAACATTAGAAAGCAATCAGAGTCAAATAATATTATTCAATTATAGGGAAAATCATTACCCGGATAGAGGCATAGACGACTTGGGAGCTAAGTTGTAAGTTGTTGTAGCAATTAATCTGAGCATTCTCACCTAGTGCTAGAAAATCTTATTGATAATTGGTGGCACGCCATGGGGCCCTAAGCAGGTCAACTGAATCAGGGTCTGGGATAGTGATGGATCGATGTGGAGCACGGTCGGCTCACACTACATGTGTTTATGCCTAAAATCAGTCACCTAGGTTAAACAATTAATTTAGAATGATGTCACAAGCAATACAGTAATACGGCGAAAAAGTAAGTAAAAGAGAGAAATAATGAGCAAGAAAAGTAAAGTATTGTTATTCCTTGACAGTAGCCGCATTCTGTGGCGAATCACTTCATTGTATAATACAATATAAGGATGGGTATTTATAGTAGTGGATATCCAATCCTAATTAAGGTAAAATACAAAGACTAATAAAGCTTTTGATGCCGGGCAAATTGGCCTAAACGACAACCATCAAGAACCAAGCTTGAAGAGCACAAAGGTTGCAAGTCAAGGCCTTCGGATGAGGGTTCGGGAGTGATTTGAAGCCATGGACTTGAGCACGCTTGAGGGAGGACCGACTACGGACCAAGGAGGAACACTTGGAGTCCATTTTGAGCCGTATCCATACCTCCCAGGAAGAGGCGGAGCGCCTCCCCAAAGAGGCGGACCTCCCAACAAAGTCCAGAGAGCTACACAGTAAGAGGCGGCCGCCCCAAGACACTAGGCGGACCGCCCCTCACTGAAGGGCCCTGAGGCGGAGCGCCTCCCCCATTGAGGCGGGCGCCTCCCCCTGTAAGTTAGACGGGATTTTGTGTAAATTTCCCATTTTGACCCTACGTGGTCTTTTATGTCTTAGCCCACTTTGGGGGAATTTTAGTCATTACGCAAGGGGTTAGAAAAAACTATAAATACACCCCTTAGCCATTTCATTCATTAGTTTACATGGTATTGAATAGAAGAAGAGAGAATTAGAAAGGCCGAGCCTTCTAGTCCAAAGCCCGAGGCTTCATGAATCTTGTACGACTAGCGTGAATTCCTTGTAAGGTTCGAGTTTCACTTTCTCCCTTTGGATAATTAAATTCATGTTGTGAATCGTTTATCCAATTCTTTCTTCTATTTCTTGCCTTCCTCGTCTTGAATTTCTCGATATCTTTTAGATATCATCTATCTTGTTTTATCGCTTCCGCATAGTTTATCTCGTGTTTAGCTTCCGCTAGTTTTTCCCTGCATCAGTTAGTATCAGAGCAAGGCTTGGGTTATGTTCTTACAAACCCCCGTTCCTTGTTCATCGTGTTAGTGTTGTTGTGATTATTGTGTTTGTTCTTGCAAAAATTGAAGAAAAACAAAAAATTGAAAAACTTGAAAAGTTGGAAAAAATTTGGTAGATCGGGTTGGAATCGAATCCCCAAGTGTTAAAAAGTATTGGGGTTTGTTCCTTATTGTATTCCCGTTGTTTTGGTACCCATATATCACATTTTGGTATTACGAATCAAAATTTCGAAAATCAAAATCCCAAAAGTTTGAAAATTTCTTGAAAACGCTTCAATCTTGAATCGAAGCTTGTTGTTGTTTGTTGGAGGTTGAAAACCATTGGGGATTGGTTATAATAGTTGTATACACCTTTGGGTATCATTAATTTTGTGTATCGGGTTGAAAAAGTTGGATTTTTGGGTGCGAAACGAGCCAAAACGCGTTTTGCAAAGTTGCAGGGAATTGCACTAGGCGGACCGCCTACCTTTTGAGGCGGACCGCCTCCCTCTGGGCTGCTCTCTGGACTTTCTGAGGCGGACCGCCCAGGGTCTGAGGCGGAGCGCCTCTTTGCTGAAGGGGTTCCCGGGTAGTTTTTTGCCTAGGTTTCCATTGTTAATCGCCCACGGGCTTCTTGGTTAGTGTTTCTAAGGTAATTGTCCTACTTTATTAACACTAACTACCTAGCGTATTAGGACACTCGTGCGTAGAGGAGACTAGAATTCAAAGAAGAGTCGTAGATTTTTCTTTGGCCTCAAGTGCGCACTTTAAATAACCGTCCGTCCATAGAGTCTCATTAACTCCATTCCGAACTTTTATTTGGACATACTAGTTGTGATCACCTTGGTTCCCAAGTTGTTAAGGCCTCGCTCTTGAGTGTACATAAATTGAGTGATACACGTGAGGGAGTGACTTTTGGGTGGTTTTGTTCTTTGGTGTAGCAACGATGTCGGATGTTGATTGTGGAGATTATGACTCGTGTGGGGATTATTCTAGTGGTGTTGCCACTAGTGGAGGGATAAGGAAGACCCAAGTTGTCGGAGTTGACACTTGTAGGCATTCAAGTTCTCACTTGGATGCCAATCTACAAAACTTGGGTAGACGTAGGTTTGTTGTTGAGGTAAATAGTATTGGAGGATACTTGCTCAAAATTGATGAGACCGATGCCAATTGTATTAGCGCCTCTTTGGTTGAAAAATTGAGGATACCATGCCGCAAGCTAGAGGATCCTTATGAGTATGAGGGAGTGTGGGTTTCCAAAGAAGCTAGAGTACTTCTATCTCATAGGAATTATAAATGCTATGTGTGGTGTGATGTGTATCCAATGCAACATGTTGACATTTGGCTAGGTGAGCCATGGATGCAAGGTAAGAGGGTGCAATATAGTATGATGAAGGATGCGTATCTTGTGGGCAAAGGGCAAAGAGTCTATGAATTTGTACCTTATCGGGCGAGAGGCCAACTGCCTACTAGTGCACCTTCTATGGCTATGCAAAGGAGCAAGGAGCAAGGACTTCTTTCCATGGGCAACAATGTGCAAACAAGAAGTCCTACAAACACAAGCAATGGTGGGACTAGTGCTACAAAAGAGTTGACAAATGTCAACAAGGTGAGCCCAAAGCCACTTTCAATGCCGAGTGGTTCACCAACGAAGAAGAAGGAGATGTCAAGTGATGATTCTCCAAGTCCTAGATTCCGGGTTGATGTAAAAAGTCCACCTACTCCGGCTATGGGCAGTCTCGGGCCTCGTCCCAATTCGCCCGAATTTGAGAGACAAAAGATAGAGAGGAGTAAGGGAGCGACCGGTGACAACTTTCGAGTGGAAAAAGGAGAGGTTGTGTTGAGTGATGTGAGTGAGTTATCGCCACCCGAATCTACACCCGACCTTGAAAAGAAAATGAGGGAAAAGAAAGAGGGAAAAAGAAAAATTGAGAGTGAGGACACCCCTTATTCTAACCTTAATCCTTTATCTTTTTCTTCTACTTGTTTGAGTACTTGTGTAGGTATTCTTGGAGGCAAACCGATGGAGCCTCAACCGTGTTCCAAGATGGAAAGACAAGGTGAAGGAGATGCCGAATGTGAGCTACAAGGTGGAGACCTTCATGACACTTCAAGTGCATTGAGTGAGAAAAATGGCCACTCAAAGGTATGTGATAGTTCGTCCTTCCTTGAGCATGATACTTCCTTGTCTTGTGATATCATTTGTGAAAACTCTAGGCTAGTTGATAATTTGTATGATTACAATGTGTTTTGCAACTAGTGTAGAGCCATTGGGTCAACTTGTGTGTGAAAATGAACCACTAGTTGAGAGGGTTGAAAAGTCACATCATGATATGAGCTCGATTTTCATTGAACCTCTCTTTAGTGAAAATATTGAAGTTGACTTTGTGTGTGAACCTTGTTATGACACCCCACCCATATTTGATAAAGGAGAAGATGAATTGCATGATGATCTTATTCTTCCCTTTGATCGCTTAATTGATAGCGGTGGTCCCTTGTGTCGTAGTGAGAGTGGATTTGACCTTGAGGAGTCTCTTGAGTGTGAGATGGATCGATTTATTTTCGATGACTCCTCGAGTGAGAGTGAAGGACCTAGTCTTGATACTATGCTTTTGCGTAACCATGAATTTGAGGTGCATGCTTTTACATTTCTAATGTTTGAAGGCAATCTCATTTGTGGTGGTGAATTGTATCAGACTAGGGTCGATAGTAGAGTCGAACCTCCATGGTTTGTCAAGTTAGGCTCTATGGATGATCCAATGTTTGGAACTCCGAGTGAGGAGAGTGGTCTTGGTATTGGTCGTGTTGACCTATCTTCTAGTAGTCCTAGCCTTCGTTGTGTGGACTATAATGATGAAGGACCTATTTTGGAGACCTTCCTTTGGAGTTTGTCCAATAAGGAGGATTGTCTTGGGGTTGATTTGGAAGGTGAGGAGGTATCTCTCGGTGTGTGTAAGAATGCTCTTAAGATGGGGAGTGGAGTAGTCGATGTTAGTTTTGAATTGAACTATTTTACTTACTCCATCCCACATGTTGAGCACACCTTGAGTGTTGGACATGCCAAAGCCATTGTGTCACCTTGTGATAAAAATGCATTAGAGGCTTGGTGTGTTGGTCATAAGCTTAGGGGTTATAGGGAATTGGATTGCGACATATTGCATGACCTTAATCTCTTTGCTTGTTATGATTTTGAGTGCTTGTTCTTGTTGAGCCAAGAACTTATTGTGTCCTTTGGGGATATACGCTTTTTCATGAGTATTGATGCTTGGCTCTATCACAAGAGTGTGTTTTCCACACAATTTGCACTTTTCTTGTTAATGCTAACCTACTTGTGAAGTAGGAAATTTTGGTTGTGCTTGCTTTGATTGTAGGTTTTGATGGTGTGATTTCGAGGACGAAATCCTTTCAAGAAGGGGAGGATGATGCCGGGCAAATTGGCCTAAACGACAACCATCAAGAACCAAGCTTGAAGAGCACAAAGGTTGCAAGTCAAGGCCTTCGGATGAGGGTTCGGGAGTGATTTGAAGCCATGGACTTGAGCACGCTTGAAGGAGGACCAACTACGGACCAAGGAAGAACACTTGGAGTCCATTTTGAGCCGTATCCATACCTCCCAGGAAGAGGCGGAGCGCCTCCCCAAAGAGGCGGACCGCCCAACAAAGTCCAGAGAGCTACACAGCAAGAGGCGGCCACCCCAAGACACTAGGCGGACCGCCCTTCACTGAAGGGCCCTGAGGCGGAGCGCCTCCCCCATTGAGGCGGGCGCCTCCCCCTGTAAGTTAGACGAGATTTTTTGTAAATTTCCCATTTTGATCCTACGTGGTCATTTATGTCTTAGCCCACTTTGGGGGTATTTTAGTCATTACGCAAGGGGTTAGGAAAAACTATAAATACACCCGTTAGCCATTTCATTCATTAGTTTACATGGTATTGAATAGAAGAAGAGAGAATTAGAAAGGCCGAGCCTTCTAGTCCGAAGCCCGAGGCTTCATGAATCTTGTACGACTTGGAATCTATGGAGATTCACCACTAGCGTGAATTCCTTGTAAGGTTCGAGTTTCACTTTCTCCCTTTGGATAATTAAATTCATGTTGTGAATCGTTTATCCAATTCTTTCTTCTATTTCTTGCCTTCCTCGTCTTGAATTTCTCGATATCTTTTAGATATCATCTATCTTGTTTTATCGCTTCCGCATAGTTTATCTCGTGTTTAGCTTCCGCTAGTTTTTCCCTGCATCAGCTTTGGAACCTATAACTCATGGTGGTGGTATATACTAAACCCTAACTAGGAGACCGTAAACCTAAGGCGGTGGGATGTATGCCCTGCGTCCTATGGCCATGCCGCCTGAATGGTCGCTCGCCCAAGGAGCGGGCGTGTATCCTCTGTGCTCGGTAACTTGTAAGAAGAGCCTAGTCTCGCCACCTGGACTCATGTCCCTGTAATAATAGGTGGCGTATTTTTGCCCACACAGTCAGTCCTCCCACTTGCTGAGCGCTGACGCAAGCATTCAGGAAGTGAAAGTGGCGTACAAGATTGATGTAAAAAGATATCTCAATGACTCCTTGAGACTCACTATCTCTTTGAGCAAGAATGATGCTGATTTTTTCGAAAACTCCGCGTGCTTTAACCTGATTGGTTGATACCGATTCCATGCACCTTTCCAAGAACTGCTATTAACTGCTCTGAATCATTTTATATCTCCAGTAATAATGACGCTTGACTGTTTCGTGCTTCATCCTTATCTCTTTTAGGGCTATAAATGGGGACTTCGTGACAGTAGAGAAATCATAAACTCCTCTACAGAAAATACTTCTCTTCTTCAACAATTTCTTGTGATAGTGATAAACTTTTCTTTCCTAAAAAATATTTGCCTTTGACCTTGGTTTTTATATTCCCAGAAAATTTTCTTTCTTCCGAATGGGTGATGCATGAGGAAACTATAGGAGGAAAATCATCTGCAATTACCTTCTTTTCTTTCTTCATCCGTGAAGGAACGAATGGAGTCCCCCGAGTCATGAAGTTTGATTGGAATTTTAATGACGTCCTTTGGGATGTCTTCATTGTGTCGCGTGCACTGATTATGGTGTGCTCATCTTCTAACATGGCGGTTGTTGTGATATTCCTCCTGTCATGCGGGGTCAGGATGGTTGGCCCTTTCAATTGTCATGCGGCTTCTCCACCAGGATTTCTTCGGTGCTTAAGTAGCCTCTTTGACGGAGTAGGGTTGAAGCCTACTTGTCTGACTCCGTTCCTTGGCAGGCAAGAGGACAGGGCTCCGAGTCATGAACGGATTAACTAGTCACCAAATTCTAACTCCGCTCATAGTTCTGGGCTTTCTCTTGGTTTGGTCGTATCGCCATTACAACGCCTCATCGGCAGTTGGTGGTGGCATACCCGAGGGAAGAGGTTCCCTTGTGGTAGGTTCCTAGCTCAAGCCTCTCCGTCCCTGGTGAGCTCCTGATTGTGCTTGAAGATCTGCAGGACTGTACACTCTTGTTTGACAAGTTGAGGTTGACTCGGATGGTCAAGTTTTCTTTCTAAGCTCTGCAACGAGTGTTCAAGTTTCTCTTCAAGTTCAGCGGGCGAGATGGAGGAGGTTAGGCCTGTACTCATACGCTTCTGAGGTCCCTTACTTTGATCAAGAAGATGGGCTTTGGTTGTACCAACGGCCGCGTACCTTGAGGAAATGCTCGGGTTGACATATCTTGGGCTGCCAGAAGAAAAGAAGAACTCCGGACTGTTTTACGGCTGGTAGCTACAATCCAGATGAAGGATCTTCATCCATGTTAATCTTGAGGCGCTCTTTGTTTTTAGTCTTCCCTTTTCCAATTTTTTTACAATTGTTATGAAAGAATGTTGTATTCACGAGAACTAATTGTATATTATGAGCCTACAGGCTGTTTGTTATAAATGAAACAGTCGTTCATCAATAGTTTTATCTGTACTTGTGTAATTACATGTGATGTAATGTGTAGTCAAGCAGTATGTTTTGTGTGCCTTTCTTTGCTAGTGTCTTCAAGAGACGGGTATGCGCATTGATGGGTGCTTCATTTGCGTCAATAGGTGACGACATAAGTTGCGCCCATAATGGGACGACTTTAGCCTGTGTGATAATGGGCACTTTTGCGTCCGACTTCGAACATCTCTGCTTAGTTACTCGAATATTTAAGACTTTGTGGCACTATGCGAACAGGCGTCCTTGTCGACATGTAGGTGCAGTTTTTGAATTAACGAGTTCAATGTATGGGTAATGCCTGGTGACTGAGCTAGACGTGGTGTAGCTCTAAGCGAGTAGTGTACCCTACCTTTTGTAGCAAAAAGTGAGTGTATTACTTCAACTTAGGTCAGGCTGGGGCTATGAATAGTTGGATCATAGATGGATCTGAATAAATAAGTAAAACTGACTAAGTAAAATAGTAGTTTTATTGATGAATAGGGCGCTAGGCCTGAGATGTTGTGGGTAAAAACCCGTAACATGAATTATGAGTATGAAAACATTGCTATCAAAGTTAAAAGGAACTCAACATAAAAATAAATGCTTTAAAAAGTGAAAGATACTTCATGCTCGATCCTCAGAAGGTTCGGGGGCGTACTTGGGCTTCCCTGCTCGAGGGTGCTGAGCCTGGAGATGTTACCTCTGGGCTGCTAACGACCTAATAGTATAACTCTGCGCCAATCAAACAATAATAAACTGCTTGCTTTCGCAGCTGTCTACTTTCTGATTTGTTTTCGGGGAGGATTCCTTTGCTTATGTAGTTGATCAGCACGTGACGCTGCCCTGTGATGGATCCTGTGTCTGGAACTTCAAGGTTCATCAGGTCCATGGGGGTTAACTCAACCACTATTTGTTGGTCACATGAATCCTCAGATGCTTCACCATCGCTGGAGCTTTCTTCCAGATAGGCAGACCCCCATGTCTGAAAATTTTTCAAGAGAGCTTTTATTCTCTCATGTCGATGAGGCACACAGATGCCTTGAGCAGTACAAACATCTTTTACTCGATTGACCCTAACAGGGAGAGGCTGACCTCCCTGGGCCCCAGTATGTAGGCTAAGTCAAAAGCTTGAATTATAGATTCATACTTTGCTTCGTCGCTATGAGCTTCTGCGGTCTTGCGGAAGACCATCCCAGTAGGTGTCTTGACCCATAGATCGAGGTCGGCTTCTTCCTCTTTGAGATCTACGTCAATGCTGATCTTCCAACGCCCGGGCTCGACCGTTTCTTCGCTCCTGATTGACTCCTCCGCCTTTTGCTCCAGTTTCTCCACGAAGTATGAGGTAAAACCTTCCAGCTCCTATGAATTGATAGTTGTTCGGAGTTGGTAGATAATTTCATACTCTCCCAGTTTCTCAGCCCATTCTGCCAACTTATTTGAGATTCCGGACTAAGACAACATAGTCTTTACCAGTGTGGAAGAGACCATGTTGAGCGTATGACCAAGAAAATACGAGCGCAGCTCCTAGGTTGCCGTGAACACAGCCGCATTAAACTGAAAGATTAAAGACAGAAACCTATCTTGGCGCGAAGGTCTTTTTCTGGCGTACTTCACGGGAAATTACCTCCCATTCTCTGCTCGTACAAGGACTGCATTCCATGCTATCTCTGAGATTGAAACATACAGCAAAAGATGCTCACCTAGCTCTAGCTCAGCTATTACCGGAAGCTGTAGGAGCTGTACATTTGTCTAGGCTACTATCAGGTAACTCTGTATTAGCCATAGAGGTCCTCTTTGTCTCTGTAGCACTTTACAGAGCTGACATACCAATTCTGTCGCTTTGGGGACTAGCTGATCCTTTATTGACAATCAATCACACATTTTGCTGATCTCTTCTCTGACCTCCCGTTCCATGGCCTCAAACTCGATGGACTCCTCTTTGGTCATGTTTACTTTGGCTATTGGCCTAACACTAAGATCCCTGTCATAAGTAGGACAATGTTCCCTAAGTGAAGACCGCTCACCCCATAAGTCATTAACCCCGTGTTAAGTCGGGTATCTGAAGACTTGATGGAGTGTTCAGGGTACTCCCTTAATGCTATGTATCCAAGGTCATCCCAAGATGACGTCATATGAAAGATTGAACATCAGCACCTGGAAGGGAGTAATGCTCGTCACGCCAGGTATATGGACCAGTAGAGCTAGTTCCCCAACAGGTTCTTCTCGACAGCCATTGAAGCTAACTATGTTCAAAAGACTTGAAGCTACTTGGTGGTGTTGGCATGTGTTCTGAAACATCTCCATCCGAATAATATTCACGCTACTCACCGGATCGATCAGAGCTCGTTGAATGCGAAGGTCGGACACGTTTACGGAAATGACAAGGTCGCCCTGGTGCTCTCCTTCTTCCTCTGGGCCGAACGGGATTGGACTAAGCAATACCCCTGACTCTGTAGTCCCCTAGGCTGTGGCTAGTTCCAGAACCATAAAGATTGCATTAATGGTCCTTAAGTTTTCAAAATCTGGCGCTTTTGAACATCGTGGTCCTTCTTCAATCTAGTCTTTGAGGTGTCCTTCTTTCAATAGATGCTCGATTTCGATCATCAAGGCCTCGCAATCGACCGTCGCATAGCCACCGCTGTGGTGAAAATTGCAATAGAGCGTTGGGCGCCAGTCATTCATGACAACATAAAGGAGATGAAGGCCATCTACGACTGGATTGGTAATGTGCCGGGTGCTCCACCCTAAGTTACCACGGTAGATGAGCAGAAATTTTACAAGCATGCTTACAATGCAAGCGCTGCACCGGTCCGCATACCAAAGCATTTCTACCTACCAGATAACTTGAAGTATGACGGAACAACTGACCCGGGTGAGCATATTGTTGCATATTACACTGCTGTAAAGAGTAATGAGATCATCGAGGAAGAAATTTGATATGCTCTGGTGAAGAGGTTTGGCTTTACTCTGACCAAAGGCGCCCTTGCTTGGTACACCCAGCTACTAATGGGCACTATTGAATCATTCACCCAGCAGTAACACATGGAGCTTCCTCCAGTCCCTGATAACACATCTTCAAGATCCGTCAGCGTGATGACGAACTGCTGAAGGACTCCCTTGACAGGTTTCAGCGGGAACACATAGAGCTTCCTCCAATCCCTGATAATATTGTTGTGGTAACTTTCGGCAAAAAGTTTAAACTCAAAGGGGTCGTCAGCTACCAGGGAATTGCAGTGGAGTTTGACTTAACATCCCGTGACAACATGTAGCATATTGCATCAGAGGTATACTGAAATATTCGCTTGGAGCAAAACCATTCCCAGAACCCCGAAGCTGAGCAAAGGAAGAGAGCAGGGAGTCCCTCTCTAGAAAGTGAGGAGGACGGAAAAAGAACAAAAGCAAAAGTCTAGAACCAGGCAGGAGTCGGAAAGCTGAGCAGTTCCCGGGGATCTGGATACCAAGAGAAGCGGACAGAGTCCCGTAGCTTCAGAGAATTTGGTTTGCGAGTCAACGTTGTGGATTTAGTTGCCAATCACTTCGGAAAACTAGGTCTAAGGGTCCGATGGCCACCTGCTATAGAAGGAGCAACGGGAGAAACTCTTTTAAGGTCTTGATTGTTGATTGTCGATGAACCTTCAGGGGTGGCATCCATGTTTAGCCTGCTGTTAGAGACTGATGTTGGTGAATGGTTGATGGGCGCAGGTCATCACGGGGATGCGGGCCTTTGAGACGATCCAACAAACATCGCTCCTAACTTCTGAGATATCCCTTCGACCATGTTGTTCGAGTTCCGCTCTGCTTGTTCAGACATAGTGTTGAGGAGATTAACGAGAAAACCTCTGAAGTCAGAATTACCTTTCGGCGGTTGGTCACCTTCCCCATCATTGGCGACATGGATTGGCTACTGGGAAGGGTCTTTCGGTTGTTCAACGGTATTCTTAGGCTGCACGCTGGGATCACTTGGATCCTTCACAGATTCTTCTACTGCGTCTGTGATGATAAGTATTGTGTTACGAATGAACTTTGTTAATTCTTCCTATCTATGTTGTTTACGAATTATTTGCTATTAACTGGTAGGATCCCCAATTAATTGTCCCCTTTATTCGTGTGAATGCTAGGAATAAATTCATGAGTTAGCGTTAAACACATAACAGTATTTCAACCTAAAACAAAGGCATTGCTTAGGTTGTCAAAATGGTGAATTAGGAATATTGATCCTTACTGTGAACCATAAGTGTAGTCCTCCCTATCTTCATTAGTTAATTGGAATAGTTAATTAATAAAAATTATGATTACTTAACGGAAGTGGGTAGTTGTAAACTTGGAGCACTTGTTCAATAGGAAGAGTTAGGAACAACTGTTAGCACAATACTTTAGCACAAGTGAGGAGTTGGGAAAATCAATCATAGGCTTTCCATCTCTTGAATCAAAGCTATCTTTCTATACTTGTTAGTTACTTTCTTTTTTAGTAGTGTTAGTATAAACTCCACCAAATATATAATACTCAGGGAGTTGATTAGGTTGATAACTTGGCTAGATTAACTGCTAGGAGTCATGTTCTATGTGGGATTCGATCTCAGGACTTTAAGTACCGAGCTATATTTGTTGCGACCGCTTAGCCCCTTTTATAAGGCGTAGTTGGGCGTGATCAAATTTTTGTGCCGTTGTCGGGGAAAACAGTGTATTTATAGCTTTTAGGATAGCTGAGTTGTTAGTTCAATTAACTTCGCCTCTGTACATATTTGTTTAGTTTATTAAAAATAAATGTAAAAAAAATATTATGGCATCCGAAAATTACATATGGCTAGGTGATGATTCATCTTATATGTGTAATCAAGGTGGTCATCATTATGGTTATGCTAATACATCTTATTCTTCCCCGATCCCCTATTATGATGATTCTTCTTTCTCTTATGACAATAATAGGTGCAGTGAAGTGGATGATAATGAGGAAGATTATGAAGCTGACCTAAAGAAGATCTGGGATAGACGTCGAGCATAAATATGCCGCGTAGAAGCTCAAGTGAATCAGTTGGCTGCATTATTGGGAATTCAACAACCTAGCCAAGAAGACATGTAATTAAAAGAAGAAATCACGGCTATAGTTGAAGATCTAAAACATAAATTTCCATTGGAGGAGATAAGAGATGAAAGCCAACCATCTAGCCATATGGTGTGGAAAGATGCCGATGATGAAGATGTGGTACTAGAGTGAGACAATAAAATTGAAGCTAAAATTCTAGTTGACTCTAAGTCGTGCCAGAAAGAGGATGTGAGTAACAAATCAAAGTGTGAGTGGATTGCACCGCATTCTAGACACTTTTCTACATTGATTTTAGAAGAGGACATGGAAATTGATCCTTTTGAGCCGATTAAAGAGTTGAAGGATGATGTGTATGAAGCTTACATTCTAGACTTTTCATTGTCGTCTAGGCAACATAACAATCCTTGGTATATTTAGTTCTTGTTCAAGAGCATAGCCGATAATGTGAAGATATTCCTGACTTAAATGCTACACGTAAAAGGATATACTTAATTTTTGGCATGCAAGAACTTTTATCATCTCGAGAGCATAACCGTAGAGTTGAATTATAATTGGGGAGACAATACATAAGCTCGAGTTGGAAGAAAAAGAATTGATGCTGAGTGAAGTCATGCCACGACTATAACTAAGACGGTTATCGGGAGGCAACCCGTGATTGTAATTGTATACAAGTAATATAAAAAAGAAAAAAAATTGAAAAACACAAAAATACAAAAAATGTTATCTTTTGAAGGATGCTACTTGGTGAGTTTCTCTGTTTTGCAGGTTTCGACTGGTTTGAAGTCTAAGTGTGGGGTGCTTGCAACCTCATATGATTGGATGAGGATGTCCTGCTTGGGGAAAGTCTGAGTACCTCATGCTCTAAGAAAGTTCACAAGAATGTTCTTCGGGCTTAGAGCCCTATGAAGTTTCTCTATCACCCTTAGTTTTATTCTTAATGCATTGAGGGCAATGCATGATTTTAAGTGTGGGGTGGGAGATTCTTCTTATTTGTGCTAATAATCCCCTTTGATTTTTCTCTGTGCAACGGTTCTTTTCCAAATGAGGTAGTTTGAATTGGGTATAGGTAATTTTTTTTAGGATTAGACTGTAGTAAATGGATGGGAGAGTCTTAGCTCCACTTTGACTAGTTTTATATAGATACTTAATTTGGGGTATGTGAACTTCATGCATGTATTCTGTCAGGATCTATTTTTCCTTGAGAAACGTTGATGCATTCGTTGAAGCCTATGATCATGATGTTAACTCTAGATTTGCTTGAGAGTTTGCTTGTGTTTGATTTGTTTAAGAGCGTGAATTGAGCCGGTTTGTATAGGCTATGTGCTATGTGTGAGTGAGAATTTCGCTTTATCCATATTTAATACTTGATGTCTAGAACTTGCTCGGTGTGTGTGCAAAGCGAAATGAGAAGTTTGCTCGGTTAGGAAGTGATATAGGCATTCCTTTTATAGCCAATTTGATTGAAGCTTCAGAATTAGATGTTTAATAGTGAAATTTGACCTTTGCTAACACTTTTGAGCTTGTAGCCATTTCTTTGAGAGCCATTGGGATTCCTATTTCTTGTGTTGAATATCTGTGAGTTTTACTTGTGGTGTTATGAGTCTAAAAGGGCTAGTTAATGAAGTAGAAAACTTGTGGTTGTTGGAAGAAGACAAAAGGTGCTTAGAAGGAAGCTATTGGAAGGATTTACTAAAAAAAACTTGGAATATTGTGCGATAATTGAACAATGAAATATGAAAAAAAAATATTGTGTTTGAAAGATAGAAGAAAGAAAAAAAAAATAGTCCCTATCATTAGCTCCTACCTTTGCTCAAAGAAAAAGGTTGGTGAAAGTCGACTTTGTGATGGTAAAAGAAAGATTGGTTGGGAGGAAAAATATTTGAAATAATTGTGGTGTATTAAATTGCTTGGGGTGGTTTATGTATTTTACCCGTCTCATTGCCTGCATTACAACCAAAAGAAGTCCTAATTGATCTTAGCCGAGTAGATGGACATTAGCCGAGTCCCATACTAAGGGCAAGCTTATGGTATGTCTTGTGTTGGATGTGATTCTTTTTTGAGAGTGAGCATTTCCTATATATGTGAAATTTTTGTTCATGATCATTCTCTTCAGTGAATTTCTGCTCTCAACTTTGATTTGATTGTGAGGGCACATGATTTACGAGATGTGGGCTCTTTTATTAGTCTCTTAAATAGAGTGAGTACTTGCGTGGCTTATTGAGTGAGTCTGGAGTTGATACAGGATTGAGAGGTTGATTTGGTGCACTTGATTATTTTTAAATATTCTTGGCATGGATTTCATGCGAAAAAGCATAATGAATGTTTATGTAACTTGTTAAGTGCCTATATAAACCCAAGTCATTGTGTGAGTGGTTTTGATGTGTCTTGAGTTCAAGTTATAAGTTGCTCGAGGACTAGCAAAGGTTTAAGTGTGGGGTGTTGATACGAGGCTAGATATTGCTATATTTCATATACTTTTGCCTCGTATTCTTGCTTCTACTTGTCATATTTGTTAACACTTTGAGCTAAATTTCTCTCATTTGGTGTGTTTTATGTTGTAGGAATTATGTGGGTGATATGAGGCATTCGTGGAGCAAAGTTTAGTGAAAACAAGAGTTTTGAAGTCTGAGTAGAAGCCCGAGGGTCGAGCGAACGAAGGCGTGGATGAAAAACAATAAAAAAGTGAACAAGAAGTAAAAATAAGCCTTTTGCGCTGCGTCAGGCGTTGCGCTGCGTGATGCAACAGGGGGCGAGATCCAGAGAGATGCAAATTTCAAAAACCTGTAGTTTTTTCCCTACCGTACCCTGCTATGCAATGCGCGGCGCGATAGGCTTAATTTCCTGACGTTTTGAATCCGAGTTTATTTTGGATTTCCGACTTATGTGGGAATATGGGGACATTATAAAAGGCACCCAACATGCCCCAAAATATATTTTTTTGATCTATTCCACATCAAAAGGAGGAAAGGAAGAGAGAAAATCAAGATTCAAGGCTCTATTTCATCCATCTATCCATCTTATAGTGGTTTTGTATACTTACAGTTATTTCTTGTCTTAGAACATGACTATGAGTGGCTAAATCACCCATTCCAGGGTTGATTGACCCACTCCACATACTTGTGTGATGATAAGTATTGTGTTACTAATGAACTTTGAACTTTGTTAATTCTTCCTATCTATATTGTTTATGAATTATTTGCTATTAACTGGTAGGATCCCCAATTAAGTGTCCCCTTTATTCGTGTGATTGCTAGGAATAAATTCATGAGTTAGCGTTAAACACATAGCAGTATTTCAACCTAATACAAAGGCATTTCTTAGGTTGTCAAAATGGTGAATTAGGAATATTGATCCTTACTGTGAACCATAAGTGTAGTCCTCCCTATCTTCATTAGTTAATTGGAATAGTTAATTAATAAAAATTATGATTACTTAACGGAAGTGGGTAGTTGTAAACTTGGAGCACTTGTTCAATAGGTAGTGAATACCCAGTCCTAATTAAGGTAAAATACAAAGACTCATAAGGCTATGGGCCTACAACTCAAGGCGGTGCTAAATACTAAACCCTAGCTAGGAGACTGTAAACTTAAGACAGTGGGATGTATGCCCTGCGTCCTATGACCGTGCCGCATGAACGGTCGTTGACAAGGAGTGATTATGTTTCTTCTATGCCTGGTGACTGGTAAGATAAGCCTAGTCTCGCCAGCTGGACTCGTATCCCTATAATAGTTGGTGGCGTATTTGCCCACACAACATGACTTAGAGCTGCATAACCTGCCACATTTTTTCTAACAGGAAGTGGGGCTATGGGTTTAGCATGCTGCTTAGTGAAGAAAGAGGAGCCAGTCGCCTCCACAAATCTGAAATTCGTGGGTTCGATTTATTGACCTCGGGGTAACCACCTCCCTTCTCTCCAAGGAAAGCATTCTTTCTAGGTAGGGATGGCAATTGGGGCGGGGCGGGGCAGGGCGGGGCGGGACAAAACACTAAACGGGGCAGGGCAGGGCAACTGTTAAACGGGGCGGGGCGGGGCAAAATTTTGTTTTAGAATTTTTGGGGCGAGGCAGGGCGAGGCGGGGCAACATAGAGGTCCAATAATTTTACTTGTTCTTTTTCCACTATTTTCTTATTTAATGATTAAGTTGAGGAAATAATAGAAATATTGTTCCACTATTGGCTATTTAAGCTATTAATTAATATAGTAAATACGTAATACTTTTGAAATACTACAAATTTTTTAAAACTTCAATTTCTTCAAGTAACTAGAAAATCATCAAATTTGAAAATTTCAATAAAAAAAAAGTTAGAGATATGTTAAATGGATTAAAAGTTAAAAGAAAAGTTCAATTTTGATGATAAAAAATAAAAAATAATGACTTAAAATGTAATTTAAGTGGGGCGGGGCGGGGCGCGTCAATACGGGGCAGGGCAGGATGGGTCAAACGGGGTAGTGCAGGGCGGGGGTGAAACTTGACAAAGACAAAATGGGGCGGGACGGGGCAGGGCAAAACTTTGGCAGGGGAAGGGCTCAACCCGCCCCGCCCCATTGCCACTCCTATTTCTAGGCTGGCCACCAACATTGCCCTCTCCGGTTCAGCTTCCGCCTCTGAGCTTATCTTAATCACAGTGCCTTGTACACCCACTTCTCTTTTGGCAATGGTTCACGCGATGGCACACCAACCAACCGACTTGATGATGTCCCCCTGCCCCAGTCGACCTAGTAATTCTATTTCTCTTCTTATATGGGCTAGTGAGTGGGGCTAGTTGGGCGATGGCAGCGATCGAAGGGTCACCTTAAGCCCCTTGCTCCTCGGCCTTTTCGGCTTCATGCCTTTGACGAATGGCCCAATAAGCTTTGACCCTCTTATTCTTTTTGGAATGGGGAGCTTCCTCGTCTCCCTTCGAGTCCCCTGTAACGTCAAAAATGCTGCTTACAAAGAAGATGGACTTATGATTGAATCCAAGTTTAAAAAATCAATTGTGCCCGGCTAGCCATGATCCTTTACTTCCATGTGTGAAGAAACGAAATATATTTCCAAGTCCTCTATAAATTATTGGTTTTTCCATGAATCTGGCTTACCCACCTGGATCGATATGGACTCTGTTAGCTGTGTCCGAAATTGATGATGAGAAACTGAAGACAATAAGGGAAGAAATAAGGAAAGATTGCAATTACTTACTTTTGGTGTTCCATCTTTCCAGAAGTAGTGAGCCTCTGGGAGATGCCAGTTCGAGAGTGGGTATAAGCACAAACCTCTGATCTCAATTACAAAGATCATTATCATTCTTGGAGATCAGCCCTTTCCTCCCCTGCTTCGTTAAAGCATATACACATGCTTTGTATATTTTAGGGGCATAGAAATATAGCATGTGGCTAATAGAAAATGTTTTGTCGGTTTCATCCAGTAGATGCCGGAGCATTGCCACCATTCTCCAAATCAATGGAAAAATTTGACTGATGCACACACCGTATAAGCAGCACATCGACTAGATCACCGGGTCAATATGGAGAGAGCTATGTTTTAAAAGGCAGTTTTGGGACTCGCCTCAGGGCTCGCCTCGGGGCGGGGCACTTGCAAAACGCCCTGAGGCTTTCGGTCGGGGCTTAGATTTGTGGGGCTTACGCCTCAAGCGCCCGGCAGAGCACCCGGAGCATGTCCAACGGTCAACGCTCGGGGCTCACCTAATAGAACCTATGCAAATGATCTGTCTAATTCCCTAATTAAGATTGTTCACCCACAATTTTCTATAAAAATGAATGATACGAGTTATATTCATCTATAAAAATTCAGAAATTAAGTGTAGCTCAATTAACTAGACATAATATTGCTTGTATTATAATTGAGAATATCATGAGGGTGAATATCATATGCATACTTAATCTGAAAATGAGTAGTCGAGATTTAATCATCACTTATTATTGGTCTTCATATCTTATTTCTATCGCTCAATATGGTTAGACTTCAATTATTTTACAATTTAGAAGCTCTTTTATATTTATCAATGAAGAATTAATGTTTAAAATTATAATAGTAACAAAATATTATCTCCCACCTCCTCCCCCTTCCCCCCCCCCCCCCATTTTAAAAAGGATGAACCTATTACTATTTGAAGGGTCAAACAAAATTATGTTTTACCACATGTCTTACAAATATTTTCTAACTATTTTGAATTGTTAACTATTGTGACTTATAGTGTTTTTCATGTAGTTTCTAAATATGTAAATTTTATTTAAAAAAATTTAGAAATTTGATGTGCAAATTCCCATTGAAAATTAGTCAATTTGACCCTCATACTCCGCAAAGGTTCATCTTTTTTGAAACGGAGGGAGTATTGTTTATTTACTTTTAATATTAACAAATTTTTATTTTTTAATTGTTTGAAAGTTAAGCCTTATAGTTTATTTGTATCTCGTAAAAATTGTAACATAATTCAATTTCTTATACTTGTAAAAAATATTTAGATCTTTTGTTTCTATAATTTTTTACTTATTTTTAATTTTTCTTATTTTTTATGTATTTTTGATTTATTTTTGGCTCATTATGCTATTTTATTAATTTAAAATTAATTAAAAATAAGATCCATGGGGCTTACACCTCGCCCCCTTTGTAAGTAAAATGCCTCGTCTTGCGCCCCGCCTTTTAATACATTGGTAGAGAGAA
This sequence comes from Petunia x hybrida, assembly GCA_037355625.1. Lineage (NCBI taxonomy): Eukaryota > Viridiplantae > Streptophyta > Magnoliopsida > Solanales > Solanaceae > Petunia > Petunia x hybrida. The sequence continues at coordinate 57,754 of JBBBVM010001054.1, read as the reverse complement.
AGTCAACTGCGAACGGATAAGTAAGCACCGTAGAGTAAACCTCCAAGTGGTCTGCAAGGTTGGAGCCTTGCTCTGGGCACTCAACTTTGATCTCATCTCCCCATCTTATTTGGGGCAGATTCTCCGCCCTTATAGTGCATATCACGTCCGTCACACGCACGTTCCATTGCTTTTCCTTTGACCTCCGTCTGAATACTAACTTTGCAGTCACCGGTTCACGGTGACAATGTCGGAGAACAACTCCTCCATACCAAATCTCTTTGCCTTCTTTTTCTTGGCTTTGGGTTTTGACGGCCCTGCCGCTTACTTTGTAGCCCGTGATGGTGAAACGACGGCAATGGTGGAGGTTGCCTCTAAGTCGGCAGTATTATTAACTTTTGTCTTGCATGGGGTGACAGAATTCTCTAATGCTATTAGAAGGAAAGAAGTGATGGAATTTTAGCAAAGAATTTGGACGGAATTCTGATGAAAAACACGACAGTGATGGGTGAAAATTGCTCTAAAAGTTTTGATAATTAGAATTTTGAAAGTGTAAAGAAGAAGCCAACTAGTGCCTTTTACAGGCACAGGGGTCATAATGGCCTCGGTAACTGGCGTGGAATCTCGACTGTTCGCAGGCGTGCATGTGGATACGATAGGAAGTTGAAGTTACATGCAATTTTTCAAAATGCACGGTGTCAACGTGGCCACGTTTCTTTCCCACTTGAAAATTTCCACTTCCTAAATCATCCAGTAAACTCGAAAAGTGGGGGGGACCATCTGTATTGGTGAAAGTTAGATCAGACACATCACTTCCAAGTATACGGTTATGTGGCACAGATAGAAGAAAAGGTGGAACAAGTCCTCAGACGACATGAAGGCAAGACGATTGGTCACCAGACAAAGCTGAGCTCCCGGATCAGAAATCGGACACTCAAAGGCTCGAGGTCATCTTTATCACGTCCCAACAGCACGATCTGATGGTGGAGGGATGTGGGAAAGTGGAAGTCTTGACTAGTCTAGCACTTCTAACATTTAAATAGCCCCCTTCCTTCTCATTTGTACCCCCTAGCTATATTCATACGCAAATACACTGTTACTCTGGCTCGCTACTATCATCACTATAATTTCTGTTGTTATTGTTCTTGCCTAGATTGCGTTCAAGATAGTAGCTCTTTCATGACCCTTATTAATAAGATTCCTCTTTCCCTTGATTTTCTCTTGTTTTAGCTTTACTCATTATTTTTCACTAATTGATCATCTATTATTTCACTGTTGATTAATCGGCCAAGCCACACCTAGATTAACGTAAATCATGATTAAAGGATTGTTTGTGGCCCAATTTTATAAATTCAATAGTGTAACCTAAAAATCGGATTTATGATACAATATGTATTTCCAGCTTTAATCTCTTTTACCTTCAATTTTTTCCCTGCTTCTTCACCCACCATTGACATCACCCCAACTATTACTACCATCCCAACCACCGTTGCAAACAATAACTGCAAGAAAATGAACTAGCACTAGATCTATGGTGCATAGTAGCGCTTTCATGACCCTTATTAATAAGATTCCTCTTTCCCTTGATTTTCTCTTGTTTTAGCTTTACTCATTATTTTTCACTAGTTGATCATCTATTATTTCACTGTTGATTAATCGGCTAAGCCACACCTAGATAAACGTAAAATCTTTATTAAAGGATAGTTTGTGGCCCAATTTTACAAATTCAATAATATAACCTAAAAATCGGATTTATGACACATTTACAACATGTATTTCCAGCTTTAATCTCTTTTACCTTCAATTTTTTCCATGCTTCTTCACCCACCATTGACATCACCCCAACTATTACTACCATCCCAACCACAGTTGTAAACAAGAACTTCAAGAAAATGAACTAGCACTAGATCTATGGTGCATGAAAAATAAATATTGATTCACAAACAACATTATCATTTCATATTAGATCTAATTAAAGAACAACCCCTTCACCCCCACCCACAATGCAGATCTGCAACTCCTCACCGCCCCATATGAACAAATCTAAAATTCGATGCGCATGAACAAACATTCGAAGCAAAAAAAAAACATATTCTATTATTCTTGCCTGAACTAGAGAGCAAAAATGACACATAACTTCAAATGGGTCCGTTGATGAGTTAAATTTCAGATATAATTTTTTCTTCATTACACTTTTTTTTTAACTTGAAATGAGATTTCTAACTATTTTCTTATTTTCCAAAAAGTGAAACTTAAGTAAGTGTGTCCTAGACTTAGGTATAACGAAAAGCGATTTCAAGTCCGACTGAGAAGGGTCACCAGAATTGAAGAGGGATACGCTGGTGGTCAATTGATTCTCACACTCTTTGAAATACACTCTCTTTACTACCACAACACTTTAGTAAAAATTGTAGATATTTAAATTTTATTTGGATTTAAATCCATAAAATTATTGAATTATATGTTAATTCAAGAAAACGTAGTCCAAAAAAATATTATTGGGCCAATATAATTAATTTAAGTCCAAAATATATGGATTTAATTAAAGGCCTAACCTTATTGGGCTAGTCCATATTGTCGGACTTTTAGTGATAAGCCCGATTCTTTAGCCCAAGGTCCATGCCACGTGTCGTATGACGTGGCGCCAAGTCAAATCATGGACCAATACGGTCATGCCGCCTTGCACAAGTGATGTAGCATGCTAAGTCAATACAAGAGCCAATCAAATGTCGCCAAGTATTCAAAATGACATGGCTTTTGATGATAGCTTTGATGACTCAAGCTGACCAATCAAAATGGAGGAAAAATATGTATATTTATCACATAACTCCTTCTCTTACAACTATAAATAGGGGTCACAAGGTCATCAAAAGAGATAGATAGAAGTTGGACAATCTGCCAGAGATCAAGAAGCATTCTGTACATAAGAAGCCTTCCCTCCTGGCTGTAACCAAGAAGTCTTCTACAAATCACTAAGCATATCCCTCCTGGCAGTGATCAAGAAGTCTTCCATACATCCTCTGCCACCACGTTCGTGACCAAGGCTTGCCTCCACGCTCGTGATCATACCCGGCTGCCAAGTCCAATTTGCCAATTCAAGAACAAGCTGTAGAGCCCTTGAGTTGATAATCTGGGGAGAAGAATCAGAGGATTACATCTTTGATTTAAGATTAGTCTAAAGATTGTAACCCGCATCACTTTGATAAATCAAATATTACTTGTGGATACTCTTTTATTGTCTTAATTATTTTGAGGCAACAAATTTATTGTCTACAAATTTGGCACGCCCAGTGGGACAATCTTTACTTCTCATCTCTTCCCTCCAATAATCAAAGTTCAAGAACACTGCCATGGCTTCCAAGAAGATCAATTCCAACTCCACATCCGCTAAGCCTGCCGTATCCAAATTTTGTGCTGCAGTGGAAGACATCCTAGATGTTACCAAAGGGGGCGTGTTTCCAGTTTCACAGAGCCAAGCCAAATTGCTAGAACAACAAACACGTCAAGTGTCATCCGGATCTACCCCTGTTTTTGGATCATCATCCCCAAAAGGTGCAAAGTCCTCTGTAAGCATGACAAAAGAAGGGTACACTGTTGATGAAATGGTCGATAAGGTTCTTGCCCGACTCGATGCGTCTGGATCCAAGAATCCTCCTCCGCTGGCTGATGACGACATCCTGAGCACTGGAGCCACTCCGATCACTCCGCTTGACACGTCCAAATTCCATGTTCAAGAAAACCCATGTTATTCTCCATCATCTCCAATGGTGATGCATGCAATGATGACCAACGCTTCTACAGTGGAGGAGCAATTTGCACAGTTGGCAAAGTCAATTGAAAGCCTGACAAATGTTGCCAAAGAACAAGACCTTCGAATTGCAAAACTCACTAGCCTGATAGAGGGCAAGGTGGAAGGAGAATCAAGCCATGCAACTGGAAAGCTCCCCGAAAATCATGAGAAGGAGTTACCCCAAGCAAAGCTAATTGAACATGCCGGAGAGATTCAAGTTTCATCGGAAGGCCTTATTCCCGTTGATCAACTGAAAGAGTTTATCATGGGAACCCTTAAAGACAAGTACGAGGTGGCCTCAAAATCGTCCCTTACTTACGCAAAGCCCTACACTGCCAGAATTAATAGCCTGAAGATGCCTGTAGGATATCAACCTCCCAAATTCCAGCAATTTGATGGCAAAGGGAACCCAAAGCAGCATGTTGCGCACTTTGTTGAAACATGCAACAACGCTGGGACCTATGGAGACTATCTTGTCAAGCAGTTCGTCCGCTCCCTCAAAGGGAATGCCTTTGACTGGTACACTGATCTTGAGGCTGGATCCATTGATAGTTGGGATCAACTAGAGCAAGAATTCCTCAATCGCTTTTATAGTACAAGGCACACTATGAGCATGGTGGAACTTACAAGTACTCGTCAACGCAAAGACGAACCCGTGATTGACTTTATCAATCAGTGGAGGAATGCAAGCCTCAATTGCAAGGATCGACTCAGTGAAGCTTCCGGCATAGAAATGTGCATCCAAGGAATGCATTGGGGACTCCGTTATATTTTGCAAGAGATTAAGCCAAGGTCATTTTAAGAGCTAGCAACTCGTGCCCACGACATGGAGTTGAGCATGGCCTCTGTAGGAAATGAAGTGCTTCCTATCCAAGAGCCTCGCAAGCTTAAAGACAAGCAAGAAACAAGGAGGTGGAGCAAGATCGTACCCAAAACTGAAACCAAGGAATCCATGAATGTCAATGCTACGCCGACCTTTTAGAAAGAAAGTTTTTGAGTTAGCGATAGGAAACAATCAGAATGTGCAAAAGATCTCAAATATCAGGATTTGATTATTAGCTTGGAAAGAAAAGTAGGGTTATGTGCATTGGAGGGAGATTGAATTTGGGGAAAAGATTCACTTTGGTAGAGAGAGAGAGAGAGAGAGCGATGGACGAATTCATGCAATGCACACATATCAAGTAAGGAATGCATCCTATAATGCGAAAGACTATTTTACGCACCATAATTTTGAAAAGCACTTTGTGCCACATGTATCATTTCATTTGCTAACAAAATAGGGAGCCTAAGAGATAATATTATATTTATTGGATTTTATTACATCTGCTGATATTGAAATAGTGTAAGAAGTGGAAAAGACTAAAATATTGCTAGGAAATTAGATCATGGCCAAGTAAAATTCTTTCATGCTGATCTATCCCAGAAGATTCTTCTTCTTCGTCAGATGAGTCTTCCTCGGCCGAACTTGCCCCTGATAAATCTCCTTGGAAGATGATATTGTTTGCATCAGTTAAGAGCCGGGATATGTCAAATTTGAAGTTCTTCAACATTTCCCAAGCCTTTCTTCCTTTCTCCTCTATTCCTTTGTTTGCCACAGAACTCATTCCTTCGATAGCCCATACACCTATAGACTCTATGCATTTTGTCAATAGTTCTGCCTTACTGCGCCATTTGCCTTTTTTTTTTTGTTCTTTACTTCAATCAAACTTTGATTCTTTGCTATTTTCCCTTGTGCCCTTGCCAGTTGTTTGCGTAACCTTTTATACTCAAATTCTAACTCGTCAGCATTTCTTTTCCTTTTTGTTGCTGCTCTTAGTTGAACGGCCTCTGCTATGCCTTTTCTGAGCCGGTCCGGGTAATCTTCATCATAGCCTGCATCAAACCTGTCTCGTCCAATAGTCTCTAATTCTATCCGATGCCTTGCTTTCCAAACTTCTAATATCTTGTCTTTGAATGGTATTATCCCCCCGAGAATTTCTTCCTTGAAACTCTTAATGTCTGTAATTTGGGGTACGATCTGTTTTCTTCCTGCTTGTCTCAGTCCTCTTAAAGGAGTGTATGGGTGAACTCCTCTAAAGCCCACTAAAATGAGAAATGAGTCCTTTTCCGACCGTGTGATCACCGTAGTACTGGGAAAGTAGTCAAACATCCATTGTACATTTTCGGGTGTCAACTGACAGAACATGCGGTGCCACCCATTTCCAGTTATTGGTCGGTCCCACTTTCCAAAAGCACTATCCATGCAGGCGGTATGAGTAAAGATGTAGTTCTCTCTTGGTATGAAGTGGAAGGTTTGCTCTGTGCTATCCATCTTTTGCAAATGCTCCATCAGCCAAATTTGTAAAAGCAAATAGCAACCCTCGAAAAAACTAACACCCTCTTGCATTTTTCTAAAGCTCGGTATATTTCTGCAACAATCATGGGTACCAAAGTGTACTTCTTGTCAAAGTCCTTGAGTAGGACATCATCAATTGATACCATGCAAACGTCGACTTGTCCTTTGTGTTGTGGAAACACGACAGTCCCTAAAAAGCTGGTAACAAAAGCGCGCACTCTCCGCTCTTGCCAATCTGTCTGGTTAATGCTGAAATAGTCTTCCGATTCTTGAAATGCTTCTCCATACCCAAATTTGATTTAGAGGGAAGTCAGAGAAATTCCCAACTGCCTTATACTGTTTGTGCATAATTCGGGCTTAAACCCTACCATTTCAAAGAACTCCTCGGGTGTAATGTTCTTAGGCATCAAGACTTCTTCACTTTCAAATGGTAATTGAGTTAACCCGCCTATTTCTTCCAGTAATAGTATCAACTCTACATTCCCAAAGTGAAAAACTTCTCGGTTTGCATCCCAATAGTGTACTGCTGCTTCTATTATCCCTTTCATTGTCGTATGCTCCATTAGTGAAATCAGGTTCCCCAACACTACTTTAACTTGGTCTTGTTGATCTATACTTAGGTTTTCCCACCAATCTTTGAGTAACTGAGGGGTTTCAGCAACCATGTCAAATGTTCTATTGGCCATGATCTTTTGGAAAAGGTGAAGGACGATAGGGAAAGAGAGGAGAAAAATGCCTAAGATTTGCTTTATAGCGAGCAAAATAATCAACGTGTGGCACAAGCTTTTGAAAATTATGCAATAGAGAATATGAAGAGATGTGTCGTTGTGGGTTGAGAACCCTTTAGACGAAAGTTGCTAATGGACTTTTGACTAACCACAGATGGAAAGTCTTTATATAATGCATAAAGGATAAATGTGCATTATGTGTTATCCCGTCTATCAAGCGGTCATTTCTGCTTTAAATTGGGCCTTTAATGCCCTTTCGGTTACCTTTTGCGTGTTTGAATAGCATTGAATACAGAATGATTCCAACTGCTAAGGAATAAACAGTCGTTTCCGATTCAATTTGGGCTTTGATGCCGCTTCGGTTACCTTTTATGTCTTTGAATTGAATGCAGAATAATTCCAATAAACGGTCCACATTTGCATGTTCAATACTTTAAATATATGCCAATAAATCATGTTTAATGATTTTGGGGGTCAAAAACCCATTCAGATTGTTTGAACATGCACTACTAAAAAAACACAGTTCTCCGACCACCCAATCGGTCGAATATCGGTCGCCAAGTCGACCGATCGGCGACCGATACGGGTTGTCGGAGAATTAATGGTAACAAAAAGCCCTGCGACCGAAACTTGGTCGAAACTTCGACCTCCATGCGACCGAATTTCAGTCGCATAATAGGATAGAAACATTGACCGTTTAGGCGACCGAAAATCGGTCGCATAGCATATGCGACTGACAATCGGTCGCATACTTGGTCTAAGGTGTGGGAATTACCTGTGACAGCTATGCGACCGATTTTCGGTCGCTGACTTGGTCGTAAAAAAAAATATTGTGTGCGACTAATTTGGCGACTGACAGTCGGTCGCCAAACTGGAAAAAACCTGCAGTAAAAAACCTGTTTTCAGGCAGTAGCAACAGCAAAAACTAGATGGAATCAACAGAAAACTGCATTTCGAAGACAATAAAAACAGTAATTCAAACACAACGCAATAAAACCTAACATTTAAAAAACATCCAACAACATTAGTTATATCCTGAAATTGTTAACAATAAAGCTTAACAGACAGTTATCCACTTTCAGAAAAGACTACTCGATCGAGGCAGAGCTAGACTCGGACCCGGACTCAGAAGAGGAGTTTCGTCGATGCCTGCTCTTATGCTTTCTTCTCGATTTTTTCTTATCCTTTTTGGCAAGGAGTTTTTTTATCATGTGTTGCGTTTCTTGATTTACTCTCACCAGCTGTTCGATCTTCTCTCTCATTTGAGCCATTTCAGCAGGATCAACGGAGCTCGACGGAGAAGAAGTAGCTGAAGTGCCCAAAAAGCGAGCATTATGCTTATCCGAAGCAAATAGCGATCCAAGACCATAAGCAGACCCCTTCTTGGGCCCTCCAACAGTATCGACCCATATTTGCTTTTCTCTCTCGAACGTCAAGGGAGCCGGGGTGCTGCTTTCGGCGTCCGATGCTTGAGTCGATGTCCACTCTTCCACAGCCTTTGTAGCCTTTTCCTGAATAACATAAATATATTAATGATGTTAATAGAAAGACTAAACGTTGAAGGATTGGCGCGACTAAAGATCGAATTTTACAAACTTACCCAAACATCTTTTGCGCGGGGCTCGACCCACTCTCCACCGCCCTTCTTGGCACCCTTTGTATGCCTGATCTTGTGCAGCTCAAGCACGGGAATAGTGCGCTTTTCTTTTTTTTCCTACAAATAAAAAATCATAATATGTTAGACAAAAAATCAACTGTTCAAGTAAATAATCAATCAATTAAATAACTGTACCAAGCGCATCTTCTGTGTAGCCGCGCTAATTGAGCCACCGGTATGGAGCGATCCACCCTTTTCCGACGCTCGCGCAGCCTTGCCTTGTTCGCTCTTCGCCTCGAACTCGGGCGACTGCCAATATTCATCCAGCTCCGCCCACTGAGCAGCATCGAGGAAGCCGGGCCTTGTACCTTTATGCCGTGCATTGTAATATGTTCCCTTGAATAACGAAGCACATTTCTTGGGGAAGATGTTACGAATGTTATAATCCAGACCCTGATGCCAGATACATTTGCCCTGAAAGTATATCAAAATATTTTCTTTAAACATATTCATGGTTTAAAAACTGCAATTAGTTTTAAACCAAATGCATATGTATCACCTCAAAATCTACCAATATCTGCTTCTTTACTTGCTGAGGCACATCGCTCCAGGTTCGCCAAGGATGGTTCCAGTGCGCTCTCATGCACGCAGTCAGTACTTTACTGGACTCATCGCTTGGGCAAAAGCTACAAAAAAATTAACAAGAGTTATTCCTAATACTAGCAATTAAAGTAGGAACTAATTATTTAATAGATAAGAACTTAAGAAATTAGGTAGCTTACCCTTTATCCGCCTCGGGATAAATAATCATCCTGCCTTCTACACGAGTGCCAGGCTCACCAATGTAATAAGGCGAACGCGGATCATACACCATGATCTCCTCCTGATCCGGTGGGCCGTCACAACTATCTAAGGGGAATTCAGGGGGCTGAGTAGGATCGTCATCAGCCTGGGAGGGATCGCCCTGTGTGGGAGGGACCTGTGTCTCAGTACAATCAAGGCTAGGGAATGTCCACTGCCATACAGGAGGCAACTGAGACGGGGTAATAAGTGGTACCTGATATGGGCCAGGGGGCCTGAAAAAAGCTGGATCATAACTAGATGGGGCATCAGTAGGCAGCGAATGCGGGACCTGTGAGGTCTGACTGTCATCACCCGCAGAAGCTGAAGTCTCGCCCACAGGTCTCTTGCCCGACCTTCTTTTAAAAACTTTAGAGCATAACTTGTCCATCCCTGTTGAAACATTCAAATTGATTTATCAACTATATAATGAGAATACATAATGCGAATACATAAATCTAAAGTGCTGAGAATAAATAAATTTATCAACTAAGTAAGCACATCACAATCAGAAAATGAGAATACATAAATCATATTATGTTCATATGTACATTACAGTTGGTAATTAATACTAAACTACAAATTACAAATAGGTTCAATCAACTTCATCATCCGATTCATAGTCACTAGCAATTTCATCCTCGGATGGCTCGTCACTATCTATGTTTTCATCATCCTCGTATGCCCTTGAAGTTCCTTCTCCAAAACTAGCCGGGTTTTTTGCACGACTAAATTCAGATGCAGCCACCGGGTCATACGTCCCATCAATATGTCGCAAATTGTCTGCAAGTTCAATATCCGCTATCAAGGGAACAGTTGAGACCTCATTCTGGTATGCAACATCTAACCTATCAGATACTTCAATTAATCCCACCGGTTTTCCCTTAAGAACCGCCCACCACTTGGATTTGGCCTTTGCTTTTGATGCGTTCTTCGTCCGAGGGTAAGGAACAAACCACACTTGTTTTACATTCTGTGCAATGATGAAAGGATCATAGTTTCCATATGACCTTCTGTGATTAACCTCAACTAGCTTTGAACTCGAATCCACCCGCGTACCCCTGCTACCTGGATCAAACCACTTGCACTTGAAGAGAACCAATCTTGTATGAGGCCATCCAAGTCTATACTCAACCTCTAAGATCTCCTCAATCACTCCGTAGAACTCAGAGTCGGCGCCCTGGTCACCAATTCCAGCACTCACGGACACACCGCTGTTGTAGGTTTTTTTACCCTCTGACCAGCTGTGTGTATGAAACTTGTACCCATTTACGAAATATGTATTCATCTTTTTATACTCGTAATATGGGCCATGACATATATGTCGCAAAAAATCAAAATTAATGCCATTCACCGGATTGTTTACCTATATTAAAATTAAATGGATTAGTGTAAATTAGTCAGAATTCGATGACGGTAGTAAGGTTTTTAAATCAATTGAAAAATATATGAGTTTCCATAACACTTACAAATGAGGTAAACCAAGTTGTAAAATGATCACTGACTGCATTTGGACCAAATTCAGCAACAAAGTGACTGCGTTATGCAACGAAGAAATTTACATTAGAAAGAATACTTATGTTAGTCACAATTTAGTGGGTACCATTAAAATAAAACATACTTGTAATAAGGCGTGACTTCGGGACAGTTCAACAACACATGTGTTGTAGCTGCTTTCCTGTCTGTTTCAGTGAACTGGTATTTTCTGGATGATAATGTACTTCCCCTCCCTAGTTGATTGAATATAGAGAATGCTGGGTAATAGGGATCATTATTATCTCCCACATCATGCCGATCCGGCCTTGTGCGCATACATGGAACATCCTTGTCGAAGTAGTATGAGGTAAAATGTGAAGTCTCTCTAGACAAATATGCCTCGCATATCGACCCCTCGATTTGGCCTCTGTTTTTCACATCCCGCTTACACTTACCAATAATTCTACAAAAAGTAATCTGTTAGTAGAATTATGTTGCGTAAAATATAAAGTAATTGAGTAAGATATGGAAGCTTACCTCTCGAAAGGGTACATCCATCTGCAGTGCACCGGGCCTCCTAGCCGAGCCTCTTCAGCGAGGTGAACCGGTAGATGCTCCATCACATTAAAGAAGCCGGGTGGAAAGATCTTGACAGCTTAGACAACACAACAGGAAAGTTCTGTTCCAACAAGTTCAAACTCTCTTCCTTCAAAGTCTTGCTGCAAAGCTCTTTAAAAAATAGGCTTGTCTCTGTTATTGGTTTCAAAACTTTATCTGGCAACCCATTGAATGCAATTGAGATCAAGTTTTCCATGAAAATGTGACAGTCGTGGCTTTTCATGTGATGGAGTTTTCCGCCTGTCATATCAACACACCTTTCTAAGTTAGATGCATATCCATCAGGCATCCTCAAGTTACTCACCCACTCACAAATCATTCTTCTCTCATCTTCGTCGAATGTATAGCAAGCCTTTGGAAGTAAAATGTTGTTGCCATCACGGACCGCATGTAGCTCGGGTCGCCTGCAAAGTTCCTGTATGTCATACCGTGCCTTCCAGTTGTCCTTTGTCTTACCCTTGACATCCATCACAGTATTAAGGACTGCCTCGAAGAAGTTCTTCTCAATATGCATTGGATAGAGATTATGGCGCAGAAGGTTATCCTTCCAATAAGGCAACTCCCAGAAAATGCTCTGCTTGGTCCAATTATGTTCGACCCCAAACCAGGTGTTTTAGTTTGCAAGTTTTCAGTTACCTTAGGAAGGTCCTTAACCCTGTTCCATATCTCTATCCCTGTTAATCTGCGAGGAGGCTCCTCATAATCAACCTGATTCTTCTTGAATGCATTTGTATTATTCCTAAAAGGGTGGTCCATTGGCAAGAATCTACGGAAACAGTCAAACCATGTCACTTTACCTCCATTTTTCAATGTGAAGGCCTTTGTATCTTCCATACAGTATGGGCACGCTAGCTTCCCTGCAGTGGACCAGCCAGACAGCATCCCATAAGCTGGAAAGTCATTTATAGTCCACATCAAAGAAGCATGCATTTGGAAGTTCTGTTTCGTTGATACATCATAGGTTTCCACTCCTTCATGCCAAAGTGTCTGCAATTCATCAATCAAAGGCTGCAAATATACATCAATACGAGTTTTTCGGGTTATGTGGACCAGGTATTATACAATTCAAAAAAGATATGGACTGGTCATGCACATTCCGGGAGGCAGGTTGTATGGTGTGACAAATACGGGCCAACAAGAATATGACGTAGACGAGACATCAAAAGGGGTGAAGCCATCGGAACATAGCCCCAACCTTACATTCCTCGGCTCGCTAGCAAATGACGGATACACTTGATCAAAGTGTTTCCATGCCTCACCATCTGAGGGGTGTGATAGAATACCCGCCTGCCTGGTCCGCTCATGATGCCACCTCATGTGAGGAGCAGAACTCATCGAAGCATACAACCTGTTTAACCTGGGTATAAGCGGCAAGTAATGCATCCACTTAACAGGTTTCGGCTTCTTTTTTTGATTTTTCTCGGGCTTGTATCGAGGCTCCTCACAAAATCTACATTGCACGAGCTCTGCATCATCCTTGTAATATAACATGCAACCATTAACACAACAATGAATCTTATGAGAAGTAAGGCCTAATGAGGACACCAATTTCTTAGTGAAGTAATAAGAAGTTGGTAAGTCCATGTTAGTCGGCTTTAGTTCATTCATAAGGCCTATGATGGAATCCATGGCAGCTTGAGAAATACTGTAATCTGATTTGATACTTTGCAATCTGACAGCAACAGACAACTTGGAATGTACCGAGCCCTCATGGAATGGACAACTTGCTTCCTCCAACATTTTATAGAATTCACTTGCCTCGGCATTGGGAATGTGTTCAGTGTTAGGCTGTGATGTACCCGGCTGCATGGGATCATTATCCGGGTACATACCAAAAGCATCATGAACCATATCATCCATTCTATAATCATTACGGTCTGGTTCCAAAACCGGAGAACTACTAGTGCCATGAATATTTTGAAGCATTTGAATGTGCTCCTGCAAATCCCACGGCTCTCGATGATAACGCCAAATATAGTAATCTGGCATAAACCCCCTATCTAACAGATGCAGTTGTACGGTCGTTATATCTTGGAGGGTGCAGCATTTGCAATTTATGCAGGGGCACTTAATTTTACCACGCCTTATAAAAGGTTCGGTTGTTTTTGCTAAAGCAACAAATTCATGAAGACCCTCTTCAAATTCAGGCCTTATCCCTCGCCGACCGGGGAAAAGTCTATTGTCCATCCACAAACGACGTGCATTAAAGTCCATATCTACGCAAAAATTGCAAAATTGAGAACAATCTAATAGGTACGATTTTTAAGAATCATAGCATTTTTTTAATATCCGGTGGTCCGTTTGAATTCCATATTAATTCCTATTAGCAATGCAATACAAAACGCATACAAGTTATCCGGTTTAGGCAAAAAATGTTCCAAACACGAAGAGTGCAAACAACAATACCAAAACCCTAACTTTAAATGCATAGAAAGTATCCCAAACACTACAACCCATGACAAGGCATCAACACATTGCAAACAACTCTACCAAACAATTCCAACAAATCACAACAATTACCATAATTAATCCCAAACATCACAACCCTATATTTAAAGTTCATCAACCCAAAACAACTTACTCGACATCACATTATATAGAATAAACTAATTATAACTAACAACTAACATGTAAACAACATATAGGCCGAATTATTTAAAAATATATATAAATTCGGATTATTAAACTAAAAAAAAAAATTACCTCAACTTTGTTTTGGGATCCAATCGCATGTAACTATGATTCACCAATGTGCTATCCACCCAATAACTACAAAAAAAAAGTGAATTAAAAAGTCATTATTTGAGTTTTTTAAAAAATAACAAAAATTACTAAAAAATGAAATTTACCTTGAATTAGTAGGTATAGATTGTGTTAGATGTTATGTTGGAGAGTATAGAGTAGTAATTTAAAGTATATGGGGTATGTAATGGTGGATAGTTGGTTATGGGGTGGGGAGGGTTCGGTTTTTAGGGATTGGAGGGGATTTGGGAATTTTGAAATGGGTGAGGAAGGGCTGCTGCCCCGTTTTGATACTGATTTAGGCGACCGCCTATGCGACCGATTTTCGGTCGCATAGCTTTGACTAAAAAATTTAATTTTTCAGCGTCTCAAAATCGGTCGCCACTTCGACCCCATTTTGATTTTATTTTTTTCCGTGGTTTGTGCGACCGAAAATCGGTCGCACAACTGCACAGACCGATTTTCGGTCGCACAAGTGGTTGTGGGAGAACTGTGTTTTTTTAGTAGTGACGTTTGCCTATCAGACTTAAGAACAAGTCGACTAATGATATGTCATGATGCATGGTCCTAGAGTCACCACTAAGAGCTGGGTTAACTTAGACCGAGTTTTATTATCCTCCCGAGCGGACAACTCGGGAGCGGAAACGTCTCGGACCAACTAGATTCCAAGTTGTTCCCCCTAAAAGGAAAGAGGCAGTTGTAACCACCGTATTTTCAACGCACGATTTTGAAGTTGCCAGGGCGTATGAGCAAAATACACAAGTTGAAATAAAATCAGTTTAAAATAAAAAAAGCTTTAATAAAAGGGAAGGAAAAAGCAAAAAGAAACGAGTTAGTTGCGAAAATGAGACAATCATGCAAGATAATTTAAAATGATAACATGAAAAAATATTTAGAACATGGGATGTGATAAACGCTCCTAATGGAGTTTTCTAGGAGTTAGGTTTAGACAAGGTTCTCCCAAACGGACTCGAAAAAGTATTTTTGGGACCGTCGTTGTACCACGGACTCGACCTAACCCAAAACTTCCAAAAGGTATTTTAAAAGAGTGAGAACGGCCGTCAAACCTACGTAACCGTCTTTCAATTATAGAGCACGAGTAGACTTTTCCAAAAGTGGTGGATATGATGAAAAATGATATATGCTCTTAATAGTATCTAGGAGTAGGTTTCTAGACAAGGTTTCTCCCAAGCGGACGACCTGAAAGTTGAAAGCACGCAAACTGCCAACAGCTTCGCTAGCTGGCTAATTTTGTGTACTTTTCCTAAAGGGTGCTTTAAAAGTGGAAACAACCGTGGGTCCACATAATCGTTCATGGTGTGTGCAAGTATAAATATTCCAGGAGTGGAGCATTATGAGCGGAATGCCATTTTAAAAATTATACAAAATATAATATTAGTCACATATGATGATGATGATGATGATGATGATGATGATGATGATGATGATGATGATGATGATGATGATGATGATGATGATGATGATGATGATGATGATGATGATGATGATGATGATGATGATGATGATGATGATGATGATGATGATGATGATGATGATGATGATGATGATGATGATGATGATGATGATGATGATGATGATGATGATGATGATGATGATGATGATGATGATGATGATGATGATGATGATGATGATGATGATGATGATGATGATGATGATGATGATGATGATGATGATGATGATGATGATGATGATGAGCAAAAACGAAGACAAAAGAAAGAGAGTTAGTCCTAAATAATATCACGAATAATAATAACAATAATAATAATAAGAATGATAAAATCCCAAAATTTAAACCCGTTGTGGTTAGGACTTTTCAAGTTGTCCCTAGTGAAGTCGTCATTCTATCACACCCCATTTTTCGAGTTCGGATCGAATTCAAAGATTGGGTTTGACTAAGGGTGACTCGTTTGGAACGAGTTTGGAGTCACCACCTAATAAATTTTTCTAAGGCATATTAGGTCACCTAAAATACCTAAGTATCTAAATTGACTCCGGGAAGTCATACTAACAAAGATTCTAAAGTAAGAAGCCCTTGTGACTAGGGAAGAAGGTGTTAGGCACTTCCCGAGTCCCACGAAAAGTGGTTCCCGACCGGGTTTACATTACGGATTTTTGGATAGAGTATACAAATAAGTTCAAGCATGCAATAATTTGAGACTAAGGGTATAAGGTGAAGTATAGGTCAAATTATAAACTAATAGTGTCGATCAAACTTAAGGATGTCCAACCTACCAATGAATTAGGCTAAAAGCCCAAGATTTATTATTAAAAAAAAAAAAAGCATTCTATACAAATCAATTTAAATGGGCCTTACTGTTATCGGCATAAAGTTCAAACATTTCTATAATTTGCACAAACGACCTAAAACCACGGGAAATTTTAATCACTAGCCATTTTTGGACGCGTTCAATGGGGACTATCCATTGTTTCAAAATTCATTGAAGAATAGCCAAAAATTCGCGCGCACACTTAAGCTCCATTAGCATTGGAAAAACACCCCAGACTAGTCCCATAACAAAATACTGGGGCTTTGAACAAAACTTGTTCAAAGCCCAAGTATTTTGTTATGGGACTTTATATATAAAGCTTCAGTCCCATAACAAAATGATGGGGCTTTGAACAAGTTTTGTTCACAGCCCCAGCATTTTGTTATGGGTTATGGGACTTTATATATAAAGTTTCAGTCCCATAACAATGCTGGGGCTTTGAACAAGTTTTGTTCACAGCCCCAGCATTTTGTTATGGGACTGAAGCTTTATACAAAGTCCCATAACAAAATGCTGGGGCCTTGAACAAAACTTGTTCAAAGTGTTAGTTTGCTGAAGCTTCCCAGTATAAATACTGGGGCTTTGAACAAGTTTTGTTCAAAGCCCCAGTATTTATACTGGGATTTGTCCGGAGGTGGCTATTTCTCAGCGAATTTGTTTTTGACGGCTACAAATCAATTAACGCGCGCCAATCAGGCCCCTGCACTAAATTTTTACTAAAACCACTACCTAGTCGCAGTTCTGGCCCGAATTTCATCTTTTAATTTTAGAGGGTTAAAAATGCAACTGTTACTCAAAATCAGATTATTTCTACAAAATCAAATATTGGTAAATTTCTGGAAAACATTTTAAGACAGATAATTATTTTGTATATCCCAAAAAGGCCATAACCATGAAAACGTAGGGACGAATGAAGGTTATTGCACTTGGGAATGTACCCACTTTTGGAGGGGTGTTTTGATATTAATTGTCAAGCACCTTTTCAAGCGGTTATTTCTTTGGGGTCACGTAAAGAATATATGTGTATTAACATTTTCATATGTATGCATGTCCATATAAGGAAAGTTCTGGTTTAAGACAAGAAAATTTAAGAAATATAGATTTGTCATAAAAAATGTCTATGCACACACAATAAAAACACATACATATACTTAGTAAAATAAGATATAGTTAAATAAGTGAAAAGGCGTGCAGATTTATGCAAAACCATATTAGTTGTAATATTTTCAAAAATAACCAACTATATTTATCTAATTGCATGGCTTGACCCCCAAAGCCTAGACTTCTCCCTTTACTCTATTAATTAGTGTAAAGAAGACGTTTAGCTTAAAAAAAAAAGCTTCAGTTTCTTATATTTTCAGAAAACCAGGCCACGGTTTTAGAAAAACTGACCATTTTGCAATTTTGCAGAAATAGACCTCAATTGAGGCAGATTTGTGGAAATAACCTTTGTTTTCAGAAAAATTCACATTCTTATGATTTGCGTAAACAGATCAGTAGCCAGTTTATACTGAGAATTCAAACTTTACATAAATAGGCCCAATTTCAGACTCTGTTGCACATTTAGCCCCTTTTTGGTTTTCTGCAGAAAATAGCCCCTTCTAAAAATCAGATTTTAACCTTCCCTATTTAGTTATAGATTGCAGAAATAGTCCATTTCTTAGCCTGAGATTTCAAATCAGTCCTCAGCACACAAACTAAGAGAGAAGGGTAAGAGATGGCCCCTTTATAACCGAAATAGTGGCAGCAACCTTGTTCCCAACTTTTACACCTTCAATCCCCTGTTTATGGTGCTATTGTAGAGCTATTTCAGCAGCTTTTCATTCGTACCAGCACTTTGCATTGTCATGGTTATATACAAACCAAAGGGGAACCTAACGAATACATAATAGGGTCTATGGGATTTAAGGAAAAAAAGATGCCCTGTGTGCACAACAACAAGCTGTCTAGTTCATACACTTCGCATAAACGCTGGTTTGTGTGACCAATCCCTCCACCTACACAAAATCGTCACCTGCATATAGAATTTACTAATGGTATAGCCTTTCAAGGCTATCCAAACCTGCAAAACAAGGTTAGGAGGGGAGGCCAAAAGAGGCCCAAGCAAACAGACATATATACACTTATGATAGCCAATGTTCAAATCTAATCTAGCATATTATTCATTTAGTTCATAAAGTATACCTTGAAATATCTAACAAAGGGAAGCAGATAACAGAGAACAACTTCAAACAGTAAACACCAACTTTGTTTTAGTTTTCAATCAACAAAGCCAAGAGACGAGAGAGGAGAGTATTGTAGTGAGAACTAGTGTGGTATTCTGTATGTTAAGTTGTCTAAGTGTGTAAGCTGTGTTGAAGTGTCTGTAAAGGGTGTGAGGTGCCTGGCTCTTATAGTTGTGATTTAGGGTCTGTTAAGTTTGAATTCTAAGTGTGAAAGGACAAATATGAGGAAAGTAGGAAATCAAGGCTGTCAGTTAAGTAAAATCAGGGAATATCATACTTTTATATATTTCCACAAATAAAGCCAATTGCCAATTCGAATATCAGTGAAAGAAGGGTTTCCTTTTATATAGGTGAAAAATAAATCATCCAGAGTCCTAAAAATTACCAACTGGCAATCAGATAACTAATTTTAGGCCATCTGCTCTTAAGATAAATTCTAATCAATTTGAAATTCAAATACACTGATATTCTGAATTAAAGTGATTGTATACACTCTAAAGAACATCTTGTATTGCTATGCTCTTACCCATATAGTTAGCCAGATTCATATATGGTGAGGAAGAGATTCAGGTTTAACCAAAAAGAAAAGTTGTAAATATGGCAAGACTATATCATATCGGCTATCAGGCATAATTGAGGCAAGGGATTTATTTGCTGTAGTAAAAATGAGAATTTGAACATTTTACAAAAGGAAAGTACAGTACCGTACAATTCGATTAGCCTTTTATAAGAAAACTCATTCAACTTCCTTTTACCATTATCGAAGATTCAGAAAACACATACATATGCACAGAGTTAATGAATACATCTAAGTTTCACACCTGCTAGAATTACCACACTAAACTAGTTTTCACATGATCAGACACTTCAGGATTCGCAACACGAAGATTAGCGACAAAACATGATTTTGAATACAAAAGCCATAATCAATATTTGACTAACTGTTAACAAGTTCAAATGGTCATGCTTTTGACTCGACAATTGAAACAGTCTTTACGAGTGCATTTCTATCCATTATTTTCGTGTCAATTAATCTTCACAAAATTAATCACTTAGGCATTGTTGACACCCAATTTTGTCCCTCCACTTTTTGCAATTTGACTATATTTAATTAAAAGGTGTAAAGTAATTTTTCAAATAAAATTGCATTAGATAGCATGCATTGATGTGCGTAACCACTATCATTAAGTCCCTATTTCTACAATATTTATCTTAATTGTGAGTACATTATATAAATACATCATTTGGATTGTTTCTTAAACCATATCGTTAGTGTGATTATTTGTACAATTTAGTGCATTACTAGTATCATTTAATGTGACAATTTATATTTAATTAATATTATATGAGCTCGTTTCATTTTATTTGTGATTAAATGCATTTATTCATATTATTGATATTTTTGTTATTTTGTCCTAATTAGTCGTAGCATTTATTATTAAATGTTAGCCAATTATGATTATATATAGCCAAATCCTTTATTACAATCTAGCCATTAAACCACGCCCATCTCCAAATCCTCTATGCTAATCTCGTACTAGTCCCGTCATTCTTGGCCATTTTCTTGAACTAAAACTTGACTTGTTCCATTGCATTCCTCCTTTTTTCCTTGCTTTCAAATTTGAACTCCTAAAGTGCCATCATTATACTTGGTCCATTCACAATTGTTTTGCCGTTAGTTGAGACATACTCCCTAATATATGTTTCTTCTTTTTAGTCTATTATACCACAATTTAATATGAGTTTCCTTTTATTTTTTTATAGTACCAATCTTTGTGTCATGTTAATCGTTCTTCCTTATTAGTTTTGATTTATCTTTGACTGCTTACCTTAGTTAACAACGATTTATTGATTTGTATTACAATTAGTTTCGTGACCAGATTCATGATTTGAGTATCAATTTTAAATCTTTTTGTGTTTAAGCAATGATTTATGGACTTGTATTTTACTTAGTTTCCTGACTAGATTCATGATGCGCCTTAATTTTCGTTTCTCTTATGTGCAAGCAATGATCTTTTTTCCTATTCAAGATATGGTATACAAGGCTCTAATGCCACTATAAATAGCTATGTTTTCATCTTAATTCCGACACATCTTAACCTTTTGTATTACTCTTCTTTAATTTTAGTCTTCTTTGTTTTGCATTGAGCCAAAGTAAAGCAATCTTTTGAATCATTCTGCCTCCAGCTTTTGATATTGCCTTTGCTATTTGTTTTTTAAAGGTTAGTTCATGTACTATTGAATATTGTGTTGATATGTGTTCGGGGCATGTCAAGTTGATTATTTATCTTATCTCTTGCTCGCTAATCGGTGATGAAATATTCTTTGTCTATATTACTGCCTGGACTCCCCTTTGGAGTCACTAACTTTTATCTTGCAGGGAAAAGTGCTTAAACAAAGCACAAGTTCTTTTTGGTACTAATCAGAATTTTGCAGGGTTGCTATATGCTGAAAATTCATGGAAAATTTAGGCTATTTCTGCAATTTAATTTCCAGAAAATCGCGTAAAAATTTAGCCCAGCAGCCACTTTTAACATTGGTATTTGGTTTGAGGCCACTATTTTCTTTAGTCTTACACTAGAGGCCACTTTTGGGCCTTTACTAAATAAATATTGACTTAAGTCCTGATAATTGACTGAAGTTCAGTCCATACGGCCCCTGAACTGAAGTTCCATCTTTAAGGACTGAACTTCAGTCCATATGGCCATGGACTGAAGTTCATCCTTAAGGACTGAACTTCAATCCGGCCTCTGGACTGAAGTTCTATCTCTTTAAGTAAAAGTGGCCACAAACTAAATATTTTGGTATTAGTGGTCTGTGCCCAAAGACCAGTGGCAAAAGTGGCCTTTCGTGCACTTTCCCCAGCACCAGTTTTGTAACGTGGCTGAAACTGAAAACTTGAAAGTCCAATTAGACTGTTTATGCAGATTTTAGAATCCAAAAACCAAGACTATTTTTGGTAAGGCTAAAATCTGCACGATAACTTAAAACATGACTATTTCTTTTTGCAAAATTCCTAAAGGCTGAAAATTTAATTTAGAAGAGAACTATTTTTTTTTTTGTAATTTAAAAAATGTCCTAACAGTATTTTCGAGCAAACTCATTTTTATAAATTTTTCCAAGTTAAATAATAGCTTGTGAGGAGTTCAAGACTTTGGAGGTCAAGTCTTTTAAAAATTATATTATTTTTTCTATAGAATTATAATAAATTTATATTACCAATATTTCCTAAATGTCATGCTTACTACCTATTTGATTTTTATATATATATATATATATATATATATATATATATATATATATATATATATATATATATTGCGTGTTTGCTATTTATATTAATAATTTTTTATATCAACTCTTTACTTAATTTAGATATATCCATATTTGCTTAAGACGTTAATATTTGCTCTATGTGTTATATACTCAACTATATGTATATTCAACTACAAAATTATATCTTTCTTTTTTTTAAACCAAATTATTTTAAACGCGACCTCACACTAAAGTCGCCACCGAAGTTAATGGTATATGATAATCGAAGTCACAATGCCATCCTTTAGTGGCGCACATTTTTTTATACTATATATTTCCTCCTTTTTTGTCGCTTAAAAGTTAATTTTCTATGACAATGCTGCTGGTTTAATTTATCTTTGTAATTTGTGGCTGTTTCCTAAACATAATTATTATCTAAGATTATTTATGCAATTGCACTAAACTGCTTATATCAGAACTGACGTGCTTTTACCTATACTTTGCATAATCATTTCGGATTTTAAACGTGATTAAAAAATTGACCGTCTTTTGGGATTAAACCACCTTTTAGGTTTGATTAGTAGAAATGACCTTTACTTGAGTATGGTTTTAACAAATATGCCCTGTTACAGAATTTTAACTCATTTGTATATCATGCCTTCTTTACATGTTTTATCCCTTTTAGCTATAATTGTATATCTAAACCCAATTGTAGAAATCGGCTGGGAACTACATTTTGTGGAACCTAGGAGGTGCCTAACCCCTTCCTTCTAGGTTATTTCGAACACTTACCCGAATCTCTGATTAGTAGACCAACCCGGAGTTATTTCTTTAAATTAAAATTAGAAATTAATAGGTGACCTAATACGCCTAGGAAATTTATTAGGTGGAGACTCCAAAACTTCTAACTCCAAACGAGTTACCCAAGTCGGAAACCACTTAGCTTCAAGTGGTGTGCGATAGGCATAATAAAGCTATGTATTTTTCAGTGCATAATCAAGTGAAGTGTTGTATAATTTCAACTAGGAAAGATAAAGGAAAAAATAGAAAAAAAAAAGTTTACCCGTGTATTGTATCTGGGTCGGGTCATGTTTGACCCATTTTGCCTCTGCCCGTTTCCCGTTAGATTCAAGTCCGAATTCATCATTCTTTTCCTTGGGTGTATCGAATATGCTTTGATTCCGTTTTGTATTTGCCCGGATTCGAAGTGATTTGATAAGGATTTCTTTTTCCTCTTTATGATTCATAAGATAATGATGAGAGATGATGAAACCTTCCATTTTTAGTGTAAATAAGACATAGGAGATCTAGGCAGGGGTGCCGTGAATGGCGGAATCACGATGGTGGCGCGGTGGATTTGGATGGGTAAAGGGGAAGACGGGGAGAGAGAAGAGGAGTAGGGGCGGCGGGTTTGTGTGGAGAGGAGGAGGGGAAATGTATTAGGTTTTTTCTGATTAGGGGCTTTGATGTATCGTTAAAAATGGAAAGGCTCACCTAGACTGTTGGATCTGAAAGGTGGATGCGTGAGATGCTACCACATAGGCACACGTGTGGGTGTGTGTATATGTCTGTGGACGAGTGTATATGTATGAGTGTACATAAGTGTATTTGTAAGTATAATTGGCTAATAATAGACTTAAAAATGCCAATAAATGAAAGAATAATTGGTAAAACATAAGGAAGAACATTGGTGACTTATAAATAATAATAATTAATTCAAAGTAATTATAGACGAGCTTAGATAATATTAATTAGGTATAAATAATTACAAAACAGGTACGTAAGTGTACTAATAGCACAAATAGTTACAAAATCGTGCAAGCATTTTTGAAAATGACCTAAATGATGAAATTATGTAATATATTCTCAATTAAATAAATATTATATAAATATGGGATTAAGGATAAGGGATTACACACGAAAATGCATGTCATCTGATGCAATTTTGATAGAAAAATTTTAATATGCATCTTTAAGCTAATACAACCAATTATGCAAAAGGAGGGACAAAATTGGGTGTCAACACCTATATATTTCTGGCTATTTTGTGTCCCTAACTGGTTTATATGCCCTAGTGGTATGCGGTTCTGGTCTGTACTTGCTTAGCTCTTCTCCCTGGCTAGCTATTCTATTCTTTGAGGTGGCTAGTCTGCCCCACTTATTGAGTCCTTTTGACTCACCCTTGTTTGTTATTTCTTGTCCATTTATTTCGTTTCGGCAGGTTCTCCCCAGGATTGAGTTCGCCACGTTGTTAAGGAGCGAAGACAACTTCAGCTGTAAAGGTGAGCCAACTTCTGTTCAAAATAGCCACCAGTTTTATGTCTATTATTTCAGTTGTATTTTGCTCCCTTCAGGAGGCGTACATATTCTTTTATAATCTTAGACGTCTAGTCTGGATAGCCCTAAACCTAGTATGTTGAGTAGTCAGCTGTAATTTCTTTTGTACAGCTTAGAGGTATCAGTATGTCTATAGTTTTTCTAAGTCTTTTTCTTATTTATGAGTTGAATTTATATTTATTTTCCGAATTCAGTTGATAAGGGTTCGCCCGACGGGTTTAGGGGAGATGGTCGGGTGCCCGCACGGCCTAGCCGGAATCCAGGTCGTATCAGTTGATATCAGAGCTCGGTTTAGGGTCTTTCCAGACTAAGACAGTGCCTAATAGAGTCTCGCTGATGGGTACGTAGACGTCCGTACTTGTCTACGAGAGGCTATGATGGCATTTAGGAAGTTTCTCTTCCTTCTTTTCTAATCGTGCGTCAGTCTGGGATGCAAAAATATTTTTGTTGATTCCTTCGTAGTAATTGTGAACCCTCGTGCGACCAATCAGCAAAGCGTAGGAGTTCAGGACGAAGCAGTCTAGCCTGGGGCTAGAGCTACTCAAGCCCCGAGAGTTGTGGATCGTGCTGACGATGCAATTGCGGAGGCCCCAACTATGCCAGCTCGTGGTGGGAAATGGTAGCAGGGCCTTGTGGTTCCCCGGCTCTCTAAGATGCTTTTTTTTAGAATCTTGGCGGCACAAATACCACAAGAACCTCTTATTCCCTATGTAACTCATCAGGTTGCCGCAGATGCAAACATTCGATCTCAGGGAGCTCTTGTTCTAGTTCCTGATGTTGCCCCAGTAAATTATGTTCTAGAGGCAGCATATGTTGTACTTCCAATTGTTCTGGCTGGTTAGCTAGCCCTGGTAACAGTTCGGTCCGAGTGCCCAAAAAGGCTGCATTATTTAACAGATTGAACCTTCCGATATTCTTAAGCCATGCATCAGATTATCCCTGTGTAAATTTTTTAAAATAAAAATGATGTCAGCATATCATTCAGGGTGTTGGTTATCTTGAGCAGTATGATGTTTATTATACTGCTTTCCAGTTTCAGGATCCAGTCTTGAATTGGTGGACCGCTCTCTTATTAGCTAACTTGGTTCGATTTTCCTTCTAAATTTATGGAAAAGTTCCTTTCGCGCAGCGAGCGAGATAAAAAGAGTCGTCAATTTAAGTGGATTGGATAGGGTAGCCTATCAGTTTTAGATTATGAGATTAAATTCTCTAGGATGGATGGGTATGCACTAGAACTAGTCCATGAGCCTTCCGAGAAGGTTCGAAGATTTATTGATGACCTTTCTTCTTCCGTGATGTCCTAGATGGCTCGGGAGATTGAGGTGGGGACTTCATTTTATGTTGTTGTAGATATAGCTCAAAGGTATGAGGCATACCTTAAGTTAGAGTGGGAAGAGTTAGAGGGGGATAGCAAGAGATCCCACGACCTTGGTGGGCACCATGGTACCTCATTTGGAGGTAAGAGTTCTGATTATTGTGGGAGGACTCCTGCTAGGTTATCTCAGCTTGTAGCACGTGACTCTTAGAGTGCGCCAGTTGTTCATCAAGATTAGACTTAGTTTTCTCTTTATAGCTATCAACAAGCTGTCCAGCTTCCATTTTCACCGAAAAGGTGTTATTATTGTCGTGAGCCTGTCATCTTTGGAGGAGTTTTCCCTTACTCCGGCAAGTAGGCAGTCGTCATTTCTCTCACCATCAAACCACCATCATACACCTGCCCGGTCGCAGGGGATTTCATTCAAGGCTCAGTCATCCAGAGATATGCCACCATCCGGCAGGGGCTGAGAGCGTGGTGATTGTGGTTCTTCTAGAAGTAATTATCAGGGTAGTGGCTCAGCTCAGCCACAGAGGCAGTTCTATGAACTGCTAGTCTGGCAGGATGCTGAGGCATCTGATGTAGTAGACCCAAGTATTTCTTCTTTCCTTATATGTGAGTAAGATTTGATTCTTTCGATCGATCTGGAAATGGTTTGCCTTATCATGTTTCCGTATTTTCTTTGGATATCATTTCTATTAAGAATCGGTTGTGGTAGAGGGGTGGGCTTCTAGTATGATTTATTCAGGGCATTTGTGAGACCCTACTAGCTTTCTGGTGTAAATGTGAGAGATTTGGGAGTGAGTGGCGGTATTTTCTGCTTGGCATCGTGTTGTTCCACCTTCTGTTATTATGTTAAGTCAGTTTACCTTTCTTTTCGAGATTCAATATTGGTAGGATGATTGGATCCTAATTCGTCACCATCAAGAAGTGTCATTGTTTCTTCTAGTGTAAAGTGAGTAAGTAATATTCGATCTACGTGTGTCCTCTTGGTTCGACACGCTAGTAGAGTCATGTTATTCTATGAGCTTGTCTTAGTTATAAAAGGGTTTTCTGGTAAATTGTCAGAGTTTCCTTCTTATTGGGAGGTTAAATTGACATGGATGTTGTTCCATAAAGCTAATTTAATATTTATTTCTTCAATTGCGATTCTTTGGCTAGCCTGACTCAAAAGTGTGTAGCTCTGGTAGCCAAGCAAATAAGAAGATGAGCTTCCTGAAGCTCTGATTATTCCTATCCTCAGTCCATTGCCATCTCTTCTTCGTTTGGTACTAGTGAACTTGGCGGTTTATAGCCGCTTGTGATGTTCCCTAAGTTGAGCCAGAGTGCGTGTCAAGATAGCCATATAAGTACATTGTTGTTTTTCAAGGCTACTAAGGATAGTGAGAAGCATCATTTGACCCCTGAATTGATCCATCAGGCGGTGGTGCTTATGACAAAGGTATGGAGTTGCAGCTGTTTCGCAACTCGAGAGGGTAATTTGGTAGCTTAAGTCTGAGTTGCATTATGTTTTTAGCTAAGTCTTCCTTAGTCCAGCAGACTGTGCGAGGATGTCTATTTCTATTTAAATTAACTTTATGAGTTTATGCTCTAAGTGGAGGAGTCTTCCTCGAATACTGAATGCTAATATTAAATCTCTAAGACATTGCTGAAGCATAAGTTAATTCTTAGTTTCATCGACCTATTCTATATTGAAAAGTTTATCGACTAGGTGATTTATCGGCGGAATCATATTAACCCATCCAGCGTTCCGTGTATCTTTGTTTCAAAAATGTAGAACTCTCCTCTCATGATCGAGAAAGGGTGAGCTTAGTCAGAATAAGTTGGGCAATGGTGTTATCATAATATCTAGATATATTTTATTCCAAGAGTTTGGTGTGCGTGTTATAATCTATATTCTGTAATCATGGGACAAGGTCCGTGGAGTAGTTTATGAAGGTTGTGCAAGTTCTCTTGTTATCTGTGCGAATATACTTTAGACTTGAGCTCGTTCGAGAACGAACGAGAGTCTAAGTGGAGGAGAATGAAACGACCTTAGGTAGTCATTTCAGAAATTAGGACTCCAATTGGTGTGCCGATAATTTTAAAATCTTTCTATGGTCCACTAGGACCTATCTGTAAAATTTGAACTAAATCGAACTTCGTTTGGTAGGTATCGGAAGAAGGTTTCAGTTTCTGTTGTCGATAAATCTTAAAAAGAGGTTTTGGAGCTCAAATTTGGCGAATGAGCTCCCATTCAAAATCTGAAAGTGTCGGGAGGTTCGTATGATTATTTGTGACCTGTGTGAACTTTCGAAAGTGAATTTCGAGGCCGTTCGGATAGTTTCCGCTAAAATTCTGAAAATTAATAGTTTGATCTTTTTCCGTTTAATTCGTATCTTGAGTTTCAGGAATCCGATTTGAGATCTGCCTTAGCGAGTTTGTTACATATATTTTGTATAACTTGTATGCAAAATTTGAAGTTATTTTGAATTTTGTAGGATTCCATTTTAATTTTTATCGTAGCAAGCAAGTTTTTTTAAAGTAAAAGGAAATAAAAGAAAGAAAAGAAAGAAAGAAAGAAAGAAATGAAGGCGGTGGGGGGTCCTTAGCTTATAAAGCTTAGGACGAACAGAAACAGAAACATTAGGAACAAAACGAGAACGCGAAAGAGAAAGAAAAAAAAGCCAGAAAATAGAGAAAGGAAAGGAAAAGGAGCAGGAAACAAATAGAGGTTTCACCCCGAAACATCCAGGTAATGATGTTTATTCATTATTTCAGTTTATTACGCGTGTTTGAATATATTTTAACGATAGAAATTGGGATACTAGACATCATCCTAACAAGTTAAATTGATAGTTTAAAAGGTTAATTGGACCCCGATAATGAAATTGATTATATATTCGTACTCAAGGAGCTATGGGCTACCTATAAATGTAATTTATTTAGGGTTTGGTTATGTGATTTTAAACCATGTACATAGGCTTGGATTGCCAATGTGAATCGGGTGTCAAGTTCCTTACTAGATTGTTCTAAGATGTAAGGAATGAAGGCTTAGCCTTATGTGATATATTTTTCTGCTTATTGAACAGTGGGATCGGTTTGGCAATGAATCCAAAGGATAAAGCGGTTGTTGAGTAGCAATGTTAACTTTGGAACAAGGTAAGTGTTTGTATCCATTTCTTTGGAGGCCCTTGGCCTTGTGGATATTCTACCACGTGTTCTTTACGTGTGTAGCTGCCAATAGGCGTACTCATTACACCTTAGTTTTGGATTTACATTGTATATTGTATGTTATCCTCTGTTATTGGTATTGCATCGAGCATATGAGCATTGTACTTTGGTTTTGAACTTGATATATACTTCCCGGTAATCGATGAGAGTCCCGAGCCGGTGAAGGGTCATTATTGCATATAATTCCTGGTAGTCGATGAGAGTTCCGTACCGGTGAAGGGTTATTATTGCATATATCTCCTGGTAGACGGTGAGTGGTTTCTATCCATTTCTTTGTGGCCTTATGCCTGTGGATTTGTCTATGTATGTCTCTATTCATGCATAGCTGTCGATAAATGCATACTTACGATGCCGATTTTTTTGAAAAGAATTATTTACACTATATAGGTTAATATTTGTTATATTTTATGCTGGTTGGTTTAGTCTGCATATCTGCAAGGGATCTATGATCGGGTTTGATACTGTTTACGAAGATGGCTCGTCCTACACGCTTGTAGGAGGATGTATGCATATATGGTTGGCTCGACCTGCACGCCGCAGGGGGTATACATCACATGAGGTTGGCTCGACATGTGTGCTTACGCGGGTTTTATATCGTGGGCTGGTCCTACACGCTTGTAGGATGATGTATGCATATATGGTTGGCTCGACCTGCACTCCGCAGGGGGTATACATCACATGAGGTCGGCTCGACATACATACATGGGTTCTATATGGCTGGCTCCAGTGGCGGACCCAGGATTTTTCTTAAGGGGTATCAAAATATAAACAAGATAACATATGAAAAAATTAAGGGGACTTAACATATAGTATATATACATAATTTTTTTTTACCTATCTACATAGTGCAATTTTCCCGCGAAGGGTATCAATTGATACCCCTTCACTAAGCCTAGGTCCTCCCATGGTTGGCTCGTCTTACACGCTTGTAAGGGGATATATGCCTATATGGTTGGCTCGACCTGCATGCCGCAGGGGGTATATATCACATGAGGTTGGCGGTACATGCCTGCCTACATGGGTTCTATATGGTTTTCTCGTCCTACACGCTTGTAGGAGGATGTATGCCTATATGGTTGGCTCGACCTGCACGCCGCAGGGGGCATACATCACATGAGGTTGGCTCGACATGTGTGCCTACATAGGTTCTACATGGTTGGCTCGGCCTACACGCCTGTTGGGGATATATATGAGGGTCCCGCGCCGGAGATGGGTATCAGGCACATGTGGTTGCATTGCATCATACCGCATTCATCCCATTTCATTGCACCGCATGCTGACTATTGTGTGACTATCGTACTGTATTTTGTATATGCAGTATGTACACCATGTTGTGGACATATTCCAGTTTGCCTATATGTTTCTGGCTATTTTGTGTCCCTAATTGGTTTATATGCCTTAGTTGTATGCGTTTCTGGTCTGTACTTTCTTAGTTCTTCTCCCTGGCTAGCTATCCTATTCTTTGAGGTGGCTAGTCTGCCCCACTTATTGAGTTCTTTTGACTCACCCATGTTTGTTGTTTCTTGTCTATTTATTTCATTTCGGCAGGTTTGCCCCAAGATTGAGTTCGTCACGTTGTTAAGGAGGGAAGACAACTTCAGCTGTCAAGGTGAGCCAGCTTTGGTTCAAGATGGCCACCAGTTTTATGTCTATTATTTCAGTTGTATTTTGCTCACTTCAAGAGGCGTTCGTATTCTTTTGTAATCTTAGATGTCTAGTCTGGATAGTCCTAAACCTAGTATGTTGGGTAGTCAGCTGTAATTTCTTTTGTACAGTTTAGAGGTATCAGTATGTCTGTGGTTTTTCTAAGTTTTTTTCTTATTTATGAGTTGAATTTATATTTATTTTCCGAATTCAGTTGATAAGGGTTCGGCCGACGGGTTTAGGAGAGATGGTCGGGTGCCCGCACGGCCTATCCGAAATCCGGGCCGTATCACTGGAACAAAAGGAGTAGGTGCTGAAGGTACACCGACCGATTGGTGCTCAATGGAAAGATTGGGAGATATAGGAACAACATCATCGGATTGATCTATCAAAGTACCACCAAATCGGTAGAGTAATCACTCATCTTACTCCCCCTGACTTGTAGAAATGAGAGGTGCATAGAATAATGGAGTGTTCTTTGAAAACACCATATCTATAGACACATGATACCTACTGAGCTTTGGAAAATATCAATGATACCTTTCTGCTGTAGAGAATAACCCAAGAAAACACATTTCAAGGCTTTGGGGTCCAACATGGTAATAGTTGGTCAGACATCTCGAACATAACATGTGCTTCCAAATACTTTAGGCTCTATCGAAAATAATGACTTGTTTGGAAAGAGGACACTATACGGTATACCACCATTAAGCACAACAAAAAGCATCCGATTGATTAGAAAACAAGCGGTAGATATAGCATCAGGCCACAATTGTTTAGGCACTTTTGTTTGCAATAAAAGTGCTTGAGATGTTTCAAAAAAATATCTATTCTTCCTCTCAGCAACCCCATTTTGAGAGGGTGTATCTACACAAGATAATTGGTGAAGAATCTTGTGTTGCCTCATGTACAACTGAAATGAATCTTACATATATTCTTTAGCATTATCACTCCTGAATATGCGTACTTGAGCATTGAAGTGGGTCTCGACTTCAGCCGTAAAGGTACAAAAGTGAGTAAATATTTTAGAGCGGCTCTTCATAAAATAAATCCAAGTGATTCGAGAGAAATCGTCAACAAAAGTGACAATATTTGTGCCCAGTTTTGGAAACAACAGGGAACAGTCCCCAAACATCATAATGAACTTACTCAAAAGCAGACTCTGCTTGCTTATTAACTCTCGGACTTAACGAGACACGATGGTCTTTTTTGAATCGATATGACTCACATTCCAAAGAAGATATATCCTGAAACTGAGGGTAGGGCTTCTTTAACAGAGGTAATAAAGGATGTTCCAATCGTTAATGTGCCTCAAATGGAGACAAAACACCGGAGCAAGCAATAAACTGAGGCTTTCATTCATCAAGGATGTAGAAACCATCAGATAAATAACCATTACCAATAACCTTTTTTATCGTAAGATCTTGAGCCACACAATGATTAGGAAAAAATGAGATGCTGCAATTTTGATCTTTGGTAAGTCTACTCACAGAGACTAGATTAAAGGCGAGTTTTGGTGGACTCAACACCGATGATAGAGTAATAGAGGAGGCTGGTTTAACCGTCCCAGATCCCACAACGTTATATGTTGCCCTATCAGCTACAATCACATGAAAAGGTGTTTTGTATATTCTAAGGTGAGTGAAAAGATTTGGATTACCTATAATGTGATTCGTACTACAAGAATAGATTACCCACTTAGCTGAGGAGGAGACAAGACATACTTTACTGCTCTCAGCGAGGGTAGCAAAAATAGGTTTATGTCCTCGCTGTATTTCAATCAGAGAAGCCTTATTCCCAGGCATTTTCAACTTTTCAACTCTTGTTTAGCCAAAAGGCTGACTGATAAGGGCAATCAACTTAGAACCTGAATAACAAACTTCACAGTAGCTTCACTCTTGAACAAATAGAGATGCTATTCGCCCTCGAATTACCTTCTCCCACAAATACCAGTACTTCAAAAAAGTATTATATGAAAAAACTTCACAAAATAGATATGTCTACAATCTCATAAGAAACCAGAACACTCTTACAGACCACTAGACGAGGAACTGATATTTCACAAAAAAATCAGCAAGGTCAAGCAGATGTAATTAGCCAAACCAAAGTTGTATTCACACGAGCAAATATCTGAATATCCGAGACCAGTACACAAGCTACCAGTCACATAATCAAAGAACTAACCAAATACAGATTTGTTACAAAATTTTGTGAAGAAGCAGATATGAAAATCAAGGACTGACCTTCCAAATAGCTTTTTAAGATTAGAAAATTACCAGGAGTGCGTCGGAATTGAAGAAGCGACGCCGGATATACAAGCTGGGATCGAGTCTACCGGTACACGCACCTTCATGTGCCGGCTCGTGAGAAGCAGGTCAGAGAAGATCGCGGCTCGTGTGTACCACGATCTGAACACCAAGTCGGCGGAAATCCTATCCTCCCCTCAACAGTAGTGGACATGAGCCAAAACTGTCACTGTAGTGGTGACCTAACGAAGGACCTAATTTTCTTTCTCAAAAGGGGAACCAGAGGTGATCGACAAGTGACCAAAATGCTCTGATACTATGTAATTTACAGAGTCATTAGGACAATTTCGTAGATTGCTGAAAGAGGTAATCGGTACATATACATCTACTTTAGGTTCTAAGTAAGGAAAGAATAAATCCTACATATTTGCTACTTTGTACATAGATTGAATAATGACAACATTCATTCTACAACAAAATCAATTATTTTAATATAAAAAATATTAAATTAGAGATCCGTAGGGCTTATGCCCAGTGCCCCGGAACTTACGCCTCACTCCATATCAGGTAAAACGCTCCGCCTTACACCCACGACTTTAAAACATTGTGCTTAACTAAAATCCAAAAAATTGATTCTAAAGTTGAGTATTTTCTAAAAATAGGCCAAATAGCCCCCAACTCTTTGATGTGGGACTCTTTAACATATACCAACCATCTACCCACCCATATTGATAGTCCATTCTCCACTCTGTAACTTACTCGTTCATCCTCCTTATTCCCTCCTTGCATAATAAAAACATCAATTCAGTATTTTTTCTTAAAATTAAAAGAAGTCATCGATCAAACAAATATAATGTAATTTTAAATTAATTAAGATCGATGGTATGCATCTTATATATCCATTCTACCCGATTCATTTTAACTATGTTGAATAATAGAAATGATTCTTATTAAAGACAAATTTCAAATTCTTTTGAACTAATTTCTTTGAATTGAATCTCACATAGAACCAAGTCACACGTTAGAGGATAAAGTATGAAAAATATTCCAGCTAGCAGCAATCGTGCACCCTAACAGCCAGCCATGGATGACACGTCATACATGGTCCCACATAAAATGTAACATTCCACTGTTTGTTTCCACTTAGGGAGCTTAACAAACTTTGCCACTTGTAATGACAACATGATGAGAGAAAAAGAGAGTAAAAGAGACAAAATCACGCGTGGGGCTGAAAGTGGGCCGGCCCAGCCGGCACACGAGGCTTGCATTTTGCTTTGCAATCCAGTATGACGTGAGGTGAGATTTGGATGGGCCTTCACTACAGTGTCCATGCACGTATCTGCATGATGAAGATACGCTGCTCTGACATAAACATCCACGACCAGATCGGACGGTTATTATCTTTGTTTTCCACGGACGATATGATCTTCTATAGGATCAGTTATATTGTATACAGGAGTATATGTTATATATATGCTTGCCTTTGCACTCTCATTCTAGTAAGTACTCCCTCCGTTCTAAAATGGTTGTCATAATTTGACTTGGAGTGGAACTTAAGAAATATGGTAAACCTTTTAGAACTTGTGGTCCAAAATAAACCATACATAAATATGTGGCTATAAAGCATTTCATTAAGGGTAAAGTAGTAGTTTCAACTCAAAAATGTTTCCAAATTTAGAATTGTGCCATTCTTTTTTTAACGGACTAATAAGGAAACTATGACAACCATTTTGGAATGGAGGTAGTATATATTATGAGTTTCTATGATGTAATTAAATGGTAATTAAGTTGATCGCAAGGATGTTAGGGGTATATTGGAATCCATTATAAATGTTGATATCATATACTCCCTCGTTTAAAAACTAATCACCTAGTTTGATTTAACATAAAATTTAAAGTAGGACTTTTGAAACTTATGGTGAAGAATAAATTATAGATATTTGTGTAGCTGTAAGTCATCCCATTAAAGCGGGGAAGATTGAAGTTAAATTGCTTCCAAATTTATAATTATGTCATTCTTTTTAATACAGATTAATAAGGAAATTCTTATTTATTTAAAAAAATACGGAGGTAGTATACTAATGATGTTGCTTCATTTAATTCATTATTGAAAAATAATTAATCCCTTTGCGCTATGGTTTATATTCGATGTAAGGCATTTTACATTTCTAACAGAATTTAGCACGGGGATTAATAATCTCAAACATGAGTTATTTTATTATAATTTGTTTCCTACACTTGGTTATACTCAACATATGAAGAAGATTTATGGCTATGCACCCTAACATGGTCAAAGTCACTTTCATTTATATATATATATATAGTAGATGTAACCTATTTCATTTATAGTTAGTTAAAAAAATAATGATGCTTTTCTAAATTTGAAATCTTGAACTTAATATATTATTCTTAATGAGAAATTTTTATGTCTATAAAATAATAAGGTATGTTCAATACCATAACTTTTAAAATATTTTGTAGCCACACAAATATTATAACTTGTTTAATACTACGAGTTTAGAAAGTTTTCGTTTATTCTTTACATTATGTGTCCATTCAAATATGTTTGAATTAAAACGGAGAGAACGCAACAACTAATGACAAGGAAACAAGTTGGAGTGAAAAGGATCTATATATAGTGAAATGGTGTTCGGCACAAGTGTTTTTACTGTAATGCTAGTAACCGGCAAAAATCCTTTAATCTTTCCTACACTAAAATCCAACCATAATAAAAAGTTTATTCTTAACTTTTCAAAAGAAACAAATTTATCCAGTAGGGATTTTGCTAAAGGAATTTGACTGTTTCCAATTAACTAGTCCTACTATAAAATTATTAACTTAACAGCAAGATAGTTGGAGATTATGATTGTTACAAGGATTCTGACAGTTCCATCAGTTACTAGTGATTTTTACTTCCAATTCAACCGGCAATGGAATTTCATTAAATTATTCTTTTATAGCTGAGATTATAATACTCATTACAGCTCAACAGTTTTAATTAAAGCTATTATAATAATTTGAAGGTCCTCTTATAGGATCATTTTCATTCCTTGAGACTTAAGTAATTTTAATTTGCAAGTTGGATTATTTTATTTTAGGTCATTGATAACATGTTCAGCAATCAGTAATGGTGGTTTCACTATGTTGAGGTCAATTATAGGTAAGACAGACAATATATTGTTGTACTATATGATATTTGAAGATTATGTCTGAATCTGAGAAACGGATATGTCCTTACAAAAGGGCCACTCGTAATGCAGGCCATGACTTTAATTTGTCTTCCTGATTCAAAACTATGGGATTATATTCATGCATGCTATCTTGTGATTGGAATCACATACTTATACGTTTCCTAATACTCTATATACATGTTACCAATCGCAATAGTGCTTCTTCCATTCCCAATTTGACCTTCTAGCTTCTTGAGGAGGTGTTAATTAAGGGGGAAGGGATAACAAAATTGTAGAGTGTCTTTGCTTCATTGTTGGAAAAAAATTATTTAGAGTTGTTTTTTGGCCTAGTTATGAAAATATTGTCGTATACTTTGAACTAATTGGTAGCGATTTACTTGTTCGGTTAATATCTTAATAGTTAGGAATATCAAGTTTATAATGTGTTGCTCGTTTTCACGCCAGGGAAATGAATTATTACTTACTGTTTTTTAATTAGTTTGTGAACTAAATCAAAATCCACCAAATCCAGTCTTAAAAAAGGAAAGCAAAAACAAATGTATCAAAGTCATTTTCCAAAATTTTGGAGAAAAATAAAGAATGTTGCATGTGCGAGTGGTGGAAGCCATTTCTTGAGATTTCAACAAGCAGGCCACTATGTTTTTATACTGGCTAATTAATCAGAGAAGAACACTTATTAATTAATTATCATACTACTACTACTACTATTTGTGATAAATGAAAAGGCCATTCTTGTTATTTTAACTAAGGATCTCTCTTGAGTATATACATATATTGTTACACCGGAGTATATAATAGTATATGATCATTGGGGGACCATTGATTTCAATTCTTTATTGACTATCTCTTTCTTTGTACTATGTCAGAAAAGGGTTCATCCAATCCTCGCCTCAACGGACAACTTGTTTTTTTCTTTAAAGTTTCTCCTTTGTCCAACAATTTAATTAATATTGAACTCTTTTGCCTCTAATTCCCCTATATATATAAACCTTAGTTCCTTCTGTTTCAATCATATTCATCAATCACCATTTGTAATTCCTCTTTCTTCTTCTCCTCTCTAAAGTTGTGACAAATACAAAAATATGTATAACATGGAAGGTGGAGGGTTGTTGACACAAAAACAAAATTGCATTTCAAGAACAACTCCAGCATCATCACTAGGGATGATGAACAAGAACTCACAAACTATATCCAAGGTGAAGCCAAAAATTCGCATAATTCACATATTTGCACCTGAGATTATCAAGACTGACGTGGCGAATTTTCGAGAACTCGTTCAAAGACTCACAGGGAAACCATCAGAGATGAAGAAGAAGAACAATATCAAGAAAACACCAAGAATTACTAAAAAGTTAGATGAGCAATGGAGATTTGTTAATAACAAGCAAGTTGCCACCAAAATGGAGTTAAGGACTGGATGTATTAATCCCTTAGAGTTAAGAGAAAGGATTAAAGGAGAAGAAGATATATGGAGGAACGCAAACTCTGGAGGAGGTTTTTTAGGTGGTTTTTCTGAGTTTGATGGCAATTTCATGCAAGAGTTTAATCAATTTCCTTTGTTACCATTAGATGCTGCTGCTCGTTTGGATGCTTATGGAGAATCTTCACTTGCTTGATTACTAAACTAGTTAGCTTTGAGGGAGAAAATTTGATTTATTGGTGTTAACTGAATGAGTACTATCTGTTTAATATTTCAGTATTTTTTTGTTTCATTGGAGCTTTAGAGTTTAACTTAATCAGTCTCTTGCTAAATTAGTTAGTTATATTGTCGTATATCATTTCGTTCTCTTTTCTAGCTAGCTAAGGTGTTAATTACGTTGAGGGATCTCCAATCATGTTAAGTTTTATGTTGTATATACAAGAATATTATACTTTGATGAATTTAGTTGATAAATACACCGAGGGTGTAACAAATATTTAAAGCTATAGCTAGGGGCAGTCTTAATTTTCTTGTCGATTACAAACGTACGTTCTTATACTTTATGCTCCAGTTGGATGCATTTCCTTGATGCTGAGTCCTCACCTTTTTTTTTTTTTTTTTTGCCTTGGTTGTCATTCTTTTTGTTGTTGTTTTTATTACTCATTTTTTTGTTTCTTCCATATGTGAGCCTTTCTTGAAGTACAATGTCCGCTCTTACAGGAATCTGCAACTTGGCAAACGAAACAAATATAACGTTAGAAAAGGTTACTTTATTACTTGAGTAGCGGCACGCACCGTATCTCACTGTGTATATATATGCATGGTCAACGTAACTTAGAGCGTTAGAGGTTGCTAGTTAACGATTAAAAACTTTAAATCTTATGTATACATTTGAACTATGGCTGAAGGTTTAATTTGTTCTATTTGAATTTATGTTGTGTAGCTTTACATGATTTTTCTACATTCTAGATTTTTGGTTGTCCTTGTACTCATGCTAGATACATTATAGATCTCCAATAGAAAATAAGAGTGCCAAATAGACGGGGTTACTAATTAAATTTAGACAGGTAATTAACAAACATGCTAAATCAATAAACAAACAACTTGGGTTGTCATAGCACGTACTCACAATTTGTTTGGATCAAGATGAGCGTTCGGGCTATAAATAGGTTATAATCGAGCCTAACCTAAATTTTTATTGTTTTATTTGTGCTTTGAATATTTCTTTTTTAAATTATCCATTAAACAAGGTTTTTCCGAATATTTATCAGGATCAACTAGATCTGGCCATCCAAATCCAAACAATTTATTTTTTGTTTGATATGTTTTCTTTTGATTCAGTATAATGGAATATAATTTGGACTACATCCACTATCCAAAATAAGCTAACTTGGGTTATGCGCAAATTGACCCACTTAAGTATATGCGCAGGGCGAGTTATATTGACATGAGCTAGCTAAATCTGACTGTACTGCTTATAAAGAGAAGCATCATGGTTATGGTTAAACACTAATAGAAGTCTCATGAACCAAACAACATGGCTTTTGTTTCCTCCACTTTAAAGCTATCAATCATTCCGATCAATCACTTTCACTCAATTAAGTAGAGAGCTAGGGAGAGTACTGCACTCAAAATTTGAACTTGAGACGGTTAAGAGGGAGCAAAATGCTCTCTCCTCTCTCTAAAAGTTTTCTCTCACTATAGGCATTCGTATTGAATTCGATACAGCCGTTGCTCATACTCTAGTCTTTAACTATTATTCATGCATTCTGTATGAAAATCCTATACATATTTCATTCCTTGTGATTATGCACTCAACCGATAGTCAAAGCTCATAAATGCACTTCACTAGTCCCTAGTTATTCAACATATTCTTCCTACTGTTTCATTCACGTCACTAACTCCCAGGCTCATCAATTTTAAGGTTTTCAACCCTTCAAATTTCCATCTCTATTAACTGCTGTTCTTACTCCTTCATCTTCCTATCCCTTACCCGGCTTGTGCCAACGTTTCTCTTACTTTCGTTAATAATATTCTTCCAAAATCTCCAGCGCAAGGGATCTTTGAATCTAAGTTTATCAAATGCTTGCTTAAGAAAATTGGTAAGTTTGCTATGATTATGCTTTTGATTCTCTAAATTGCATCATCTTTTTGCTACTTTCTGCGCTGCTACTCTTATTCGCTTTGAATCTTTGATATAAGTATTTTAAGTACCCGTTCTAAGTTGCTTGCATAATCATCATTCTATTGTTAGCATCTGTTTTCAGATCTTCACCTCTTAATTTGTAAATCAAAGGTTGTCTCATTTGAAATTCCCCTTTAGCCTAGCTTGATCAGTTTTTCAGTTTTATATATATATATATATAAAAAAAAAAAAGAGATTAGCAGATCATATATTTCTACTCCTAAAAGCATATATAATTCCATTCCAGTTAGCTATCATTCCTCATTTCGCTTGCCTTTATCGACCTATTCTCCTTTCTTTGGGATACCATGTATCCATGCGATGAAATTATGAAGGACCAAAGCCCAGATATGCATTCTAGTTCCTCCTCCAGTAAAGAAAGTTTTCTTCAAAAGTTAATGGGAAATTCTCCTAAGGATGCTCATAATCCTCTCAACCCATTCTTTCTTTCTAAAAAAGTCCTGGAGGATGAAGTAGATAATCTTGTAAATCATCCCTTCTTTATCCCTGTTACTCTTCTGATAAATCTCGTCTTTATGATCAATGGAAACATGCAGTTATTATCAAACTGCTTGGAAAAAAGTTGCACCATGTCACTTTAAAATCCAAAATCATTCAACTATGGAAGATTAATGGGGATATTAATCTAATAGACCTTGGATCGGACTTCTACGTAGTCAACCTTAATTGTTTTGACACTTATACTATGGCCTTACATAACGGTCCATGGTTTATTGGCCCTCATTTTCTCACTGTAAGGCAATGGGAACCAAAGTTCCAGGCCTCAGATTCTACCCAAAATTTCTCATCTATTTGGATCCGTCTTCATGAACTTCCAACTGAATTTTACGACAATGATATGCTAAATAAAATAGACAGCAAAATTGGAGCTCTTCTCAAGGTTGATAATTGTACCACTCAAGCCTTACGAGGAAGGTATGCTCGGCTATGTGTTCTAGCTCCTATAGGTAAACCTCTTCCTACTGAAGTCATGATCGGAACCCATGTTCAAAAAATTATCTATGAACCTTCCGTCGACTTTTGTATTAAGTGTGGCTGTATAGGTCACCTAATTCATTACTGCCCTCTTATTAAAAGTGAAGCAAATTTCAACCCAAATCATTCTCCATCATCTTCTAGCACATCCAAGGCTAAAGCTGATGCAGTTTGGCAAACAGTAAATTTTTCCAAGCATAAAAATCCTAGAAGTCAACCTAGTTCCCTAGAAGTGCTTACTTCTCCTAGACAAATTGATAAATCTGAGCCTATTATTAATTCAGTGTCAACTCAAAATCCCACTCTAAATTCGCAAGGTCGATCTAGGGTCAGTAATATGGCCCCGCCTATAGTCAATACCCAAAATGCTCACCCTGATGAAACTAAAATGACATCTAAACCTCCCAAAAATGACATCATTCCTTCTTCCCAAAGTCAGTGTACTCACACCACTGTAGCAGACTGGTGCAATGCAATTCCCGAAGGGAAAGCTAAGCACAAACGCGGAACAAGAACAAGTAAAGAAGAAGATAAAAGCAAGACAAAACTTGCTTCTTTCGAAAGAACAGTGGGGAACCTGTCCCAAAGCTCGATCGAAAGGGATACAAGAATCACCCTAACTATGCAACAATCCTCAAGAGAACATTGCCTCTTGCAAACTGAATGATCAAGAGGAATGTTAAATCGGACTAACCGAAAGCCACAAATCCTTAAAAGCCCTCACCGGGGTTTTGCTCACGACGGAGACAAGAAATGTGCTCGGCACTTTCATTCAATATCAATATCCAAAAAACTAGCTCTTACAATGTAAGGAAGTAAGGTTTATATAGGAAATACTAAGGGTAAACTAGTAAATAGGTCACAGTCGACCAATAAAAATAAGCCACGCAGGGCTGAGTTAAAAATGTGTTCGGCAACCTTGACTTCGGTGAGCCTTGCTTCGGTTCTTGACTTCGGTTCTCTATGGCCTGCTCGAACACATTTGTCATCGGGCGCTGACTTAGCTTCGAACACATGATGTTGTGTTCGGCTCTGCGCTGCCCGAGGTCAAGAGCTGCTGTTCGGGAACTTTGTCATCGGGCTCAAACTTGAAGATGTAGCCCTTGGTTTCATCATTTGGCAATTCCTCTTCCGAACACATGCTTCTTCCCATCGTAGTCAACTGGACGTGCATGTCATGGAGCAGCTTAGCTTGACTTCGGGTAATTGGCCTCCTCGGTTCATCAGTCACTGCCTTCGGTTGATCAGCACTTCGGGCTGCATCATCCTCCCCTTCTTGAGAGGATTTCGTCCTCGAAATCGAGTCATCCTCTGCTGCTGATGTTTGGCCTACAACACAAGGAGTCAAATCAGTAACATTGAAGGTGTTGGACACATTATACTCACCTGGGAGGTCGATGACATAAGCATTGTTGTTTATTTTGCTCAGCACTTGAAATGGACCATCCCCTCGAGGAGCCAATTTTCCTTTCCTTAGGTTTGGGAAACGTTCCTTTCGGAAGTGAACCCAAACCCAATCACCCTTCTTTAATTCCAACTTTTTACGCCCCTTGTTTTTCTTTAAGGCAACCTTTGCATAGGCGTCCTCGAGGTTCTTCTTCACCTTCGCATGCAACTCGAGCAGAGCTTTGGCTCGGTGAGTACCTGCAAAGTCGATAACAACATCTCGAGGCAATGGGGTTAAATCAAGTGGAATTAAAGGGTTAAATCCGTACACACACTCGAACGGGGTCATGTTAATCATGCGATGCACCGTTCGATTGTATGCAAACTCCATCATGGGCAAACGATCAGCCCAGTTCCCAACCTTGCCTTTGGTCATTGCCCGAAGCAAAGATCCCAAGGTTCGGTTAACTACTTCGGTCTGTCCATCAGTTTGAGGATGGTGAGACGTCGAGAAAAGTAGTTTGGTGCCGAGGGCACCCCATAGACACTTCCAAAAATGACTCAAGAATTTTGTGTCCCGATCACTCACAATAGTACGAGGAACACCATGCAATTTCAACACATTGGAAATAAATAATGTAGCTACATGCTGGGCATCGTCACACTTCTTGCAAGGAATAAAGTGAGCCATTTTCGAAAATCGATCAACCACAACGAAGATGCTATCATGTCCTCCCCCCGATCTCGGTAACCCCAAGACAAAGTCCATGGATATATCAACCCAAGGTCGATCAGGCACAGGCAACGGGGTGTACAAACCATGAGGGCTGGACTTCGATTTAGCTTTCTTGCAAACGAGACAAGCGTTGCAAA
Source organism: Petunia x hybrida (assembly GCA_037355625.1). Classification (NCBI taxonomy): domain Eukaryota; kingdom Viridiplantae; phylum Streptophyta; class Magnoliopsida; order Solanales; family Solanaceae; genus Petunia; species Petunia x hybrida. The sequence goes on along the minus strand of JBBBVM010001054.1, from coordinate 15,075 downwards.
GCTTTTCCACATCTCGTTGCATTTTGGGCCAATGGAACTGCTCGGTCAAGATACCAAGAGTTTTATCGACACCGAAGTGTCCCATCAGTCCACCGGAGTGAGCTTCTCGAACCAAGAGCTCTCTCCACGATGACACTGGCACACAAACCCTCCCATTCTTGAAGAGGTAGCCATCGTGCCACTGATATTTCTCAACTCTTCGGCCGCTCAAGATTGCGTCTCGAACACATTTAAGCTTGGGATCGTCTTCGTACATCGACTTGATGCTTTCAAATCCCATGAGCCTAGAGGCGAGAGTGGTCGCTAAAGCAAATTTCCTTGATAGCGCATCGGCCACAACATTGTCTTTTCCCTTTTTGTAATGAATTACATAGGGAAAGCTCTCAATGAATTCAACCCACTTGGCATGTCTTCGGTTCAATTTCTCCTGTCCTCGGAGATGCTTCAAGGACTCATGATCGCTTTTGATCACAAATTCTCGAGGCCACAAATAATGCTGCCAATGGGCGAGTGCTCGAACGAGGGCATACAACTCTTTATCATAGGTCGAATAATTCAAAGTTGCACCCTTAAGCTTTTCGCTAAAGTAAGCGATCGGCTTCGATTCTTGCATCAGCACTCCTCCGATCCCAACTCCAGACGCATCACACTCGACTTCGAATGCTTTGCCGAAGTCAGGGAGTTGCAACAACGGGGCAGAACAAAGCCTCCGTTTCAACTCTTGGAAAGCCCTTTCTTGGGACTCTCCCCACACAAATGGATTGTCTTTCTTAACCAGCTCGGTTAGAGGAGCTGCCACGGTGCTAAAGTCACGAACAAACCTTCGGTAAAAGCTAGCTAACCCATGGAAGCTACGAACTTGTGATACCGAGGTCGGAGTTGGCCAATCTTTGATGGCTTCGACTTTTGATTCGTCGACTTCGACACCATTAGCACTGACTACAAATCCAAGAAAGACTACACTATCGACACCGAAGGCGCACTTCTTGAAGTTGGCATACAACTTTTATTCTCGAAGCTTTTCAAGCACAAGCCTTAGGTGTTCGACATGTTCATCCATGGTTCGACTATAAACAAGGATGTCATCGAAATAAACGACAACGAACTTGTTTATGAACGGTTTGAGCACGTGGTTCATCAATCGCATGAATGTGCTCGGGGCGTTGGATAAGCCAAATGGCATTACCAACCATTCATAAAGACCGAATTTGGTCTTGAATGCGGTTTTCCACTCGTCACCCGGGTTTCATTCGGATCTGGTGGTAACCGGACCTGAGGTCAATCTTTGAAAAGCATGAAGAACCACTCAATTCATCTAGCATGTCATCTAATCGAGGGATAGGATGACGATACTTTACCGTTATTTTGTTGACTGATCGACAGTCAACGCACATTCGCCATGTTCCATCCTTCTTCGGGACAAGGATAACTGGAACGGCGCAAGGACTTAAGCTCTCACGAACGAGGCCCTTGTTCAGCAATTCATCAACCTGCCTTTGGAGCTCTTTGGTGTCTTCGGGATTACACCGGTATGCAGGTTTGTTGGGGATTTGAGATCCCGGCACGAAGTCAATTTGGTGCTCGATTCCTCTCAACGGAGGCAATCCACCTGGCATTTCCTCGGGAAACATGTCCTCGAAGTCCTGCAAAACTTTTCGAACAGACAAAGGCAATGGGTTATCATTAGAAAAATCTTCATTAGAGTTTAGAAGGATACCCTTGTGCACGAGGCAAATCATCATCTGACCGTGGTCGTTGCCTCGTAAGATCTCACCGGGTTGCATGATTGCACAAATTCCTTTCTCCTCGGTCGGTGAGTTTGTCTCATCGACTCCCAATTTTGCTCCCATCGGAAGCTTAGCTTTGGCCGCTTCTTTCAGTTCTTTCATCCGTTTATAGTCCTCGGAGACTTGCTTTGGAGACAATGGCTTGAGGATGAAACTCTTCCCATCAAGCTTTACTGTGTAAGTGTTGGATCTGCCATTGTGAACAGCTGTCCGGTCATATTGCCACGGTCGGCCCAATAGCAAATGACAAGCTTGCATCGGCACCACATCGAATACCATTTCATCTTGATACTCGCCGATTCTAAACTTGATCCACACTTGTTTGACAACTCTCAATTCTCCACACTCATTCAGCCATTGTAATTTGTAGGGGTGGGGATGCTTCATCGTTGGTAGTCCCATTTGTGAGACCAAAGTTTGGCTCACTACGTTGGCACAACTACCAGAATCAATAATCATCGAACACACCTTTCCCCTCACTCGACATCGGGCATGAAAGAGGTTTTCTCTTTGGTTGTCCTCTTCTTCAAGAGTCATGCAGCTCAAATTCCTTCGAACCACAAGAAACATTTCCGGATGATCAGCTTCGGCAGCCTCATGATCATCATCACCTTCAGCTCGGTCAACCTCCTCGGTTAATTCCTCCTCGGTGTCACTCGCTTGCTCATGGACGGTTCCATCTTCGAGCAGAAGCATAGCTTTGCGAGTTGGACACTCTTTTGCCATGTGACCATAACCTCTGCATTTATGACACTGAATATTTGAAGCACTAGGAGAGTTTAGTTGAACTTTACCTCCCACTTCTCTTGGTTGGTTAACGGTCACACCTTTCTCGAAGGGTCTCTTCGAATCTCGAACAGTGTTGGCACTTGCTTGGTTGGGACTTTTCCATTCTTTTCCTCGGTTCAAGGAAGTAGAAGTAGTGACTCCTCGATACCGGTTTGCTTTTTCTTCCTTCACCAATTTTTCAGCTTCGGTAGCAGCATCAAACAAATCTTCCAACGGGTGATACACATGGAGTCTCAACTGAGATGACACATCCCTGGTCAAGCCATTCTTGAACCGGATAATGGCTTGTTCTTCGTCTTCGGCCAGGTCAAGATTCAATCGAATCTTTTCAAATTCATCATGGTACTCTTGAACTGACTTCGATCCTTGCTTCAGCTCATACAGCTTTTGCATTTGAGTTCGCCTGTACTTAGCACTCAAATACTTAGCATCCATCGCTCTCATCAACTGTGGCCAGGTAGTGACTTCGGGATAGTCATTCCTTCGTCTATGCCTCTTGTCAGCTTCCCACCAAGTAGATGCATAAGCTTCGAACGAAGCAATGGCATGGGCAGCCTTTCTCTCCTCGGTCATCTCATTGGTTTCAAAGATGCGCCCCATTTTCAACTTCCATTCAAGATACTCATCGGGATCACTAGTTCCTTTGAAGGGTGGAATAGTGATCTTGACACTGTTCAGGTTGGAGTCTCGAACACCACGAACTTGTTCGACATACTCATCTTCTCGATCATCAGCCTCACGCTCAATATTTCTTCCAATATTTGCGCCTCGACCTCGACCTCGGAAATTTCCACGTCCTCGGTGAGCTTGCCCTCGTTGAGCGAACGGCAGCTCACGTTCATACTCGTCCTCGGGAAATTCCTCTTCATCAGCCTCTTCGGTTACAGCACCAAGGTCTCTTCGGTTCCTTGGGAGTGGTAACCTCTCTCCTCGGGGAATGCCCAAGTTTTGATTTCCAACTTGGGGACTGCCCAAGTTTTGTTGTGCTTGGGGATTGCCCAAGTTAAGCTCTCTTCGAATTGCTTCACTCGTCAACTGATGTTGTCGAAGAAGCTCAGCATACAGATCTGGCTTCATCGGTGTGGATTCGCTGGTTCCAGCACCGGACCCATTTCTGCCCACGGATGCACTTCCCTGCTCGAGGTTAGCTACTCGAGCACTGAGGCCTTGTATCGCAGCCATGACATCGGCTAACGACACTTCGGGACTCTCATTGCCTTTGCCTTCGTTTCCAGCCATGGTACCTGCACAAGTCAAAGATCAAACAAATGTTAAAGGTTAGAAATCACCTCACACTCTCCCTCACCTTTGATGGGTGGCGCTCGGGTCCACTCAATTTATGGGTTCGGTTTTTGATCACTCAAGGACTTGTTAACAGTGGCTCGTCCAATTGATCGGTCCTCTAAGATCCTTCAAGTTCGACAATAGTCACTGTCTCTTCGGGAAGAGTGAAGTGATGTTCGACTCGATGGAACGGACGCTTTTAACTGAGCTCGGGGAGTCAAAAGAAATTTCTACGAAAGTTTGGACTTCGGTCACCCCTTCGCACGAGTTCCTATCAGCTCAAATGAGTTGGTACGACCTCGAGTAGGACAATTACTCAAAAGATCCACCAACCAGAATTTGACACGAAAGAAAGTGAGAACCTAGGAGAATCTACCCCTTTTTTTTTTTTTTTTTTTTTTTTTTTTTTGATTCCAAGTGGAATCTTTTTCGATCACACCCACTCCTGTCCGTACAAGAGTGGTCCCCTTTTGGTACGGATAGGGTTTTACCTTATCCACTTTCCTTTTTCAGCCGACAATTTTTCACCTGGGGTTTTAACATTCAAACTTTTACCCCTTCTTCTTCAATGGAACAGTGACCCTTGCTCCGGCGTACGGATGTTTTCACTTCGGTTCACTGACCAAGAATTTCAACAAGATCTGGGTCGCCTTTCAGCTCCGGTCTCAGCAACAACGGAGAAAATCAAACGAAGTTCTTCGAGCTAAGAGCTTGCTCGTCGTGTCGTACACTGTTACGAAATTTTGTAACAAGTTTCCGGCGTACGGTCCACGATTCAAACTGAGAACTTCGATTTTTCAAGCAACAAAACAACCCAAATCACTCAAGAACCACCAACCTTCATCGGTTTCTTCCAAACACGATGGGTTCGATTTCCAGTCACCACTGAAGCTCAAATCAGTCCAAAATTTCACCAAAAAAACCCTAGTCACGAAATTAGTACGTCGGGTATTCTTTGGAATCAGAATTCGATGGTGAACAAGGATCCAAGATTGTTTTTCCCAAACATCCAACAATCAAACACAATTTTTGAATTTTCTCTTTAACACTCTCTTTTTTTTTTTGTAAGAACACTAACAGTAACAAAACAAAACAGGAACACGAAACGGAAAACAAAGACACAACGCACGAAAATAAAGATAACTTGAACAGGATTGGGGTTGTAGAAACAAGCCCAAACCGTGCTCTGATACCAAGATGGTGCAATGCAATTCCCGAAGGGAAAGCTAAGCACAAACGCGGAACAAGAACAAGTAAAGAAGAAGATAAAAGCAAGACAAAACTTGCTTCTTTCGAAAGAACAGTGGGGAACCTGTCCCAAAGCTCGATCGAAAGGGATACAAGAATCACCCTAACTATGCAACAATCCTCAAGAGAACATTGCCTCTTGCAAACTGAATGATCAAGAGGAATGTTCAATCGGACTAACCGAAAGCCACAAATCCTTAAAAGCCCTCACCGGGGTTTTGCTCACGACGGAGACAAGAAATGTGCTCGGCACTTTCATTCAATATCAATATCCAAAAAACTAGCTCTTACAATGTAAGGAAGTAAGGTTTATATAGGAAATACTAAGGGTAAACTAGTAAATAGGTCACAGTCGACCAATAAAAATAAGCCACGCAGGGCTGAGTTAAAAATGTGTTCGGCAACCTTGACTTCGGTGAGCCTTGCTTCGGTTCTTGACTTCGGTTCTCTATGGCCTGCTCGAACACATTTGTCATCGGGCGCTGACTTAGCTTCGAACACATGATGTTGTGTTCGGCTCTGCGCTGCCCGAGGTCAAGAGCTGCTGTTCGGGAACTTTGTCATCGGGCTCAAACTTGAAGATGTAGCCCTTGGTTTCATCATTTGGCAATTCCTCTTCCGAACACATGCTTCTTCCCATCGTAGTCAACTGGACGTGCATGTCATGGAGCAGCTTAGCTTGACTTCGGGTAATTGGCCTCCTCGGTTCATCAGTCACTGCCTTCGGTTGATCAGCACTTCGGGCTGCATCACAGACCCAACTTCATATGTTAACACAAAAAATCTAAATATCGCAAAAGCCACAGAAAATGACTATCACAAGCTTGTCACCCAAGAATCTATAACTATATGTGATACTTTGGTCCCAAGTATTAATTCCTCCAAGGAACATCCTAGTAATTCAAAATATCCCACAGAGCACAACTTACCTTCCCATACTTGTATCAGTTCGGATATAATTCCTCCTACTAACTCGTTTGACAGGCCTGTACCCAATCGTAGTTCTACTTCCCTAATTTCTAATGATAAAACTGACTATACTCCTATCAAAGTTCATGATATTATTAAGTCTCTCAACAATTCCCTGAAATCAAGTTCCAATCAAAATGCATTTCCAATTCCAAATCAAAAAAATCTTACAACTAGCAGTACTTCTAATCCTACACCTATGGCTAAGCCTAAACCAACTACTCCAACTCCCATCATTACCTTACCCCCCATGCTTCTCCAAATCTATACTCTTCCCCTTCTTCTAAAGACCCCCTGCCTATTTCAACTCCTAACACTTCACTTTGTCAGCCCATTACCAAGCAAAATTCATATATCAAAAAACTTCAAAATGCCAAGAAGAAGATCAATGTCTCAGTCGTCCCAAGCGAGTCGCCGTCAAAGAACATCTCACTCCCAATCAACTCGCATTTCCAGTCGCAATCAGCAACCTCCATCTCCACCATCTCTGAGCTCGACACAAGCAAACAATGCAATGCCACCCCAGCGAGCAATTCTCACAACTCCTCTCATCCCGGTCAACAGTTTCCCAGTGAGTCACTTTCGCCTAGTGATGGACCTGACAAGAAACCCATCACTAAGCCCAGAATTGTGGCTAGAATTGGGATTAACAGGGGTAACGTGCGAGCTAACAGTGATAATAGACAATCACCCAACAATTGTTCCTCTTTACGATCCAAGAATGTTAGCCATCCTAGCAGTAGAACTCATGCGCCATGGCAGCAACAATCTTGCAGCTCTGCAATCACTGAGGTTCCAAGAATTAAATCCGGTGGAACTTTACCAACAGCTAGTCCGCAATCCAAACACGACCCCAATGATCTGGCCAACCTTCTTGTGGACATCACGCCAACAGCCTCCCTCAGAGAATATGTTCAACACAACTCCATCTTTTCCTATGGATTTCAGATCCCCAACCCCCCCGACGCCCATGGTACACACGCCCCAAATTTTCAGATCTCCATCTCCAATCCTATTTCCAAACAATATATCACCCCCAAACGGCGTAGAGACAGTGATGGAAGTGGAGACTCTATGGGGGGACTTGTACAAGGGATTCAAAGAGGGTCAAGACGAAAGGTGCATGTGAAATTTTCCGAAAACAGTGTTCAAAACTTCACTAACCATCCGATGCTTCCCTCCCCCAGCGGAGTTCAAGTACAAGATCTGCTCATTACCAAAACTTTTGTAGGATTATTCGATGGGAGCAGGGACAGGAGCGACCCAATCAATTCCTTACAGTGTGCAAATGCTCCGAGGAGGGAGCTCCTCGAATCTGGATCATGCAAAGATGAAGATAATATTGTGGAATTGTAGGGGTGCGGGTAGTTTGGCTTTTCGCCGAAGTGCCCTAGATCTCATTCAAACCCATTCTCCAACCTTGCTAGTGTTGGTTGAAACAAAGATGGATACCGTTGGTCATTATGATCTGCTAAATTATTTGCCTTTTAATGCTGTGGAGCAAGTTCCTGCCGATGGCTATTCTGGGGGAATTGCTTTGTTATGGAGGAAGGAGGATTTGCATTTGGAATTTGTATTCAACTCCCCTCAGGAGACTCATGTTAGCATCCAGGTAAATCCCTCTGCCCCTATTTGGTATTTATCTGTAATTTACGCTAGTTGTAATTTCCATAATCGGCTCCAACTATGGGATAGTATTGTAAAATATAGCTCTCATTTAAAGGGTCCTTGGTTAATATGTGGAGACTTTAATGAAGTAACGGCCGCTCATGAAAAATTTGGGGGTAATCCGGTAAATAATAATAGAATTACTCAATTCCTAAATTGCATTAATAATTCTGGTTTAGTTGACCTAGGATATACTGGGTCCAAGTTTACTTGGACAAACAAAAGTAAAGTTAGCTCTAGCATTATCCTTGAAAGGCTTGATCGCTTCCTGGCAAATGCCGACTGGCTCCACATGTTTAGTGACGCGTCAGTCAGACATCTTCCTAGAACTAGATCTGACCATTGTCCCTTGCTTTTGGATATTATTCCTAATAAAGGGCCTGTGAACTCGTTATTCAGATTTGAGACAATGTGGTTAAATCACTATGACTTCCCTAGAATCGTTATATCATGTTGGCATGAGCATGCCCCCTATGCCCTGTCAGTAGATAATTTCTCCAAAGCGGCTACGCATTGGAATAAAACTGTATTTGGCAATATTTTTTATAAAAAGAAAATTATAGTCAATAGACTAGCAGGTTTGCAAAAATTGGACCCCTCTAGGAAAAATGCCTTCCATCTGAGCCTTGAAAACTCCCTTACAAGCGAGTATAACTCTATTTTAAAGAATGAAGAAGACTTCTGGAAATTAAAGTCTCGTATCCAATGGATTGATGATGGCGACGCTAATACGAGATTTTTCCATACTACTACTGTCAAAAGACGTAGAAGAAATAAAATTGTAGCTCTGGCTGATTTAGCAGGAAATTGGTTTTTCAATTCATCAGTTATTCATAGCATGATCCTTAATCATTTTAAGAATATTTATAAAACTGAACTGCTGATTTCCCACCAAACTTCTGAAGTTGCCCTTTTGAATTATCTTGATCACCAGTCTTCTCTCCAAATTGGTTGCCCTCTTGTTTTAACCGAAATCAGAAAGGCTATGGCATCATTTAAGCCCTCAAAGCTCCTGGTCCGGATGGACTTCATCCTGCCTTCTTCCAAAAATTTCATCTGGATACTAGGGACGCTATTAATCATGTCTGCCTCCAAGCTTTTTCCTCAGGTAAGCTAGACCCAAGCTTAAATAAAACTCACATCATCCTTATCCCCAAAGTCCAATTTCCTGAAACGGTAAATCATTATCGCCTCATTAGTCTTTGCAATACAATTTATAAAACTATTACTAAAATTCTTGTTAATAGAATTCGTCCCCACTTGGATAATATTATTGGTCCGTACCAGTCTAGCTTTCTTCCTGGTAGAAGAGCCTCAGACAATGCTATCATAGTCCAAGAAGCAGTTCACTCTTTTAAGCGAACATGCGGTAAGACAGGTAATATGATGATTAAGATCGACCTTGAGAAAGCTTTTGATCGGCTTGAATGGTCCTTCATTAAATACAGTCTCCACTATTTTAATTTCCCTGCTAATATTATAAATCTTATAATGGACTGTATCTCTACCTCTTCCATCTCCGTCCTCATCAATGGAAGACCTTCTCAATACTTTCTTCCCTCGAGAGGTATTAGGCAAGGAGATCCTTTATCTCCTTATATCTTTATAATATGTATGGAGGTCCTCTGTCGTGATATTAACAAGGCTGTCGATAACTCCAATTGGAAACCTATTAAGCTCTCTAGAGCTGGCCCTAAGCTATCACACCTTCTTTTTGCAGATGATCTCATCCTGTTTGGTTCAACTACCAGGGAAAATACTACCACTATTAATGGAGTCCTCACAAAATTTAGCAGACTCTCTGGCCAAAAGATTAATTTTACAAAATCCAAAATGGCTTTCTCTAGGAATGTTCATTCCAGTCTATGTAATGAAATTTCTATTATTCTTAATATCGGTGTTGCTACTCAAATTGGCAAATACCTAGGTTTCTCTATCACAAATAAACATACCAGGAATTCAGACTATCAGAATATCCTTGATAAAATGAACTCTAAACTCCAGGGTTGGCAGATTAATTGTCTTAGCATTGCAGGTAGAGCTACTCTTATTAATTCTGTGTTAGCTGCTATTCCAACTTATTCTATGCAGGTTAATCTTCTACCAGCTAAGACATTAAATCTCATTGACCAAATCCAAAGAAATTTCCTTTGGGGCTCTACTCCAGATAAAAAAAGGATTCACCATGCTAATTGGAATATGGTTACCACTGCAAAAGGAAAAGGTGGCTTGGGTCTCCACAAAGCTAGTGCTAAGAATGGTGCGTTAGTGACAGGTCTGGCTTGGAGGCTTATTAAACATCAAGACAAGCCATGGGCAAATGTTCTTACATCTAAGTATGGTAGAAATTGTAATCTCGTCAAGCGTATAGTGTCAAAGTCTTCTGACTCTTTCATTTGGAAAAGCATTTCAAAAGTTCATCATGTAGTCAATGCTGCTACATCCTGGACAGTGGGAAAAGGAGATGACATTAATTTGTGGAACGATAAGTGGATCTACCCTAATACTTCCCTCCGATCTCTAATCCAGGGTCCTCTTGCTGCTCCTATGTTTACTTCAACAGTCCAGTCAATCCTTACTCCTGCGTCCTGGAACTTATCCAATCTTTCCTTTGAATTCCCATCAGATATCATTAATCGAATCCAAAACACACACCATGGGCAATCAGGGAATCAGGAGGATACTTTTTTCTGGAACCTATCTCATAATGGCTTTTTCACTACCAAGTCGGTATACCCGCTATTTGCTACCAAGGACTCCTCTACCTGGGCCTCGTCAATCAAGAACCCAACTGCCTGGATTTGGAAATTAAACATCCCGAATAAAATAAAATTTTTCCTTTGGTCCTTGAGTCATGACAAGCTCCCAACAGCCCAAAAGCTCTATAATAGAAACATTGTCCCAAGTGCTCTATGCAAACACTGTCCGTCTGTAGTTGAATCTATCTACCATATCTTTATTGAATGCCCTTCAGCAGGAAGATGTATCTGGGACACTTTAAAGCTATCGCCCACTCAGGACTTATTTCAATGGGTCCATGATCTCTGTTCAAAAAAAGGAACCACACTGACCTTCAAAGGTATTCCTTTTGAAACTTATATTCCATTTGCTCTATGGAATATTTGGAAAAACAGAAACAAAAACATTTTTGAAGACAGCTCTCTCTTGGTGAACCTGAAGTTAATTTATTCTCAAGCAGCTGAGTACTACCACCTACACTATTCAGCTATGGGATTGCGTCAACCTAATATTATATATATAAAGTGGCATCCGCCAGATGAAGGGTTCTTTAAATTAAACACAGATGGGGCATTCACCAACACAAACGGAGTAGGAGGTATAGGAAGAGTAATTCGAGATCATAGAGGTTCTTGGATGATAGGGTTCTCACAGCGACTCCCTCAATCTTCAGTAGTTCACGCAGAAATAAGTGCTCTCTATCAGGGCCTTCTTATGGCAAAGTCTTACAACCTAACGCCACTAAAAGTTGAAGTCGATTCAAGCATACTTCCACTCATGATAAGCGGCTCAAGTGAACCATTTGCTAATATTGCATTTGATTGCAGGTCCTTACTATCTGATCTGGGCTGCACTGAAGTCAAGCATATATATAGAGAAGCTAATTTGTGGCTGATTTGCTATCCAAATATGGTTGTAATGCTTCTCAAAACTCTTTATTTTACTTTGACTATGTACCTGCCTTTGTTATGGCTGAATTGGATTATGACCCTCCTCCTCTCGCCTCAGAGAGCGAAAAGAGACTTTTGTATTTTTGAACCTATATTTTAGTAATATATGCGAGCTCTCCTTAGCAAAAAAAAAAAAAGGAGGAGTACTGCAAACAAGCTGGAGTGAAAAGGATATAGTCGCACAGGTGTTTTTAGCAACTCTTATATATGCAGCAAATATCCTTTCATTTATTTTAATAATTATTCCAACCGAATAAAAAGTTCATTGTTATTAACTTTTCGAAAGAAACCATATTGTCCGAAAGGGATTTGCTAAAGCTAAGGAGGTGACTGTTTCCAAGTTGTTATAAAATTAGTAAGTGAACAGCACGATATATAGTTGGAGATCATGAATGTTCCGATTCTGATAGCTCCATCACTTACTAATGATTATACTAACCATAATACAAACGGCAATGGATTCATGAAGTACTCTAATTGCAAACTGGACAAACAAATCAAAACAAAAGAAGTATTACCCCAGTTTTAATTTTGTTCATGACTCTGTGAGAGCTGAGAGTATGGTATACTGATACGTATTGTACGATGCTGAGTTATTATTAGAATTAAGTAGTCTTGATATTCTATTGATGATAGCATGCAATTATCCTTAATGCTCCATTTGGAAGCGCTTCCTTACTGTCAAATAGAAAATATCTTGGTATGTAGTTATCCTTTTAGAAGGTTCACTAGGTTTTGGTTCTTGTATGTGGGCTTTTTCTTGAAGTATATAATGTCCGGTCTAACCTTAACAAGAATAAGAAATTGGCAAACCAAATTAAAATTTGGTGAGGATGTTACTTCTCTTGTGAAGTTTCAATGTTTCTTGTTTTGCATATATAAAGAGTATTAACCATAGTAGCTGAGTTTGCAAGTTACAATTAAATTCTTTGCAGTACCAGTGTACAGAAGTTAACTCTTTTACAAATTTTGTATAATGATGGATGACCTCCTGTCCAATGCTAAATCACCGTTACATTAATCTATACATCAGCTGTAGTGGAAAAAAAGAATGAGGTAGGTAGTGTGATGAGACTGGTGTATTACGTTAAGTAGATAGAAATATACAGCTGTGAAGTGATGAAAGACAGGATGAGCTCTGCACTCTCTTAACTCCTATATTCAGATATTGGTTCTGGATCAGGGGCTGGATCCAACCTTGTTAGAACCTCGGGTTCTCCTGCAGTATTCCTTACTATCTGTTGCACATCCATCAGCATCAGAAATTAGTATGAACTCTAGTTTTCAATGCATTCACATAGGTTTTGGCATCAAATAGCAGCAACATTCTTTAATATATATATATATATATATATATATTATAATATATATATAATTCACACGAACCGTAGGTTTATACGCACAGTCTAAGTCATAACTCTGTCCAAGTTTTCCTAATAACTTCTGCTTTTTCGCTATAGAGGTGCTTGATTATCAATACAGTGAAAAAGCAACTACTTATTAAATTTATAAGATCAGATATCATAGTGGCTTGCTCCAGCATTTATGCAGGAATGCTGGCACTATATTGTCCATCAACGGGTACTTTTATAATTTGATACATATTTAGAATTAAGACTAGCTTATAGAACCAATTCAAAAGGACTTACCAGGATCTCTTCATCAAGGTAAGAAATCATAATTAATCTTCGAAAGGTTTCACCTGTAAAAGGTTAAGCACGTCAGATTTTTAAGATGCAAGGTAGCAACAACCAGTAGGAAGAGAAATCTTGACTGGAAGCAAGTATAGTGTCTAATGTCTTACGCATTAATGCAGAACAATGAAGCAAAAGCAACTCCAGATTCAGAAAACAACAAGTTAATGAAGTAAAGAACTCAAGATTCCAGACAAAATAGGCCCAGACTCAGCGAGACATTTAATGTTAAATATGTTCAAAGGCTTAAATATTCTTTGAATACTTTATTACACATATTAGCTTTCTTATCAAGATACATTATCTTAGCCTAAATGGCTTAAAATTAGTCCTTTGTTAATAAGAAGGATCAAACTAAAGAGATATCAAATGCTTACCAAGAGGAATTTTCAACCCACTGACCACAGTATCTCTGATGGGAACAGGAAGTTGCTGTAGAGTGCTAACAGCCTGACCAAAAGCACCTCTTAGTTGCTCAGGCACTGTATCCTCATTTACCCTGGGAGTTTCAAATATCCCTTCAACATATTCCTCTTTCATTCGAAGAGGCCCCTCAACAGAAAACTGCTGGAGAGAACAAATTTGTTTTCAATCTGCATTCCACCATCATTATATTTATTTCTGCTAAAATTCATGATCAGGAATATATGCAGCTATTTTTCATGATGAAAGAACCAATTAAGAGTACGAAGCAGAACCTTGAGGCCTTCACTAGGTTGAGCTGAGATGGACTAACTTGCTTAGGTCAATCAGGGCTAAGCAAACTCTTCTTAAATTACAAGTATTAGTGCTAAATTTCGAGTGTCAGGCTAGCTGAGCATGACCATTTAGGTTCAGATCTTAGTGTGAATCAAGGTATAATTAACCTTAATTAAATTTGCTTAACAAGAAAAACTTAATTTAGTGATTTAATTTAATATATTCATAGTGGCCTAGCAGTCACTGATATCTCATGGTCTTCTTTTCAATTGAGGGAGAATAGTTAGGCCTTATCCTCTTAGTCATGGCAGGTAGAATTACCAGGTACATGCACAGATGTGCTGGTCAAAAGATGAATTATGCTTCTTCTTCATGGTTTCCTAAATTTAACAATATTCGCCAAGTCACTACCGTCAAATCAAGCATTTTATGCATCAAATAGTTATTGCCCACTCAGACGGCTACCTGTGAGCTTACAACAAATATCCAATCAAATTTCAGGTATCAGTATCACTTTAATTTCTCTTTGCTCTTGTGACTTTTCCCATAATTACTACTCCTATTACTAGTTCCTTTGCAATTCTCTTTGTTCCCCATCGATCCTTTGTTGCTTGATTAATTTCCATGGTATTACATTTACATGGAGCACCAATTACCAATGATATGTGAAGCAAAGGAAGGAGGAAAAAAATACTCGAATGCACGATGACGTTCACTTCTAGCACCCCATTGACTGAGAAAGTATAAACAAAACTCTGTACTATATTCCTTCAGCTTCTAATCAGTAATATCCCTTTTGTATGACCAAAGCATATGTTCTGCATATGAAATTTATTCACATAAATTAGTATTACCGAATTCAATAGTTCCACATGCGCAATAGCTGATCCATATCCATTTCTGATTAGCAGATCTAATTTTGATAAATTTGCTAATGTCGGAGGAACTCTCTGCAATAACACAATATTCTAATATTAGCAGCCATGAATCAACTGAACTATGAAGAAATCACATGCTTTCACATTTTCAATGTTGAGAATAGTCAGATATTTGAACATCTGTTCAACTTCTTCTATTATTCAAGGCAAGCATTTTGCAATAAACCATCAACAACAACCACACTCAGTCCAACTAATTAGGGTCGGCTCTTCAAATTCCATTTTGCTCTTTCTAGGCCGGTTAAACTCCAGTAATAACTTCTTGGGACAAATTGAGGTTTCTATAGCTAGAATTTTTCTAAACCTCGCA